>CM036878.1:73212680-75612680 GCA_020796165.1 Pantala flavescens | reverse complement strand
GCAATGTCTACATTCGTTTCTCGGTTGAGGGGTTTAATTTTATAGTAACTCTTTGATAAATATAACCTACAATTTCTATAAGAAATCAAGATGTTTTACAAAATCAATTTTTGCAAAGAATATCCATTACCCTGAAGAATTTATTATCTCTATGAGCTAAATATTTCACGATGAAATAACTTATCATATACTTCTCTCCTCATAAGAAGAGCTGCATGTATAAACGTACCGAAAATCATAACGTTTACTTGTATCTAGTCCCTAAGAGAATCTAATGAATTTCGTCTTTAGAAGGAGCAGGAAGGCTAAGAAATGGATCTGTGGTAAAGTATAACCACCAATGAAAAAGAAAGCTGTCCTCTGGTGGAGTAGCCCACAAAAAAGATCCGTGAAATGGTGAGATTAGAACCTATTCTGCAAATTCCAGAGACGGAAAGCACACGCCTCGAATGAGAACGAAATAATCGAATCGGTAAAAAGTAAATAAGGGAGTCAAGGAAACAATTCAGTGGTGAAATCACCTTTTTCATCGACGGATAATGAGCACATCGCGGTCTCGCCTTCTTTTTTTTAAGATTTCCATTTGAGCGAAAGCTCTCCTCAGAAGGAAAAGCATTCGATATACAAATGACGAATTTTGACAAAAGGAGAAGATTTCAGGGATAGTAATACGCTAGTAGTATCAATTCGATCTCTTAGGGAATGAATTGTTGCTAAAGATTATAAAGTACAAACTTTGCAGTATTTACCTTCGGAAAATTTAGTTTGCTAATGAAAATTACGTTCCAACGTAAAAAGTAAGACTAAAACATATTATGACTTTGTAGGAAAAAATTACTTAGAACAATGAAGATACTTGTTTCTACGATAACATTGATTCACATATAATATCATTTAAATGGTTTTAATTTATTTTCCTAATGCAAGGAATGCTTTCACAATCTTTAACGAAAGACGTTTGGAAAAAGTTATCATTTAGAAATTTAAAGAAGGTCCCGAAATATGTCTAATCTTAATTTTATCATTTACAATTTTTTGGAAAATTATTTTGATATTATAATCCATTATTTTTTCTTACATCCTTTCTTCTATTTCTTTTTCTTTGTTAGAAGAACATAATAATGATTAAGGCAGATATTCAGCTTCACAGACTTAAAAATCGGAGAATATCGAACGCATAAATTTCAGCTATACTTGTTAACATAACAAGCAATCATCCAAATCGAGTCTTTCACAGTACGGTTATAAAAACAAAACGAGTTTCCGTTGGAAACATTGGAAAGGATTAAATCGTCGCGTATTTATCGGAGCTCCGGATAACGAATTGATCGATGAGGATCACGAAAATAAAAACGGCGATTGCGAATTCAATGCGAATTCACGGCTAACTGCCGAAATGGCTGTTTTAGCGAAAGAAAACGAGCAGCTTTAAAAAACAAAAACCCTTCGCGCTTGCCAAATCTGGATTTTGTGAAACGAAAACTTTTTCGAGCGGATTTGGAAATTTCGGAGAGCAAACGAATGGTTGACAACCATTGATCTGGAAACGTGCTTTCGGTGAAAGGCACCCGACTCCGTGCAGTCGCACAGCAAGATAATGCACGCGGTATAAATCATGAAGCACGACCGACGGAAGCACGTAACAATGCCCGAACAGGACACGCGGTCATTTTAATGCTCTTTCACCCAATCAATTGTTTCCTCTTTTTAACTTGAGGCGAGGTCATCGGTTGCGAAACTATTTCCGCTGTGCAGGTGTTAGCGAGAGGATTCTCTCTTTTAACGTGACAAATGAGGAACGGCTTGCGTGTTAAGGGGATGAGATGGTCAATAGAGAACATTTTCGCCTGCTCTGATGACGTCTTCCTAATCTATTCATCTGTGGGTTACATGGGATTTTAAAGGTCATCGGCAATGGAATTAATCCAGTATAATTCCAAGGGCTTAGGCATTTAAATTGTGCTGAATACGATGAAAATGATAAATACGATAGAACTAAATGAGCTAGCGGTTTTCCCGGGAATTCTTTGTATCACTGGAAAGTAAAAAATTCAAAATGGTGCTTGGATTATGGAGCGTGATGGTTACCGTCTCCATGTGTACATTATGAAGTGAAAGAATAAAGATTTTCACCTTATAATTAATCATTCTATTTGAATTGAGATAACAAATGTGCAGAAAAAACTAAATATTTAATAATAATAAAATTAGGAATTAAAACTATTTTATATTATAATAGTAATATAATTTTTTTACGAAAGCACGAAATACTTCACAAAAAATTCACATACTCCTTCACCCAATCTCTTCTGTACGATATAAAGTTATCCTTTCAAAATATAAACGGGTGTGATTAATCTTAAACTCGATTTTTCAAAGTTATCGTAACACATTGAATACGACAAGCTTGTTGTATGCTTAGTCGCATTCGAAGATAGATGGCCCAATAAAATTCTATTGAAGACGGGTCGTTTAAGGGGAAATGGGTCGAACTTTTGCAATGAATAAGGGACAAAGAACAAGAAACAGAGTTCGGAAGATGGTGAAGAATGCAGAACAGATGATTTTGTAGTTTATTAGATGTTAACAAAGTAGCTCATAGTATATTTATTTTCCGAAAGCAATACTTGAATGAGGATTACGAAACGTTAAACTTCTTGCAGTATCATTAAACTTAGGTTAGAGAATACCAAAATTAAATAGCAAAATAGTAAGTATTCTGTTTTTAGAAAAACGTTATGACGATCTACATTTTACTAGCTTGAAGGATTATGTACACAAATACCAAATGCGGAGAATATGAGCAATCCATTTGGTAATAAGGCAAATTAAAGGAACATTAACATTCGTGAAATCCCATAGATCGATCACCTACTGCCACGTGAAAGGAGAAAACACGCTTGGAATGAAAAATACTACAGCCTCGTAATTAGACCGATAAGGAAAGAAGTTCGTATCATATAAGAATGAGAGAAACACATGCAGGATCATTGATCATCGCTGCCGCATCATTTACATTAATAGCCGCGATATCTCACGAAACGCCATACAAAGATCTCATATGGTAAATACGAGAATTTACTCTTCGCAAAGATAAGGTTATTCCGTGAGGGATTGGCAAAAAAAGAGGCATCGGCCAGCACAACGAGTAGTAATAGATTCCCAAGTACTTCTTGACGGCCAAACCACCGTGCTGGGCAGTGATTCACGACGAAAGCAAACGTTAGTTGCAGCTCATTTCTACTCGAAATCTACGTTCGCTCGGAGTAACGAGACAAGGAAAGGAGGTTAGGGTTTGCATGTCAGTTGAGATCCGTACGAGGAACTGAATTGCACCGCGGATAGGGTCATGAAGTCGCGAAAGGAAAGATGGGGAAGCAATCATTAGGAAGTGGCTATGAAGGAACGAAACGTATATTCAGTGTCGAGGCAAAAAGATCGCTGGAAAATGATTTAAAAAGAATTAATACGTATATGTATTAAAAATGGTTCTTGTAGTCTTGTTGAAATTATCTCCCCCAGCTGGAGTTATTTCGTATTAGGATTCTCACCGGGAATAGAACCCGGAACTACTTTCTATAATGTAATCGCAGATCGAAATATGTGGTTTTTAAAGATATATCATTTATTAACATAAAATTGCTTCAATATAAATTAAGAAAAGACAAAAGCTATAATTATTTTCCAGATATGCCAAATATTTGAGCACTTAAAAGACTTCATGAGCTTATTTTTAAGAAATAAACGTGATTCTCCACCAATTTTTTCAATTACTCAATACCAAATTATAATTCTTAATTAATTCATAAAAATTCAGCTTTACTTCTTTAAGAAATGTATTCTAATTAAACTTTATACTTTCATGCTTTATACTTTATAACTGTTTGAATAACAAGATTGAAAATTGAAAATTCTTTCATTCTAGCAAGACATTAAATCTGAACAAACAAAATCAGTTATAATCAAAACTTGAACAAAAAACACAAACGATTGCAAAACAGTCGCGACATAAGTCCTCTAAACGTAATTTAGGTCAGAACATAATGCGATTTAAACGAAGCTATTCGGGAAAGGAGAAAGGACATTCTATCGCGATCAAATAAACAATAAAAAAACACGATCGTACGAAATCACTTCATCGAAAAATTCAGCACTACGTAAACCGACACGAAGGAAAAACAACAACCTTGCTGACTAGTTCAACTTATGCCATCCAATTGCAATAAAAAAAGTTTTTATCTACTTACTTTTCCGCCGTGTTCAGGACGATTATCTTTCGGACGATAAATTTCAACGCCTTTGTTTTATTAGCTGTCGTAAAATAGGTTCCGTTTGCTGCCTTTTACTAACCGAGAGAAAAATAATCAAAGCCGAGGTACGCTCGATCGTAGATTATATAGTACGTAGTATGGGCAGGCGTTGTCGACTTACAGAGATGTCATCGCCTCAGATCGCAGTTTTCAATGCTCGACAGCATAAGCCCCGGAGATTAGTTTCGCAGATGCATATGCAAACGATAAATATCTCGATTGCCTTTCATCTCTCTCCTGCTTCTATCTACTGCGTGTTAATTACGTATAACGTCGGGTCGAGAAAAGAAATGCGCTCTGCACAAGGACTTTCCACAGAGATAGTAGATTTGGAAGACCAGTTGAGTCTATCGATGGCATTCCGTTAAACCCATTCGGAGAGAGGATAATTAGTAAGGCGAACTGGATTCCGCTCGCGAGATAAGATTTTCGTCGGAGATTCCATCGGTAATTAGCGAGGCGGACATTCAACCATCTGCGTCACAAATTCAAACGGAACGTTCAGCGATCGAAATCGTGTTTACAAAGGCGATACTACGATATATACACACGTAATGAAGTGAAGAGTGAGTGAATGTCACTTGTTGAGAAATAGGTCAATTACGAGCGATGTTTTGAAGGGTTTGAGGATAAAACGAGAGGGATTAGTTAGTGTGTATTACGTGTAGATGGCAATCGTACTTTATTGCAACTGATGTAGGATAGTATAATTTAATGAATGGTTGCGCCTGAATGATAACGAGTTCGGAGATGATAATCTATCTCACATTGGCAGTATTAAGACTGGAACTCTCTTTCTATAGCCTTTGAGTACGTGAAGAGGAAGATCATTTGTATAAGGAAACAGTCGAATACTAAATTAAAAAGCTTCTATATAGAATATAGTAAAATAAGTTATACAAATTAAGATAATTGTATCCATTGTGAGTCTATTACAAATCACGGACATTATTTTACTTTGGTGTTGTTTCGCGTGGAAACTAGATAATGATTATGGACGACATTTTTTACATATGATGTAGTATCAATGTATTTATTTCCTAATGTTACGGACATCTAAGTATAATTAGTGATTTTCGTATAGTTTCGTATTTTTCTCCCGCTATCCAATGGTTACAAATAAAATACGTAGACGATCACATTAACAATATCAACTGGTTACGGAAAGTAGCAGAGACCTTTCCCTGAAACGGAAGCAATAGAAACCAGTGAAATTTTTACGAAAGCTATCCTCAATTCATTTATTTGCTTATATAGCTTTATCTGGGAGAGATATTCAATCACATTATCAAACTCGCTATTCTACGTTCAAGCGAAACACGACACAACTCGTTTGGTATCAAAACTCGATTTTCTGCACCCTTTGGGCAACCTTAATTCCTCGAATCGACCCTCAATTGCGCTACTTTGATTGGAAATACCGCATCGAGGCATCATCCACTCAAATTGCCAAGTGAACGGTTTATTTAATCGACTCCCTCTCGATAAAAAACAACTCAGATTCATTTTCTTCTCTGCGGCGAGGTTTATTACCAAGGTAACCCTCAGCTGACAGACAATTTTGATAGAATATAAACACGGATTTCGCGGCCGATGGTTCATTTACCCCGGAAAGATGCGTCGAAGTATATACGGAACCTAAATCACGATGAAGTGGAGGTTAACAATAATTTACGATGCCTCCTATACTTTGGATATCTCTCCATCTGAGGGGAATGGCCTCCGGTCGAAGGAAGGACCACCAACGAACGGCTCTTTACGGACCATGGAAGATGCCGCAAGTATGAAAAGTCAGTTGAAATTCGCCTTATTAGACCCGGCGGAAGGACTCCTGAGGAACCACAAGCCTTTCTCACACTTTTGGTAGGAATCTGCCCACGCACATCACGGGTCTGTTAAAAAGGATTAATGGAGTGGATGTAAGTTACGAGACAGAGAGGAATGAACGCGGATTTTTATGGACCGAAAGCAACTTGTAATCCAAACGCGTGTATTAGGAGAAACACGAGTGGGAACCATGGAGATCGGTTTTATGGGCGACGCAAGTTGAATATTCACGGGTTGCTATGTAAATGATTTGGAGAAAATACGTGATCGCAATTAATTAAAAAGTCTAATTTCACGACAGGTGACGTAAACTAAACCGAAACGGACCTAAATTCAATTAAATAGCGAGCGGATGAATAGCAGCCAATCTAATATATATTTATTTTTTAGCCGAAAAAGCTCATACTATTTCGAAGGACGATTCATGAATAAATACACCAGATAAATAGAACACTTGGTGGTGAATATATTTTAAAGTGTTTATTTTTTTTCAACTAGGAAGGTACCTCAAACAAGAAATACTGATTAGCGTATTCATAGAGACAAGCTAATTCGAAACAATGGCAAACAATCTATGGTTTATTACAATAAAAATAATCGGGACCTCTCTTTCCTAAGCGAATTTGAATAAAAGCTTAATAAACTGTATTTTGACAGAGGAAATTTACAATACTTACATTTAATTGTAGCTCCTATAAAGATATGTGTAATGCATAATTAACTTTTCAAATAAACAAAGAACAGAAATCCCAGGTCTAATTTAAATAGAAGGAAGTGAATATGAGTTTTATTAAGGATTAAATAAACTGAACACTTCCACATTCCATTAAAAGTAATATTTCCGGTGAATGATCAGATAAACCGGTTAATTGTTTTAATTCGCCTAAGTAATGTGCCTCTAACAGAAATAAGATGGATATCTGGAAACTATTGTTCTCTTTATAACTAAGTTTGAGATAATTTCCTTAATAGAGAATTGTTGATTCAATTCCAATTTAAGAGTACGCAAGAACAAATTATTAAATCAATTTTAATGCTCCGGTTCGTGAAACAATAATGGCTTTCAATAATTGAAAACCACCATCATTATTGTCCATTGTCTTCGATCATCAGCGTTCATTGGGACCTGTAATTTTCAAAAGTGATCGTTAAATCTCGATTGTTAATTCAATATATCTTTGTTTGAATAACTCGGAAGCAGAGATTTAAGCAATCTCTTCATCTAGAGCAAATAATTCACCGCTTTCGCAAAAGGTCTATCATTAATACAGCGATGAGCCCTCTGAATGAATAGGAAAAAAAGTGCGATGATAGCGTGGAGTTCGATGGCCTCTTCCCTTTCTAGTTTATCGCGTCAGTAAATCACTCGCAAACTGGTTCATATGCATATAAATACCGGAAAGGTTAATAACACTCGTCGTAAAGAAGGGCTGATTGGACCTCGGCACATAACCGTTCGCAAACTATCTCAATGAGTCAATGCGAAGCAAACAAACGAGTAAAGATTTAATGGAAGCGCTTTAATGGATTTAAGTGCACGTTAAAGCACGTGAAGGTCTCCTCTGAATAATCCGTTTAAGGCACGCGCCTCCTCACAGCTGCAACGACAGAACGATAGAGCAATCGAGATGATAAGAAGTATCTAAGAGCGAATTTCACATGATGGAGGGGATCCAAACAAACTCTCTTTCATCTTAAGTTCGCATTTCATGAAGATCTTCATTTGCGTCCAAGCGTCACGATGTAAAGACAAATTCTAACAAAACATCGACAGGGAAAGCCCAACAATGGCCCAACAAAGCCCAAAACAACAATAGCTGCCATCATGACGTAAAAGATCGCGATTATTGAAAATTTTCACCGCAACAATGAAGTGGCTTGGATGGGCAAATAAATAAATTAAAAATAATAATGAAATCAATGTGAGAAGGCGTGACTTCGTGGAATGCCATAGTAATAAAAATAACTTAGTAAATTTCTACAGAAAAAGTTATTATTATAAAAATAATAACTTTATTCTATAATTCAATCTGCATAAATTTTAGGTATTCTTAGGAATTTAATCTTGCCCCGGTTTAATCAACTTCCGTGTTCTACTTTCTATTCGGAATGAAAATCGCATCCGGCCATTATGTTCTCAAGAATGTCTCTCCGAAGAATAAACCACAGAAATGAGAAAATGGTTCAACTTGATGACCTTAATGATTAAGAAAGCTGTTATAATGTCTTCTCAAAAATTTCCGTTAATTGGACAGGTCCTTAGAGGTGTTAAAGTAGCTAAAAATTTTGGCCATAAAATATCTCTCAAATCATATGGTTTACGCATCGCTACATTCGAACTAAATCTTTGATTTTTTCGATTGATCACTGTCCTTAAGTACAATATCTTTATTACTTTCTGGTCGAGATGATACTTTCTTTGAGTAAGAAGAATAAGAATTTCTTGCATTCCTTCAACCTTCATTTCTTTCGATATTCACTCTCTGTATGCGTTCAAGTCGTTACTTGTTGCGAACATTTTATAATAATAATCTTGGAGAGGTGAAATACAAATGTCAATGTCGCCTTGGAGATAATCAGAGAGCTGAACGGTAATCCTAAGAGTAAATAAGCGAGACGTCGGTATCAGAATAGAGAGTTCACTTAGGATCGGTTGTTATAGCATCGCAGCCTTTTGAAAGAGCATCGTAAAGTTGTCTTTCTTAGTCGGCGATTTTTATCGCTCGGGCAGAGACTCATGAGAATAGAAAACCACAGAGCACGAGTCAACGTCTGGCATTAATCTCCACTGAGCTATATAGCACCAAAGGGTTGCAAAGAAGGAACTCTTGGAGAGCCATAATCGCTGTGGAGACAACAACGCCCGTCTTGTTGAGTAACGATCGCCAACAAAAGGAGGTTTCAGAGTGAAACCAATAAAAATCCATCAAAGATCGGGTCGGCATTTTGAAACCGAGAGTAAGTACTTCCAGTAAATGCGAACAGCTATATACTAAGATTGTCAAACGTTCAAAAATTTTATTATTTAATGGTGAATTCCTATCGTTCCTTGACCTTTTGTGAAGATAGAGAATGTATCATGTAATTTCATCTAATATGAAATATAATTATTCCTCCCTTATATTACAATTATAATAATAAATATTTCACGGAATATATCATACAGATATTTCCATATTAACATTATCAGGAAACTGCCATAAATCAGAGAAAATGTTTTTGGATGAGGTCGAGCAAAAGATAGATAGATATTCCTCGAGGTAACAAGTAAACAAGTGGCCCTGTCGATTCATAAATGAAAATGCAACGGGAACACAAACGTACTGAAATATTAACTCTATAACCCAATTCTCAACATCCCTCGAATTTTGGAATATTTCCCATCCGTACTTATTTTTTCCCTCCGACACGAGACGCAACACCTTCGTACACACGCGTTTTTTTTTCTTTCGGCCGCAAAACTCATCCAAGGCGGTATTATTCGTGGCGTCATTGACCCGAATGAGCACCTCTCGTACACGATCCGCTTTATCTTGCGGTTACCCGCCAACAGACTTTTCTTTCTCTCATTGCTCTCCTTTTTATCACTTGAAAAACCTTGGCGGAACTCCTCTCTCGGTCGCCTCTCCTTTCTGCATTTTTTTACGCCTTCCCTCTCCACCATTTACTCTTGTCTGGCAATGTCTAATCACCGCGACTTATATAGCGAACATGAGGTCGGAGGAATGAATGGGAAGGTAAACGTCGCCGAAGGAGGAACTGTGGTCGAACAATGTCGGTCGTAATCATAAGAAGACGTACAAAGGAAAGGTATAAGAACATATATGTAAGGTATAAGAACGTATTCGTTTGATTCGTCCCTTTATTTACTAAATAGAACGATCCGTGTATTTGGAAGTTAGCCCGGACTAAAGATTTACCTTTCATATAAGAAAAAGTGAACGAACTTCTTATCTCTCTCCGAGGATATAGTATTGTCCGAAATGTTTGACCGATATTTCACCGAAACGCTTCGATTCCTCCAACTTCTTTATCTGAGGAAAACTTAAAGGAAAATGAAAGCTGTATATATATGTTTCTCAAACCCATACCCTTAGAGAAGAAAACAAAAGAGATATCTTAAAGAGCTGGCTATTAAGAGAGAGAGAGAGAAACACTCACCGGTAAAGAACTTCGAGAAGGAAGATGAATTACCTGAAAACAATCATCGATCGCTTGACCCAACCGACATCCGTGAATGATCGAGGAGGGCCCAAAGTGGATGGACACTCAGAATAATATCTCTCGGTATCCTTGAAAAGGGTGACCGCAGCATTAAGTCAGGAAGTGGTTAGAAAATTCCTTTAATTCGTATGCGGTCGCAAAATTTTCCGCGATATTCTCTCTCACACCAATCCAAGGAGGAAACGAAGAGATCGTTCGTTACTCAATGGACCTAATGCACGTGCAGTTACAGGACCGGAATGGAATTCTGGGTAAGAGCTACAGAGGGAAACTCTAGTGTTGCAAGCACACAAAGGACTCGTTCGAGGGGAAAGACGGACAACGTAGCACCTATCCAAGCTACCGAATCCTATTCACACGAAAATGGCCATGATTCACGATTAGTTAACCATGATTAATCATGATTCGCTTTGAATTGGGCTAATTGTAAGACCAACTGCAATTCAAGGCCAATCTGAATTGTCATAGCTAGAAAAATGTCTCCGAATTCAAAAGTATAAATAGTTTGTAACCCACTGCTTATTATTTACGTCAAAAAGATATCTTAGGATGATAACCATTATTAAGTATTATGAGTATAAGGTAGCAAAGTTATATACGTATACCATAAAATACAAGAGTTCAAATTGAAGCTTTGCAAGAATTTAGGATAAGAAATATTGCTAATACAATGACTGAAAGGTTTTCAATACATTAACTCTTTTTCACCATAGCTCTCGGATGGTTATTTTTTTGAACGTAAGCTAATAATAGAACAATAAGCTAACAATAAAAGGAAAATTAACTGAACACATTAGAAATAGAGTACGATAAACCCTAAGGAACACAACACATTCTTGGAGAAATCTATTTATTCGTAGGATCTCAATGGTGTGCCATTTCAGAAGAAGTCTGCACCCGAGAAGAAAATCTGCTAGCACTCGTATGACCCCGTGAAATGGAGTTGATGCTCTTCACTTGATGGAATATTTAAAGGAAATAAGTTTACTCCCCGTGTACGTATAACCATAAACTCGAGTTTTATACAGATGTCCGACTGCGTAAGACGCTGTCATTACCTCAAAAGATTTTTCCCTTCAAGGGAATCTTCAATCTGGCGAATTGCAGGTCAGAGCTCAAGAATGACTTTCCACGTTCATTGATGCAACAACCACCAGTGCGTGATACGTCTTTCTTTTAGAGGATGAATTTTCGCCGCGAGATACAAACCCATCAAAGACTATCATTTTCGTAATAAACATCTTAAAAATTTGCCGCTCGGCTTCGAAAGGTTTGGTTCCGTTCAGCACCGACGATGTGGAAAGAGATAAAAGACCATTAGAAGGTCAATCGAAGAGGTCAAAGGGCGACGAGAAAAAGACTTTTAAGATGATGATGAGAGAGAAAGACGTTTCCCAAGTCCGGGTTCGAGAGGAGTGGAAATGAGCGTTCAAGGTGTGAGGGATATAGACACCATGGAAACGACACGAAAAAGAAATGATGCGGAAATAGCATCCCATCCAAACTAACGATTACGTTTAAATTTAATCAAGTCAAACATTTACACCATTCCAAATGATGGCAGCAGTGAAGTAGAAAACAAGAAAGAAAGGAGTTGTAATAATCCTTATGTGTAAACTAAAATAGGAACATTGGGAACATAGAAAAAAACACGTAAAAGTAAAGAGTTAGTGCTAAAGAAAATACGAAAAAATATAATGATTTTTTAAATGGCAATATATAGATTTAGACATTAACACCGATGGAATTGTGTAAAAACGCAGGAAAGATATTGAAATATAAAAACTGTTCGGTAAAACTAAGTGAGCTATATGTAATCAAATCAAACAGACTCTGGGGTAATATAGTCGATTGTTGAAAGACATCTGCTACTCTATAAGCCCTTCGTATAGTAATGACTTTATAACTGAAATACGAAAATGAAACACAGAATTTTGAACCATAAGAAACTACCTGTCGTATAAGGAATACCTTTGGTTTTCTTCGCGAGCAATGGATTTCTTCTAGATATTAGTAAAGTCATTCCGCAATCTGTAACGTCTTGGTTCGGTCTCGAAACCATGCTCTGGATCTCAAGAATGCACTCGATGGAAAGTGCACAACATGCTCATTGAATGTAGACCGAGATGCTTCAGCAATTACAAGTGGAATTACGTCCGGAAACCCATAAGGCGTTCTCTCTCGTCTCGGACGCCTTTCCTTCCATAGCCTTGAATGGAATAGGCCGAGGTAATTACGGGAGACCCTAGCAATTAGACCCCCCGACCGCTCCTCCTCCTCCTCTTGCCGAGTTGTTACACTTTCTGGAAGCATTCCCTCAAAAATTCCATCCTCTACCGTATAACTTTTATGACGGATAAATTCGGAGTTCTTTTTTTTTTGAAGAAATGATCCATTCTCTTCTCCACTTTGTGTGACCTGCATTTTTAATGAAATACTCTTGGAATTCTCACGGACATCACTTTCGATTTCCCCGAACGATGAAAAAGTTGTGAGTCATTTCATCGCGGAGCAAATCTTTACGAGTGTTTAGAAAGCTGTGAAAGTCTCTTTTGAAACGATATACTCTCTTTCGAGTATCTACCGCGATTGGTACTCTTTCCGGTTCATTGGGTCGATAGAATCTTTGATGGAGTAATAATAAGTTTCTGAGGCGTAGTTACGCCAACAGGGGGTTAATCAACACTAATTCGAGTCATTGTTGGTGTAATATAAGAAATGGAGAAACAAGACGGACATCGGATCGATTGAATAGAATTCTCTATAAAGAAGAACGTATCGTTTGTTTAAGATTCTAAACAATATTTGCGACAAAAGTCGTGTTTCCCAACCCGTGTAGAGCTACGTATGCCGATAGAGATGAGACGATTAATACCTGATTTACACTATCTTTTCAGTGTTATCTTACTGACTGTTATCAGCTTTCAGAGGGAGGGTTTTAAAGATTAAAATATCTTACTCTATTTTTAATATTTTTATTTTAATAACTTATTCAATTTTATGTAATAAGCGTCCATAAGAATATCATATTTGTCTCAAATTGTACAGTGACCTTATCTGAGAAATAGAATACACGATTCAGGGCTTAAAAGATTTTCTCTTTGTATATAAGAGAGACTGTTTAATTAGGTACCGCAAGTATAATTAAAAATACTGCTTCAATTGATCGTTGTATTACATGGATATATAGGACATTTAATTCTTTATGATCTTCTAAAAAGTTCAGTTAAAACTAATCAATCAGACAATCTATTTAAGTATATCATCTAACCGAAGCAATGGAATTCAGAGGATCTTAGAAACATATTTAAAATAAATATTAGTTTTAATACAACGATATTATAATTAATTCACATTCAGCTTGAAGAGGCGTAATATATTTGTATTGAATACTTTAGTTATGAATGTTCTGCGAAGTGAATTTCAGACAGTGAAAGGGAATTCGAGTTAAAATGAAACATCACAAGTGATTAAATGAAGTATAAATAAAAAGCTGTCCTCTGAAAAAGATAACCATCGGTTAAGGTAACCAAAAACTATGTAGTATATCAGATAAGACGAATTCTTTCCATTAAAAGGAGACCCCTGTTTTGCCCTCAATAAGGATCATCCTCTTAAAAAAAGGGCCCTTCCTAATAGTCTCCTGAAGAGCACAAATGTACAGGGACGCTGCCCTTAAGAGACCGAAACGGAAGGCCACGGTTACCTGAATACATGTCGGCTACCACGGAAGGTTAAGGGGGAGGGGGAGGGGGGAAGATTCCGGCGTGTAAGACAAGGGAATGCTTACGTCCATAGGAGAAACCACGAAGACAGATGAAGGCAGGAAATCGCGGTGGACAGGGAAAGAAGGCGCGAAGACAAAAAGAAATGAAGGAAAAGACACAGGAGAAGCGGAGATCACAGATTGCGAAGAATACGTCTAACTGTATGCGAGAGGAGGGGAAGGAAAGGTATGCAAAGAAATGCAGATCGGAATGGTGCAATAACGGGGTTCATTGAAAATTAAATGGTTGAAATATTTCGAATTTTAAGTAAATTGAAGCAGAAACTACTTCAACATCAAAATTCCAATTGTTACAAGAACGATACATTGTTGCTTTACCGCCTAAAATAAAAGCAATAATTAGTATTTCTGTTCACTTTGAAATATACATTGTTGTATCTATCATAACATTAATGATTCTTTAGTCTTTTAGATTAACAGGATTTGAATAGAATGTAACGATAAATCAAAGCGAGAACGACTTGTATCGTTCTATTTCCTGAATTGCTAATTACCCATTCGGATTGTTACGCTCTAATAACTTAATGGAAGACAAACGAAACAGATGAATAGCCAAACAATTGTTACAAAAGTAGCACTGAATACAATTTCTCGTACAATTTTCCACCTTATTCAATCCTAATTTCAGAATTCTTTTCCGCTAATGGCAGTTGAAGCGGTAATTGCGTCTGAAATTACGTTCATTACACAAATCATAGTTTTGTTCCCAAAATACTTAAAAACTAATAAAGGAGCTATGCACTCAATTGTCCTATGACGCGACCTACTTTTTGGCGGTTCATAAATTGCTATTAGCTCGGTTTAAATTAAAATTTTTGGAGCTTCGAAATTAAACCGCCGCCTTCGTATCTTGATGGAGGACATAAAGAGGATCGAGTGCGCGGATTCGCGAGGGAATTGCTTCATTTTCGCGGGAGTACAATACGAGTGCAAAAAGGATAAAAGTGTGCCGAAACCCTTACACAAGAGAAAGGGCTTAATTAAAAAGCTAATTTGAAGTCTTTGCAAAACATTTACAACAAAGGGAATAAACGTTGATCATGGATATAATATTAAAGATATGCATATTTATTAATAATAATGCAATTTTAATAATAATTCCCCTCTACATATCAAAATTCATCATACCTTCCTATCTGTTCAGTTTTTGCATCATCACAGTATATAGATGTATGCATATGGTACTAATAATTCTGAAACATCTTTAATATTTGCGTATAATTGAACTCAATTCCCTTTAATTAATTTTTCATTAGTGTAGAGTAATATGATCAAATATTTATAATCCTGTTAGGAAACTGCTGAAATATTTTAATAAAATTAACACTAGATTGAATTTATAATCAGAGGCTTCAGACATTAAAACGTATATAAAAATAAGCGTGAAAATATGTTGAATTTAATCTATAAAATTAACTTTGTTGAATGCATAAACGTTATTTTTCTATCACAATTTTACCAAGCTAATATCCAGCAAATTACAGTGGCTCTAACGTTGATAGCTAAAAGTGAACGTGAAAGTTAGACGATGATAAATAACATTAAAACGGGACGGAGATAAAGTAAACCAGTAACGAACTGTAAACGACATGGGACACGCATTCGCAAAAAGATAAAGAAACGGCCGAGGAAAACAAGGCAAAACCCCGCCCTCACTCAGCATTCCGTGCAAATAGAAACGGACATCCTGAATTCTAGATTAGGCTTTAAAACAATAGATAAAATTATAGAAGTTGATAGATTAAAATCGAAGGAACGTCAAGAAATATATATCATATCACCCATCATTTTTCAAAACGTCGTATTTAAAAGTAAACAATAAGAAATAAGGGGAATTGTAGCAAGAATAGATGAATGTCATAGAAAAATATTATGATTTTTTTCATATATCGCGATTAAATAGCACGAATAATGTTTAAATATCATCGTATCAGTAAAATAATAAATTAATATCTTATGTTTAATAATTTTCAGTAATCCAATTAAAAAACTAAAAATAATTAAATTCGTATTTCAAATCAGAATATCCACAAAGAAAAAACCTTTAAACAATTTTCTAAGTAGTCTTGACAGAATTTAGATTTATAATCGTATAAAATGTAATCTGAATAGAAATAACGTAATAGATCATCAGTTATATGAATCATAGCGCATGGACTTCCGAACGAATGAGAATTTCAAATAGAATGCGATTGGAATGGATAATTTCAATAGAGATCACGATTTCGAACATCTTAATTGATCCTTAAAGGAAGGACAGACACCTCCTTGGATACCTTACGAGGAGTGGAGCGTAAACAGCAACAATAGTCAGACGAAGCAGTTAAAAAAAAGAAAGGGTGGCGGCGCCACGTTGGAGCGTGAGATAACCCGAGATATCGTGACGCTGAAATGACGTCGGGCAGTATTTACGGACGCTTTGGGAGGACTTCGCATAAGTCGCGGTAAACACGTCCAAGACGCCGATGGAGAGAAGTAAAAGAGATACGAGGGTCAACTAAAAGTATGGAGACAAGACTCAGCGGAAATCCATATGCACAGGATTAGGGGAATGAGATTCTACAAAACTAATCCGCTATCATTCGAAAGCTTAATCCTATTATACTACATGAAAATTGGAGTAACATTCCTAAGATATAAGGTAAATATTTTTATTTCAACGGATGGTTATATTTATAAAGTGACCTTAACAATAGGAGAAAAGTGTGACTTTTGTATTAAATCATTCAGGATAATTTATTATATTTTGCATATGATTTTAATTATACTAAAGTACAGCATATCGATATTTATTTAGTAGAATTAAGTCAACAAAGTATTAATTGAATGAAATTGCTTTGAAAATATTTTACCAGAAATTTGATTGACATTATTTGAGTAGATTGACTATAATTTTTTTATTAACTTAGTAATCTGAATAATATAAAATAATAATCATACGGAGATATATTCTTTCAGAACAGGACACACATGCGTTTCTATTTCAAGAATCGATATAACTTTCCACTTTTTATGCATACCTATTTAGTTATTGTTTGATAACAATATGTATTAAAGAAAATTGAGGGAAGTTCAACAATGGAAGTAATTCGATTGAACTTTTCCGTTAAAAATTATTGTTATGAATAAGCTTGGTCAATTCATCGTGCTGTTTTAACACTAAATAAAAGACTAAAAAAATACTCGAATCCCACTTAACCATGATAACTCATAAATACACTCTAGAGAAAATGGGTATATACGTGTATGTTAATTCACGGCGCCACTCGGCAACAAGTTCGATAAAATTTATTCCATCAACAGAAAGGACAACTAAAACGCATTTTTATTGAAAGAAAAAAGATGTCGCGAGAGGATTATGGACCGATGTTTAGGATGTTGCATAAGCTGTCACTGCAAAGGACTGGATTTGGCGAAGTGAATTCTTTCGAGTCTGTCGTATTTGCGAAAGATATCAGGTTCTAACGTGCGGAAGACGTGTCTAAAGGAGACAAAAAAAAGAAAAACGACAGGCGACAGAAGTGGTATAAAGCATAAAAGACGGAATAAGGAGAAGGAGAAGGAATTGTGTAGAAAAAACGTGGATGAAGACACAAAAATGAAGAAAGCAAAAGTGAAAGAACAGGTTTGAACAGGAAAAAGTATTAGGCGAGGATATGCGCAGACGTAAAAAAAAGGGGCGGGGCAGGAGGAGATCAGTTCGTGGGAAAAATGAGAGATGAAAAACTCGCATAAAAAAGGAACGGAATCGTGGCATTGGGTGGAAATGGGCTGTGGTTACAAGAAAGGATTGGAGTAGTGTGTATAAGGATCACAGGAGACACGCGGCTCAAAAATAAACGCGCGTGCGACAAAATATGCCCGGATAATAAAGTTAAGAAATGTAACACGCCGTAGGTCGGGAGATATGCAAATCAGTGCGGGAATAATCCGTGACCGGGCGGAAAGATCCTTCTCGGAATATTCTTGCGACACGGATTCGCTTGACTTTAAGGGTATGTTTCGAAGTAATAGATAAGCTCCTCTCAACTTGCTATTGTTATATAAAGATTGCTACTGAATATTTATCGAAAAAGCAACTTTTATGTTGATTATTACGTGAACCGTAGCATCTTGGCTATTAAGACACTATAAAATTTATTCGTATTGATACTGTCTACAAAGAGGAAATAAAAGGTAAAACAATCGGTATTAGTTAATACTATGGTTCGAAATTTCTAGTTTTCTAATCCTAAATGTTCCGTTTACAGACGGAATCATCGACTTTTTTAATACCTTCGATAAATCCTACGCAATGAACATTAGATGTGTAAATTAGCAAAATTTAATAGCGTAAATTCTTGGTTAAATTCCTGTAAATTTTTCCAGTAAACCTTTTTGATTCCAAACGCTACCTAAACGAACTAAAATTCTCATTATTAGACTATCAACATAATACAATGGTTGAATGGACAATGAACTACTTATTATGAAGAAACTATACATTATTGGCATATTATTCATTCATCCGTTGTATTAATCAAGAGGATGAATCCACAAAAAGAGGACCCCCATCCAATTCTTCTGCAGGTGAAATTGGCGTTAACCCTTTTCCTTAGCTTTCAATTGTTTCATTTCACTTTCTTTAGGCACTATAAAAGAAAGAGCGTAGTTAAAAAATAAGGAGATGACGAGAGACAATGGAATAGAGAAAGGGATGACGCTATTTTAGAGAATAAAATCCAGCGACGAAATGAAAGTCGAGAAGAAAGAATAAAACTAGATGATAGTCTAGAGAGACCAAAAGAACAGATGGGGTCTACAAATTAGAAGAGGACATAATGAAGATACGTTCGTGAGGTTTAAGGAGACGAAAAGGCCAAAGACAGGCGTCGGGAGACCGGAGACATATGCGCCGAGGGACAAAAAAAAACTTGGTCACAGAAAGAAACAAGACTATGAGACGCATCCGCGATAAAAAATTCAGAATCACGTCTTTATGTATACGAGTTGGTTATGTACGAGTCAACCCGTTTCATTTTTCTCTTTTTTTTGCAGGTGAGCAATGTGGGATACCCTTTTTGGGTTAGGCGGGGAATGCTGAAAGCAAGAATGGCAAAGGATCGTCCGTAGGTCGGTTATGGATTCAGACGAGGCGGAAAAAAGTTATTAATGAAGTTCCTTTCTTAGATATTTTCTTTCTCTTTCTCTCAAATTAGGAATCAAAATCTATTTAATGAGATTATATGCAAAAAAATTAGAGCCGACAAATTGAGATATTACATATACTTTTTGGTTAATTTTCTTTATGTAAGTAATGAAAATGTTTTCTATATTATAAGCTGAACAATTACGAGTGTCTTAAATTCATCGCACTTAGTTAAATTAATGTTCGAAGGTTGTAAAAACCTTAGAGTTCTAAGGAAAAATAACATACCCTAAAAATGGAAATGCTTCCTATATATATATATTTTAGGTATTAATTTAGAAGATTAAAAGCATTGAGTGAGTAAACTATTTAAATAGTAATATTACAAGGAAAATACTAATGTATAACCTCCAAAATTGAACGAATAAAACATAATTTTATAGATTTATAAAACAAACAAGAAAGAACAATAACAAAACATAAAAGCATCGACCATGAACAGAAGGTTGTACTGCTTTGGAAGTATAGGGCGATTAAAAAGAAGAGAGAAGAATAAGAGAGTACAAATCAAGGTGAATCAAAATAGGTAAATTCCTTTATTTCCCAATGCAACTACTTCCCTCGAACCACTTTCATAAGGCAGTAAAAACAATCAAGGATTATAAAATTCTTTCGAGGCCGAAGCACAAAAAAAATTAATGACCGAATCTGCCACGTACATATTGTTTCGAATGCCATAATGACTACCCGCAGAAAATTCTGAACTATGCTATTGACGTTTCCGTGGAATTTTTTCTTCCATGAAGGTCATCCGGGCAAAAACGCCACTGGAGAACCATTAGCGAATAGGAAATCGTACTCTGAATCTACGACCCATTCCGAGAAACGTATTGTTTCGTTTTGAAAACGATCCTCGTATTAGAAAGCTTTTTTTGACTATTTTTTGGTGGAAATGTCGCTCTATTACTAGAGAAAAAGAAAAACTCTTCCATTAGGAAGAAATCAATGGAAACTATTTGCATGCAAAAGTTTTATGTTCACAAATATCAGAACGAAATATTACTGACTAACTAAAACTAACCTGGCTGAATTATGAATGAATTAAACACATTATTATTTCTCACAATTAAGAAAAAATATTCTATTATATTTTTTAAAGTAATTACTTTAATATGATTACTATTAAAACACTAGCAATTTTCTAAAAAGAAACATTATAAAAGCGTACAAAATTCCGTTGGGAACTGTTAACTGTGTGCAATATGAACTGTAGAACTATTCTCGTACACGTAAAATTAATGGACATATAAACTACACAAAATGCAATCGTCTCTACACGTGTATTATTCTAGCATACGAAATTTATTTCTTTTCGTACGTATTATTCTAGCGTACGTATAATTTTATCAGTTTTTCTTCCGTTCACAGTATTATATGGTTCTCTAAATAACAAGCAATCTTATAAATTATAATCTCGCACAGCTGGTTGTTTTGCACTTCCTTCGCTTGTCTAAGCACTATAAGGTTGTCGAGTCGCGATTAAAAAAAAAAGAAGTCTCCCTTGCTTCGCCTACCGAGAGAGAGGGGGCAGTAATGCAAATAGGGGGCGTCAGATAAGGCCACGCTGTTTACCGTCGCTCAATAGCAATTCTATTCAATTAACTTTGTCGATGGGATCAGGAGTATATGTGACTGACGAAAGGAGGTAGCGGAGCAAACGGGATCAGGAGGAGAGGGAGTGAAGGAGATAAATAAAAAAGGATAAAAGAATGTTTCTTAAATACACGTCCGGTCTCGATTCGAATCACTTTCTGCTTCGTACACGGCGCCCGTTTTTAGGAAAAAAAAATGTCGGATGCGAACATCTCGAGTGAGATGTATTCATAGGGAGCTGACAAATTGAGAAGCGAAATTGCGAATGGAGAAAGTTAAAGCTGAGATATTAAAGAGCGGATTCCGAGCGTAGCAGTCCACGCTACGGAAGGTGAGGTACCCTTTAATGACGAAAGGATGGCTTACTTATCGATTCCATTCGACATACATTCAACGTGAATTATAAAATTGCCTACGCGGGTGATTTTTGTTTACAATAGATGGGAGATTTGCTAGCAACGAGAAATTTATATTGAAGGAGCGTTGCTAAGGAACGAGTATCGTTATGCAAGACGTGCATTAATTAGAAACTCTAATTTTACGGAGTTTAAAATTAAAATAATAATTAATAATCTTTTATAAATTGAATCGAATTTCCGTAAATTAATTTTATATTATATTAGTACAATTTAATTATAAAACAACAAATAGCTTTCTTAGAGATATTTTAAAATGAAGAATTGATAAAATTAAAATCAGTTTTAATGAAACGAATGTATTTTTTCTCCATAGTATGAGAATCAAATCGATATATGATTACCTCAAAATGAGGATTTTGGCATACGGAATCACGTGATATTAATGAACTGTAGAAATTAGATTCAGAGGAAAAGTAGCATTATATTTGTTATGTGTGCCAACGTCTTGGAAGACTAGAAAGAGTGTAACAATTGCTGGTTCATTAAACTCGGAATCAGGTCAAGCTGACCACAAAGTACCTTAAAAACTTCTGTTTTTTAATGATGTCTTGGGCTTAATTTTAGAAACATCTTCGCTGTGTGGTTATAGGGCAACCTTTCATTTCAGAAACGAAACAATTTATTTGTCGCGGAACAGCGAACAAGAATTATTTTAGATTTTACGCGAAATATTCTTTACTTTAATTCGCAGCCCGAGATTTTAAGTATTACTTTCACAGTAAATCGATAATTATTCCTTCTACAACAATTTTAAATACATATCATAAATAATTCTTAATGAGAATTCATGTTCCCTGAGCCAATAATGCTTTTTAGAATAATGTTTAAGGAAATTCAAATTTTAATAACATAGAAGGATCGTTAATTACAGTTATAATAAGTTTCTATTCCATCAATCACTGAAAGTCTGCATTTTACTAGATTGTATGGATATTTTGCAAAGAACTACAATTTGGAAATTTAAATGGGTTTCACATTAAATTATGCTTACAATAAAATTTAGTATATCTGAAGATGAAGATATATAGGTAACATTCATTTTGTACTTTTGAAATTTTAAATGAATCCCTTTAGGATAGTAAATGGAGTAACCACACGAAAATCTTACAATACAGCAACAGGTTACATTTAGACAAGGTCCTCTCTTAAATATAAAACAGCTTCTGAATAGAAAATCCTCCCTCACAAAGAGAATAACGGTCTTTTCCATCATATCCTTTTACACATTAAAAAAGTGTGCCACAAAAGGACGCGAAAAACTCTCGGCTTTTGTTTGAATCCTAGGAGAGATAACGTAGCCCTAGGAGATCTTCCTACGTGGTACAAAGGTAAAAACGTCCGTTTTTTACGGAAAAACTCGTCTCATCTTCCTCGCAAACCCTTTTATGTACGTCACGAATCGATATCAGCCGGGAAAACACGATAAAAAGGTGAGTACAGAGTATTCGATGCCTAAACAAGGAAAGGAGATACGGCAGCGGATATTTCACCGATTGCAAGGAGGGAAATGAATGATAACATTCTTGATTTAAAAGTCTTCATTTTTTTTCACTTTGAAGGTCTAGAAGAGCAAGGTTCAATAATTGGAAGTATTCGTATACTGTTTCAACTTTGGTAATGAACGTCGAAGGATCAGAAGGAAACTGAAATCTTCATTTGTCACAAATATTTGGTAAGACATTGGTAATTACAAAGGGAAAGGATGACTTTTCATCTTTCGCCGAATCTACGATAATCTCCAAAAACGCTGCCGCTGAAGCATAATTTGGTCCGCGCGAGAGAGAGCGATCCAATAATAATAGAATAATAGATTTTCTATTCTGTATGCAATGATTCCACATATTCTATTCGTGTAATGCAATACGCATACGCAATGTTAGTATTCTTTTATCTCGGGGAATCGATAAATTCATTGATTGTCAAGATTGACCCAGATAAGCTTATAGCATACCTAAGAGACAGGCGAAGCTAATTATATTCCAATGACGAGAATCTACTCTCTTATGCAAACAGTTTCTGTGGCTATAAAGCATTCCCAGTATAAGAAAAAAATAGTATTTGAGATTCTGAGAAAGAAATCTCTGAGGAAAAAGTGAAAAAGAACGTTCAAATAATTCTGAGCTCAAACTTTCACTGGAATCATTAAGAAAGGACATCAAAAACAAACATGTATCCTATTCAGAGCATCTACTTTAAGGAAAAATATTTGAACGAAAGGACACGAAGATTTAGGGAATATCTAGTGATAATTTGGTCCTAATTGATTTAATTTGTACATTAATACTAAAAGGGTATAACGAATGTAAATGAAACTCTTTATAAAAGCTTTTTTAAAATGTCCTGATCCATTTGCATAGACTGAGTTTGGACTTCTCCACAAAAAATGAATAGATGCACTTTCTTCGATGACAATTTACGCTTCTATGTTAAATTTAAACTGATATATAAAGATTATGGATTGGATTGAATTTATACATTTAGAATATACATTATGTCACAAGGAGACAGTTAAAAGGAATTATTATATGAAGATACTAATTAAAGGGATTGATGGAAACGAGTGGATACATTGAAGAGTATTATTTTCCTTATTCAACGATGACTGCACCCTGAGCTAAGAGATATTATGAGGAAAAGATGCTGTTGAGGCGATTTCGTCACCGTTCATCATCCTCACTTGATCTTATTTCAAAGCGGAACCATCCACGCTCGAACACCAAAAAACCATGACCAGAAGCTATAAAAATTTTAAAGGAGTTCCGCCAAAACCACATTCGTTTTACCAATTGGACTCTGAAGATTCCTTTGTCATCAAAGAAGATTACCATGTGATGTCAAGAAAGTAATCTCCATGAAAGATTCTCCTGACTTTAGATTGAAAATTCATAGGGTGGGTGTATCACATTTTAGGATACGATACTTGAAAGTACGAGCTATTCCAATTCAACTGCTATTATTTTAAAGAAACATCGCTAACAATACCGAAGTATGGACAAGAATACGATAAGGATTTAAGGAAATGTTCGAAATACATAAGAAAATCTAAATCACACGATAGAGATACATATATAGCGATAGTGGTCACTCTCTCCATCACATCTTTCGATGTCAAAAAGCAACTGTCTTTAAAACCGAATGAACTGAATGCGTTTCATGGATGAGCGATATATTTATCGAATTTCTAACATACTCTAGCAAATAAGAATACGTACGCTAATTGTGTGATCACAAGTTTTAAAGATCGAGTCTAAAATTTTATTGATCCCTTCCAGATGCACTTCAGAACATTTTTAAATACTTCAGTTTGATGTTTCTGATTGGATGATGCTTAAAGGAATAATTCCGCATCGTCAAACGGTAACACAGCTTCCGAAAGAAACAAGTTATGATAAAACTTACATCACACAATCAGCACAGCACGGTTGTCGCCATTGGCAACCAGCTCTCGATGGCACTCGTTCTTCGAAAACTTGAAGAAACCAACACTCGTTCGCACCTGCAAACGTCGCGAGCAGTTCGAATTTCGCGGCGGCTTCTGCATCAACAACTCCCGGAGGGTTTACGCGACGGAGGACAAACGATAACCAGGCATAACAGCGGTTAAAACATCACCCGAAAGAAGCGCTTCCTTCCAAGAAGCTTTCCAAAAAAGAAATAATAATAAGTTGTTCAACCAGACCACCACTCTCCTTTAAAAGCTACAAAAAAAAACACACACAGAAGGGAGTCTTGTCACTGAACACAATCGACACTGCACCGAAGTGCTTTTCAGATATCTCCTCCTCCAGAAGATGGTCACATTCATCAAAGGAAATCACAGCGGAGATGAAAACTCCCTCTTTTAGGGAAGTTTCCTTCCCGGACGTTTTACCACGACCGAACCAGTCTTCGAGAGCGGGCGAACCATCCGCTCTCCGCCAGAACAGATGAGTAACTGGCTCCGTATACACGTGCTTCCTTGGAGGCCCTTCTCCTCCTCCGCCTCCCCTCCCGACGTAACTCGCGCCGTGACTACGATGCCTGCGCCACCGCCGTGCGGAATCCATCCGAAGGATGTTCACCGTCGAGGGCCCTCGACCGAAGAAGAAATGGACTCCAAACAACATTTTCATGGTCTCGATGAGATGTAAATTATAGCGGGAAATTTCCCTTCTAAGCGCATCCGAAAATGGCTTGACTAAACATCTTACTCTATTCAGAAAAAAAAACCCTAGCGAGTGTCTATTAGATAGAGAGGTACGAGTGGTAAAAAAATATTAAAAACGTTGCTTGGTTACAGTTTACATATGAACGAGAGACATTTTCGAGGGGCAAGGGAATAGACCATAAGCAATCAAAATATTTTTTATTTGTTTAGGAAGCGCTCCAAAATATCCGGGGAGTAAAAAGAAACAATAAAAGGCACGCCAAGGAAGAACCGAATGAATGGGTTTCGTTAAAAAAATACGACAAATAAAAGAAAGTTTTTTTGAAGTTGAAAGTTTTAAAAAAAGAGGGGTTTGTATAATAATTTGCGAAAGTTATATTCTCGGTGAAAAGAGAAGAGGCAGATGGATGTTGAGCTGCACAATGACTTCAAAGAGGCGGTGAAGAAGGAAAAGACGTTATAATTGCGACAAGGCCACGGGCAAAGAAACGAAAGCAATTAGTTTGAAGCGGGAATTTCCTAGTATAACAGTGAACCAATCTCCCTTACTTTATAGGATGAGGATTGTCAGTAATCACAATTACATAAATCGTATTTTACTGTCTTAGAACCGTAAAAGGTTAGAAGTAAAAGTTATTCTTTCAAAAGCTTTAAATCCAATCATCATCTCTTCAGAAATAACTTAGAAGACAATTCGCACGATTTATATATCATTTTGAATTATTGATCAAAAAGCAATCTCGATTTATAGCGCAATTTTTTATCAATTTATAGCTCAATTTTATAGATCAATTGATCTCATATTATAGCACAATAATGAGAATCTCTGTAAATAGCAAAAAATTAATGACACCTTTGAAAAAACTGGCTTTCAAATTTCAAATCAGGAAATTCGTTCGGGAAAAATATCCACCATAGAAGTTCATTACTTTCTGCGATCAAAAGGCAGGGCTGAAAAGAATACCCTCGTCATCGTAAAAATCAAAAACCGTACACGCGTATAAAACTCTCTGCGTGGTATCATTTCAACATTTCCTGAGGGTGAAATGCAGCCGAAATATCGTGCGGCAAATTGTACGCATTAAGTCATTTCCCTGGCTCCCAAAGGGTCGAATACGCGTCGCAACGTAGTTGTTTACGTATCGCATCCAATCTCGATGGAAACGATGCGTCATCGCCGATCGAGAGGAGAACGCGAGAGAGTTTTCCGACGAAAAAGGGAATTAGCCGTCTTTTGCTCCCGGAGGGGGGTTGATTCCTCCATGGTCCCTTCTTAAAAAGACCAGAGAGAGAGAGCCAACTTTTTTGCGAGATGAGTGAGTGACGCGCCCGAAAATCATCGAACGCCTATACATTTCAATAGTCAAGAGATCGGTTTTTGCCGCCTACTGTTTCTCTTTTCCCGAAGCCTCTTCGTCAGCCCCTTCCGATTGTTTGGGAACCAGCTGATTCACAGCCCATTGTTCCCCCCTCCAACACCTCGCATGTTGCGGAGCCATTCATACCTTCACCACTTAAAAAAAAGCTGTTTTTTTTAACGATCCTCTTTTTTTGGGCAATCTTCTTCTTCTTCCTCTTTGTACGCAATGGAAAAAAGGAAGCGGAGACGAAATAACGGAGTCTGTGTGATGCACGGTCAATTACTTTGCGAGTTGCGACACTGGTAGCGCTATAAGCGGTCTTCTCCTCTTGGACGGACTTCTCCCGAAGTGGGTGTCCGTAACAAAGCTCCTCAGATGGTGGAGAGAGAGCATTTTTTTCCAACAGCTCGTAGGTGCCAAGGGTTCTTAAGACGGTGCCAAAGATGCTTCGAGTAACAGAGTGTGTACGAATGGTGCAAACCTCCCATCATTATACGTGATCGCAATTAAAATTTTCGGGAAATCGTTTATCTCTTCGATTTGTATTCTTCTTAAGGAAGCAGTTTACGATCGGATGAGATCTACGATGGACGCGAGGGGCTTATAAATGGATGGTGAAAATGTGAAGAATGCGAAACCTCGATTTCACGGCTTGGATAAACGTTTCAGCGAAAGCGAATCCCGTCGATAAATCATTCGTCGAATCCGATATACGAAGGATACAAACGCAAATTTGCTTATCGCCATAGATTTCCCATTCCAATAACTACTCTAAATTTAGGTTAAATTTCTCAATACATCTATGAATGCTATGCAAATAAATATTAATGTTGTTCAAAAATAATGAGAAATGTTACGTATTTTAGTTTTTAGATCTAGGATACACTCGGAAGGTTTTATGCATTTATAGGTCCTCATGATCTCCAGTCTTTCGTTTTCATTAACTTATGATTAAAACGAAATATCCTTTCTTTAGCATTCCGACCAAATATCATAAGTATCACAAAAAGTAAATAAGCTATGCAATGTATTCAGTTCATGAATACAACAAATAAATTTAAATAATTCATCCTTTGTCTTCTGCGAATATGACTCCATTAAAAAAACCCATACATATTGCAACGGAGGATTCTTATCGAATCCTGCATCCATTCAATGGAACGATTACCCAATGGACCGGTTGCAGCCAAAAATGTCACCATGGGAACCCTTTTGAGGATCCCGAAAACACGGTGTAACCGAAACTAACAGATGGCGGTGCTGAGACAAAACGGGAATCATTCAAAGCGCCATGATTTTACGTTGACATACCTGCAGAGTTATCCGAACACGGAATTGCACTTGCCCTTTATTCGCGCGAATATCTTACGAGAGAAAAAAAAAGAGGAATGTTTTATAAGACACTAGCAACGAAAGGCACCTACGTAATCTCAAGCAATTCTACTTATGCCTGAAATCTGTTAGTATATCATGTCCCGTTCATCTTTCAACTTTTAGCTCTTTCCACGCATCCAACGAGTACATTTTGCCATCAAATACTTCGTCTACCACCTCCCTGGCGATCTCTTATTTTATAAATTCCTTTGTAGAGACTTGCGGAAGGAGATGCAACCCGGAAAAAAATGCCTCGCTTTAAAAAAAAAAAAAGGTGCGCGGGTGAGAGAGTGGTGGACAGAAGAGGAAAAGAAAAGAAAAGAAGAGAAATTTGCGACAAGACAGTCAAGAAGGGGCGTTAATATATTTTAACTTCTCGAGAAAGCTCGCTGCGAGAGGCAGGTCGCATAAAGGTAGTCGCACGAGGTTGTTCAAGTGCGTAAATTCCTCGTCGTTAAGAAATCTCGGTGGGGTTTTGTTGCACCTCCTTATGCATCAAGATGGCGCCGGTTGCACCATTTTGATTTACGCAACGTGGCCTGCAAACGATCTGTGCATGTCCAACGGTAGGATTTTTACGCAGCAATTTCGCAAAATTTACGTAAGGTTTATTCGCGACCGGAGAATATCTTTGGGGTAATTACGCTAATGAAGTATTTATCGTGGCCTCCGGATGCGTTGCCCTTTTCTTGAGCTCAACACTGATTGTGAAATGTGTTCCGAGAGGAAAAAAGTTATGATACGCCATGTCGTCGAAGGATACAGATATTACATACTTTTTTACTCCGATAAAATGGACTGCAGAAATCACGCTTCGAAGAGTTATCCTAGTTCAATGACGAACTGTTACGTTCGGTTCATTTCTTAATCACTTCCTGGTGAAAAAACAGCTGCCACTCATAAAACTAAAAAATGTATGATTTTCATATACGTCTTATTCTTGGCGAAGTTAAAAGATCGTAAACAAGAGATACAGATGAAAGTAGACAGTAAATTCTACTAATGACTTCATCATTAATGCTGAGAAAAGTAATCAGTATTTATGACAAACTTATATATTAAAAGACGCGAAATATTAGACTTTAAATGACATAACAATAAAAGTTGAAATAATCTTTTGAGGAATTTTGGATGACACTTCATCAAGTCCTCAATTGAAGATTCTTTCTCTTAATAATAAATAATAATAATTTTTTAATATGAAACTCTTTTCATGTTTAGGATATTGTGGAAGAATAGAAGTATATAAATTAAATTACGAAACCAGACATTTAATCACATTCTATACTGTGTTATATCCCTTATATAACTGAACAAGTAGTTTCCTTAGTAACAGACAAACAAATAAATATCAAAATAACAAACAATCAAAATAAATTAATTCTGACATTAAGTTGAATTAACAAATTAAATTAAATAATGAATAAAAATCTAGAAGATTCAAAGAAGAATTATATTTGTCGAGATTACAGAATTCAATTAAGTAAATTATCCCTCAGTTTTTACACCTGTTCCGTTCATAATTCGGATTTGCAACACTCATGATCTCGTAATATATATCGAAGCGTGATCTCTCCGTCCGTACGCAACGGCGAATCCATTAGCATACGATTTGAAAATCAATGAGCGATGATCCTGTTACGGAAAATTGAACCGTTTACGATTTTTTTTAGCAATCATTCACAGCTCTGCAGAAAGGAGACATTTTCAACGCCTTTCACTGCGAATTGATGTAATCTTTGCTTCGGAATTCTCCTTATTATTATATAATTTATGTTGATTATTAATATTAGAGTTAATGTAAAAATTATACTGATTATTGGCTTCGTTCGCTATTAAATTTTGATGAAACCTATCGCTTTTATATGAATTCTATTTAGATGTTACTATTAGCATAAATACATATTTTCGATCATCAATGTCGAGTTTAGTAAAAATTTGAGATTATAAAAATACTAAAAAAATGATGATGATGATTCAACTCTTAGTATCTTTGATAATCTTCCATTTATTAAATAAATCTTTTATTACCCTACCATTCTAAGTACTTTTTCATTGCTTTAAATGGATATTTCTATATATGTGGAAAAGTTAATTGCATTCGATTACTTATTAATTTTAAACAAAATTTTATTTACTAAATCTTGTACCCAAAAAGGTTAGATGTTAGCTTATTAGAGAGCAAGGATGCTATATTCATATCGCAAGTAGCGGCCAAGAGTCGTGTGATAAGAGTGCGTGCCAAACGAAGCGTGAAATTGAGATACAATTTCCATAATGAGAACCATATAACAGTCCCATTCATTCCCATCGATTGGAATAAATAACACTAAATAGAATTTCGAATTACTTTGCCTCATAAAGTCTGGAGAATCTTAATACTGTTTTAACTGTAGTTTGAACAAAAAAATTCAATTAATTTAATTAATACATTTCCGTCGTACGGCATTACATAAATAATGATGCTTTTGTATAGTATATCGTATCCAGCGCGTCGTATTTATTTTGGCTTCGATTCTACATCCATCTAATGGACCTATATTATCCTAACGCGATTAAAAATACGTAATTATAGATCTCCATCGACACTTGAGAATCCAGAAATATTCATTTCCTGGCCTATTTTATCTTTATTTGATTAAAAATACGTAATTATAGATCTCCATCGACACTTGAGAATCCAGAAACATTCATTTCCGATTCCAATAACAAAAATCGAAAATATCTTCGTAACAGGATACGACCCGATTCTCTAAGGACGTCATAGATATTTTGGACGATGGTTTTCACGGTGGTCTGATTCAACCGCTTTGGGGAACACTCCCATTTGATTAGATAGGGAAAGTCATCGCCATGAGTGACTATCGCTAAGGATACCAGAGGAGTGGCGCACTGTAACTTGAAAGATGACGCTGTAACCTGTGAGTAACGCGGAATGCAAAATCCTTTGGCGGTGCTTCCGAGAAGCATCGAACGGGACACGGTGCGTTGGGTGCCGCGGAAAAATTCATCGCGGGGGTGAAAAATATCCCAAGCCTGATTACGCGGCGCGCGATGTCGACAACCGGATGGTATGGTAGCACGTCGTGTAATCCCTCCGGTTGTACGCACGGGAGACGAATGGCAGAGCCGTTTTGAGAACACGGGAATAAGGCGCGGCTGTCCTAACTTCATACGATTCTAAATTACTGTTCGGAATCCCACCACGGCCATCCCTTACGGACGCGTACGAGCACCTCCGGGTTGTAACTGCAGAGACTTAATGCATTTGCTACTATAAAGGGTATGATCTTTAAGGAATCGCGTCTGAACTTGCCGATTACGACACGGTGATAAATTCAAATGGATTTTCTTTCTCTTCTTAGAGAGAGAGATCCTTTGCAAAATATTTTTACTCGCTAGCATAATTTACGATCGCTCATTGCCAGGTGTTTCCACAGTCAGGTCAAGAAGATCGCTGTCGATGAAGACGTTTCGTCATGAAGCTTATTTAGGTTAATGCTCACTCAAATGTGTTCATATATTTTTTTTCGTTAAGTAGGTGTTATCCACGCATCATATTGCTAGTATCATCCACGCGACAGTAACTCTCCAATGATTTATTTTAAAATATCGTGGGCTTGAGTCATGACATTGCTAACTGTGTCGTCTTGAAATATTGCAGCCTGATTTCCTAGTAAATTATTTTCTAGCTCTTGCGAAAAAAAGGTTTTATGTATCTGTCTTTGCGTAAAGTTTACGGATCTTTCTGTGGAATTGGACTGAGAGGGCAGCAAGTAACTCCATATTATATAAAGTCATCGGCTGTTCTCCTTCAGTTTAATTTTTAGCGTAAAGATTTATCAGTTCGTTGAGATTACATATATGTCAAAATCCTGAGATATTTCTCTTCTTTGTATGTATGTATGTAGACGTATATTTATAAATATTTAAAGATTGAAGAATTGAACATTGAAAAGAAGCGTAAAGAATTGAAAAAAAGGGTAAAAATTTGAAGAATTTTGGGTGTAATAGGAAAATGAAAAATAGAAGTTATTATTTTATTCATTTAAATGCTCAAATTCTTTTCTGATTTAATACATTCTTCTCAAACAGAGTTTATTGTCTGTTACTATAGATAAACTGCAATATAAATTTATATTGAATTCTCTATATTAAAAATATTAGCAAATAATAACGATAGTAAGGAATCCCTAAGTCTCCCAAGACGTCAGAGAACGCCTGCAAAAGAAATCACCGGCCTTTCCAGCATCTCTGCATTACATGTTCTTGAAAGCCCTTTCGCAACGTAATTGTCCGCATTTCTGGGAAACCTTAAATCAGCGATATGGAGCCGAGTGAGTCATGGCCTCGGTTGGGGCTCGATCCCAAGATCTCGAGGCTCTAATGCGCCGACGCATTTGACCGCAGCTTCCAGGCGCCGTCTCTCTCCCACAGAGTGACTCATCCCCACTCTCTCTCTCCTACGCTATCTTAATTGTCACCCTCATCTCTCTGCTTGAGATGGGTAATCCCCTTAAACGGGTGATGGACTGCGGAATTATATTCGAGGGAAAGAGGAGCTTTCATCGCCTTCTCTCCTTAGAAGGAGAAGTGTTTGCCTTTAAGATTTAATGAGTCGAGGATAATTAAAATTGGTTGGGAAGAAAATTCCTGCAATGGATCTGCGGCACTGCTAGAATTCCGTAATACATCCCCAACAGTTAAACATTTTCTGAAGATAATAGACTATGGGAGTACGTATTCTCCAAAAGAATCCAAGTTCAACATACTTCTGTTGCTTAAAAATCCACGTATCGATTACCAACAATGTAAATCTTACATGCAGTTCTATTGCAATGTTTCTAATATCAGGGGAAATAAAATACTTTTTTGTACTTTAGTCTTCGCTATCTTATTTCTATATAGGATTAACTTTTAATTGAGGTGCATGGAAGCAATTATTTTTTCATATTTAATTCAAATTGTATAATATTGTAGTCAAGTTCCTTCCTCACCATATGTTTTATCCGTTGTCATGCTAAAAATCATCCGAGAGTAGAGCTCCATATAAAAAAAAGAATGGGTTTCCAGAGCAAACTAGGAGGAAACCACATATTCACACGAGAGAAAAATATAAAAAAATAATAAAAAGTGCCCTATTAAAAGTGCGTTTCAGCGTACGTTTCCACCCGCGTTCACCGATAATTATTCAAAAGAACATCGTCGTGCTTTCACCACCTGTCACTAAAATTACGGCTCGCTCATCGTCACTTGTTGCTGCGTGTTCATTGCCTCTTTTTTTTACGCCTTCACACTTGGATCGTTTCAATTATCGCCTGAACTGTGGCTCGACTCTGAATTACGCAACCGTGGATAATCTGCATGTCCTCCAAAAGGAGGAGCTTTACCGGATTGCGATAGGAAAAAAGGGGTAGAAACATCTGATAACGACAACTTTTCCTATGACGAAGCGAAAGGAAAAACCCTTTCGAGAGCGAAAATCCGTTTCCTTTTATTCTTACTTACACTCCACCCGCGGGAGCTTCTTTCGAATCACTCACGGGAGACACAAATGGATGACGCGAGTCTAACGTAACAACGGGTTCCATTGTACTCTTGGCACAGGACCCCATAGATATTCTCCTTATAACTTCTAGGCCATCCTCTTTTTTTCCAAATGCCACTCCCGCGCCTGCAATCCACACAACAGCCTCTGGGGCACTCCCAATAACAGGAGATGAGAAACCAATCGATGCACAGGGTCAACGTACGCAGGGAACGGAAAAATAAAACGTGCACGGAGACAAGGCTCCTACAGGTTTCATCTATAAGGGGACACGCGGGATTAGGAAAAAAGCCCAGAAAAAGTTCTTTTCTTGCTCTCTCCCACACACTACGCTCAAATGAAAGACATCTCCGCACTGTTCGATACGGGTCCATCCTCCTCCGCCTCCTCTTTTCGGGTCCGATTTTACGTCCGATATTGTAGAAATAAAAACACGCCGCCGAGGGAGGTGCATTACAAGCTGAAAAACGAGAGAAAGAACACTTCGCGGAAACAGGAGGAATGCATGGACGCAAACGAGTCGAAAAAATATTTTTGTTTCCCGTCCAATTCGGTAAGGTTTAAGTTTATTTTCGGCGACGTCGAGTTTCATTTTTGTTCCGAAATATACGTATTCCCCGATTCGTTATGGATATTATTGTCCATCAAAATTTAGGAGCATCACTTTCTCTTTTCCCGGCGAGATATATTTGAGCCGTTAAATCGATGGGAAACAGTTTAGTGGAGAGATCGATTTTGCTGTCTCGGCCGTCGGGAGCCTTTTATGAAGAGATGTAACGAAAAGAACTCAATGACGCCGTCGTGATTACGTCGAGAGCGGTTACTCAATATCCATAGCAACTTAAAGTTCCTTGACAACACAGAAAAATGTTTCTAATGTGACTGATTTTCAAAATTTGACGTAATATTACTCCTTATTGTATTATTTGATGATAATAAGCACCCACTGCTGGTATTTAATTAAATCGGACCATCCGAAAATCTTCAACAGCAATTTTGCATAAGTGAAACGGGTTCTTAAAGTTTAAGGTTTTCTTATAACGTCAGCCACGAAGAAAAATATTTTAAGGAATTTACAGTGGAATATTCTTCGAGTCAGACTTATTTGAAATGGAAAATTTTTACATATATTAAATTATATATATATTAAATTTAAACCGACATAAGCATTATAACATATTAAACCACAAGTTTCCACAATAAAATCTTTGCGTTATAGTTGATCGGTAAGATATTGCATTGCGTAATTACTTTTTATCGGATAAATATCAACTGTTACTGAGCAACGTCTTCGTTCCTCTAGCCTTAAATATTTACCTTCACATGCCTCTGACAGTAAACACTTTTTCAGAGTATCAATCCCTTTCATCAATATTTGCCGTTTCAGTTTACACCGAATATACTTCGAGTAAATACGACATCTTCTCTATTCGTCTCCTTAGATATCTCAACAAACATTTCAAGAATTTCCATTTTCATGAATTCTAGTTCCTTTAAAAAATACAAAATATTCAAATATTCACGACGGTATACACACGAAGGTATGAAGAACGAATGTTAAAAAAAAACGTTGCGGCTAATTGAATTCATATGCAGCGCTGAAAATTTCCAAGTCACGTACAGACATATCCCCCCGCGCGCATACAGTTGATTGATTCGACCACCTCGTAGCGAACAGAAACCCGAATCCACAAACGCGTGCCATATATACGTACGTTCGACTCTTACCGGTCAACGCAAACATACAAAGACACCGACTCAATTTTTCTTTTCCCGTTCGCTTCTCCTCCATGACCCACATCCGCCTATCTCTCCCGGAGATCTCTATGCGCGGAGTGACCCGGAAAAAAAATTGGAATATGCAATTGCGGGCACATGCCGACTTAAAACATTACGTATTCTCGAATAACTAGTGAATTGAAGAAGGGAAACTCCCATGCCGACGTGATAGGTTAACTCGTATATACATGCATCGCCTCGGGCATTAATTCGGTTCATTCTCTTAACGGGGTGATTATTCATCTTCCGTAAATTGGATGAAGGCAAAAATTGCATCGGAACAATTTAAATCTCGGTGCCCGGTAATTTACAGGCACTTCGATTAATAAGCTGAATTTATTTTTCATCGACACATATCAATGGAAACCGGTTGGGTATGAATTTGCGATCGTTCATTTAAAGGTTCAGGAAGTAATAACTTTGGCTCTGTTTGATATCGACGGGTGAAGGGGATATTCATTACTGCAAAAAATGATGCGATATAATTGAACGTAAGGTCCGAATAACTTTATTTGGACTCTTTTTAGCTAATTTAAATTATATAGGAAATGTCGGCAGAATCACAATAATTTAATGGATGATATAAACTCAATAAATATCAAGGATTTGATTAGTAAATAGAGATTTATGGCAACATCATCCATTCCACTTAAAATCGTTCTTATATTTTTGATTGGTACTAAAATATAAAATAGTCAACGAGAATTCATTTCTTCTACCATCTTTAATTATCTCTTACAATGTAACTACTATTTTTTTATACAACTGAAAGAAAATTAGAAGAAATGATTTCAATGCCATTCTCATAAAATGAAAACTCAGTAGTCATGGGCTGGACTTAAACGAAGAATAAGTTCTGATTACATTGAGATCTCTACGAATTGCACGATTGTGTACGTCACTAAGAAAGTATGATCTGAAAGCTTCGGGGAGGAGAGTCTACTATTTGTAAGTTACTTTGTAAATGACCTGTATTTACTTTGTAGGCTTTAAGGGCATTACGAAATATCTCTATTCTTCTCTGAAATACCCATTGAAGACACTATTTCAATTGAAAAATCACTTAGAGAAAAAGGAACGTAAATACTATATCTTAAAAAAATACTATTATCCATTTATTAATACGCAACCATGATACAATTGATAATCAATTCATGTATACTTATTAGATCATCTTAAAAAATATGATGACATAAATATCATTTCATGGAATTACTATCGAATGACTGTTAACTCTATCGAGAAATTAGAAGCGTGAATTCACATTTTCTCTGAAAAAACACTGACGTACATATACGATTCCATAGGAACATCTTATCATTCCTCAGAAGAAAGAAGTCCATTATGTCAAAAGCGCGAGTCACTCCTATCCGCTCCTCAATCATCTGCATTAATTGGAACGCCCTTGAGTTTGAACGCACTCCAAGTGGGACGAAGGTATGATCGCCAACAATAAGAGCGCTTTATCCAGCCTCGCAAAACGCGATACTATCGATGCGATCGACTATCGTTTCGCAATCGAAGCCTTCCAACTTCCACAAAAGCCCTTCAGAAGTGCAATCGTTCTTTTTCCTGCGTGACGGGTCATGCACCGCGTGTGCTCTCCCAGGAGGCTTTGGTTATCGGCTACTCTTTTTTTTTTTAAACGTGTCACTTTCGTGAGAGAAATTACGACCGACCGGCTTCGACCGCATCCCGTCGAAAAATGGTGGCCACACGTGCTTCCCGTCTAAGCACGTGATATGGCCGCTCGGGTGAGACTAAAAAAAAGTTCCAAACATCCTCTGATGTATCCGCTTCCTCTTGTCACTGCTTTGTGTATTTTGTTGCCACTTAATCGAACCACTATTAGTGTGCTTGATGTCGTATCATTAAGGATATATGAGAAGCACTCCAGGTGCCAAAAGCTGTTCTTTTAACATTTAATGTATTTGATTAGCAAATTTTTTTCCTACCCTTTAATACATTTAATTTTCTTTGATTCTCACTCAATTTAGAGATCCTGAAAGCGATTATTTCAGATAATACCATTTAGTTTTATTGAAATCAGATAACGAACATATAGAATTTTCGACGAAATTAACGAATTACGAAATTAATAAATGAAATTATAGAATTATAGGATTTCGGGGAGTCCTTTAAGAAATATTTCGGACATATTGAAAGAAAATTTTGTTCCTAATTCAATATTATTAATTTTAATGCATTTAATTTAAAATACCGCAAATTATTATAACATTTTATGTAAAATTTTCCGTGTGATACGCTATTTTTATTATTGTACATTACGGCAGCTGACTAAGAAAAATATTGATAAATATTTGTTTATACCTTTTACAATTTTACTATTGGTTTTCAGTTTCTTAGCAACGATACGTAAATTTATAAATAAATATACTCTCGCAAAAATTTCTCTAGTTAAATAATTGGCTACGTTAATTATTTTATTTAATTTCCACCTTATTAAATATCTTCATAGGAGAATCCCATCAACTGTTAAATAAATCTACCGAATCCCACGACCATTAGGAGAGTCTGATAGCGAATGCGTTGTAATTGAAACGAACCCGAAGATCCACCTGCAGAATCACGAGGCACTTGCTAAACGTTCGTTTCATCATTTCCATCTCGCCGCAGATCCTTGAACTCCTCCCCGCTGTTTCCCTCGAAATTTCCCGACGCCAAGTATCCCTTTACTTAATCCAGATACATGTCGTGTCGCCTTACTCACTCTGCAACCCGCTTCCCCTGCTCTTCGCACGCACCCGAGGTAACGACCTACCCTCCGCACTTTTTTTCCGCACCCTACGAAATCGATATCACTGCGAACGAAAAGGTAGGCAATTTCTCAACGCTTAAGCTCTGGAAGTGGAGGAACGTGTTGGAGGAATCCAGGGCTGCGTGAGATTCTCTCAAACAAGAGAGAGAGGGTCGGTTGTCCAGCTTAAGAACTTGAATAACCTAAAATCTCGACTAATTGGTACAAAGGTGTGATTAATTTACTCCGAAAGCTCTCAGATATTAGTGCCCTTGGAATTTAATTTCAAAATGAGGGTCCCAATACATAAACCACTGGATCTTGAAACGTTCACTGTTGGCTTTGTTACGTTAAGATGCAGAAATTCATCGTTGATTAAATACGATTGTTTCAGAACTAATACTGGCTGATTGCTATTATAGTATACTGCTTCGAATAGTGGAGAACATATTGAGCGAGTAATTATTGGTGAATATCTACAACAGAGCTATTACTTATACCTAAGACCTTCCTTACTGATTCCCTCATATTTGGTAGCATTCTGCAATAAAATATTGAATCTCCGGAATATTTTTTTATTTAACTCTATTACATTTCGATTAATTCTAAAAATTTTGTCTCAATTTCATCACCACTCATCCAGAATCACTTCTGACTTTTTAATTTAAAAATTGCATCATATTAAACGGACGACTAATAGTTCTTACGGAGACATTAGCCATCATATAATTTAATGTCCATTGATAAAGAAATCCTGTATGCATCCTCCTAAATAAAATTAGAAAATTAAAGAATTCATTTAGTGAGTTAATATTTTGCTCTTAACTAACATTCGAAACTTACTATGTTTTTGAATCGCAAGAATTCAGCTTACATTGGAGAATCTTATCTCATAATAAAATGAGTTCTTTTATCACTAATATATTGATAGTTTCACCCCAATTGTGGATTTTTATTTTTTACAACACTTAAAAGGCTAAAATTATTTTGTGAGATTTAAAAAATTCCAATCATAAAGCAATAATTTCTACCGAAGATGGCTCCCATATACTTTGCTGCCATCGGATAGCAATGCCTAAATGTAGTGGAAGAACTTCTTTAAAATTCTTAGAATTAAAAACACGTCATGTTTTTTGGGTAAAACATTTCCACCCGGTTGGATGCACATCAGTTAGTTCAGCGTTGCCTGGAAACTTTGATAAGCCGAAAACAAACAAAACTCTCAGAGAGCGTGTGTTTTAAGTGCGCTTCCTTTCTCCGCAGGTAAATATCAAGCCGGTCTTGTGTCACGTACCCATTCTCCTTACCAATTATCCGCCATGCAAGCATATCGCATTGGGATTTACTCCGTCATCCTAACATTCGCACTAAATCTCGAACTCAAATAAACGAGGAAAACGCTCAGTTGCGGTTTCTCCCGAAAACGCGAACTTTTTGCAAGAATGAAGACTTTGAGACGTCCGAACCGCATCGGATAGTTTTCCACATCGGTTATGCGTCACACTTCACAAGATTTAGGACTCGAGAAAATTTATCTATCTAAAGATTCTGTGTCTGTTTCAAAGCGCGGATTTAGAGAAAGAGGTCACGGGTTTTCTCCCCTTTCATTCTATTAATAGACCCTTCAAAGGTCACGAGGGAATTATTCATCTGCAAAATTGGCGCAATTGGGTAAATTCGCTACGTTGGCAAACATTGTTCATTTCGCGTTTGATAAATCGCGTTTCTCAAGCGGATTTAGTTCGATGCATCTCGACATTACTCCCACTCTGCTACCCCCAAGGTCATGAATTGCTTTATAGACTAAGTAAATTGTTTTAAATTGTATATATATAAACGAATTTTATTAATTTCTTCTACCTCTATAACAAGATGGATGCTGGTTGATTTATTTGCAATTTGATTAATTACATTTTTCTGCCGTCTCCTTAAAGAGTCGTGCAAATAGGGAACACTATCAATTCATTCGTGAAATTATTTATGATAAACAATCGTTAATTAATCAATAATAATACGTGGGCATATATCCCTGAATAATATATTTCGAAAAAATTTGTATTTCCTTCTTAATTATTGTCAACATTTTAGAGATCGTGGAAAGTTTTAAGATTCTTCAATAAATTTTACTTTTAGATCTACATTACAAATAAATATTAAATTTAACATTAAACATGCGAAATTTCGATCATTGGAGAAATTATTTCATAAATCACGGAGAATAACCTTTTAAGTTTTAAAATACGAAAATCATAAAGTTAGCACACCGCTAAATTCAATTTCAACAGAACAGCAACCGAAATTTCGGTTGACTCCATCGGAGAAAACCGCTGGTCACGAATTATTTCAGAAGTTCCAGAATCTCCGCGAGTAAACATTCTCCACAAAACATCCTTTTCTCCAGAGATGATAAAACCTTTCTTCGAAAAGATTATTCAAAAACTCCAGTTCCGGCCTCCTTACGTAATTTCCTTTTCCCGTGATTAACGTCCAGCCACGTTCCAGGAATAACCATGATTTCGCTCTGCTTTCCACCTTCCCTCAGCGGGGCCTTATGGCTCCACACGTGACGTATCTTCCAAATGCGAGTGACGTCACAATGACGCAACGCTTCTTTCCCCGCCGTCGCCTTATTATGGAATCCAGACGGGGGGAGTTTCGCAGAACGGACTCCCTGACCGTGGCTTTGGGAGCAGAAAGAGGGGGGAGGGTCGATTGTGTGAAGGGATGACGCCCCGCAACAATGCGAGGATCCCACGCCTCGGATCCTACGCCGTCTACCGAAAGCCTAATATGTACGGGAAAGTGAATATATCTCGAAGAAAGAAACTGTCGGACCGTGAAGTCTTCTCAGTGCTGTGGGTTTTTATCAGTGTTGCATTCTCTCACCTCGCGGTGTGGAGTTTGCAGACAAGATCTCCGAGATCCAGCATCCATCTCATTCACAATGCACTTCTCTTGGAAGGAGGGGGAGAAGTGCAGTGCTGCAAATTCCGTGGAACAAGTGGAATGGGTGGTGTTTTAAACTGCATCAGGAGGCAAAGAATGCATGAAGTTGAGGCATTAAGGGAAGGATACAAATCAACTTCGTTAATGAATCGTTTTTATGAGTGGTGTATATTAAAGAAGTTTACGCTATCCTCCTCAGGAACGTGTTTTCATAAAATTAAAACATTGCTAAGCAGTGTATAGAAATTGAATTCCATAAGTTATTAATCTTTGCTGAAGTTTTTCTACAAATTCTTCTACTTCAACTTCTAAGTTCCTTCTGTTTTAATATCATTAATATTCAATGAAAACGTGAGAGAATTGGATATTCATACTTCTGATTACATTCACTCAATGTATATGTTTGTGCGCTATTTCCTCACGTTTCGTATTACTTGTGCGTACTTTAAAATTCTTAAATATATTATAACGTTATGAATGCCAAAAAATGAAGATTCAGAACAAATTACAGAAATAAATTGAGAACATTAAGACGCATGGCTAATGTCTCCTAGTAAGCAAATTACTTTATTTAAGGTTGTAGATAAAGATGAACTGTAACAAAATGGGAATAGCATGTTGATGAGTTATTAAAAATAAATATATTTAGCTGAGTATGGGTTTCATATATTGGTTTTAGTTTTATTTCTTATATTTATGGCAAAGTTTCCTTCAAGTTTGAAATTTGGTGCATTCAAACAAATTGAACGAAAGAATTACGCAAAGGTAAACACGTATAAAAAAAATCACGATTTTAAAAAGGTAGAATCGTTCCGTAACTAATTAACTTTTCTTAAGCTTCCATTAATTAGGCACGTATGTGCATTCCATAGCTGGCGATTCCTCTCAAAAGATTTACGATCTCCAAAGTCTAATCGTCTAAAGGGAAAAGAAAGAGAGAGGAAGAATCTACCGTTAGGGAAATCTCCTTAAACATTTCCTTCCTCAAAATAACTTTGGAGAGAGAAAAGGAGACATTAAAGAAGAAGGAAGCGAGCTCTTCTAATGGCCTCTCCTAAATCTCTCCAGATTGATTCACTCATTCTGATCTCCGCATGCGATCTGATTACGTCTATCCCAACGACTTCCTCATCAGCAGAGGAAAAAAGAAAACGGGCTCTCAAGAAAGACAAATTTTTCACACGGTCGTTTTGATGCAGAAAGGAAAGGAAACCTCTTTGTAGTTGTGAGGGACGATGGACGATAAGGTTCTTTTATAAGAGAGAGAGGCACCCGATTATCCGTCGTTATCTTAAAAAAAGGGAAGGATTATCGAAATAATTGCATAAATTCCGGAAAGAATGCTTCTGGATTGCTCTTCACGGTGATTATGGAAGTTCGCCTTTTTTTTAAAGACGGGTTTTATCTTTTTTAGGGAGGGAGCCTGAGAAAGACACGGGTTATTGCCATAGATGAAACGCTCGTGTTAATTAGATCCTAGATAATGAATTTTTGGGTGCCGTTGTCGATTATGCTGAAGTCCATGAATTTTGGATATTAGCATATGCGTGTTTGATGCACGAGAGGATGTCGTTTAATATCGTTAGGTTTACGTAATTAGCTGCGGGAAGTTTTTTGAACAGCTGTATTTACGGAAAGACGATATTTAGATATTTTGTGCATTACCTGCATGCAGTTACATCGCAAATTCATAGACGAAACATTATCGCAAGATATTACTCAGTCTTCTCTATGTTAGGGAAATATAAATTCCTAAATACGTGTAATATATTTCACCTGTAAGTATGTCACTTGTATTCTACTGTGTATATCCACACAATCAGACATCGAATGATACTAAGTTTCAGAAGGCAAGTAGAACTGAAAATAAACTATAGGCATATAAATGCACCGATACACGTAAGCTAGATCTCGACACACAGTTCAACTGACATAATACGGGAAAATTAGAGTCAATCGGAGGACTCAAAAGTCGCGGCGGTAGATCGCCCTTGAAATGTCAGCTGGACCCGTCTCTTTTTCGTTATTCATCGCTAAAAAGCGCTGTCATTGGATAAAACAATCAAAAGGACCGATTGAATAGGGGCGACGGTGCATGGGAAAAACTCTCTTGGGGAATGCGGATCGGAAAATGAAAGGAGTAAATCTTTGATTCGAAATCGGCGGACGGAGTGTTTTTGAAGCGCATAAAAAAGAATCGGAAGATGTGCAATAAATATAATATGGCGCAAGCGATTTTCGAAATGGAACGAAATGTTTGAGACCTTTTTTTTCAGCGAAGGGACAAAATGGCGGAGGACAAAAGGAGGGATATACTCATGCACTTTCTCCGCTCAGCACCCAAAAGGGGTGAGCGAAAGAAATGTGAAAGGAAGGGAAATCGAGGAAAGTGAAAGGGGGCGCGCGTTAGACGGAAAGACGGGAGCAAATCGGGATGAAACTCGTCCGAAAATTCGTATCCTCTCTAAAAATAATTATAGAGGAAAATACTGTTTTAGATTTACTGGATGCGGATTTTTTAAATGACTGCAGTGCACTGAAAGAATCCCACGACATATTGGCTTTAAGCACATAAAAGCAGAAATACTTTCCTAATATCTAATCAACTACAATCAATAAAAATTTATCACTGCTTGGCTTGTGATCAGGACTCAGTAGTATAATAGAAATAGTATAAGTAGATGAAGAAGACGAACTGAATTATTTCGTAAAATACTAAGAATGTAATGAATATAGTATTTATATCCTAATGATGAGAAATACCGGATTTAATAATTTTAAAGTATACTTATACGCTTTCATTTATCGATACGTAGAAACTGTATTAATTAAATTAGAAGGATTCTTATTAATATGCCTATTTTTAGGGGAGTTTCCAAAGAGCATAATCAAAATTTCGAATGATTCATTCACTCCTTAAAGCAACTGCTTCTCACGGAACTCCAAAGATTATTTGAGCCTCTACATTTCCCAACAAATATGGGTCTGCATCAGATTCGGTCGGCCGCCGTCGTCCATTGCCCTTCCCATTTGCGATTCCTCACGTACCGTCTTCCAACGATTGTTTTCCCTTTTCCAATCTTCGCGGGGACTCCACGAACAGGAATGCGGTATATTTTGTCCACAGCCTCGACGGACCGGTTAAAAATATTTTTTCTCTTTCAAAGAGCTCTCGAAATAGCACGGCTAATTTTCATTTTTCTCCTCAAAGAGATTCGACCAATCATCCACCACTCACTTCTTTCATGTGAATGCGATGTTGCTGAATGCACGGGCTTGGCTGCCTCTCAAAAGATAGGCGACTTAAAAAAAAAAAGAATACCCAACGACGTGAGATGAAAGGAGACTCTATCGAGAGTTCTACTTTTATTTATCGGCCATGTTCATATTTTTTATAGAATACTACTTAGATTTCAACGAGCCAATTTGGTAGGTATTTATAAGAAAACTTCCTCTATATTTATAACTGGAAAGAGCAAAGGATGATGATGCTTACGCTTTGTTTGATTGTGTATGACATTGTGCAACATTTCACAAAAAACGAGCCCATGTTAGTTTTTTTATATGAATAGTATATGTTATGGAAGATAATAAGAATCAATCAATATAAAACTCTGTATTATGTAGATAATTACATCATACTTATGTAGGAAAAGATTAAAGTTTACTTTTATAAACAAGAAAGCAAAAGTTTAACACTCACATTACATTCTGCGGCATATGAATAATTCAATTCGATAGGAAAATAAATTAGAAAATATCATACGAAAGACATTTAGAAGTATTACCGCTAATATCTATTTAAACAAACTATTTTCCATTTCCTACACGCAATAAACTGTCCTAGTAATATATCGTCCAAGAATCGATATCTCAATTTCCCTAAAGGAGTTCATTTGCGTATTTCAATTTTCTTCTCCTTCACCTCAATGCATGGATGCAACGCTTTTGAAATATGCTTCTTGCGATCTCATTAAAGAAATATCTGACTAATCACCAGTAATGGCATCGAAGCCGCAACCAAAAAGGTGGTGGAGAGATTCATCGTCTTCGAAGGTACTTAAAATATGAGAGTTTTACGGGCGGTCGTGCAGGAAGCCAGTCATGGAAGTGACCCGCGCTTCGGAGGTCGTGCATTCATAACAACTCATTTTCCTGGGAGATCGCTATCTCGTCTGCCACCTTAAGGCTAAATTACCATATCGCCTTTGGGGAGAAATTCCCGTGCGGACGAATGACTCGCCGCGTCTCATAAAACAGTTCGCGGATCAGCCCATTAAAACGAACGCGCACTTAAAGTTATACGGTTCGGAAATCCAAAGAAAAAGGCACTCCGAACTCTTTATTCCCGCGAATGGGCGTTAAGACGTCGCGGGGGAAAATGATGCGTTGCTAAGGCCGTAAACAAGCAAGAGCGATCTTAACGCATCGGGAGGGAGCTCGGACCTGATTCTGGTGCGATAACGCGGGGGCGGTTTTTATTCCTTTTAATGGGGGAAATTTCACGCTCTTTATCGTCGTGTGCACCGCATGATTGAGTGAGACGTCAGAGGAATGTGTTTTAAGAGTTCCGCGTTTTCATAAATGTCTGCAGGTAAAGCGCTTTGAGGCGTAAAAGGATTGGAGCTCCTGAAAGGAGGCAAAAACTAGTCCACACCCGGAAAATGCGGTGGGGAATGGATGATATCTTTGGAAAAGAGGCCGGAAATCCATTTGCCTATTGCATTGAGTCTATCTCGATATTGCTATGCGTCCGTAAAAAAAAGCGGAGTATTTTTATCGTCATGGAAACAGAGAGGTAGTAGATACGGGTGTTATGTTCCCCGCATTTCAAACCCGCTTTCAAAACTGAGCATTACGAGTGAGTTGTCACGTAGAAATATGGAGCGAAATCTTATGTAACTTGAGTGATTCAGAGATATGTAAGCATCGATGGAGATTAAATACTGACTGTTTTAATTAGTATTTTAATTAAATTAATTAAGGTAATGAAGGGTATTATATCTTCAAGATATCTTTCCAATTAATTGAATATGCCTTCAGTTATTTATCTAACTACATCACCTAGAATTATCATTTAACTGCTTTCAGAGAACAATTGTTATTTGTTTAAAATATGCAAGGTATCGTCTTTTATTTTACATTTCTACTGTCGAATTCTTGCGTCAAAATTTGAATCTGTGATATACGTATATATATTCAGTCTATTTGAAGGTAAATTATATAAATGGATCTGATATTGTAGTACACAATATAACTTAACAAATTATTAATAACTTGTTTTTCTTTTTATGATTTTTAAATCTCAATTCGTATTGCATTAAATTTGTTTATATATAATATTATTCGGCTATTTCGAAAAGGTCTCTTAGAACTCGTCTTTTAGAAGGAATACGTTTTAACTCCTCTACTAATAATCGTTCAAAGAGGCTTTGTTTTCTAATGACGATGTTTTATCCTCACATCTACACAAAACACTTTTATTTACTCCCACGTTATTCCTCAGACTTCCCGCGATGGTAAAAAAAAACCTCTTCCTTGCATCGTCTGGCTATCCTTAACCCATTCCATCCATTCTTATCCATAAGGAGAAGAAATCATTTTTCGTTTGGCCTCCCCTTTCCGTAAATCAACTTCTCTCATCTCCATAAAGCCAAGAGAGCACCCGACGTCCACTGCTCCTGAACCTCAGCCCTTGTTTCCTGGTCTCACCGAAGGGTGGTTTATACACACCCCCTCAACGGAATCCTCTCTTGTGTTCCACCGACCGAGATAGTTGAATACCGGCCCGTCTCTCTCGATGGGATTCTCCAAAAAAGGAAGTGGGGAGGAGAAGGAGGAGGGTAAGAAGATGGAAGACGTTGGTCGCAGAAAAAAAGAGATGAAAACCGAAAAGGAAAACAGTTGAATCTTCTCTGCTACCCCAGATCTCTTTCCTCCCACTATCGTTCCTAAAGAGGAGGCTTTAAGGCGGCCGTGGGAAATACCGCCGTTTCGGAGGGAAGGAATTCGGGGAGGGGATAGTGGGTGGACACGAACGGCTGCCAGTGTCTCGCTCGCGTGCGACGCCGCGTCTCAGAATTTTCGAGAGTACGCGAGAGGAGAAATTGTGGAACGAGGGAAAGTCTTAAGGAGTACTTAAATTCATGACGCGCGACGCATCAATGAATGGCAAAAAGAGGGAAAAGTATGGAAGACGGATCAGATATGTGCAGATTGACGGAAGTTTTTTTTTAAAGAACGACGGGAGAGGAATGTGGAGAAAAATAAAATGGTAAAAAAGAATAAGTTTTAAAGGGAAGAAATTTACCTCTCAGATTTTTTTTCTGTTTTTCAGAATCGGTTAATTTTTCTATGATACATTAAATGAGCTAACACATCGTTTTTTATTAAGCATCGAGTATTTTTGTATTGTTTCAGTTTCATTTTACCTTATCTCGTAAGCAAATGAAGAATTCAGTCCATAAATTATTACTGAACAGAACTTGCAAAACTATCCACCATTGAAATGCAGTCTTTTGAAAAACAGTCGAATAACCTTATGCGAGTTCTATTAGTATATATCTATATATATGCCTTCTTTTAAAATTTAACGAAAGGAAAAAAGAACAATTTAGGCCTCAGTCAAACGCCTTATTTCGTTTTGAAAATCTCATCCATTTATAGATAACTATTTCTAGCAAAATAAACCAAAATATGTATCGGGAAGAGGAAATACTGTATTGATAATACCGTGTAAATAAATAAATCCTGAGATTATTTGAAAGTAGAAGAATAATTCATGTAAAATAATTTTGTTGAATCATTTTCAGCAATATCTATTCATCATTATGTTTAGAGATCACTAGTTCTACTATATTAATATAATATTGCTATAGATTTTATTGCCTTGACAACGGATAGCTCGTACGTCTTAGTTACTCCTCTAAGTGCCCTTGAAAATAAAGTGAAAAATGGACCTAAAAAGAAATGGATATAGTTAAAATTTTCGTGAAGAAGTAAGATAATCCAGTTTGAGAAATACGGAGAGTTTTCGTGAAAAGGTTTCGTGAATTATGTGGCAAAATATCCTCGAAAACGGATCCTTGGTCGAATATCTCCAACGATCTTAACTAGCCACCTTTAACGCCCACGGAGGTCTGAAAGGAATTTCCGGGACAGACACGACTCCGAGAAAGAGGATAGCTTTATACTCGCAATATTTTCGTCCAGACACCAAGCAAGACAGCTAGAAAGACTACGAAAGACCAACAGCTTCTCTTTAATGTAAGATAATGAAATCATTTGGCATGTTTTTGTTTCCGGGCGGTCGCCGCAGGTTCTAAAAATATCCACGTCGGTCTTAGATTCTCGTTTTTATGCGAACTTGCGGAATAATTTATAAGGTAAAACTCGAGTAGGACCATTTACTCGAATCTGTAAACATTTGCGAAGTAAACGGGTTGGGCACTCCGAAAAAAAAATTTACGCCACCCGACGAGATAAAAACGAATCCGTGGAAATAAACAGGGCAACGCCTGGGCGTATATTTATCGCGCTCCTGCGGTTCGACAGCAGGGATATCCTTCCGAAATAAGAGCGAGTAAATAAAAAACATCCACCGCCAATTGACAGCTACTCCCACAACCCTCGCTCGCTTGTGAAAATAGCGAAATTATCAGAGAGTACGTCTAGCGGAGAGTTATACAGCTCGGGGCGAAGGGCGAGATTGATACAAACACGTTTTCAAAGTCGCCTGGCAACCAACACCTTCCGAAAGAACGAGAGTTACTCGGAACCGATGCTTTTTACCATGGCGCCTGAGAAGAGAAAACGCCTTTGATACGATTCTTTATTCATCCGCGACGTGCTGACATGTTTACTGAAATTTCTAACTGTATACAGTCGCTTTTTGCTACGTTAGAGTTCGTTTTTGTTTAAATAAAACGATATAGAAATTTGAAATTCTTACTTGACTTAGAGAAGTATTTCCTTTTTAAGTAAAGTATTCAGTATTTGGGTAATGAATAATTTGTTCAATTATTATAGTAGACTGTAAATTTTGTACATCTGGAGGAAAGGTAAATTAACCAGATAAAACGCAAGATATTGCTATAGTGAATGTAATATCGTTTAAAATATTTGTCAATGGAAATCCGTGTAAGTATTTTAGTCTATTAACATGTATAATGTCACAAAAAAGAATAAATGTATTTAATAATATTTAAATAATTTATTTTGAAAGTTTATTAAGCCAAATAATTTTAAGGTTAAAATATTTATAATGCAGACTGAATAAATAACGTCAAAGGGTATATTATTTTTTGTCGAGATTTTATTCTATATAATAGACATCAAAACCCATAATTGTCTCTTTCTTTCATTCGATTGAAGTGAAATCTTGAAAAAAATTTCATTCAATGATTATGTACGTTAGATATCAGTGAACTAGAAAATCGGTTTCAGAGATTTCCTAATGACTAATATAGAATACCGAGTAAAATAGATATCGAAAAAAATATTTCTCCAATATCTGTAAAAGAAAAACTTTATGGGAACTTTATCCTGTTGAGCAAAATTGTTCCAAAATCCTAATGATATTACATAATATTCGTCTTAATTATAACTGATTTAGAATGACAGATGCTACAATCAGCCACCAGAAGAAACATGACAAACAGATAAGCAAATTTCTTACCCCATAGCAAAAAAGGACGACCACAAATAGAGTTATATATATGAATATAAAAATGTCTGTCTTGTGTTTCTCGAAAGACATTTGTCTCATTCACGAAACACGATATCGATGACTACTCTTTCGCGCATAACTTCTTCACCATCCACACCTAGGATCCATTCGATCCTCAAATAATAATCGCCTTTTTATTCCACTTTCGTCTGATTCCCATCAACCGTCGGAAGGAGCCCACGCCTCCGCCCACGTTCCAGAAGCACAATCACTTTCGCGCCCGAAAAATTAAAAAAAAAACAAGCCGAGGGAAAACCATGGCAACCCCGAAAAGTCATCCGATGCTGAATTCCTCCGCCCATTGCTGATTCCAGTGTGCTGTTACGGTCATGGGACTGGTTTCGAAGCCAGACTGCCAGAAACGAGTGTGTGACGTGGTTTTCCGATGGAAGACGAGATGAGAGGACAAAGAGGAAAGTCTGGACGCGTAAATAAGGGAAAAAAAGACGGCCGAAATCCGCACTGCACTCAATGGCTTCTGTACGAAAGTAGCACCTGAGAGAGTATCATGTTGAAGCAATTGTATTTAAATAAGACGGGTCTCGGGTCCAGGTGGTCCGTGGTCGAAAACATGCTAACCGAAGACTAACATCGCATTTAAGGTTTGTCAATAAAATAAATTTTCGTGAATGAAAAAGAAAACCAACTCAAGGTCTGATCCTAACCGTAAGATCTACCTTTGCTTGGAATATTAAAGTCTTGAATAAAATGTAGAGTCAAAAAGACTAAATGTATGTTTGTTCAAATGATAAAAAAGTATTTGATGAACTACATCATACATTTAGAATTTAAACGTTACAATAGAAATACGGAATTTGATAATTATTAATGAGGATTTTATAGATGCTCAATGATGAACTTTCCCGGTGCTGAATATATAACATTGTTCAGTAGAAAGTCTATCAAAAAATGTCCAAAGAATCATTTGACCCAATTTTTGAGGAGCAGAAGGTAAAGAAGGGAAATGATGACCAATTAAGGAGCAGCTCCATTCGAAAGAAAAATGTAGCTCTTCAGAAGTTTCAACGGAAACTAAGGAAATTAATACAGATTAAAATTTAAGAGAAGGAAATTATCTTAGATATTTAAGGATTTCTAGCAAAATAAAAATCACTTAAATAGAATTAAATGAAGTTATAATATACGATTATGTGTAATAGTCTAGAAACTTTTTGGGCCGCGAAGATGAACTATAATAGGAAATTAATGGTACTCTATGAAGGGGAAGTAGATCTCTATAAAAAAATTGATTTCATTACTGTATTTATGATAATATATTATATATTAAGATAATAAAATACCATTTTCATTAAATATCAAAAACCGTTTACTCTACGATAATATACATAAATATTTACGTTGCTATAAACAAACAAACAATTGAATACTAGAATGGATTCTCAATGTGCTCTTATGAGAAAATTCAACAATCGTATTCGTCGTATAACTGAAAAATAGTTTGTTTACAGCCTCAAAATTCATTAAAATTATCATCTAATTTATCCAAAGTCTCGTAATTTCTGATCTTAAACTATTTTTCATGACCAAAATAAGAAACTTTATTTAATTTCACTACTTTTGGTGCTGATTTCAAATCCATACGTTGGTTATTTCTAATTTAATTTTGCAAAAAAGTGAAGCATGCAAGTGAGAAATCGAAGTTTACAAGTATTTCTTTTTGAGAACAGTTACGAATCTATGAATAAGAATTATATTATATGAAAAAGATGTAATATAAACCATGTAGTTCATTTCTTTTATAGAAAATGGAAAAGACCAACGTATTCGCGCCCCATGAAGGTGAATGCGTTAACAACCAGTCATACCCTCGAAGCATAAATTGGAAGGCCTTCAGCTTATCCAGAAGCAACCGTACGCATTGATGAAGCAGATGCATTTCGGAAAAAAATAACGGTTCACCGAGGGCGAAGGTCATACCGCGGTCATAGCGCACTTACGGCTATTAAATCGTTTTATAGGAGAGCCGACTCTTTCCATTAGCCAAACAAGTTTCTTTACTTTGCTAATTGGATTTCGCGAGAGAACCGCTGACTGAATATCGTACACGCAACAAAGGATATTTACTCCGAATCGATTATCGTTATCGTTGACTAGAGAATCGAAAAACCGAACGCATCAGTTTCGCAAATACAATTCTCGACACGAATCAGCGCTGATTTAAAGCCTCGGAACTCGATTAATATTTCTCGAACCGACTTCCGCCGCATAACACTTCCGTGACTGTGCATCTCCAGGAGGTCTGCACGCATTACGAAACGAAGCGGATGCGCACATAGCGTGAGTTTCCGCTAATTATCGGAGTCATCGCTCATTTGTTCTTAATTCTTACGCCGAACTGCCGTTTAGCGCGCGGGCTGATTGTTGCCTTTGCGTAACAATGGGAGCTATTTTATTCGACCATTATCGCGTCATCGCTCATTAACGTCAGCTCGACGTCTTTTGTTTGTAAGGGCATTGTAGGAGAGGAGGTGTTGACTCGGATCTCAGCTCTTCACTTAGATAATCGGTGAGTACGTGGGTTGTCACAGGTGTTCTTAGGAAGGAGGGTTTAAAGTGGTGTAATGGACGGAATGGATGATGGAAATCGGAGAGATGGGCATTCATCACTCTGATTGTGGAGGAAAGAGATGCTCTGACGGATGCTCCCCTTTACGAACAGAACAAAGGAGGAAAGTGATGAAGGAGGAGTGTAAGCTGGGAAATTTGTTCTGATCTGCTACATTGAAGACATTTGTCGCTTTTGAAGAAATTATTGTCTATAAGTAACTATTGTACAGCCTACGAAAGATAAGAATAGTCCTTTTTTGTTTTTTACAATGCATACCATTATGGCTACTACCTCTTAGAATATAATTTTTTTCTCAACTCACTGACAATGATGATCTTTCTCAATTCAACTAATTCAATCCACAATATGCAAAAATTAGTTTCTTTAAAACCTGAGTACATATATTTGTACGAGAACGTTATAAATTCTTTAGTTTATAACGGATTATAGAAAGCCAAGATAATGGTAATTATTATCGATAATTGGCCAAAAATTTTAAATCCACTAAATCCTTACGTCTCATTTAGAACTATTTCCTCATTACTGAAGTAACAAAGGGATAGTTAAAATATTATATATAAATCAATAACAAAAAGTCTACTATTCTACAAAAGTATTCGACTACCTAATATTACTGAATACTGAATCCATACTTAATACTGAACCTAACTCATTATAGAAAATGCCTATCAGTAATACGTAGCATTATGAGAAAAAAGACAAATTAAATCTTCATTTCTAGAAGAAGGACATTGTGAATGAAGTTGAAAAATTGAATTCAAATAGAATAAGGAACGTAATACTGAATAAAATATCATACATGTAAAGTTTGAATAATTTATATGATAAACTAAGGACTTAAATACAATGAATTTGGAATGATAACTTAATTATTAAACTTGGAGCGATATTTCTAAACTAGAAAAACATCATTCAATAGGAATATGGATGGCAGTAGGACTCCAGAAAATGTGGCTGAAGTCGAAAGAAAGGAAAAAAGCGCTCCATAGAAGAGGATTTCCCACTGATGGTGACGGAATTCCTAAGCTCTTGGGAATCGACAAGGCGTATGGACGTGTGGGCAAATAGGAGTGGCTTTTTTAATTTCTCGCGCCCATTTTCCATTTCTTCAACGACCGCCTCATTAGTCACGTCCTCACGCAAAAAGCCCCGTCTGATTAATTTTGAGGAAAACGCATGTGGAATGGGAGAATAGGCAGTTTTAAGGATGGAACTTTTTATGAAGGACATCTAAGGAAATTCCTTCTGATTCCAGAATTCGGAAAATGACTTGTTTATGATATAAGCTAGACTTAGGTTTGGGTCAGGCTGATTTGGGTTTAGGATTTCCTCGATGTTTAGGCCTTTCCGTGCTAATTTACGTCATTGGCGTGAAAATTTACGCACGAAATTTCGCCGAAGATCTACGGAATGCTGATAAAGGATTTTCAATGGAAGGAAAATTGGAAACATTGTAAGCATATTCAGCTTCATTCCTAATCGGAAATGGCATCTTTGGATGAGCATATATTCAGAATGAAAATGTTATATAATTTTTCTTTACGTAAGACCCAAAATACATTACGTTAAATTAATAAAATAATAGAATACAAAGATGAAACAATTGAAAAGATCTATTATCGATTGTATTATTAGCTGTTGTATTAGGTTCTTATATTACATTCTGAGAGGGAATGAAAGTAAATGATAGAACAGCCATTTGATACTCTCTTTAAGCGATTTTTAACCATCGTATATGGATTCTATATATATTATAAATGATGAAAACACTTTATAAAAGGTTAAAAATAAGATATGGAGTACATTTAACCTCTGAAAATAAAAATAAAAGAGAAATTCTCACCTTTGGAGTTTATTACCGAAATTGTGAATATTTTATTTTAACCAATGATCCATTATAAATTTGCAGTAAAACATTCTTTTTTCTAGAAGAATCCTAAATTGTATTTCACATCTGATTCTTAATCAACAATGGTCATTGTCAGGTATCCCGGGTAATCATTTGTTATTTCGAATTCACCCACGTAATCTCGAGTACAAATCCTGAAAGGATCGGACATTTGAAACGGAACAAAAAACTATTTCTTCGATTTTAGGTAGATTAGGAAGCGAAGAGGATCTTTTTAGTCCTTCCGAGAACTGTTATCCTATTCATCGGCAATAGATTCCTTTTAAGTGAGGAAAAATCGCTTAATTCCCCCGAATCCGATTAACAAAAAGCGATCGCAATGACGTAGGCGGAAAAGAATGGGATTGTCACAATGCGAAAGTGAAAGGAAGGAACCAATCATCGATTCCGAATTCCAGTATTGTTAGAATCGTATTGTCGCATTCCTAACCTCCTTATCCGTGGATGGCTGATTGTATTGTTATTATTACGGAGAAGTGATTAAACTGACTCACTTCCGACATTATATACGAAGGTAACGCCCGTGCGGGAAGGTCACGCACTTCAGTTGTCAACTTGCTCACGTTTCTCCGAAAAAGACGATGATGCGTACTAATTCAATTTGGAAAGTGGTCTAGGATGACTTTAATTCCCAGAACATCCACTAAAGCCACTCTCGAGGTCAGGAGAGATAGATAAAGGTCGTGACCTGCCCCGTTCATATCGGATGCATAATTCATAGAAACCAATAATCGGTCCGGAATTGTGGGATTATGTGAAAAACATGGTCTAAATGCCATAATGGTGCCATTATAAAGCGATAATCCTCAGCTGTTAAACAATTCACGTCATTTAATTACTTCTCATCTGTTTGAGGCCAATTAGATAGATGGAGCTCGTTTCGCTTTGATTAGATTAACAGAGAGGTCCATAAATTTATTTCCCTTAATCTAATAGAATATAAAAAATTTGAGATAATCTATTTCTTAATGAGACTATCATAAAGCAAAATCCCACTTCATGCTGTCTGTTTTTCTGCTTCAATTAAGCCCTCAATGGGGTTTTAAATTGGTAGGTTTAGTGATATATGTTGGAAATTTCCACTTAGGGTGAGATGAGTTATGGACATTGAACTTCTCTACAAAAATAAAAAAGATTTCAAATATAATTTTTTCTTTAATTCATAAATTAAGCAATTTCTATTGTATTATTTAGCAAAATTTAAAACAAATGAATGTTTGAGCAGGAAATTCGGAACACGATACTGTAAGAAGATTCTCTTGCTTTTTGATATTACTTTTTGATTTTGATGTATTCTTATTATAGAATTAAGGTAATTCAAGCATTCTATTATAATTTCATTTAATTTTCATATTTTTTAAAATAGAAACTTCACCAAAACTCTTATTTCGTAAAGAATAGCAACGGGTTGCTAAGGAGTAGACGATCGTAAACAAGTGTTAATTATCAACGATCGTAACAGTGTGTATCGATGAACGGAACAAAATGAAGCACTACAATCAAATGACATACGAAAAGCAACGAACCGTAAAGCTTAAGATTTGGACTCACAAATTTCTCCGACTTAGTAACAGCAGAGAAAGAAGGAAAACGTCTGAGAAGAAAATATAGCGGCGAAGGAATGGTGCAGGCGTTGATTATATTTTTCCCCCTTTATAAAATGAAATGCTCCTCAATTCCTTTATGGGTTTATTCCCATTCTATTTATTAACGTGAATAGGGTTCCGCCCGCTCACGTCAACACCCTGAAGGCATTTAAAGTCGGCGATGAAAAATGATTCATTGCCCGCGGTTCATTAATTCCCCAACTTCGGTATGGGACTCAATTTCACGCAGCACTGACTTGGCAGTTTCGCCATCAGCTGAGAAGATGGCTCTGCCTTCGGCTTCGAAACTAGCGTCTCGGTTCCCACTGACGGAGATTGAAAGAACTGCTTCGAAAAGCCTCACAGCAGGAGTCCGTTGGATAAAACGAACGGGAATCTTTTATGAATTCTTTGAATAAAAAGAGAATAAGAACCCTCCGAGCTAAGGAATTGCAAGGATAAAGAATTTCGAACAAGAGAACTCCTTCGAATGCATTTTCCGATGCGCAGACCTGATTGGAATTTCCGATCAAGCTCTATGGAGTTTCTTTCGTTATCGGTAAAAGAGAGTGGAAAGTTCGTTATTCGACCTACTCTTGAACTAGGAGCTTTCGAGAAGAATAGACTGTCTTTTTCCGGGGCAAAAATAGAGTTTCGTTTATGCTTCCGTGATTAAAAATACAAAGAATGGATTCCAATCCAGAAGATAAAAGAAGTTATATTCATCTTACGATATGAAAATGCAAGAATGATGCAACTCTTTTTTATTTTGGAGTAAGCCTCAATCTTGGATGAAAAATAATGTAGCTTTTGATATTAAAAAATTAGAAATCAATTAGCATTTTTAATGAAGTTTTAGATTTGAATTAAACGCAAAACATTTTATACTGTTTACTGTATATTACTGTATTAAATGCAACCATTTTAATCAATTTGTTTACTAATTCAAAAGTCGTTACCAACCGATCTAACATTTTAAGATTCTATAAGTTTCATTGTTGAAAAATTGTACGTTTGTTCTTGTTTACTTTACTAAAAGAAAGATTAAACTCAAACTTAAATAACTAATCATTAACAAATACTAATCACTACTGACACCAATTTATACTATTAATATGGTTAAGTAAGTAGAGTAAATAGAAAGAAGGACAGCAATATGTGTGGTCCTTTAAGTAAACTTAAATGAATTTTTTTTCATTACGAAAAATCACAGCGACATATTTTTATGACGTAGCCAATTTCCATTTCCAAAAAAAAGGCGAATGAAGAAGATTTACGCAAAGATATTCTTTTTGCATTACGCGTAAGGCCTCGATTCGCGAAAAGCAATCAAGGAACTTTCATCAGAGACGAGATTGATTACAAGAAGACAGTTTCTGCTATGAAACCTGCAGATCGGGCAAAGTTCGTCCGTTGAGGAATTCTAAAGAAAACCCTCGTCTCTCGAAGAAGCGTCAGATGGAACTTCAATCTTCTGCAGGTTCACTATTCCTACCTCCCTTTTTCTATCCCAAACACAACTGCCTTTCTCATTTCCTTTCACCTTTCTCATTTTCTACCATTCCCTCGGGAGAAAAGATGATTAGGTATCGACCTGATTCATTGAAAGCGCTATTGATAAAAAAAAGTTGAAATAAGGACCATTTAGAAAGAGGTATATAAGATGACTTTTGGAAGGAGAAGAAAATAAGTGATAATAAATGACACATTTAGATCTTCATGGTGATAATCATCAACAGAATATTACGTTGAGAATTATTGTACGGTACATAATTTTCGAACTATTTCATTCATATGAAATTATCAAAACTAAAAATGCTGCCAGTTTTCCCAATAATTATATTAGTGCATTTTTATATATGAGAATTTCTTCCAAATACATTTATTAGCAATAAAACTTGTTTGTTTTTAATTCAGTTTTTCCGATGAATAATTAATAACTATAATCTCCTCAAAAACATCGATTAAAAGCATCCATTTATTGCTTCTTCAACGAATAAACTAATCCAATTTATCTGTAACAGAATACAGTAGTATTTTCCTATTAAAGGTTAAAAAAATTAGCAGCCAAAACTGAAATATTGGTGTATTTCTTTCGTGTCCATATTAAGAGCATTAACAGAGAGAAAAACACGTCTGAAATTGAATCGAAACTCATTCAAAGAATTAAACATAACCGGAAAAGAAAAGCAAATGAAAGTAATTAATTATTTCATTTCATTACACGATGAAGCAACACGGAATAAGTTAATACAAATTGATGAGAACCTCCTTATTAATATCTTTCTATTAATACTGCTTCCTTTCCTGAAATGACGTATAATTCGCGCGTCTTTTTCTTTGTTTCGTTTGACCCATTTCCATGGCGAAACTCTTCCGGGAATCCCAGTTCTTCGCGCGATCTTTTTTTCGGGAAAATAAAAGCAAGGCGTTCCTCTCCTCCGAGAGTAAGGGAAGCCCGAGGGCACTCGCAATTCGAGTATCTGCCGAGTTCTTTTGAATTGAATTACGAGGCATTGAAAGATATTTCTTTTTTTTGCTTATCCGGACGTAGAAGTTTTCGGATGTGCTAGATTACTAGAAAATGAAGAGACGGAATGATGCGATAGAGACAAGAAATTGATATTGAAAAGGGAGCCGTGGGCATTCTTACGAAAAAAATAGAGTCTAGGGGAAAAAAAATGTGACGCAAAAAAATAGTCATCTATCTTACTTAGTTATTGATTTGGAAGAAACTCTAGTTTCGTAAGACTACGTTCATTTTTCTTTATAACTTCCTGTGTTTATGTGGGAGTAAATAGACCAGCGTTGCTATTGGAAATACATTTTTATTTATTCTCGTAATAATATTTATGGGGAATTCCTTACAACGCGAGATAATTAATTAAAACTTTTTATTTTATCGAATTCTATGGTAGTCGCAATACGAAAATAAAAATGATGTAAACATACGTGTATTAAACAAATTTTAAGTCAACTGTAACCAAATAAATGAGATACTGATTTCTGATACGAGACTATAATTTATTCGATTAAAAATGTATTAATATCTGTAGGTAAAAAATTATTTAATTTTAAAGGATAATACGATAATCTTTTTAATTAAACCTCTAAATATACGCACAGTGAATTTTTATCACGTTCCGATGGATATAATATTATTTAAACCTTGACACATTAAAATTCTAAACGATCTTTTACGGAACTTCTACGATTGGTTAATTTTCTTAATACTTAAAATTTACATTTTATTTTGCATTAAGCTGGATTTATAAACTTACGTAAAGACATAATTCCTAGGTATTATACGTAAACAATATACATGTTTATTAATGCTTATGACACAATATCATACACCTGCAAGATTGACCGAAACAAAATAATCCTGAACATTTCGACCCGATGAGAACATCATTCAGGCTTGTTTTACGGTTTAGTAGTACAATCTTATCGACTTATATCGACATTTATTCCGTAATAATGACATAATGACTTATTTCTGTCCAAAACTGTTCTCGAGAAATAGGCTTTCTCGAAACGACGTACGTAAGCTGTAAAATCAGACTTTTTTGGGATTAAGATCGATATTCGAAGCGATTACGATACGTGGAATCCCAATCGATTCTTCTGCAGTGAATCGGTGGTAATGGCCCGAGGGGACATCGAGAGGGCTATAAAAGATAAATAGACCTTGGAGATGATCTTCTATGTATAACTTCGGGAGGAGAATCTATTCTGCAGTTTGATGGGATGAAATGATTGGAAGGAGGTTTTGGAAATGAAGGCGAACAAATTCAATGGGATTAGATTTAAATTATCCAAAGAATGAAGCGGAACAGAGTTACTATGACTACAAGCTAGTTCTACTATGTAATTATGTTTCTATTTCTCATCCAGTTTTACTTCCCTTACGCTAGGGTTTTATCAGATTCCCAGTAACGCGAAAAGATCTTAAAGATACCGTATTGAAAATAATCTCATAGATAACATTATATATTATGTATTACTTACGTTGTCATTTAAAAATTTTAATTTAATCGAACCTCTACTGCAGGGAAAACGAACGAATACTATGAAATTATGGAATTATATTCCTTAAACATTAAAAATTATTAATCATAAACAAAATGAATCTATCAAATAACACATGATTTAATATAAAGACAAACGCATTCATCTATTCTATTCTAAAAAGAAAGATTCCATTTAATCAGGAGTCGAACCCGAGACCTTGGCATTGCAAATATTCGTACGCAAACCTCTACGCAACTGATATCAGCTAGTTAATTTTAGCGATTCTTGATCATCATTCGGTATATAACACGTTGAATATTCATAAGAAGTCTCTAGTAAGATATTAATGGAATTTTAATACATCTGAAATTTTTAAAAATATAGTAGAACTTACTTTAAAGTTGTCGAGGAACAAAATATAGGGCTGATAGAAAACTTACCTGAAAAGAGAAAATAGAAAATTAATAAATACAATCATTTTTATAGACATCTGAAAATACAATAAAGAAAAACTATCTTTAAGATATTTCAATTTTTAGATAATCATTAATTTATGGAATGGAAGATGGATTAAAGAACATGTATATACGTAAATGTATCATCTATAAAACAATATATTAACTTCCGAATAAACCTCAAAGAAACAAATCACACACAAACTGTTTTAATTTATTTATAGAGAAAAGTATTCCGTGATTTTACGTGTATATTTATCCTTCAACCATGCTCTAATCTAATATGCTCTACACAACTTTAAAAAGTATATCCTAATATATTACATTCTCTTTATTTATGCATGAGCACATATGCACAAAACTATAAATAGTTAAATGAATATATCCATTGGTATGTTAAAGAAGAAATTATATTATTTTAGTTAGATTAGAAAAAATGTAGTTTAGGTAAGATAAAATATTTCTTCTATGTCCATAGGTCGAAAAAATTGTATTTTAAGAGAAACATTGTTTCAAATCAACATTTTATGCCGAGATTCACCACCGTTAAGAGAAAAGTATTTTTCAATTTAGAGTCAACACTTCGTTTAAAAAAAGTCGAAATAAAACGAAATTTACTCTAATTTTATAGAGCTCTAGGAGGAATTTCCACGTAGGAAAGAGCAGAGAAATGAATTCCCGTAGAGGCGCTGAGTAGCGGCGACAAATTGAAGCGTCAGGCGGCGTCAAATGAAACAAGTTCCCTCGTAGGTGCGCCATAGAAAGAGCAGCGGCGAAAAGGGGTACTTGGGAATGACAAATGACGAGCGATGAGGAAGAAAAGGCAATTCTTATTTGTGGAATGAGGACTAGAGAAGGGAATGGGGATAGACATGTATTTACAACAAGAGAGGAAGACAGATTGGCTGAAGAAAAAAAAGGAAGAAATATTGCGTAGAGTAAGTAAGTTCAGGAAGGAATGGGTTTCAAATTGGTGTATGAGAAGAATAAAGAAATAGGGTGACGGGATAATCTAGTGAAATGAAGTTCTGGGAATTTTTTGGGGTGAGGGCTTTCATTGATAGTCCCTATTTTCATACATTTAAAAATGAAAATCACTAATAACCCGAGTGAAAGTGGTTAAATGTAAACATTAACGGTTATTCTACGAGAAAAATTTTCTGAAAATCTGTCAAACTTCATTGAATCAAGCATCAATGAACTTTATAATTATCAAAAAACTAATAAATACTCATATAATTCGATGAAGTACATCATTACATTGCATCGCGCATACATTTAAAAGCATTTATATTTGAATTGTTCACTGCTTAGAAATAACTGCAAATTTGCTTAGCGCATTAAGCATTAGATAAGGAAATAATTTCTGAAGTTTTCACTTTGGTTGCCTAGTTATCTATAAACAAAATACTACGGTAACTAAATACACATTATTTCTATACATATTTCTTTGTTATATTCATGAAGAATAAGAAGGTAGGGGAAGAATTAAAGAATGTTTAATGAATTACCCTCTTCTCAACCAATGATTTATTTCCTCACGATTTCTTCTCACGTTTTTTCATATAAGCGACGCCTTTTTTTAAAAGGAGCTGCCACATTTTATTTCGGAAGAAAAATGTGTCTATTGCTGCGAAGGAAAAATAAGGTGTAACATCTGCTTCCGACGCTACCACGGCAATTCAAAAGGATCGATGGAAATAAATGGCTTCTTGTGGACAAAGTGAGAAGGTATATCGAAGGAGCATGATGGTGGAGGAATTTGCCATCGTCTCACAAGAGGTGAGGAGTAAAAGGATTTGGAGGAATCGGAAAAAAGTAAGAATTTAACATCCATCTGACCGATGGATAGATCCAGAAATCAGGTAAAAAGGTTTCAGAAAGGTCACTGCGTATATTTCCGACATATTTGACTTTTAGTATTTATGAGAAATTCCTAAAGATGAAGAATCACGTACTTTTCATTGATTTTACATCAATGTTTTACGAATTGATAACATTTTCGTATAAAAGTTCGTAGTCACACACTAATATAATTTGCTAATAAGTTAATTTCTACAGTATTTCTATTTAAATGACTTCGAAGCATAAACTTCTACTGTCATATTAGTAAGAAATACGTAATAATTATTTATTTTCAATCTCAAAAAGGGATTATTAATTTGAGAAGAGTATTCTTTATTGAATCTTGGAACTGTTGTCTTTGATATATTAACAAAAAATGAAAGCATAAAAGATTTTATGGTTTAGGAAATAATGTCTTAGGTAGCCCAGTAAGTCAGCGATTGAATGTAATGGATTTCCATCAAGCATAAATATTTAATCAATATGATACATTTTTCGAAAAATATACGAAATACAAATAAACCGTATGATATTGCAGGAAACTTATAAGTTACCATGGAGACCGAGAACAGCACAAGAGAGTAGATATATTCCAATCCCAGTAATTGCCGATTCTGACAATGAATAATGAGGAAGGACGAGAACGAGGACCATATTTTTATGGATCAAGACGCTCTTCATGATCCCAGAAATACGTACGACAAAGCCGAGGACTTATCCTGACTGATAAGAACGAGAGAATAAACAAAGCACAACTTCTCGAGCAGTAAACAGTTGAAAAAAAGTCACTACACGTTGCCAAGGTACGAATAAATCTCGAGAGGAGGCTAAAAGACGGATAAAGCCGCAAAAAAGACCACTATTTCCTTCCGAGGGAAACTTTTTCCGTGGATAACACGGAAGAACTCCTCCTGGAGGTGACCGAGCGTGGACCAAAAACGGATAGATAAGAAAGAAGAATGAAAGAGGAAGGTGAAGAATGAGAAACAGTGGAAGGATTAGGAAGTGAGGGATGACAGGAAAAATAGAGAGAGAGGGGAGGCAAGATTGGAAATAAAAAAAATAATAAAAGAGAAAAAGTTTTCGGGGCAGACCGCCTGGCGCCACCGACCAACCTCCCCTCCTCCTCCAAAACCGACATACCGTTGCCCAAAGCACACACCAGAGGGCAGTGTTATCCTTTTTTTTCTCTCCTCTGGGAAGGGGAGGTGAAGAGATGGGGATAAAATATTATTCTCCCCTCCCACCTTTGTTTTTCCTTCTGTTTTATATCCGCATCCCTCTCCTACTTTTTCCTCATCGGGCTCTCCCATTTCCCGCTCCCTTGATTCCGATCCTTTTATATTTTCGTTCTTCTTATTTCCATACGTTGTATTCCCAGATAACAATACGGTCAAACGGATATTTTTCTCGGAATCGGCTTTTTTCTCTCCGGTTTCATTCGGTTTGTTGCGTTGCGTCTACACTCACTTTGTTTCTGTCAACTTTGTTAAATCCTCCTGCAGCTCTTTTTTTTGCAGACGTCGTACACAATACGTACGTATATGTAGGGTAGGACGGTATTAAGGTGAACGGTAATGGACAAATCGGATCTATGCAGGAATTTTAATGAATGGCATCCTCCGGGTATTATATTAAAGGAAGAGAGATGCCGGAATAATATGTTATTTTTCCCGAGGAGATGATTAATTAAGGATGCGCAGACAAATGGAGATTTTAACGAAGGCGCCTCACGGGGAATGCATCGTTTAGATGGGATTGAGGTCACCATGGAGACCGTTCTTTCGGTAGGAAAATTGAAAGAATAAATATTTGACTCGATTTTTTAGCCGTAGAAAAAATGTACAACTCGTGCGTAAATGAGACGACTCTACTAAAGGGAGAAATTCTTTCGGATTTACCTCAGTTTACCATAAATTTTAGTGAAACAAAACACAGTTTCAAAATCAGATCAAAAATGCTAAATAAGAATGAAATCTATTTAAATATTTACCTTAACAGAAAATATGACGAATAATTTTGGGAATTATAATCTTGTGATCTTTTTATTAGTATACAAAATACTCTTTACCAGTAGATGGAAAAGAAATTTTATAGTAATTATGACTTATACGTTAGGCTAAATGTGCTTTCAAAGTCAAAGATGTGTGATAGTTAAAACGCATAAGAATATGTACAATCTAAGGAAGATTTTTAAAAGATGCATTCATTTTGATCAACAGAATGTTATAAAAGAAAAACATCATCTTTAAATCTTACGAATTAATTTTGTTTTGAGACACGAGGGATAAATTTTAAGCTATAATCTCATCGTACATTAAATATAATTTACTACATTAACAGAATCCTTTACGAACAGAACTTCCCGGAGTTTTCTTTCCCGCTTTGACTTCGTTCAAAGCATTCTGATACCTTAATTTAATCCTTTATGAACAGTAGATTAACTTGAATGAATTGACGCATGGCTTAGAAGGAAATGCCTTACAAAATCAGCCCTTTGATGTAAGCGAGTTCCAGTGGGAAGCCTTAGGAGAATTAGCATTCCATAGATGGAAAGGGTTATTTGATATCTTCCGTCACTTAATAGTCGCCCACCTGGATAAAATCCAGAAACCTCTAAGCACTCTTAGGCACGCTACCGAATCCCTTCATATACAGGAATCAATATCACTCAACTGCCTCACCACCACATCTTCCGGTTAAGAGTCTTAGCTTTTACAACGTGTTGTAATTTAAGCGCTGGATAATTACGAGGTATTTGACCGGAATACCATGGAAACAAGACCTGTTTATGAATTAGCTAAGAGTTTGTAGTTGATAGCTATTTAAATTGCTATGGAAACTAAAATTTGAAAGTTCCCTAATTAAGATAAAATGTGTTATTTAATACGGTTAAAGTCATGCAATGTGTATAAAGAGACTGCTACTGTAGAATTAATAAGGAATCTGAGGAAAGCACTTATTTAATTAAAGAATAAATAGCAATAACTTATAAGGGCCTAATTTCATCCCCAAATACAGTATTCGTAATGATCGTAGTAATATTCAAAGAATGAAAAAATATCTTTATTATCATTACTAATATTATTATAATATTATTAATATTACTTTATTTATCGATTTTAACGTATTTTTCTTGAATAAAACAGTTATTAACAAGTTTTTATATATAGCCCCTGAAGATACTGATAAAAAAAGCGGATGAACGAGGAAATTCAAAATATCTTTAATAAAAATTTCTTGTTTTGGAATTGAAAACTCAAAATCTATGAAATACCTACGTTATAAATACACGAATAATTTTTCAAATCGTCAAAATGGTTTAAAGTATTTTTTCTTGAAGCCGCGATACAGAATCTTTCCTAAGTGAAACGCTGATATTTATAAAGTTGTAGTGGCATTAAAATTTGCAGAGAACTATTACGAAATGATTACTAATGCAATTTAATCTTATCTAGTGTTACGTATCAGCGTTTTTATGACTGTAAATATACGACAAATGGGCCAACGGAATCCTGCTACAGCTCTTTTTCGGATACTTCCTCTTTAAAAAGTTTCCGGTCTCATTCGAAATAGAAAATTTGACTATTGAATTGTATTCGCTCAGTGCTTTTGAAAACGCGACCGAAGAGAGGTTAAAAAAGAGAATAGAAAAAATAAAAAGGGAGATTTTAACCAGAGTTCCACCCTCATACATTAGGGAGAAGAGCAAAACAAGGGATGATGAATGCGGTCCTTGTGCATTTTTTTTTCGCGGAGTGTTATGTACGGATACGCCGTGTTTACGTCACATTTTTTTCTGACTTTTTATTATTTCTCCGCATTAATTTCATTTTTTACTATCTTCTCTATCTGCCTCATTGTTACGTATCAACGGAACTTGGGAAATTAAAAGAGGAAAAACAGAAAGTGTATCAGCCATTCTATTTTCATTGAAGTTTAATTTTTTCTCGCTTTATAATGAATATTAATTGATATTTATTTTATTATGACAGTTTCTTCAACAGTTTTCAACAAAATCATATGCTGAAGTACTCAGGTTTAAAAATATGATTTTGATAGATCAGATACGTACTGCTTTGAACGCAATTTTCATCTGAATTATATATAATTTAATTGGAGAGCCTGAAAATGATGTCATTGTGATATTACATATTATAAACTTTCGATTATTTAAATTACTTTATAAAATATAACTCAGCCGAATGAATGAATGATAGATGACTCAAAGGATTGATGTAGTTTTTAAAAGAAATTTGAGACTAATGAAACAATGATATGTATGTGATATTTTCCGATGTAATGATTATTAATAGTATACTACTAGAATTTCATTAATGAAATATTAAGTAACTTATTTCATTCATACCTATAAAGAATATTTATGATAAGTCAGATAATGTATAATATTATCCACATTTCAAATATTTCTTGAGAAATAAAACTCAGAAGGAGTACTTCTGGTAAACATTTCTTCAGGTTACATCGTTCAAGATATCTTCAGACTCTTAAAAGAAGTTCGACGACGTTTGACGTAAAAGCAGCAGAAACAATAGACCATATGAGTTTGTTCCTCGAGCTATACTATCGTACATTGACATCCACAGAAATATTCTGCAACTGTGTTTGATATCGAGAGGAAAAACGCACTCCAGAAGAAGAAAGGAAGAAACAGGAAGTTCACCTTTTGGGAATACGAGTGAGGCACCCCTTCTCAAGAGGAAATCTCTAAGCTCCTCCACGTGTACACTAGACAACCTCTAAACTCCCACCCTTAAAGACGTATATATCTATATATATGGAGCATAATTCGGTATGCGGGGCTTGTCCATTCTTCATTCCCCACACCTTTCCAACTTTCTGATTCCCCTTGCTCACCAGTCGACATAGGTTCGTTCTCTGCTTGAAGAGACCCGTGTTCCGAATCCTTAACAGCATTACATCTCTTCCGCAGTTGCCTATTCCATCCGCATTCCCCACTCCCCAACTCCGGTATCCTTGGCAACTTGGGGAAAAAAAGTCGCAGTTTGTTGTCCTTTTCCGAAGGACCGAACTGCATTCGGCGGGAAACTATTTTTTCCCTATTCTCCGTAGACTCAAAATCAATTTTTATTTTTCGAAAGTTCCCGGAGAAGTTCTTAAGTCGATGCCATTTTTCCGAAACTTTGTACCGGTTTGTACAGGAGGAAAGTTACGTGAACCTCGCGAAGAGTTATTTGCGTTCTAAAATATATATATCCTTATATTTCATCTCGAAACTCGTGTCACGGGTTAAGCGAAAATGCTCGTAACAAAGTTGCAATCTCTAAGTTTGCTATCTTTCAGAGGTGAATCCATTTAAATCATAAATATACGATACGCATACATACGATGGTACATTTATATTGCCTATCTACGTAAGAGAATAAAGTTTCCACCACCTTACTGGTCAATACTGGTCACTTCGAAAGATATTATATACCCAGTAAATACGAGTGAATCCTCATAATATAAATACATGTTTAACGAATAATTAACTTAATATGTTAAGGAATAATGAATTTCATTTTTAACTCAATATAATGAAAGTGTCGCTCCATGAAATTGGTTTTAATTTACGAAAATAGAACAAAGTTTCGATTGATTCCTTACAAATACACTCCGGCAATCGGAGTCGACGGAAGCCTTCTTCCTCATTCCTTGTCCTTTTCGAGATATTCCCAGAATGTGCTCCGACATCACGTTCCTCTATTTCTGTGCCCAATTCTTCTTCCTCCCAAACTCTTTTCCGACCTTTTCCACGGCCTTTCTTCACTCCCTCCTCGGATTCCTACGTTCCTTTCCCATTACTCAATTACGTCTTTCCTCCCTCATGTTCATCCGTCTCTCCCATAGTCTATAACGCACTCAGTTCTTCTTTTGTTTCGCATCGGTTCCCATTACCCATCGGTTTGATTATACTGCTTCATTTTCGGTAAAATATCATATGTAAGACAAAAGGTAGTGTTGCTTATTGTTAGTAGAAAGACGACTTCATTCCTTAGTTGTGCTAAGTTTCCTTTTTTCTATCTCGTATTTATTCCATCGTCCTATTTCCATTTAATACTGACATTCGGAATAAAAAAGAACGTTAAGTATTCGGTTTAGAGTGCATTTAATTTACTTTTGAAAATTGAAACATAAAGAAATAAAAGTTTTCAAAATAAAGAATACGTAGGAATGTATATGAATAAATGATATCTATGATAGGATTCACAGTGAATAAAATTACCTTAATACTGTTTATTCTTGCTTCTAATGTATAATTAAAATCGAAGCCGCTAAGAAAAAGAACCAAAATTCTTATTATATGCGAAATTCTAAAAGTTATCATATATTTTTTCATTTATGATTTGAAATGATTAAATGATAAATATCATCATTATTATGGATTAAACCATAAAGGTAACATTCATGCTTTTACGATACCTGCTTTGATTTCATCCAACAGTTTTCAAATGCTAAATTCCGTCAACGAAGTACAAAATATGTAAAATGACAGTGCATGAAGAAACTTATCACACACTTTCCATTACAAGTATCGTCTTAAAGCAATCATTCACAACGATGCCTTGAAGATTGATGAGAACAAATTATACGGTTAATTCGGTTAGCAACGCGTGCAGTATCCAATCTTACCCGTGGAGACTCAATGGCGCCATAGTAACGCAGGGGTCAGCACTGAATCCAATTAAAAACGAGATCTGATAAACAGGAAAGAGCTTTGAATACAGAGGAAACTGGGTGATGAATATTGGAGAGTTAATTCATGTTCCCCTTTATTCAAGTCAATATTTTTTCATTAAAGTCCGAGTTCTAAGGCTGGTTGCATGTTTTTGTATATTTTTGTTGCCCTTGTTTCGTTAAATTTTAGATTAAATGAAGTAGAGAAAAACAAATAACATGGATATTGAATGGAAAGATTCTTCACTGAATTGATGTTTATAAGTTCTCAAAATCAATAAAGTATTAGATAGATACGTCCAATTGACCTTCTAAAACGAAAGTAAATGCAAATATGCATACAGTACTATCTCTATACACAAAACTATTTTGGATAGTTACTAAACGAAAGTAATTTTTAAAAACAAGCAGAATACACTAACATAATTTAAAATCTTCTGAATACTTATGCTTTAGGCACTATTAATAAACTCAAATAAAATATGTTTCGTTTTATCATTATAGAGAAAAATCCTTACTCATCTTTAAGATTTCAATAGTAACAGTTCTTCATTTAACACTCGAGCGCTAAATGAAACTACTGAGCAATTCAAACGAATGAAAAAACATGAACGAAAACTGGCAGATAATTATCATAATATTTGCTTTTGGGTCGAAAGTGATACAAAGTAACAAACTGCTGAGAAGCGCACAGTAGACAGTGTGAGCTCATGAAAAACACACACGCACACACTTCCAGAAGGAGATTATTACTCTCCGGTTCAATTGATTCGAACGCAAGATCAATCCTCGGCGAAGTACTCTCCTCAGCGATTCCTCAGGCGTTCGAAAAAGAGGCGCTCTGTTCGAGAGCGATTCGGCTGATAAACAAACCCCGTTTCCAAGCAAACAAATTGATGGATTGAGTGAATGAAGACACTCGTCTGTTACTCCAAACATCGACAGACGGAAAAACAAATCATCCTCAAAAATAGGTGACCCTCTCCGTATGACCCGGACTGAGTGAGAGAGAGTTTCAATGTAATGCTGAGGCAGTGAGGGTCGCTCAGACGGAGGAGTTATCGTTGAGGGAGGGGCAACGGTGTATGGGATATGCTATTGCAGCAGTACCACTGTGAAACAGCGAGTCTCGAGGGACGCGTAAGATCAGCCTCTCCAGATTACAGCGAATTGAGTGCAGCGGGAGAATACCATGCGTTTGGGATGGTCACAATGGGATGGAGAGACGTACGGGAAATCCAAGCATTGTCATATTGTAAGGAATGTTTATGAAGTTATATTTTAGAGTGAAGATAAGCTTCAAATGATTAATAGTGGAAATCTTGTAGTAATGTTAGGTTAGCTAAGAAGTTAATTAAGTTTACCTAGAGATGAAAATTTAAAAATACCTTCCCGTTGAGTAGAGGAGAGCAAAATTTTCAAACAAATTTCCATACGCACACGATGGACCTATGATGAATGTAAGTCTGTTTGGAGAATGTTAGCTGATCAATTTGAGAACTTTCGCTATAGATTTAAGAATAAGTCTTTAATGAAATGGCTATTTAGAGTTTATGTTTTAAAGATGATACATAACACATAATTTATTCACCGTTTGAAACGAGAGTATAAAACAGAAAAAGTAACGAAAGATTTAAACAATAAAAACGAATATACGTCTTTAGATATATAGTCGCGATAAATTTGTAAACGCAAAGAATGAGCTACACAATTATAAACATAATTCAAATAAAACTTTTTATCGAATATTTCAACGAGGAAGAAATTTATGTAAGAATGACTGAGTATGATAACTTAGAAAAGATTTTTTTGTTCTTTGTAAACATTTGCTTCTAAGGAAATGAAACTTCAAAGTCTCAATTTCAGCCTAACTAAAAGCAATACATTATATGTACCTTAACCTTTGAACATTCAAAACAGGAGATTTAAAACCAGAGAACAATAAGAAGTATACAAACCGATACTTTAATTAAAACCTCATATATCTTCATAATCATGTCTAGGTTTTCATTCAAACTCAGCTTCGAATACACGTTTAAAAAAATCCCAGATTTTCAGAAATTAATTCTCAAAAACACGAGCCCATTTCCTTTCGAATCAAAAGAGAGAGACTACGAATCAAATGAAGGTAATTTCAGCATTAAAAACCTTTCATTTGAGAACAAAGGGGCTGCTGGTCAATGAGAAATGCTAAGGGAAGTATAATTCCGACGTACGAAAGGGGTAAAACTCTCCCCTTCCATCCCCTAGGGAGATCTAACAAACAAGGTAGGAAGGAACATGAGAGGGCAAGAGCTCTTAGAAGGATAACCTCAAATTATCTGAGGCGGCGGAGCGTCCATCCTCACAAACCCGCTTCCTCCTCCGCCATTGTGTTGCCGTCAGAGACACCTACCGGCCGCACTCACAGGGTCAACACGTTCCCTAACCCTTGGGGCGACCCCACGACATGCGACCCAAACCCCCACAATTTCCACGCTGTCAAGGGGGAGGGAAGAGCGAGGGTGCCATGGAGACACTTTCAACACCTTCTGAAAATAGTGCCAAAGAGATTTCGTAGTGGAGGAGACTCCTTTACGAGAGGGTGGACAAACCCTTGACTTCCTGCGTGCCCTCGAGGCTTTCCTTTTAAGTAGGATGACCAAAATGACGAAGTGGACCTTCTTGATCCAAAGAAATTCCAATCTTGGGGTGCAATTGAAATCAGAGCTATCAAAGAGCGGAAGTGCCGAAAAGGGGTGTGGCGTGGCCTCAAAATTGCTGTCGGTCCCTATTAATTAAAAGCACACGCACAATAATGGTGCCTAATATCCTCAGTATTAAGTTAAATGTTTCTTAAAGAGTCGATATTTTATTCATAGTTACAGTGAATTGATTTGATTTCTCTAGCAATATAGTAGGACCCCGAGTATCGGAACTTTTTCCAGATAGGTTTGTATCGTAAGGTAGTACATTTTTATAATTTTCTTTAAAATTTGAAATATAAATTGGACAATAAAACATAAGTGTCGAATCGAAGTTTGCTAACATGCATTTCAATCTATCTACTGAGAATGTAGAAAGAGTTCTTTATCTTTAGCAACTTTACTTGATGATGGTTTGATTCGTTTTGAAATGAGTTACAATTCACTACGGGTTCCCTGAAAAATTATAACCACAAAGAAATTGGATAACAGTGTATTGCATAACCTCACGTGTGTTATGCGAAAAAGATTATGCCTCTCTGTTTATAATACGACATATGACTGCTGATTGCAAATTGAAACTCATCAAGGTGACCAACTGATCCCCGTTTCCATGGAACATATAGAGAGATATTTATCAACACTCACTTTCTAACCGAATCTACATAGGGAATTGCAGCCCTTTGAAGACGGCATTAAAAATAGCTCAGAGTGTGCGAAAATGCATCATCCCTCTCCATTCACCCCACACTCGGGATGAAAGGGACTTTTTAAAGGGGATGTACCCTTTGGCGCTTGATAAGGATGCGGAAGTTTGACTGGTGGCCGGGAGATGTTTCACGTTGCACTCATAAACGAGTCGATAGGCGGAAAATTTGTGGAGTGGACCCTTTTTTTGTTGAGACGGGTGGTCGCCCTTCGTTGGGGGCCGTCTTTAACGCGTCCTCTTTCTAGGGGGCCCTTCGACCATTAGGTCGGGACCTCACTTTGGGCGGCACGAGAGCGGCCCTTATTTTTTTCATGGGATGGAATGAGTAGATAAGGAGGCCAACCCGAAAGACACGGTCGTAAGATAAGACAGGGTATGGCTTTTTAAAAGGGTTCCTCTTTTTGGCGAGGCCTCAATTGAGGGTGTGATTTATTGGCGAAGAGATTAGATGTTCTGCACCGATAATGGGATTCTTCCAATTCCTTGTTTTTGAGGGTTATAGGCCATCCGCCTTTTTGAAGAATGAGAAACAGATTTTTATCTACACTTCCTTCGAAGGAAAACAGCGGGTTTCGTAATACAGCGGAATTTGGTTTCAACTTATTTTAACTATTTGCAAGGATATGGAATGTATGATTCGATTTTGAAAATCTTATCGTAAGAAGAATTATGAATTAAAGTAGCATTTTTCTTGTATATTAAAAATATTGAATCAGAATAACTAACTTTATATCACATAACAAGGTACAGTTTAGAATGAATAATAGATGATAAATGAATAATAGATAACCTTAACTCCGCATTAGTGAAATTGAAAGGATTAAATTCACATTTTTACACTTTCAAATGGTATGATTATAGAGAGAGATGCCAGCTTTCGAACAATATCGTAACATTAAAGACAATTTTCAAGTAAGGATATTTTTATGATATTATGAATGATTTAATTTGATGGATTTCAGATTTTGTAAATATTCTCTCGTTAGCTTGAATTTAGTAAAATTCTGTTAAAACAGATACATTGAAATAGAGAGATTCCAAGTGGTAACGGTGACTGGTTAATTTCATTATACACCCTTAAGCGAAGTTAATTCCGACCTTCCTCTTTTAACATTAACCTACAGTGATAAGTTTACTAGTTTAAGTCTGTTATGCAGTCTTAACTTCCCAGTGGCAACAAAATAACCAGAAGTCTAGTAACGGTGTGCTAATACTCATGCGCTCAATCACTTCACTCTATTAATCACACTACGTAACTGCATTCCAAATGATGCAGCAAATAGCTGAATCCTTTTTTATCCTAATATCATAGTACATCAGCATCACAGAAGATGAGCGTATAAAAGACGAGCTTGCCACCTCCGGCGTCAATAAACGTCTAAAAAAAAAGGACGGAGCAACAAATAACCTCTCTCTCTAATGGTTGTAAACCGACGACCATTCCTTGAGGCGGTCTTTAAATTTAATCCAGCCCTATATCCTACATAAGTAACGGTATCGCAGGGATCTCTTCTCTTAATAGCCAATCGGAAAGGATAACCTCTCGCCTTTCACGGAGCAAATCCCGTAAAAGATTCATTTTTATCGTCATCGGAGTCGATCATTCATCGGATTAAACCGATCGTTAAATTCACTTTTCATAAGGCTCTGTACAACGCCTCGAAACAACCTTCTCCGGTTGTATTTCACACCGTCGTTGTAATCCGAACTCATTAATGGCATTCGTAGTCTCTCCTTTTTTAATCGCCTCTCCAATTTGATCGATCTTTCTTCCGTTGAAAAAAAAAGCGATCCGTCGCCATGGTTATTTCCTAGACATCGGACGCCAAAGAAACCGCCTGGGCGTGACTAAAGGATTCCGCTGCACCGATAATCGCCTCTGCTTTGAACGTCTCCAACACAAAAAAGCTACGTGATATTTTTTTTTTCGCTCAACCTGTCGTCCGGCTCAATGGGTTCTTCCTGTGCCGTCACTAATCGCATCACAGTGATTAAGCACGCCCTCACGATCTCCGGCGAAAAAACGCATCTCTTTTCATGAAGAATTGCGGAGCTAAATTCGCCTCAGGGGGGCTGAATTCCACCCTTCTCTTATTTTACGGATAATCGGGTCTCCCTTGGTTACGTGGAAAAGAATTATGGAAAGTGAGAGAGAGAGTGTGGTAGTGATGGACGGTGCGGATTGGAAGAGGAGGATAAGAGATGGTGGTTCCGAGGATAGACTCGTTCAAGGAACTAGAATTGACTTTATCTAATTCTTGTTTTCCTTCATGTATACAGTCTGTTTTTGCGTACTGGCATTATTGACTGAATAAAGTTCGCCTTATAGTAACTGAATTTATATAATTTTATCAATCTTTAATAATGAATCATTCATTAAAAAAATATGAAATTCGTGCTTACGAGCTATGTCAAAGATAGTATGAATTATGCCTAAAAACTCTACCCAATCACTCGAGGAATTTTCGATCGTGAACATTTCCAGAGATAACCTAAATAGATACGTCTTTCTCCTCCAACCTGACATCGGCTTAACTTACTAAAGAAGACTTTGGGATATCGACAGCGGAGAGATTAAGCGACTCTTCAATTTCGGGGAATCGCGTCTACCATTCCGCCCACCCGCAGATAGCACGGGCAAAATCCCCTTTTTCGCCTGTCGCAGAAAAGATGAGAGCAGCCCTAGATTCCTTCCTATCGCCATGGGGAGAAAAAAATTCACAAAAGATAACCCGAGCGATTATTACCATAGCGAAACGACCGAATCGCTTTCCCTTCGGTGGAATTCCTACGAAGATAACGACCGAAAAATCTCTTTCACACTCGGGCACACTATCTCAGGATTCCGCCATAGAGAGGTCGACGCAGAAATACAAAGAATCACTGGGGCAACTATCTCCTTGGAGACAGGGGATTATTGCGCGAAGGAAGATGGGTGGAATGGAGAAGAAGATAAAACGGGAAAGGAAGGAAGAATTCGTGGATAAGAAATGAGCCTTTTCTTTGGAAGGGGAAAAGAAACAATAAAATTGGAGGACGTATCTGCAGACAAAGATAAGAGCGACATGACAGAGGTACAGGATGCTGATACGGTAGTCGCAAAGAGAAAGGAAATGGGAAGCAGATGAGGATGGCCAAAATAGAAAGCGACGGAGATAACGAAGGGTGTCTCGGAAGGTAGAGATTCTTTACCATAGCAACGTAACATCTTGAGAAAGAAACGTGATATTTTTAGCGGAAAAGACACATTTTTGAGAAGTGAGTGCATTTGTGCACTACTCTAATCTTTCTAGTTTATTTGGAAGGGGAAAACATTGGAAACTTTCATCCTATAATCGGTGTTATCATCTTAACATTCTATCTACTCGTGCCTAACATCTAAGCATATTCATGCTCTTAACTGATTTACATTTCAATGAATATTCGGAAGGTTAAAACAGAATTGTAAGGTATAATAAATAAGATTAAATAAATTTCTCAAAGCACTCTTGCATCAATTTGCTAGTCCCTTCATAAGGAAGTTTTACTGTTTTTTTCGTCAAACCTCCAACACCAAAAGATTTGAGCTCAAAACAGAAATAGGAAGCAGAAAAACATAAGGAAATTATATAAGGACGAAGAAGCAGGAGGGGTAGATAGGAAAACCGACTCTGAATCCTTGGAAACGCAACGAGGATATCGACGGTAAAACCGGGAGAGAGGAAGAAATTTTTCCTTCTTTTCACATTTGCATCTTCGATCCCTTTCTCCCTGCGGAGGTAGCTTCCCCTCCATATTTACATTGGATCTGCCACACGTGTACCGAATGTGAAAAAAGGCCTATCACTCCCTCTCCTCATTTCCTCCTCTTCCAAAATTCAAACAGGCCTCAGGGCGACCGCCCTCACCCTAATAAACACGGACTGGTGATTGCAACTCCGGCCGACACGAGCGCCACTGTTTGCATGAATGTGGCCATACCCGCGAAGAACTCGCAGAAAGGAAAATATTTTTTGAGGGGCGCGTAAAAAACAACAGTGCGGATGGAAAGGGGGTTGCTAATGGAGTCCTTCGGTCGAAGGGGTTGATTGATACAGCTGATGAAGACGACTTTTTATCCGAGGAGGGTTTCCAGAAATGAAATCGGGAATTCAATTTAGACAGCCTAACGCGTTAATAACGGGAATTTTGGCGGCAAAGAATGCTCTCGGGTTAAACTGACGATGTGACATGGAGGCGCAATTTTGCCAATGACCACATGAGAGGGAATTCGGATGAATTTTTTTATCTCTCGTGTTCCGGGAGGAACTCCATTTAGAGGTTGTGGTTATTGGCGGATGCCTGTCACTTAAGCACACAAAGAGCATGCAGAAAAGCTGTAAGAGCCGATATGACACGCTTTCCAACTGAGCTGCGTTTTGAGAACGAATTTCGCTCGAAATCGGATGGATCGTAAAGAGAGATAAAATTTGACCCGGAAGAAACCATTTCACGGATTAAAATATAAAAATTTGAAAATAGAAAAACTTTATCATAGAAATATCTTTACTAGTATATGATACATCTTATTTCCTTTCTTATATATTCATATATATTCAACACATATTCAACTGAAGAAGACTTAAAAATAAAATTCAGTCTCGTCATAAAGACATAAAATATATTTAAATGTTGAAAATAGATGACATTTCTAATCAAAGTTGGTAACATCATCAAGTCGTGCAGTACATACAGTCTGTTGAATTTATCTCAATATCATTTTCATTAAATACTAAAGACCGTTTACTCCACGATAATATACGTAAATATTTACGTTGCTATAAACAAACATTTGAATACCGGAATAAAGTCTGAATGTGTTTTTATGAGAAAATTCAACAATCTCAAAATTGAAAAATAGTTTGTTTATGGTCTCGAAATTCATCAAAATTATCATCTGAATTATCCAAAGTTTCGTAATTTCTGATCGTAAACTATAATTAATGACCAAAATAAGAAACTTTATTCAATTTACATTCTTCTGGTGCTACTTTTAAATCCATGCGTTGGTTATTTCTAATTTAATTTTGTAAAAGAAAGGAAGCATACAAGTGATTAGTCGAAGTTTACATGTATTTCTTATAGGAACAGTTTTTCCCTACTGTAGTCGAACTGAGTACTCCGATTAAAACAAAATTTCCAACACCTTTTCGGGGATATATAATTAACACTTCCCATATTTTCACGACGATTAGATTTATGGTTTCGAATCTGTAGAATACAGACAGAGAGAGACACATTCATTTCAAATATATGGATAAATGACCTTTAATTTCAATTAAAGTTTCAATTAAAGTTTCATACAATATGACACCTTCGACTAAAAGTAATTAATTTGAGAAAATAAAGCTATAACTACAACTTATTATCTATCCACTATATATCTATCTAGACCTCAACTATTGATATTTCCTCGAATACATTAACATCTTTCTGAAACGTGAAGTTCAATAGAGCCTAAATAGATCAATATGATTACATTTCGTTTTTTTTTGTTTCCCGTTTACTACTAACTACTGGATATTACGAAATTAAAAATAAAAGATCTCCGTTATTCGAATCAATCCTAACTATTCAGAGGGCATGAGCGATCTAATTCACAATTTTTGTCTGGTTGCCATAGGAGAGAACCTCTAAATCCATTTGGCGGAATTTATTTCTTTCAATAGGAGATTTTCCCATTGACTGGGATCGCTAGACTCGAAATGGGTCTCGATTCAGTCGCTCGAGGAGAGTTCACCAATCATCAGCCAATTTATTCTCTCCCCTCGGGTGATTTAAAACGGACCAGATGGCCGCGACTTTTTCACGGGAAAAAATTAAAGGTCTCCTCGGAAACAATAAATAGAGCGGAAACATTCCAAAATTGGAAGTTTAAATGGAAGGCATGTTTCCATGACATTCGGCGTATTTATTTTGATGTTTGTTTATCATAAAAATATCAATTGAGTTTTAAAGGTAACGGAAATTAGCATCGAGAATCGAAAAATCCATTAAAATCGAAAGGAAGATTTATATTTATTACTATCGTTCAAAGATTTATCAGATGAATGGCCAACAGAATCAATTTTACGTACGTACGATCAACATGTTTTTATCTGCAATCTTTTTTCGGATATTATTACGTCAAAATGGTCTCAACTAGCGAATAGTTTGCGTAAACCTTTACAATGAAATAATCATTAAGAACTCAGAACCTTAAATGCTATTATTACATATCAATTATATAAAAAATAGAATTCAATAGCTATTAATCAATGAAAATTTTATTTTTGCAATAGTAGTCGTTAAAAAAAACCTTTGTGATCTCGAACTGTGCTTCCTTTTATAACTTGGACTCGCCTATTCAAGGAGAGTGCACCCATTGATAATTTATCAGCTTTCCGTGGTTTATGGACAAAAAAGGAAACCATGTCACCAGATGAAAATATCGGAGAATAAAGTGCAGCTGGAATATTCCATATCTCCCGCTCCACCGAATACAGAGAGCCTTTTTACCGTTTGATTTAACGATTGGATGGAACGGTGCAGTGCGCGAGATTAGCTGATTGCACTCATTCGCTGAATATAGCAACTTAACGACTTCTGGAACTCCGAAAAAATCGATTGGGGCGGTAAAAGCCGCCGACCTCTGAGGTCTTGCTAGACTCATAAAATGTCAGTTGGAATTGAGATTAATGGAGTTGAGGGCGTCGTTAATCAATTAGAGAGTGGGATAAGTAGCTCTTGACTAGCGGAGAAACTCATACGGAGCATTTTATGAAATTTTAGACCAACCCGAAGGTTTATAAAAAATGTTTCGTTAAAATTGTGAAATGTGCTCGGTCTAACTGGATGATAATAATATGTGATGGTAGCATACGAAAAATATAATTCTCTTCTTATTCTATGTTTAATACCAAACCAAAACTTATATAATGAATTAAAATATTTCTGGAATCGTTTAAAGATACAGTTTATGCATTCTATAGGTTTAATTTACATAGTCAATATACATAGACTGTTTCAGATTAACAAATAGCTTCGTCAATAGATATGCATTATTAAAGTAATTATTCATTTTCACTTCATCGATAAGTAAGGACATTTATTGGCAAATAAGCGACGGAATATGTCTAGATTATTTAAATTTTAGAACTGTGAAAATGATGAGTATTACCGTATGCTTAATGAATATCTTTATCACTTTTCAACCGTTCACATTTTTTTCAATATCGAAAGGATATTGTTTGCGATATAATCGTCAACAAATTGAAAAAGGAAACCAATAGCTGTTCTTGAAACTCAATGGGTTAAATATTGTGACCCATATTGATAAATTATTTGGTCGACCCAACCGCACGCATCATAAAGTGCAGATAAAAAACCTTTATCGCTTCGACCAATTCAATCTGCCCGCTTAAAACCCCATTCAGCGAAACAACTTTAAATGTATTTACGGTCTTTTAATTGCGCTAAATAAACGCTTGTCGTTTTGAGGGGTTTTTTAAACTCTCTCTCCGCTAATAACCTTAAATATTGCGACATCCTCGCGTGCACTACAATGAAAAGAAAACTTCGATTGTTTTTAATTTCCACGACCGCCACGGCGCCACCCTCGAACCCATCAATCAGACTCGTTCAATATGGCCGCAGCGGAGGCAATAAACTGGGCAAACTTTTTAATTTATGAAATGACTCCCCTTTTCCGTTATTAAAAGCCATATCGCGCTAGGAAAGCATAACTTTCCGGTTTAAAGAGAGGAAAAGGAAGGAGTGTATATAAAGAGTTCACTATCAGTATGTTTATACAAATAATCGATGTCTTTGATTTACATTCGGTTTATTTCAACAGTTCGGGAATAAGTTAGCTAATAAGTAGTTTGTAAGCTAATTCAAATTTTTCTTCCTTATTTTGATTCTTAATTCAAGGCGATAATAGTTTAAGAGCACGTGTTGATGTGCGGTGTTTTATGAATTGTGTTGCTATGATACGGAAAGCGGTGAACTCCAAGTAGAAATCGCAGTACTTAACGTTGGTATGTTCAGTTAAATATCAATCTTTCCATGAAGGATGCATAAAGGGACACCAGTATTAAATGAATAATTATTATAGTAGCACTTTATCGGCGAGTAAGACTTACGATTAATTTCTGGAAGAGAAATTCAATGCTTCGACAAATTCAAGTAGTAGGTAACAACCAACCAACAAATGATGATTTGGTGGAGTGTAGATTGTGATCGAACACTTTGATTGAGCATTTTGATTGAAGATAAATATGAATATGCTTATTTTCGATTATAGCTTGGGTTTGAAAGGGAGGTCCAATATATTCAATTTATCCTATGGAATATTTCCGAGAAATAATAATATATATAAAAAAAATGAACTCACCATTTGCGACGAGGTTTTTGGCTTCCTGTTGATATCCGGCACTTTCTGGTTCGCTGTAAAGAGAGGAAAATAAATGAGCATCAGAATCCACAAAAATACAGCTAAATAAAACGATCGGAAAATGTTATTTCCGTTCTATTACCAGTAACTCGATTATTTTTTATTGCTCGACTGCTTTCTTGTACGAACCACTCGGAGTATCGGAAATGACCGCTTTGGTCAGAACAAAAAGCATGAAACAGAAGGGATATTTGGCTTTCCCATGTATCGAGACGTAGACAACGAGACTTACCACATGGCTCCATAAAAGACCTGCACCGCATCCACTCGAAGACTTTTAATGGATATTGCTAATATCGCCCGGATTTAAAAAGACTTTCGCATCTACCGACATGATTTGCAATTCATGAAAGGACCACATTTTGTTTGGGCGTAAAAAGAACCATGTTTCCACTTTGTAATCTTGTAAAAGAGAAAAATTTATAGGATTTATTTCGGTAATGAATTGTGTTGCGATCTTCATTCATCCACGCATGTTATGTACATTACATTTTTTGAAAGTTTCTTTTTATTCCTCCAAGCATCGTCTTGTTTTTATGATGTAGTCCCTTTTTAGATACTTTTATTTATATTTAATTAATTCTTTAAGTGTGATTCGGATAATATTTACACTTGATTTTCTACTCAATTAGAATTTAAAGTTGATAGGATCTGTTAGTGAAGCAAAGATTGAAACGTCACCCATAAGCAATTAATTTAATGTAATTAGGCATATCCACCAATTAATGCATATAACTTAGATTTTATACTTGGTTTAACATGATTATTTGATAGGACATTATATATTCTTGAAATTCATATTTCTTGAAACACTAGGTCAATTGTGAACAGATATCATACATGAATCGATTAAGTAGAAAAGTCTTTTACATACTACTAAATATTGGAGGATGAGAATTACAAAGATATATTTATTGATACATTTTAACTCGTATATAACATAGCATTTTTCTTAAATAATCTCAATTAAAAGTAAATGAAAACAACCCCGACACACAGACGAAAAATTCTCTGGAAAAAAGAAAGAATAAAGACGACCTTGAAACTAACTTAGAAAAGTTCTTTTGGGAAGGGTAATTGAAGTTGACAAAGAAAGAGAGGACTCACTTAAAAAGCTTCGTTTACGATAAGGAGAAAGTGGTTAAAAGGAAAGGGTAGTTGTGGACATTATCAGAAAAGGTCTGATAAATATATAAATTCTCCGAAACGAAAACAAGAGAGGACATATGGATTTCTTTAAGATTGGAAGAGGCTTATTGCTAAATGCTCTCACACACCTATCTTGAGATTAAGATTAAGGAAGTAGAAGAAGGCCACCCTCATTGCAAAATCTAAAGCCTAAATTCAATTATAAAACTAGAAAGGATACTGATTCAGTTACTATTAATTCAAATTCATTTACTTTTAAATTGTTGCGAACGAAAACAATGAAAACTTAGCAACCACATCAATATAAACAAACGAATGAGTGCATTAGTCATGACGTTGTGAAATCCATCTATTTTATTCCTAATATAAGTTAGCAATTTGCATAAAACTGTTATATTTAGTTATATAAACTATAAGTAAATCGATTTCTACTACATTCTCTTTAGCCCACATGTTCTTAGTATCTGCTCTGAACGTTAGTTTGAATGGAAAATATACATAAAAACTGTAGGTTGTAAAGTTGTCTTGAGTAGCATAAAAAAAGGAATGTCAGGAAAAAAATCTTTGAAGGCGATGAGGTACACTTCCGTCGAGGACGGACAAAATTGCGTGGTGAATCAATAAAAACAATTGAGTACGATAAGAGATCTATGAATCTACAAAAATAGTCGAGGAAGGGATAGGATTGATTGAAAACGAAATGCTGAATTTCCAGATAGTGAGGTATGGAATGCGACGGTGAAATCAAGGCATGTAGACAATATTGAGATGCATATTAATAGAAAAAGAAATATAAAATTATAAGATTTTGCTTTTTATTATTGCTAAATTAACTAGGATCAGGAAAAAAATCAACCTAGCAACTAAAATCATAAAAAGCGTCACGGCTTAAGTTCACTATAACTATCAACATTTCCTTCTAGTTCCATCCCAGAATCTTCACTAAAGACGCTTCCCTACAGTTCCCATAATAGTTCTAATATTTTCCAGCCACGAAATTTCATCACAAAAACAGAATTAAACTATTATTCATCAAAACAATTTTTCTCTCCTCACTTCCCTCTAGCAACCGAACTACATATCTCTCGCCCCCCTTTTCCCACAATGCAACGCCCCTCGCTTATCTCCCAAGAATGCATCGCCCTTCTTCTTCGCACCTCCGGCACCCTTTAAATATCTCCCGAAAGACGAGCGGAGTGTATCTCCCTAAAAACCCTTCTTCATCCGAAATACGCTCTTTCTCACCCTCAGGATGCACACAGGGCCCTCCGTGAGCAACCGACACCCCCTACTTTTGCAGCGACTTAAAAACCACTTTAAAAGAAGGGGGAGGGGTGTCTCTTATAAGCGCACACACGCCTTGTGGAGTTAAGGCATCCATCACCTCCTCGTTATCCTCCCGCTCACCTACTCCGTGTCTCCCCGTCTTTTGTCGCCCCTCCACACACCTACTTTTGCTTCTTAACGCACTCGTCTTTTTTTCTCGTTTCATTTTCATAAAGGATGCTTCCTTTCAATATCACTTATGGTATTTTGTTTGAGGTAGAGATTTCTTTGAGATATTCTCTGCATATTTTGGTTATTAATTTGTCCGATGACTATAAATATATGACGTAATTGTATACACATTCTGGTAGTACGAAGTAAAGCTTATATTCATTGTTAACTATGAAAGAAGCAAAGATTTGCGTAAAAAATTACCTGATCATAATAATGGTCTATGAAAAATATTAAAGAACATTGTTCACTTTTCTATTACAAATTAATTCAACAATCACCGGGGAAGTTATTTATTATCATTGTTATTACATTGGATTAAGTCTTTAACCTGCTATGGATATATTTTGATTGTTAACTAAAGTAAGTCAAGGGGGGGATGAAAGTATAATTTTTGGTTGTTATAGAATCATTACTTAATCAAACGTTGTAAACGTTAAAACTTACAAATATAAATAGTGTGAAAAAATGCGATTCCTTTTTCAGGAAAGGATATTATAACACTTTAAAGGTTCGGTAATTCAACTTCTAGGATTCATTCATCAAGCGCTCTTCTCCTTTTGGAATTTTAATGACCTAACGATTCTTTAGGACTCTAAATATGCAGAGACTAAACATTGTCAACGGATGATATACTTAGGATTTCTGGAATTTTTGAGTCAGGAGAGCCTTCCTGTTTTCGAGTTTAGTGTCAAGGGTTTCTTCGCACCAAGTTTCACATGCTTTTTTCATGTCTTCCTGGGTCTAGTAAACAGCAAAAAATCTTTTTGAAATAATATTTATAACCGTTTGAATTTTAAAATACAGTAACAATAGAAAATGTATAACGGAAAAGTATTGTTACTAAAGTTTCAATGAACAATGAATAAATTACAGTTATATACTCTTAAATATGCTTCATATATCTCTTCACAGATTCTCCTGTTAATGCATCAAAAATATAAGAAGATTACATAGTAAGGTATTCACATCCAATCCAGGAAAGATATATTTCCTTTTAATTTAATATACGAGTGTATACACTGAACATTATAGTTCAATGAACACAATATCGTGAAATAATGTACTTGTATATTTGCTTTCATTTAACCGTTGATTTGATATTAGATATTAATGAGAAGATATCATTTTTGTAAGCAATTTCTGTCAACTTCCGAAGTGTAACTAATTATTACGGTATGCGTGTATGTATGAAGAAAAGTGCTAAGAATAGTCCATGCATAGTAAGGAAGGTCTTCGCTAGATATTAGATTCAGGAATCCCAGAAGACTGGACATCTACGGAAGTTCCCTCTTCTGATTCTTATCTAATTGTCCCCATAACCCCATCTCAAACTTTCTTCCCTCCGAAGCATTCTCCCTCGCAAACTTTATTGTTCATCATTTTCTCATCTTCTTCAGGAAGCGCTAAAAGGTTTTTGCAAGCTAAAAGGCTCCATTTGTCGTGTTGTGCAGACACGCTTAAGGGCGTTAGTAGCAAATCGGCCGTGAGATGTTTGTTCCCGGGCATTTCCGCGAGAAATTTAGCTTCATAACTCCTTGATTCTTAGAGTAGACTGGGATTTCTTTAACTTCAACGACCCGTTCTCTTTTTGAACGCACGCTTTTGTTTTAAGCTTTGCATATTAAGTAACGCCTCACACGAAAGTTAACTTTTAGGCAACTTCTTTTGTTCGGGATTTGCCCTCAACTTTCTCGACAAGAGCCTTGACTTTGAGAACATAGTAGAAGTAGAGCAAACATCTTTAAATTTTTGCTTTGTTTACAGCATGCGAGGGTAAATGTTTGATTTCGCTCGTGAGCCTTTGATCTTTTCAAAATATCATTACTGCTATCTCTGTGCATAAAGAGCAGTAAAACCAAGTTGACGCAAGCTGTTAGTATACTTATCCTCTTACAAGGAATTCTATTCATATAAATGACAGCACGCAAAGAAAATTATAGATCGCATTTAAATGGATTATACTTGCAACTTGTATAGAGTATTTATTATAAAGTATTATAGAGACGTAGAATTTGTCTTCCTAGGTATTTTGTGACACTGACTGAGAGTAATGAATCATTTTCCTCAAGCCAAGTTTCGTCTAGTTGTTATTCTTTTGTTCGTTCGTCGTTAAGGTTATTTACATTAAAAATTTACATAGAAACCATACGATTATAATGAATAAAAAGTGCATTTTATACCTCCATAATAATTCTCGTCATCCAAGTCACATCGTAGATATTATTGTTTACACTTTTTATGTGGATTTAGATTGGATTATCTACAAAATGTACTTATCCATGTCATGTTTTATGATATTAACTTTTATCGTACAATCGTTTGAATGTTTCACAAATATTTTAACATTATTGCGTCATATAATTCAGAACTTGGTTTGCAATACGTTTGTGATTATCATTAGAGGATTTGAGGATGTGAGGATTTACCATTAATTCAAAGGATAAATAAACTTTCTTTTCAGGATTCCAATATCAATAAGGGTACTAATATGTGTGGGAAACCTTTTAAAGTAAATAAATGGAAAAACGAGGGTTTCCCGAACGTGTTGCGAAGGGGCTCCGTTACAGCGGAAGGGAGGTAAAAATGCATCCACATGGACCGTCTGCCTACTCCAACAGACCTCACATCACAAGAGCCGCCTGCCCGTATTATTATTTCCTCCCGACAGATAGCGCGCTTTTCTCGGGAGGGGAAGAAAAACGTCTGCGAAAAGGGGGTCCATGCAGCGAAGACTGGCTCCAGCTTCCCTCAAGATGCGCTCCTCCCAAACATGACTCTCCAAAGGCTATATTGCGGCCGATGTTTGACGTGCGGAACCACTCAAGAAGCGTACATACTGCTCACTTTTTATTTGCGTCCGTTGCAACTGATTCTGTGCGCGGAAAACACATCTTCTCGAGCATCGAATCGTGTTCTAGGCCAAGAAGATGGAGGAGAGAACTTGGCACGGTGCTACGAAGCGCTGGGATGTTGCATTCTACGATTTTATTTCGTTCTCGAGGGAAAATTCTTTATTAAAATGTTCAGATCTTCATATCTGAGGTTTAATAAGTGATGATCACAGAGCATTATAATAATAATGTGACGCCAATTATCGGAGATAATGGCGCAAGACTTTCTCTTGCAACATTTTTAGTTGCCATGTTAATAAGATTATTCAAATTGATTTAAGCGTATTAATAATCATATGATATTCTTAAAACAATATTCTCTCAATTATCAATATCTTAAATGAAATTCGACATCTAAGCGTGTTTTATTGTCATGATCAAACGAATTTATTGTTTATTACTGATTACTTTTCTTATCTACGTGTATGAAAATGTAGATGAGTTAATTATGCGTTCATCCCTATTCATGGCTTGCAGTAAACAAATAATACTTTTATTGATGCAATACTCAATGATTTTAATGTAGAAAGGAAGGTAATGATAAACAACCCAACAAGGCTCTAGCATATGGGTCCCATAATTACCGTTCATGAATGTCTCATAAGAAGATAAGTCCTTAAATCATTGAGATACTTAATACTTTTATAAATTTCCGTACTTTATATGGATATTCTTATGGTGTTATACCCTTAATAAAGAGAATATTTCTTCAGAATCTTTGAAAAATTAAATATATTTTAATTATGATTAGACGAGGAGTCTTGAGTTTTAAATAGACATAAAGTAAATTGATTAATAAATTTAAATGACTTGGTGCTGTATGTCTCTGGATGTAGAAGAGCAAAGAGATTTATGACTAAGCAACTGAGAGACCCCCTGTTTTTACGAAAATAAGTCTAACCTGTGATTGCACGATTTCTATGCGGGGAATGAATACCTCTCGTATAAGCGAATAAGTAAGCGAGTGAGTTAAGATACATAAGACGTCAGTGAGTGTTTGAAGTTTCTCGAGAGAATGATGTCGAGGAAATGAAAGCGCTGGAATGAGACGATTGTGAGGAGAGCGCAGACGAAAGATGCAGGGAAGACATTCAAAGGCAATGGGGTGTAGAATAGATGAGAGATGGCCTGCGTTTGAGCCAAGAGATTTGGAAGAAAATTGCTCTCTGGAAGGAAGAGTGCCGCTCTACAAAGTAACTAAGGATACTGAAACCTTGGCAACCAAGCGAAAAGAATTTTGAGGAACATACTCGTAGGAATTAATATACCTTTGATAATTGAAGTTGTAATGATGATTAATTCATTATTTTACTTTAGGTAGTATTCTGTAATATACTCGTAGGAATTGAAGTTGTAATGATGATTAATTAAGGGAGGTTTATATAACTTAAGATAGTATTCTGCAATATATGAGATAGTTTATAATATTAATAATAGATAAAGAAATAAATAAATGAGGACTAAACTGTTACATTACAAAAAACACTCTACGTAATAAACTTTGGTATTGGTTATGTTTTCTTTCGTTAGTTGGCATTGGAAATATCCTAACAGGATAATATCCTTACTGATTAATATTATATTCAATAGCGAAACAATTACATGACCATGTTTACTTTTAAGTACCATAATCATCGATAAAGAGTAAAAGTAATGAACTTACTGAGCGACGAGATGAGCTCCGCCAGCAATACCCCATCGCAAAGGTCGGATTGAAGGTCCGCTATCCTCCTCCGACATCTTGCTTTCTCTAGGTAATGATTCGCCCAATCTGTGTAGATCTAGAGGGAGAAAAGAAAGAGGGATACAATGAATAAAATTTCATCAACGGTGTTAACGATTTATCATGTTAACATTCATGAATCAATGTAATATATTCTTGTAAATCAAGAAACAGAAATTACATGCGAACCTTCCTGTTTCAAAAATAATATAATGGGGAAACAAGCAGAAAAAACAGCGTTTAAATTAAAATTGAGGTAATATTGTATCAATTACGACGAGGTTTGAATGAATTTTAAAAACTTAAGTCCTATGAGTAAAATAACAGCTTCATTTACGCATTTATACTATGGCATCGATGACAGCGAAACCATGGAAACTACTTACACTACATGTTATCCCAATATCATACAAAACAGATAAGAATATAGAATATTAATAACTACATATAAGATGAGTTTGCAAACATGACGATGCTTAGTACTTTTCCATGTATACTCAGCGAGGAAGAGAAAAAAGAAAATAACTCATGTTAAATTTAACAAATTGAAAAATGAGCATTATAAGTCTCAGCTGCACGAGAAGATTGAGTTCCCTCAGTAGTGTGACATTCCTTCAAACTTCTTATTAAACACTGAGAGGAAAGAGACGTCTAGAAAACGATACGGGCTTCAAGAAACCGAGTGCATGAGTTCATACGCATCTTTAGCACGTGGCTCTTTATGTAAAGAGCTCGATGACGGCTGTACGTACAAAAAACCCGTGTCGTCGACCACGTCACGGCGTTTAGCGTCTTAGGAATAATTCGTGTAGTGCTATTTTGAGCTTCCGTACAATAGCTCGATGCAGACCCAAGATGCGAAGCGACTCACTTTCCAATCATAAATTCATCAGCCGATTCATTAATCATCGTGTTCACTTTCGCTTCCACTTGAAATGATGGAGATGCGATCGTTATTGAAGATGACTATGAATGAGTATGTATTCAATCGTTCCGTTTATATAAGAATATCTTTTATACTTTTTGAGGATAATCACCGTCCCGAAATATAGAATAAATTTAAAATAGGAAATTTTGAGCTTTACGTAATGTAATTTGACATCTTAATTCGTAAAAAGTCAATTATTCGTAGGAGAAAATATATTTATATACATATAAAACACAGCGGAATAGTCCGTCGGCATATTTATTCCTAACGCAAAGGTTCATTGTTGAACAGTTTGAAGTACCAATTTTGTGAAGTCAATGATGTATTTTTGAGCACAGTTTAATGCAGAATATCTTCGTGTACTTTTAAGATAGAATAAACGAAGGATAAAGGAAAATATCCCTCTTCGAATTGTGCCCAATCTTGACGTTTTCCTTGCAATATGGGAATAGCTTAACTAATTAGTACCCTACTGTATATCTCCATCGTCTGGTAGGGGAGGGACTATCTTTATTCACCATATTGTCCCTCTTCTTTGGATGAACATAGGTGATATCTGGAACTTTATCGATATCATTATAATAACCTATGTTACTCAGAAATTAAGGAATGAAATTACTGTAGAATAATTCTACTCTTGTAGAAAGTAATCCCTCAGAACTCGTCGTCAAGGCGTTGTTTATCATCAATCTCGAGGATTCACAAAGATGCGGTGCCTGGGCTTGTCCATAAGGAGAGCTCGTGGAGACAAGTCTCCCCACTTCTAAAAATACAGCGAAGAAGGGAAAGATGCAGAGGACAGGCCTTCCTCGTGGGCCCAAACACACGTGCTGTGCTCAACCGCATCTCCGTTTTTATATATAAACAGGAACGCAAGTAACGCCCTCCGTGACAATAAGTTGCTTTGTTTCGTCAGCACACGCTCCTGCAACACTTTGTTAACGACCATTCACATCCATCAAGAGCAACTTAAACCGTGAATTAATTTGTATATGATGGAGCACTCTTTTGTGTGTAACAGATGCATCTTTAGTTTTAAGTACCGGATGAAGTTCAACTCATATTAAACGCACGCACAGAGACTATTAGAAATGGTGATTACTTTACAAAGTGAAGTTTTGGCAGCTATAAATAATAAATATTCACAATTTGAACATTTTATTTAACCATGTTGGCTACATTTAATTATAATTCTTTCAACTATTTTCGTAAGAATCACTAAAATGATTAGTTATGCTAACTTAACCTAAGTATGAATTTATTTAGAATTGTTATAATTCTATTCAACATGTAATAAATATATTTGTAAACCCCAGAATACTTAGTTTCTATTATGATCTTAAGAATTAAAATTTTCAGTGCAAATTTGATCAAAAATATATCCATAAATTTACCTTCAACAATGCAGGTATCCATGGAAATAATTTTGCGAATAACTAATAATATTTATCGCGACAGTGATTTCAGTAATTGACTAAGAATCAATCCCAATGCACTTACATTGGAATCCAAAAAATACTATTAGCCGCAGAAGAGAAAAACTGACTGATTCCGGAAAAGATATCGGGGAAATATTTTGGACAGAAAACATAACACGCACGCATTCCGAAACCTTCCTTAAATAATCCCAACTTCAACCATATCACAACAAGTTCGGAACGTGTTTACGACCACATCCCCATGGAGACGATGAAAAAAGAAATCCTTTTCGGCTTCAAAAGGATTTGATTACAGATCCATCCGTCGATATCAACAGTCGATTTCTCCAGAAACCTTCACTTTCACTAATTTTTAGCCTTTTTCCTTTTTTTTCAAACCGCATTAAAAAAAGAAAAAATAAAAATTAATGAAATTGATATCCGATGAGGAAAATGAGCGAGATGTCCTTTTTTGGGAAAAACCGTACTGTGGAAGGGAAATAGCGAACGCTCGTCTACGGGAGAACGATAAGGAAAGATGGATAAGGAGGAGGCGGGCCACGTGCCCAAACGCCCTTCGTTAAAGGGGAGCTGTTTTTAAGGCGATGGAGTGGAGTGGGCATTGAGTGAAGGAATCTCACATCTCTTATTTACTTATCCATCGGCGAAGAAAAAGGATTGCCTTTCAGCGAAGACATTCAAAAACTTCTTGAATATATTTAAGACTCACATCAAAGGGTTTCCTCCGACTTTTATGGTAATAGGACAATATGGAGTGAATGAGTGATAAATCGAAACTAAGGAGCAATTCTATTCTACGAAGACAGAATTTACTTCTGAAGAAATATTTCTTCAGTATACATCACGAAGAATGAAGCATATCACTTAGCTTCATTATTTAAAAGAAATTATGAGTTATTTAAATTATATAAATATAAATAAATGCATTTAAAGCCATTACTATATGATGTTAATAAATATAGTATTTTAAATAGAATTTATTTTAAATAGAATTTATATTAAATTCTTACCCGAATTAAATATATCGGTACAACCGGATATAAAGGATTTTATCATAATTTGATATATAAGCGATCATGTTACGTGAGCTGAAGATAGAACTTCTAAGATTTGCTGCGTAACTAAGAATAGAAATTCAGCATTAAGGCCTTAATTTTAATTTTAGTTCCTTCCTAACAAAAGACGCCATATAATATCATTCTGGCATCCAAACTGGCGATTGTGGGGGTACTAAATATCATAGCTGGCAAGATTGCTTATAAGATAATTGGAACTGCCATGGATAAGACTATAAAAAAGTATTTTTAAACAGCGTATTTTCCATGGAAACCGGTAGCAGCTGGTAAAGAATACACAATGAGTCTTCATCTGTAATTAATTTACCGATACATCGACAATTAGATACCCTATGTCTAATTGCTGAACGCTTCAATCTTGCACTCATTAAAAAACAGTTGTTTACGACTCCAAGTCCGATACGGGGGAGCCATTTAGAGACGTATTTTTAGTGGAATTCCCCGGAAATAATTGACCGCGGCAATGGGGTGCACGAAAGAAAAGCGATGTAAATGAGGAAAAATGTTTCCCATGCAGAAAACCCTCATTCCAATTTCCTTATAATCCGGAATTCCTATTTCGAGCATCCCACGTGGACGCCCTTCCGATGCGACAACCGAAATCTATTTACGATCGTGTTTTTTTTTCCTGCGAAGATGGCGCCGCGCGCGGAGACACTTTTTTTCCCGCGCTGTCTTCTCTCAACACCCTCTTCCGATCCGTCCTATCAACTCCCCCCATCCCCACTTCCCATTCATTTCTCTCATCCACCCACACCTTCCTTCTTTTTATTCCTGAACGATTCCATGGTCTCGAATCTTTTTTTAAGGTTTCGTGTCCATCTCCGTCATCCATTTCCTGTTCTTTTCCGGTTCCATTCCCCCTCAGTATTTCCTCTTTTTCGGGCTGCTTTTGTCATTTGTAGCGCTTTTCCGAGACAAGAAATCACTTGTTTTCGTTTCCCCTTCTCATTCCCGCACGTCTGCGAAAGAATTAATTCCACGTGAGGGGGCGGAGTTTCCAAAGTCCCTTAATTTTCATCCTGTTTTTAGCTTACCTTTCTGTGGGAATTCGTTTATATACGATAGATTATTACCTCTTATACACATATTAGTTATGATCTCTGTGAAAATAATCTAATAGATTGGTAGGATTAGTGTCTTTTAAGAAGCATTTCTCGAACCATGAAAAAAACACGAAATTTATGTACGTTTTCGAAGAAAATACGTATGTTTAAATGATTCTCTTACGCAATTTCTTCTCGAGTACTTATACCTTAATGATTTTGGCCCAGTGCCCTTTATATTCACTCTTAGACGATTAAAGTAACTCTAGAACTCTCTAGAGAATTCAATTTCAGTTAAAATTTCGGCTATTTATATTGTTCGCAATCTACCTTAAAATGAAATTTCTAACGTAGATTGTTTCCTATTTTAAAAAATACATTTGCAAAGTTCACTTATAGTTCCGGTAGGCGACAAATTTTTGAATTCCATTTCAAACGACTTTTTCACAGCTTTTCTAAACCTCCTTTTCCTTCTTCATTTGGATCCATCCCTTTATATCCTCTTCTCTAGCTTATATTTCTGTCTTTTCCCATCCCACTTTCCCAGCACGCCCTTCTTCAGCCATTCTTTTATTTCACTTTCTTCTCCCTATTCCCGTCTCGTTATATTCATATCTTAAGATACTCCTCAGTTTTGGCCAAAGCGAAGATTAGTGATGTATTATTGAAGAATATTAAGGTAAGTATAAGTTGTTTTGAAAGCTTACGTACTGATTTAAAGAGCTTCAAATCTTTATATAACTTGCCTTAGATAAAAACCCGAACGTAAACATCTATAAATTTAACCACCATTTTAAATTTACACTATATCACCCTACAATGCGTATAATTCTATGCACTTTAATACAGTAACTAGCTAGTAACAATAGTAACCGAGAATGCTAGAAACACCCTAACAACCTGAAGAGAACCATTTAATTCAACTACACCCTGACGGACAAAAAGGTTTCGAAATGATACACGATTTGGATTTAATCTCCCAGTTAACTACATCATCAGAGATCGAATTGGAGCTGAAAATTTCCCATCATCCTCCTTGATTCTTCTTCCAACTTCTTCTGCTTCACGTGTATTCCAGTTCCTTTTCCTCGGTCAATTATCTTCATTCTGCGTCTCTCCCATCCCATTGGTGGAGATGTTTTTCACAGTTCCTCTGCCGCTCCCTCTCCTTAATTGATGCCCTTCCCTCTCCTTATTAATGAACGCTGTTCCAAAACCTCATCGCTCGAGGAGTTCGAGGGAATGCGGTGGACCCAAAACTGTTTTCCCGGGTCGACGCTACAGCTGTTTACGCCGCTTCGATGCAACGAGATTGCTAGACAATCTTTCCGCCGGAAGCGTTGCGATCTTAAATGTGTCCACACGTCATTCCTCCAAGCGCTTGCTTTTTTCCCATTACGTACTTCCTTGCCCATCGCACGCCTTTGACGTTAAAATTGAGTGAGAGTTTATGGGAATCTCCAAGGTTACGGTCGCCCATGGGAAATACATTTACGTTGGCTCGCCATGGGTTCCCTTTTTCGACTGGATTTGTTCCGGTTTTAATCGCTAGTTCCATTAAAAACATTTGGTTGATCTTGGTCCGCAATATATAACTTCAGAAGAGAGAATAATTTATGTACAGTATCGTCATTCATAAAATCTTTTGAGATCAAAACTTGAAGACTTGTGACACCGTTAAGTATATACGAAAGTCTCAAGAGCATGCAAGATGAAGCGAGAACACGTTTTAGGTAACATCAAGGTTTTGCACACTTAAAAATTTTATAGCCCCAGTTTCTTACAGTGTACATATAACGTCTCTCCATTTACATCTATATTAATAACCTACCAGTCTATTTAACATGTGTGGTATGATGAATGTATAATGCATACGTAGGATGGGATCACATTTTCACCCAAGAGGTGCAAAACTGATTACCTAGATAGAGTTTTCGAAGTAAAAGAACCTAATTGGTGTTCGAGATAAATAGTTTATATGATTTATACATCAGATACTTTATATTAGCTTATTACATTAAAAATGATAAAATCTTAAGTGAAAGTTATCGTATGAATATATGATCACCTACATTTAACTCTTACTTCAAAATCTTAATAAAGATGCTTCTCTTTAAGTTACAACTTCGTTTAATAATGTAATCTCAGATCACTCAAGTTTTCGTTCAGACCTTGAAGATAACAGTAACATCCATTGCAATTACTTAGAAGCACAAAGTAAATGAAAGTTCTGATAGCTGAGCGAGCAATTTCGAAGTTGGGCGAGTAGTGAACTCTCGCATTAAATGAAGGCAATCGCCAAACAACCACTTACGACAAAAATAATACCATAAAGTTATTCAGCAATTTCACAAACATATTAGACTCCATAACACTTTAGCCTGCACATTCCAGTGATTATTTTATTTTATTGCCCATTCTCAGCCAAGACAGCTTATAAAGCTCTGAATTCCTTTCTTGGCGTGATTTCCATAGGGCAATATAATAACTGTTACGCCCTCAACTATGGCATAGCGTAGCTCTGGAATATAAAAAAGACGGATTAAAGAGCCCCACTCACGGAAACTGTTTTCTCACTCACTGGTTGGGATTTTCAGGCCTTTCTTAGAGACCGATAAACCGCACGTATCGTAGAGGCGTTTAAATGTTTCCCATTTTAAGTGCTCTAACATTCAAATGGTTCTTTTTTTATCGCCGAACTCTCGCTTTGGGTCTGAAAGGGTTTCATCCTCTCTTCGCTAAGGCATTTCTTAGGCAGACCCCAAATGACATTTATTGGTTCCGTGGTGGGCTTTTCCATTTTCCTAGTCTCGAAAACAGCCTAATTAACAAAGACGCAACGAAGAACGCTCTAACAAATAAACTGGTGATTGACGAAAAGCGATATCTATTCTGATTATTTATATACTGATTGCTACATGTGGTTCCTATTTGTATAATGAAATGTAGAATCTGCATAATTGACCCAAGTAATCGATTTTTAAATCTATACTGCAACTTATTTCTTCGTTAAATTTTCTCGAAAAAATGAATTAAAATTCAATTTTCGTTGAAGATATAATATCAGAGAGTATGGGAATGTACGTCGTATTCTGCAAATTAACTTCTTTCTTCGATCATTAGAACTCCCATAGAGTTAGAATGATTAATCGTAGTAAGTTATCTAGCTTGATAATTTACTGCACTTGCCATCATGGTTACTTGGATACCGCCCAAAATCGGTAGTTCTCCTTCTTGGGTCACGAAAGAAAACTACCGTAAGATCCAGGAAGATATAATTTCTCTCATGAAAGATTAGCTATCGCCTTGTCACCTCGTATTGATAGCTGAAATGCTCAGTTCAATTACTGAATATTAAAATTCACAAGATTTTTATTTCAAATTTCAATACGAGTATCTTATTCTTTGATTTCCTACGGTTTGGGTTCTGAATTTTGCTTTCGTTAATAAGTTTAAAGATTAATAAATTAGTATAAATCATCAACCTAGGTTAGAATAGTTTGTTTAAAGATGGAGTGTACGAATTCATTAACTATAGGTAGAAGTTAGCATTCAAGAATTTTGCTTCGTCAGTCATGGTATTGTTAGTACTCATTCCATAAACTAGCTGCTGCGTATCAACAATCTGATTTATCGTTGACATGGTAACACCTCTCACCTGTATGATGGACAGCTGAGCTTTGGCCGCAGCTGACAGGTCGTCCATTGATCCATCGTTGGAAGAGGTTGATCGAACTCCTCGAATGCACGCAGCCATTTTCATACGCACACTTATCACTAATCACGAACGTTTTATTCTCTCATTCGTTGAGAATAACTGATGCCATTTCTCTCTTCGTAAGAGAATCCAATTGAATTGATCCAATTAAAGTAAGTGATGGCTTTGTTGCGTATTCATTTGCGTCATCCAAACTTTAAACTCACTCGATTCATCCTAAGGAGACCTAACGAAAGCAAATCGTCTACATTATTCCATGAATATCATCGCATAACCTATTTTGATTTCCGAGAGAGATTCTAAGTAGAGGGCAGGACGCATGAGATGTAACTCACGTAAAATATTAACTCAAATATATGTCATAAATTAAATGCAAAATAGTTATTCACGTATTGTAAGCCAAAGCGGTTTAAATTACGTCTCGCAAGTTCGGGAAGATCACAGCGGATCGCGAGTGTAGATGCATTTAATAAAAGAGACCTCTGAGAGGGTGTTGGAAAAAGAAGGAGAAAACTTAAGTGGCACACAGCTGTTGATTACAGTCATCCGGAAAGGGATTGAGACAGTTTCTGGAGAGAGACTACCTCTTCTCCCTTTTTCGGGTACCGAGAAAACCGAGACTTCTCGCTCCACCGCCTCTCTTACAAGAAATTTGGCACGTGATGCAAACAGATAAGGCGATGAATCAGTACGGGGCATAAGCAAGCCTCTATATTCAGTGGGCGGTGGTGAAATACTGAGAGATGCGAAGCGTGGTAAAGCATCTGTTCCTCATAAAGCCGTCATGAAAAATTCATCGAATTTTGATGTAAAAAGTTACGAATCCTGAGGGATGAAAAAAGATTGCGTTTAATAATGAAACAATCAATTCCCGGAATATAACAAAGAGTGTTATCGCGTACGCGGTCTAAATCAAAAAAACCACATTAACGGCGTTCCATTAGGAAACACGATAAAATATGCAGAAAAACAACGAACAAAACAGAGAAAAATACGTATAAATGGCAACCATATATAACAATGCTGATATTATTTAAGAGGAATTATTATTGCGAAATGTTTGAGAGGACATTCTTTGCGGTTACCATGGTAATATCTGGACTCATTTCTTAATGTAGCTGTTTCCGTCGGATGTATTATGCGTCCGAGAATTTAGATAATGATGCAAAAGTCATGCTTTCCTATGCTTTGACTTTTGAAATGAATTCTAAAGAAAAGGGATATTCTTAGATGTTAGTCATAAAATCCTCGTCCATCGTTCAAATATCTTACTTTTGCTTTCAATCGTAAGCGATCTTTCTTTTAAATCTTATTTCTACAAATTAGTTTTCAGCAATTAAATAATTCCCTCCAATCTTAAATGAATGATAATTGAAAAAATATATACACAGTTTTATTTAACTGATATAGTATTACCAATCAACAACGTTCTATATATGAGTAAACAAAGGTAAATTACCTAGTAACACACCATGCAATTCATACATCGGAAAACTATTTATCATTATTCACAATTGCATACGATGAATTCATGTTTTTTCTTTAATGTATCTTTTTCCAAAAACTAAAGGTTGATATAAATGGATGGAACATCATTCGGAAACTTCCTAGAAAATATTATTACGAATTCGTTATCTAGTACGTTAACGGCGTCAAAATTTTCGTCTCCGGCTTTCTCAGAAAAGCCGGGAGTTATAAAATTAGACCATAACTCCTAATTCCTCCGCAGAGAGAAAGATTATTTTCTCCGGAAGCCCATTTCTAGACCTTAGATCCTGGTTAATCGTGAAGACTACGAAAACCGCAGAACTACTTTAGACACTAAGAATGGCAAAAAGGCGCCACTGAGGCGACAAAATGAATCAGCAAAGGGAGTGACTTACGAAAGTGTTTTTTGCGTCTGTAAAATGGAGCCAAAAGGTCCTTCGGAAGGAGGAGGATTATAAAAAAGTTGCAGGAATTACCCTGAATCGAATACGAGAAGAGAAAAGGTCTAGGAAATGGCGAGACAACACAAACAATAGTGGCAAGAAAGAAGATGATGTTGTTTTGAAGGAATTTGATACGTCGATTAGGTAGTGAAAGGCATAGTAATGTGGTAATAAGTATAAAGATATTGTTAGAGAGTGATTTGAAGCAATTGCTTTTAAATACGATCGTTTGGAAGTTGTTTTTAGTTATTTCATTTCCATATGGTTTATTTACTACGTTTATTCCCACGTGAAGAGGGAATAGAAATGTATCGCCTTACGATCAATGAACTTTGTTTCGTATTATCATAGTGGCAATATAAAACGAATTCGTTTTAATTAAATCTACCTCTAAAATATAAGTAATCAAATATGAACATAATGTCCGTCAATAATCAGGTGTAAATACTTCATTTATTTTCATATTTCAATATAAATCTAAATTATATTTACTTAAGAGATATTTACGATTAAAACAGAAGACTGGCCAGAAAACTAATTTGAAAATGACGAAAATTGAATGAATGAAACAAATTGAATGAATATATTTCCTAGAATAATTATTCTGCACTTTACAACTAAGATACAGATATAATTCATTACATTCAAGGCTAAGTGAATCCTTAAAGAAACGGTAGAACAAATAGCATGCTACCGTGCCTGTCAGTGTTTTTAGGTGTGTTTCCATGGAGGCGATGGATAACAAGGAGGTAACAGCTTTTTAGCGTGGATCGAAGGGCTCATTTTGAAAGCCGCAAGAAGGAAAGAGAAGAGAGATTTAATTCCAACGGCTGGTAACTATAGACGGCGTTTCCAGAGTGATTGACGTTCGATCCGCGTCATAAAAAGCGGACGCTTGGAATAAACAAGGCTGTTCGGAGGGCAACGGAAATCAAAACTGTAGACAGTGCATTATAATAATACGCCTTTAGAGAATGAGTGAGTGACGTAGGGACGTCAATTTCGAAGGGGGGAGGAGATGACGTATCCTTGGAGACCGTCCTATGTTAGATAAACAATTTGGGCTCTTCCCAGGTGGAATAAAATTGATTCTAAGGGAAAGAAAATTAAAAGGCACGGCTACGGATGGAGAGCAATTTGTCTTAAAAGGGGGACTTTAAAAAGGAATCCGTGGGAATCCTTTTCTTTCATATTATAGGCATTTGGAAACGCATTGATACCTTTAATTTGCTTTGATTGATAGTTATAATTATGAAAATAATGATACAGTATTTTAAACTAATTTTCGTTAACTTAATAAAAATATAAGTGAACGAAAATAAGTATAAAGTGAATCCCCTCCATTCTAATGACTGAATAATTCTTAAGGTTGAATTAGTGAAATTGCTGGAAGAATTCGAAGATTACTACTTATTGTCTTAGTACTCGTTGTAATACTTTTTTATATATTTTCATTTAAGATGAATTAAGCTTATTAATTTAAATTTAAAGTAGATGTTATTCATATCTTTATTTGGATCCCTTTTCTGCAGATTATTTAATAGCTCTATATTGGTCATTAATGTATTTTAATTGAATTAATCCTGAGAACAAAAACCTTTACGGTTTCCTGTACTTTACGGTCCAAAGCCCATGAACACGTTACGGTGATTGGATACAATAACACTCCTTCATAACAGTCGTACAACACGAAGCTTAGCAACAGACACGCCCTCTCGGAAAAAAGTGACGCGCGAAAATTAAATTGCGAGTCAAAAAAAAAAAAAACGGAAACTCGAGCGTTTTGCTGAACTGTAATGCTTTGGGAAAGAGAGAGAAATAGAGGAGAGGAAAAGATAAGGGGAAAAAAGGATGGTCATTTGGCTCTTCCGACTGAATTGAGATCGTCTACTCCATAAGACTCTCTCTCTTGATCTCTCTCACCAGGACACTCCTTAAAGATCATCCCATTAACTACAGCATCACTACAGTCGATAAAAACGCCTTATCTCCTCCTCCTCCATCCATTCATTTTGACGACGGAAAAAAAACTCTCTGTTACTTCGGAAGGCCACCCTTGCAGACATGCGTCGCTGTGTTTTCGCTTTTTTTCGCATCCGAATGACACTGTATCCGGCGGAAAGGAAACAGAGTGTTTGAAAGATTGAAATGATGAAACGAGAGGGTCCTATGAAAAGGACCACCAACTGAGAAGAATCCGCGAATCGTTAAAATACGCGCAGTTCGGTGGTCCCCCCCTTTTCATAACGCGTCCTTATAGATCTTTAAAGGGGCTATGTGGAGAAGGGGTGGACGGTGTTTGGAATAGGAGCAACAGGTGATGAGCGATTCGGTGAAATTGAGCGAAAGGTGATGGGTCCAGAAACAGTGGAGTGGATGTGACTTCTCATTTCGAATGTGTCCTTTTACGTTTAAGACTGTTTACTCATAAAAGAGTGTAATCATTGAGCCCGAGTGCACCTAAACTTAAGTTCGTTAACGATGTCTAAATTTTAAGGCTTCGATTAACGCCGGAGGTAAATAAGCTCCAAAACCAAAGATTGCGATTAATGCTTCGGATTTTACACAAATCTAAAATTAAATCACCCAATTTTATAAAAGTTTAATCACCAAAAGCTACTTTGAATTTGTTTTCGAGATGAAGATTTACGACTCTGAATGGATAGATTCTCTGGTATCTAAGGACGAAATAAAATACTAGAAAATACAGGATTATATTATTAGGATCAGGATTATAATTATCCATAAAATTCTGTTCGAAAATTGGCCCAATAAATATCTACATCCTAAAAACGACTAATAAATATACTGAATTCATCTTCTTGGAAAAGTACATAGCTTAAACATTATCGAAACATGTAGTATAAAAGTAAATCTACTCTAGTAACCAAGATCAATGACAGATGAAAATCTAAAAGTGATAAAATTTTAGAAACTTTAAAAGAGGAACTTATTTATAATTGAAATACAAAGAAATTATCTATCTATATAATAATTAATAATATCTATCTATCGACTTCTAATTTCATTTAGCCTCAAATTCATTTTACTTTAACATGGCTCAAAAAGGGCATTTCAAATATTTTAATTTTTGAAATCTACAAAAATACATTTGAAGCTATTTTTCGAAGAGGGGAGTGTTAACAAAAATATCGAACTGTTTTTCTTCTTTTATCCTCGTCGTTAACTTGACAAAACCAGCAAGGAAGTTGCAGCGCACCGTTTACTTTTCCGGGAAACGCTCTTTCTCAGAATTTATGAATCAAACTCAACCTAAATCCTAACCTCCTTTCTATTTAGCACTCTAGCTAGGCTAGTTCAAAGTACCTAAGAATATAGAAATTTCTCGACTCATATACTTAACTAAAATCAAACGAAGCAATTTCATTTCCGGCAAAAAATTCGTACTCTCTACCCGAGCGGTAGTATAAGCTACTTACGGGAAACTAATTAACGAGAAATGCCGGGTCTGTTGCTTATGAAACATTCCAAAAGTAAGGATTATGGAAATTTATGACCACCGCCTTGTAATAAATACTCTTCGTCGATTCGTTAGGGCAAAGAGCTGCTTTGATTAACTGCATTTTCGCAAACATTCGCGCCAGCTTTCCCCACCTTATCGCCTTATGACGTAATCCCCGGGCGTGAATGTTCTATCTCTTCGATAGCACAACTTTGAAGACATACGGTGCAGCTTCTATTCCGGGGGTCTAATCTACGCCTATTTCGAGAGAAAACTGATTTTATACGTTCACTTATATAGAAGCTGCAACTAGAGCGGGGAAAGCCTAGCAGCTGCGGCTTCTTATCGGACGCAAACATTGATTCATCTGAGAACATGGAAGCTAATTAAAAACTTGCCGTTCAATAAATAATTCATTGATTTTTGTTATCGCTTTGAGTATGTCATCGCAAATAAATCAGAGCATATAAAAGTATATACAGAAATAAAGTTTGATTGGCCAATAGAAGGTGCACTTTAAATTGGGTTCGACTCGAAACTGAAAATTTATTAGACTATTTAAAAGCTTAAGAGCTATATTATAAAAGGTAGTAGTGATACTGTATATTAGTAATGATTTATTTATACTGATAAACGGCTTGAATCAGCATAAAAATCGTTTATACGCGGCACGAATCGATACCTTATAATGCATGCATGCTATCCATTTAAATATCTATTCTTACGATGCCATTGAAATGAATGACAATTTTACTTTTCCATTCATAAACAGGCTCAGGATATTTTTTAACAAGCTGTGGATGCGGGACGCTAAAGAGGCTCATACCTCCAAGTATTGACAAAATAAGTAATCGTCGTGCCCAAATACATAACCTAAAGTTGTCGAAACTAAAAATAACCCCGCTGTTAGAATATGGGAAGAATTAAGCTTATCGATATAACAGCCTACGTTAATTGAATTCTTCACGAATACTTTAACAAAATGTCCATCAATGGTTATCACTTAAACATAATTTGATTCATAAATTACATGAGACGTGTTTGAGTTTGAGTAAGGATAATCAATGATTCGAAGGTGTGAACACAAACCGCTAGAATATTAAAATGCGTATTTACTTTGGTTTAAAGATATGATAGGAAAAGAAAAGTTCCTACGTTGTAGATGATTTAGGAATTGATTAAATTAATCACGTATTATAAACCAAGTCCTCAAGCTCTTTGAGCAATTAAATTAAAATGCATCCAAGATTAATGTGGTGGTTAGGAAGGGGATTTAAATTTTAAATTTGAAAATTTAAATGCCTAAGAAAGAGAATCTTTATACTACTGAATGCTTTAATAGATACTACTCTATAATGTGATCAATGCAGGCCCCTATTTTATACTTGAATAAACGGAAAACATCGTCACACAAAGTCAATCGTAACTCTGCCGTCCAGCGATGCAAAAAAAACTAAAAAACACGACGAAACTGTGGACAAATTCACTGAATCTCCTCCAGCCCAACGCAAACATCTCCCTCGGAAATCAGACACAAAGCAATCAGAAAAACTTTCCGCGACCTCCAAACTCACCCAGGGAAAGAAACCAAACGAAAATCACACTCCAAACACATTCTCCGTCGGGAACGGGGTAACAAAAATAATCCCGGACGGTTGTTTGATGAAACAAAACAAACACGAAACAGGTCGCGTTCGAAACAATCACTATAGAACGGCGACACACAACACACGGCACCGTTAAAAAAAAACGTCACGCTTCTTCACACTCGATCACTTTCCCACACACTGAGTCACACACATTGGAGAAAGTGGATCACGGTGTTAAAAGGTAAATAGATGTTATTATAATAAGGGTAGGATTAAAGGATATATGTGTGTGTGAAGGTATCGTATCCTCTCAGAACAGAACGCCACGTGATTCACTACGAACTTCCAGCCGGCTCCTTCTCCCGGTAAGAGTGAGAGAGGGGGCTGGATCCTTCCGCTTTTCGTAAATGGAATCGCCGGGTTTTGGGAGGCGCACTCCCGAGGCGATGGGAGTGGCAGCCACAGAGGCGTCTCTCTCTCTTCCTCCTCTGCCGATGAGGAGAGCGACACTGGCTGAGTTTGGGAGGGAGGCTGTGAGGGGAAGGACCCGTGCTTGTTGCCAATCTTAACTCGGCGGGGAGGGAGAGGTAGGAATATTTTGAACCCGAGGAACGAAGGGGACGGTAAAACGGAGTTGTTACGGGGCATTCTTTTTTTTTCGCCCGTGAAGGAACGCAAAGCAGGAAAAAATGAAAGGATACGAGGCCGCAATTTCTCGTTTACGCATCGCATTAGGAGCGGTTGCTAACGGTATCATCATCTGCGAGATAAAAGTGGCGCCCCCGGGGCAGATCGGGGGCCATTGCCCCTTCGAAAAACGCCGTGTCAGCGATCGCCCTACGATCTTCTTCCAGAGAGAGGGCTTCTTCTAATTCGTATAATTCGACAAAAGAGATCTCGTGTGCGAGAGATATCGAATTAATGCCGTCGCGTGTTTGAAAAGAGAAAGTAAACAGAAGAACAACGGCGATCGGTCACTCCTGTTTAAGTAGTAGCACCGGATTTTGTTTGGCTTTGGTAATGATACAAACGTAGTGGCGTTCAGCATCACGCTGCTAAGTATTCCTTTTTAAGAAGAGGGGAAGATTCCCCACCTGTTTGCTTTAAAAAATCAAACTGAAGGGCGTTCCATTTTTGGAACGTTTTAGGGCGGAAAATATGAGCTGAAGTTTAACATTGACTTTTATCGTATTCTAGAGAAGCTACTCAGAAAAGGCTCCCCGAATTACGAAGCTTAAAATATATTCTGCGTAAGGCATATGTTTATCATCAAGCAGGTCGTTTTTCCATAAAGGTATGATCGTAAAAGTTATATCAATAATCTCATACTACTATCGAGCCTAGTTCTTTATGGTTGACGTAATCAACGAAAATATTAGAAAACGGTATAGAATTGAAAGTCCCTTATCCACAAGATTTAAAGGCTTGTTTAAAAGGCGAGAATGATCTTTTCTTTTACATTAATTGTAGCTTGTATATAACGAATACTTTCACTCGGGTAGTATTATTACCATCGAAAAACGATTTACGTATTCGATAACTGAATCCTTGTATTGCTTCCCCAATTAACATACGACTGTGAATGTTCGGAAATCTGTATCGTAAGGAGAACGAAACGAGATCGTCCTTGACCCGAAAAAAAAAATGGCTTTTCGATGATGCACTACCGATGAGAAAATCCCTCATTCGCTGACGTAAGTCTTTAAATAATTGAGCGGAAGTAAGGGGTTGATATCATGAGAGGAGAGGATGGGTAAACGAATAGAATAGCAGAGGAAGAGCACGCGCTATGGCGAAGATAAATGGAAAGGAAGAAAAAAATATACGAGTGTTGCAAAAAGGGAAGATGAAGAAAAGATAGAGGACGAGTAAATAAGAATAAGGTGAAGGTAAGAGGTCAAGAAGAAATATACCTCAGGAAGGACGATAGGAAGTCAGAATAGATGAGGAAAGGTGCAGAGAATGTCTCTCGTGAGATTAACAGCCAAAGATAGAAAAAATAGCCGAAAAAGAAGAAGAGAGATAAAAGAAGAGCAATGGAAAGCAAGAGTTAGAGCCATGAAGATATAAACTAAATATAATAAATTTTGTGAGGCCATAAATAGGACCCGTTGATAGTATAAGGATATAAATTATGAACAATATATTGCAAGGATTGATTCATAATACCTCTGAATTTTGTTGTAATATCGTTATCGTATATCGTTATAAATATTTAATCTCTATTCCCTTAATAAATGTCAACCATTATGTATTCGAATAATTGAGTAAAATATTTCCGATTTAATTTTAAATCAATATATATGATGCTTGGTTTAAATACTCGGCTTCATTTACATACTCATTAAATTTTTATGAACGTGTGAGTTTACATGAATAAAAAAAATAGTCAAGAAGTCAAACCGAATAAAAGGCTTGGTTGGCCTGGTAGTAAGTAAGTAAGTAACTCATGACTTGAAAGCTTATATGCAAATACGATAACATGTGCAACCTAATTCGACCTCGGCTGCCGAGGATGAAAATTTTATGCACGGGTAACTACCGTTTGAAATCTGCTTTCATGCGAAGGCTTGAGCCTACTTTTAGAAAAATGAAATTAGCAGGTCGGTGCTTCTCGAGCTGTCGTCGCTGTCCCGCGATTTAAGATTTATGACTTAAGTAGCGGATCTCGACGCGCAACTGTTAAACATGTAACTCCGTATAATTAGAGACGGAGAATGGGGAAACCCTGTGAGTCGCTAAGGTAACCTCAAATGGGATGTCCTCTTGGCAAAGATATGACTGGCTAATTTCAATCCTCGAACTGTACCAACCTGGTCACGTAGGCGTCTTCTGAATATAATAAACCCTATCCTTTAAGAAAATCGAACGTCTACATATATTATTCTCTACGTCTACATATATTTCTCTTAGTACTTTTGATATATAAAGAAATTCCAAAAATATGTATCCAGTAGTGTGATCTACATATTAGAATGCTGTTTTACATGTACATACAGACTTCACGGTTTTTCTGATAAATTTTGAAAGAAGTAGGTGAACACGTAAATTATAATTTTCAGTGGAATACGTTTTTTAACACACGTAAGATATAGCGACATTGTGATCTGAATAATATTTGCTGTGTTCCTCGAACGTTTTCATTTAGGATGTACAGACTATTAATGTCTTTCGAAGCATTTTCTTGCAATAAAAGTTCTTAGTAGAGTATAAAAGGAAAACCAAAATGGAGATTTGAAAACCTGTCCGCGTTTCGGAAGTGTTTTGTTTCGTGAAAATATCTTTTAGCAAATAAACTTTTCAAACGTAAGACGCCGTCATATTCATTTGTAGAGGATATTTAATAACATTTCTTCGCTGGCAGACAGTCACAAACATTGCGTGAAGCCAATATCATCGCGTACATTCCGCCAAAATAAAAAACTTAACGGGAAATTCATCGTTGTCAAGGTTCAACAATAGAGCGCACTGTTATTGACTTACGCGAATCGTAATAATGCCACAAATATAAACAGGTTCAACAATAGAGCGCTCTTTCATTGGCTTACGCGGATCGTAACAATGCCACAAATATAAACAGAGAGGGAGCTTAGGAGAAAAGGAACTCCTTCGTCCTAAACTAAGAATGCCTCTCCACAGCAAAGCATAAAGAAGAAAACATAAACTCAAGAACGCAACACGTTTCATCAAAGAGAGAACTTTGGCATAGATAAGATAAGCTAAATTGGCACACGAAAAAAATAAAACCGCGGTCACAGTGTGTGTGGTGGCGGTTGTCATGGGGATTCCCCTTCACCTTCGGTCTCCTGCAGGGAAAGGACCGCTCATCACCAACCTCTCCTCCCTTTAACACCTCTGCCAAGAAACAAAAGACTGGGAGAGATTACAAGAGGCAGCAAGATGCGAGCGTTTTGGTCCAAACGTGCCTCGGGGCGGTAAGAGAGGGGAAAAAGAAGAAGGTTATGAATAAGCGCGAGAAGAAGTTAAAAGTACCATCTCGTCCTTCCTTTCTTTTTTTAACCTCCTCCTTTGGCTGCCCCTCCTCGTAAAAACCAAATCCTTGAAAACTACGCCTTTAGGTTCGTGTAAATTTTAAAGGGAGAGCAGATGAAAATTATGGGATGTCGTGAACATTTCGAGCATTTATGGTCTCTTCTTTGGATGAGAAACCGTGATTTACTCTACGCGAACGATCCTTTGAATTTATACCTGAACGCTCTCCTTTTTTGTGGAATCCTATTCGGTTAACCGCTCTGAGGCTGAACTATGGGTGCTCATTTGAATGCTTTTATGGAAAACGAACGTTTTTTTGAAGTTAGTCGTAGGCAACGTATCTCAAATGACTTATGGATCGGAAAGTTAGTTATCAGATCTCACTAAAATAGAAAAGAGAAGAAATATGCTTCATTTTACTAAAAATATTACGAATTTAATCATATATAACGATTAGAGATACTCTTATTAGATTTATTAGATCGTTCACTTAAACCTTAATTTTTAGGCTAAATAGTAAAGTTAAATTAAAGGAAAAAGGAGAAAAATAAAATTATTAACTTAAATTACGGATTAATTAAATATACGGATGTTTTTCTATACGACTCCGTCTTTTTCCTTAAGTCTTTTAAATCATTCGATTTTTATCGCTAACTTGCTTCATTACATATTGTGGAATTTGAAGATTTATGACCATTGAAATGCTTACAAGACGTTCGAGAATAATTTTATTTCCATATTCTGATATTCTTTTTGCTATTATTACTATTAAATTTAAAAATCGCTCTGTTTCCATTAATCATTGTTATTGAATAATTTCTAAATGAAATTCTGCTAAAGCGTAAATTTTAATGCACATTCTCCAATCAATTAAACTCTTTGGAAAGAATAGCAGTTAACAGCTGATCAATCAGAACGTATGCCACAAAGTAAGTTGCGATGGAAACCTGTTCAATAACGCGAGTCGGAGATGGTGTTTGGGATAAAGAGGGATAACATCCTGGACAAACAATTCAAAACCAGAACTCGAGGTGGGGAAATATTTTGAGACGAACTTGCAAGACACGCGGAGTTATATTCCAGATATATATATATTTTCGAATCGATGAGTATGATTAACGCCCTCTCTTTCCTCCGAGGGCGAGGATGGAGGGGAAACAAAACCACTCTTATAAAATTAACACTCCGTTAAAAATTCACTGCGAGTTGCCTGTCTTCACTTGTTTCAGCAGCATTGCATCTCATCACTCGACAGACGGAACATTCGCGCACTCCATTTTAACGCTCTTTTTCCAGATAATCGCTCACACAGTGGACGCCTTTCAAACACGTGAAGGGAAAGTGTGATGATGAAGAGAGAGTGGTGTTTTGAGGAGAAAGGGAAATATAGACGCATATAGTGCAAGGCGTTGTTCCGCCAATTTTTATTGCGATCGCTAGAATCGAACATCTGTGTCCTTGGAGATTGTTTCAGCTGGTAACGCTCTCACTCGGAAAAAGAGATATAGAGCACGGAAAAAAAATGTGCTCGTAAAGCTTTCGTGTCTGATAAGAACAACCAATAGGACACGAGGAAAGTATTAAAGAATTTCCTTCTTGAAAAAAAAATCTAGACTATCTAAGTAATGCTCCAATATTAAACGACATTTTTATTCTTGCTTTATATTGGAATCGTGATTAGAATGAGTTTAAAAAAATTTTCTCAATGAGTTCTTTCAAGTAAGAATAAATAAAGAATAAGTTATGTTTTCGGAAAGACATTCTACAGAGCTAAACATCGTTTACATAGCCAGTGGTTATTCATCATATGCTTTAACAACATTATATTATAATTGAATTCATATTTGCAATGTTATTTGCTATTCTGTATCTTCAAAGCAGAAAAGAAAAACGACTGACAACTAGATTATTATTTTATTAGATTAAATTTCGTACTGTTTTTCTCTACAAAAATATAGATAAAATTAATAAATGATAAAAGATTACGTAGGAATTGATTTGCGTTTTCACTAAATACAGTTCTGAAATGCCTTATAAATGAGATAATAAGTGAGAATAAGCTTAGAAGATTCACACATCTTTTTTAAATGAATCAAACATTTCCACGCAAGAAAACTGCTTCAATTCAACCCCTATCAAACCTTTTCCTAAATCTACACCTCAATTTAAGTGCTGTGCCCGTATCCTTTGGCAACCGAATCACCGAAAACTCTTTCCCAAACAATCTTCACGGGATTTCCAAAAGAAACCCCGCCTTTCCTCTTTCCCAAAGGATTCCATCTATGTATAGCATCTCTCTCCCTTTCTGGGAATCCACCGCCTTCATCTTCACAAAAATTCGGTTCCTGCGAGTTTTCATCCTCCGACAACGGAATCTCCCATCGGATGCTACTTCACCTCCGGTAGTTTGCTGACGTTATAAAGGTAAACAAGAAGATGGAATAGATTTAATCCGTTTGAGCGCTTTTCTTCCGATGAAATTTCTTTCGCTCACTGGAGTTTTCATCTTATCTCGAATGGATTCGGGAGTAGGTCAGAAGTTAAAGCGTTGTGTATTAAAGTGCGAAACACGGCTCGTCGTTCGTGCAGTTCCAGAAAATGATTCAATGTTCGGTTTTTTGGGTTTATGTTTATGTTTATGGTAAAATGCAATATCGAATATGAATTTATTCTTAGAAAGATCCCATTATTCCGTCACCTGCATTTGTGTATTTCAAAGATTAAATATTAGAGTGATCTTTTCGAACTAAATTTCGCGTTGACAGTTGAAGGTATTATATTATTTTATATAAAATATAAATCCCAAACTAATTATTCCTCTTCAATTAAATTAGTTTTAAATCCGCAAATTTATTATATGTAACGCATTATTATTCCTACTCCATAATGAGTATTTTTATTATTTCAATATTATAAATTAATTTTAAATTTGGATAGCGGTAAGCATTTATGTAAATATCTAATCTTCAATCATTCAAGCCCATACAGACTTAAATACTTTACTTCTCTCCAATATAGTTAATTTGTAATTTTTACTATCCCAATTTAGATCCACTCCAATCTTTGACAACTCATCAAATTAAGTTCGCTAAAAATGAGCGAGTTATTTTTAAACGCTCACATCCGGCGAATCTCCTTCCTGAAGAAACAAATTATATTTTAATGGACCCATCTTCGCGTATTTTGGTCATTGCCAACGAGAGATTTTTCACTTTCAAATTGGCACAAACTCTAGAAACCGCTGATATTTTTTACCCAGTTTGGATATGATGATCCCTGTTTTTATCATTTTCTTTTTGGCTCATTTAATGTACCGTTTCCATAGTTGCACTTCATATTTATTTCTCGGTTGCTAGGGACAATTTTATAGCAGTATTTTCACTCCTACTCGTCTGCCATTCCTCATTTACCCGTTCCCTTCGCTTATGTCCCTCTTCGAAGGCTACATATACCCCTGTTAAGGGGGAAGGTGGCGCCGCGGGCATTGAGCGGACGATGTTTAAGGTACGAGGAGAAAGAGTGTACTAAAATTGAATGGAGAAATAAAAAGAGCTCTCTATTTTTCTTGGCGATGAAAAAGGATGAATATTGATTCAGTCTATAACGAGTGACAAATGAACGTAAATATTCTAATGAATATTAGTTTTACCAAACAATATAATAATCAAATATTACATTTACGATTCTTATTTACGTAAAGAAGCGGCGAATTAAATTTATATTAAACAGTGCTTTATGAAAAAAGGATGCTGATTTATAAACCTTCTCGGTTGTTTTGTTTGAAATTAGTTTTTAAAGAGTACAAATAGAGTTGTTATTTAAATATTTAAACGATTGTAATGGTACATAGAGGGAATAGTAAATTATATTTATATAGTGTTTCAAAGCAATCAGTCTTATAAATAACTGGAAAGATGACATATAATAATATACGACTTTAAAAATATAATCTGCAATTTTTTTGTTGAACTTAATAGAGGAAAGGATTAAATTAAAGTGTAAAGCCTTCAAAGAATGGATTAAAGGAACGGAACTAATTATACCTACTAAGAGAAGATCACAAAAAGATAAAGCTGAAGATAAATCAGAACATTATAAAGCTTTTGGACAAAATACGTCATAAAGAAAAATTATATGGAATTACTAATGATATAAAAGGATAAATATCAAGCGGAATCATTAACAACATTTGGGGAAATATATATATATATATATTTAAATAGAAACTTAAAGCTAAAGAAAAAGGGGTTTAGGTAAAGTCAAAAGAGAACATACTTAGACACTAATTATGAATATATTTGCGAGGGGCATCGATGTTTGTAAACGAAATCTTTTGAGGCACTCGAAAGAAGAGAGGAGGAAGACGTGAGTTCCCTTGGAGATGTGAGGGAGGAGATGAAAACGAGTCTTTCAGACGAAAGAGGCCGCTTTGATTTGTTTGCTCTCGACTCCGGTCGATATCACTTCCATTGCTTTGGTAATTTTAGAATTTAAATCGGAAAAGACGGAAGAAATTTCGAGGTTGAAAAGTGTTGGTTTTGATCTGCACAACAAACAACGGATGCTGGGTCCAGGACGCACTCGACCTGTACAGACGGTCCGAATATGATTGACGCAAAGAATCCAATCTTCCTAATGGACAAATTTTTTGTGAATTTATTCTTCTTATTTTCCGCATAATTTATTTGTGTTAGTTTAATAGATATTATTTGTTTTTAAATTCTACCTCGCTGGATTTTTTTTAAACTGCCTAGTTTGGATTTAATCCAATTGAAATATATTATCGTCTTTAACAATAAGCATTGACCGAGATAATTGATAAATTGTATTTAAAAATCGAAGATAATTTAATTATCGTTTACAAAGAGCCTGAAAAGTTAGTATTCTTCTAGTAGTCATTGTTGTTTTAAGTCCTTAATTTATATTTGGGCTAATAATTCTGGAAATTAGACACGTAACTAAGGAAACACTTATATCTGCCCAAACTGTTTTTATACGTCTTTCTCCTTTTCTATACTTAAATCAAAATTACGTAATAATAATGGACGATGAATGATGATTTTAGAGAGGGACTCCATCAGTGAATGATTTCCTTGGCTCCAAGCCAGCATTTAATGAAACGACCTCATCGTTTGCGATAGGAAAATTGACGCACTGGAGACGGAAGGATCAAATGGGTCGTCTTTAGTGCGATGACGTCAAAAGGGGAGGGAAAGACCACATAAGCTGAAATCAAGCGCACGCTTTAATTTTTCGATGAAGGACTGCCCACCAGAGTGGAATTGATGAGGTGACCACTCAGTCAAAATTCGATGACTGGTAGTGGTGGAAAAGAAAACAGATGAAGGTCTATACGGAGTGAGGACGAAAAAGTGGGAAGATTTTGTGATGGATATTTGCATGGATATTTTAATGGATTATGATCTGTAAAGTTACAGGGACTTTAATGAAAATCATCAATTCTATAACCTTTTATTTACGACGCAAATAAAAATATAATACGGCCGAGTTAAACTACTCATTCAAAAATAGATATACAACCTACTTTTCCCAGAGTGAATTTTTGTGACGTACGTCAACTTAGGGAAAAGGAAGTGTCATTTTATCTAAATATAGATCCTCTTGCCCTTCGATTTTGAAACTTCTCATTAATAACTTCTAATGCCAACTTTATGTTGAAGACTGCTTTGAATTGTCAACATTTAGACAAGGAATTGCTACGTTAAATTTATATTAATCTTAATTTATGTTTAAACAACCAAAGACATTCAAAAATCTGTATCTGATCAGTAATTTAATACGTTTTATTTATATATCGCTCACAGTAAAATATTGGAAACAATTTGTTTGAATTCATAACCGGTTTAAAGAGAATTCAAATTAAATTAACGGAGGAATTTTTCGGCTAACTTTTTTAAAATATTTCTAACAATATAGGGTATATTTAGTCAGTACTTAAAGTAATATGATATTGAAAGTTTTACCGTAATGTATAATTAGCTGGCTGATACAAATTATAAGTTTCAAATTACCTAAAAATGAGATGATAGGCAAGAATCGGCAATAATTCAATTAAATTAGCTGATAAAACTAAAAATTATGATCATATATAAAAAGTGCCTGATAATGAAAATTATGATTAATATTAATTTACTAATACTAATAATTTACTAATATTTATTATAATATTTAAATATTATTAGTATTTAAAGAAGCCCTAAGTAACAATATGGATTTGATGTACGAAGAGCATTCTATGCAATTTTAATTTGCATATAACTTGATATCAAACACATATGTGAGATGGATAATGTACAAAGAACTACAAGTACGAGCATTGTTATTGTACTTAAGTAAGCATTAGCCATACTATAATTTACAGTCATCGAACAAAGAATAAAATAGCAGCCCTCTATTAGAAGTGAATTCACTATATTGAACCCATAAACTCCGAATCTCTTTTTACGGTGTAAAGAGAAGAAAGAACAAGTGCAAGAAAAACGAAAGAAATATAAAGAGAACACGAGAAGGGGTCCAAAAAAAAGCGATAGATGGTCGAGACAACTGCCAGACGTGGGCTGAGTGGTGGGAATGGATATCGTAATGGAAATGCGTGGTATTCTTTCTCGGAATAGGCGAAGGGGGTAAAAGGGGAGAAAAGAATTTTATATGTCTGAAAGAGAATTATAGTCTTACAAGATGGATACAGTACAAACACTCAAAGTAATACAGACTTTTGTTTAGGGAAAAATGGGTATAAAAAGGTATATTTCTTTGCATTTGAATATTATACTTGGTATTTTCCATTGCGTCAGAAAACTTTTTACTGGGTATTTTTATGGGTAGACCTTATAGAAGATGAGTTCGACTTTAAAATATTGTGTTATTTACTTTCACTAAATTTCAGAATCACTAGCTGCATTATTGTCGTATATTATTAGGAAAGTTCCGAATCAATTACTATAAAACTTCGAAAAATTAGGTCATTTCATTATGAAAGAGCCATGGCCCAACGATTTTCAAATTTTAAAGCAGAAAATGGCGAAAAACTATTAGTTTTTCGTTTTTTAATGAATATTATGAAATTGAAATTATTAAATAGAATCTTGTTGCCAATTCACATCACGATTTTATCTTAAATATAGAACAATGTATATATAATTGGTATTAAGTTAATTTACAAATTTGACTAGTTGAAATTAGTAATTGAAAATATTATATTCTTCAAGAATGATTCGATTCAATTAATGCATTAAGAAGATACTCATTTACTGGGCTTCTTCAGAAGAGTGATAATTAAGTAAATGACCCTTTGGAAAGATATAAATAGAAAGAGACGGGAGTAATCTTTCAAAGAACGGACTTCCAATTTGCAAAGGAAATCGGATTCAGGAATCAACGAAATTGAGCTAATTTCCTACTCCTGTCTCTATGTAAATAGCCTTTTCAACTTGTAAGGAAATGAAGTAAGCTTTGGCTAATTTTATTACGTACATATTATGAATGAATTACGTCACAGAAAAAGCACTGTGGAATATAAGGGGATTACAATTATTTTATTTTAGATATCAATTAGAATTTATGTTTTTCACTCTTAATTCATACGAATAAACATACGAACGAACAAGACGTTAGATAATATATAACATTGTGGTAATAACTTTAAAATGTAATCATAAATCATGCTCCATGTTCGGAGTTCATTCATATCCTCCTTAATTGGACTAATTAAATCGTTTAATTATATAAAAAATTTTGTTTCAATAATAATTGAATCATCTAGAGTGTGAAAATATTCGAATGAGAGTCAATTAATTATCTTTCGTAATTAACGAATTCAGTCAAAAAAATCGAGCAGAAGAAGATTACGTCGGTGAAAACTTAAGCGTGTGGAATCGAAACAATATCTCCTTATAGAAAATGTATTCCTAAGATAAAAATGCGGGAAATTTATAGAATAGAATCCCAATAACCAATTTGAAGCCACATATTATCAGTAGGTATTTTGATCATATTAAGAGAATTTTAACTTTTCTTTTCGGTAACTAAAGATTGGCTCTACTCACTGCAATAAGGAGAATGACTCCGTAAACGCTTTGAAGCCAACATTCTCTCGACCGAGTTTCTGCTTAATCTTCAGAAACGCAATTTACGCTTTCAATTCTGCATCCAACGATTGGGCATTTCTCATTAACCGAATATCTTTCGTAGCACATTCAGCGTCTTGGGCGTTCCGGTATCTCCCTCCGAACACACGCGCGTGTGGAACTTACTTAATCAGCATCATCTGGACAGGAGCGAAACGCACACACACCCCCTCCAGAGAGAGAGAGAGAGAGAATCTTCCCTTCTTTGGAGAGCACGCGCGTGTGATTTGCCTTTTACGCCCCCCGCAACACTCGCAACCCGCAACGCACTTCGGAAACGAGCGGCTGCCGCCTCTCCGGGCGCAAAACTCGCATGGAACCACCGCCAATGGCCCCGGTCTCCTATCAACCCAATTTGCTTCCCCCCCTCGTAAAATCATTGCCCTTAAGCCTACACCGAGGTACAGAGATGGGCAAAGGAAGCTGAGAGGGAGAGGCCAACGCAAAACAAGCAATGCAGCCACTGCCCCTCACACACGCCATCCCTAAGGCGAACATTTCCACAATTTGGGATTCCCGTGAGGGGGTGGGTTGAGATAACTGGAGGGGAGGGGTGAGAGTAGATTGAGGGGGGAAGGAGAATTAGCTGCAGGGCGAGAGGAATAAGATTTGAGTTTCCAAGGGATGGGATATAAGGCTGGTTAGCGGCAGATTGGTTAGAAGTGGTGGAGGGGGTGGATACGTTGATGAGGGAGGACTGTAAAGAGAGAGAGAGGATAAAAGGAGATGAGGAAAAGAGGGAAACAAGGTAGGATTGTGGGAGTTTGGATTTCAAGCGCGTTGTTTATGCGAGATGGGAAGGATTTGGCGAAGAAGAAGAATAACTAAGAGGGATGGCGGTGGGCTTAAACTGTGGTGGGATAGAACGGTATTAAGGTCAGGGGAAAATTTAAAACTTAACGGGATGAGAGGAAGGGAAGGAAAGAAAAGATTTGAGAAACATGACGAAAATCTTCGTAAAGGACGTTCATTATGGTACAGGGTTGGATGCTGGAGGATGCTGGAAAGGATGGAATGAGCAAAAGATACAGAATTTTAAGTGAGATGAAGAACACCGGAATGGGAAGGGAAATTGTGTCGTTAGGTGGAAAACAAAATTGGCCTTTTCCCATCTGTTTAGCGTCTAAGAAATGAAAAGAGGTAAGATGCGAATAAGCAGAGAAAGAACAGCGTCTTTTTCGGGATGAATTTCTCTGCGTCTTTACCTCCATAACGTTTTTTTTTCCTTGGAATTGGATGAATTAAAGGAGTTTTGGAAGTGAAAGGAGTTGATTTTGAGGGAGAGGTGAAAGGAGACGAAGGTTTTGAGGGAGAAGGATCGAAAAAGAGACGAATGCTTGGGATTAAAAGAGGGAAAGTTTGTTTGGGGTTATCTCAGTCGGTTGACAAACGAAAACTGATTCCTTTTGGGTCGGATTTCCGAAACGTTTGACTCGAAGTGATACTCGAAATTAGCTGGCCTTGAAAGGAATTCTCCTTGATTTAGGTAATGCGGAGTGCCGAATCTAATTTCACGAATTAAATGTCTAATTGATTGGGGAATCGAAAACAAATTAACGGAAATCATTTTTTATGCTATATTTTCCACTGCTTTGAAAACTGATGGCAATTAGAGAGATATTCATAATGTTATTTTATGTAATAGTTACGATATAAGAGACGTTAACACATAACATCCTTTCCAAGAAGTTTTGTAGATATTTTCACAAAATTTGCACGCACACTTTCAAAGAAAAGTATAAAGCTTAGTTTATCCCAACTAAAGATTATAGTTAAGGTATTAATATATAATTATATGTCTGTGATTACTTGTTAATCAATAATATATACAAATTTGTAATAATAGTGCATTATTCATACTGTCTATCAATTGCTCAGAGTGTAAGAGTTTTCATTACAGACCTTTCCACGATTTTATATTTAAAGCTAATTCGTTATTTGAATTGTAACTGTAAAGTAGTACATTAATAATAGTAACATCTGTGCATGATTAGTTGACTCTATGTTTGAAATGACGTATAGAAGCATCAAAGTGTAGGAGAGCGATTCAAGTGAACGAGTTAATTAACTCCGCGTATGAGTTGCAACGCGAGCTTCATTATAACTCCCTCGTGTTTTGCCATAGCTACAATGAGAAAAATTATAATTAAAATAATTGGCAGTATTCTTCTGATCATGAAAAGGATCACACGATCTGCTGATGACGAGCTTTATAGTCCTCTCGTACATATATAGTTTCCGTCGAACGCAGGCAAACGCCGCGGGGTTTGATGATCCTCTGCGTTACAAATGGATTCCAAACTCTTAACGTATGCCTTCGAGTGCAGTGAGCTATTTTCCGCCCGAGCGAATGGCGGTGGAACATCAAGAGAACGCGATTTCACCGCTTTTAGAAATACCTCCCCCCTTTTAACGTGATACAACGAGGGAACGAGCGCACAATGAGTGCACCACTCCAGTGCTATAATTTCCAATTGGAAATGAGGCCGTCGTTTTGTGGACATAACAAGAGTCCTCGCTTCAAAGACGGGCGCGCAACTGGATCGTTCCACTAATAGTTTTGATTACCCTGTTTTGGAATTGGGGTGTTGAGATCGGTCTGCCTTATTTACAAATAGACTGAGAGAGTTGCTTCTCGTATAATGCGGACGGTGGCACACTCTCTCTATATATTCAGTGTTTTCATTCCTTTGGAGGAGAAGTCGAGCTGACCGTTGTCAAATATTGTTTCGTTGATTCAGAAATTAGATGGATTATTTACGTTTCAGCAGCATGCTATAACTGATTTAATTGGTTAAAAGATGACTTATAAATGATTAAAAGAGGGGAAAATTTTTTGAATTGATCTATATAGTACAAAAAAGATATAAATTGTCATGTTTGGTCATGTCATTGTATGGTCAATGCTTTCACTTTCCAATTAAAGTAAAGAATAGTCTTTGGATACATACTCCATGAATGACGTAACTGATCACTTACGTAAGTAAATAATGTTCGAGGATTCCACTTGAATTCACTTACATGGCAGTTTGAAGTGACTGAATGTTATGGGAAATATGTACTCTAGGTTTCCATTTAAACATAATTTGCAAGGAATAGGTCTATAAAAGAACAGGAGAAAGGTATTATGCTAACCCAAAGAGTATTGAAAATGCTATGACTAAGCTCTCAACTGGAGTGCTAGGAATGGATTTAGTAGGAAGTTTAGGAATTGCAAAAAAGTGTGTCTATAGATGCGGAAGGGGAGGGAAAAGGAGAGAAATGTTTGCAGTATTTGGAAGATCGATAAGAAGTGCGTGTGCGGGCTGAATACGACTGAAGGCGTCAGACACGTGCACTGGCGGAGAGGATATGTACAGAGAAGAAGATTGGGGAAGTGGACAGAAGGGGGGAAAGTACTTTAAAAAACGGGAGAGAGAAATTTTCCATTACAAGAGAATTGAATTTCCAGAAAAAGGAATGGAATTCACTCAAACGAATTAAAATTCAATCGAGATAGATCTTCACAAGTTTTGGTATGTCCTCTCATATGGTAATGTTTAATACTTTTACTTATAATTATTGTTAAATATTTGCGTTTATGAACGAGAAAAAACCCCTTATTTTTCTTGGAAATAAAATAAAGCAGAACTATTTTAAACAAGGCTATTTTAATCGAAACTCTTTAGAGGTCTCCTCTAACGGAAGGATGCTATCAGCATACTATTCAGTAAACACTACCCTTATTAAACATGCATTTATGATGTATATAATCACGAGTTCTCTAGGTCTTTTTCTTTAGATTAAGATTCTCATCAAAGAAATCGAGCTTAAGTTCCTTTGATCTCCTTTCCGATCAAATAGGAATGGATTGAATGAAAGGGAATAAAGTTATGAGATAAAATAACATTACTCAATGAGAAAATAACTAAATCTTGGTGATCAATCAATTGGTGGAGCAGATAATCACATAATATTATAATAAAATATGAGATACTTCAATAAAAATTTGAGTTGATGAAAAACGGTAACTATGGTGATTAAAGTGCCAGAGAGCGTCTCTCAGATGGAGATTGGAATAATGCATAACTGCGATCCTGTGAAGGAAGTGAGATCCTTTGATGGGGTAAACGCCGTAATTTGGAATTCTAAGTGAGTTCACGGACTACGGAAACAGTTCGCATCCTGAGGAAATCTCTTCCTTATTGCAAGAGAAGCAGGCCAGCTGGTCGGTTAAAGCGTCTCATTCAAATCATTTAATTAGAAAAGAATTTAGAAAGAAGAGGCATATTCTGCTAATAAATGTCATTAATCTCAATTTATCTACAAAAATGCAGATTTATACTGAAACGTTTAAAACAAGCTTTAAAAACTATTCAAATACTTCACGTATATGAATGACGTTGAATTTAGTGGCAAATATCATTTTTTTTTAATGTTTTTATTCATAATCTTGTCAAATGTTCCTTCTACTACATGTTTTTCTTCTAGATTCAACGTGATTACTTTCCTCTATCAAATGAATCCTGCCATAGTATGCACATAATTTAAATTACGATGCAATTGCCAGTTAATGTAGTTGCATCACGATTATAACTTCAAGTTAATAGTTCCTTTATGGCGTTATGCTTCGTATAAGTTTAAATTAGAGTAATATTGCTAGTTCCGATTAAATATTAAGCACATGCATATTTTTAATCAGACACACTGTAAGAACAACCAAAGAGAAAAAAACATCAAAATCTACCACCTACAATAACAGGTGAGCTTTCACTAAATAAATAGCGTTCTTCAGCGAACGGAATCGCTTTATATAATACGCGACGAATTAACTTCCGCTAACAAATGAAAAAAGTGTCCCTTTGTGTACGGTGTGCAACTCGTCATGAAGAGAGATATACGTATCTCTGGAGCACTTTCCTTCACAAAGAGTTGGAAGGACTAACTTTACACGTCATAATGGAAGGACGTGAAGAGGAAAAATGCAAGGTGTTCGAGACGACGTCGTGGGAGAGAAGGGAGGAAACTATGGAGACGCTAGGCTTCACAAGGGGACCGAACTGTGATTAACGACTTTAAGAAGATGAAAGCAGACTAGAGAGGATAGGGGGCACGTCATAGAGAGAGAGAGGGGAAACGTAAGAGCCCGGAAGTAAATGGGTAAGAAAGGTGGATGGCGAGACAATACTCCGGTACGGAGCGCTAAGTGTGTGTGGGGATAAGATAGGAACGGAGGAAGATAAAAGGGGAATATGGAAGATAAGGAAGTAGGCATTGAATGACAAGGGAGGCAGTCCTATTCGAATTAGAAAAGCCTTGAGGGACTTACAGAGGGGGGAGGACTTACTCGTAGATGTATTTTTGGAGGTTTTCCTTACGTTCGGCACGTCTGTCAAGTATTCCTTTTCTGTCATGTCTCATTGGTACAGCTACAGCGGAGGCTGGATCCCTTGCACATCTCCCTCTTCATCATTTCTTTCTGCAGAAGCCTCTCACCTTTTTGTTTCACTCCCCTTCTTCCCCATCCCTTTAATTCCTCCGTTCCAAGTGTAGGTGTCTCCCTTTTACCCCTCTATCCGTCTCGCTGTCTGCATTTCCTTGGCTTTTATCCACCGCCTCCATTGCATTCCCCTCTTTAAGAATTTCCCTCTCACCTAGCTTTGTTCTAGCTGTCTCCCTCTACCGACGGAGTCTTTGCCGTGACGTTTCTCGTTGCCTCGGAAACCCTTTTTCTTTCTCGAGAGAGGGATATGTCTAAACTCACTTGTTACGCTAATCTTTAAGGAGCCTTACTCCCAATGGTCCCCGGAGCAACGCCGGAAATATTTATGTGGCACTCGAAGGCGTTCAGCGGGAGAAAGAAGTTTCATTTATGTGGAATAAGTGCATTCGAAAAGCTGTACTACGAGAAAGGAATTGCTCTGAAAGTAGCGAGAAAACTACTGCGATTGGTAATCAGCGCAACAATTAAGATAACAATCGATCCCCGATTGTTATCTTAATTGTTTGGATAAAGTTCGTTTTCGTTTTTGATTTAATTGTATATCAGTGAAAGACTATTACAACAACAATTGAATTATAAAGAACTACAAAAATAAAATACTCAAGATAATAAGATAATACTTAATAATAATAAATGGAATTAAACAACTTTTTCGAATTTAGCGGTTTATGGAAAATAGATTCTCTAATTTCAGTAAAGTGAATAAATGTAACTCCATTTAAATGGGAACATCCGCTTTAATCATAGGCCATGAAATATTAGTTAAATCGTAAATGACGAACAAAATCTAGAATAGGAAGTAGATCGCTTCAAATTATCCTCTGACTGCAGTTATAATTTAGTATTTATTCTAATAAAAATAATTTTCAGGGAAAATAATATTGATGGATTGCTTACTTAAATACACATATATCATTTTAAATTTATATATACATGAGGTAATGCGAGTTTAAAAATTTCAGAGGATATTTCATTTTATACATTAAAGCGTTCACTGATCTAACCTAAATAAAGATTAACCAGTTCAGTAAATATCATTTCAAGCGTAAAATACATAATCTACTTTGGCTGAGATTGAATGATTTAAAATCGTTGATTAAAATAACTAATTCAATAGAGAACGATTTAACGTACTTTGTATGTTTGTAACGAAATTAGAAATTAGTTTTTCCTCGATTATTTATATCAATAACCTGATTTCTGAAGCACTGAAATGTGTTTATATCAGTCAAAATCATCCGAAAAATGGGATAAAAACGTTGATAAAACTAAGTCAATGTTCCGATTATAAGCGAAAAACTTCCACAGACTATTATTCCACACAGTATATTTTCTATTCCACACATCTTATAATAGTATTTCCATCTCAGCGCCGAAGGCAAAATGAATTTCCCTTTTCAGCGGTCAAATTCACTCAGTTTATCGGCAAAATCTCCCATTCATATTCGATAATATCGCATTGGAAATCTCTCAGAATCCCTCAAAATCTCCCCGAATTGAAACTCAAAAAAGACATAACAGAATGCTCAAAAGAGGCTTTCGGAAGATCAAAAACGATCCTCTTCAAAGTCGATTCGTGGAATCGTGCGATTGTCTCTCCCTTCCATAGAAGTTGTAAACGAGCGCTTTTCCCACTCAACAGCTTCCCTCACATATGCGAGGGCGTTATCAACTTCTATCTTCCCATTGCATCTGTATCCACTTCCGCGATACCGAAAGCACATGGTCGCTTGGAAACCGACTCCACCCCTTCCTCTCACCCTCCTCTCTCTCTCACGTATTCTCTTTCATCCCCATCGTTCATATCTCCGCCTTTAACAGCCCATGGGACAACCATGCCGCTCCCTTCGGAACACCTCCACAACGCACCTTTCCCTTCCAAACTTCTCACTTATCAATTTTCCTCGATTGACACGTTTCCTTAGATCTTGAAGGAACTAAGAGTTTTCCTCCTCCAACGCCACTTGTCTTACTCCGAAAGCTTTCTACTGCTCTTTCATTCTCAGTCAAGTTGACGTTAAGTATCGGTTGAGTACAAAGCACACACACACGCGGAGGTGGTTTTGAGAAAATGGATTGCTTTTGAGGTTTCTGAGGTCATTTAACGGGATTTGCGATCGCTTTACTTATTTCGTTCACACGCATTCCTTCTCGTGCATCTCCATTAGAGATCGAAAGATAATGAACGCAGAGAGAGAAGCTGTTATTGAAATTCAGTTAGCGTTGCTAATAATACTCTATAGGACGCTATAATAAGTACACATATATTATGTACTTATACTATTATTGCCACAGATACTCGCTTAACTTAATTTATCAATTGCATTTAAAGAATTGGTGGATTATAGGTGTTTATTGAATGTTCTATTCCGCCACATTAAGTTTATTTTTAAATATTTGACTTAAATGAAGCATTTTTTAATTTAATTTAAGTCTACATCAAAAGATAACATACGCGTTTACTACCACCTGCCACGCGCCGAAAGGCGGCTTGCAGATTACTTATGTAGAAGTATTTGTAAATGTACTAAATTCTACTATTTTTTAGACTAGAGATGCATCCTATCCACTTATCCATTAGTTCTAGATTATACTAAATAATTGTTCTAAACCTCTTCGAGATACAATAAATAAAGTACTATTCTTCTATACAATATTCAACAGCAGTTATTGGATTAGGAAATAAAACACGAGTCCTAGCTGTACATCCCATAACCTCCTTTACATCCAAAATCCCATCTCTCTCTGCACATAGAAGATGGCGTCCCTCAGTCGCTCAGAACTGATGCATTAATAAACATCGACTTGTCACGCAAATTCAACGCAATCTCTCTGATATATACGTCTCGTAAAACGTCGACCGATCCATCTTCTCCGACCTCCTTTAAGTCTCTTTCGGAGAGGGAAATGTTTTGAGCGCCGCTTTCCGACATTCCCGAAGAGGGAACACCGCGGGACCATAAATGTTTGCCGGTGATGGACGACGGAGAAGTCCGACTGCGGCTACGCAATGCGCCAATGGACTGATTGCGTGACGCGCGTAATGGCAGCGATTTAATTTGTGCCGTCGGGACACAAATTTTTTAATCCCTTCGGAAAAAAGCGGATTAAAAATATGAAGGTGCGAGATTAAATTTGCATCCCCTGCAATCCGATTGCGCTCAATATATTTACTTCGGCGTGCATTTTTTATCGATAAAATTAGCGCGGGCGAAATTTTCTGCTGTCCCGTATTTATTTGGATTGATGCAGTTACGTGATTGGTGGAGCGAATATATATTTATAGCCAATCGTGCCGAGTTAAATCCTTACGTTGTTCTTTAGAGAGAGTGCCGATTTAAAATAGTGAAATGGGGTAAAGATATCAAATCATCATCATTTGCGATAATTTCGTGCTTTTATGAGTGAGTTGTACGAGTCTCAGAAATTTCCGTATCCGTTTATGAGCAGGAAAAGGTAAGGAAAGGTCATGAATGTAAAGGTCATCAGGACATAAGCTTAGGATAAAAGCCTCGCCCTTTGAAAGTGAAGGTCCTGACTAACTCATGTCCACAAAAGAGGTTACACATGTTCGAGAGTTCCATTGTGGAAAAGTTTCTCTGCCGACGGGAGTAAATAATTTGTTTTGTTTCCTAGGAAACGTATTACGAACTCGTCAAATTTTCTCCATGACGACATTTATTGAGATGAATCACAGGTATAACATAGAAAAATAGAATAAATGAACATTTGTTAAGAAACTGTGGATGAATAGTTAGACTTATTATCTATTTAATCTGAAGTTTTGGTAGTCGAAATAATGTGAAACAAACGGACAAAATGTTTTATCTCAGAACTGAATTCCTTTCAGTTCGCAAGAGTATTATTCAACAGCCCCCAATGCTATAGTTGGTTATATAAATTTATGGCGCAGATAGTTTCTATATTGATACTTTGTATTCTATGTATTACCTATGTACTCAGTTTTTATACAGGATTAATTATATAAAGCAACTAATTTTGAATCTTATAGTCATCCTTGTGTCTAAACATGTCACTCTTTTTCGTTAGTGTTCATTCTCATCAATATTATTCAAACTAACTGTAAGTTCAATCCAGTTATCTTGGTCAAATTAACTACATGAGTGGTAAATGTAAATGGAAAACTCTGCAACACATAATCTAATGATACATCAAAGGTTCCAGGGTTGCCAATTTTATTAGGAAACCGAATGAATAGGAATTCTCAGGGAGGAGTGACTTCGGATCTTATTTTTGAACGAGCGGTGGATACGTACGTTCGGTATGAGCTGAGCTCTTGAGAACGTGGACTTCATCCTCTTCGGTGGATTACTATTGTTTTCCAACTCACTCAGCTACGGTACTCTATTTCTCTCCCACGCAGAACACTCATATCCTTCCTTTCTTCCCAGATGGAGCGGTCAAACATCCCTTCCCCACTCAGCGGCTATTTTGTCTCTGCCATAGCAACCCTTTTGTCCAGTTCATTCCCCTTTCTCCCACTCTTTGTACATCCTATCTCTCTGTTTGCATGACCTCTTTTGATTTTATTCTCTGTGTTGCAACCACCTCTTCTCTTGCCCGAATTCTCAGTTCCGAGAGATTTTTTATCACTCTGCAGAAAGAAGAGGATTCTATTCCCCTTTGGCCGCCGACATCTTTTGTGGGCCGTTGTCTTTATGCAGCACGAATCATCAAGATTTCATTGTGTTTACTATCTTTGATTTAAATTCATGAGGTCGCAGTCTGGGTTACGGTAACCATGGCGTCGGGAAAAAAAAACAAAACATTTGAACTAGTAGTAATAGCAAAAGTTAATCGGGTTCTATATCAAATAATGACAGTCTAATACCAATTACTTTTACTAAGTTCTACTTAAGGTTTATCATTTATACAAAGATTAGTTAACGAGAAGAAATATACATTTAATATAATTTTTAAGTGTTGAAGGCCTGCGTTTATGAAATATTCCTGAATTACATCTCCATCCAAACATAAAAAACTGCTCCATACTCCCTTAGATTCTTTTTATTAGGTTATACAAAGCTACTAGATGATGATACTCAACAAAACCAAAAAAAATAATTATTTTAAATCTTTTCTATAAAGAAAAATTCTCATCTAATTACTGATAGACAAAGTCAAATATAAACTTCTTCTCGTATGAAATAGTTTTCGGCCTAAATATGGAAAATTTACATACATTAATAGTCTTACTATAGTGTAGTATGAGAGTTAATTACGAACGTAATGTACGAACACCGAAAACTCCCGACTCCACTTGACCATCTTCCCTTTAATCCCATCACCCACGCTTCCTTCTTCTCATTACACCATCATTGACTGCGTGAGGCGTCGTGACACGTGACGGAGGAGACTAATGGTTGCTTTGGGAACGAATGACATGGAAACGAAAGAGAGAAAAAAGGAGGAATGATAGAGGAGTCAAATGAAACGGCACTGATGATAGGTTGGAGAGGAGGACCGCCGAACTTGGAAAGACGCGGAGGGTTAATGATCCACTTCTACAGGGGGTCGAATTATTTCTATCCGTTTTGGTTTCCAATTTGAAAGACGTCTAAGATTTCAGCATCATTTGAGCATAAAAGTAGCACCACCAAAAATGCTAGTTTTTTTGGAACATACGTAGAGGTAATTTCGAGTAAACGAGGTATATTGGATGAAAATGTTTACTTGGTATCTTTAAAATGTATTTTTATGTTTAACTTGAACATTTAATAGAGCCTTACAATAAATAAGGGCCGTATATCGATGAGAAAAGATCGATAATACTAGTGTACATTCTGCGCTTTCAATTTCTTTTTCTAAGAATAAATTATACTGAAATGTTACCATTTCCACAAACTGCTTTCTCAAAATAACCTTTAAGTTTCATATTGAAATATAAATAAATCTAAATTTTATGAAAATTAAATGCTTGATAAGCTATCAATTTATTTAAAAGTTATACGATCAAAAGTAAAATCAATCTCAAAAGTGAGAGATACATATACAAATAACGTATCGTAGGAATTCAATCGCTAACCTTTCAGCTGCGATCATGCACATCTATATTTACCGCTATCAAGGAATATAACTCATACATATTTATACTGGATTGAAATTATTTTAATTATGAATGAATAAAATTGTTTAAATACAAAACGAAAGCATGATATGCACTACTCCATCTAACTGTTCTAAAAGTACCTCTCTCTATACATCTCGAGTAAAAAAGTCGATGGCGTTTACAAATGCAGACATTAATCCGCGAACAATAATGACCATTAAAAGTTATTTCGCTGCCGTGAAACCATGGAGATGTTCAAGGAGCGTTTTTAATTAAAAATCGCAGCAATGAGAGAATTTCTTGGTGCTCTCGAGGGAAGGCTGTATAAAAAAAGCGAGGAAAATCCTCAATGGTGAAAAGGAGGAGGGAAAAACGGCGACTAAAGGGATTAATTGAAAAGTGGGAATAAAGGTGTCGTGGACGTGGAATTGATGGAAGATGGGAGAGAAAATAGAGACTGCAAATGGAGTCGGTATTGGATGCAGAGAAAAAAAAGAATCACCGGAGAGAATGGAGAGACTGGATGAGGAATAAAAACTTCCACAGAAAAAAAAGAAAACGGTTTCAGTCCAACGCGATCGGATAATAATGTCAGTGCCGGTTAGTGGGGAATAAGTACAATTCAATTTCCAGAGGATTAACTGCTTTACGATTGTATATTCATCTTCTACCTTTATTTTTAATTAAATATCTCTCTCTATTCAAAATTTTAGTCTTATTTAACAACGAACCTTACCTAGAAACAATTGTTGCATCATGATATTTTCTATCCCAATAAATAAATTTTATGCCTTGATAACAACATTAAATCCGAAATTCTATCAAAAAAAAATTAGTCTTTAAACTTAAAGGGATATATTCTTTAATAGTTCAGCAAAATATGTTGATCTACATACCGTAAAGAGCTGAGTTATAAAATTGTCTACGTATTCTGCCTATTATTCACAACTTTAGAACGGATTTGCAAGAATTGACTTCGATGATGTTATTATAATACTTTACTTTGTTTTCCTAACGCACTAATATGAGCTAAGAACAGGATTCAGTAATGCGAAATACAATCTATTACTAATTTTGAAATATCTTTATTATGTTACCAATCTTAACAGTAACACATAACCACTTTATCAGCTCGTATCAACTTTAATCGATATTTATAAAGTAAAAATACTGTGTTGCTTAGTTTTATTTTCTTAGTTTTAATTTTAAAATTATTTAATTGATAAATTTAAATTGATAAATCTTAATGTGAGATAATAAATAAGATCCATATGTCGAAATTTAGGATGCTACATCAGGAACTTTATCAGATCGAATATAACTCTTAATTATTTCAAAAATGCACTACAAGCAGTATTAGACGATTGTACAACGATAATCTGCTACGTCCTGAAACCGTACGCAGAATTGAAAGTGCACAAAATCACAGAAACGAGATTGCATCAGCGATCCAATGGCATTATAACGGAATGCCTCGTCCTTTGAAAAAGATTCCATGAATGGACGAGTCGATAAGAAGGGAAACTCGATATCCGTTAAAAGACGACGACATCGGCTAACAAGTGTCTAGAAAAAAGGGTTCCGTTTCCACCTCTCAATAAAAAAGGCGAAATTAATACGAGAGAGGTGTGGCATTAAAGTTCCGAAATGGAAGATGAAAGGAGGTCTAAAAAAATATAGAGAGTATGGGGGGTCCACGCAAAAGAGGCGACCGACGGCAAAGAGAGCAGAGGACGAACTGTTTGGCGGAATGCGAGTCCCAAATGGAATGTCCAGGGAACGAGTTCGGATGTTTCCGACGAAACGTTCCACGTGGGAGCGACAAAAACGAAGGACTGCTAGTGACCTATCCACCTACACTCACAGCGTAACTTGCGGAAAAAAATCCCCCCCTCCCTCTCTACGTCCATCCACCCCCTCCTCCACCGAATTCGACCATTATTTCCCTCCGACATAGCCTTCTCCACGCCCCTCCTAAACCCAGAAAAACCCTTCCCTTCAACGATCGATGTTAGCGCCCTCCGGATGGGTCACTAGAGGCGAAAGAGCCCTGTTTGCTATCAGAAGAGCATGTCGCTTTGCACCGGTGTTATTGTACGGCGAAGGGGAAATTGGCTATGGCCGATTCGCTAATTTCGATTGAATTAAAATTGAATAGGCCATACCCTGATTCTTGTTTGTATATTTCCCTGTGTTTGCGGAGCCTAAAAGGGGTTTTGCCGTGGGCGATACTACAATGCATTATACCTCGTAGCGCTCAATTACGTAAAAATCGATGTGTTTCAAAAATTCACGTCCAATAATAGTGTTTTCGTATTCCAGACGGGAGTCCGCTATCGGTATGCACACCGACTAAAATAACATTTTCATATTAAAAGATTAAAAATTCTTTCGAAACAAAAGGTTCAAAGAGAATAATGCATTCCTTTAAATTTGCATAATATTCGCTACATGCGTAAAAAAGAGGCCAGTTTAAATAAATGCGGTATAATATAATATTACATCAAAGAGAATAAATATAAATCAACTTCGATGAAATAGCTTTATAGAGTATAATTTTTCTTTAATTTACTTTAATTATTGCGCTGATTTAAAAAAAGATAGAGAATAGTACTATTAAGGAACGAAATTTCAAGTCAAGTCGATTCAAAATAAATTTAATTTACCTCTTTAAATTCGTTTAAAGTTTGAATAAAAATCCTTTCAGAGTTTATAAGCGATATTTTTTAAATGGAATTTCAAAACAACTCGGTTCAAAATCAATTAAATATCCTATTTAAATTCGTTTAAAGTTTGTATAAAATTCCTCTCAGATTTTCGATATTTTTTTAGAATCGATGTATATAATTATGAGAGATTTAAGTAGCTGTGACAAACGACAAAGAGAGGAAGAGAAGGGAAAATGCTGGCAGATGCCTCTAGCGTCACATCCCGATACATTCTCTCTAGCCATCAATACCTTTAAGGATACGGAATGCGACGCACGTGTGCAGTAGTTCCCCCGTTGTCTCCGATGGGCAATCGAGAGTAATTGCAGCTCCACTGCAACGAACCGATTGGACGGGCTGAGAGGGAACCGATTGAAGCGAAAAAAAAGAGATATTTGCAGTTCACTTTTATCATTTCCGTGAAAAAAAAGAGAAGAGAACCTCCCGGATGGCACCCACAATGCAGTGCGCCTCTTTTTTTTCCCGCGCTCCCCCCCCGAAAAAAGGAAACCCAATTTACTCGGCACTGCGAAATGGCCGATCAAAGGATAGGCCATTGTATGCGATCGCACTTACACACAAACACATCGAGAGATCGATTACAGTCTATACTGAGCAATGATGCTTTTACAAATAATAACTGCGAAAATAACAACAGGAGGAGATGATGTGTGTTGACATTTTCAGTAGCGTAATGTAGTCGTGAAGCGTTCTAATTTCTGTTGAGGCATAGCTTTGAGTAATGATAAAGCAAATTTAAGAAGATGATTGATGACAGTTTTATGTCTAATAAACCCATAAAAATCATTTATCAATCTAGAAAGAAGATGATAAAATATGACGACATTTAAATTACCGATTTAAAAAGAGTGATTAGCGTTTATAAATAACTACAAAAAAACCTTAAGAAAAGACTTATTTAAAGCCAATTTTCATGCGAGGTGAAATCTATTATAGTATACAAAACATTCTTAAAGATTATTCTAAATACCTTTAAGCATAAAAAAGATGATAAAAATCTAATCATTCACATATGATAAAGTTGTTGGACTGGAATGAGAATTTTTCACGCTCAAATTTTATGCCATTTCGAGTGAACGAGTTTGAAAACGATATTCTTTAAAGGAACAAGTGATGCGGAATAACATGCTTAAATTAAGCACGGAATATCGCAATATAATCGGAAAGAGTTATTGCAAGAAATTATAGAAAACACAGAAAATACTGAGTTTTTCATTTATAATCACCTCAAGCATTCTAAATATTTTATTACCAGAATAAACTTTACTTTATCAGAATATTAAACGAAGACATAGCGAAAGAATTGTAAGATTGGAATTCAAAGATATTTATACGATTGATTCTAATTGAATAATTAGGGATATCAGAACATATTTACTGTAGTGAATAGAAATACCAGTAAATTAACATAAAAGAATATAATGAATTTTAGTCAAGTATATAAATTTAGAATAAAGTAAGGTTTTATTACGCTTTGAACGTAAACGTTTTCCTCTATAAGAATTTTTAAGTACTCTACAAGTATTTGTAAGAATTTCAAATAGAGGTTAAAACCATTTCCAAATAAATCCATATAAACCTATTGGGTGAAAGATCATGCTAGAGTTCTTCTTTACAGGTGTTGATTGAACTGTTACGGATTATTGTCCTGGATGCAATGCTCATTGTTGGGAAGAAAAATCATCATTTTAAAAAAACGAGACAATGGGGATGAAAGAGGACTGAGAATAATGGAAACAAGAGCACAGAAGAGGAAGAAGAAGAAGAGGGGGAGAAGAGAATGAATGATAAAAAGCCGTGTGATCGTGGCCGCAGACGAGGACCAATGAACCACCGAAACTCTGCCTAATCACCGTAGGACACATGCTCGAAATACATACGAGTGTGAAGCGATCAATCAGACTAATAGGGGAGGGAACACCCCTCCGCTCCCCATTCCACCAATAATGACAGACTCAAAACCAAGTGCACATCCTATTAAAATCCTTTCCTTTTTCCCCTCTAATCCCCACTTCCCCTTGAAATGGTGTTCCCCGAAGTAAAGCCCCCCCCCCCCCCCAAAAGGCTGAGCCATATAATCTTGGTTCGCAGAATATTTTGTAATCGTATTTATTAAAGTTTGGATGTAATTTAGGGTTTATTTTGGCTAGACTTAGTGCGTTTAATTTGCGGAATCAGCTGATGTGGAGATTGGCATCTACGAAGGAAAGTCTCACGATGTTTTAGGAGGTGAATTTTATATCAGGTTAGGTTTCCAATGGCAACGCATCTATTGATTAAATATAAAATGATTTTTGGAGATACTAGAGAGAGTGAAATTTTAAGATTATGCTTTGGATTTGATTCAAAATCCTAAGGAAACTCTGTAAACAGTAGCAAGAGTTAGAGACGAGAGCAAGGTGTTTTCTCACAACATTCATCTCAAAGAACTACATTTTAAAAATTTAATTTTCTCTAAAAAGTTCTTTGAAATACAGAATTAAAGAACATTCCATATTCTATTATCAATATAAAACCCTGGATTTTCATTCATGTGACAGTATAATAAATGCTTAATATCTGCCGTTTTTAACGGAGGTCATAATTAATGCTACTTTTGAGAAAACGTTTCGTATTACATTGTCTTAGAATTTTCTATTTAGTTAATGCAAGCAATTTAGAATGTAAATGCATACGAACGTGTATTCAAATTTCTCAAATTCTAATTTTCCTGATTTGATTGCTTACAAAGTGGTAATATAGTGTATCCTTTGACCTAGCATTTCTTTTCATTCTTCATCTATGAAAAGAAGTAATTTTATCAAAATTTTAAATCGAGTGTTTGGTTTACTGGATATTTGGATAATATAAAATGGAAATGTAGGACAGAGATCTAAAAATAACACGACAAGGAAACAGTAACCAAAGCCGAATTAAAATTAAAATATAGCTGGATATAGAAGAGATATGATTCATAAAATACTCAAAGCGTTTCATAAAAATTACCAAAAAGATTATTTACTCCGCATGAACTTGAAGAAACTTGTGACGGTTTCATAAATTTTCGGCTCCCAATTTAAAATTTTCCAAGTAAACCGAACTCATGCACAGGAAAATAACTCGCATCAAGTGACGAAGAAAATCTTAAGTAAGAGATTGGGAAAGCACGAGCTTCGTTTAAAGTGGATGGAAAGAGGGTGAGATGGCGGAAAAGATACAAAGTTTGTGAAACTTGTGAAGATTGTTCACAGCGCTGGCTTCAAATTATAATCCACAAGATCGAAGCAACCAACCTTTAAGACACTCCCTCCGGAGAAGAAAATTTCTCAAAGTGGTTCGACGACGAAGCAATTTAACCCCTGCAAGTGATGAGAGGGTTGAACTCGGTTTTTTGATCACCATTGCCGATATACTACATCGACCCTTCCTCTTGCACACCTATTTCTCCCCTCTTTTTCACCATAATTGGCTCGCTTCGATCGAAGCATTAAATGAAATTTCGACCAAATTAGATTAGCAATGAAACAGGGACTAATTTGACAAATGGAATCTAAATAAACATGGATGCCAACCGCGTTGTCTCGAGAGGTTGTAATCAATGGAAGAACACTTGAAAGTTGGTTTTAATTCGTGTCAAATAGGGGAACGAACGTGCTCAAGATTTCATGTATCATTAATTTTACTGACCATGTATCTATCCAAAAAATATTATATTAATGAGGAAAGACATTTTGTTTGCTTTCTAGGTTTGATTGACATTTTACGCGCAAGTTTAAACTTTTGATGATTTCCTGAAATTAGTTTAATCGATATTAATATCTTAGTATATCATGATACTGATGTGTATCATAATGGTTCTTTTTGGATGACAGGATGTCATCGTTTTTCTTGAGAGATACATAATATAAACCTTTGAAGCTAGTGGTTCATACTACTTCAGAGGCCTTTTAGGAATCTTTATGAATGAATTTAAATTTAAGATGTGGTATTCATCGACTTAGCAATTCATTTTTCTGACTATCGAATAGAAAAATAACGATATATTTTGTTTGTAAACTTGAAATACAGCTTTGAATATATCGTTTCCATATACTTTCCCATCAATCGTTCTCAAAATCATTCTCTGTCCATTGAATCCTCATCTTTCCGCAGCTCATAAAACACAACGCGAGACACATCGACTTCTGATCCAACCGCCGAATGGCTTCTATAGAAATAAAAACCGTATCTTCCTTCCCTTGTCACAGCGTCCCCCCCCCTCACTCAAATTACTTCCTCCCCCCATTACCCTTTCCCTCAGGGCACGCACCCTTTCCCAAATTCGGGACTCCTGATCATCCTGTGATAGTCTCCTCCGCCTCCAATTTCCTGGTTCGCCAATATAACTCCCCTCAACGATTGGCATTCTTCCAAAGCTCGTCTTCGCGATCGTCTGATATAAGGAAGCGCTGCCTTTAACGGGATTCGATGATTGTGTGTGACGTGGATGGAGACCTTAAGGAGCGGATCTTTTGATTGGCCAATGTTCCTCGGATTGCCGTTTAGGACGGAAAGAGAGAGGAATAGCGTTTTTGAGGAAAGGAAGGGTAAGGAGGACGACAAGAAGAAGAAAACGCATCCACGATGGACTTGAAATCTTGCGCTCTTCTTTTCACATCTGCAGAGAATCGATACAGGAACTCTGGCGTAGAATGATGGAAAGGGATAAGATTCGTTCTAATAATTTAACTGACACTAATTTTGGCGCTCGAATGTTAGATGCAATTCTTCTTTAATCCGATAAATACTCCCTTATTCTCCACGACTACCAACTTCTAATAATTAAAAATTTATTAAATAAAGTAGAATTTTCAATCTGTTCTTAATTACACTACTCCCTACAAAATAGGATAAAATTCTTATTTTCTAGAATGAGTATAACTTCATGCAGCAGATATTGAGAAAATTTTAATGGTAATTCATGCATAATATAACGATCGGAAACTTCAATATCGTCTTTTCAATATATACAATGCTCCCCACGCTTGTTCAATCATTGAATCCTTACATTCTTTATTCTGATCTTACAATTTTTTGTTTCCAGATTCCATAATATCGATCTTTTAGCACAGAAGATAACAGCTAAACAAGGAATATTAACTATTGTAAATTAGGGAAGTGCATTACAAACATTTATAAGCATTACATATATTTAAATTAAACGAATTCAATGTAAGTTAAAATATTTAAATCTATCATCAAATTCATAATCCATGAGCTTATTCCGAGTTTTGCTTATACTCTAATGCATTCCAAAGAAACCCTCAATGTACCGTATTATTACATGTGTACCGTATTAAATCACCAGAAATATTGTCATACATCCCTCCAGCTACAAATCAAACCTACACTAACGACCCACGAACTGGATTACATCACAATCATTTCTTCACGCAACACCGACCACTAGACACACCATCCAATAGAAGCAGCAAGTATTATAACAAATGAACACCACGGCAGCGAAATTTCCGGCTTGGGGGGAATTCCCTATCCTCCCTTTAAGTACGTCACCACGGATACTTGCGGATGGAAGAAGACCGGAAGTGAGTTAAGGATCGAGTAAGGGGAGGGGGGAGGGGGGGCCCTTTTATGCAATACAATCGCATCTATTGGAATCGTAGCAAAAATGGCGGACGAGGGAGGGAGGGAGTCGTGGGTGGAAAATAAGTGTGTCCGAGAGAAAAGAAGATGGAAAGGGGGGGGTTTCAGATGAGCCTGTAATGACGTGCAAATTGGTTTCTGAGAAGGGGTGAGAGACGTCAGAAGAGTGTCGAGGGGAACGGTGGGGTATGACGACGATGAACTGCGTGACACGGAAGGGGCTGATGGGGGAAGGACGCGTGTCTGCAGCGGTGGTAGAATCCTCACGCCAAAGGCATCGCGGTTTGGAGAATTCTTAAAGGGGGGGAATCCTCTACGTCAGGGGTGCGCAACCTGCGGCCGTACAGTCCTATGCGGCCGTGGACAAGTACTTTGGCGGCCGTGTGTGTGTGGACAATTGCTGTAAAACTTTTATTTTATACCATATTAAGTAACGCAGACATTTTTTTACACATGTAGACCAGTAAATGTAATATGTCAGATATATCATACTCCATTTTCATGTGAAATTTGTATATGTTTACGTAAATCATAAAGCATTATTAAGTTTACTTGGACTTACTGGCGGCCGTTTCTGAAGTAAAAAGTCTGTAGTGCGGCCGTCAATAGCGGAAAGGTTGCGCATCCCTGCTCTACGTTATACGAGGTTTTGATGGAAGGGATGGGAGACATAACTCGTCTATTCCCCTTCAATATTTTTAACTGAAATCTCACGAAATGGGAACTTTGGTGTCTGAAAAGGGCCCCGACCCTATCCTGTTAGACAAATTTAGCGGAGGCCCTAGCGCGAAAAAACGAGGGCCTTGGGGTTGCACGTGCTTCCAGCTTGTCCCCGGCACCCTCGGTGAGGGAGCAGGTGGATGATCGGGTGTTATCCGTCGTCTTCGGAGGGAAATTGCCATGCGGAGGACTCGATGGCACTCAGCTACTCATACCATTATGGGAGGGGGAGAAGGGCCCTCTTCTTTGAAGGACCGTGTGATTTTTATGCATGCCAAATGTGCGAGGGTTACACGGACGAAGGAGCGGGTCTTCTGAAGTTAGGAAAGACGTTCTCTCTCTAAGAGAGGTTCCCACCACTTTCCCACTGAAGAGAATACCAATAGGTGAACTGGAGCGTCTCAGATTTGTTTGAATATGCATTTCATGGCGTCGAAGATTTTATTTACCCTCCGATCGTTCGATGCGAATGAGCGGTTCCAGATTCGCGTGTGTTTGAGTTACTCAAAGCTGTAGGTGTTGAAGACATGACTATAAGGAAGGATTACTCTGCAAATATTTAAGGTTAACGTCTCACAGATTGACATTACTACCATGTCTTTAGATATGGAAATATCAAATGCGAACTTGTATTTAGTTATACTTATTATTTATAGATGGATGATCAGACCAAAGAGGACATTATCTTCAAGGATATGCTGGATTTTTAAATTGTTATTAAATGTTTGCGTAATCTCAGGATTTGGTAGAGAACCTTTACACAGGTAGCAACATACTATTACAACTCTATTCTGTACTAAATAAACCAATAATAATAATAATAAATAGCCCCTATAAATAGAAATAAAGCTAACGTACGTAACGTAATGTAATAACGAAAACTTTAGCGTATATTTTCCTAATTTATGTAGAGTTACACTTACTTAATATCTGTGGAATTTAATCATTCGTAACTTTCATTACTAAATAATACTTTCATCATATTTTGATGTTCAAAGAGAGAAATTATAAACTTATAGCTCAACAATAGCACCCTTGAATATTCATCATTCCCTTATTACCTTTCCTTCAATAAATACACGATCGCATTCATTCATTCAGAGGTATCCGTTTCGAATTAACTGCATATCATACGAGATAAATATCATACTTTGAAATAAGTTATCGTATACATGAGTGCCTTTAATATCGATATTCTCTACACAATCATTAGTTAAAATAAACGATAACTACTGTCATGTTATCAAAGTATTTATTAACTAGTATGCTGCTATGATACGTCCACTCCCTCCCCTTCAGAAATTGATATTATTTCATTGATCCTCTTCTCAGACGATTGCCTTTAAAATGAATTGGAATAAAATATCCATTTTTTATATATATTTCTCCCTTCAGACCTCAGATCGAAATAATAATAAAAAAAAGATAATCAGGAAACAAAGTAGACGACCCCCGCCCCCATTATTAATTCCGCTTTCAAATTAATTCGGACGTCCACAACACAGATCCGATTGTTTCCGGAGATAATGGCCAAAAAGAGAGAATTAAAAAACACTCGAGACGATTCTCATCCCTTCATCAGTCGGAAGGGATATATATAAAAAAAAGAGAATTCGTTTTTCTTTTTTTATTCCTCCGATTTCAAGTTTAATTACGTTCGCGGAAGCAAATTAAAATTAAATAAAAAAAACAAGAATAAAAATTCGATTTCTTTGTGATGAAAAAAGTTATTCTGCTCCCTTCTTTAAAAGGAGGTAAGCAGAGACGCTCTCATCAACTGAAGGCCTTCTTCGCTAAAGATTGGAATTTTTTGAAGAGGGAAACGAGACGAAACATATCGACTGGGATCGGAATAAGAAGTAAGGGGAAGGAAGGGTATTTGATTTCGGAGGGGGAATATGCGCGGTAACAGGGAGATAATTGAGTGGGGATAAGAAGTGGTGAGCTGATGGGAAAGACGGTGGATTGCCGTTATTGCAGATTTCTCCGGAGACAAAAGAAGTCGTAAATACGTGGGTGAAATGCGTAATATCCGTCGAGAGTATGAATTGCTGCTATGAGAGAAGGGAGATGTGCAATAAAAAAGTTAATTTTCAATTAAGAAGATATAATGGAGTAATTTTGTGAATTGGCTCTTCTACTGCATCTGAAAGGCCAATATTTATTTCGAGCTTTTTTATTTTATTCCACAGAAACTGATTAGAAGAAAAATGATTCTTTATTTGGTAAGAAAAATCTCTTCATAAGTAGTCACCTTATTAGATTCGATCAATGTAAATAGTGAGCTTATAGATATGTACTGATATTTACTTAAATATTCTGTTCATTTCGTTCATGGAACAAATGAAAAAATGTTTATTTTCTGTCCTACTAATACGTGTATTGAATGAACTAAGAGATTGAACAGTATTTAGATAAATGTTCAACTTCAAATTATTATTAATTGCAGAAAAATAATAGCAATAGAAACGAAGAAGGTAAAGAGATGGTAAATTTTGAAAGTTCCCTAGAGATAACGAACTAAATAAACAAGTTGAAGATGACCATCGATGGCTAAAATGGTTTCCAATCAAGTGCAGCCATTAAAATTACTTTTACAGATACAAAGTTTCCGCTTTTAATGAATTAAATCAAATTGAAACTATTAAATTGAAAATCAATAACATGGTTGTTATTCTGTCTTATGCATACACGTAGAACCACGAATGAATTGGCCTATTTCTATGAATGAGTATTGTAAAACACAAGCTTTGTTATTTTGTATCGTGATAATTTCAACCCTAAACAAAACAGTTCTAGGTTATTTAGCATTATTATCGATTAAAATGTTTATAATAAATATCTAAAAACAATCTATTCAAATTGAAAATTAAACGTGTTTCGTAAATATGGATACTCCGATCAAGAAACCATTCCCAAGGTTTTCACCAAGGAAACTTTTATAACCTACTAAATATCTCAGCCCATAAAAAGAAGGCGATGAAACTCGGGCCAAAGGTTTATGACTCACGGACCAATTTCTCGTAAGTGACACATCACATATTTTCACATCCGCTCAGGGAGTGGGAGCATGCCCGCACAACTCCTATACGTCAAAAATAGAATAATCCCCAATCTTTTGATCATTGTCGCCCTAGACACCAACTCGAAGAAGTTATTTCCTGAAGCCCGATGAGAGAGAAAATGGGAAAGAAAAACCTTATTGGGAGGAATGAAATCGTACGAGATATGCGATGAAGTATGCGTGGGGGAGATAGGGACAAATGTAGAAAGGGATTATAAGAGAGGGGGAGGGGGGGAAATCCTAAGAGGGTCGCATAGTGAGGTCACATGACTCCTGCTCAAGCAGAAATGGGTTCGGATATATTGGAAGATGCTTCCCCCACCTCAACATCCATCGAGGAGAAAAACCAAGAATGGATACAGGAGGGGTTTCTCAGACATTGCAGAAACCAATCGAGGGAAGGGAGGATATTGGAGTCTTATGGGCGGTATGAGGGGGTTGTCATGGCAAAGGGAGCTCGGGGAAGATGTTATGAGCCCCGCCGATGGAGTACATGAAGTGGCACTGGGAGATTAAGAGGAAGGATAAGATGCAAGAGGCTATGGTATGATGTAGCAGTACTGCCCTTCTGTGCTCGTGTAGAGTCGAGAGTGGTTTGTGAATTCTGAGATAGTTTATGACTCTTGGACGCTTGCTGCGCTCTCCAAGATCGTGTGGTGGATGGTTGAGATGTCTCCTTCATAACGAGGCTAGTGGATGGTTTCGCGGAGGTTTCGAGTTTTATTCCGGAGAACATGCAATCAGCAGTGGATACCGGAAGGAATCTCAAGAGGTCAATTCAGAGAAGAGGAGGAGTCTTGGGTAGTTTGATACAAGCAAAAAGAAATATGATATCGTCAGCCATCAGATGTTTAGCACTTTTGATGACTTAGCAAAGATTTTATTATAAGATACATCTGCTACCTGAAAGCTATCTTTACTTCAATATTATTTTCTGTGTAAATACAAACGATTTATTTATTTATTTTATTCTTAAATTATGTTAAGCCGATCTTACACTTAACCTCTGAAGGGATGTACTTCTCTGAATAAAAGAATGGGGGTGATGTTGTTCGAATAAATATAATAAAATTGGAAAACTTTTAAAGCAAAGCTTAAAAACGTGTATAAGGATCTTAATTATGAAATCCTTTAATATAATTCGTTCCATTATATTACGAATCAGCAGAGAGAAAAATTAAATTCACTGATAAGTTCAAGCATCGCTCTCACAGTACATCGGGGATTTTCTAGCTTCTTTCCTTAATTCAAAGACTTCTAAGATGCAGAATTAATTACACAGTCAATCTTCATAATAATCCTAACTATAATCTCTTGATTCCAGGTCACTCATTACTTTTATAAATTTGAGCGAAATATATTGTATCGTTTTATTTTTTATATACGCTTAAAATTATCAATGGTTTGACCTAGAAAAACACAAACTTATGCGGAGTAATATATAGGTACTTAAACGAACAGCAATGCCAGGTTTCTAATTATAAAAATCAGAAATAGGCTTCTAATAATATTTAAATTATTTAATAAATTCTACTCCTTTCCAGAATTATTAAAATTCTATAGACCTTCATCGACGTATAAAATTGCTAAATTTGGCGTTCTACTACTGCGAAAACTTCTTGATGCGATTTATGTCCTCCGTTGGCTTACTTCAAGCATCTATTACGTATCCCAAAGAGAGATAACAGCATTATAAGGGTCAACTCCAAGAGGTCGCAATCGCTGAACCCCTTTGAACATCAAGAAGCGAAACTCCACAGGAAAAGGAAGAAGGAATTACGTCACAGTGGACGGACGAAGAAAAGAATTGCAAAGTGAAAAATTAAGAGAAAAGCGTTTAAAAAAAAAGTCTTTTTCTTTTCGGGGGCCGATTTCTGCATTGTTCTGATAAGAATGAAAAATGAAGGCTGAAAAGGCTTTAGCGGAGGAGTTCCACTTTATCTCGTCTCTTGGTTACCGAAAAACGTTCCTCTCCTCCTCTTTCTTCAGTTCGTGATCCCTGTCCTTTTTTTCAATTCTACCCTCGTTATTGTCTCACGCATTCGGAGGTCCACCCTTCATTGTTCTCTTTCTAACTCTTTTTTTTAAAAACTCATCCCTTATCCAAACTCGCCGCAACCACCTCTGATCACCCCCGCCTCCTGTGCCCAAGGCACTCCATCAGAAAGGCGCCCCCATTGGAACTCTTGCTTTTTTCCCACCATCCCGAAACCTGCGCTTTTCTCGTTCCCATATCGCCCTTTTTATATTCCCCCTCTCATTCCACACGCACACACGCTCTTGATCGGAGTGTGTATTCGCCGTGCGAACCGAGTTTCAGGAAATTGCTCTCCGTTTCGGACTTTTACGGGCGAAAAATAATACGCGTGCGCTCGTTCCCCGCTTCCTCACGGGGTTCGTTCCACCATGATACGTACCCTTTCCACCAGAGCTGCCGTGCTTATTCCTCGAATCCGTCCAGGTCGTTCGTTCGCCTTTCAATAGAGGTGTGTTTTATTTTGGAAAAGGTTTATCCTAGTTTTGTACGATTTTACTCGAATTCTCATTTGTGGAATTCTTTTAGGTTCTTCTTTCCTTTCATAACCTTTATCTGTCTTTAAATGAATCTTTGATTCGATAAAATTTCATTTTGTTTTCTCTTCAATAATAAAAGCAATAGAATTACGTAATTAACTTTGTTTCAGAGAGAATCCATCGGTTCTTTAGATGTTTTACGTAAAATATTATCAATTGACAACATCAGATGTTACAAAGGATGGTGTATCGATAATTATTTTCCTAAATTAAAATACGAAAACGAAATAAGACTATGACAAGTGATCTTAGAGAGACCTTACAAAGATTGGTGTATCCATATTTATTTTCCTAAATTGATACATGAGAACAAAATGAGATTATAACAAGTGATCGATTTCAATAAGACGCGATCATTTAAATTCCATTATTCATCTTCCAAAGATTTCCAAGGTTTAAAAAATCAACGTTCAACGAACTGTGGCATCCCTACATTTTTTTTAAAGACTTTGAAACGAAATTGCACAGGAAGTAATCGGGATTGAATGGCTTAAATTTGGGTTAAGAGATTTGTTCGACTGATTATGTAAAAAGCCTTTTTCTTTTGTGAACCAAGGTTGGAGATGAATTTCTTATACATGAGATGCAAAGCGATGCCGAGTCTGCTCTAAAATTAGAATTCGTCAAGTTACTTCCGGAACGTTCAGGTATTACCTCCGCGAATTCTCTCTTTTCGTCTCTCTCTCTCTAATCCCTCTCCCTTACCTCTCTTATCTTTTCTCTTCCTCGTTTTCATTTACAGCGACTTCACTAGCGCCGCCACTCGCGAAAAGCGGTAATAAAAAAAAGAGAGGGAAATTTGAATGGAATGATAAGAGGGCTGAAAAATGTGCTTTTTGGCGCGATGACTTTTCTTGTTTTCGCGAGCGCAATACGAGTGTTTGTTGTTTTTTATTCTTTTACGCAGTTAACGAGACGGTTATTGACGAGCCGTTATTTTTTTTTATCCTCCAAATTTAACCGCTTTTCGGGCGCATCCAATTCAAATAAGTCAATAAAGCGGCGGTTGAAAATGATTCGTCTTTGTTTGGAAGCAATCTCAATCGAGAGATAAGCGGCGAATAACTCCGTTTCAATCACCAGTTTCGTTTTTATTCAAAACTCCCGATTGAATGATAAATCGATCGATTCAAATGAGTTTGATTTAGTGCTAATCAAAAGCCCGTTGCCAATGGTGATATCGATGGGCGGTATTCAAATATTTGCGGACGGCATCCAATTTACTCAAAATATAACGTTTTCATTATAAATCTGCGGTGAGATGAGAGCGATAGACGTAAATGTATCGGAAGGAATCGATTCTAATCTTCGAATCGAGATGAATTTGATTTGCTTGATTGCCCTAACATAGATTTTACACTTGTTATTCAATAGGATTTTGTCTATGTTTTATTCCCTAATGATTATTAGTTTATAACATATCAAACGTTTAATAACACATGGCGTTATTGATTTTGTTCTAAACCACTATTAATGATTGATACCAAAAGTCATCAAAACTCTCTTTAAGTGGGCTTGATAATTAAAAAAAAAAGTAACTCACTATTTTTTTGTTTTTCTAAACGGAATTGGCATGCTTTGCTTATAAAAACCTCTCATTCTATTTTGATGTATAATATACAGTTTGAGTAATTGAGAAGTACTAACTCTTGCTATGTTAAAGTAACATACGGATAATGTCAGAATAAAGTCTAAAATTCGATCTCACAATCAGTAAATTATATTATTATTCAAATAATTTAAGTAAAAGAATTATGCTTCATTCATTAAAAGATCTGCGTCCACAAACATAGAATTTAATAGCCAGAGCTTATCTTGCGGTATTCCATGAATTTTCATGAGAACATAAGGATTCAACTAAATATTTTTATTGAAGTAATAAAAGGTTGATTTCAAGATGGAACCTATTTTATGCAAATGGATTTAAATTCGTTACTCAATTACAATATCGCTTTAATTATTGTTCTGATAAGAAGACTATAAAGGAAGTCTTTAGGCAATTGAACAAGATTAGGATATCGGAGCGAAATTAAGTTTCTGCTGAATGAGATGATTCTGACCTTTTCTGCCCTTTTATCTTATTCGAAGCATCCGAAGAGGGCACTTCTGTTAATAGGAGAAGATAAATAATTAAGAATTTCCTTCTGGAGAAGGGAAGGGAAATGTCATTAATTCCTTCACTTTCTAATATTTCCAGACAATCCTCTGAAGTATGTTAAGTACTACAATAGAATTGTAACACAAAGAAATATCCATATCTCTCCTCAATTATTTGATACTTTAACTGTATATTAATTAAGACCCCTTATAATGTATTGATGTAAATTCAAGATCAATAAATGGCCCTACTTTGGACATTTTATTTCGAAGTTTTATAAAAGTTAACAAGAAAAAATAGATAAAAACATTTAAACTTAATAGTTTCTACATTTCATGTTTTCGTTACTTCTGACTCTAAATATCCTATTTATTTGTGTTTTTGTTTCAATTTCCCCGAGGATTAAATTATTAAAAAAGATTTCATTATTGAACATTACTGAAAGTTTTTTGAAGATCGAAATGTTTGTTCACATGGCAACTCAAATAGGGTACAAAGAAGTGCGTAGGTTGTAGGTAAAAATAAAACAAACCTCCATCGTGGTAAGCAAGCTTTTCAAAGCACTATAGAAGTTAAAACAGTTGTACTAGAAAAAGTTCACGCTAAATTTAAAGGAGATAATCATTTAGCTTTAAACGTTTGTGTTATGTATGTAGATGTAGATGTATTGATCTTAGCAATGAAGTATATATAATTAAATGCTATGGCCAATTGAGTCAGTCAGTCAGAAGTCAGCTTTTTTAAACTAATCTCTTTTCATTAGGACTTTATGCAAATGCAACATTACTACCTCAAATTTAGTGCATTAAAAAGATATCCTTTTAAAATTCTTATGTCCAAGAGTCCAAGAAATCTTTTCGTTACAAAATTAGTACGAGGAAACAAAATTAAAGAAAAAGTACGGAATCGAAGCAGAGAGTTTTTCTATGGGAAACGTGACGCCAAATGTGCAGCGAGATTTCTCGAAAGGTCAAAATGAAAAGGAATTGAAACAGCAGAAAGAGGAGTGAGTAAGGGTTCTCCAGGAATGATTTTTTGAAATGAGAGAGTGCTCTAGAAAAAGGCTCAAGAAAAAGTATCAGTGCTCAAAATAAATCAATAGTCCGGACATTACGTGAATGTATGGAAAAGAAATGCTCGTTGCAAAGTATTTCTAAGGAAAATGCAGACGTGTTTCTTTTGAATTTTTTTCCTATTTCTTTTCGAATCATAAGGTCCATGAAGGGTATAAAGGAAAATTCTCACATGAAAGATTAAGATTTCATCCTACCTATGGATGAATCCTGCTCTCCGATGAGGATTTGATCCCTTAAAAAATCATGTTCGATCCGTTGGCTAATGCGTTATCCAAAAAGAGTTTTCTATATCCTAAGAAGAAAAAATATTATAATTCAAAGTTCCCCTTCAATTTTTCGATTGAAATTGAAAAGCGGAAAGCTTGAAATGACAAAAGTTAAAAGCATTGCGTTTCGAGATTTGAAAGAAGATATTCTCCAAAACGTATCTTCGAACTTATATATACATATTATATTAAAGAGATTAGAACCTCACAAAAATTCTATTCTAAATCATGTAGAGAAAAAAAATACGACATTCATACTACCCTTGATTAAATATAAAAAATTTACTTAAATATGGAATATTATTATATTCTATGTACTAGTCATAACTTTTTCGAATGAATTACTTTTCATCATTTCGACTTTAAAGCTGACTGCTTAACAAATTCAGTTTGTATGAAAATGTAATATCTAACAAAATCCTAAAATATCAAACAGAAATTAACACTTCAGTAGATTTCCCTTTTCACAACATATTTTAGATACTTTTGACTTATTGTCAAATAGATTTACTGTTACATTAACAGAAAAGGGTATCAGGCCATGATGAAAAACTCTTCGAATTTATATTCATCATGCTCATTATATACACAATATTGATAATGGGAGCCAATAAACCTTTTCATCAATGAGAAGCAAACATTATTAGCTACATAATCTCATGAATTTTAAGTTCATGCAGTTCAATTTAAAGGATTCAATTACCTTTACTGGTTGTTATTTAAAAATATTCTGATCACAAAATCACGCACAACTCTTCCATTGTCACAAGGGGTGAAAGCAGTATCCTTTAAGCCTAAGACGTTTGGAAGGCTCTCAGAGTCAAAGCGTAACGAGAATTTGGCTCAAAAACCACGAGACCACCTGGAATCGGTTCCAAGTTTAGAAAAAGAAACCCTTTTTTTGCCCCTATCCATCAACCTCGACAGGAGAGCATTTTCCTCAACGTCTCGGCGATTGGAAATACGTCAGAGACTGCGGTCGGGTTCGACAGTGACGAAAGACAACGTTAACCCATCCTCTTATATAAAAGGGAGGAGATGAGTCTCAATTTGTCGCGTGGAGGCGGATTAAAGTAGCTAGGCAACGACCGCTGCCATCAATAGGCTGTCCTGAGCCAAATGCATCCAAAGAGAAGCGATAATCCACGAACTTGTGGATTTCAAATATTTAGGCCTCTATTCTCTACATACGATATTATATGAAACTATGTATTTATAGAATTAATATAGCTCCTTTATTTCTTTTAGTATATGTGTAAGAACAAACTAAACAGTGACCCAATTTTGATGCATATTTTAAGTTAGTTCATAAATGGCGTATGTCCTGAAATTGCCTCAATAAAAACTACATGCTTATCTATAGAGTTCATTAAGCGTTGTGTAATTGATATGCTTTAAAGGATGTATGGTGATTAGAAAAAATTAAAGTTTAAGATTTTCACAAGCAATCGACTACTAAGGAAAAAGGTTTTTGAATCAGAAGATATAGACGTATGAGCCGGAAGGATATATTAAATCAGTTATTTCAAAGAAGCAGGGTTTGTGAAACCCTTTGTCATATGGCCTTAGCAAAGGGAGAAACAGTTTCTTTAATGTACTTTTAAAATAGTAGTTGGACGACTATTAAGATACGTAATGACTTTAGTAGCATCACGATGCTGAACATTTATTTCCGTCCATTCTCCTCCAATGCGTTAACTGGAACAGCGATTGGTTTCTCACCCATCACCCAATGGTCACCCATCTCAAAATCCCTTTCTGATATACGTAAGATCAAGTATTCTGGAGATGGACGTCGGGAACGAAAATCCCGTCTTCATCTCATCGAACGGCTTATATGTGGAAGATGCGGACCCAGTCTCCACAAGAAAGACACGTGTCTCTCGCGAGAGAGAGGCTTCCTTCTTTTTCCGCATATCTCGTAGCATAAAGCCTTCGGTGTAAGCCCCCCCCTCCATCAGACCCTGCCAAATCCCGTGACGGACGTTATGGTAGCGCCCTCCCTTTTACACCCTCACTACACCTGTGCCCCGTGGGAGGGAAAAAAGGGAATTGTTGATGCGGCGGGGAAAAGATGGGAAGGCGCCAGGGGGTAACCATGGCAACCGATGGGTTTCCTCCTCCGGGCGGGAGATGAGTCATCTCTTTCGGCTGCGGTGAGGAGTGTGGGGGATGCCAGGGAGTTGATAAGACGATTTATTGGTTAAGTTTGAGAGTGCTGAATCTCATCTTCCGCTTGAGTTTTGAGCAGGTGTGCCGCGAGACTCTGGAGCCAAGTGGGAGTTTTGGTTACAGATCGCTGGAGATGTTTACCTTAGGGGAAGTTATTGCACCGCGTTTGGAGGGGGTTGAAACTACTACCCCTTTCAAGTTTGCTCCCGTGCGCGGTGCAATATGAAGGAGATGGATCATTGTCGTTTCTCTCATTAAATAAAGGCTGCTCGAGACGTCGTGCAAATGAAGAGATACCTGATTCTCTCCCTCGTTTCAGCTTATTTCTTATTCAGGCACTCATAAGAAGCTATGCATTCGCTAATTTGTCAAATTCCAGTCCTACGGCGATATAATCTCACGGGCCTATCTCCCGTCTCCGGGAATATAAATAGCCCAATTAATGCGACCGGCTAAGTTTCTCAATTTGTTACGTCTCAATTTTATCCTAAAATCATCCTCATTAAGTTCCTTTGTTGGTCTTAGCCGTAAGGCACGGGAATATTAAGAATGAATGATTCTCGGAGACTACTGTCTAAATAAACGAGTAATGAAATCCTGAGCAATAAGAAACGGTCTAGAGATTCTTTCCATCTTTAACTTTGTATCTTTACGTGAAATTTGTTTCTATCTCAACAAACGTAAAGACTTGGGATTATTAATGTACAAGTCTGATATTGCCTTTTCGTAAGTTCATTTTTATTCGTCAGACATTAAGTTTGTCGTACTTTTAATTTGATAAAGAGAGCACAAAGAAAAACTACATAAAATTGAGGATTATTTTACTAATCATTTATTCGTTATACTTTTAAAGAATTATGATCTCTTATAGAATATATGTATCGCTCTTTTATTAGATACTAATTTAATCGAACTTTGTAATCGAGCGCTTCGAATAGTTCCTTAAAAATACGTAAACGCTGAAGTTAACAAATAAACACATTATTGTTAGGTAGGAGAGCGTAAAAATCTCATAATCCAGTGAATGGAAAAGAATACTAAACTTTTTAGAGGAGATTTACGTTCTTGTTTACAAATCCTCGGGGAATCGTATTCGATTCGAACGATAAATTCGTGGCAAAACAAAAACCCGAGCTATTCCGTTTCGTGGCAACACCGCCGCCAAACTGGGTTTGATAACGTAAACATAATCGTCGTATCAACCGTATCGAAGAAAACAAAAACAGACCGCAGCGATAGGAACAGACCGAAAAACACAGTCGAAAAAAAAAATAATATAAGGATCGGGAAAAAAGAGACTGGAAAAGGACGCTTATCCAGTTCCGCAGATCCTCTCCCTCCGAATAATAAATGAAACTACGGGGAATATTGTTTTCTGAATACGAAATAGAGATCCGGAATCGATAAAAAAATAAAAAGCTCTTCCTCCCTCTCTCTCGTATCCCTCTCAACCTTCCGATCCCTTAAAAACACTCAATGGAGTCAGATTTCCGCGAACCGACCGAAAAAGGAAGAATAAAGCGCGTTTCGTCATCGCGACCGGAAATACGTACACGCAGAAAATAAGACGAGCGATATTGCTCGCCTCAGGGGATTGCGAAGGAGGAAAAAGAAGAAGATAAGGGATGGAAAGGGGGCGAACAAATGAGTGCTAGGGGATGAAGGAAAGGGCAAGTGGAGGAGGAGGTGGTGGAAAGACTCCTTTGTTGTCTTCGAGTAACAATGGTGGTCTGGGGGAAGGGGAATTAGTTAAGGCGATAGACGGGGGAATTGGGAGGTAACTATGTGAGAGCGGGAGTGAATTAGGGTGGTACCAAGAATGAGCCGTGTGGGGCTCCCTGATAAGAGAAATCCTTAAATAAGGCACGATATTAATCCTCTAGAGCGCGGTTTTCATAGACATCTTCCGGGTTATCCCCCGAATTCTACAAGTGATATAACACGATCCGGGGCTTTTTAACTTTCCTATTCCAGGAATCTGTTACGCTCCAGTTGAACGATTTGAACTACTTAATTAACTGTGTCATATTTTCGTTCCAGAGATTATCTGGTAATGGTACGACTGGGATGAGTCTTTAAGGGAGTTTGCTACATTCCAGATCATTTAATTAGTTCTTGGATATGGTGTTTGGAAGTGATGTTCATTAATATTTAAGGATAAGTAAGACAGCAGCGTAAATTAAAGTTAGTGTCAACTGAATTATCAATAAAAGTTCATTAATACAATTTCTTCGTTACTCTAAATTAACATAAGAGTAATTCAGTAAGTATCTTAAGCATCTTAAAAAACTGTGTATGTGTAACGTTAAAGCGGATATAATCAAATGTTTTTGCAGTAAGCTTCAATCTCCATTAAATATAAAAGAAAAGAAGTTAAACGTTATGAGGATTATCAATGTATAAGAGATATAAAATTCCCATAGTAGTACTATTTAATAATCTAAACTGAGAAGTAAAAACGCTAATATGAAGCTGCTTTAAATGACTTATAAAATAAATAAATAAAACGTTCATGTACTATTTATCATGTATGGAATTCATTTTCTTCTAGCACTAATCACTTATTATGCTGTAGCTTTAACTATGTACTCCAGTTGAAATACTCTTGAATACCATCTCATAAAGCTGTTACCTTCTATTCTTTACAGTATGGTGAAACATCAATTTTCGACCGTCAACTCATATGAAATGGCTATTGACAATAAGAGCACAGGATTTGCTTTAAGTCATCATTCCCATGGCTACCGTACATTCATAAAAGGATTTACCCCAAGGGAAAAGCTTAGAATAAAGTACAACGTAAAAACTCATTGGAAATAGGAAATATGGTGAAATAAGAAGCACAGAATATATCTTTATGGAATGAGCTATCCGTTTAAAATGGGAACGCCCGAAGGGAGGGAGACAATATTTACTCTCTTCCTCGATACCTCCAGAAGAGACAAAAGCACTTTTCCAGTGCTTCGTATTAAATATGTCATCTCATGGTAAACATAGAAAGGCTAGAGGTAATTTTCGCATCAGTATACTGTGATCAAAGATTCAGTGAGTCATAAATAGAAAAATTGACTCAATATGTATCTATTTCTTACTTATAAAACAGTAATGTTTCTAATACAAAATTACGAACATAAGGTGTACTAAGTTTTACAACAAAATGAAAATACCAAAGACATATTTCATCTTGAAGAAAATTCGAACATGTTCCCACAAATAATTTTATTCGCAGTAGCGTAAATTATAAGCAGAGGAACTCAACATTTCACATACATACCAAGGCAAAAAATGATTTCGAAAAATTCATCTCCGTATAAGTTCATATTAAACGTGGAAAACGGCAGATATTTCAATGGAGAAGCAATAGTTTACGGCTAAAGGCGTTCAACCGCACTTTTTTTTCGGCTTCCCGAAAAAGATTCCGGGTCCACGCACCTTTTTCTCTTATCCCTTTTTCTTGCCACTTTTTTTCCACTCTTATCCATCCTAAGAGGCCTCGGGTGCGCAATATTGGCACCGGCATTTGTTTACGTTTCTTCTTTCCGGCACTAGAGGGGATGACGACAGTTGAGCCGTGAAAAAGTCACTCTTCCCAATACTACTAGAGGGGGGAAAAAGACGGCGGATACTTCCTTTTCCTGCCATCAGATGTCAGATCAGCCGCCTATTTTCGACACGAGGGGCGGCCTTGTCTATGAAATGCCCGTTGTGGTGTATGGATTATGTTTTTCTCCATATGAACCCTTTTATTTACGCTGGAATCCGTCCAGTTTCCTGTTTTATATCTCACGGAACACGTCCTCTTAAAGAACATTTCATTATGCGGTGGCAGATACGTCCGTCATGAATGGTAGCGGAAACGACTTCGTTATTTACATATCCAACATAAATAAGAAGACCTTAGAAAAGTTGAATCAGGATATATAACACCGGTTTCTAGGTAATTTCAATATTAAGACTCGTTGCGAGGAGAAAATAATTTATTGTTTTTCATCGGTAGGTTTGATTAAGGATTGCCTAGAATGCATAAACATTGATTAATCAATTCCACTAATTGTGATGGTTGAAATATGAAGAATGTTTAGAAAACAAATGAATAGTTGAATCCATAAGAAATATAATATAAAATTTGGACTTTAGGCATTAACTCTATTTATCAGAAGTTTTAAAGGTAGTTGAAATTCCAAAACGCGAGCAAAATTTACCTAATACTGCAAATAATTAAAATATAATTTCAAGCCAAAAGTACCCTGAAAGTAATATATTTCAAAACCAAATTGTTTATTTATTAAAATACTATTCGTTTCAAAAGTGCAATTCGTTAGTGAAAGAAAACTTTACTTCTCTGATGATACAATAGATGTACTATTGGAATAAGAGTAAGTATATCAACTAAAATATATTCATTACAATCTGAACCAATATACTTTTGCATAAAAAGGATGTTATTAGTTGCAAACTTTATACGATATTTTTATAGCATGAATATTAAACCTTAATATATAATATATATGAAGTGTATAGTATACACATAATTCATTTACGTAAACATTTCATCTCCAATAGAATATTAAAGAAAAAATTAAATGTATATATGAAATGAAATATATTCATAGCATCTGTATATCCTACAGCCGCAATATAAAACCTGGATCCTTACGAATGAATATATATTCAGAAGCCATTCCAACAGATAAAAAATATCCTTATCTCATTCCTAAAAGACATCCTTAGATCACTCCTAAAAAGGGATCACCCGTTCCAATTTCAGGACCGCGTACGGAAATGCGATGAATATTTAAGATGAGAAAGATTTCTTTTCTCTTTTAGCCCTTTCGCTGCCTGTCAGTCTTCCGCCATTAACCACGGAGTATCCATCATCCGGAAGCATAATTTGACTCTCATTCCGCCATAACATTTAGCGTATCCTTCTTTCTCTTTGGTCCAGTTCTTTTTTGCTGCTATCACGATTTCGGAAGTTGTGAGGATTTCCTTAATACCCTTTGGTGTTCAAATGAAAGACTCAAAGTCAAAGCGTCAGTCATATCCGAGAATGAAAGCATCGCTCTACATCTCACGCTAATGACTTCAAACTCGCATCCACGTTGCTTAGAAACGTACGTGGTTTCTATTCAACAAACTTTAGGAAGGCGCTATGGGATTAATAACATAATTATGGTAAATTATTTAGATACAGAATCATTTAGTACTCTCTCGATGAATCGTATTTTTTATAATTACAACAATTAGTTTACACTTAAATAAATACTAAAGCACAACTAATGAAAAAGCGTTTCACTAACAGCTTATTCATACTTCCGAAGAAAAATTTTAATTTATTTCTTAATTATATACTTCGTTCGATAACTTGAAGAATGAAAAATTAGGAAATTATACTGACTATAATTAGAAAGAGATGAAATTATTTGGGCTATTCTCTTGTACATAAATCACATCGAGTATAAAACTTTAACGTAAGAATAATAAGAATTAAAGAAAACTTTAATATAAGAATTTACAGCAGAGAAAAGTTAAAAAGCTGTTTAACGTATTCATCAATCACTCAAACATAATATTCCGTATAAAATCATTTAAAAATTTCTCTTTAGCATGGAAACTTTTTTGATCTAATTACGAACACAAGGTGGCGGTGGATTAAAATTTTCTCGCTCGTCTTTTCGCGATTCGATTTGCCTTGTTTACGAGCGAAATGAGCAGAAACGTGATGGGGACAAAAGACGTTCGCCAAGACGTGCAAATTTTAACAAAGCGGCGAATTTCGCGAACGTTCATGGCGAAAAATGAAAATGAGCTCTCTTTTTAGAGAGAGTAATTTTTTTTCTTCTTCAAAGGCGACGTGGGAGAGCGACGTGACACCAGGTTGGGCTGATGAGTTAATGGAATAGCAAGCGACCCAGTGTTGAATGGGGAATGAGGGTCGCGGGCGGTGGCAGTCTTCCACCGTCGAAATGAATGCCTGCGAAGTTGAGTCTTCAGACAGACGATCATAAGCCAATGTGACACACTCTGTTCAATGGAGATTTTATGCGAAGTGAAGATTTTATGAAGGTTTTAAATTATTTAAATCAAGACTTCTCTACGATTTTCGGCTCATTATTTTTAAATAGAAACAAAGAAAGATGGTTAAGAACATACAAGAGGATCGTAGTGCTGTTGGTATCCCATTATTACGTAACCAATGTCGTGGTAATTATTTCATCTGCTAATGAAGCAGCAAGCAATTCAAAGCTATTTAAAGGGGATCAGCTCTGAAAATATATTACGCGAACTAAAGAGTCTTTCGTTAATTTGCATCACATATGGAAGCGATAATTTGGTCGGTCTGGTGGGAACAAATTGGATTTCAAAATCCGGATTCTGCATGAATAACTAATTTTTCAAAAAAAAAAACATTTTTATCTTGATTTAATTGATTCATTTAGCTTTAATTGCGCACAATCACATGCTCTGATTAGCGGCGAATTTAACGCTTTTTATGAGGTAAATCTTTTTGTGGGGTCCCGAAAATTTACGAAAATAATAAAATACGATAATTAATATTTTTTCTTGTGATTATTTGACCATTCTAGAATCGAAACCTAATTATAATTTGGCACTTTAATGTATTCTAAAAATAAAGAAATATCCCGCAAAATAAATTATGTTTTAGAATAATATTGTAAATTACCAGTTGGCCAAAGTTAATGCACATTTTTGCGTTACTCTTTTGGATAAAATAAATTTACTGCCAAATTTTATTGGATCAATCCTTTGTGCCTATCTTTAATAAAATTTTAATAGTAATTAACTAATTTATTTTCTTCCAAATTCGATAAAGACTTTAACTAATGTAACTACTTTGTATAGATTGATTGCCCATAATTAACCAATTACTGCTAAGGGGAATCTAACAAAAGGATACGTTCACCATAGTAACCACTAAACATGTGCATAAATTGAACCTTAACAACAATAGAATTAAGTGATTATATTTTGTCATGACAACATAACATAGATAAAACTTGCTTTAAATGAAAAGAAACAGCATTAAAGGAAAACACGTTATAAAATCGAATAATACTCACACTGATTCATTATCATGTCAAGAGTATGATCAGAAACCAAATCTATTTCTACCGATTCGCAAAGGGAGAATGAGTGTGAGAATGAAGGCATTAGAGATAAATTACGTTCCCATTTTCCCTTCACAAACAGTATTCGTTCGCACCAAATGAAATGTCTCCCTGGGCGCACAGAGAGAGAGAGAAACACTTCGCGAACCACGATGCGAAGTGCCTCTTAGGGAATGGATGGCCGCTCCCGCACCAACATACGGGTCTCTCTCAAATGAATAGCAGGGAGTATGGTTGTCCTCTGCAGAATTCGCCCCTTCTCGTTTCCCATCCAAATACGCGGCGAGGGAAGAATTAGGGATGACTCAATGGACGGAGAGGGTCGTCTTCTACACGTCTTCACCCACGCGGCCTTAATGGGCACGCTGTGCGGAAATGAAGTTCCGAACTGGGATGACGGCAAAAGAATGGGAATCTAAGGTGATCGATAAGTCAAAGGGGATATATTGTCAGCATCAATCTCTTTGGTCTCTCTCTCTCTCGATGTCTTTGCTTTTCCTCCCTCCTTTCGGATGGAGACAAACAGTGATCGTACGGTACGCGACCCTCGACCTTTATGGGTCATTGAGGTGATAAAGAAGCATAAATGTGTTTGTTCGACGGAATTGATTCTTCACAGATTTAATTTCCACGTAATGATGACTCATTTATGACACCAATTCCTTCTCGTTTCGAAAATAAATCTCCAAAGCAAAAATGTGTCACTTTAATACTAAACAATAACCTCTACAACAATGTCTGTTTGGCAACAATAGAGCGTTTGTTGTCGATTATTTATACCGTTCGTATATTGTTGATTGAAGAATATTTGAACTGTATCTAATCAAAAAAGATATTTATTCCCTACAAAATGTGTAATTACTTTTAAAAATAAATTAAATTACGTATGATAATTTGTTAATTTAATAACGAAAAATAATATTAGAGATTTGCTTTCTTAGGTTTGTATTACTATTTAAGTTCTTCAAAAACAGAATTATTTAGAAATGTTATTTCCATTTTATTCCGTAAACGTAACAATATATTTAACGAAAAAAACTTCTCTTTAGATGTTTTTCTAGTGCGATAAATATATATATGAATCAGAGAAAAAGTTGAAAAACACCCATTAACCAAAACGTTTAAAGTAAGCAGATTTTTTAAAAGGATAAAAGAAGCATAGGGAATTTTGTGCGTGAATTGTTTCTCCAATTTCCCTTCTAGTTTTTTCCTATTATTCAAGGTTTAAATCCTTCCATAAAATATCTGGGAATACTCTGCTACCACAGACGAACCTTTTTTTAAAAGACCCTCTTTTAAGATTTTTTAACATTAATAACGAACGAAATCTTTTTCGTAGTTTTCGAAAACTTTTGTCCATAAAATAATTCAAATAATAATGAGATTCTCGCGCGCTGTGGTTTTTTAAAGCTGGTAAGAGAGTCCGTTAAATTTAACAAGCGAACATTTTCAAAAGGAGTTCCCTCGCACTTCCACCAGTTACGAGCAAAAACGAAATCCCTTTCAAAGATAAAGGACTACCGGGAGTACCCTTCAGAAAGAAACTTTGAGCGCATATCTCCGAGACACTTCCCGACAAACTAACACGAAAAAAAAGGATCGACCATCTATTTAAATGCAAATTCGCCTCCTCTAAACCCTTCCCTAATGATATCCAAGCAAAAAATACCCAACTGATCCATAGTCTATGGCCCTACGAATCATCTTTTGAAATCCTTTCATAAAAGTACGATCTCAAAAGAAAAAGTTTTTCTTCGAAATCTGTACTTCTATAAGACTCTTAGTACTTTGAATTACTCTTAAAGCTGAAGATGCTTTTTCCTAAGAGGAGAAATGATTCATTTTCATACATTTCGGTGACTAAAGGGAATATACGTATATATAATAATATACGGTATATATTTCGTTGGAAATTCATTCAATGCCAATCTCCAAGGAAACGCGCTCTTTTATTGCGTCACGGAGTTTATCATCCGAGTCGGAATGCGTTCTTTATGGAAAGAAGAGAGAGGACGCGATCTGCTAGTGTAGGAGACCAATAAAAGTGGAAGAAGATTGGGGATGTTAGCCACATATATTACGGCTCATGTCATAAGGTCTCATAAAAAAGAAAGGGTTTCCAAGCCAAAACATAGTGAAGAAACGTTTCTAAGGAGATGACAGAATCATTGCCAAGTCCGCCATCAACGGATAGAATAATTCCATTAAACATTTCCACAACATAATAACCAAACACACGATTTATGGACGATGAAAATAATTGAGGGTACTGAAAGAATGATACAAAAGAAAAGTAAGCAGAAGACAAACGAAAAGAAAAAAATATTTGAATCCAATTTTCCTTATACGTATTAGTATTAAGATTTCAACTTTAAAGTTCAAGAAATTTTAATAATAAAAGAATCAAATATACGTGTGTATAGTATAGTGCGTATATATGTATCTATAGCAACAATCACTAGGTTTGCTAGACGTATATCCTTCTAAATATAATTCCATTTAAAATTTAGAGTTATTTTTCGTGGAAGTCGGTTCAAATAGTATTCTTAATACGACTAGGTTTGACAGGTAATACTGGAGAATCAAGCTCTAGATCTAAACCTGAAAGAGAAAATTGTAATCTTTCGTTGTGGTTTTACAATCATAGGGGATGATATATTGAATATAATTTTCCAACCTCCTATATTTCATGCTAGGAAGGAATTTGTCTTTATCTTAATAGACGAGCACGATTTTTAGCGTCCTATCATAGTACCGCAGAGAAAGAAAAATAATCAAAATTACAAGTTTTATAATCCTTCACAACCTCGCAAAAGATTTTATATGTGGAACATAATGTTAAAGCAGTGGAAATACATCCCATAAACATTTTTAACTCATTGTGTATTTCGTTGCCAACTTTTATGATGTTATCAACCGTGTTCACCGAGTGAAAAGAACGAGATTCAAAGTTTCCTTTGACCCCACGTCTACTATGCAAAACGGGCATCTTTTATTCACTCTACCTTCGTCGTCTTCATCCCACTTCTATCCATTTTCCAAACCGCCGCAGCCGGCGAAGTGACAGCCGCGGCCTCCGACCTCTGCTCCACGCAAAGCCCCGGAGTCAAAGTGGGTGAGTCGAGGCTAACTATTCCTGGCTGAAGCAGCAAGGCGTCCTTGAGAGTAGGCGCCGGAGACGATGGCGCCGTCTCCACCGCCGCGCTCCCCGTCCCACTCGTGGACCCGCCCACCCTCGCCCTCCCCACACCCACACCACACACACTCCCAGAACCGAAACCAAAGTCCGATCCGGTGGTGCTGCCCGTGGAAGTCTTTCCTCCTCCGCGGATTGCGAACTTGAGCACCCCTCCTCCAGTCTTCTTCCTCTCCCCGCGAGGTGTCCCCTCGCCTTCTAACCTCTTCCGCTGACCCTCTTTCGGGGTCGTCGGCAGGTAGGACTTCTTGGGACTCGCGATGGCCTTGATCGCCGCCATCCCTCCCTTGGCTCCCCCTTTTGGAGAACCTTCCTCCTTCTTCAGATACGACTGCTTCCCCTCGGACTCCTTCTTCTCTAGGGGCGTCCCCTTGGGCCCTCCTTTGATGGGGTCCCCGTCTCCTTCCTTCCTGTCTTCCTCCCGCCCGCCCAACTTCCTCCCCGAAAAGAATTGCCTCCCAGCAACGAACATGCGTCCAGTGGGTTTATTTTTGCCGGAGAAATCCTCCTCCGTAATCCAGTATTGAGAGGGATTTGAAGCGGAACGGATGACAAAAAGGTCCGATTTTCGGGCCTCCTTTGATTTTACCGCCCGCGCCTCAAAGCGCCCCCAGAACACCCGCTGGTGGGTGGTTCGAAGCACACACGTTCACTGTTTGCAGAAGCACGTTTTTTCTCTCGATCGTAAAAGAAATCGTCGACACGGCTTCGGTGCGAATCGCTCGAAGCGTTTTTGGTTCGACGCCTATGCGCAAGTCTGCAAGCAACACACGCCCTTGATTGAATTTTTACGTGATGGTCTCTTTTCTTTTTACTTCCCTTTACTGCCGCATTTCTCCAGAGTACGAGAGCTTTTCTTGGCACAAGTTATATCGGAAATCCATGAAAAATCTCTCTCGAACTGTAGTACCTTTTTCGGATTGGTTTTAACACTTATCGTTTTCAGGCTGTAACAAGTTTCTCTGATCCTTTCAAAGTACAAAACTTTTTTTTTAACCTTCCAACCCAACCCGTCACGCTTATACCTCCTTATATTAAATACTTCTAGTGGTTACGAGGATCAACTTCCGTACTTTTTCAATTAAAATGCATCAAAATTCCACACAAAATAGTAGTTCAAGATTCGATACAACGTTCAAACGGAATTAACACTTTTAATAGGAATCCGAAACATCGGTTGAATCCAATTTTGAGATCAATGGAAATGAGTTCCTTTCTACAAACAATAATTGACGATGAGTTTTATCGGAATATTTGGCAATGGATTAAGGCGGCTCGTAATCAAAACGCAGTCTTACAATTCACTCACTGTGGTTTTTATTTAAGTGGATGGTTGAATATCACCTTCATCAATGTAACCGATGAATTATCAATCGAAATTTTTTTTAATAGGCAGTGTTCAAAATGAAGCAAGGATCACTAGCCGAATTTTTCCGCAGTTATTACTTTGGGTACTTTTATTATCTAAGGAATATATATCTCATTGGCTGGAAGTTGACAACGAATTCGGATTTTTATGCTATATTTCGAACTTGGATACAAAAGTTTTTTTCGAGTAGGATTCAATCCTTCACATGTATTCTTCAACAACGCAGAGAAGGATGAATGGAAACACGTTGTCTTTGGTCTCTCAGGGCGTTCGAGGATGGATTAAAGCTGATATCACAGTAACAATGGCAGATATTGTTGAGGCATCGAATTCCTCGGCTTCATACAAAATGGCACATTGAAAAGGTTTTTTTTTTAAATCTAATACCAATACGAAACACTTGCTGTCCTAACATACAACTGATTCATTAATTTCGTCCCTGAAAGCTTACGTTAAGAAACTGCGGGATCTGCATCGATCCAAGTTTCGCACGGATTTATTAATAACCAAACATTTATCACTTGAGACCAGAACAACTCCATCATTAAATCCATTTCATCAAAAAGTTTCCAAACGTTTCCCTCGATCTAATCCGACCTTCTGAATAAAAAAAACTTCTTTCTTTTTTTTTAGAAACGCGGGTATCCGAATTCAAAACTTCGCAATGTAATCGCCATTATCCTTACCTAGGAATGATGATGGGTTTACGAAATGCATCGATCAAATCATAATTTCCCCTTTAAGAGAGAATCCGAGCCAACCACACACGCTTGAACGCACTAACAATAAGTCAGGAGATTATCCTAACATCTCTTCGGGTGTAGCTGACCCTAAATTATGCGACGATATTAATTTTCCTGCGGAGAAGGAGGATATCGTCTCGGCCGTTTTAAAGGCCTTATGACTTGAGCGTCCAAAACCGCCCGATCTAATTACAAGATCTCCCTAAGAAATTCCAATTTCTCCACAGCATCCCTTTCCAGTTGGTCCACGCGTATCTTTTTTATTCCTAATACCCGATACCGACCCCAAACTCGGATGTTAAGACCATAAGCCTATCAAAACCGCTCGGGCGTCACCTGCACCGAAGACGATGAAATGAGAGATAGAAGAGGGGATTCGGGACTCGAACGAACAGTTTAACAAACGGAAGTCTTCGTATTTATATTTTTTTCGAAAAAAAGTACATTCAGCGCGACTTCCGCTAATGACCTCAGGGACTCTCAAATTCCATTATGAAACATGAAAAGCCTTCGTTGCAAAAGAGACAGGGTTTAATTTTCCGCCAACAAAGCCCAGTCCGTTGAGGGGCTAAAGGGCTAATTATGAAAGGGGGAAAAAATTTTGTATTTTTCAATCCGTTGCGAGGGAGGGATGCCACACCACGAGGCCGCAGGTCAATCGCGCGTATCCGGACGTTAAAGTTTCTTTTCGATAAAGAGAGGAGGGGGGGAAAAACTCATTACCGAAATAGGGGATGGACGCAGAATGTACGGAAATGTTGGGAGGGCAATTTTATACGAGATTCCTTCTTTCGCTCCTTCGGCAGCTCTTTCCTCATTAAGCCCTTGCTTTCATCATTACCTCCTCCACTCGACTACAAGCAACCGCTCCTCCTTATTTCGAGTGAGCGGCAATTACACACCCGCCCTCTTGAGCACGCCGTCTTAAAACTTCCCCTCAAAAAAAAAACCTCCTCAAGGCACACCCCTTATATTCCCACTCCTACTTTTTCAACCCCTCGCACTAATGTAAATACACGGGGTAAGGAGTTCGGCGAGGGAGAGGTTTTTTTTGAGGAGGAAGAAATGCGCCAAGAAGGGAATATGAAGGGGAATAAGAAGCGGGTGAAGATGATGTAGATGGAGGAAACAAGGTAAATAAAAGGAGGACTAAAAGCGCAACTCCTATCCGTCCCTTTTTCAGGAGAAAGATTTGAGATTTTTTTCTCTCTCTCTTTCCTAAAGCGTCAGTCCCGTAGGATCCCTTCCTTTAGGTAGGCGGGTCCTTCCAGAAATACGGTCTATATAACGCTCCTGTAACGTCTTGGTCGGCAACCCCCTGGAATTTGTTTTCCTAAACACCCTGAGGGAAATGGGCAAGAGATGAGGAGGAGGAGAAGGTTTTTGCCTGATTTTTCCCCAAAAACAAATGACTAAAAACAGTCCACCCTCGTGTCCTTCTTGAGGGTTTCTGGCAAGGTAGGGACAAACAAGCAAATGAAGGGAAGGAAGGCGCCGGACTTGCGCCGCACTGGGTTTGCTTTTCCCGAGGAAAACTCCTTTAAGGCTGTCAAGTGGCAGCCACGCGTCGTCGTTTTCTCTTGGCGTTGATACAACCACTTAACGGAATTTTCCTAGGATATTATTTGCGAGGATGTTTCGTAAAAATAAAAACTTTCTCGAAAAGGCAATCTTGGTGTTCGTTGTCTGCTTACAAAATTTTTATCAATTCAAATGTACCGAAACGTTTTCTAAGATTTGCGTGCGAAATGATAAGGCACGGCGATTTATCTGTTATAGATTTTAACTGGCAGAATATCTCGAAGGAAAAGACTTGGTACGATCTTGAGCCTTCCCTTTAAAGGGAATCTGTAAAACAATCAATCAATCAAGTCAAAAAGGACAGCAGTGTTTATGCAGAAACACGGAATTGATATTGAATTGATGAATGGAGAAAACAATTATTTGTGTATTCTTTATAAACACTTTAAAACTATAAACGACCAAGACCCGAACTTAAATATATTTGCAGTTCGAATTTATAATTCGTCTATTAACAGACATGAAAACAATTCAACAGTACAACGAGAACAGCATTGTTCCTTTAACTTTAATCCAAAGCGGAAGAACGAAATTCGACCTCACTAAAGAGAACACATTCGAACGAAATGCTTTCCGTAGTCTAAATTCGGCTTGAAAAAAAACACCTCTGAAGGCGGTTTTTTTTTCGGCAGTAAAACGGCTAATAGGAAAGGCGAAAATGTGATGTGAGCGGCAAGATAGCGGATTATGGGAGTGGTTTTCTATAAAACAAATGTTTGACACGATTCTTGTCCCGCCCAAGGCACAGGATGAGTAGAACAGGAAGGTGGGGATGGAGGAGTAAAAAAATCGATCGCTGAAGATGAATGCGTCGGACAATCGTGTCCCTGACCACAATGCAACGGAACTGAACTTAAGGAAGAGAAGGCGTTTAAGATAAGAGGGGGGAAAGAAGAAGATGGTTTCAGGGGGTGTGTAAGAATAATAGGTTAAGAGGTACGTGATGGGAATCGAAGTGACTACTAAAAAGGCGTGAAATATTGCCCTTTATCCAGAGTTAATTTGAAAAAGATCGACCGGGATGTATCACGCGTTCGTATTAGGAAGCGTCCAACAATATAATTGACTAATTCGTCTCTTTTAGAATTATTTGCAGATCAGTCTCAGTGTGTTTAAGTGTACCCAAGTTAATAAATGACGGTTATAAACTTATTCTGCGTACAATCTTTTTTCAAATGCTGAATGTTTTTTTCCTTTTTAAAAATTTTATGAATATTTTATTTTTGGTTTCACAACCGTAACAGTCGAAAGAATAATAGCCAAATCTTCCACGACTAGTGATCCTTGAATCAGTGTTACGAGCCGCCTTAATTTACAAAGAAAATCAGCTTCTCATATCCCCATCTGACTCAGACTTTCCGAACGTAAAGGTACCTTTATAATCTAATATAAGCTGAACGATAACACACGTTCGGGAGATGAATATCCTTTAACGTCGGCAACCCGCCCGACGCTCCCCTCCTAAACTGCAGGTCCCTCTCGCAGAAAAATATGAGCAAGCAAAACAAAAGAAATCAATCGTAGCTAATGAATTTTGGAGGAGGGATACGTGCAATGGCGAGGGCCGGATAGTTCTGCTTTTCGGAAGAGAGAATGTAGAACGATTGATCCTCTACGTGGAGGGTGGGACGTTCAGTTAATCCACTTAACGATTTCTCCAATGAGAAAGGTGGACTGTGGTGTAGGGAAGGACAGATTGGGAATTGGGCGGAAGACGATGCAGCACTATGAAACACTGTAATTCGGAGAAAACAGCACTATTCACTATCCAATCTAAAAAACATCAATCGATTCCTTCAGAATGTTTTTTTTTCCTCGCTGTCTATCGTTGAATCTTCACAGATGTTCACTTCACTTCGACCGTTGCTATAGATCTGTATTGTTATCTTCCAGGGAGACGGCACTTATGAAAATCTTATTAAAGGAGAAGACGGTAAACAGAGTTGAGGAGGGTAGACGGAGGAAAGCTTGGGGAAGTCCTATCGATAGAGGAGACTCACTGACTCGCTTACGGCTGTTATACACCCACGCACCTTCGCTTCTGTTCGTCTGATTTTCTTCACGGGCACTAACCTTTTCTTGCAGAAGATCAAATGAACATGAAGAACGTATCAGACAAGCATTCTATATCTGATCTACCGATGAGGAACTTTTAGACGTGGAAAGGTCGTGGGTCACTTACGCACTCGAAAGAAAATTTTCAATTGGTAAATATTACTCACGAGAGCGTACGAAGTTAACGATTCGAAAACAACAAATTTATGAACACGATTCTTCAACATATAAGTTCACGTTGCACTCTTCAGAAAAAAAAAACTATTAAAAGACGTGTCAACAATCAATTCTACCGGAACACTTTCGGAGCACAAAAGAACAGATTCAAAGTTATTGAGTAAAAATCCGTGACCTCCACGAGAACCAACTTGCGGCGGCACCGAGCGGTAATAATTCCATAATAGGATTGAACACCCTCTGGTGAGGCAGATCCCGTAGCTGGAGAAGCGTGCGACACGACACGAGGCCGGCCCGCCACAATGAAAACGCACGCACGCTTGACGCTGGATTGGCGATCGGTCGTAGAAATTCCCGAGCCTTTCACGAAAAGCACGACACTTGTACGTACGACTTGTACGTTCGGAGAGTTATGGTACTTCCGCGCGCCGATAGGGGTCTCCCTCGTCACGTGGGTGTGCGGTGGGAGGTCGCGGGTGCAGCCGGGACGGCGGCCACGGAGCGACTGACTCTCTCTCTCTCGGCCCATCCCCCCTCCTGTTTGCACACGGGGGCGCGCGTCGCCATGGAAACCCGAAAAGGGCCGCGCCCCCGGGTGCCGGCGCGCGATGCGGCAGGCGCCTGCGCCTTGCCGAGTGCACCAAGGTGTGGAAGACGTGGACCGAGTGGATGCTGCATCCCACACTTCCGCGTCTGAGTGTGCCCAAATATCGCTCTCCTTGTGAGGAGCTGAAACTCGTTAAGGGAGTGCATCTTCTGGTAGAGGAGTGTTTGCGCTTAATTAGAAGTTGAGGAAGTGACACTAACTGTCAAATAACACGGGCTTCATTTGCTTGAGAAAACAGGATCTTACGCTACCGCTAAAACTTTTTCTGCAGATAATTCATTCCCTTTGAAATATACTGATTAGTATTATTACTGCATATAATATTAAGTTAAGAAGGAATATAACACTCATTCGCATTTTTTACGATTTAGGAATGAAAATTTATCGAACGACTCCAAATTTTAAACTTGTTTCGTGACACAGAAGAAGGCAACGAAACGACCTAGCAACCTAGTTCGAAACAATTGATCCATCACTTTTTAGTTATTTCGCCATAGTAACCAAGATTGCATCAAACCGGGAAGATTTAGAGTTGAACTACCGTTGATGAAATTTATATACACACGTGTAATGTTTTAAAAATGCTGAGGTTTCTTGTTCAAAGGACTAATCTAATTGTAAGATTTACGTCCTTTTTAACCAAGTTAATTTTTCGTGTTCTCTGTCCTCGCTGCATTTTAATCTTTTTAAAGCCCGATATAGATCGTAGACCATAGTGTTCGCTACATTTTCTCAGTGCACCACCATTATTTTCCAGGAATTTTCGTGATTATTAATTCAAAAGACCTACCCTCCAAAAGAATAAACAATTCACCTTTCGTATCAATTTTATGAGAGCGTTCAATAAGATAAGAGGTGCAGAATGACAGGGAGTGAGGGGGGCCCATAAATTAACACCACTTTAAAGAAAAGGAGGCGTGATCGTGTGTGGGTGGGCGGCAGCTGTAACTCCCTTTTCTTTTTTCTCTCCAATTGATTTCCCGTCATTCATCCTAATCCATCCAACTCCTTCGCCGTGGCATTGGGGGTGCGTGAGTGCGATTAAGGTTTGATGTGTTTGCCCATGGGGCTCGAGGGAGCTACGGTATGCCTCTTATTAATGTTGCAGAGAACCCATTGGTCGGTGAATTATTTCACGACCAAAGAAAAGCATCAAAAGGCTGTGGCAGGTAATGTGATTGCAGCGTCTCTAAGGATGTTTGGGTCTATCGAGATATTATTTTGATCAAGAGAGAACGTTCTTAAAAAGGTTGCCGTCGTCCTTCATACAGCCGAAAGCTGCCGAAAAGGCATTACTGAAAATGTGCTGGACTTAAAGGAATATGACCATCTAAAAATAGACCTAACTTCTTATTCATTTTTTTCGCCAGAATATAGTATCAGTAATCACTGAGAAACTTTTTCATGGGTAAATTCCAGATACAAGGTATTTCAAGACAAAAATGAGTATTAGTTTATTAAATACGATGGGAAGATCATAATTCAGATTTACTAAAGATTGAAAGCGTCTAAAATGAGCATTAATACGAATTTATAGTATATGACACGACTTTTAATAGGTTTTTGTCATTTAAGTGTTGAAGTAAAGTCAAACTAGTACAAGCACTAAATGAGGTTCTTAATATACTACAATTTTAGTATATTTGTGTGTTATATAAATGAAGCTTCCTAAAATTGAAGACTATTTATGAAGTTTGGGAAATTTCTATGATGGAATTTTGATAATTGAAGTACGCAATTGAGTAGCAAAGTACATTTTATAGTTTCATGCTACAAAGGAATTTGGAATCTGAAATTATGTCACGACTATGAATACTAAACAGTTTTTAATCGTAATGTTGAATTAGATCGATAACGTTAGCGTTGAATATTCAAATATATTACTAAAACAAGTCGTTACTAAGCAACAACTTGTTTAATGACAGACTAAGATTTATTTAGCTAATATTTCTGCCGATTAAGGAATACGCGGAGTGAAAACAAAGCTATACACTACTTCGGTGACTTATTTATAAAACCATCAGATGAATAGAAAAGCTAATTTTACGGTCTCAATGTAATGATAAAATAATCCGTTAGCTTTCTAATCGCATAGAAAGAAAAAGAACTAATGACACCCTAAGAGCGGAGATCCGGGTTGCGTTTAAAACCCCGATGTAGTAAAGTCCTTTAAATGCGTTCTCAATAGAGAGAGAAGGAGTGAAATATTCGGGGAGAGGAGGATTTATCGGGCGCAGGGAAGGGAGACGCGGCAGCAACATACGGTTCATCTCCCGCGGAGATTAGTCAAGAAGAGTGAGGGTGTGGAGGTAATGGGGCTTGGGACAGCGGGAGGAGGATGGACGGCGAGATGCGAATATGCTAAAGGAGATGGATATGTGTAGGGGGTCAGAATATCTCCCAGAAGGCATCCGGACTCTCAAACAGTTCATTTTTCGTTGCAGCACAGATTCACACCCGTGGATCCGAATTCGACGGACAACAGCTTTCCGTTAAAAAAAAAACCATCAATCCTTACACCTCAACTGGAAAACACCGGGATTACGGACGTAGAAAGATTTTCGGCCAAAAAATAATCCATCCTCAAAAATGGTAAAAGCTTTATATGACTCAAATCGTTCGCTAACATCGTCGTCGTAGTGTGCGGATAATCCCACGCGTTCCGTGAGTCACGTTGGAAAAAAAAAGATTCTGCGGCGATTTAGCGAACGCGAGATAAATGTAACACGGGAATTCCATTCCGAATGGAAGGATGCCAAGCGTTCTAAAAGACACTCGAAACGTACGAATTTCTAAAAATGCCTTCGCGTGCACGCATCGCTTTAATTCTTCTTCCTCGTCCTCAGCCTCTGCTTTTCGCGCCGTTTTCACGCAAACGTCTTCCGCTCCTTGGATACCGTTCGTTCGTGGCGACGTGAGATAGTCCAGTTATCCAGAAAGCCATTATCCTAGCAGTTACGGTGCATGAATATTCGATTGGAAGGCACATTGCTCGAGAGCTTCGCAAAATAATTCATAAAGGTCTCTTCATGATTTCAGGTTCGTAAAAGCGACTCTCTTTACTAGCTGTGAGACGGCTGTTTTTATTAATTTTTTAAAAAACCCCTTCTTTCGACGAAAGTCAAGGACATGGAATTACGTCACGGTCGGAAAATGTTGCTGTTTATTTCGAATGAGCTCTTCCCTGGAAACGAGATTGTTTTACCGGATTCCTATAACAATGAGAGACGCAGATTTTAAGTGAGGGTGTTGTCAAGATACTGCCCTTCAAATTTATCATATAAAATAAAATAAATACAGTTTTAAATTTTATTTACACTTTTTCAGTATATCGTTTCCCTGCATTGTCACTTCTAGCTACTCAAAATGCTTAACTCACATTGTCTTATATAGTGGATAACAATCAGTTATAACCATTTATTTAATAATAGTCGAAACACATTCCATTAAGTTCATCTATCCAAAGACCCTCACTGTTCTTTCAATATGATTGTCTTCTTGATAATTCTATTTTACACCTGAATAGCATATTAAAGTATCCATTATTCAGTATTACGGAGATGAATAATTTATAAAGATCGTAATAAAAGAACTCCTAAAATAAATTTGTACGTATCGAATAACGCCATTTACCCGAAGTAATTGACTCTTATTTCTCGAAATTCTCCATCATTTGGACCATAACCGATGAATATCATCGTCATCGTTTTCCATAATTTCGAATATTCGCAGCTTACGAGGGAAATAGCCCCTGATACACGGATGAAATATATTCGGAGAAGTTCGTTAATGCAGGTACTAACTAGGAAAGTTTTGGAAATTACATGGCCCACGACGCCAGTTCCACCTCTGGAAGATAACCCACTTAACTCAAGTACTTCCATCCGCCTCCCTTATTCTGGACGTGCTCGATTTAAAACGTTCTGCGAGCTATATAATTTCAGATTACGGTGAAATGGAAACAAACGACTTATTACGCGAAGGGAAAGACCGTACATTTAATTATTAAATCTACGGAGAGACCTTCTCTGCAGGTTGCATCTCCTTACACGCTATCATCTCATCCACGCCGTTTCAGCACAGCTGCACTCTCTTATCAACCTCTCCCTCCTTTACTTCAGATACTTTCCGTTACCCTTTAAAACTTCCCTCATATCTAGATTACGAAGCCAAGCTATTGAAAAGTTAACTTTTTTATCGCTTTAGATTTAAATCTTTAAAATCTTATAGTCTTTAAAAGAAATCTGGTGTGTAGGGAATATATATATATATTTTCTTCTAAATTAGAGTCTAATCTGAATCGTCAATTCATAAATGTAATCTTTAAATATGAAAAACATATTTGCTTTTATTCATATAAAGTAAAGTGATCGTGTTCATATAAATATGTGGAGTGAATTATGAGACTAATTCGTTCTCCTAAATATAATACGTATCACTGCTATATACTTAATGGAATGATGAAAACACTAAATCATTATCTGAAATTATTAATGAAAAAATTATAATTTTTTTAGATATTTTATATTATGTTATTATGAAAAATATACAGAATTCATTTTTTAAGATTTTATAATCGTGTGTTCTTGTATTCTTCAATATTTTTGCACCTTTCGGAATTCAACGAATTATATCAAATCGTTCAAATACATTTAACATTAAAATTGTCCCGTACCTCACGTTACCGAACAGCTTACGTAACCCTCGAATTCTCCGTTCCATTCTCTACCCTTTCCCGTATTGACTTCTTTCCTCAAAACTCATTCTTTTCCAGCCTCCTCTTTTCTTCATCTCATCCGGGATTTTCCACTTCTCGCTTCTGTCGTAAAACATTTTATTCGCGAAACCTTCCAAAAATTCGCGAACAAGATTTCCGAACTTTTTCTGACGCCCTCATTCTTTTTTTTATGAGACGTCGAAGTCACCCGTGGAATAAGATGATGGAACCGTCGTCATTCTCCGCGATTCCATAATAAACACATTTTTCGAGCGATCGATTAAGCAAACACTCATCTCTCTTTCCTCTCCATTCAACTTTCTCTTTCCTTTCTCTCCGAGAGATCTCCATGGAGAAGAAGAGCGTGTTACGAAGCCATTCTCCGCCTGAGATCCCCATTCGGGGGAAATAGACCGAAAAACGAGACTTACACGGAATAGGGCGCGAATGTGCCGCGTAGAGAATAAAACACTTTGGCGCTCTATTCGCTCACGGTCGCCACGCGACGCACCATAGAGTGTGCGTAAGAAAAATACGCACGATGGTGTGAGTGGGAAATGGAGGGGAAGGAGTGAAATGCCACCTCAATAAATGTCAGGCGCTGCGGGGGTTATGAGTAAAATGGGGCGGAGAAGGAAAGAATGGATAATGGGGAGGAGAATGGGGTAGCTCGTGTTTTGAGAAGGGAGAGAAGAATACAGATGCGAGAAGGGGAAGAAAAGGGTATAAGTTTTCGGGAGGTGCGGGAATTTTGAATCATGTTGAGGGGGGAATGAGGAGAACACGTGGAGGATTTGAAGGGAATAAAACAGAGGGAAAATCGAAGGGACGGTATGAGGTAATGGTTGTGAGTTGAAGGTGAGAAAACAGATGAATATGAAGTAAACGATTTTTCCGGAAATGATATCGAGGGGTGTTGTCGTGTGATAAGCGTAATATTGCTTTTATTTCAAAGTATGATTATATGATCATGTACTCAATTTATACTGATATTAAGTATTTAATTCCGGTGTACAGTTAAAGCGGAAAGATTTCATTAACTTCAGAAAGTACCCATTGCATGTTTTAGTGTTAAGTTTAATCTGTTTACTGTGAGAGATTACAATATAAAACTAAAAATACTACGATACGATACTAAAACGTTTCACACGAAAGGTTATTTAAAATTGTCACTTATAATTACTTAGTTATGGTTACAATATACAATATATATACACATATAAAATGTGGTTACTTTTAGTCGAAATGTAGCTCTGAAAAGCACTCCACGAGAACTGGATGGCATTAAAAATTGAACCATGATAATGTATATTCAAAGGTGGAATGGACTTGGAAAAAGTCTGACGGGACCGGGAATCGATCACCCAATTGCCGGTTGGGTGCTCTGCAATCTATCTATCTATTTATCTACCTATCTATCTATGCAAAAATTTGTTCCTTATCATGACAATGTATAGGTTAAAATTATGGTAGAAATAAATTCACCTTTTCACCAAAATAGAATTTGATGTAAAACATAGGATGCAGTAATGTGATGCTTGAATGGTATCATGAAGTGCATATTGAGGAATTTCGTAACTAATAAACGAACAGTAAGTGACAAGAATAAATGAAATAACGCACTATGAATTCCAAAAATACGATACTTTTAATTCGGAACGAGGAATGCTAGCGTATGCAATTTTTTACGTCACAATTCCCTTCCAAATCAAAAACGGAGTCCGTGTCCTGTCTGCAAAAACAAAATTGCTGGTTATTCGAGTATTCTCAGCCGAACGACGGGTATTAAACTATGATAGACGATAATAATAGTAGACGCAAATTCAAATTAGGGGAGGTTTTTCACCTATCGAGGCGGAATATATGGGGTATGGATGAGCTCTGCAGGGTTAGTGGGGCGTGATATTTGCAAGGGGTGAAAGAACTCCGCGTTATATGAACGTAGAGAGAGAGGATTCCATTCGTGGGCGTTTTATTCCAGATTCTTCTCTTCTCCAAAAGCCTTCGAGCTTTTTTTTTTAATGGTGAGTTTCGCGCGTGAAAATGCTATTTTTATTGGGCGTCCGAAATCACTTCGTCGTTCAAATAAACTGAGAGAGGAAATATACGAATGCGTTGGAGAAATGCAGCGACCGCAAATCCGTGTTGGAGGTGGAAATATTCGGTGTCTAACAAGTGGTGCGTAGCTCTGGGATTCATTGGGAGAAGTTTGTTTTTTTTATAATGGTCACGCTTCGTAGAGGTGGGGCGTTGCATGGAAATGAAATAGGGGAGAAGTCAGAGAAGATGAATAACGATATGAATAATAAGAATAACTATAAATTATCGCGGTATCTGCGATTTGAATTTTAAATTTTCAGTCTGCAGTTACCCTCTCGTCTCTGGAAAGTAAGATGTATGTCTCCACGAGGAGTATTCCTGTACAAATGCGGTTGAAATAACAACGATGATATAATGGATATCGGAGTACATTCGGAGTGTTGACATAACTTTCGTAATAACCTTACTTTAATCAAGAGGATATTTATGCACGAAGGCCTTTCTATTATAATTTTAAATTCAACTGATCAGTTCCAAAATAGCAGGTAATTAAATTGAATTATGATATTGCATACGAACACTCTGCTAAATGAGATTATCAAGAATTATTTAACTATCTATGTCTATACTTTGGAGCATAAGTTAACCTTTGACTTTTTTTACTATCATTCAATCTCACTACAAGTTAAATGTCTATATGGTATATGTAAAAAATGCTCGTGAAATTAAGCACTTATAGTGCAGCAAATTATTTTGAATACGAAACTAGGCCTAGTTACGATTATTTCATATTTTTAACTACAATTATGATTATATATTTGTTAAGGGAAAGTATCTATTAGATTTTAATTTATCAATGAACTATAGGCGAGAAGAGCAATATCAAAAATCAATCGAAATAACAATTGAATATAATTGAACATAAAACTATTTTATATTATAGTTATCCAAGTAAATTAAAAATACTGGTTTGAATAAAGGTTAGATCAGTCATTTGACAGAAATATCTCAATAAAATTTTCGATTAATATTACAAATTTACATCCACTAAAGTGCAGGCAATAAAAAGCTTTTCTTTCTAAAGAACGTACATGTATTCCCCCGAAAATGCTACATATGTGTCAATATCCTATAAATCCACCTCTGCTAGTTTAATGAAATTACACGATTTTACGAGATTAACAGTTGATTTCCGTGAGTGATACAACCACAGAAGGGTACAGAAATAGGAATATTGAAAGGAGTCAAGTTGTACGTAAAAACGCAACATGATTAGTTCTTTCAATACCCTTTTATACGACTCCACTCAATACGTCATAAAAATCCCTTCTTTATGGCGAATTCTAATTCCCTTTTCACGACCCCGAAACTTCCGATACGGAGGGAAGCAATTGGCATTCTTTTACGACTTATGCACAACCGCGAAAAAAGCTAAAAAAAGAGAAAATGCAAAATCGTGCATAATGCATATATAGTATATGTAATATAGTATTAATTGACAAAATTAAATATCAAAAACCATTTACTCCACTATAATATACGTTAATATTTACGTTGCTATAAACAAATATTAAATGAATACCGGAATAAATTCTCAATGCGTTCTTATGAGAAAATTCGACAATCGCATTCGTGGTAACTATGAAATAGTTTGTTTACAGCCTCAAAATTCATCAAAATTATCTTCTAATTTCTCCAAATTCTCGTAATTTCTGATCGTAAACTATATTTCATGACCAAAATAAGAAACTTTATTCAATTTCCCTTCTTTTGGTGCTAGTTTCAAATCCATGCGTTGGTTATTTCTAATTTAATTTTGCTAAAGAAAGGAAGCATGCAAGTGCGAAATCGAAATTTATATGCATTTCTTATGGGAACAGTTTTTCCCTTCTGGAGTCGAACTGAGCACTCCGATGTAAAATTGATTCTTTTTAAAACCAGTGAAACCTTTAATCGCTATGTATTGTTGGCTCGTAACTAGTAAACAAGTAAATACTAAATTAATTAATTAAATCATAAACTATCAATATAAATTGATCATTTTCTACAAAAAATAGTGCGTACAAATATATTGTACTTGGTCTTTTCTTCTGCAGAGGATTCTGTTCTGTATCTTTCAAATTTATTGGACTCCGTTCTTATTCTTGTTCATCTGGACTTAATCCAGATCCCTTATATTGCGACTTTCACTTTCTCTTAATTTTCCACTTTCATTACGTACCTTAATTTAATCCTTTCCTTTTCAGTTTATCTTTTACCTTTCTCATTCACGTATTAATTTCAACACTTATTAGTATCTTTCCTTTCCAACGATAATTTATTCTTCCATATGGTTTCTTCTCCTAACTATATACAATTTTAATTCCAATATTAATATATATAATTTTAATTTAATTAATGTTTGTTTGAATGTAAAATGACGAACGCATATCCTTAACAAAAGTAAAAGAATTACGAAATGAAATTGCTTATGCCATTGTTTGCAGGGTACCGATACTTAATAAAATAGGGTTTTGCGATATAGATTAGAGCAAGTAAGGAAATAAATTTTTTTATTTAAAAGATCGCGAAAAAGGAATTAATCACTTATGAAGAACAAGCGCTAATGGTGGATTAAATAGATACGTGTAAATACGTAGCTATGGGTGAGGAGAAACGGAGATGGTGTACATAGCAACGAGGAAAACATTTTCGTGTAAAAGGTGGATAAGGCGGAAAATGAGTGTAAAGGGCAAGGAATTGAATGGGGAAGTACAGAGGAACAAGTCAAGAGTGAAGAGATGCAGGAAATGAGATGGGGGATAGAGCGAGAAGTAAGAAAGGGAGGAGAAGATTGCTTGCAGGAGAAAAGTATTCATATAAACGGAACTCTTATCCAGAAGCCGAACTCGCCGATGCCAAGAGACGAGCGTGGGAAGCGATGCAAAAGGGAATGAGAGAGGAAAAAAAGGAGTTCAAAAGGAAGCGAAGAGAGAGGCGTAATTTTTATGAAATTCGTTTGAGGAAATGGGTCCGAATTTAATAATGCCCACTAACAAATTGCCGTGTCTTTGAAGTAGATAATACGATTTCATGTTTGGAAGTATAATCTGGATTTTTTTAAGACTCGTTTATGAAACGGAAATGCTACGGAGTTTAAAACGGGAAGAGACAGGAAATCTGGGTGTTTATTTACACAAAATATGTTTAGCGGTAGTTTTGTTGATTTGGTTTCTATGGAATTTCTTTGGAGTTTAAATGGATATGATACCATGGTAACGGGCATTTCAAAAGTCGCTTGGAGTTTTAAGGAAATTAAAAGACTTATAGGAAACGATAAGTAATAGTAATGAATAAAAATGTTATTAATACAATATTAAGCCAAATTTGTGTGAAATTTTAATAATATAAAAAAAGTTTTAATTTTTAATATTTAATATTTCACTTTAAAATACCCATAATGAACTGCAAATAAATTAATTGAATTAATCACTCGATTTAAAAACTAAATATTCAATAAATTAATCATGGAAAATGAAGTGAATTTTTTTATTATACATTTATTGTATTCTGACGGAAACAACCTATACATTGATCTAACTTACTAGAAGAAAAGGAATTGGTTTTTATAATGGGTGGATTGTAAGACGAATAACATCTAAACATATAACATAATCTTAAATATTGAGTTATTCATATTTTATTCAAATAATGTTCACTTACATCGAGTACTGACTAACTAACTCTAACTTTAGTTAAATTTCTTAACTCTGTTGTCTACTAAATCAGATTCTCACAAGAGTGTATATGAAGACAAATAAAAGTTTCATTAAAAAGCCTCATTTAATTTTCATTATATTTAAAAATAGCGGTTTCATTAACTGCGCAAACATTCGATTTATTTACTGAGTCATTTATTCGATTAAATATGTCAATATCTTTGAGTCAATTTTAATCTCAGAGAATTCACTTTTATCATCTTTTATACTAATGAAGTAAATAATTCTATAGACCATGGAAGACCTATCTAATCAATACCTGCAGTAGATATTCTGTATTTTTAAGAGACATTAACTTCCTATTCTGTTTGTTGTTTGTTTCTCCAGCACAATTTTGATCAACCAAAACAAACCTAAACTTCTTCAGGTACTCCTCAACCAGACAACATTCCAGTTCCCCTGTCCAAGCAGACCCAACATTCAGAATGAAGACATCCTTCGGTGCGTCAACCGCTTCCCCTCGTGCGTCTTGGTCAAACATCGACCTCGAGGTTTCCCAGACAGCAGGCAAAAAAATCAAACAAGAGAGAGAGAAACGAAAAAAATCGTGGCGGACAATCGATCAAACCCACAACACGTTCCATCATGACACTTCCCCATAATAATATACCAGCTCTCTCCCTTTAGCAACCCTTATATATCGGTGGATTTCCATAAGCGCGGTTCACGCAAAGAATTTCACCCCTTCCCACGCAGCCCAGTGCTGCCCCCACCCGACAGCAAGAGGGAACACGTGTTGTCATTAATGAACCTCCGGGGGGAGTGAAGTATTCGGTGATGAGTGGGTGGAGGCATTTGCGGTGTAATATAATGGAGGGAATGTGGGGGAAGGTGTTTACCGAAGGGAAGGAGTAAGCCAACGGATCTTGCGGAAGAGAGGCGCAGGCTAAGGTAAATATGGAACGTCTTGGATTAAGGAAGAGAGAAAGCGGGCAAGAGACTAATGTTTCCTCACTGCCACTTTGAGAGCCTGATGTCTAAATGATGCAACCCTTCAAGTGTTTTCCCACACAGACTTTGCATGATGTATTCCCCAAGCGGTCTGTTTAAGTTCGAAATACGTTCACTTTGCAGTTGATTTAAGTAATTGAAAATGTTCGATTCGAGCTTCTTAAAGTGACGAAATGAATTTTAATACGAATAAAAATACTAATTCCATGCATAAAAATTGATCTTAGAAGTTTATTTATGAAAGAATATTTAAGATCCAAATTTAAAAAAAGGCTTTTTTGGAAAAAATTCTCATTTGAAGGTTATGAGAAATCTAACATTCTGTCTCAAACAAACAGACATTGAACTCAAAACGAAATCTCGAAAGAAACTTTGAAATTGCAAGGTGAAACTTTAAGGCTTCTTTTCCAAATCAACTTTGATTTACCCAAAGGAGATCAATTCAGAATTATAGACAGAGATAAATTTTATCCTCTTTCAATCCTTAACTCAAAATAATTTCGCTGAAAAGTGCGTCTGTTGCTAGAATGCCTCGTCAAATCCGGAGTGTATTCCGAATGCTTTGAGATGAAGTAGCAATAGGAAGCATCGTTAGTAATAGAAACAAAAATTCTTCGTATGTCCTATACCTTTGGAGAGATGTGTATGTGCAAAATCCAGATGGAAAATAAAGCTTCTTTAGCTTTAGCTACTGTGGATGTATCTTTATAGTACCTATAAAGATACATCAGAGAACATACAGAGAAATGACGTGCTTCACAGGAGATTCTCAAAGCCAATATCGCACTACGCCTATTTGAGATGCGAATACGCTGAAAGATACAAAAAATGAGATGAATATATTTTTATTTGCGCAATGTTTTACAATTCCCAAATAATGTCGAAGATATTGATTGAAAAATTATAAAAACGTAAATAAAGAAATCATATAAAAGGATTGAACGTATCAGTGAGATATATGGAAACGAAATAGAATATCTTTCCATCTGTATGTATTTATATATTATCAATGGCAAATAAAGTACCCTTTTTTCGATTTTTTCCATTTTATTAATAAGATTATCCTCACTTTAACTTCCTGATATCTCTTTCTCTAGTTTTCTAATTTTCTTGTATTAAAACAATCGACTTGATTATCAATCCATTGTAATTTAGGTATGAATGTCCTCAGGATATAAACTCTTTACCGTCTCTTTTCTCATAGAACTTTTATGGAATATACAGAGCTACCATAACTAAGCTACAGCCACCACATACCATTGCAATAGAAATTATTTTACGAAAAGAAAATAATTGCCTATTTATAATCTAAATATTTTATATCATATTATTCCCTTATCCTTCAGCCGAATCACACTTATAACATCCTTGCATAAATAGCTTCGCTCAAATATTATTTTTTTCAAACACTTTAAAATTGGAATTTCTTTACTATAAAATAATATAATTAATAAAATTTAATTTTGCATTATAAAAAGCAATTATTAATGCTAACATTTTCATGTTGTTTTCAATTCAGACTTTGAATTGTAGAATATAAGAACAAAAATGGCTTTAAATAAGAAGATAAATGAAATTCATTTACATTCTTTCATCCTTTATTTAATATAGAGGCTGTGTTAAATAGAATTTAATTTCGTATGAAAAAGAAATAAGAGTTAATGGAATAAGAGAAATGAATGATAAAGGAAACCGAATCTATTTTTACCCTACAATGCCACACACATGTTTAAATGAAGCCGAGAAACAGGATATTCAATAGTCAGAAATTACGTCAAATGAGCAGATTACGGCAGATTATTGCAAACACGAGAGGAAATGTAAAAAAAACTCAGAACTTGACACATCGGAGTGAGGATGATTATTACGATGATGAAAGAGAGAGGGAGGTGATTACGGATCACTAAGGAAACGAATAGAGGGGAAAACATACAGTCAACGGAGGTGGGAAATTTGCCGGTGTTTAATGCTTAAAGGAAAGTAGGTGTCGTGATAAACGGGGAAAATACCTTTCGAAGAAAAGGAGGGGGAAAAGAGAGGATGATGTAATAGCAGTGATAAAAGTACGACACGAGAGAGAATCTGCAGCTTTTTCCCGCACTTAAAATGGTAAAGATGCCGCATCCGAAGCGAAAAAGGACGCGTTCGAAGGCGTAATTCTACTTAACGGCACCGGGAGGCGAAATAATTGTTTCTTCTTTGGTGAGAACGAGTTTTAATTGTAGACATCCCTCTTCCCCTTGCCATTTTATCTCTCTTGGTGATACCCTGATGGAACAAAAGACCCCTTGCAGAGAAGGAAGCGGTTTCCTTTGTTTTGCAAGGAAAAATACTCGCTGTTCGATAAAAGAGTGGTAAATCGTTCATTTTCGATAGGGGATAATCGATTTGATCGAAATGCGATTCATTATTTACGAGTGGTCTTTTGATGTGAATGGAATCATTTCCGAAATAGAGAAGAGAACATTAGTAGAATATTTTGAGCAACAAAATTTCTCACAAACTGAAACATCAGATCGTATTATGTGTAACTTAATATGGTAATGTATTTAATTGATATAATTAACCTATGAAAATAAGTAACCTTTGAAAAAGTTATTACAGATTTGGTATCAATTATGACTAGCTTCTTCTAGCAACTCTAACAATAATAATAGAACATCTAAATGTCTACGACAAGTGAATCAAAAATCTATTTTGATCGCTTGATTGGCAACTTGCTTAATAACATGGCTGTAATGACGGAAAATGAAGAAAATATACTTCTCCGACTCCATTATTTTCTACAACTAGAACACTGAGTACATCGTCCTCTTTCAATATAATATTTCATACTTAAGTATTTCGGTAAAGACGTTTAAATTAATAAAATCATATAGTTGAAGATAGCAATATTATGCAATTCTTACTTATAATACATCGCTCATGTTTAGCTGTTTACTGACGTAATAATACTTTATGTTCGATTGTTTCCACATGTAATCAAACAAATATGAAAATTAATTTATTTTAAGACAAGCGATATTATTGTAGTTTAATATTATTATTATATGATATACTTTCATGAAGCTCATTCGTTTTTAAAGCTTACTACAATTATTTTCGAAATGAACGCTCAGGGTTTCGAGAATTTGTATTTATTTATGTTGTTTTGTCTCCTTTTTTATTAGAGCTTTCAGAATGGAAATTAATGTTTCAATTCCCTTCCAAATAAATTCTTCATATTACTCATGTTGACAGACAGTGTGTATAATATAAGAGAGGGAATATAAATTACCTCCCAAGCCGGAGGGTTTTTTTTTGTTTAAACGGAGGGATATCTTCATTTTTCGAGCAATCCAACCGCACATGCTGGAAAACCACGAGTTTACCGCTCTTATTACATATTCCGTGACAATGGGATCGATTATTTTTTTAGTGCAATTCATCCGTGTCGAATGCGTGGCAACAGCGGGAGAGGACCCCACGATTTCATTACACGCTCGCTGCCTATTCATGTACGTATCCCCGAGAGCGTACTTTCGGAACGTACACAGGTTAATATCGCGATTTACTCCGCACCATTTCGCACGAAACAAATATATTAGAGACGAATTTGAAGTGAATATCAAAACCAATTGCTTGTGAATAATTACTTTGTGCTAGGGTGGAAAGATTTTATGGCCATGTAATAGCCACATCATGCGCTATTCGCAGGGTGAGGCGTTATACACGCACGGAGAATAAGGTTTTATGAATATTTAGGAATAATTAAACCATATTTTACAATGAATAGAACATAAAGGAAGAAAAATGTCGGAGAACTTTGTTCTTAAGCATCGAAAACTATTCTAATATTGTCGTTGAAGATCATTCAAATAAACAATTTATTTTTTACGTTTTTCAAAGGCAATTAAGTAGATGACTCATACAGAAAGAGTTCTCATCATCTATAGGTACAATTCCTCAACTTCGAAAAGAGAAAACGTCCTTAGGAAAGAAACGAGAATCATCCCCTTATTCTCTCCAAATTTCGAAAAAATTGAATACCTGCAGTTGACGCCCTTCACCTTGGCAACCGACCGTAAAACTCGCGACACGGTAAAAAAAAAGCTTAGAAAAAACAAAAGAAGGGTGGTTGGGGATGAAGGGAGGAAAAAGTTTTCCTCTCTTAAAAATAGATTTTGCGATATCGAATGGGGGATGTCGAGTGAGGGCGCTTAACCTGAATTGGAAGAGACATGATTGAAAAGATGGAATGGCAGGTCGCATAAAAGGGGGAGGGGAGGGAAATAAGAGGCATAGACATGGACAATGGGATAGGCTAAGATCCTGAATTGTGGCTCATTCACAGTGGCGCGCAGTTCCCGAAGTGAATGCCTCAGGGTCTCGGATGAATAACGTTTGTGTGGCCCCTGCACCCTCCCTCCGATTGGGACTCGTTGAAGTTACGCTTTTACGTTTCTCTTTCAAAGCGCAGAAAACCTTGGTAACCGATGTTACTATGACGCTGATATAAATTTAAATCAAACTATTTTCAATTACTAATTCATTATAGCAGTGGTCCATGATACGAAAAACAAGTCACTGAATCTAAAAAAGTCATCTTTCTTCAAGTGTCTACAAAAAAAATTAAAATAATATCTGACTAATGAATAACTTACTTTTCACATCTTTCATTATTCCCACGTCCTGACTTACTATACTGATACCACCTGATATACTATACTTTACCTACGATAGATTAAAATAATGTTAGATTAGATGCTCATGGAATTTAAAACAATATACCAAGCACTTTTCAAGTGCAAGAATTAGAATGGAGTTACACAGTTCATCAAAGTAAGCTATGCAGACTCACGATTCTATATTTTTAATAAAGCCATCTAACTTTTTAACTAAAAAATCAAGAAAAGTGTATTATAATTTGTCTCTTTCAATTTGATAAGAAATGTAATAGTTATACTTAACGAAATTTTAAATATGTTCCTATGTATTACGTTTATATCATTAATTGTCTTTTTGGTAGAATTTGATAGTTGTTATAGAGAGTGACGTGTTCAAAGTATACTAAAATTGAAGCAGACAAAACATTTCAAATATACATTTCAACTGGTAACTATAGGAACGAGGTTAACAAGACCTCAAGGCTAGAAAGTTACCAAAAAAATAATTTCGGGGGGGAACGTGGAGACGACTTGGCATGTGTGGGAGACAAGTGACGGGGGGGAAAACCGAGGTGGATGCCCCTACCTGTACTCCGCCCACGCGTCACCCCATTTGACCCGTCTCCCGACCACAGAGATAGTGCGTGTCCAAAGCCCACGGCGACTTGGTGGTTTCATGCACGATCACAATCACATTAGAGGGCAAAAGTGATGGGGGGTTTGCGGGAAGCTGTGTCAGTGAAGAAGCAAAGAATTCGGTGCACTTTTAGATCGGTGTGCCGCATTCTCATGAATGGAATGCAGAAATGAATCTGATAATGGTCGATGATAATCACTTCGCGAATTATAACGAAGATTGCATTTCGAAATACGCTAATTCACCTCGAATTTACCAATGATACCAAATGAAAATTATTCTTTAGAAATACTACATTGGAGATACACGAGACTGTATTTTATGTTGTTATCTATTTCTGTCCTTTTAGTTGTGGATTGAAATTTAAGTGTTATTTACGTTATAGTTATAAATAAACCAAGCTAATATAATAATAATTCATCACAGTTTTTTATATCAGATTTGAACCAAGTCTGACCTATTTAAAAAATCCATACTCGCATGCTTACACTAATAGATGTAATACGTTAATGAAGAATATGTATAAATACATGGCGACATTTTGAGGATTCGACCTGGTATCAATCTAACCATAATCTATAAATATTTCCCCTTTTCTAATTTTTAACTTCATGTCAATATTCTATGAGAAGTCGTATTTAAATTAGCAAAACCGCAATATAAGGATAATAATCATAACATTTTCCACAACTTACCGTGGAAGATTATCCACTGGTCAATGTTTTAGAAAATAACTGGAACTTACCTGTAAGAAAATAAAACATTATTAATTTTCGTAATAATCTGCACATAAAAAATATACGATATAACACTTATGACTTACGATAAATATGTATTACATATGTTATTACATAAATTATTATGATTAGAATACGAAGATGCACAGGTATTCGAACTAAGAGCGAGTAGTAATCATATCAATTGCAAAAAGTTCATTATTTTTGCATTCCTGCCAATTACCTCTTATAATTAGCAATAATGGTGTGCATCCCAAAATAACATCAAGATTCAAAACAGAACGATACATCCAACATATTTAGAGCAGGGCGATTGCGCGAAATCGACCATAATTGCAATTAAGAGATTCCACTGCGTAGTGCGGATTAACACTAACCGTTTGAAATGAGATTGCCACCCCGGATCGGCGTTAGGGATCTAAAACACTTAAATCGCATCCCTCCCACACCACGGCTTTCTTTATGCCACTATTTATACTCCCAAGGGATGGGCGGGAAACCAGCAAAAAATTTACCTTTCATTGGGAGAAGCAAATCGTACTTTATGCCACAAAACCCTATCCAGTTACGCTCTCTCTCTCTCATGGTAAGGGAAACATTCGCACAAATTTCTAGTTTGTTATTTCGCGACATCCACTCGCAGACGTGGACATTCCCACATGCGCTCACACTCACGGAGTCACGTGCGAAACGGCACGCAAAATTACTAGATTCGCAAAAGCAGCCTCTCGAAGGGCTATTAGATATACATAAAGCCGTATCTGCTAACAGTGCGAACCGATTCTCGTAATTATTAAAGCGAGTGGTTGATTCAGAGCGCCAGAGGCACTGAATGCCGGAAGCTGGTGCATATATCGATGTGAATAGATATGGCTATGCTCAGAGATGCAGAATTCTGTGAGGCGATCCTCAACGTCCGTCGCACGAGCGAACACAATGCGTTGGTACTTCCATCCAATTTTAATAATTGCGAGGATATTTCGAACGTACGATAACTAGCTATATTAATAGTAACAGTTACTTAGATTTGTAAATCGTTATCATTATTTTATAAATCGTTGTAATAATTGTGAGAATATTTCTCAAAAAGCGGCAAATAGCAATAATAATAGTAACAGTTTCATAGTTTGAAAAATTGTTACTGTTTTTAATTGTACTTTATGGTTTTAAATATCTCTTTATATTTTAGAAAGATTGAATTTTAACAATTGAATCGGAAACATTTTAAATTACACAATTTTTATATACTCATACATAGAAATGTGATAAGAAATATGTGAAAAAAACAATAAAATAAATGAACATTGATAGTTTAAAAATCTTTGATACAAGAAGCATTAAAGACTTCACAGACATTTTGTAAATAATAATATGTTATGTTCTATGGTCAATGATTGATCGAAATATTTACAATCAAATCCTTAATTAGTTAAATATAATTACATAATTAAATAATATGGAATTCTCTAAAGATTATCATAACATTCCTTCTTGACTCGACCCAATTTAAAGATTCATAATCAGATATAGAACTTTCCGTAACTATGAAAAAAAACTAACTTTCCTTTTTTTTACCCCTTCAGGAAAAAAATCCTATTCCCCAAAACTTCGGAGTTCCATCAAAAGTATCAAAAACAAAAAAAAAGCAACAAAGGACCCGACCGTTTTTTTTTTCAGCCGTCAGCTCCCGGCCCTCGTGCCAACAAGAAAAAATATCACCCGCCTTTATCCGGCTAAATTAAACAGGCGTGCCTGTGAATACGTTCATTCGGCTTTGGGTATGTCGCCCGTATCGCTGGCGGCAGGGAACCGATACAATAACTCGTTATTTAAATTCGGAACGAACAAATCGTCAGATTATTGGTCTCTGATAGCCCTCGGCCAACACACCTATCCCAAGAACGATTGACGACAGACGGGGTGCGTGGTTCGCAATCCAAAGGACGGTTTGTGGGCAACGGGTGGACGTGGGAGGTCCTCTCTAATCCATGGATCGCACCCTTGTCTTGTGGGAGAGAGGGAAAATGGAATGAGGTGGAGGCACAAAGGTTTGCAAATGGGATGAGGAAAGACGAGATGATGTACGTTAGAGAATACGGGCTCTTTTGAATTGATGCGAAGGATAGAGGAACTGGAAGGCAAATGTCTAAAGGGGTTGAGAATTTAAGTACGTATTAGTTGGTTCGCAAGACGTACATAGATAAATACATCTATGAATTTAGTTCCTGATATTTTAGTACTTCTAAAAATCTGCTTAAGAATGTCACTACAATAAAAATTAAAGTGATGTAATTTACTTCATTTTGGTTCACTAGGATAGTATAGTGCTTGTGAAATGCATCTAAATTTAACTCCATCTTTTAAGGTATTTAATTTCTTTTCTAAATCAGGATAAAACCTTGATGGTTTCAACCAGCATAAACATACATTTTTAGATAAGTATTTTCCCTATTGCATTCTGATACTCCTAAGTTATGTAAATCTACCAGATGTAACATACTTCATTACGACTGCTAATGATTTGCCCGTTGATTCCATAGAAACCATAGAAAATATTAAATCAAAATTTTAGCTAAGATAGTATATAGAAGATTCAATCTTTTAATTAGACTGAAAGTTTATATAATGGATGTAAATGAAGATGAAGAGCACAAAAGGACGTTTGGTAGCGGTGATTGTAGGATGGACGGGTAAGATGGATTCTAGAGAATGTGTGAGGGAGGAATGGGCATTCTGCAAACTGATCTATAGGTGGTTACAAAGCTGAACACACGCAAAAGATATCCAGTGTCCGCAAAAAGAATAACGGACAGACACCGAGTGGAAAGGGGATAAATGGAGAGCAGATGCGCTGACAACGGATTAATGCTGAATTGGAGAGGATTTTGAGGAAAAATTTTCATCGATTGTTTTCATCTTTATAACCCACATTGGTTCGAGAGAGAAAATAATAATTTATGTTATAAGTTAATGAAGAGAGGAGAAAAACCATCGTGAATTTAAATCGGAAAGTTGACAAATTAATTATAATAAACAAAGAACGCGTTGGATACTGCGTCATTAAGTAAATAAAACCACTAATTAGTCGGTGACTATTTACACCAATCAAATAGCAACCGTTATTAGCTGATATCAAATAACTTTGTCTTTAATTTTATTTAAAAATATAAAGCAAGCTTCAAATAATTTTTTCATGACTTCAAATGAACTGAAAGTATGTGGTAAATTATCAATCCTTCACAAATAATAAAGGATTACTTGGAATGCGAATAATTTAGAGAATCATATCTAGTGAATTACTTCTGTGATTTAATTAGGTTAAACGTGATTAATATAGCATATTGAAGAAGAGTTAGAATTTTTTTGAGTGGCAATTGAGTTTAAAATTGAAACACAGACATTTAAGCGTAATTTAGCCTACCTTATCTTATATTTTAGCTAAATTTAGGATCTAAATTTTAATTGTAAACTATTATTTTATTGAAGATTGATTCCACAAAACTACGATCTCCTCCGTGAAATTTTTTTGATGTGTAAAGTAATTATGTGTAAATAATTGACAGAGCTAAGAATAAGCAAAATGGTAGTAAAATAAAACTGTCATGGTATTAGCAAAATAGACGAAATATACTTTAACACACAAGATCAATGAACAAATTAAAATTATCGATTCAAACAAATATCCAAATCTTTCAAATTCAAAGGTCGAGGAATTTATAATTCGGATCTAATTAAACCTGATCCCACGCTGATGAGGAATTGAACCGATCAATGGCTTCGGAATCCAATTCGTGAACAATGGCTCGTTTACTTTCAAACAGCGTTAATCACCATTGAAAGAAGGCGAATATTTTTTAAGCGGCTGATTAACCCATCCCTCGCTTCTTGTTAGCATCCGAAACAAGGCTCACAATCGAATACATCAATTAATCCTGCGAAAAACGCCCGGTCACTCTCGACTCAATACTCAAACGTAGAGCATGAAAAGGATGGAAGTCTAAAAATTAAGTAATTTTTTCGCGATGGAAAACAAAAAAAGGCTCGAAACACGAATTCAATTAGGACGCAGAATTAAAACAGCTTCCTGTGAGGAGGGAGGAACCCTCCGCTTTTAATGAGATAGGGCCTGCGTCGGATGTTCCCAGAGGGTGGGAGTGATCTTTGGTGTGAAATCGGTAGCAGGGAATACACCAAGAACGTGTCTAAAAAGGGATTGAGCATAAAATGCGGGTTTTGAGATGATGGGGGCTCATTCGGAAAAAAAGGATTCTCTCATATTTTTTATGTTCAGCGTATTGATGTTATCCCGCTTATCGAGAGTTTATTTTGGACTAATATGATATCGTATATCCTCTTATATACTTGGAAGAATTTTGTTTTTTTTTTATGTTAGAGGGATGCTAACAGGATTTTCTTCCTTTGATGTACTCCCCCAAAAGGATTCGAGATGGGTTGAGTGTCAAAAACAGTATTTATAATTTTCATCGATCTACTTAACTAACAAAGTTAAATTTTATACAAAGGAATGATGAAACGAAAATTATCGCCCTTGTAATTATCCGTGGATGCCTTTAACTTACGATGGTACAATTTTTCACTCCTAAAAATAATTTGCAACTACAATCTATCAGTTAAATTGAAATCAGTAGAATTAATTGGTTAATAAATATTGATTTCATATGATATTCATTGGAAATAAATAATTTGCAAGAATCCATTCAAGTGTATATATCGTATATGCCTTTTATTATATATAATATTCATATATTAGGGTTATTCATAATAAAATAAAATAACATTTACTCTTATTCAACCTTTATCAATATACATGAACTTCTTATGAAATGAATTCAATGAAATCATGGAAATAATACATTTAAAGCAAATCAATTAGGTTGAGAGACAACATGCTTTTGGGAACAAAGCAATAAATGTAAAACACACTACCGAATCGTTATAATGTAAACATATGCCGTGGTGACAAATTCAATGTTTTTTCCAATTTTTAAATGATTGACTTTATTGAAATAATGTTTCTGAAATCTTTCAATACCTGGCATATAATGTTTTTTCGCGAAAAATTTACCAAACACTATCGTTTTCAAAATTTGATATTAAGTATAGCCATATAATTTTATTCCATAATATAAAACATGAATATCTGTACTCAACATGCAATAACTTCCAAGAATCGCTCATTTACGAGATCTACCCTACGCTCCTCAGCCCTCAATGTATGGATGAGGGGTTAGTGGCAATGTCAGATCTTAAAGTACACGTGCCTCCCTCTCAATATACCAGTTTCTCTTATATCCTTGTCTCTCCATTCCATTACAATGCGCTTTCTTATTTCACATCTGGAGCATCGCGTCCTTCGACCCCTTTACTGTCACTTCTCGCATTTCCATGACAATGGAGGAGTAAAATAGCCCCGGAGTGGGTTTTGGCGGAGACACGTTCGAAGACGGAAGGAATGGACCTTTTTTTTGCTTCTGAGGAAAGGGGAAATGGTTCCGTAAGCGAACCCCAGGATCGTGTCCTATATCTCTCTGTGTGATGGAACAGCCGGAAATCAGATTGCAGTGATGCACTGCTGTTTTGGATTCGACAAAAACGCCTTCGAAATGTCCCTTCGCTATCCGGTTAAACAATACGATTTTAGATTAAGCAACGGTAGGGAATATGTACTAAGATTAATTTCAGATTAAAATATTTACGAATTTTATTATTTATCCCTCTTTATCAGTCACATTTTCCACAAAATTTAATAATTATTCAGTCAGTTACAACTTCAGATACCCCACTCACACTGGAAAATATCATTTTATGATGTTTATCAGGTTTCGAAAAATTTTACTTTGCAAATCTCAAACTTTCATTTTACCGTTTAATAAGACATCATTTTCAAAAATTTTAGTTCTAAATGAACATACGAAATGAGAATTTATTAAAGACAGATCACTTTGGAATTAAAAAGAAATTGTTACATATAAAATGAGGTTGATTCATAACAATCCATTTTTAAAGTTGGGATTAACTACGTATCTTCGCGTATAGTTCATTTAGTGGATAAAGTTACTTAAGCGGAGTGATTCGTCAATCCCCATATCTTAGCAACGAAAAATCGAAAACACCTTCATTTCATATCGCCAATATATCTAGTAATATGAATAAATTATAACTACCCATATGGATTGCATTCTAAATTTTACATAGGATAAAAGCGAGTTTTTTTAGAGTTCTGTGGAGTTATGTCGGAAATGTGCAGCGGATCATGAACGGAGAGAAAATATCTGATAGATTTCGGGGAGATATCGCTTTGAAGATTTTCCGTTTGATGCTGAATCAGCATTGGAAGCTTCTCCTCTTTTTTTTCTTTTCACGTATCTGTTGCTGACCTGTCAATTTGATCCCTTTGAATTCTTTCTCTAGGGTGAAACCCGCAAACAAGCGTTTCATTTACTTTGTAACCACAAACTACTTAACGGGCTTTTGCAACAATGAAGGTACTCCGTTCCCATACAGTGAAAGTTATCACATGCATTGTTTTTATTTACAACGCCTTGACAACGAGGAGAATATAATAATGAAAATTGGACAGTATAATACGCAAGAACCAATTTACTTAATTCATTTCGAGAAAGAATCATCATTTTTATCGTAAGTACACTTTTCTAATGATCTTTTTTTTCCACATAAAATATAAGAATATTTCACAATAGATTTGCAAAAATGATTATCTTTTCCCTAAATAATACGTATACACATTTTTAATGATATACTGAGAAAAATAAGAGTTGATAGGCGATGGTAACAAAGAGCTTTCCTCTTTATACACCCTCCGTCACGGGCTATCACAACGATACGATTACAGAGAACATAAATGTCAAACGATAGGAATTAAATCCTTGTTCAGTCGAGATGCACCATTTACTCTGGTAAAATGATATCATGAGTTTTCCATAGGAGTATCATGTAATTTTACTTTGAAAGCACTCTATTGTGATGCCGCTCAAACTCTTTCACTGCCATTATCAAAGGAATTACATCTTACTCGAGAATTTATTTTCATTGCGTAAAGCACAAAGAAATGGAAAGAGAGATAATCTACTTCGGAAATGGATTTTCACGTTTGTGTCAACAGAGTAAAGCGTCTAACTTTGTATTCATCCACGCTGTCTGTTTCTTCCTCATTTATTTTATAATGGGAAATGATAGACTAGATGGCAAATGAATACAAAAGGTTTCCGAATGTTTTAAAATGCGACGTATAAATTCCACACAAACTTACGAACAATTACTTATAAGAAACCGTAAATGCACTTGAGAAAAGATAAATAAATAAAGGTTTAACTACCATTAAGTTGCAAAAACTTAGTATGAAATAGTAAAATTGCTAAAACATATGATAAATATTATATTTTACATTAAATATAAATTATATTTTACAATTCTATATTTACCTGCACTTCTCAAGCATATCAATAGATAATAGCAATAATAATAAACTAGAATAATTAGGGATATAGAATGACATTCAAATATATTATCCATTATCTAGACCCATCCTGCAAATTACAATCAAAATCGTCGATCAAAATTAAATTCTCTTTATGATAAACAATCCAGTACGAGATTCCTTCACCTAATACAGTAAAATGTGGTTGATAAACAAATTTAACAGAAAAATTTTATCCATCCAACACATAAATGCCTTCGCTCCAAGGATAATTACGATCATTAAATAATAGCGCTTGAAACAATAAATAGTAAAAGGTTAATGAGAATTGAAGATAAAATTTAATAATGATAACTATAAAAAAATTTTAATTGTTGCGTTAGCGTAGTTAAATAGGCTAATTTAAATATCGATTTTAACGTAAAACATTGTTTCATTAAATCTTTATAGCGGAATGAGGATAAATGACCATACTACGCATGTATAAAAAACCTTTCTAATATTTTTAATAATTAATCAATCAATTATTTCACAAATTGAACAATTGATCCGTAAATGATGAAATAATAACAATCAAATGATAACAATCAAGTTAGATGGGTAACCCTTACGTAAAAGGAAGACATATCACACTCAGCCCCAAATAACATCATATTAGCATGAAATATGCGATTAATTCCTCCTCCGCAAGGGCTTTGTTGCCTCGGTAAATAGCAATTCAGAAGGGACGTCTCAATTCCCGATTCCGCCCCTGCAGCGACGCGCAACTCACACCGGGAATATCCCGAACTAAAGGCCCGCCAAACCTGCCGTGACGAACCACATCCGTCCTTCCATGACCTTCCCCAAATCCACGCCCACCCCCAACCGAGGTCCTCCCCCTCTTCTATGACCCCCTTCGCCCTACGCCTCTATATATATAGATTCGCAGAGGGTCTCAACCACCCAAACGAACGCAATTACAAAGTGCCCTTATGCAGCGTGACGTCATTCTCTGCAGGGGATTGTTGCTTCATAAAAGAAGGATCCCTTCTAAGATTGGATGGGTGCAACGGATGCAAAATGTCCGATATCATGAATTCAAGATCCGTCTTCGGTGCATTCAGGTTTCCCTTCATAAGTTTCCGCAGTTGGGTCTGCATGAATTTCCTTCCGATGAAATTTCTTTCTTTTTTCGTATCCCCCTCTTTCCTTATCTAAAATTAGATCACATACGTGTTCTTCCGGATCAGTATCCTGTTTTGTCCTTTATTTTTTATGCATAAGATATTGCCTAAATAAAAAAGTTCTCTATGAAAATTCGTACTCTGAGAGCTTATCAGTAAAATTTTAGAATTTTTTTCGTAATAGATAAACATTCCACTTTACTATTAAAATCAATAGGATTATTTATAAGAATAATAACTCATAATAATATTTAATGCTAGTTGTTTTTTTATTGAGACTAAACGTATCGAGACTAGCGTATTAGTAAATCATAAGAAATTCAAAGCAATCCATCTTGTTGCAAGTAGACTTGTAAGTATCTATAGAGAAATAATAAGGCAACTTCAGTCGAACAAAATATTGTACGGATTTTGATCTAACTGTATGATACTATTTCTCAGAGTAATTACAGAACTTAATCATAAGCTTCGGAAGAATCACATTCTATTCAAATGTATACGTTTTGTGAATCGCTTTGTTTCTATTTCTCTAAAGAGAATAATAAGAAATGAATTCATTGGATTCAAATTAACTTTTAATTAATTCACAATTGAATTTCTATCGATTGTTGATGGTTGATTATAGGTAATTACGTCAACAAAACAGATAATCTCTAACATACGATACAATATAGACTTAAATAATTTACTTAACGTTGTTAAACTTAATCACTCATTGTTAACGAAACAATGACTTTATCGGCCCAAATCTCAATAGTGTTCAATGGAAGTTATTTACTCTTTCTGGTCCTATCAGGCATCTCTTCTCTCATCCCCCTTAACCACCCCTTCCCCTGTCCTTGTGTCTCTCAGGGGATAACGTGTGTTGACGGAGAACGTATCTTGCGATTCTAATCTCTTTAACGCCATGATGACGGTTCGTCGCCTCCCAATATGAATCTCTCCCTCATCGAGTTATAAGTAATTCCGGAAGCCTTCTAACATCTGAGTCCAGAGAAACGATCGGTATGTCTGTGCACACGACCGTGTGCCACCCTCTGCCATTTGTGGGTCGACGAAGGGGTGGGTAAAGAGAGGGCATTTGCATGAGTAAACTGCGAGAGTGGAATTTGTTTATTTTTCGGCGAAACTAATAAACTCATAACGTGACGATGCGGGCAAACGATAAGGTGAGGCTATTGGGGGTTTGGACTAAATAAACAAATTTTAACGGACGCGTGAGTGATCTTGTATTTCAAAAGGGCAGAAACAAGTGTACAAAGAGGGAGTACCAATTTATTCCTCCACACGTTAGAGCTCTACCGAAATTTTATAAAGGAGATTTAAAGAGAGGATGATTGACCGTTATATTGAATTGATGTTAGATAACGTTTTAGAGGAAGAAGATATCGCTCAAATAATTGATCTCGCCAATGCCCTAAATTGCTGGAATGTGTTTGGTTGGCAAATATAAAAATGCAACTGTATTATAAATTTCTCTCAAATCTGGAGCTGAAAATCCCATAAAAGAGGGAAATATCGAATTAAAAAAAAAAGAAATCACGAAATAATAATGGAGATAAAGTTCAAGAATGTAGGTTAAGTATTAAAAAACAAACAAACAATATAAGGTGATATAATAGACGTTAAATATTAAGTGCGAGATATTATTATGCGAAATTTAGTGAGATAATGTGAGAATAAAAGGGAATTTGAATCTAATCGTACTAAGAAGATTTGTTTTTGCATTACATTATAAAAGACACCCAAGATATTTTGATTTAGGCTTAAACAATTTAAATACACTTTGATCGATAAGGGCGATTTATGTATAAGTATTAAGTAGCGTGTGTAAATTTATACACATTTTTCTGAACATATATATTTACAAAGATATAAATTAAATTTAGTGCCTGAAAGTTCATCAATAACTGAAGAACTTAATATTGCTTAAATCTGAACATATAATTTATCGTTAAAAATTACATCTCTAGAAAAAATAAGATATGGCAGAAAATACTATTCATAATTTTAAAAGAAACAAGAGATATTGCTATATTATCAACAATCTCATTTAAAAAATAACTAAATAAGATTGGTTGCCACTATAAATAACCTGTTGTCAATTACATATCAATTTACGAAACCAATGGAATTACCTTAGCAACGTAAATTACAATATTTGAATTTTTAATGAGCTGAGCTTCAATATTAGTTTTAATCCCTGTCAAAAAAAAAAGAATGCTGAACATCTCTAATCATTACTAATCCATAACGACCGAATCCAAAGTGTCTCTCGGATCCATTTAAAGTCCCAGCATCCCAAACAGGTCCCCGTCGCGTGACTCATCCAATTCTCAATTTCCAGCATTCATTTCCTCGCCCAAATGTAATCGCTTTTAAAGCAATGGCGGCTGAGGGGACGTACGTTCGAGGGTGACGCATGGAACTTGCTAGACCGGAAGCAAGATTGATGCTTTTTGACTGCGGCGACGCGTTCCTCCGAACGAATTCGACGGAATGAAAAATAATTGCCCATGAAAAGTTCATTCCCACCGAGTGCGAGTCAATTTAAATGCTGAATATGAGAGCCGTAAATTCTGGCAATGCGCGAAGGGTTAAGTGCGGACTGGGATTAAATATGGATAAGCGTAGAGTTAACCGTCACTGTTATTATATATGATATATTTTTTCAAAGAATGGGCATTAGAAAGAAAATAAGCATTCCTATATTAAATCTAACAAGTTTTACGAAAAAATGTTCGTAGATAGTTCAGTAAGTAGCACTAAATACTTGTGAAAGCTTGGTTAAGATTTATATCTCATCCGATATATATATATATTCAGTAAGACGTCAGAAATTGGTTAGCGATCTTTCTGTATGCAATTAGTGGAGGAAGCTGCAGAATTAACGATGGATGCAAGGGAGAACAGGCTACAACGATAGAGAGAATGAGGAAAAATCACTGTTATTTCTTCTAAATAGTAAGTAAAATTCAGGGAATTATTCCTTTGAAATAAAACCAACCCATTCGTTATGAATGAGTGTACAAAAATTGAAAGTATGATAGCCAAAAGAATCATTAATAAACCTATATGTATGGCGTCATCTTTAGAATTTTCGGAGATGCAGCTATTTATTTCAGGGTTGTTTGAAGCTAGACACCTTAGTTCGCTTCCCATAAGTATATCTATTATACACTCATTTTCCAATTCTACAATCTCTTACGAACATTTACTGATGACCCCACTCACTTTTCCCTACTCACGGCAAATACAACCGATACATATGGTAATCCTCATGGAACTTGAAATTTTTCTCCCCGAATATATATATAAAAGATACTCCTCTACGACCCCAATAGAAATCCCACAACATTAGCCGCAAACTTTTTTTCCCAAAAAAAGTATCTTTTCCCAGTGAATAAATTCCGTCGAAGGGTTCCTCCGATTCCGCATTCCTTAATAAGCCCTTTTCAATCCTCCGCCTTCTTCTTTATGCACCGCTGCAGAAGGGGGGAAGAACAAAGACGTAGATGTTTGGACACAGCGGCGGAATGATTTAAAGAGATGAAAGGGGAAGAAGAAATGACTGTGCATCGATGGGCCATGCGGGTGTTGCAGAAGCAATATCTTGGGGAGGGAAAAAGAGCAACTGGGGGTCATAGGGGGGGAGGGAGGGGGGGATTTGGTGGTGCAGAGGGAATGACGCCATGGGTGAAATGCCAACCTATCTATCTTGTGATTCACCTACTACTTGCTCCCTTCGTCTTGGTCCAACGGGAGTGAGGGGGGATTCCCCATGACGGAATTCGGACATCGGAAGAACCCATTCGGAACAGCTGGGCTCTTAAGCGGCGTGTTTTGCTTGTCTATTGTGTTGCTCCTGTTACTCGTTAGGCTATTCATTCCTTCATGTTCTGCGTTCATTACATCAAATTACACTGCACTTCCGATTTCGGTTAACATGAGCGTTTACATAAGTATTTTAATTAAGGACATTAGCAATATAGAATACCATATAACATATTTTCTACTACTTCTTTACTCAACTGAAAAAGTGTTTAATATCTAAATAAATTCTACCAATTGTACAGATGATAATATTGCAGCAGAAATTAAAATACATAAATAATTATAAATAAATTATATTCATCTAGTTTTCATGTGTTCAAATATAAGAAGAAACTTAAGAAACAACACTTCAGGAATTTAGAATAATTTTCATAATTTCTAAATTTCAGCATCCCTTACGAATATTTACTTTCAACTCTAAATTATATTTTCCGATACAAAAGTGTGGTAATTAAGGATGAAAATAATTGTGTCAATGGGTTCTTTCACAATATCGAGTTCATAATCACAGCTTTACATCAATATCGATATCGTGTTTTCAAATAATGACGTAAAGATAAATTCAAAATATTATGGATAAAATAATAATAATAAATATCTGAGGATAATAGGGTTAATTCTTGATAATCCTAAACCGATTGCAATATTTTATTTATTTATTTAATATTCAATGATCTCATATAGACGATAAGCAAGGTGACGGTCATAAAAATATCGCCCGAACAGGGACTCGAACCCTGGACCCTCAGATTAAAAGTCTGATGCTCTACCGACTGAGCTATCCGGGCTCTGTAGACGAATTGGAATAGAGAGAGAAAAAAATTTTCCATCTCAAGCAAAAATAAATACTTCTAATGCACTGTAATACATTATATATTAAACTTGAACCGCATTTTCACTGTAAAAGTTTTATCAAAAGTTTAAAAAAACCATCGGAATTAGTACTTAAATTTTACGTTATAATTTATTTAAGGATTCTGTTGTCAAGGCAATATTTTGCATAAATGTAAACAATAATGAAGGTGATTATTTATGGATAACATTGAACGTTAATTACTCGCTATATTTCAACTGCTGCACGCTGATAATTTACATGCCAATGCGGAATTTTATTTACAAACACAAGTAAGGATGTATACGTGAGATAAATTCACAAAAAATATAATCACATCGCATTCGAAATTCGAAATGAATGAATGCATGAGAAAACTTCCAAATGAAGACTGACAAAGAAAACGGAATAAATATGTTTTTCTTCTTCTTCTTCCGAAGATTTAATTACGATCCATATTTTTCGAAGCATTTATTTTCCTGCTTCCCACAACATTTCTTTTGGGACCTTAATCTTGTAACTGGAAAAGTTTTTGAGGCGACTTCGACTCCGTCGGGTTTCATGTTCATTAACAGTTTAGCACGTGCGAGGAAAGTTAGTCAAAAAAGTGCTCGAAACAGAGGGGAATACAAACCAGAAGAGAAGGAGGTGAAAAAAAAGTTTTTGACTTTTGTGGAGTCTCATAACGAAACGTGTCAACACTTGTCGTAAATTCGGACGCACGCAATTTTACCTCCGCGTTGGAACGGAATCATTACATAAATAATGGAATGTGAATGAAAGATTGAATTGAAATTCAAAATGAGAGAGGAGATTTGAGATCTATGGAAAAAGTTTTTGACGTACGAAACATATCTGGGCTCATTTGAAATACGCTCGTTTCTCGATTTCGAAAGTTGATTACGTTATTCTAATATTTTTGTTTACTTTCAGTCACTCCTCGAGAAATATTTCGTCTTTTAATTTTAGAGCGATATGCACGTAAAGGATCTAAGATGATACAAGGCACATTAGTTTGGAATTTAGGTCATATATGAAAGATATTTTACCCTTTATTTTATAAACATACGTAGTGTTTAGCATTCTCTTTCATCAAAAGCTACTTAGAGCGGAAATCATATATTAACTTCTCCATGTCAGTACTTCGTTGAAAGAAAGGTTAAGTGAAACCATAATTTACATTTGTCTTCGTGTGCGGCGACTGTTTATGCCTGAATTTTACGACTTTTTTCGGACCTTAAGAATTGAGCTAAGACATGGCCCAAGATCCTTTCCAGTTGACCCATAAACTGGTTGAGGTCGTATTTCAATTCACGTCCTCTCTTAAATGGTTGTTTCTTCGGCACAATTCAACTCTTTATCTTGTTACGTAGATTTACGTTACCACCATGCCTCTAAGAATTTAATTACTTCTCATTATGATTTCACGACTTAATTCAAAAACGCTTGAAAAATTTATGTATTAAAGAAATGAACCAATTAAATCTTAACGAAATGAGAAAAAAAACACACTTATGACGTATTCCATATTTCATCAGTTGTTCGACCAATACTTCTTTAACGCTAACATTTAGATTCGCTCTCATAGAATAACTTTCATTCGCCAAAGAACGTAAAAGCTAGAAACCGAAAACTTACAGCTCTGTCAGTAAAAACTAATGTGTTTTGATAAATTTATATAGTTGTAAAAGAATCACGACTCTCAAACATTAAACACGATGTACAAGAAGCAATATACGAGACAACAACTCAATCACAATCCTATATTCGTGCGTCAACTAACCTTCATCTGTTTCTTAGGAGACCACGAGGGATACTCAAAGATGGAGGCGATGCTTCGAGGTGATTCTGCGGTGCTCGAAGAGGAGCAATCAGCGCATCTGTCACTGTCTGCACTCGACCACTCGCCCTCTTGTCGCTTCTCCAGCGCAATAGAATCTCCGCGACGACCGCATGACATACATTCCTCGACGCGACGAACTCTTTCGCAATTGTCTTCCGTCACATCCCCGTTCAAAATCTTCCTATTGGGATTTTGCTTCTCTCTCTCCTTGCAATACGTCTTCTTCACACCACTCTTGTTGGCACTCGACTTCACTTCCTTCACCGTCGCTTTTGGCTTGGTAGGTGATAGGTCCAAGGACGTGTCGGTGACCACCGTGATGACCTCTTCCGGAGGGTCGGGAGGTTCACACGCCTTCGATTTACCAACTGGCACTTTACCCTTTTTCTCCCGTTTGATTTTCAAGGTGGATTTGGAGGTTTTAGCAGGAGTGCCGGGTTCGCTGCTGACCACCACGGACTCCTTCGAAGGCCGGCGTTCGGCAACGGCATCGGAGGCGAGACTTTCTTCTTTTTTACTCTCATCCTTTGGAAGTGCTACTACACTCAGGGTATCATGAGATTCGTCTTCCTGGGCTGTGTTCTTGGATAGGTTCAAATCCCCTGCTCCTGCAGATCTAGTGAGAGAATTTGCCCCAACTGGTATCCCTTTTCTGGGAGACGATTTGGCATTACCCATCTGAACGGTAAAGTCTTTAGCATCCGGAACAGAGAAAGAAGACGGCCTTCTCTTCACAGTCCCTGTTCTTGTGGAAGGAGAATCCCAATCGACCCTGAAGACTGCGGAAGAACGGGAAGGAGATGGTAGTTTACTATTAAGCGCTACCTTTGGCAACAAACTCTTCCTTAACACATCGGGTCCATCCGACCTCTTGGAAACGGTCAACTCTACAAGTGTAGAGACGGTTGTTTCTCTCCTCTTCCTGCTTAAGGTCGGGGACTGGATTATAAAAGTTGCATCTTTTCTCGCGTTCCTCTCCTTCTGCACCAAAAAAGTCTTCTCTGATAGTATCGGTATCTGGGTCGTGGGTGATCCTTCTGGTGAGGCAGTTCCCTCCGCTTCTTTCCCTTCCGCTTCTCCTCTTGCCTCCTGGTTTTGAGTTGCCAAGGATACAGCAAGTGGTATACAATTGCTTTGGTTGGTGTTACCATCAGGAGATGCCTGCGGAGTTGCTGTCGCGGCCTCTGAGGCTTTCTCTCGACCGTTCGCCTCTATCAGCATCGTAACGAATTTGAGGATGTCATCTGTGGGCGCTTTTTCTTATGTCTTCAGGAGTACATGGAATGCAGAGAGGTCATTTAAGTGTTATCTAGATCCATTTCGTCGACGACGTCCGTCCATTCCAAAACTTCAGAAGTTTCCTCCTGCGTGTCTACAGCCGTCGACGTCTCCTAGAAATCCGATCCGGTCCCACTAATCCTCGCGCTCTATCCCGCCCAGGTGCGATCTTGTTTTCTCGCCGTGTTAATCTCCTTCTCACTCGCATTCAACCAGTCGTAATATATTCGCATTAAGTGGGGAAATAAAAAAAATAAAAAATCCTCATGCCCCAACTACGGAAAGGAAGCTAAGGTAAAAAAGAGCTAATTACTTTCTCTTCCGGCAGCGAATAAAGATTATCTTAGGATAGAAAAAGACATTAACATGCTGTGAAGGCTGTTCAGAGTAATTACATTTAATCTAATTTAATAGAGATTACGTTGCCAAAGCATGCACTTCTTATGATACGCTGTCATTGATCGACAGTGATTGGAAAAGTCTATAACGGAAGGGATTATAAGAATTAACAGTTTTAAAAAGAGAAAAGAGTCAATAACTTTCGACTGGAAATAATATAATAAGAGTAATAAGGAATCCTAAAGATTTGAAAGAAACTAGGCCAATTGTCCCGATTATGTTTACTATAAGAACTGATCAAACAAAATCAAACCTCTACTTGAATACGTAAACGAAAAATTGGGAAGAGAATCTCGATACGAAGGACACATAATCCAAATGCAATCCGCGGTGCACGTATCCACTTTCCACGCATGCACAACACACGGAGGCCGCAGCACGTGATCCACGCCGCGCCATCAAATGAACCCGAAAAGCGTCTTCACTGGACCAAACAACTTTGCAAACTGAAGAGACACTGTATCCATGGTTTAGTTGCTGGGGAGGGGGAGGGAAAAAAGAGTGTGGGGAGGCGACTAGGAAGCAAACGTGTTAGTTGAGAACGAAGTTGGGTGTGTGTGTGTGTGAGCTCGTATGTATTGCGAGAGGAGGGAGTAGCATTGGTCGGGAGGATGGAAAGTGGCGGGGGGTGCCGAAGAAACAGATTGCAATGAGTGGTAAAGAGGGAGTGGGAGTGTCCGGGATTAAGGCTAGAGACGGGGAATGGGATGTTGGAAAGGGGTTGGAGGGGGATTTTAGTGCATTTGGTATGGGATGGATGAGCAATAATAGGTGGGGTTAAGTGGGAGAATGGGGTGGTGGTTGCGGGGGGTAGACCGTGAGGGCGGATATATGGGTTTTGCGCAGAGGGATCTAGGAATGAAATAAGAGAGATTTGATGGATGGGATTCCTACGGAGTTGCAGAAGAATGGATAGAGCAGATCGAGATGCGGACAAAGATAGGATTCGATGGGAAGTTTTCGCGCCGATGAGAGAAGTTATTATGCTTAGCAACACAATGCGAAGCGATTGGTATTGTTTCCATGGAAAATTTATGGTTTCGATTTGTGTTCTAAAACTTAAAAGGGATGGGGGTATAGGAGGGGGGTCGTTAAACGCTACTCGTCGGAGGCACTTAAAGCGATTAAAGATTTAACTGCGACGCGGAATTGACTGTTTTGAGTGTGCGTTCGGATGATCAAAAGATTCGCGAGTCATTTTCTGAATCGCTGAAGTTCAAAGAGGCGTGAAACTTCAAGAGAATCCGTTTCCGCGATCCAATTACGTTCGCCGCGGGATGAAAATCCGTGAAGTTTTCAAGATGAGGAATTTTTTTTACGATTTGAAACTCGTGTGTAACAGTCGTTTCTAACTTTGAAATTGCTAGAACTCTCTCTCTCCTGTTAAAAAAAATTTTCTTCGTTCCACTATTACCACTTTTTAATGTAAAAACTTACATAAAGCGAAAAATGGATGAAATATACGTGCAAAATCTCCAATAAACATAATGTAACACTCTAATGGCGAAGGTAAGTTTCCATAGTGACAAAATATCACTACCATACTTACGTAATTACTTTGAGCTCTCCTTGATATAAATCGACTCCTATGTTAATCATATTATACATTGAAATTATACGACAAAAACATCAAATTTAATGTATTGATAACTTAATGTAATGATAATCATAACGGTTGTTTTAATATATAATGCTTAGAAATATGGTAAATTGATTTACAATACTCAAAGAGACACAATATGACAAATTGTTATAACCGTATGTAAGACTAATCTCGCAATTTTTCACATATTTCAAGCAAAGAGGAATATATATTTTCTCTTCAACTTTCGTTTTATAGGCAATTTTTCATATATCCCATTCGAAACACCACTTTTATCCGGATCAAATAGATGAGCTTTTTGAGATCAACCTTTTTCGACCCTTGGGCCCGACGATTCTTAATAGATATCATCAGCTCAACTTGTGTAAACAATTCAGCTTATCCGTCTCTTTATCAAGAGTTGGCAGCACAATCGATAGGCTATTTGTCGCCGAATCGCTCACCTGGTCGAGAGGGGCCCAATGGCACGCAGAGGAAGAAAAATCGAGCCCATCAATCGAGAGAGAGAGAAGTCCCAAAATAAAATATAGTGAAGTCGAGACATCTCCAATGACGACTCAATGAGGGAGACGCGACAGAGTAAAACGTAAATCGATGACGTGCGAGGGATGGGACACAGTGATTGACGGCAGAGGGAAAAAAGAGACAAAAAGGAAAATGGCGACACTGGAGATGCGACACAGGGATAAACAGAGAAAAGGAGGATGATGGTCTTCTGGGCGAAGGGTGGAAAAGAGATACGTTTGCGTGCGCGGGATTCGAAGAAGATATTCATTGCGCCGATACAAAACGGAGAGGAAATGAGGTTAGGGATGCTAATGATACCACAAGACAAGACGTATAGATGTTCATTCCATCCGAGGCTTATCCGACCACTAATCATCATCCCTCGGTGATTTCAACTCTCGGCAGGGATCGTTCACGTGATATTTATTTGCAGCGGAATTAATCATAGCCAATGGTTGAATTTATGCGTAAATTTATTACAAATCATTTTGATCTCAGTGATAAGTGCGCACGGAGCATTTCATTCTTCAACTGGTTTTGTATATGCATTTCCACTGTAATTTTACTGTTTAAAATTATAGCAATCATTTGTGCAAGCTTTCAAGTTTTAAGTTCAAGTTTATGAGTGGACTAAAAAATAACATAAAATATTGCATAGAAGAGGAGATTTTATGGCAATTATAAAAAAAACAAAGAATATTTCCGTGATAGCAAAGATATATTTTGAGAAAAGAGGAAATTTGTTTGATTTATACTTATGCAAAACTCCATATGTAATAATTAACTTAAAACTATGGTAAAAGAATTGAAATTATTTAATTATTAAAAGAATAACGGCCTAAATGATAATTCTCTTTAATTTTCTAGAGGAAGATTGAAGACAATGAGATTAATGCTGGAATTTGAAATGACTTTTAATCTATTTTAAACTGGAAATCCATGAACTAAAATTAACAACATTAACCCACAAATCTAGGTTACGAGAAACGCTGTTTGTAATATTCACCACTCCCTCCCACAAACATCGATTTCCAATTATTGAAACCTGAGACCCAACAACGCAAACATCTGGTATGTTAGCTTGACTAGCAGTTGCGAGCGTAGCTAATCGCATATCATAACGACAAAGTGAACGGGACCTGAATGGGATCGAGAAGAGAATACGGGTGTCGATTTATCGATATGCAATCCGACTCCGCGGTTTTTCTCTTCCGATAGTATCGAATCGACCGATAATCGATCCGCGATTCCTTGGGAAGGAACAAATGCTGATGAGGGCGGACGGTGAACGGCACAACAAATAACGAGGGTGAAATAGAAGAGCTAATGGGAGGAGACCCTATTCCGTGGGAACAATGAGTCGAACAATGGGCTCCAAAATAGTACTTCTGAGCCTATGAATACTCCCTCCGAAAGTTTTCACAGACTTGCGGAAGAGAGCGTCCCTTTCATGGTTTCCCTTCCGCGAAATCAATTCAATCGCATCTCGTTACGAGGCACGACTAGCGTCGTCCATCAAACGATGGAAGCACGCGACCAGTAAACAATTCAAGAGATTCGATTGGGCTAGTCCAATTTGTCGGATGGGCGACATTATTCAACGACAATTTGCGGTCATAGATATAGCAAGCATATTCCCATAGCGACTGCCGTTGCTATGGGAATAGGAATGCGGTAAATGATGATAAATTGTCCGGAATCAAACAAATTATCTCTTTTCATGGTGCAATATGAGCGAGTGAAAGTAGGGAAAAGGGGAATGGGAAATGCAAACGTGAACGTGGTCGATTAATCAGATTGGCTTCTTTTGAAATATCCATACTCTCTTGCATGAGGTTTACGACGAAAAAATGGCGATTTTAACGGTGATTTTGATTTTGAGCTGATGGTACCGAAAATAGCTTCTATCATTATGAATTTGTGTATCAAAATCAAAGAAATACGTTTTATAAACGTCTGTTATTAATACCAACGCAATTATAAAAAATGAAATTTAGTGTGGCTCAAAACATCGCTATTAGATCGTTTTTATACGATAACTATATATATAACCTTAATTTAAGGCCTCATTGATATTTGAATTTTAACTTTCCTAACAACAAAATAAAGTAAATATCATTCAGCGCTACTTTATAGAATGGTAACATAATGAGTGAAAAGTACCAAGCTTTTATTTTTTCCTAACTATGTCTTAAAAAAAGGATCAAGGATATGCGAAGATCGTAAATATCAAAATTAAACGAACAGGTATTGCCTTCGGTAATTTTATATATTTAAAAATAAAATTCAAGGATTAGTAGCAATTAATATTTGAGAATTCTGTTATGCTCTTTAAGCATAAAATTACCTCCATGATAAAATCGTAAAACCTCGATATTATTATTATTATAAATATTACTAAACTTAAGTAGAATATTGATTTAAATATGGTGTACACTATAATGTATAACTATGAAACAGAGTAATTAAAATATAATTTGCTAGGACGATAAATTTGTAATAATTATTCACACGCCAATTCATTACTTTATTGTCAATCAAACATTCATACCGAAATTTTTAATGGTCAATATTACAGATATTAAGTATAGCTAAGTGAAATCTACGAAATGGCAGCTCAAGGAAGAAGATATCTCTCAACATACGAAGTTATTCATTCCCTTTAATAGTAGAGGCATCAAAGCGTTTCGATTTCACCTTTACGACGAACAATCATCGTGCCTAAATCTTTGTCGCTTTATTCAAACCGCGTCTCTCAAAATCTGTTGTCATTCTGACGTCGCAAAGGAGAAGGAGCGGTTTCGCTAAAAAAAAAGGACCAAAACTTTCGCTTCGGAGAAATAAGCAAGATTTCGACAGCGCGATTTCGACGAAATGGATTGAAAATTTAATAAATTGCCTGCTTCATTCCTCTTCCAAGATCTTTTCCCGAAAAGGAGACAGGGAAATGAGGCGAGAGGAAGGAAGATAGAAATCTTGAGAAGGAATTGATAAATGGAAACGTTAAAGGCATTCGGGAACGGGAGAGACGCGAATTTATTTAGCAATGAATATCGAAACACTATTTTTGATAGTCGATTTAAACGAAGATATCGAAGCGAATGAACACTATAACAGACTTTATACGTGTACATATACATGAATGAATAAATTACTTAAAATCATACTTTTCTTATCCTTATAATCTTTAATTTATCAATTCAATAAATGTTCCTATATATATCACATGTGTACGATATAATACAGATTTTTGAAATACTATTCCCTTTCTAGTGACATAAATATTTGGTCAATTTATATAATGTAAATACAAATCGTATATGTAAATTCAAAGAAAAGTAAGGTCAATTTATCAATGATTATGGAATATCTATAATTGCGGATAAGTGGACAAGCTTAAGGTATTTGTAAATGATTACGTATACAGTACATATTCTACGAGTCATATAGAGGACTGCAATAGACCCCTCGTACGTGCATATATCGACAAGAAGAGCAACGACCCGAGCTATGGGAGTATCTCTTTTATTCGTCGAAAAACCTGACACATTTACAAATGAGCGGAGACGGAATGAATGGGGAGACCAAAGAGGAGGAACGCTGTGAGGGCGCGGTCGGGAAAGAGAGAGAATCGATTTGGTCCATTTCGAGGGGGTTTAATATTTTTTCTAAACTCTGATTTCGCACGATTTAACGAAGGAGATTAAAAATGACTTTCTGATCTCGGCGCACGTGTTGTCTCTTTTGTGAGCATTCGCCTTTTTCCTAATTGTGGGATGACAAGCAAAAGAGAGAGGCTTTCAAAGAGAAGCGTAAGCTGCTTGGCGGAGAAAGGGAGGTGATAAAAGCGTTAAAATGAGATGAAAGAATATGAGAGAATCCTTTTGTGCCAATCTCTTTGAGGAGCTGCTTCTTACAAGGTTCTCAAGGAGCTAAGATCGTTCTTTTTACGAAGAAATTTTTCAGCTTAAAATAGGAAGGAGAAGGAAGTAGAAATATAAAAGTGAATGCAAAATAGATAAATATCAAAATTATTAATAAAAACAACTTTGTAAATTTTCACGGAAAAATTCGTATATTCGTGACCGGTTTCGTAATATATGAAGATGTAATTTTATACTATGGCATTCCACGAAGTCACGCCTTCTCATATTGATTTCATTATCAAAATTAGATTCGAATGAGCAGAATTTTTATCATCAGCAAACGCTGATATATAAGTATCTTAAGGTACACGCGTATTGGTCGTTCAAAATTCTTACTTGTTACTTTTATAAGAAAACTTGATAATTTTCATTTTTCGCTTTTGAAAATGTAACATATTAAAATATTACGTATGAGATGAATGTCTATATAAAGTTTTGGTTATTAATTCATTCTGCCTATCGGATTTAATGCGAATCTATTTTATGGAAATAAAAGAATTTAATTCATTTGTTTCACATAACTGATAATACTGGAAGTGATCGCATGAACCAATACATTACGATTTTCTTCTGCGAATGAAGTAAATGAAAAATGTAAAATAATATAACTATAGAGAATAGTGTAAGAGAAAAAATTTGAAGATATTTATCAATTTTAAACATTACATATTTCTTAAAAGTTCAGTTCACCGATATTTCGGTTAACAGTTCGGTTTCTTTTTCAATCAAATCTTAGGATAATCGTTCATTTTAAAGAACTTCAATTTTGATAAGTAAGTAAAGAAATAAAGATGATTTTTGTAGAGGATAGAGGACCATAGGCTATAATTTTAGTTATATACGTAATATTTCTTCTCCTAGCAGTGTTATACAATATATCAGGATTAAAACTGTAAAATAACATTGTGCAAACATGGTGAAAGATTTTGAAAGAACAAAACGAAATAAGAGATACGAAAAGAAGTAAAGATGTTAAACAAAACATAAAGCTCTACCAGAAAGAAATGAATGGCTTCAAATTAAGAGGGAACTTTGAAGAAATTAAATGATGGAAGAAGAGAAATGAGAGGCGGAAGTAATGAAAGAAAATGGAAATAAAGAGAGGAGAGTGATGAAGGTGATAGAGGGAGGGTGGATAGCATTGTCAAAACGATTGGCCATTGAGTTGATCGGGAGGAAGAGGTTGGATTACGAGAGGAGAATTTTGAGAAGGAAAACACGCTGAGAGGTGAGCAGCGAATATCCCCTACGCACGTTCCACTGAGGAACCAAGGATTTTGGGAATCGTACACGCAGGTCTATCTATGCTTATGGAAAAATACTAAATACCGTATCTCACGGCATGTAAGGCGCACTTTTTTTCCTAAATTAGTTCTCAAAAAATTTACTTGTGTCTTATATGTGAGGGTGTTGGTATCGGTGTTTAAAACTATTTGTCTATAAAATACCCCCGGAAATATGACTAAAGGTAAAAAGAGATAAAGCCACGGCATTCAGTATAAATTAGGAGTGTTTAATTACGCTTAAGTACATGGAAACAGAGCAGTAGTAAGTCATGTTATTGTGGTACCACGCTGTCTCACGTACTATTAAAACTTTTGTTCCTTGAGTGTGGCCTACTGAATGTGGATGCGTCTTACTATATACCAGTGCGTCTTATATGCCGTTAATTACTGTATTTAGTTCTGAATATTTTATGAATGATAGACAGGTAGGAAATCAATTCAAAAACGACTCATAGTTATTTAAATGTTATTCATGTCTTTGTCCAGGAGTAGATTTTAAACAGTTCTATTATTCATTCTTTCAAGAGTGACTTCCAATAGGAAAGAAGGCTTCAAATAGGATAAATGAAAATAGTAAAAGGGGGTATAATTATAGAGGGGAAATATAAACGGGGTAAAGTAAATGCTTTAAGTTCCAAAGAATTACCTCACGTTTAGAAATTGGAGTGATTACTATCAATCAGAAATAATTTTAAAGTATAAGCGTGTGTAAATTATGAAAAAGAACTAACTTTATTTGGTAACCATTAAATGCTCGAAGTATGAATAATAAAAAATATGAAAGTCACGAGATTATAAGGCATTAAGAAGATAATTTCTAATATTCGTGCAATAATTTGATGAAAACTATTTCCAGTGGTAGAATTAGTAAATAACGATACAGGACAGGTTTTCGATGTCCTGAAAACAGGCAAATAAAATGGAAAATGTTGTGATGAATTTGGTTGGAAGGTAGTTATTATCAAATTAAATCATAAAATAGATTTAAATTGTGATTCAATTGTATCACTTTTACATTACTGTATAAGCTTTACATTAATTTTCTACGAATCGCCATTTAGAATTCATCTTATGTTTCCCTGATGATCAAGGCCTGATAAACTAAAGGCTAAACGTGAACTAGGATAAATATTGCATCACATGTAGATTTTAGTTTTTTTAAACAAAATTAGCTCGATAGATATCAAAGAGATATTTAAATGGCCTAGTAGAAAATTCAGCATTGTTCTCTGATTCCATAATTAGTACCCTCATTTAGTAAAACCATTAAGAGCTCTAATTACCTATCTTTGATCCATTTAGTATCTACCGGTAGTCTAAATTGGTTAAATCATGTTTCGTACGAAAAGAGAAATAATTTCGGTAAGGACAGAACGAAGTATAAAATACGGAAAACAGACAAAAATCTTTTTATACGTTCACCGTTTTGCGTTTTCCACAAAACGAGAAATATTTCATCCCTTAATTAAGCTCTATCTACGGATTAAAAGGACTTCGAGTCACTTAACTTTTTTGAAAAAGCTGACTGAGTTTCTATCTGGAGCGACGGCAAATTAACGAACGACTCTTCCAGGAATTAAAACCAATCGAGGAAATTTTACAAATAAATCCTTCTGGCTCTCTTTGGGAAAAAGGAAGAAAGAAAAATAGATGGAAGGGGGAGGAGGGAGTTGGACCGAAGACAAAGAAAAAAACTTAATCCCTTTTATCGACGGAGACAAACGACCAGAAGAGCAGAAATGTTTTATTTAAAAAATCAGGAGGGGGAAGAAGCAGTAGTAATGTAATGGAAGGAGAGTTGCTAACGAGGGCACTTGCAGAATGAGGGGAGCTTCATCAGAGAAGAGTAAAGGGGGCTTAAGAGGATAATCTAAGGGTCACGAAAGGGAAGGATCGTGAGTCGGAATGGGATGGTAGAGTTACGGAAGGGGATACTAAGAATCGAGAAATGGTAAATGGGGCCAAGGATATTCTAATAGGGGAAAATACGCTCAAAGAATGGGAAAGTTAATATGAATCCTTTATATTTCTATTGTAAGCTGCCTACCTGAGAACAAATTAGGAGCAAATATGGCCATATAGCGATTGTGAATTTGTTTTTAAGTTAATTTAATCACTCTTTCGACATTCGATAGATATAAATAAGAAATTGATATATACACCCCTTAATGTGTTTACTTAGCCTGTATTGTTGTAGTAAAATGGAAGGATAAAATCAATTACTTTCAATCTAAATCGATTTAAGATTTTAAAAGAATCGTTAAAAATTTTTAATGAATGTAAATAAATTAATGTAGGAAGAGTTTATCAAAAAAAAAAAAGACAAATCTCATAGAAATATGAAAAAAAGGAAATCGAGGTTTCGTCATATATAAACATAGATCCTTTCGGATGTTGAGCTTTATCAGTATAAATAAAACATCTTCAATGAACTTTTATGAACGCACAAGTTTCAAAAGTATTGAGGTAAATTTAGCAATGTCTTTTAAATTTTAAATTATAGCCATTAATTAGAGTTCAAATTACTTCCATTATAGCACTCAATACTAAATCACATAGAACCGAGTTTCTTTACTTCAGTTGTCTAAAACCTTAGCCGTAATTGATTGATATGTTTCAGATGATTCTGAACTTCTTCATCAGATCCTATTTGTATGACGTCGACTAAGAACTGACGTCACAGCACTCAATGAAAGAACAGTGGGTGAAAGGAGACACGAATCGTTCGGTCAGAATTGATAGAAAAGAGAGAATTGGAGAGACAATGCGAAGGAAAAGTGCGGATGAGACAAGAAAAGGAAAGAAGAGAAAGAATAGAGGTCTATAGATTGAATGGCGGATAATAGAAGAGGGCTCCCTCTAAAGAAAGACACATAATGAATGGAAGTAGTCAGGTAGAATTAGCGAAGAGAAGATGTGATGTGGCTGAAGTAGAGTTTAGGGGTGCGATAACTAGGATGGAAAAAGGGGGAGTGACTCTACTGATTTTTCTGTCCCCTTGGAAATAAAGGAGAGCTTGATGGCACTTCTACTAATTGAAGTATCCGAAAAAATTCCATTCTAATTTTGTTTCATCTACTCATGTTTCACTTTACATACCATATAAAACGAGTATAACCAATTTAAAAATACAAAATAAGTCTTTCGTGGAAAAATCTAAAATTCGTATGCTATTCTGCACTTATATTTCAACACTGCTACGTCAAGGTAAACGAATACTATGCGGTTGAACTTAAGCACAAAATTATCGATAAAATTTCAGATTTTGTGTTATTGAAATAGTTTTTAAGCTTTAATCGAATTATCTTTTTGTAGTTATTCTAAAAAAGCATTAAAATCTTTTCAAGTCAAACTTCATAACCTTTTTCTGAGTTAATAAGTACCTAAACAATTTTCCAAGTAATACGTCGGTATTAATTTTTATTCATCTCTAAGATACAATTTCTTATTCCCCATCTCTCAAAACCTTTGGATCGATAGAAAAAACGTTAAGGAAATAACAAAAATAATTGTCAAACAATCATTAATAAGAATTAAAAGGTATTTAAACTAGATTCAAAGTATTAAGCTCGAAAAGTGTCGGTATTCATACGTATCCCTATAAATAGGAATATTCGAGATCGATTAGAATTCAGAACGTTTATATTTTCTTACAAAACTCCTTTCCTCGAATTTCTCTCGAAGGTTTTCGCCAAAATCGCAAATCTTCAGCAACCTGTCAGCCATCGACAGGACGAAGCAGTTGAGAAGGACAATCGCCGTGGGCGTCTACAGATCGAAGGGTTGAAGGGAAGGAGGTGGATGAGTAATCAGATGGAAGGGGGGGAAGTGAATACGTGTTTGGAGTTCGATGGGGGGAAGACAAAACTAGAGACGTTATGGCTACTGGGATCATTCTTCACACCATCGCAGGCCTCTTGGCAGTCCCGAACGGGGATCAGAAAAAAGTGGGGGGGCGGTCTGTGGGTAAGGGGTGGAGGGGGAGGGAGTTCTATATAGCACCCGATTACATTAGATATCTCCTGGGATTGCGAAAGGGACCCAGATTCCCTCAGGGTGTCCTCTTAATCTTCATTCTCTATGGATTTATTCGAATCGCTTCCGAGGGACAATGCACAAGGAAATATTCTCGGTTGTGTTTTGAAGAAGGACGTGTTTTATTGGGATGAACGCCATAAAGAATTCAAAGATTTTTCTCATAAGCCTCAGAGGTGAAATATAAACGCCCTTCGGTTTGGATTCGGAGAAGAGGTAAGTCATCCAAAGTGGTCGTTTATAACGACCCGTTCGAGAAACTTTCAGGGCGAAAGTTGAAAAAATGGATGGAGGGTTTTGTGGAAACAGCACCGGTGCGAAGGGAGATGGTAAAAACTTCGATTTATTCACCCAATAGTATTATTTTCCTCATCCATTAAAATCCACCACCGTGGAAGCATTCAAATGCATAATATACATTTAGAATATAAAATATATTGGAGGAAGCAAGAGTGGAGGCGGTTCAGTGTAAGATTCTCTGGTACATTCCTTACTGGATCGACTATAGAAAGTAAGGTAAGCTAGTTTTCCATCCAGAACTTTACTGGTAATATATATTGGCATCCATTCAGCATCCAAGGCGATTTCCAACCCATAGTTTTCCCACTTTTCTTCAGACGAACAATAATTCTTTTTCTAACGTTTCTACCGCTATAAATTTAAGATCTAAGATTACCTACTATTTCCAAACTGTCATCCAACTCTCCATGCCAATAAAACAATGCTACATATTCTAATGAAAGCTGATGAACAAATCACAACAGAAAAATGAGAAAACATCCAAATGCTCTCCAAATTTCTCCTCGTCTTTCTTCTCCTATATGACACTTTTCCTACAACGTTGACAATTAATATTTCACTCAGAGAGAGTTTTTAAATGCCACGAGTTTTTCTTTAACCTCCTCCGCATACTAATGTATCAAAGATTTTTGACGTAAAGAAAGAATAGGTATTTAACTTTGGCACGAGAAAGCGTGCGCTTTTCACTATTCGAAAGACGATGATTATGAACAGTTGGTTTTTGACGTATTCGCGAAAGTTTCGACACTATATATCCATGGAAACGATTGATAAAAAGAACAGTTATCCGAAACAAAATGTGACTATAGCAATTATTAAGGTCACTGTAGACGTACGCATATGGTTCTATGCTTTCAAGAGTTAATTTGTTAAACGAACTACGTCACAACACGAAAGGGTTCTGACAAGGGATGAGATGAGACATTTGCCTTTCCCAATTACGGTCCAGAGGAAGTGGTGGTACCATATGAGACACCTAAGGACCCATCAGAATAACCAAAAGTCACCTGCGCTCCAAATTGAGAAATAGAGGGCATTTACTAAGGCTTCAGGTTCTCAAAGGATCGTAGATCTCCACTTATCATTCGAATTCCATCTTATTCTTGTAATTTTTCCAGTACGGTTTTAGCAGTATATAATCTATTGGCCACAATAGGAACCTTAACTATCTATAATAATATCGTTATTGATTTGTTTCTTGTGTATCTTATACTATATCTTATGATAGACTCTAGGATAAGGAAACTTGAATCGCGTCCTCCTTTTCAATTATATTTAATCTTCCTAAAATATTTTAATGAGATTATAGTAACATCACTATTTGATACCTATAAACAAGATGATGAATAACATATATGAATAGTTATCTAGTAACTCATATATGAATAGAGTGAAGATATTAGTATGAATATACGGGTAAAGAAGAGTAAAAATAAAAGTAAATAAAAGTTAACCACTGTTGGGCCACTCATCAAAAATAAAGAGCAAAGTATCTTAGGCGTAAATGAATAATTGGAATAATAAAGCATTTTTTTTTAAATTAAGCTTTAAATAAATAAGAAATGTTATTTAGATTGAGCGTTGCAAGAACATCTTTCGTAAGAAAAATACGTCCTCGACAATCAATTAAATAAATTATGAATAGCGTGACAATAAAGAACCTTGTACACGTAAAATGAGTCAAATAAAATTATTACTCTTAAGTTTATGAATTACAATATAGAGCCATAGATAAAGCTTAAATCTTAAACCGACAACAAGGCTTATCCGTATCCTAGCATTCTGTCTAAACTCTTCGTCATACTCCGTCATACCCAATCACCCCTCACTGCATTTGAATCCAAACTTTTCTTCTCCCTCCTCCGCGCATTAATCAGCGCCTCCTATCTCTATTCCCATTAGTCTTCAGCTCCTTGCATCTCTATGCGCAATTAGCAACCGTTAAGGTTTTTCCTCCGCCATTAATCAGTCGGAAATGACGCAACTAGCCTTTGAAGGGGAAATTTATATATGTATATCTATGCGGAGGAAAAAACAACAGCGACTAAGGTTTCGCACTACGGAGGCGACATTCTACTACTTCTTCGCGTAGGCGTTGTCACGGATTCACGCGTCTAAGGCGATTCTGAATTCCGTCGCCGAAGCATTATTCTTTCCGAGTAATCCCCCGTTTGTTCTCTTTGGGGAAGATAAATTAGATTTCAAGGCGTCAGCGAATGTAATTAGAGGTTAATGCCTCATTCGAGCGTTTCTTAGGACGAGAAGTAAGTGGAAAGACGATTTGATATGTATGCGAGTAGGTGTAGGCATTTCTTAATGGAAAAAGAAGGTAATATTTCATCAATTTAGATATTTGCAATACGAAGTATGAAGAAAGAGATACTGTTGGATCCTTAAAATGGAATTTATGTTTTGAAATCAATATTGAATACGTTATTCATCGAATTCAACACAATATTATTTAGTAAGATTTATGAGGTAAACAAATCTATAGATTTCTCTTACTTTTCCAAAATAATCAGATAATACGAATTTAAATTAAGAGAGTAATAAAATAAATTTACTGTAATCTTAAATGTTTCCTATCAATTCTTTTTCAAATAAGAAATAAAAGAAGCACAACTACAATCCATATCGCATTATAACTGATTAGTTATAATGCGCTTTGAGTGAAAGATACATAAATTGCAACATTCACATGAATATTATGAGGTCATTTTTTGAAATAAGAGTACGTCGGGTAGAAAGCAAATAAATATGAGATTATTTTCCGGGTCATTGAAAAAATATTGGCGAACGGTAACCAACAGATCAACGGTTGCATCATGAGCGTAACCCCACACGAATCTATTTAGACTTCTTCGTGAGATGTGACAAGGTTAAAAGGGCCGATTTCTCACTGCATTAGATACTTATCCGTCAAAGGAGGAAAGTGCGTCCCACAAAAGGGAGCGATATCTCTCTGTGGAAAGGCGACGCCACAAATCCGCACGTAATACCCTTCGGTAAACCCGAGGAGGGACACGACGTTTATGCGCCATCAATCAAAATTGGCGTATTCAGCCGCAAAAGTAAACACCAACGCTCTTGGAGGTAGTAATCAAGGCGAGTGCCTCCGACGCCTCAATGAAGAGAGGGTAAGAAATAGAAAAACCATCGAAGGGGCTCCCCGTGGTCAAAATCCCTTCCGGTGGAAGTGCTTATGCAAATTCGCCCACATCTTCTTTCAAAAACTTCCCCTATCCGTTCTAACTCCCTCGCACGCCAGAGGCCATGGATTCCCTTTGTCCCGAAGTCTCATTCCGTCGCTCCATACTACATGCAGATCCGGAAGGTTCCTCCGGGCATCATCGGGCGATCCACGAAAAACGCCTTTTCATCCATTTTCTTTATTCGCATCCCTCTCTCCCAGAGGAATACTCAGCAGGACCCAGTCTCTGCGGAAGGTCCCATCCCCGACACCCACAGCACTTAAAGCAACCAATTCGGAGGGAATCGCTCTCGGGAAGAATGGTAAGGGGGGTAAGAAGGGGAGGGGGTATTACTCACACCTCCCTCCGCGATGCATCCCCCACCTCTCAGTCCCTGCGGAGAACTGCACGAATTCCCGTCGCCCCTAACACAGCGAACCCTTAACCCTTTTATTCCACCATCCCCTTCATCTCGATGTCCCACTGTTGACGCCTTCGCAATACCGAAAACTCATCTCCGTTGACTCTCTCAATGCAACCCCATTTCATCGCATTTTTTTGTGCGTGTCCCATCGCTATTGTGCGAGCGCTTGCACGCATGTATTACGGAAGCTCTTCATATTATGTCGCGATTCTTACTCCCCTCCGATATTCCCCATCCCGTTTTCTCTCTCTTTCATTATCCGAGAGATGCAAATCGATGTTACACCGCGTTATTATTATATTTATATATGCGGATTAAATTTCCGGAAGAGCGGCCGGTGCAGATGTCGCCTCTGTTCGATCTCAAGCGGAACGAATGGGTGAGAGATATACGCATATGTTACCATTGGAAACGCTTGCTTTTTCCGATTCATTGCTACGGACGACCGTATTGTTTGGGGGTGCAGGTGGAATTGTTAATGTGTACAGAAGTATAGAGAAGAGGATGAGGTCCACAAACACAATGCTTTTCTATAAATTAGTAAACATGAAGATGAGCAGGTTTGATAAACTTTTCTGCATATTCAAATACAAGTCGCTTAATGTACATTGTATTCTAATGAAACTTTTTTAAATCCATGAAAATCTCGCTCTGTAAGCATGAATCTACTATATTTGAGATAAATAGGCTTCGTTAAACGAACCTGTATTTATTTACGAACTTAGTTTAAAAATAGAAGTCTTAGAATTGTAAATTAGAGGATTCAGTTTCTAGTCCTAATCCTGTCACTCTTTCTATATCCGTTTACTTCTCAGCTGTTTCCGATTCGCTAAACTTTTCATACTTAGTCATCCTTATCCTTTCGAAACTTTATTTAGTTGCGACTCCAAATCAAAAAGCAATGTCTCTAGACTCGTAACCTTGGATCTTTTTGTTATTTTTATTACAAATTATATGTTTCCGTTAACTCTACTTTTACGTTGATCTAAAGCAATACATTTAAGAAACAAGTCATGAGACTAAGAAAATTTTCACACAAAGAAAATGTAATGGACGTTGCTAATATCATGTTATAAAGAACCACTGATTACTAATGAAATGATAAAAAGACTTTATAAACGTCAGACAGACCTCATTTGTTGGACTGTGATGAAAATTAATGAAAATTTATCTTAAATTACTTAAAAGACACTGTCGTAACTAACCACAACCAATCCAATCACATCAATAAGAAAACATCTACAAATATGATGCTTAATTCATATCGCAAGAAACATTTTCAAGAATATAGTTATAAGAATTCCTTTCCTTTTCGGAAGTTATCTTTCAGCCGAACAAACTTTATCCGAAAACCCGCATTATGTTCTTTCAATTAAAGACAAGAGATTTTTGGAGTGGACTTGAAGAAGAAGAGCCCATCTTCGAATCGAGTGTAGTACTTAAAAACACCGCGAGGGGGCGATCGAGGAGAGGAGGATACAGTTCAACAAAACCGTCCCCTTTCCCTTGAATAATTCCATTCCCCTTTCTTCTCACCTCATTACCAGCTAATCCCATTTTAAAATACATTCCGATTTCCCTCTTATTCACTTGGACATCTTTTTCCTCCGTCTCTCGCACTTTTTTTTTGTACAGCCCCTCCTTAGAAGCAATCCATCCTTTTTCTTCTTTCTCAACCTATTCAAACACTCAGGACACGATTTCCTCCTCATTCCACATGCATTTCAGATTCTCTTCTACCACTTCCACTGAGCATCTCTCACTCCGAGAAAGAGAGAGGTTTTTCAAAAGATGCAATTAATAACAAATGCCATTAAGACGGAATGGATTATGCCTCGACTGGTAATGTGGTTTTATAGTAGTATGCGCGCTAAGATGAACGACGCGCCTTTTACCGCGCATTTCGCAACAATGCGACGCCATTATCGCTTTGGCGGTTTCGTATTTTTGAGGAAAGCGTATGACGATTCAATTGAAGAGGACGTTTGAGAACTCAGTGGGAATGGTCTTCAATCTTACGATCACAGGATATGGCGGTAAATTAATAATTTTTAGATTAAATACTATAGTTTTAATAGATAGATGGGAGCATCTTATTAATCAATAACATTTGAATGCAGAAGATCATAAGAAAAATCTATTCCTATATACTTAATCTACAGGAAAAAGAAACGGCTATTAGGATTTAATCAAAAGGCGAACAAAATGAATGAATTGACCACCTATTCGTCTAGAAGGATGAAAACGAATGAAACTGGCAATATATCTTTTGAGTATTCCTATAAATTCTTACAAATGCAGATGATCTATCACCTGAGATTCTGTTTGATGCATGGTACATAGGAAACTAAACGATTATTGTTCCGATAAAATTAATGTTAATTGATTTCCTGATGGTGATATCTCTAATGGGTCAATAGAAGATGATAAAAGATGGAATTATTTAACAGTTAGCAATAACGGAACAACGTAAATCATCTCTCTTAGAGTACAGAAAGAGAACTCCTTAATTTATTCAAGCACCTCGTAAAAGAGTCAATACTGGAATTGGGCCCAGATTCAACGAACAGAAGATAAACAGCAACGGGAATATAATTTACTTGGGCAATTACCGATGAGCGTGCAGAAACAAGGATTTAAATCTCTTCGACAACCACTTCGCACTCTTAATAAATAGCTTTCGCGACAATATAGGATTCTTTTTTGTCATTGAAGAAGAATAAATAAGCCAATGTACCGTACATTGGGTGCACACACTCTTTTGCTCTAAGCGTAACTTCCGCATTCTGCAGTATTCCAAAAAGCATACACACACCCCCTCCCTCTTGAAATGATAATTAACGACCGTTGCCATGATAAAACAAGTGTGGCAGGTAACTAACGTAAATACCAACTAAGAGCTAATTTTATGGATGTTTGGGAACTTCTTTATGGCATAACGGTAGAGAAAAAGGGTACAGATTAAAAGCAGAAGGTTATAAACGGGAATCTATTATTCTAAGACTAGAACATTAGCTACGAAACTAACGCTAATTGCAACAATCAATCTAATTTTGAGTCATAAGTTACCTAGCAACACTTAGATAAAGCGTTCAAGAGATTAAGAAATAATTCCATTAAACTATAAACAATTCAACATGATATATATTTATATCCCCGAGATTTATCACAAGTTTCACAAGCTAAAACCTCTCCTTCCTTACTTATTTAGGTTTAAAAACTAACTGCTTAAAATTCAAAATTAGACGGTAAGCTCTCGAGTTAGCAACGGAGTAAACAAATAAATAACGAGGCAATAAAGAGCAACACTACTCCAATTTGAATCCAAAGTTTTCCCTCTGTATAAATACAAACACTGCACCCAAAAGTAAAATGCATTGCACATGCAAACGTTTGCTAACGAACCGATGGTCATTAACGTTTTACCGTTTCGCGGAAGGGTCGAAGTAATTACACGGAATTGATGGGCCGACGTTTAACGTTCGCGCTTTATTAAAACCATCCGGAATTAGTATGTAATTGGGATTTCCGATGCAAAATATCCCGCGTTGTGTAAATCATCTCGAACTGGTAGTTCAGAGGAGGGGGGATAATTGCGGTGATGGGACCACGCCCCCGCCCTGCGAAATCGCCACCTATTTCGCGATTTATTAAAAAAGACAGATAGCCTCTCGTCCGAGTCGTTTACACCACGCACAATTATCAGCGACTCCCTAACAGCCATTCATCTTCATTTGGTCCAAATCGCTACTTTGGAACCTCCGCAGTTCTAAATAGGTTGGGCCATGCTTGCGAAACGTTTACTGGGCACTGTGCTATCACTGTATCATACGATTACTCATCGGTAATTGCTAAGAATAGAGGTTTATAATTTTTTTCTAGCTTTCATTCCGGTAAGGGTTTTGCTATTACTTCACTTCTTAGCCAGATGTACTTTTATCTGAAAAATTTTAATCCCTAATGTGTCCTAGAAATTATAAACGATAAACATAGGTGATGTACTGAATTAAGAAACCGGCTAACAGATTCTGATATATAAATGAAAAATAACAGCTTTTATAGTTAATAAATGTAGCAAATATTACAGGATATATATCTATTTGATATGTAACGCCGAGGTTCCTGGTTCAAAGCCCGGCTGAGGAGGATATTTTCCTCTCAGTGTGTGGATGTTTTTGTTCGTCCATTGTTGAGTTAAGTATATCATAATGGAGCTGTCTAAAAACTGGATTTTTGCTTGGTCTATGTTAAAAAATATCGTCTAGTAAATATTTGGTTTATTAATTACTTTAATTTCGTTTCAAATATAGAAATATGTGTATTCACTTCATCACTTGTTATAAATACTATGATCACGATATTGAACTCTACTAACTATTTCAAATCTACCTTAAAAATATTGGGACATGATTTGTATTTAGTCAAACCCAAAAAAAAATATGTTGGCTATGGCTCTACTACTACTATATACTCGTATTATATGTATACCGTACTTTAAAATATAATAACAAATAGGTACATTATATTGTATTCGATCGTCAATGGACGTTGATCAAAGAGCAATAAAAATTATTGAACGAAACGATCGTCTAAATAAAAATAAACAAAGAATAATCGTTTCCTTGTACTGATGCTAATCCGCGGGTGTAGCGCATGCAAAAATGCTTTTTTCTCCTCCCCTCGTAACCATGGAACCGTATTACGTATCGAACCAGAACGGATCTCTTCAGCAGCGCACGATTTAATCCGCGAACCCTATCGGAGATATATCACACCATTGGCAGCTCCAGTAATTTACGGCAGGGAAATTGGATGTAGTTGTCATGTAAGAAGCGGAGGAGACTGAAATACGACCATTAAGACTCGGAGCGATCGGGATATATATACGGTGGACGTCGAGAGGATGGCGCTCTTTCCCACTGACATAAACAATTCATCGATGGGCAAAAACGGGAGTGAATTATAAGGAATCGGAAGTATGTCGACACGATCGCGCTTCCCGTGCGTCCCGCCAGGGGCGCTTTTTACGATGACTGCGCGGAAACACTTAATGGGACAAAACGCGGAGGGAGCAACAAAAGATGAATAGGCGAAAGAGGATGTACTTTTGGAGAAGGGGCAATGGAGAACTTCTAGGATCAAATGAATTACGAGGCGAATTGCGAAGGGAACTCATTCGGATGCTGAGGGGAATGGAGCGAGAGCATATTCCCAGAGAGCAATCTTCATCTTTTCCGATGCCTTCGATTGGTGGGGATATTGTATTGGATGCCGATCCGCAGAGGATATTTATCACGATTCCACTGCGAGAGCGCATCAAAAGTTTCTGGAAGGTACACCGATCCTCCTATATCGAAACTGATATGGGTATATTTATCACACGAAAAGGAGAGGTTTAAGTCAGTTAAAAACACCACGACAATGGCTTCTGTATCATTGTTGAAAGTTAAGATATTTTCTGATATAAAGTATGCCACTAATATTTAGAGGATTTAATTTTAAATCATCTATGCATAAATGAATATGTATCTGTCTGTCTGTACTCGATAGATTCAAAAATAATACATATAAACGTCGTGAATATTTAGGAAATGATTAGGTATATCTCCGAAAAGGTTTTTGAAAAATCATTTTTTAATTCGGAGTACTCAGTTCGACTCTAAAAGGGAAAAACTGTTGCCATAAGAAATACATGTAAACTTCGATTTCTCACTTGCATGCTTCCTTTATTTTGAAAAATTAAATTAGAAATATCCAACGTATGGATTAAACATTACCACCAAAAGAAGGTAAATTAAATAAATTTTATTATTTTGGCCAAGAAATATAGTTAACGATCAGAAATTACGAGACTTTGGATGTATTAGATGATAATTTTGATGAATTTTGAGGCTGTAAACAAACTTTCTTTCTTTCTTAGTTACATCGAATGCGATTGTTGAATTTTCTCAGAATAAGGCATTGAGAATTCATTCCTGTATTCATTTGATGTTTGTTTATAGCAACGTAAATATTTACGTATATTATCGTAGAGTAAACTGTTTTATTTTACACAACACAGCAATATGAATCTAAAAAACAAATAATATTTCCAAAACTCTTACCCCATGCCAAAATATAATTTAACATAATTGTACAATAATTGAGAGACAGAATTTTTATGCTATTTTTCGAAATGACACCCACACCAATACGTAATATCAGCTAAGCATAATAAAGGCTATTGTTCCCAATTTAAACATTTGGAACATTAAAACATATCCCATAAATACGATCATAAAGTTTAAATATCACGTAAATAACCTTTCGATCTATTTTAAAAAAGAGCAATCCTTCATTCCATAAATCTCCGGTTGAATAAGAAAGCAATTAAAAATCTGAGCACCGAAAATAACTTCCTACACAAATATTTAGAATCCGTATAATTGGATTTTCGGAGCGATTCCTCAAATTTTACGACTCTCCTCGAAAACTCAAACGTAAGGGGTCCTTTAACAGGCGCCGTTGAGACTCACAACTTCTTTGAGTTTTCTCTCTTTAATGCCTCTTTTATATCCACACCGCAATTTGCCTTCCAATCCCCCTTTTTTTATTTCCATTTCCAAAAAACATTCAATTTCTCTCCATAATATCTCACTTCCATCAAACGATCTTGACAACTTTTAGCCATATAGATACCTCTTACTGTTAACAAGCACTTCTTCCTGTTTCGGATTATTATATCGATTGATTTCGGGAACTTCTGAAGCTCATTTCAATATCAGATGTTACAATATGAGGATTATTTCTTTTCCACTGCAATTCATTTCAAAACTTTTCCTAAGTTCTTCCAACGGCCTTCGTTCTTTTTTGTTAGGTTCTTCCCGCAAACTACTTTCCAATAGCTTTATGCTTCTTACTCTCTTTATGTTTATCTTTCTCATTTCTATATTTTCCTCTAGAAGCCCTAACCCTCTATTTCAAATATTCTTTACCTTCTGGTTTGATTTAGAATAATGTAGTAATAATACATAAATCTTCATCTTATATTACCCTGTCTTCTACTCTTATGCTGTAGCTACATTCGGATATCTATCACCTAAGATAAGGAATTACTCCTTGTGTCTTATATTTTGCGGAACCATTCTCAGTTTACCACCAAAAATTATTTGTCTTCATTTCATTAGTCATTTGAAATCTAAAGTATTTACGACAGAAGCTCAAGCTCATAAAAATTTCAATATTTACACTATCTTACGGACATGAGTCCAGTAGCTATGGAGACTAACAAGAGTCGCTTATGACAACAAAAGAGCGTTACCAAATAGCCTGATACCATAGTGATAGTTGTTTTATTCTAAATTCAAAATAGTAGTATTACACTAAGAAACCGTAATTCCTGAAACGACTTAATACAAAAGATAATTCTCAAAAAGGAGTACTTGATCTGTTGGGAGCACTTTCACTCCGTATTTTAATATACATCCTCCACTTTCTTTTACCTTCTCCACTTTTCTCTACTTTCCATAAATTCTTCCCGCACATTCCTCTTAATCTCGCCCTCTTCTAATTTCCCCAAAAACAACGAAACGATGTAAACAAGAGGAGTGCCACCGTATGCCCACTTAATTACGCTCGTGAAAAAAAGGGAAAAAATATGAGCCAATTCGTCTCGTGGAGCGATAAATCGCAAACAGTTCTAAGAGAAAGAGGGAGATTTTGGGTCGCCTTATGCGTTTCACCTCTTCACGTCACGGATACAGAGGAAAGTATAATGGAGACGTAATCTCTGAACTATAAGAGGTCAAAAAGAACGAAAAGTTGGCGCCAAGAAAGTAGAGATTTTTCCAAGCGAACTCAACAATGTTGGGCGGATATATATGTATTACCAAGAAATAAATAGAAGTCCGTAGTAAAACTGCCGCGAAAAAATAAATGAGGGATATAATTAATGGATCCATTTGCTTAATGACGGAGTAGACCGTTCCTCGTTGGCGAGCCGAGAGAGTTTTTACTTCTTTCCCTTCCTTATTCCTCATAATTTGCATTTTCGAAAGAATTAATTGAGAACAAGGTAAACATTAATTAAAGAACAGGGAGATCTAGAGGAAGGATTAAAGCGTTTGATTCAATGGGAGTGGTCCAAAGAGCATCGACGTTAATTTGGAAAGGGATGTTTTTTTTTTCCTCAATCCCGTGTTGTGATTCTCGAATATATTGCCTAAAAACACGCCACCGTCGTTCTCTCTCATTACTCAAAACGTTAATGAGCGGCGTTTTGATGGGTATGGCCATGAATGCGGTAAATTAACTGCCTTTTTTTGAGCTGTTTCTGTTAATGAATGGGCCAATAAATGAGTGCGTGTAAGTTCTATAAATGATGAGTTGGCATACTACAGCTATAACTATTATTTTTTTATAGGAAATGCGAATAAGAAAAGAGATCATTTTGACGAGTGAACCATTTCAACGATCGTTCTTATATAAAGGGTGAAAAAACTATTATCACGAGTTATATTATAAATGAACAACTTTTATTTCCTTTCTTTGTTGACATATTTGTTTTGAAAATTAGTTTGTGTAAAATAATTCGTCAAAGTAAACTGGAAGAAAATTTTAAGTTTAGTGAGGAATTTTTTAGAATTAACCGGTTGAAAACCGAATTTCGCTGACAGGCAACGACCTTCACGTAATGACGTAACGACCATGACGTAATTTTTTAATTGATTTTTTCTCCCTTTTTGAATTCAGATCATGTTTCAGTAAAAAAGAAAATTTGAATTTAATTAATTAAATTTATCAATGTAAATTATATTTTTGTCGTGTTGGTTAAAGGGAACTTAATTTCGAATATTAGGTATTTGATAAGAGAAAGCGTTGCTAACATATTTGAATAAAATGAATGCTAGGAAACAAATAATAATGAATAAGCTTTTCCAGCTTACTATATATATTATTTATAAATTTTATGTAGCATAATGAAAGAACATAGCATGAGCAAGTAATATTCAAAGATGAATTTTTGAATCATGAAGATTATTATTTACAAAGATATACTGAAAATGACATTCTTTACGAAGTTTCATTCTCTTGTGATCTTTCACGGACCTAACGAAAAGACGACGTTGCTATGGAAATTCGATTCTAAAGTAAGTTAGATCCAGAGGGAGATCTCCCAAAGTGCGGAGATCAACGTATTTAGGAATCGATTTGCCTAAGTCGAGAGATTTCTCATCGGAGAAACAACAGGAGTCACGAATCAAACAGTGCTTCAACAACAACATGATTCACGGACGTATTTATAGAAAACAGAATTATTAGAGTGCTGAAATTTAAAAACTTAGGTACGAAATGTTCGTCTATAATTTCATGATAAAACAGACATCATGAACTGGCATTTAAGAAGTCTTATTGAGAAGAAATATTTTAAAATGTTATCAGTACGGTACATAGAATGGGTGAAAAAGTTAGAGAATCTATCATAATGGAATCTGCTAGATAATCGCTTTAGTTGAGGGATCAGAATCGTCATTCGAGACAGAGCCCTTGACGAACGCGGTGCTGGACACCTGGCGCTGAATTTTGTACGTTCAAGCTTATGGACACTAAAGTGTATTGTTCTTTTACATCTAAAATTATGGATACGTTCCAGCAAGTATCGCCAGAATTAGTAAATTAAAAAGGAAATTGAGTGCACAATAACCATTAGTCACGACAAAATTTTTCCAATTAGCAGTTTTGAAACTACGTTACTTTTAGTTTTAAATATCTTTCACGCAATCCTAACAATTGCAATAGCCGTTGAAATCGCTCGTTCCTTTTCCAATCGCGAAACCCTTCCGTTTCCTTCGTACCCCAACACTCCTTCCAAAAGCTGCTAAACCTGCCGCTGTTGGCGCCAGAGTTTAGTCCCAATCAATCAATCCTCTATTCCACGTTACACTTCTCACTCACTTACACCCCCCTCCTCCTTTCATATCCCCACACCCCCTCCCCACACCGAAACCGGCTTAAATATATATATATATGCACACAAGGGCTCTCATTGGAGGACCATTGGAAAGGGGGATGGGGGGGTGTGGCAGGAGAGTTATGGTGACCACGAGTGATGTATGGGCGGCAAGGGAGCAGGATGGGGATGATTGCGAGGGGGTTGAGAATGGAGAATGGGGGATGAAAGAGAAAGGACGGAGAAATTGAGGAGGAATGGACATGGATGAAAGTAACAAAGATGATAAAGGATGTGGAAGTGTGGAAGCGGTTAAAAAATTGGAAGGAAAGAGGGGTATGAAATGAATTGGGGGAGGACAACCATGTAGAGGGAGAGACAGGCAGATTTTATCGCGGATGAAATTGAAACTTAACTCTCAAAAATTCTCCGCGTGTTAAATGAGTGGTTCATAAAAACTTACAAATACAAAAGCCAGCGAAAAGAAAATTATTTTCATGAACATCTGCTCGTTCATTAAATATTTACGCTACCTTAAACTCTTTCCCTTGGTTAGCCGATATTGGTTTTTGAATAATTCTGTTTGAGATGAGAGGCTGAAGATGTGTTGTATGAAATAAAGAGATCGATTTTTGAAAGATTAACAAGTAATATTTTCGTTTAAGTAAATTCTAAGCTGGGTTAATTAAAGCAGGGTTTGAAAACGTCTTGTTCCTTAAGGGAGTAGATATTGTAGATACATAAATGCTAAAAGGAAGATTATACTATATTTATATAATAACAATAATTAGAACACGTAAGAAAGCAGTATATGAGATATCATTATTCAATTTCTATTTTACTTTATATTCATTTTTAATGTTTCCAAGATTTAAGTTTATATCACTTTATGAAATTGGTCATTAAAATTAGGAAAAAATTGTGGTGTTATAATTTAAACAAATCAATGGCGGAATCAATGAAATAGCATTTTTATTTCATTTCTACTTTATACTAGAACAAAATTCCACTTTATAATTACAGAAAATGCTGTGAATTGTAGCTTTATAAATACAATGGAGAGAATGGAGAAAATAACAGTAATTAAAGTTAATATTTTCAAGCGTTACTCTGTGTAATGTTTGTAACATACTGAATAAATGACTTACTTTCCACGGATAATAATACTGATAAAAATAGTAATAGACAAATAATTATAAAAGCCAATAATAATCGCCAAGAATAACGGATACGATGAGACAAGCCTCATTGAACATACTAAATATACTGAATAAATGACTTCGTACTTTCTATGGATGAAATTATCATCAGTAATTACAATCACTTACCAAATAGAAAGATGATTTAGAAACGAGAAGATATATCAACTCTCGTGTTAACAAATGACGAAAGAAAAGAAAATAAAAATACGGCTGTGAGATAAGAGAGTAATAGAAAGTTCAAGAGGGAGTGGATATATGAAGGAAAACCCGTAATCAATGAGGAAGGAAATGTTGAAGGAAAACAAAGGGACGTAGAGAGAGAAAAGTCGAGGAACGGGTGAACGCCGTTGAGTCAAAATTTGGGAGCTTTTTGAGTGCAAACAAGAGATGAGGTAGGAATCGGATGCTCTTAAAAAGGAACACGAAATCGAATTACTGACGATCGGAAAATTGAAGGATTTATTCAGTTCCAATAGATTGGGCGTCGTCTGGACGACTCCGACAGAATCATGAAAAATGGGTCCATCACAATGCGGGAGAAGGTCATCAGGTATGCATCGCGTAATTCTGCATTGAGCTAACATAGGAAATTTTTTTAAGGAATAGAGGAAATTGAATTGTTTGGGATGCTTAAGAAGAAGAACAATGAGCTCCGATGATCTTGAAGGTGCGCTTATGAAGTTACCTATTTGAATCGATCATGAATTCATTATATAAACGATGTTAACTTAGCATTTAACGAGAACATGAATTTTGCTGATGAATTATGGATGGAGTGGAATTGTTCTATGGACTGGTGTCTTAAAAACACGTCTGATTTGCTGGTAAATGAATTTACTCATTGTTGGTAAATGAATTTGAATAGATGTAGTGGAAGTAACGATGGAAGGAAATTATATCTAATATTAGAAATCGCATTTGATAATGAGAACTAATTTCTTCTGAGACTCTTTACCTGTGTAAATTTCAGACGAAAAACTTACAAATAAAAATACTATATTTATTTAACTATGCATATAAAAATACCATTTGTTTTTAATAATTTTCAATAGCTTTATAGTGTTTTATTCTTCACAAACTCCCACCTTCTTTATCTGACATGAATCCGAGGCATTAGAGAGATTTAACTATATCGATTTGAATTGTGTCTTACAAATTTTAGGTTTTAGAACTGTATTATATATTAAATTTAAAGAATTTCATTCATAGAAATAAATGAATGACCAAATATTATCCTCATAAAATGGTAGAGAAAAGTATGTGAAGGAATATAAGAGAGCAATTATTTCATAATCAAATCCGAATACCCGTAATAATCAAATCAAAATTTAATCAACAGAGAGGCAGTGTTTGAATATAGCCATTAAAGATTTATTTAATTACTATTAAAGATTATATTTGGTTTTACCGAACCCTTACGTAATGCTGTGAACAAAGGTACTAAAATGGCATTAGAAGAATAAATTCCCTTTAATGCAAATCTTACGGCAGTAAATCAACCGGCGTCTACCGATTATTGTTTCCGAATGGGAAATTCGCCCAATTTTCAAAAATTATTCCACTGACTGTAGGTCCGAATTTAGGATTCTAGTGGCGACTCGGCGGTAGGGGACGTAAGTTAATTACGAGGAAAGGGCGAGTTCGTAGTTCGGAATGATCACTGTAGATGGAGCTTCGATTGCGACTTCGGAGCCATAAAGTATTTCCCGTAGAGATTGCTTGAAGGGGAGTGCACAGGGAGGGGAGGGGGAATATTTTCGGAGATTGATTTAGTGAGCGAGTTTACAGCGGGAGAGAAAATTGTCCTAAAAGTCGGAAAGGAATAATTTCCTCTCTTCCGTCGATAGGAGCAAACTGTTGGCACAGGAAAACGTCGGAGTGGCTCATTTTTCCGCTTCTCGTCAATTGCTAAAAGTGTTGGATCGTTTACTGCTGAAATCAAGCGCATTAATTTCATATTTGATTTGATGCTGATTTGCTACACTACCTTAGCATAATTTATGAAATATATATGTTATTGTTGTTTTAATTAGTGCAACTGATATATTTGATTGTTATACATGATTGTTGTTTTAATTAGTGCAACTGTTATATTTGATTGTTATAAATGATTATTGTTTTAAATAGTGCAACTGTAGGGCATTAATGAACTTGAAAAACATATTACGTTGTCAGAATAATCTAGTTTTACAATTACTCTATGCCATTATTATTTATAGTATTTACTAGCAGTCGTTGCATGTCAAATAAGCTATGATAAATCGTAAATCCAGTGAAAAATAAGGTTGTTATGGAGATGAATCAACAAAGCGCTATAAAATTATACACATAATCATTTTTCATCGTAAACAGGGTGTGCACCTCGAGAGCTATAAGAGTAGGGAAGGTGAAGATAATGGAGTAGATTAACCTTCTAAAATGAACTACTCGTATTTATCTATATTCTTATAGAGTATTTCGACATTTAACCCAAATTAAACGGATTTATCATACAAACATCTATACGTACAATCATTAATTTTACACGGAATCTAATCAATTTAAAGTTTTCTTTACACTATATATTAACAATACTGAGTTAATTCGCAATAACTAGTAATAATTCTAAATTAATTTATTTGAATTTTCTTATTTTCGCAAGCGGACTAAATTAAAACTTTAACATCTCGGAAAACACTTATAGATATAAATTTCATCCAACAAATCCTTTTAAGTAATGAAAACAGCTGTACTCTATCATAACGAAAACAATTTGAGTTTCAAAAAACAACAGACCACATTTGGTTCTGAGAAACGACTCCTTCGAGCTATAAAATCAAATTTCTATGGAGAGGAAACAAATGAAGCAATATTCTAAGCGATCACGAACATTAAAAAAGCGATTTCTTTCCTTTTATATTTTTTCATTCATCGCATCCACATTTAATAAAAAAACTCTCGTCTGCATTCATCATCGAAGAACATAACGTATAAATCTTTTCAGATCGTTGTCTCCACCGGAAAAAAATAATATATATACGTATATATTTCGGGGAGACGATGCCAGACGAGAATGAATACGCTTATAAAAGCACGCGATATTAGACAGAAAACGATAGAAATGTAAAAAGGTATATAGCTCAGAGAGAAAAACCGGAAACGATACTTTTCCGGGGACGTAGAGAGATTCGTCTGACCGTAAATCATAAAGCGATTTGGTCTCTTAATTCATTTTTTTTATATTTATGAATCGATTATTCCTATCCACGTGCCTTGGGCATGTTAGTATTCCTACTCTACCATAGATGTGATTTTCATGTCACGAAAGTTACCCCCCCTTTTCGTCTATTCTGCTTTTATCTTTCTCCCAGAAGGTGGCAGCAGCATTAGATGTACCGATAAAGGTGTCTGCTGTCGCCCCTTTGTGTCGTGACTCTTTATCCGTATCGATGTAAAAAAAATAGGACCTCGGCCGAAAAGTTGGAGAACACTTGTTGATGAAGGAGAGGAAGATTGTGGGGGATTAAGGAAGAGATCACTGAAAGTCACGAGGCACTAATTGATACGAGGCAGTGGGCGTGGCAGAGGAAATGGACGGCGGTGAATAATTAACGAAAGGGTTACCAAGGTGCAATAGGTTTCCAAGGATACGTGATGGGTTAAATCTAGAACAGAATGGGGTTTTTTTTAGAAGAGGGCGTGCGTAACATGTTTCAAAACAAGGATCGTTTACCTTATGTCTAGAAAGATCACGTCGGTAAATTTAATAAGTATCTATCTATATAATATGTACTGTTTTTTCTAATTAGATTTTGTTCTATTATTCGTAATTTCTCTAACTCCATATTACGAAAGTTATTTACGTAAAGCTGCTCTAAGAAATAATAGTACATTATTAAATATCGTAAGTTAATTCCATGAGTTTACTTGGCAATAAAACACTTTCCAGCGCATATCAACTTAGATTATAATTATCGTTATTTATTCTATTTTTCGCACGTATAAACAGTTGATCGGTAGGCTCAAAATTAAACTCAGAGCTACAAGAAATAATCACGAACAATAAAGTATACTTTTGAACTGAATAAGATCATTTCGTGGATAACAAATTCGTTCAGGATTTATCAGATGGCGAAATATCTTTCCCTCCTTTACGAGCCAACCTATCGCCCCCTTTGAAAGAGAGATCAACGCCATCTATAGAGAGAGAGAGAGAACGAACGCCTGCTTTTCGTCCACCCCCACGGCAACACCGATCACGATTGGGGAACTAACATCTCTAGGCGACACGGAATATCTTTTGAGGCAGCTGCTGCCATCATACGGGGAAGCACGGTAACTGATTGAAGGGAGGATTCGTCAACGAAGTTGCTGTGACGTTGATGGAAGGGGAAGGATTTCTTTCTTGAATGAATTGGCCCTCTGACGGAACACTCCGGATTTATCGCCCTAGTAACTCCCGTCACAGCTCACGTATGGCTTCGTGAGCGTTTCGGATTTAAATGTAATCATCAGTGTTTATACTTGTTTTCGTCAAGTTTATATTTCAGGTTCAGTGGGTTAATTAAACCCTTTAAATTCGTGTTTTTCCAAAATAATTAAGAGTTTATATTAGATTTATATTTGTTATTTCGAATATAATTTAACTGAGTATTGTTGATAATTAATATTTAACAGCGTATTGAACTAAATAGAGTCTAATAATTCCTTCAATTTATTATAAACAACTCACTGTATAAAAAATCCCCCATCCGCATTCTATCCAGCGACTCGCAACAATGGAAGTCGAACTCAATTGTTGAACAAGAATATTACTACAATAATACAGAGAACATTAAACAATCTAAATAGAACTCGTCAACTGAATAACTTACAAACAGTATCTTACTAAATAACAGCTAAGATCCTATTCACAAGCAAAATATCATTAAAATTATCTTTTCATCTTTCGGTTATTTAATCCCAAAAAGAAAGATTACACACCAATGTCTAAAGTAAGTCTTGGAGTTTTACTTTTTGATTTGATACGCTTGAAGATACGGATAAGATTCTTTTGATTAATACAAGCAGGGAGCAATTAAGCCGAGAAATTCGATCCTGAATCCAAAATTGCAATCAGGAAAACTGTCTTACGAGGCTGACAAATGCCGCCTACACAAAAGCACAACCATGTATATATATGAAAAATACGTGCAGCTATTTTTCTCAAAAATTAATTTCCGGCCAAGGAAAACTCTTTATACTCCCGCAACATATATCTTCAGATGGTACTCCTCACAATGCCATATGGATAAAATATGTGCACACACGAATCCTTTGATAACAGAGCCCGTGATTTTCAGAAATATGTCCGAAATGCACGCAGTCGACTTCAAAATGCTCACGGAACACCAGAAAGTGGGTCGAAGGAGAAATGACTCCTGAGGAATCATTGTACCATTATGTAAGAGTACGGTAAATCACATGAGAAAGTATAGAAATAAGGAAAAGTTAAGGAAGAATAAGAGAGAATGGTTTAGGAAAGAGTGGTTTAGGAAGCGATAGAGTTCTGGAGATGAATAGACAAGAGTGATTGATTGCCGTGTTTGTTTGCTCCACTTTGATGAATTTGTGTTCGGGTCGGAGTTTATGAAGGGGGGGTCTTCGAAAATAAAGGAGGAGGAGTATCTTAAGGAAAGGCTGCTTTGGAGACGATAACGAGGGCTTCTGGACGCGTTATGAATATCTGATCGATTATACGAAGCCGATGGTGAAATTGATTCAAAGCCATTCCCCTTCTGATACGTTGTGACTTTGAGATAGGTTCATATATATTATACACTAATTATCTTATACGTTCTATCTTTGGGATACATTTTATTTATATAATACACTAACAACTGTTCAAATACTCCAATATAATATTAGTAGCAATTTACTTAAGAATTTTCAAACAAGAAAGTAGGATGAAACAGATAGCTGTTAAGAATTTGATTGAATTTTTATAACAAATGTTTTTCATTACTATTACTAGGCGGAGAAGTTTGAGTTGTAGCATGAAATAAGGAAATTTGTAAGGAAAGCTTCGTCTAAACAATAATTATGTGAATACAAGCTTAATTATTTAATTATTCAACAAAGACCACGCAACAATCATTTTTGTGAACAATTACAGTGTGGTTCATAACTTAACAATGGGCCTTATTACGTTGAACATTATTCATTACATGGAAGTTAATTATTACATCCATCCATCAATAATAATATAATTTGATGTTAAAAGGATATAAATTATTATTTAATGTATTCTTATTCAGAATTTATTCAGTTATAAATTAAATCTTTCAGAAATCATAGACCTTTTTCAGCATAATTCTAATGAACAAATAATCCTCAGCAAAATAAAATCAAATGAAGAGTCTTTATACCCTGCAATTACCATTAGTATTACGTAGAATTTAAAACGTATTCAACAGCTATAATTAATCCAAACTCAGTGCAATTACAATTAACTATTCGAGTTTATTCAAAGGTTATTTATAAACGTCTAATCTGTAGTCGAGTGACAACAATGTTTACTCAAATAATTGGGTTGAATACACTCGTATATTGTTGTCCTTAATGGCTCAAAATAAAGAGCGGGAGATATATATTAGTATTTAAACCGATTCCATGACGAGTTTTGGATCAACAAAGGGAATAGCGTTATCTGCGAAAATTTGTGTATTCACGTGTGTTTTGCTTCCAAAATTGCATTCATTCGCGTAGCGTCCAAATAAACTTAATTTATGCAGTTCCGTCGCTCGTCGACAAACCGCGCGAATTAAAGTGAACAGTATGGAAATCATTGCAAAATACAGAGAGTTTGCCAATAAAATATTCATTTGGCATATTTTTTTTTGCAACGTTCTATTTTTTTGCCGAAACACGGAAGTATGGCAAAATTCCACATCGGAAATGCAAACTATCATAACCGATGAACGAAATTTTAAAAAAATCAATCTTGCTTCCTCTGCGAGACAATTTAAATTCTTTTTAAAGCTTTATTTGAACGCTTGATGAAACTACGAAACAATACGAAATAACAAAAAAGAGTTAATACGTAGGTCTTTGTTCACCCGCGGCTGTATTTAAATCCCCGAAAATTGCGTGTACATTTCAACGAGATATTTTAATGGGATATTATGATACTACGATTGCGTCCCGCTAATTTGAAACATGGTCTAAATCCTTGCGTGCTGTTCATAATATAAAAGTTCCCGCTCTCTCTGCATTTCACATGCTCACAGCCATTTTTTATATTTTATTTTTTTGTGCTGAATATATTTTCGCTCTGGAAAATTGAGATAAAGTGTATTCTCTGCGGTGGTTATTCTCGCATTATCTCCGCACACACTTATGCAGATCAGAAAAAAATAAAAACGAAAAGCAATAAAACTCAGCGTGAGATGTTCATATCTCGGGAAAAAAGATGGTTTACGTAATAAATTTCAAAAAAAAGATCTTTATAAAGATTAGCGGATATTTTGATAACCGAAAACTTTTTTCGCCAATCAAGAGAATATCTCAATTAACGTGAGTACGTTATAGAAGAAAGCAGAAAATTTGAAAATATTTCTGAAAAAATTACCCCGTACTTCATATAATAGTTTTGGACGATATTATTACTTTTTATAATCCATTAAAATTAAATATCTCCGTCCCATGTTATTGATACGTATTGCATTTATTGTGCTTTAAATTTTATCCATATTTTTATCGTAATATTTTAATATATTTTCATAGTAATATAATTAATTGAAATTTAGAATCTATTTTATAATTATCGTGATTATTTGGTTCCGAGAATTGCTATAATTATTTATATTATCATTAAATTCATTGGATTCAATACCAGTCATATTATTTTTGTTTAAATAATGTTGCTAAAATGAAATTCGATGCACATTACTGATAATCAATACTAACTTATTCATATACAAAAAGCTATATTTAAAATATGACCAAACAAATATAAACAGATATATGTAAATAAACAATAATAATAATATAATTATGCAATAGTTTATAGAAGTGATCATTGCTTTTAGACATCATATAATATTTAAACTCGAAATAATTATCGATTTATCAAAAAACCTATTGAGATATCATGCTATGAAAAAACATCTATATCGTTGGAATTCATATTACGCATTCCAATCAAATTTCCGTCTAAACAAACGAATATAATTACACAGATATAAAATAGAAATGCTCATTAATTTTACAAACCCATAGTGGGAATTATTATTGCATGAAGGAGAAAATAAATGTCTGCTATTTTAAATATTAGATAGATGATACGGATATTATAAAACTGAAAATATAGAATATTTAATCATTAACCTATTTTCGATAGAGGCCTATAATTATTGATTCCATCAAATATTCACATGGATCTGTAAAAACAAGATACAAAACGTTTCCATCGATTATCAACAAATGACGTGGAGGAAAAATTTCAAATGTTCTACATAGACCAAATTCCATTGCAATACAATTTTAATATGCTTCATTTGTTAATCATTTATGAATATATTCGATAAATCTACATATATCTCTACATTTTGGAATTTGAAGTTATGTTAATTGGAGAATCAGCCATTCACACCAATGCATCACAACTCGATGAAGATGTGAAGTATAGTAAACACTTTGAACAGTATCCATGACAACGACTCGTAAACACTCTCCCCCTGCAAAATGTCTGAAAGGCGCTCAAAAACTTTTCGTTTGTCGACTGAAAAGAGGTCCTCAATTTGGTGAAATCGAGACAGCGCCTTGGGAGATAAATTTTCCAGAAGGGAAGGGGTCAAAATGAGTGGGGCAGACAAGAAAATCTGTGAACACCCGAATTTGGAGGAAAGTATTTGGAGGGTTGGTGAGTTGCTAAGCAGAGAATTTCCTCGAGTGCAGAAATGGAGGGTTGAAGACACAACAGTGCTCCTGGAGGAGGATATTCGGTGGTGGAATGGAGCAAAAAGGAAATGTTACGCTCTGAAATATGGTTTTTGTTCGTTGCAGCTGTGACCCTTTGGGGAGTTGAGAAGGGGAAGTAAAAGAGAAGGGGATGACAATAAGAGGGAGGGAAGAAATGCGAACGTAACGGAAAGAGGGAAATAACAAAAAACACGATTTGAGGAAATAACGCAAGAATGGTTGGAGTGAAGGAAGGGTTTTTGGAGATGCATCTTAAATTCCTTGGAAGTGTTTGAAAAGGATATTATAACTTACTTTACGACTTGAAAATTCCATTAATTATCTCTCATCCGGAGTTTATTAAAGCTTATTCTTCAATATTACGCTTTGGTTACTGTTTGTTATTTCATTCAATTGTTTTGCCATAGCAACCCAAGGTTCTTAAACTTATTTTGAGCGTTTTTAGAGAGATGAAACAAAAGTCAGTAAAGAGAAATAAATTAGAAACAGCGATGTAAAGGTATTTCACGATATTAGAGAATTATTATAGATTAAAACTGATTAATTATACTTATAAACAATTCTAAGATAATTTAAATGAATATAAGTAAACTTTATTTATACTGAGTTCGTGTAAGTTCCAGTTCATTTTCATTCGAATGAAGAATAAACAAACTTAAGTGTCCGTTACCAACCGAAAGTTGTTTACTAGTCCTTCATTGTTGGAAATTCAAGATAGTAAATAAACTTTGCTTATACTGAGTTCGTGTAAGTTCGAGTTCATTCTAATTCGAATTGAAAATAAACAAACTTGAGTGTCCGTTAGCAACCGAAAGTTGTTTACTAGTTCTTCATTGTTGGTACATTTTTTTTAACGTTTCTGAAGCCTATAACGAATATCAAAAACTACTTTGATTTGTTCCGTGATAAAATCAACCAAATACAGAACTCTAAAATTATCAGAAACTGGTTTCGTAAAGTGCTCAATAACTGTCTGTGACTCAACTGCATTTAGTATTCATATCGATTAGAACTGTAAAGGGGACAAGAGAATTAAAAAAAAGATAAGGGTAAGAAAGGGGATGTAAGAAAAGGAGGAAAAAGGGATGAATGGCTGAGTGGACAAGGGAAGGCAAAACCACTCTCATGAATAGGAATGAAACATCTAAAAGCTATCAGGTCTCAGATGTTGAACTACCGAAGCAATAAAAAATATAAATCACTATCGAAGGGATTATGAACGAAAATTGGTGTAAACTAAGCTCATGAAATTGTAATTTAAGGCTGCCGATACGTTCATAAGGATTAGTGAAATTAAGCGGAATATTATTGCTATAGAATTTTTAGAGAGCATTTTTAATTATAGAATTTAATGTTAGTGGTTATGATTCGAAAGAAAATTTAAATTATATATATCCTACCTATTTACATAATGTTTAGCCGTTAGAATATAAAATGCAAGTCTATTATTTTCAATTTATTTTATAATTAATTTCTTAACAATAATTGATAGTAATAGTTTCAATTCGTTAGTTCTGCGTAAACTCATTATAGGTTTTTATAATTTTATTCGAAAAATTTAATGTTAAATTTAAAAAATAATAAATTATTTGAGAACATTAACTCTTTAAATTTATCTCTTAAGATGTACAATTGGATGAAAACATTGCATACTTTTATAAATCCATTAAATGCTTCACAAAACTTAATTATGTCAGAATAAAAATCATTTAGTATAAAGTAATTACGATAAATATGCTTGTCATTGTTGTATTTTAAACTTTTATCTCTAACAAGACCTAACCGTTATTTATACCATTGTTGAAGGAAATAGAAACTTTTTAATTGTTAAAAGAATATTAAGAAAGAAACGTTTTAATTGTTGAACGAATATTTAAAAAAAAAACAAATCACACCGGCGCAAAAGAAACAAAACGCCACGTAATCTTCTCAACCGCGACTGCTGTTAAAACACGGGTGGTGGCTAAACAGTAAAACCGCATTGCCTCCGTTACATTAATCCCCGAATAAATATTTCCCAATGTCCCCCCACCCCTCGTTAAGTAATGGGACGAAAGCAAATCTCCCGCGTAGAACACGATTCTGAGGTTAGCCATGGGAACTTTATGGGGCCGTGGAAGTAGAACGGCAAATGAAGAATCATTCCTTGATCTAGGCGTTAGTAGCCCTTTAGGGAATACGGGACTACTTGGGAGGGCGTGTTTGCGGTGAAGAGGGAGAAATGGATGAGTGGAGGTAGACAGGGACCCCGTGGGCTGAAACAGGCCACCTACGGGGTCAAATTCACGTATAGAGGAGGAGAAGAGGTCCGATGGGATATCGTTGGGAAGGCATCCCTTTGTCGATCGTGCCCAGGAGACGGAGCACGTATAGGCCAACCGCACGGCGAACGCGTCATAAGACGTCAAAAGAAACGATGAGTGGCCAAAGAAAAAGGAAAGAATTACATGATAGAAATGTAAAAGAAGTTGGAATGGTCTTTTGAGTATCTCTTCTTGTTTCGTTCACTGTAACAGTAACTTCAGTACTTCTGTGTCTACAGAATGGATAAGATTATCAAAAGAATTGATGCAAAACAGGCTACTTTAAACCAAGCGTAAAAAATTGATGAATGTTATACTTCTACGTCTACAGAATAGATAAAAAAAGAAACTGACTCAAAAGAACTGACGGAAATAGCCAACTTAACTCAGGTGTATTTAAAAAGCTGTTGGCTTTTATTGATACAAAGATATTATTTTACGAATTTCTCATACTTTGATTAAAATGATGAAGATATTAAGATGATATTATAGTGAAGATGTTTGACGGAATAAGAAATACTTTCAGATGCCATATAACGTAGAGAGAAAACCAGAAAATCATACGATTCAACCTATTAGCTATTTGTTAATGATGAATAAAAGTTTACGTTACAGATTCTTCGAAGTAACATATACATTCGCAATATAATGACTGCTATGACGTAAAAAGTTGAAATTAAGTGGCAGAATGCAGTAGTCAATGCACAGAATGAATTTCTCTTACGAGGGGTCGGCAGCAGTAGCCACCAGTTCCACTGTCAACAAGAGAAAAACGCCCTACAAGTCGGTATAACAAGTATTTCGTGTTAGGGATAGAGTGGATGAAATATTTCCTCTTTGGGTTCCTGCGGTCGAAGGGCCGCGGGCTTCCAACAACAGATGGTCGCATTTCTCTCGATAAATACATCGCGAGTTTTCATTTCGACGGAATTTACGATGACTGGTGCCGTTTCATTTGTCAACAATTAGCATTTGATCTTTCAGTGGCGAAGCGTGTTTCCTGGGTGATCAATACAACGGGAGAAAGTGGACGAATCAGAGATTTGAGGAAAATGATCATCTATCAAGTTCCTTTAAAGGGAAGGAATAAGAGAAAAGGGGGAATAAGAACATCAATAGAATACGAATAAATGTTAATTCAAAACTGTAAGTAATATTGCAGAGAATATCTACGTCATAAACCAGATAGCTCTATTCCGAAATTTCAAAATATTTTAAGAGCAATAAATAAACATACCGATGTCTTAACTAAGGGTATTGCAATCTGATTTTCTCATTCTAATTTTGGTGAAAATACGAATATATATTTTTGGAGAACCTTTGAACCCAATCGCGAATGCATTTTAAGAATTACTTTTAAAAAAACCCTTTTATATCTGTAATATTTGAGAATAATTTAAGAAAACTTTCTAAGAGAAGTTAAACCCAGTTAAAATGCTTGATAATAGAATTAAATGTTTGAGTCTGACATTTTTGAAATTGGAATTTTCGTCGGAATATTAATTTTTCACGTTTTCGGCTTAATAAATACGGTTCTGGAATATTCGTTCAGAAATAGGTTATAGCGATTTAAAAGTTCGCTCACCTAAGTAAGAGAATAAAAGAGTTAACTTAATAACATGAAAGTTCCTCAGTTACTATCAACAACTAAAATTATGTTAAAATAACTCTAAATTAATAAAATTCAACCATTTTCCGAAAAGATCTAAATATTATGGTGGAAAGGTTTCCATTCTCAATAGCTTTTAGAGTAATACTATGTTCGACGTAACTTGCGATTCCTTAATTGCCTAATAAAGAACGTTACATCCTTCACAGAATCCGAATTGCATGATAATGGCTAGAGATTACTTTTAAGCTTCCGATTCAGTTTAATCTGCTTGATTTGTTATTAATTCTATACACATTCATGTTATTTCATTATTTGGAAAAGATTAATATTTAAATTATTACGATTTACCATTCACACCTTAAAAAAATGTAATCTTCACACGCATTCATACATATCCCAACATTTTCACGCTCAACGGAATAGATAGACGAAAGCTCCTCAGAAGCATTCGGCAAAACTCTCGTCAATTCAGTGGAAGTGCACATAATTTTCAGCGCACTGAATAATAGTCCGGAAAAACCATCGACCTAGAAAGTAAACTCTGAAGGAATATAATGATTCCGCCCACAAAAACAGTGCCGTGCTCAGACAAAAGTGATTATTACTCACGGAGACCGTCTGGCGACAGAAAGATGAATCGATAAGGCGCGAGCTATGAAAAAACTGGACCATTCATCACTCTGTCCTTTTGGATTTCTTTCACTTCCCAGACACGGACTAAAAAATAGAGGAAGGATACACGAAATGAAACTGAATGCAGCATGTTGGTTTAGAATGCCTGAAAGGGTACATTAGAGCTTCGGAAAATTCTTTACATTGAGGGGTCAAGAGAGTGAACCGCCATATGGCACGAGAAGAACTCGAATAAAAATGATAGAACTCCTGATTTGTCTGCAAATCTGGGATGGATGTTGGAGAATGTGACATTTTTTCTATTAATGGATGACTAACTTAAACAAACTTACAATTTTGGGTGATAAAATCTTTAAGCTTACGGAATAGGTTTGGAAGTAATTTAATCAGAAGTACTTAGAAAAGTAAGATCTTACTTAGTACGTACCGTACAAGATTTCATCCTTCAAGATATCGGAAAATTTTCTATTAAAATCATATTACATATAGATTATACTACTCTTATATTTTCCACATCCACATCTATTTAATCGATTCATGAATTGAATAAGACATTTACTTAAAGGATTATATCTTCTCATATCCCTTTTAAGCTGTTTCATTAAAGAATCATTAAGAAATAGTCTTCTTAAAACAACAATTGAATCTCCCGAAAGGAAATTTATACCACTAATTGGGACTCGATAGTCTTCCGTTGATTGTTGATCGTTTTCGAAATGCTTAATCTTAAAGAAGAGGCAGTATATTAGGGAATGAAACGATCTCTTAATAATAACTTAATCGCGATTCGATTCGCTTTTGAATACGTCTTTGCCATTGTATCTTCTAATAACGTTATCTTATTAGTTCCCTGATATTTCGTAATCGAGCGGTGTCTATCAACGTTCTTCAAAGCATATCAACCCTTTTGGTTAATTTCCGCTTCTCCTTTGAACACTTCCCTTCTTTATCCTTCCACGTATTATCAGCTTGTATCGTCATAATCATTTCTTCGAATATAAGAGAGCTAATCTCACAGATGAGAACGCAACATCAAGAAATTTCATCGAGAGTCTTCAAAGAGGTGGAGGTAGAAGTATATACAGCTTACGCATTCTGAACACGCGCGCACATGGAAATCCATACATATTAATTCCATCGACGAGTTGGAGGTTGATTTTCAGATGGGGGCTCACATATCCTCAGCTGCAGCAGCGATCATATTCTTGAGGTAATAAATAATCGCCCTTTTGAGGTGTACCTCAACTTTGAAGTCTCTTTGCATTGAGATATCATTAGAGAAGAGGAGGATATTAAGCTATATCTCGTGTGGAGTACGATACATATGCATGTATATGTATCTTTCAACGATCCATTAATTTGCTGCAAACAGAATCATTTGTATTTACGAATTGGATGGGAAGTGATATTTACGAGGAACATAAAGAAGAAAGTATTGGATTATTATTGAAAGCCCATTTCAGTTTTACAGATTCTTCTTCAAATTCTAGTAGTAGTTGGTAGCTTAAATCTAGTAATTTAAATTCTAGTAGTACTTAGTGGCCTAAAGATAAATATTTTGTTTCATGTACTATTATTGTTGTAAATACGAGGGATAACTTAAGAGCAAATTGGGTTGATTGTGATTTGATTTCCATAGAGACGAGTAAAGTAAAATACGAGTTCAATTGTACTGATGAAAGAAATCACAAGTCAATAGATATTTTACTAAAGACGCATTTTCAACAATCTCATAAGTTTTCAGTATCCTGCGCATTAACGATACGACATACATTTGGACTCCCTGGAATGATAGACCAATGATGAATACCGACTGATTTAGATTGGTAAACTTTTAGACTTATTAGTCTATTCGTCATCTATATATAGTTCCACTCGCGTCAAACGTAGGCGGTATGATTTCCGTTAAGAAAAACTGATTAAGAGAAATTTTTTGTTCTCGTCTTTCTTACATTCTTCTTCTCCGACCACGAGCATTTATTTTCTCTCTTGTCTCTCCCCCTTTTTCATTTATTCCTCGTCTCCTTATCTTTTTCACTCCCCTTCCTTCCACGTGCGTGAAACTTCCGCGCATACGAACCCGGGTCACCCGTCATTAAAGGAGGGGAGTGAAGAAGAAGACGTGGGGAGAATCGGCAGGAGTTGCAGATCTCGTACGGAATACGGAAGAGAGTGGATATATTGGGGGAGGGGGGGACGACGATGGCTTCGGAAGGAGATGGACCCATCAGGAACCAACATCAGAGGCGAAGCTCACCTACCTCCCTTTGCAAGGAGTAACCTCCTTCATTTATTTCCATCTTTATTGTCCTCTTTACCGACTCCCACACTCTTTACCAGTCGATTCCATCAGCCTTTATTATTCTCCTCGCTTAATCCTCTATTCCATTACGGAAGCGCAGGTTCTATAGCAAATGATTTTTCGCCCACGGGACTTCATTCATATCTCATTACTCTCAGAGATGCGCAGGCTGTAACAGAAGGATTTTTTTATCAGAAGGGTCATTATTCTTATTTCGTTCGTATCATTACTCTTTCTAAGAGGATTCTATAGATTTTCAAATACGAATAAGTACGATATCGTATTCATATGTTGAAAATATACTGTTTTCATTGCTGGATTCATTTTGATGATTGTTTTGCCACCTTTTCACATACTTTCAAACCGTAGTCAAAGTTTCTTTTCGTGTTATTTCAGAGGAGAATGTGTGGTCCAGCCGATCGCTTTTTATTCTTCATCTTCTTCATCATTGCGGTTTTACTTCTGAGGATCGAATATCCGCTATATGAGGTCATGCGTTCTGCTGAGTCTTTCCTTTTTTTCTTCAGCTCAGCTTTTTTTCTGTAACATTTTTCGGCCTCTATTTTTAACATCCAGGTCAGGATTTTTATTTTTATTTCTTCCAATTTTCCATCTCCAACTTTGAAATCTTCATTAATATTGCCTCGCTTCCTTTCCGAGGAATCCTCAATTCTATCTCGCTATTCATCTTTTGGCGTTTGTGAGATTAATATTCATCTCTTTTTCGATTTCTTTCCCACATTCCACTTCTTGTCTTGAATTTCTTTCACCGGCTTTTTTTCGGGAGCGATTTCTAAGTTTTATTGGTTCTTTTATTCGTAGGTTATCGCTATATATATTTCTATTATTCTTTTAATCCATTAACTACTAAATAATTATATATCTTCAATAAAATTTTTGTTAAATGTTTTCGAAATTAATTAGCATGTCATGTGACAATATATATATGAGCCTTAGATACCAAAAAAGATTGTAACTTACGTAACACTAATATTGTAACTTTTTTGATGATGTCCTTATCTTTAGATATTAGCTTAAAAATTTAAAGTGAGTAAAAGTTAAAGTGATAGTAAATGTTTTTATAATTTCTATCTACATAGAGCTAAAAAATCTATCTATTTCTGCCATTTATAAAAGACTATCATGTAGAATGTATAACCAAAGATTTTCCTTAAATCCATTCTTATGAACTTTTGTTTCGATAAGTTTTGTAGCAATTTATCAAATGTATTTAAAGCATAATGATTGAAAATTTCTCCTAATATATCGTTTTACACCATTAAATTACTCGTTAAATTGAGGAACATACACTAATTACGTATTAGCTTTCCTAATCGAAAGTTTTTCCACAGAAAAAAGACTACAATAAAGCCAAAGTTTACCGCCTTAAAGTTAGGAGCAGGAAAACCCAACAACCACCTATCAATTCAGTTCACCTAAATTGCGAAAGAGGCGCTGTTGTTATCTCGTGGCCTCATGTTTTCATCTTCACAACCCCTTACATACTTCCTCACTCCCCCACAATCCCTCACGTCCCTCTCGCCTTACTTCGTTTTCCACTCCCATTCGTAATTTCCTTACCGCTGTCATCCAGACACACACGTTCCTTTCATCTTCCCTTAACATCCATCCCGCGGGATTCCCCTCTTTTTCACGGTCCGGGTAGAGCATCTCCTAGGCGACACCCAATCCCGAAAACTCTGAAAAAGAAGTCCGGAAGAAGGAGTTTACGCGCGACGCATTTTCTCCGAGAAAGAGGCGGAGGAGGAATCGGGATCGAAATGGGCGAAAAGACAAAAGAATTATGGTGTGGATCCTCCCTTCACTCTTTTCCGGTCCCAGTCCATATAGCTCTTCCCTATTAATGTCCGTCACACTAGAATTGCTTCTTTTTTTTAAAGGTTCTAAAGCAGGGGAGGAGTCAACACGCATGCATCCGTGACAGGGAGATGAATAACGCCGGCTGATGCTCCATCTGTCCGTTTTCCCCTCGATGATTCCGTTTAAATTAGAGGTCCGCTTGATTAGATTCGCTTCGTTTGATTGCTTCCACGTAAGAGTCGGGATTCTCACGTTCCATTGTTTCCGTGACGTATTTCACGCTATGGCAACGGTGTCGATGGGATACAATAACAACGGATTATCTCGAGCAAGTTTTCGGACTTAAGATTAAGTTGAAAGTGCGGGATATATTGAAAATATTGTGCCTCAACATCGAAGCCGAGTCGAAATTGTAAAATGCTATCTTAACAGAAGCCTAAGTTTACGTAAAATATTCCAAACTAAACAGACATTTTCTTATCAAAATCTTTATGAATTAACTTGAATTATTTTACTTTATTAGCATTGCGTTTGATGAATTAATTTTATCGCTGGCTGATAAAATTAGCGTCAGACAAGGATTACTTGGAATTCTCTACGGTACACAATAACTTTCTGTTTCCATCTCCGCTGTTATCAACTTAACATCTCACATCCTTTTCATGCGATCTCAGAACGTCAAGGTTGCAGTCATACTTAATGAAAGCAGGCGCCTGTTATCTCAAAGGCGATTTAGAATGCGAAGAAAGTGCTTTCTTTCGATGTCTTGACATTTTCTGCCACGCGAAATTAACATACGCGAGATTTCCAGTCTACGATGAGAATAGAATTTATACCTTTTACACGAAAGGAATAACAAACTTACATAACACATATTACTACGATGAGAATTCGTTTTTGTACTGTTTTACTTATTTTAATAAGTTGAATAGACTTTCTCTATCATTAGTTAATGATAACTTTAAATATTTTTGGAATCTCTTCTTAATATATCTACCTAATAAGGAAGAGGATAAGTTAAAATAGCTACTCTTTGCTTACATTGATTATTTCTTCAAATATTTACGTAAATAATTTACTCTTTAAATTCCAGTATTTATATTTATAACTGAATCGTTTTAATGACAGAATAACTCACGTTTCAAATAAATAAAGTTATACATATACTTTTCTAGAGGGATGATGATATTTCAAATACCCAATAATTTTCTGTATCTGCAGCTTTGCTTCAAAAGATTACATTGCTTTTCATTTATCTAATTTTTCTACAAACAATAAATTATGCGTCGAAAAAAATCCTTCATTTATTTAATGTTCGATTGGAAACATTAAAATTCTGTATGTCAACATTTCATATTCATTTGAGCATTAATTACAACGATCACGCAAGCTGAGTAATGAACGGTAATTTTTCCAAGAACTTAATATATACAAGGGTGACGCGGAGAAAAAAATATAATTGAGCCTGAGGCTGCGTATATATTTCGTTTCTGTCGATGGGATGAGTCGAGGATAAAATACAATCCCGACCGATTCATTTCCGAGGCGATATAAATTAACCGAGGAAGAATTTAAAGCCGTGGACAAGGGAGGAAAAAAAAATGGAAAAAACCGGCTGCGTTCCGGTATCTTCAGACCAATACGTTAGGAAAACGAGCACGAAATATGCCGCGCACCTCTGCACCACATGTTCACCGTCCCACGAGAGACACACCTCCCCTCTGCAACACCACCACCCCCCCTCTCCATTAATCTCTGTTCCCTTAACCCCTTTTGACACGGCCCTCGTATAAGACGTTCTCCCCGTACCACTCTTATGAGCGTCACTGTCATTGCGGTTTAGATAAGACTAGACAGTTTGGTACATAAACGAACGTAACGGATCTTTCGCTCCAAATCGCGTTTATGAACTGCCGTGTGTGTGGAGTCATGATTTAGGGCGCCAATGGGATTGGGAGAGACGTTATAAAGTTACCGCACAACTTCCTAAGATGATTCCTACTCACGCGTTCCTCGGGATTAATCCAATTCCCATGCACTTCGTGGATGGATATGGGTTACATACCTGCAAGAGAGATTGGAGAAGTCAATTAGAAAGTTAGGCAGCGAGATGGAACATTAAATTTTCTAATTAAACAGGGCGTTAATTAGGGCAACGAAGATGTTCGATACATCGTGGAAATGTTCAGGTTCAGGAGTAGGACTATTAATGGTCACAAAACAAAATAATCATAACTTAGAATAAACTTATTAAAAACAGGATGAGAACATCTATTTTCCAAACTCGTGAACTTTATTCTATTTTACTTATAATGTCTAAGATAAACAAATAAAAAACAGAATGAGATAAGCTATTTTCTAAACTTAAGTACTTTATTCTATTTTCTTATAATGTCACTTGATCAAAGAAACATTAAACTGGAAGCGAATATAAAAATTATGTAAATGCACGTTTATTTAAATTGAGTTTTCTTTAATGTTTAATAACGAATTTAAACCAGTAAATATAGAAATGAAATTCAAAAGTAATACAGTGATAATATTTTGTAACCATAAACATATATACAACTATACCCCAAATCACTTTAAAAGTATAAGAACAGTAGTTTATCTTCATGTGATAGAAGTCAAATCTTTTCTATTCATCTCTCAGAGCAGAATTTACTATAAAATTTACAACAGAGGAATTGTTGAACGAATTAATATCCCAAATAAACACGTCTCTAAGCAACCATCCATTCCACATTAGAAAACAAATCTATACCAAATGTAAAGGGAACCTTTTTCCACCTGCTAAGCGAAAGGGAGAAATAGAAATCTGTGCATCTACGATAGACTCGGCACTGGAAGATAACCCTGGTGAGATCTGGAACGCGATTGAGTCAAATAGAAGCGATTATCGGCCTGGAAAGGAGTACGTGAGAGCAGGAAAAGAACTATTAGTCGGTCGATGGAATCTCTTCTCCCCTTTTCTGTGGTCTATTTCCTATCCCTACACCAGCCACGCGCTGCGGAGGAGGAGGAGGGATGGGGGAAGGGAGGGGAGAGAGAGCACGTGTCCAGCATCCCATCTCGCAGATTCTTCTATACGAAGTCTCACATTCTCATAAAGGGATGCAGAAGTCCATTCCCCTTTTCCACACGTCCGTGAAATATGGAAGCCATTGCGACGTAGCAGGTGGAGAGTCTTCATGAGTTCCAGAGGATGGAGTTTGACCGTGATTTTTCAAGGTGAAGGCTCTCTTGTGTCTCTTTTTTCTCATATTGAAGATGTCTGTATTTACAGCCATTTTTAACGGATACGTATGATGAAGTATAGGATTCAGTTAATGGAGACTGTTTATCATGAGATAAATACGTAATTTTTTTACGCAGAAATATTGATGATTCTATTCATTAATGTTGCTAAATAGGTTTCATTTTCCAGCCTTAAATGATAGCTCTAACCATTTATTAATAAAGCAATGATCAATTTATATAGTCAAATACCCCTAGCGAATCTGCGGTGATATCATTAATGAAGGCATTCACGCAATCATCAACTTTTTAAATGTCTCAAAATATTCAGTCTAATCATTCTTAATCATTAAATAAGAGGATAAAGTGTTATTTGGCTTTCTTAGTCTTCGTCATGATCTATAAGAAGCCAAATAAAATGACAACGCTGTTTGAGTTTAAATTTAAATTATATCAATGTATACTTTTATAAAAATACCAAATATATGAAAGTATAAATATAATTTAATAATAATATATGAAAAGTAAAGAAATACTATGTGAAATAATCAATATTGATAAAGAGTAAAGTTTTTGAAAAATAAGTATTGATTCAGTGATACCCATCGGAATAGCTTTATGTGGAATATTTTACAATTACATTCTCAAGCATTTCGAAAGATACAACATCAAAATAAGCAATGTGATAATATTTAAAAGTTTACGAATTTATGAATCATCGTTGAAATTAATGTAGGAATGTAATGTAGAAAAAGGTTCAACAAATTAATATTTGGATCCGACACAAATTTTCAATGTCACTATGGTAATAGAAAAAAGTAAATAAACAGGAAAGAAATGAAATCGCTCATTCCATAGTGCTTAAAATAAGTGTAATTTTCAATATTTCACTCATATCTAACTATAGATTCCAGTGTGGAAAGCTACCTCCTATTCCGAGCGATGTATTTTTCTATGAAAAATTTCGAAACCCGAAGGAAATGAGGAGATGTTGCGTGGATACGAAAGTGTTAATAACGTCGAGGAGACGGAGTAATTCGTATTTATTTCTACTCGGAAAAAATGTGCTTCATTAAACAGCCAGACGGAAAACTAAGCTCTGTGTAACGTCGCATGAGTTCTTGAGCATCGTTTTTCATCTACGGGAGACACTCTTTTTTTCCTTCTCTCGTTGGAACGTGAAAGCCACTCCCTCTACCGAAATGAACTGTCATCTTTCACCTCAAACCATCAATCCTCAGATGACGTCGTTTTTCCTATTGAACAATTTTCCACTTCGCGCAATATCCTTCAATTTCTTGCATCACTTTCTTCGATGCACTCTATCCACAACTAGTTTGCATACATTCAAACTATGTATCTACTAAAACAGTTGCTAGAGTTAAATGGAACATGAACAGTACAGATGACTTCGTATAGATTTTGTTATTCATGATAAGATAACATTTATTTAAGATAGGATTGATGATAAATAAAAACATTGAACAATTCATGGAAGTGAAAAATGGGAAATGGAATTTAACAATCAACCATACGTCAAAAGGCTATGTTATAATATAATTTGGCTTATCAAATTGGTATGCAAGATTATTCTAAAATGGGAGAAATGAAAAATATTCTATTTCATTCAAAATAATCTGTTAGTTTAGATAAAAATGAAGACGAATCGGGGAGTAAACTAAATAAACCTACATATAACATACTGGTATGTTTATTTTGTTGTTGGAGCATTAATACGCTCCAATCAACAAACAACATTCAGTGTTAATGTTTGGGCATAATTTTCCCATTCAATTATGATTAAACGTATTGAACCAGCTTCATTGAATCATAGCCTTACTTTGTCTATAATATAAATTAAATGCAAAGATGTACAAAGAATAGAAAGATAGATCAATTCAATGATGAGTATTGGTTACGTTGAAGTTAATTTGCTCCGTAAGTTTCACGTATTATATCAATTCTATTGATGCAAACAAATTTAATCCACATTTTCTCTTCGATTAGTTCTAAATGTAATACAGCCATAAATATACGTAGAGCCATACTTTCCGAAGGTGTTCACTTAGATTCGTAGCAATATAATTATGATATAGTTTGAATTAATGAATTTTACACCTCTTAGCGGTAGATTTATAAACTTCTCTCATATTTCCATCGAAAAAAGTATCATAATATTCATATTGATTAAAACCACGTATAGAAAACACTTTTATACACCTGGTTTCTTTTTCTATTTTTTCCTATTTCCTATATCCATCTCAAACTCTAATCTTCTGCTAACGATTTCCTTGTCTTTCTCATATTTTCGTCCTTTCTGACTTTTTTCTTTTATTCTCCCTTTCCTTCATTCTCTCTTATCACACGCTCCCTTTTACTGCCCAATCCTCTTCTTCTCACTCGTACCCTTTGCGCCATAACCCCCAACTACCTAATTCCATTATCCTTGCTGCACACACCCTCTCCCTTCCCCTACTTCAATCTCTCCCTCCAAACATCCTCCATCATTTTCTTCTAATACTTACAAAATATTACCATTCCCATCCTATATACAATATGAGATAAAAAAAAGTTTTGATACAAGGGTGAAACCTTTCATTTAAGTCCATATACATGCCGTTTCAATACATGAATTACGAAACAAAATATTGATTCGTTCTGAAATAACAATGCACGTAAAGATGTACTTTTAAAACATTTAAAAATTTAATATTTCGCTGCTTTCTCAGTTTCTGAATTTATAATGCAATTATGTTTAAACTTCTTTAAGTGACCTTTTTTGTCATAATGGATACCGAAAAATATCGATTTAATTTTTTTTAAACTCTAGTTATTTCTTATCAGTGGATAGAAAAAGCGGTGGATTCAGTGATAAATAATTGAAGAATATGTGATATTAGCAACATTGAAATCCTGGGCTCAGTTTCCGGTTAGACGGAACTCGTTTCTGATTGTAATTTGAAGTTAAAGACTTTTCTATCGATATTGAATTTGTAAATATAAGAAATTTAATCTTAAAACTTATATATGTGATTAATGAAGAAGCATTCTAACCTTTCGGTATACATAAGTTGACGATATTTAAAAGGGAATAATCAATCTCTGTCCTTTTGTTTTGGTTTTTTGTTTTTTTTTATGTTGAATCTCTGGGCAATGACCATTAACTTCATCTCTTGTTATTAAATAGGAATTTCCCTTTTTTCCCTTATTTTGTGAATCGCTTTATATGCATACACATTTTATTTATAACTATACCACTTCCTTCCTCACGCATGAATAAAATTTAATAGCTTTCTATGAACATCACCTTATTCCATTCGCCTCGCTTTAAATTCTAGCGCAATACTGAATTTGAAGGAGCGAAAAGAAAGAAAAAAACGCATCTCTTCGTCCTCATTTTAAAATCCATCACGTAATATACTGCATGAAATAATTCACGCCATCATTTTTTCACGCGAACTCTAACATCGTAATTCTGTAATCTCGATGCATAACTCTGCACGGTTTAATCCGAAGAAGGGAACAACTTTAACGCCTCCGACCCAATTCCAACGCACGTTTCCAAGAATCCATTTCGCCTCCGGAGCCAAGATTGGCTTTTCCTGTTTTTATTTCCCGTGCGAAATTTGCGTTAATCGAGGCAGCGCGAGGTCGTGCGCGGAATCCTAAAAAGCCTCTATTTTAATTCGGAATCCGGCGAAGTGGAAGTTTAGAATAGGTTCAGAGGGGGCAGTACAGATGTCCGAGCACATTCGCGTGCACCGGTTCGCGAAAATTCTGCACTCTTCCGTTCTATGCTTATTTATTGCACCGTGAACCCTCGCTCTCTCTCTGGGTTAATAATTGAGAGGTGTAAAATATGAGAGTCCCCGAGATGAGCTCTTTAAGGGTCCGTCAAGCATGAAGGGATGACACCGTATATACAAAGATAAGCACATGTTGTTTATCCCCAAGGTTACGAGGAGTGGGGAGGAAAACTTTAATGTCGATCAATAGGTTGCGAAAACCTATTTAAAAGCGTAATGCGTAGACGTAAATAACTGATTTCAAGAGGTAAATCTTTGCTAGAGTATTTCCAGTAAAAAGCTTAAAATTGGCTACAAATAAATAATTAAACGCACAGCATACATAATGAAGTATTCAAAAAAGAAAAAAATATGTTATATATCTTAGTTTTACTGGAATAAGACATGCCTACGGAAACATTTCACTCATCCATTAATTTCGTGCTTATTGTTCCGTGAATTTCATCTCTACTGTTCACTGACTCCACGTAACTAAACGAAGAACTTAAGGACCATAAAATAGACTTTCCCAAGTACGTATAGTTAAACAAAGCTAAAAAAAAGGGAAAATATACAGACAGATTTTTAACGTGATGTTTAATATTACAACTGAGGCGTACAATGACAATGTTAGTGAGAGCTTGAAAAGAATCATCTTCATTGATGACAAAAGGTTGTTTCTAGCATCAAATCTCAAGAGAGAGAAAGAATTTCGAAACAAATTGTTTTGTTTTGTTTAAAATGATATTTTCTTTGCGCTTTAATATCATAAGTGAGGGATTTAAACTTCAATATCTCCTCCATCTTCCTAGTCGTATAAACAGCTTCAAAATTTAATAGATCACAATTAAGGCGTCCCCCCTTAATATTAGGCAACCACCATCCATCACGGTTTCCGGAATTATCTTCCATCACATTATACCACTGGGCGATAAAGGATATATCTCCGTCTCCATAGATATCAGGATGAAGGCCGTGTAAACACTTGTCAATGTATACATAAATTCGCCAAATCCCGTAAGTAATCCAATCTTGGCGCGCGTTTCCCCTCTCCAGCCTCGCATTCGAAATGTTTGGAAATTCCCATCTCGTGCGCCTCATCTCCTCCATCTTAATCCAATGTTAACTATCCGTGCGTAACTGTTATATCAGCGATTAAGGCATTAACAACGCTATTCTTTGAAACTCGGAATAAAATAGTAACAATAATGATGTTTCTATGGAAACTTACGGATTTAAGATACGTGAATAAATATCTAATTCTAGAAACGAATTATCAGTATTATATATTTAATTTAAACTGTAATAATTTAATAAGCTGTAATTTAATAATCAATATTAAGTTACATCTTAAGTATCCTTGAACGCATCGAAGATATTCCAATGAAGAGTAATATAATTAATAAAGACAAGAAATCTTTTTGAATAATCCTCAATTTAAACTTCTTCATTGTGGACTTTAGAGATGAATTAAGAAAATAGGAAAATTACGGGTTATTCCATAATTAGGAACACCTTTTTTATTTCTGATATTTTTCTCTCTTCATTATCTCTCTAATTCCTATAATAAACTTCCACTTTACTAACCCTTGTCTCTAACGAGTCAATTCTCCATCAAACCCATTCCTACGTGATACTATCTCATTCTTTGCTCTTCTTCTATCTCTGGTCCTTCTTTTTCTCAGCCTCCACTTTCTCTTCCCACTGGATCTCCTCGTAACTCCCTTCACCGCCCTCTTAACTCCTCGACACGCTCACTTCCTCCAATCCACTCCTCTTTTAAATTTTCGCCGTCCCTCATTTGTTTCCTTCTCTTCGATCCCTTAAACACTTTCGTAATCTATTTTCTATCCCTTTTCGTCCCTACTCCGCAATGCTTGGCAACTATTTATGTTTATCGTTGTCCTACCTTTAAGTTAATTGTCGAAGGTAATTGTTGAAGTTCATTGTTGAAGTTAATTGTTAACCGTCCATACTTTTTTAATCCGCAACATTGTATAAAACACGAAAGAGGATTTATCCAAAAAAGGGACGAGTTCAATAATTGGATTTCATTCCAGAATAACAAATTATTGTTCTTTACTTTGTAATTCCTCGAATTGAATCGTTCAAATGAAATAATAGAGCATCAATAATATCATCCGCTCGTTCTAATGAAATCTAATTGTTAAACTAAAATACTAAATAACAATACAATAAACAGTGTTAAAGAAATAGATTATCAAACGATTTAAAGCCAAACCCTCCCTTTTCTAATTAGTCGAAAAAGAAAATTAAAAAAATATTCCACGTATTTTGTTCACATTGTAATTCACAGTCGGTCATTAATTATACTTTGTTGATCTACAGTTCTAAGCCCTCCGTTTCCATCGAAATGTTTGGACTCTTTGTACACGTGCCTCGAATTCCTTTCGTACGGAAATTGGCAGCCCTAGTTTCGTGTGAACCACGGAAGGGATTGAGATGAGAGGAAAGGGACGACTTCTGAACTTCACCTGATTTTTTTTTCATCCGGAACTTTTTTCTTTCTCTTATTCGGACAGTTGGCTGCTCGAAACACCTACGTCGTAGAGTTTCCCTCGCAAAAAAATAAAAGGAAACAAGATGGGTCGAAGGTAATGGAAGTTCTTATTGGAGAGATTTTTTTCTCCAGTTTGTGTAAAATGATACAATTGTACTTAAATGATTTTGGATGAGTCAATTTGTTGAACGATTGTTCTTTTCAACTCTAAGAGCTGAATTAGATGAAGCTATTGACATATTTGTAAGCGCATTAACTTCAGAATGTATATTCACCGATTAAGATAATCCCTATTTTACTATGCATAATAACAATAAATAACACGATACATACAAGTTCAGAGAAGGCTAAGAAAAAGATTCAATTCAGCAGTATATAGATACTATAGGAAATATTATATTTGCCAACAGGATTGCAGTTTCTGTAAGTACTTGCACCACGGTATTCGAGGCGTTTCCATAGCAATCGATACCGATATTAACGGGTACCCGTTTGTGTAAAATACGATCAACGAACATGCGTACTTATTGGATTTTCTTATCGCCGAGCAACGCGCCGCATGAAAACGATAAACGCTGCAGCATCGAGACAGAGATTTCGCCATTCGCTTCTTTCATTCTGACAGCGACTGTTTTCATTATCTGCTGTTCTGTTTACTACTGTCGATGCGTTTCCATGCACCCGTTGTGTTAAGGATCATTGCAAATGGATTTCTGTACTCGTATATGGATATCCACCAAGATAGTTGGTTGTAATGAAATAGCTGAATGGTAGTAATGAATAACTTTCTATGAATAAATAGTTTCGATTCCCCTAGTCCACATATTTTTAATAGAAAAATAATAAACGTTGTTCTTAATTAAAGCTAAATGAAAATGTTTACCAAAACGAGACGATTTATTTCATATTATCGTAATAATTTTAAAAGGATGACAAATTTTGCCTTGTGCTAATATTTAATCGAGAACTTTTTTATTCCTAATATATGATATGATATAACGTTTCATCTTACGTCTCATTTTTTTACATGCAAACATGTTGTTTTCAAATTATGTAAATAAGAACATCGAAAATGCTAGAGTAAATATTGAAATTTACAATTTTTGTTCCGACAGCTCATTCTAGAATAAGAATAAGGTTATCATATAATAAAAATTCCCTCTAAAGCGAATGTATTCCTACAGAAATGAATTATCTAAAAATTCCTGATTTATAATATATTTAAATCGAGTTTTTTTATTTTTTCATTTATAGTTTGAGCAATTTCATCTAGCTGTGTGTTTCCAGTACATATGATTCTTAAAACTGATATAATTGATAAATACAGCTTAAGATACTAGCACATGTCTATTTCTACACTTCTTTAGTAATTGACCTCTCAATTTCAGCCTTCAACTATCTTTCACTCACGAATCCACTCTCTGTATCCCAAACATGCTCTCTTTAACTTTCCCTCCTTTTTTTATCTTCTCTCTTCCGCCGTATCCATTACTTTCAACTTTTTTCCTCAACATTCCCCTTCCCCAACGAAATCCATTCTTGTATCTAAATCTGTTCCTATGTTCGTTTAACTTTTACGCCTTCTCTTACGCCTCTAAAAACCTCTTCTCTTCATTGTTGATCCTATCCATTTTCACCGTCCACTGCCTCTTTCCGAAACAGAATGTAAAATTATCTGCCTTTTTTCTCCTTTAATCCACTTCCCCCTTTCTGAAAATCTTCGTTAGCTTTGCGTTAGATCCGATGTAATTTAATCCCTCTGTCAATTCGTTTCGTAAATACGAAAGAAAAAATTTCCAATGCTTCATGAGCTAATACGTTGGCTGTCCGGGATTTTAAAAATTGAGATCAACATAGAAAATTTCCAACAATTCACCATGTTCAAAAATTTGATCAGTAAAATAACAGCTACAAAAAAAACTCAAATTCAAAATGTTTTAGGAAATTTTGCATAATCGAATCAATGTAATGCGAGTAACCATTTTTCCCAAGAGTCTGACAAACATTTGATTTCATCGAAGTTTCAATATTCAATTTCAAACATATTTTTGAGGATACAACATTCACTCTGTGGCATCGAAATTCCTGGAACAAAACCTGTGTACACGTACATCTCACGCGATAAAATTATCGATGTTTGTAATTCAAATTTTCGGTAATACAAGAACGATATGATATATATTCATTTCCAAATCAATTCTATAAAAAATTTATACTCTTGATCAACGATATAAAATACAAACATCCATGATCGGCAATGAAATATTGTCAGTGAATTGAACGTAATTTGAGTCGAATAAATCAACCAATTCGTAGGAAAACAGATAAACACTGATGTTTGAAAATGTCCCTATTGTTGTGTACTCAGTTTGATTTCTATCCCTGGCAATTCTATTTTTTTTGGTTGCTAAGCTTTTTCGTTATCCTCGCATTCCCACGCATTCCTGTGCTCTTTTCGTCCTTCTCTCTTTTCCGAATTTCCTCCGTGTCCTTTCCATCCTCAGCTTAAATCTCTCTTCCCGTCACACCTCCCTGCTTCCCGCGATAACCATCTCCACGGTCGGTGGAGGCCGTCCAAATGGCACTTCAAACCTAACTCACCGGGATCGAGATCATATTGTTAGCCGGAGAAATGGGACGGAGGGGAAGAGGAATAGGTTAATGCATCCATGGAGACGTACGGGAGAGAAATGTGTTCCGCGATGATCGGCAAAGAATAGGAGACAGTTGCTAAATATAGTAATACTTTGTCTTTCATTATAAAAAGTATACATGTAGGTTAACTACACGTAGATATGATACAATCTTTGGGTCACGAGAAATATAGTATTTCCGTTTTTCTAATACTATGACAATCAATGAAATTTGTTCTTTTAAACTTTAGTTATAATCAACATAATAAGATGAAAATTTAGTGTAAAAATAGATTTGAGATGTTTATTACATTCAGTGAGATAAAAAATTGGAGTGATAACCTAAGGTTTCCTAACATTGGAGATGGCAGTTTATATCCTAATGTAAAAAATGTGGTGTTACCAGCAAAACACATTAAATTTTCGGTAAATGCGTAACGTTAATATAATACTTATAAAATCTTCAGCATTAAAAAGTATTGTAGATCAGACAATGCTCAAACTTGAACAAAAACTGTTTCAATATGATCAGCAATGAGAGTTAGAATAAAATAAAAAAGAAAAGTTCGGTCGTCAACATATTTGTAACCGTGTCTTCACAGAAGCTTTACTGGAATATTCTATTACATTTACAGGTATTCGCAAGTATAAAAGCGTAAGTGTAAGTTTTAAAACCTCATGCTCATGGAGTAAATATCTCAAGATTTCAACCTAAAAATAATAATATAATGATGAGAATAGTGTGAGTTATGGAACTAAACCATTCCATAGTAATATCAGTTTTCGTAACTTCGCAATTTTCAATGACAACTAATCTGAATGAATCATATTTATTTTATACCTCAAAGACGATACACATCTAAAAATCGTACTTATTCTGAGTAGAGCTTCATTTGCTTCAACTTGCCGTCTCATTAAGATACGAATCTGATATCAATGAAACCATTTTCTAGGGAAACATTCGCAAACGTTTTTTGCCCGAGATTTGGCGTCTTCTGAGCAAATTTGTGGAAGCATTTAAGCGTTATCTGAAAACTTCCTTCGACAAAGAGGCAGAATAGATAAGGTCATAGGGGGTAAGAAATGTTCTTCTGCTCCTTCTGCCATTATCCACTTCCCCCTCCCCTTCCCTCATTCCCATCGGTTTTGGAAGACGACCTTTGCGCGCAACGTATGGAGAGGGATTTATACCAAAGAGCGCTCTCTCTCTTTATTCAGAAGGGCTCTTTGGCTGAAACAATCCCCTGATTTCATTTTGACGGAGGTAATGTGAAAATGGAAGATCGAAGGAGGTCAAAGAAGAAGAAGAGGAGATTTCAAGGGCTGAAAGTAAATCCTTGGGGGTCTTGGATATGTGAAGTTCGACTTTCGACAAAGTTTAGAATAAAGGTATCCCCTTATATCCTTCGAAATTTTTAGCCATTTTCTTATTTCTCGGTTATCCTTACTGTGAGGTATTCATTCCCATTGAATACCTAAGAATCGCTTATAAGTACCGATACGTGAAATCTTTTCTATTGAACGAGCTATTGGTTAGTAGTAGGAGCTAAGGAGCTATTAGTATTAGTATAGAAGAATAAGAAAGTTACTCTTAATTAACTATGGTATCAGATGAGCAGAAGGATCGCTTGAACAATGATTTCAATTACATTTACAATGAAGTTTTTTACGTTTTCATTAGGACTTAAGAGATACAAAATTAGATACCTGAAAGTTGTATTTTAGCTAGCTAGCTAAATAGGCTAGCGAAAATATGGAAATATTTAAGACACTACAAATACTCTAATATCTAATTTGGGGAAATGAATTTTGTTTATTAATAATGGAGAAAATTTTTCAATCTTTTCACACTTAGTAAAATAGCATTATCAGAACAAAATTCGTCACGGTGTATTATATTCAATCTTGTTCTACACAAAACGCGAAGGAGTCAAAAAATCGACAATCAAGACGACTTCAACTCCCCATAGATTAAATGATAAGTCACGGTTAAACATTTTGAACTATATTCCTCCCCATATCTGCAGAAGCATCTCCTCCTCTCAGATTCCTAAGGAACTCACAAAAGGGCATTCAAAAAATCATTCCAAGGAGTTTCCTCACGCACTTTGAGAAAGAGCACTTCTCCTCGAACGTGCTAAGCGTCCATTCGTATGCGCACCACTTCGGGTGCACTCCTCTGCAAATGGTGAAAGGTGAAAAAAAATCCCACGTAATTCTCCTGCATTTACGTTCTTCCCTTTCTCCTTCTACTTATCTTTTTTTCACAGCTGCCTCTCTCTGATGCACTCGGTATGTTTATTCTGCTTTTATAAGTACTTTGAATTTTTCTTCATTCAATTGTTTTAATTGAATTTTCTTTTCTCTTGAAAATTGATGACAAAACGGTTTCCAATAATTCTTTTTAGATTTCTGATCCAATATTAACCTTTGTCTCTTAACTCAATTATTTCTATGAAACTAAATATAGCACTTTAAGAGGAATATTTTAGAAATACTGGTTTTATTACATTATAAATTTTATGTTAGTTATGATTTAACTATCTACTAGGAATGATAGTTATGTTTTAACTATCATTCCTAATGTTTAACTTGTTGAATTATTACGAGTGATACATTTTCTAAATAAATATTTTAAAACGAAAATGTCTAGGAATTGTACCTAAAGATTGATTCTTAATTGACTACTAATCACATTTAAAACCCTTAAAAATTTAAACAGTTATGATTGAAAAATGTAATGATACTTCAAACTACTTCAAAATCATGCTAAGTTCTCCTCTCCTTTGGATAAGTATCCTTTCTGAATCTAAATAAGAAACGCTTATAAAGTGCATTCCGTTATGATAAAAGTGACGATTAGTTAAAAAAATGATGAGAAGAAAGAATAATAAGAATGAGTGGTAGAGAATTATTTTTTTCTAGTAGTTTCCCTTTGTATCTTGATGGTTTAATCTAGAACATTCGCTCCTTTTTCATTTATACACCTGAATTCTATTCTCGCCTTGTTTGAAAAGTACGATTTCCCCGTAAAATTTCCCAGCTTCCCTTTCACTGTAACTCATTTTAAAACATTAATCTCCTAAAACTTTCCACTCCGCCATAAAAAATTTTTTCCCTTCCAATCCACCGCCATTTGCACAATTTTTACCTGACTTCCTCTGCATTCGCCATCTGTAACACGTGGAGCAGGGCCTTCGTTCATTGGGTGAGGGGGAGAGACCAAGAATTACCGTCACTACGGAATATAAATAAGAAAGATATTTATTCCCTCCGTGCTTCGCGCCCTTCCCGAAACTTTCCTCTCCCTTCGTCTCCACCCAAAACAAGGCCTGTCCATCCATTTTCAGGAACCCTCCAATACTTATGGGTGTTGTCAGCATCTTTTTACGTAAAAATTTCTCTTTCGGAATCCATGCTTAGATATTGCTGTTCTATGATTTTGTAAGTGATCAAAACATTTCAAAATACTTATGAGATTATTTAATATTCTGATCTATCGTTAAATTAGGTCAATAAGACTTTCAAATAGGAGAAAATGGATTCTATTTATTAATGCTCGGATCACGGATCAACTACTAAGACAAATGAATATAGATATTTATAACAATTCTTAATTATAATCAATTAAATGCGCATTACTATTTATAATAGAGACCGAGTACATTTTCAGGATCAATGCAGGCGTTATCCACTCAGCGATCCGATGGCTATAAAATCATTCAATGATGATCGCTTTTAGTAAATGGTTTTCAGCGATATTCTGCTCATAAATTTTCATTAAAAACTCACCCTTTGAGAACTTTAGAAAGACACATCGGTGAAAATGAGCCTAAACTTATTTTTCTATTATAATCTCAATTATTCAATCGACAGCTGTATACAAATAAATTTTAAAAGAATAATTCTATTTATATTTTGTAATTTTATCTATGAAATAATGAATTTTAGGCCTATTTCATAAACTGCAATTTCATGAATTAGGTCAATTTTAAAGGAATTCGAAATTAAAGATTAATATTTGAATTTATTAAATCTAACTGGATATGTCATTTATCTTTAAAATTTTAAATAGTTATTTTTTTCGCGAAAAAGTAAACATCATAGAAAGTAGTAAATAATGCATCACGAGATATTGTTGAAAAATTTGGGACTAAATATTGAGTATTCACAGTGAATGATCATTTAATTAACTAGTGAAAAGCAATTAAAAAAGAGAGCTACCACCTGGCCTGGTGCCTATTTGTAGCCCTAACACACAAAAATAAATAAATAAATTTGAGGTTTAGATGGTACATTATAATAATAATATGTTATTTTCCAAATGTATATTATAGATTCTGTTATAGATGCAAAGGTAATTGATAAAATACACAGCTATCGTGACTAATAATAAGATACCAGAGAAAAGCTGTCTGGAACTCAAAAAGGGGTAAGAGAAAGAGAATGTCCCACAACCGCAGAACGTTAGTCGATCTATTTCTTACGCGAATCCGTTATAATATATATTACTTCGGGTATCCGATGATATTGCGGTTTGAATTCCCTCTTTGACTCAGGTGATAAGCATTATAATCTGTTAAGACACGAACACAGACATCAAAATACCGTTTCTAGAAAATGGGACGCTTTTAACTATGAGGTTTTAGGTAATAAGCATTATAATCTATTAAGACACGTAAACATACGTGAAAATACTGCAAGAAAATTGGACGTTTTTAACGATGAGGTTGTTCCCCGTAGGATATTTGACTTAGAATATTTTCACGTTATTTCTTTCATTAATGCATCATATTCTTCTGATGGTAACTCGAGTGAATTCGTTCGCCGTGCTCTCAATAATCTGAGGGCATAAAGAGTTCAAGTATCGGAGGAATCCCGACTCGTATCTCCTACTTCGCATGCAGCATCCCTCGCCTGCTGTACCACTTTATTCTCGAGTAACTCTTCTTCTTCTGCATTCTCTCTTTCCCTCTGCGAAGCGTTCCATCTCTCAATGCCTACCATCTCCTGCAATATCTTCTTTCATACATTCATACCTTCGCTTGCATTCGTCTTCCCCTTTTTTCATATGTCTCTTTCGCTGACACTGCTACAATCAAACTGTTTTATTCTATTCGTTCGGAAAGAAGTTTCAAAGTGTCTCCTTTCTGTTTTTCTTTCAAGAGATACAAGGAATGAAAACAAATCTCATAAATAATTTTGAAGGCAGAATACGGAAAAGAAAGACGATTCAAAAGAGAGAATTACGTATTTTTGGAGGAAAAATGTATATGATCAGAGTATTAACATTCAAATTAGTTTACTCTGAGGTTGAGTAATAATTCAATCGTATTATTGATCAAAAGTACATATTTATCGGGACCATTATGATAGTTTTAATTTAAATTTTAATAAATGACGTACTTTCCGAAACTTATTAACTAGCAGAACTTTAGTTCATCTTTTAATTTTTAATATTGTTTGTTTATAAGCAGTATTCAAATATTTTGTGAAAATTTGTTCGTTCGTTCTCCAGGTCACAGTATCAATCATATTTTTGTTATTTAGTTTCCCCTGAATGATTCCTATAATTTTCGACATATTTATCACAATTTAATATATTAACTTGCTATTATTCAAATGGAATTTTCTATGGAATAATTTATCATATTCATACTCTTTAATTCCAATCCCATTTCTTTAAATGTTCCTTGAAAAAGAATCTTAATGCCAAGAGCTACATTATCATCTCCATTCCTTTCTAATCGCTTTGATATAAAGATCGTAAAGTTGAGAATGTATCTTCTCCCGTTCAAATAGTAACAACTATTCTAAAAAACTGATTCATATATTTGAAGAAAGGTTACTCGATCGATTGAACCTTTTTTGAATTCAAGGATGGTTGATTAAATTGCTGATCGCAAATATCTTGCTGCATTAAAAATTATTTAATCTTTACATTCCCTTCAAAATATAGGCTTTTATCCAAAACTACTTATCTCTACTCTCATTAATGCCCTATTAGTTTTCGTTTCAATTTAGTCTCATTTCACCCGTTCAGAATCGGAACCCCCTGAAGTTTATTTTCTTCGAATTCTACATCTGAACCCCTGATGTTTCTTTCTAACCCAACTCGCCTCAATTTCTATCAACGTTCTCTCTTAGGATTAGGATCTCTCAACTTTCATGCGATTTTCAAGTTTGGCTTCAGTTTGATTATTCCTGTTTGAATTCGAGCCCCTCCTTGAAACAGGTTCTCACTTAAAACTTTTCGGAAGTGATCGTTTTGAAACCATTCTCCTAAATGCTACTTTTTGGGGGAAATGGGAAATTAAAACCCGAAGCAGGGGAACGATATCTCTGTTCAGATTATCATTCATTGCGGATTTGAAAATAATATGGAAGCGAAAAACTTTTTGGAATGAAACTCTACGTGAAATGACAAATTCAATGCATATGGTATTCAGTTGTCTTTCCTAAATCATAAAACCATGGATTTTTCCATTTAAGATAGCCCTAAATGTATTTTTCTATTTTCATACAACTATATGAACGTATGTTTGTATTCTTTTAGACTGTGTCTGTCTCTTCTTAACCACGGACAGAGATAAAAGTAATGATTTAAATTCTGAATCAAAAAATAATATCACGTTCTATGTAATAAATCAACTTATGCACAAATACCTCGTATTTCTTCGTTTCAGCAATCAGCGCCAAGACGGAAGAGAACAGAATTAACGAGCTCTGTACCGCACGTTCCATTTCCTATCATTGTGAGACACTTGCTACGAACCTCTTAAATATCCCTTTTAAGCAATTAAATTTCATTTTCCAATCTTCTCGAAATCTCATTAATTCCTTTCCCCCATCTCTTATCTGAAGCAGTCTTCGGAAAAGTAAAATACCTTCAACGCTTTACTTTTCCATCTTCTTTCCTCATTCTCATCCCCTTCATACGGTCATTCTTCACGCACCCTACGGAAAGAATACTCTTCATTTCCTTCCTCTTGTCCCACTCTACTTTTCTACTCCACCCATACATTCCCATCTCTGTTTCCAAGTGTTTATCTTCCTTTCAGAATAGAATGAACTTATCCTTCCTAAAACTTTAGATCATCTTATAGTCTATTATTAGGATTAAATATGAGCTATAAATACGGAAATAGTTCTAAAAATATACGATATTCTCCGCATCAGCGCTGCAGTCGAAAAAAGTAAACAAGATTAAAAGTCGAACTTCCATAGTTACCGAATTTAGTAAATATTGTTCTTTAATGCACTAAAAATAATATAAAAATACTGAATATACACTTGATATAATCAGTATACAGGTTTCATGCATAGAAACAGGACAAATATATTAACAAATTAGCTTTAAGTACGTGAGAGTCAAGTTCGAATTCAGATTATAAATTAAATACTAGGTAAGTCTCTACTGATAAAACATTTTCGTGAATGATGAAACAAACGAAGGAGAAATAAAATATTAAAATAGCTTACTAATTATAAATAACTGTTTTTTGTCCCATAAAATATTAATATTTGTTGACTAATTATAAATAATTGTTTCCCATAAAATGCCTTTTCATTCAAGAAAAAGAAATGACTCAAAAAATAAGTACCCATCTTCATCTAGCTTCAGAGGTTTAATTAACTCCTCACAAACTTCCTTCTGTCTCATAGAATCGAGAGATGTAATCTTTTATACGCGCAATTTCTTATCTTCCTCCCTAATTTGATTCTTCCATATTTTTCTCTTCCCGAATAAATCTTCGATAATTGAACCTTCAGAATGTGACCGCGATCTCCTAAAACTGATAGAATCAGAAACGAATGACCGTAAGAACTTTGCCATTCCATAACTCTTGGATTTTTCTCTCATACGTACGCCTCTATCTTTTCCTCAATCTTATCAAAGAATTCTCTCTCTGAAGCCACTCCCTTTATCTACTTCCACTTTTATCTCCTCTGTACCTCCCCTCAAGTGCATCTCCCTCAATCTTCCTCCTTTTTCTCTCTCGGCTTATTTTCCCATCCCAACACAATGCCTCTCACGACGCCATGTAAATAGGACCTCCCAAATTGACTTCGCACGACGCTTCCGAAAGGAAATTTTTCAGATTTCCCTTAGCACGAGGAGGTTACTATAGCAACATTAAAACTATGGAATTAAGTATCTTCTACTATCTTTATCCAATCTTGTAATCGCAAAAGTTGTTTATAATTTACTTATTAAGCGATTCTTATTCTAACCACGATTTTAAAAATTATTATGTAATGAAGTTCCCTTAAAAATTGTAATAAAAAAAAACTATCTGCAAATAATTATGATAAAAACTTACAGGAATAGGTTGAAAGTGTACGTATTAAAGCTTTGATCATTATAGATATTATATTATTACCGTTATATAGATTACCTGATAACTGCCTTACTTTTCAGAGGGTACATTCAACCTCATTTATCGCTTAAATTAGATCATTCTTTCGTGTGTGAAAACTGACTTAGATGATAATCTATCACACACGATGTAAAGGCTACAAATATTTATTATATCGCATATAGTAACAATAAGAAGACTAGATATGAATTTGTTTAGCAATAAATACGTTTCATTTACGATAAATGAATTAAAGATAAAAATTCTTAGAATTCCCTTCTCTTATTCCTTTTCGATATTAATTTAATCGACCATCTAATCCATTTCCAATCCGAATTCAAGCCCAGTATCGAGAATAAAAATTCCCAAAAATCCAAGGAACAAATTCGCTAAATTGGCAGGCCTGATCTCGCCACTTCTTCATTAAGTTTCCCTTTCCTTCATTCCACTCCCTCCCATGCGGTTTCCGACAATCTCCCCATCACTCCTGCTAATATCTCCCTCCCCTTGATTAAGCGCGTGCATTTCTGTATCCCATGGCGACCGATCTTAATAATTCAGCTTTTTCTTTTATTTCGGAATTCTCTACTTTTTTCCTCTAGATTATTGGGACTTAGGTAAGGGGAAGATAACCATCTTTTGTATCCTCGGAAGGAGTGAATGTGACTCGACAAAGGAAGGAAGCTTTGGACTGTTTTGAGTGGATTCATAACAACCAACCGGAGAAATGGATGACGCTTCCCTTTTTTTTACGACTTTCGCCGCAGGGAAATGGTTGGGAAGATGCTTTAATTCGGGATTTATTTCGTTTTCAATTTTTGAAATATCCGTTTCTCGCTTTATTATGTTTTATGGTTTCACACGAAGGGCTTCGTAAAGGAAAAGAATGAAAAGTGTGAGCCTAATTTTGTAAGCTGCGTGAACTCTTTAATACATGAAAAAGATATTGTATGTTTCTCTTTAAATTATAGCCAAAGCTAACTTGAATTAGGAATTTATAGCATTAATTAGGGGCAAGCGTTAAATTTTGTAGGCTACAACGTGTGCACAGAATACAAAGATAATAAAACATGTTACATAATTTCTTTAGATATGTGTACGTTACAACTTATAATGCCTACAAAAATCTCGTGTCCTAATGAGAACTTGCATAGCTGATATTAGTGTTTATATACATATATTAGAATATAATCTAGAAAAGACCCGTTTTGGTGAAGACGAAAGACAGACCGAGTTGTACAATGTCCTGTAAACAATCTATTTTAACATAATATACTTTTATATTACCCATCTAAAATGATGTTGAAATTCTACATGAACAGGAATACATTTGTAGAAAAACTTATCTTAAAATTGCTATTGAAAACTGAAAGGCGAAGGTTCATTAAAAGATATATTGCCTAATAATGAAAATCAAAGTATATTCATTATTATGCACCTATTTGCTGTTTTAATAAAAGCTGCACCATTTGTCTATAAAGTACATCCCATTCCTGAGGAATCAATACTCCCTTCAGCCCTACAAATCTCCTCAATATTCAAGCCATTATTTGAGCTGTTTTGAATCCGCAATCGAGGCGTTCCTCAGAAGAATACGACATCTCCGTAAGCATCTTTGTGGGCACTCAAACAAAGCGCATCGTTGGTAAGAAGAATGAAGTGAACCTTAAAGGGTTTTAACCTTATTTACCCTATCCTAGCAACCGAGTTTACAAGTTCGCGACTCGACTGCGAACAGAGGGAAGGGAAGGGGGGGAAGGAGACTTAACGAGGTGGGCCACAAACGTTCCAAAAATTTCCGAACGTGACCGAAATACTTTCGCAAAAGACGGGAAAAAGCCACGCCCATTTCTTTGCGACGCATTCCTCCTTTTCATGGAAAGCAACATTAATGGAACCATGTTTCTGTGTAGCGCGGATACGTAGATCTCTCGGAGCGAACCTTGAGACACTCTTACGAGTCCTCAACATCTCGTCTTTCCCTCTCATCTTCCCTTATTACATCTTTCCTTTCCTCCACAGCCCTTCCCTCCATCTGCTACGCCTAATTCTTCTGATCCCCTTCATCATATTAGACCTCTCTTCTTATAATACTTCTGCGTTGCTACGGAGAGTTACTCACCGCAGGCTCTCAGGGTTTTGGGATCAAGAATATAGTTAGAGAAAGAAGGTATAAAAAACATATTTGGAGTAAATTTTTGCTCGTTCCTGCATATTATCCTAGATTTAAGGAATTAGAGGTTATCATTGGATCACTGGTTATCTTTGTAAGCAAGTAATAGCAGTACTTACATTTATTCTAATAGAAAGTCGCTTTACTACCAGAAATTTTGGTAATATTGCAGTTATTCCCTCTTTCAAGGTCAGAATACTTTAATTAAATTCATCTTCTATTAATCTTTTCTACATTTTCCATTCCTCCATGTCCATAAATCCTTCTAGTAACATTCCCTTCCCTCTTGCCTTGCTTTTCTTTCCATCTATAACCCTGACACTATCCCTTCCTTATCCCATCTCGTCCTCTTCACCACCTCTCTCCCATCATTCCTTAATTTCTTTCTTTGCTTCATTTTTTATTCTCTTTTACATTTCCATCCCCTTTTTCTCTACCTTTCCTTTTTCCCTTTGAATTTTCTCTTCTCTTCTTCTTTCCATTCTCTATTCCATCTTAAACCCCGAATTCCCCTTCTTTACCAAATCGCCTGGTAATACCCCTTTTGCTACCCGGCCAACGTTTCTTCGATTCACTCCCCCCCCTCCCAAGGAATTCGGCCCACCACGCCCTCCGATTTATACAATTCTTATCGAGATAAGCTGAGGGCGTCCATTCCGCGTTTTTGCCCCCTTCGATGGATCCAAGGGGTGCGTGAGGTAGGAATGCTTACCCTCGACGATTTTTAAAGTAAAATGTCGATAAAAAAAGGCAATGTCCGTCTTTTCAATACGATGGAATTGTAGAGAAACTATTCCTAGATTTAAACTAGTGCAGAATTTTTGTTTTTGTTCAATTCAGAGACTCTCAGTTCAATAAGAACAATGGGAATCCTTTTCAAGATCAAGATAAGTCTAAATTACGTATTAAAGCTGACTATGGTAACATGAGCTCAAGTAAATTAAAAAGTAAGTTACTGGTATTTTGGTATATATATATATATATATATATATATATATATATATATATATATATATATATATATATATATATATATATATGCTCAAATAAATTCCAGAATATTTCTCTCAAGAATATTATAATTTTATAGATGAATCATGATAAGATTATAAACATTTCAGAATCATCATATGGCCAAACATATCATCTGAATCCTCATGAAACTTTCAAGTTATAAATAAGAAAATTATACTTTCTTGGTTCGTTAGAGTTTTATTTTACTGGTTTCATTATGAACATTAGTCTTCTAATAACCTTCTTAAATATTCTGAAACCCTCGTAAATACCTGACAGTCTATCCTAATAAACCATCCTAAAGTTTAAAAACCTGAATATAAAAATCCTAACACCGTGATAGACATATGTTTTAGCAAATAAAACGATGACCGACTTCTACAAACATTGCCCTTGAAATCAGAAATACACATAACAAAGAAATTTCCAAGGCAACAGATGAAGGGATTTTGACAATAATCTTCACGGACGACTAATTCGGCCACATTTTCCGATTTCCTCAATTTTTCTTCCTCATCTTGCCCATAAAAAAGAAGGAAGAGTAACTTCTAAAAACAATTTACCACTCCATTAAACCTCCAAAACACCTCGATAGGTGAAGAAGAAGGGGGAAGGAAAGGAAACGATTTTATTCTCCCACCTTCACAAGGACACTAAATCCTCAGATCGATACACCTATGAATGCAGTACATAAACTCCCCGTAACCTATTAGACCTCGTAACGGGGTGGCAATGAAAAAGATAAAGCGTGCGTGAGATGCTGGAAGGGGAAGGAAGCAAAAGGGGAAGGGGGGAAGGAAGAGACAACATCTCAACCGAGAGATAGAGCTAGAAAAACGTGCTCTCCTTTTGAGCGAAACCCCTTAACCTATTCCTTGCAGCATCCTCGTGAGACGTGGACCCGCCCACTCAACGCCTCCCTCCATCTCCCTTTAAAGGGCGCCAGGCAGTCTCGTCGGAAAAAAGGCGGGATGGAAAGTGCGCTGGCGCAGTTCCATTTCCACGTCTCCCGCCATTGACCCGACACACTCCGCGAACTACAGTATCTACGCAACCAGAGTGCGAGGGAAGGAATGGGAGAAGAGGGATGTATCGAGAGGTGAAGGTAAAGACATTAAGAGAACGGCGATTAAAGTTAGGGAAGGGCGCAGAAGAAGGTAAGTGGAGGAAGGAAAGAAAGGAAATAGAAACGAAAGACGCATGGGGAGAAGAAAGAAGATGATCGAAAAAGGAAGCTGGTAATATTCACGTACGTAGATCGAAAACGTCAGGTTTTACTTAGTATTCAAATTCTGGAATGAAAATACATTCTATTTAATGATTTTTTTATAGAATTAAGAGAGAGAAACTGTAAAAATCTAAAATTTGAATAAAGGAGTCGACGTCAAATAATCCATGAACGTAACTAGATGAAGATTTTTATCCTAAATTTCATGAATAATAATTCGAATCCATGGAGAGTATGAAAGACTAAATTAAAAGAGAAAAGAAATCCTCAGAAATTGAGAACAGAACTAAATATCACCAACAAAAACTTCGAAGGGAAAACAACATATTAGAGTTGAAAGATTGAAACTCGCGCAAGATATTGATAAAATGCACATCTAGACCGCACTGTTTTATCAATTTATCAATGAATTTGAAATCGTGAAGGAGAAATATCACGTAATAATAAAATAGACTGCTTTCTATTGATAGTGAAAGAAGAAGATAATAGGAATAAATAAGAAAGAAGGAAAATCCATAAAAGCATACGTGAAAGCAATGTGATTGGTGGAGAAGAAACTAAACGAGAAAGGCAATAAAGGTTTAGAGAAAAGAAACGTGGGAGAATAAAGGAAAAGAAAGGAGAGATGTGGTAGAAGGGGGGTTCCGCATCTTCTCAGTCTCCTTACAAACACTCCCTCCGACGCCTGCCACACCCTCCTCCACTTTTCTGCTTGGTCGGACTTCTTGTGGGCGACTTATGGTTTTCCCTTTTAACCACTATCCTTATTCATTGCGCGGTTGAATATTTTTGGTGGCGGGAAACGCCTTCGTGATCCTCATTTTTACACCCAATCCACTTTAACGATCCTGAATGTCTTCATACCTGCATAGCTCCCGAAAAGAATTCTTTCTGTTATAGTTATGTGCGGTAAGACCTCGAGAGGTTAACTTTTTTTGCATTCCATCCCACTTTTATCTGCATTTTTCTAACCTTTACCTGTTAGTATGTAAAATATATATGTAGATTTCCTACCACAGTGTCGTTCTTTCGAACTATTACGCATACATTGAACGAATATATATTAACATCATTGTTTTGAACGTATAACTATTTAATTATTATGATTCATCGTCATTTTTATTGATTTTATTGACTAAACAGCTACTTGAATCCTCTCATTTATATACTTTTCTACAAGTATAATTTAATAATAATGATATAAAGTATATTATATTATCATTTTTATTTGGAAAATTTTGATGAATGATTATAAATATAATTATGATGAATTAATAAAAGATATCATACTTTAGTCGTTTCATTGCTATTCTCGTATCAGATAGAGATTTTTACATTTCATGATTTCCAGCTGATCAATCGAAAAAAAATATATTATATCAGTAACATCAATCTAAACTGCACAGATACAATAGAGCCTTAACATAGATATTGAAAATGAAAATGGTGATCTATGAAAAAGGTAATTTTTAGTTCGTGGAGTCTTAATTACATCAAATATAATGGCTGAAGAACTATAATATTTATAAATCGCTCGTTACTTAGAATAACTAAATATTCCATCATAAGAGAAGCTGAACTTTTCAATGCATTTTCCCGTTCTTTGTGTTTCTCTCATTTCTGCCATTCATAATTAATCGCGAAAAACTTTATATTAATGAGAAATAGATTGCTAAGATGAATGAAGTACCAAACAGACTTCCGATTCCTCATTCCTCATTCATGTCATTCACCTCGGTAAACACGTATATATAATCCACATTCATTCCTTCAACCTAATCACGATCGCAAAGGGGAATTAATAATAAATATTTAACTGCTAAAAACCTCTCATCTCTACCTATTGCAGTTTGCCAGTGCAATATAAAAAGTTGGCTTTTTTTATTAATCCAGTAAAAGGAGACGGTAAAAGCACTCGAAATTAACCTCCCGAACGACCCTAAAAAAAAAGCGCCTCTCACCCCCTTCCCGATATCCTCACTCATTTCAACCCCAACCCACCCTCTATCCTTCCAAATGAATCAGTCATGTGACTCGCCTTCATAGTTGCGCCATCCACTCCACGGAATTTCCACCGGTAGAAAAAATAAAAAACCGTACTACTTTTTTTACCTTTTTCTCCCCAATTTGCCAACCCCTGTACAACATCCCCTTCCTTCCAATCCTCTTTCCCCCTCTCGTGGGAGTCATAACACTGGGACGCCTGACCGAGGGAACTGCGGTCACAAAACTTCCTTACGCACACGCAGCTCTCGCGATAGTCTTGCAGCAACCACCCCCACTCTCTCCCGAGCCCAATTTTATTATTTTTTTCCCAACCCCGGGAAACCTATTTGACGCCAACCTTGGGCGGTTGCATTTAGTTCCGAAAGTCGCCCCTAGACGGAGCGTTTGCTCGTACACTCACTCTCCCCCCCAAGCCTTTATAAAAAAAGGCTTACTTTACGGAATGGCAAATAGGCTTATTGTTCCATCATTGTCCCCTTCGTCAGCCTTAGAAACCACAGGCTCTAATTTTAATAGGACTTTTTATTGCTGCACCGAGCTGTTGACTTAAAAGAAATGACTTTTTATCGAGATAATTGAGTTTTCAGGATTCCTAACAATCCCCTACCTTGATTCTGGTAAATAGTTGTAGATTACCGGTGATTATTTTTATCGTCGTTATGATTACTTCATTAGGAAATACTAGTCGTTTGCAACAGACTAAAGTTGAGTATTAATACGGAAAACGTACATCATTACGTTTTTTCCTTTAAAATGTCTCACATTTTACATAAATTATCCTATCCGCCAATTTATGGATGTCAACTAATTAAAAAGAAGAGAGATCGTGAATATTCGCATCTAAAAACAACATTTCTTTTATTTACATTGGTAACTATGGAATTAATTTTTTAAACAACTTAATGAAGAGAATACAAATAGACTATCAATGTATATCTATAGGGATATGTGGTCAAGTTTATCGTGATAAAACTATGTTCTCGTATTAAGCTATGTCCTCTCCATTATGTCCACGAAGGATTAGTAGCAGATTTTACTTGATTTTCATGCCTATGTATTGAAAAAGGTATCGTATTGGATAACATCTGAATAAGTTGTTTACTTCTTACTCAAATTTTAAATATATACATAAGAAATGTGGATTAAAAAGATTATAAGCCCTTATTTAGGATTAAGATCAAAGCTTTTCCTAAAAACTACATCCTCTTTAGCTGTAAACGAAACTACAAGGAAAAACTGCTGTCTTTAAACCTCAGACCTAACTGTGAAAAATTTAATTCCTTATTTAATTCCATTAAAAAAGCATTATCAAAAAATATTTATCCATAAAAGTTAAAAGAATTTTAGAATTCATAGTAACATATCACATAAACGATGGTCCACTTACATATCTATTCAATATCAAAGCACCTTGAAAAGGTCAAATGAATATTATTTTAATTGTATTTAAATCATCACAAACAGATGTATCTACCCAATAACGTTCGATTTAATAAACGTGTTTATTTGCAAAAACTTAGAAATGTATTTTTTCGAATATTTTACATATTTATACAAATAGAAAAAATATGCAACAGTATGCATTTCTAGTTTTATTTAAGAATGAAAAAGATCACCACCAGGTAATAAATTTATCTATTGGGGACATACACAAAATTTCAAAAAAGCAATAATTCTCTTAATCTACATCTTCTTCGGTATGGATTGAGAATAAATCACTCGCTCTTATAAATGGAGAAATTACGCCATAAAGGGTGTGGTCTTCATTTTCTTCCAACGGCAAATTGGGGCAGCCTTCATAATGAACGCCAAACCTTTCTTTGCCGCGCAATTATCCGATCGAGCACGTTTATTCCCTTCTCTTTTTTCATCTTGAAGGCAACGGATTAAGACGCCCTCGCAGTTTGAGGAGATGCGAAAGAACGGATGGGATGTCGTTGAAGTGGCGAGGGGGTTATCTGATGACATCCCCTCAGCAGTTTCGCTGATCTGCATTGAGGAGGCGAAAGAATTCCCACTTTCGCTGTTTTCCTAATCATCTTCCCAATAAGTGAAAGGTTTCTTTTGTTCATTTAATCCAACCTTGATTCTCCGTTGTGCACCTCTGCCTAACTAACATCCATTCAAATCATTTCCAAATACACTTTACATTAGATTCTTTTTGATTTAGTAGTTACCATAGTTACCCTACCATCTGAAAAACGCTTCTATGAGGAACAAACAGAGCTTAGAAATTTTTATGCTCGTATATTTTTGCAGCTATTTTCTTTCTCTAATAAACGTAAATTTATTCACGAGTTTTTTCTACCTTTTGCCCTTTTTCCTTCTCTAATACGGGTCAATTTCTCCTTAATATTTCTTAGTTTTATTCGCGATACATTATAAATATATCACAGTTAATTCGAATACAATTCCCTAAAAAGTAACTTGTGACTCGTGCTTCACCATTACTATTCTCCTTCACCGTTGCTTTAGTCAGGGATTTGGAAATGTTTACATCGTCTCTTAGCAACATACATTCTTGTTTAATACTTCGTTTATAACTACGTATTTTCATTGAAAGAAACACCATGTGCATATTTATGGTCCAATGATTTCCGAACAATAAATATCAAACAGAATATTAATCAAGAATCGTTGTCTTTATAATAATAAGCGTATATTGATCATTTTTAACCTCTATTCTTTACTACCTTTCCCAGTTACCAGGTAAACATAGTAACCAATCGCTTCTTACTTTAACTTCCCTTTATTTGACTCACTCCAACTCAATTCCAAAATCGTTTCCTTCCCATCATCTTACTAGATCAATATTTCCAATTTCCATTGTATCCATTTCTGCCTTCTTCTGTTTCTCCAATTCCCTCACCTTTTCTCATATCCATTTTTCCATTCACACTCTCGACTTCCCAACCTTTAATGCGTGGTATTCTTTGAATAGCTTCATCCCTTTTTTGCCCACTTTTTTTTCCTCTCCCTTGCGTTTGCAGAGGCTTACGGTGGCAGCGGAATATGCGGAAAGCTCTCGGAAATTCCAGAATAAGTCCGATTTATTGTGAAAAAATCCCGAGTCTCTTTCCTCGGGGGGCAAAAGGGAAAATACTTTTGGAGGCATAAATGGAGCTAGTTATGACTGAATGTGGCACTGAATTTTCGCAGGGAACGAAAACTTCCATCGTTGCGAAGGAATAAATTACGTCACGAATAATAAACAGCATTTTTTGCAGTAATTGTACGAAGATCAAGATTAAAACTTATCGTACTATCAATACACATTTAAATCTTATTACTATTTATAAAATCGATATTCTTCGTATTATTTCTGTTACCAATATACGTACAACAATTTCCATGGAAATATAGTTTTAAAAAGTCTATCCGTATGGTATTCATTTCCAGATAAATCGTATCTATTCGAATTTAAAATGATTGGTAGTATAAATAAATGATTTCTGCCAAATATTAAATCCGAACTCTATTTCATAACGTTCAACTTTAGCTTTTTACTCAATCGAAGCTAGGGCAACAATGCAAACAAACAAGACAACAAACGAAAGGGCAATAATAGGTTCTATGATTAACAATAGGCGTGAGTTAGTGGAAAGCCATAGTATAACGAAAAACTTAATTGTAATTTCTACAGATAATTCAATTCAATCTCAACCGGTTTCGTAATTTACGTAACATCTTTTGTATTGTGTGCCTGAATATGTTTCTCTGTAAATTTCTGAAAATTTTTCATTTTACAATTAAAATACTTCATTTGAACGTTTCATCGCTAAAACTTTACTCACAAAACAGATGTACTCAAACCATCATAAGCTTATGTCTCTTCGAGAAATGTGGTTATATATTTAATCCATTATAGAGGTCATAATATTTTGAAGAGCGATCAGAAAGGCAACTTTTTAAAAATATATTTGATTCAAAATGTATCTCCTGAATAATCTTCAGTAGACATTAATCGATAGCGGATACCCACAAAGAAAATCAATATTTATCCAATTTATTGGCCTTGGGAAACGATACACAAATCTTTCTTTCATTTCCCGATTTTTTCCAAAATCCATTCCGGTCTTCCGATTCGTAAGAGAAGGTTAGGGAGAAAGAACTTTCATTTTTATCTAGTGGAAATTTACTTTCAGAGATTGAAAGTGAATACATAAACCGTATTCATACAATTTTCTTTGGTTATCCGGGAATTTTAGCTTCATTGGAGTGAGTTGAAGACTTTTTAAGCCTTTTTTTCCCCATTCGATCCGATTATTTGTTTTTTTTTTTAACCAATCGGGGATTATAAAAGCCGCAGGAAAATCAAAGCCCAAGAGATTTTAATCTGTAATATGTGTCATATCATCCTATAAAAACACTGATTTTTATAATGGTGAAAAAAGGATTTTTTTTTTCAATAAAAATAATTTAATGACCTCCTTTTATAGAATAATGGAATGTAAGGTAAGGCTTTTAGACCTTAATATCAATAACTAAATTTAATATTCTTTAAAATGATGATATCTATAATATATATCAACAAGAAGTAACAAACCTTATTTTCATATCTCTATCTAAATATATATATACTTCGATATCTATCAACTTAAATCATAGATCTAAGAACATTTCTATGTTGGACTGAATTGTTTGAAGCATAACCTTCTCCAGCATAATTTTCTATGCACTTAGAAAAATAATCTTTAATCTCTGTAAATATTCACCTTTTCTTTAACAAGAATTATAATTTAAAGCAAGAATAGTTAGAATGTAAAATTATATTCACTTCACAAGAATCTGAACCCAAAGAATCACTTCCTTACTCAAAAAAGTAACTCTCTTCTTTTCTAAATAGAAAACTTTTAGATATGGAAGCTACCAATAAAAACTAAATGTAACAGAAAATATAAATATAAAAATCCATGGGATTTACATAATAATTTTTTCTTTCAGCTATTTTGTAACCTAATCTAAGAACTAAGTTCATTGGTAATTATTATAATGAGTACATTGAAATCGTAGGGATTGAAGGTCAATTCTTACGTACTCCATCTGAGTAGAGATATAAATTTGTAACCATTTAAACTTAGATTTCTCCCTAATTTGGATGAAAGGAAACGTATCCGAATAAATAAATCATCAATTGAACACATACCACAAGGTACACACTGAAAATAAATAGAAAAATCTCCTGCATCCTTCTTTAACGCATTCTCCGGATGTCTCAAAGAAAAAAAAGAGAAAACAACCTTCTGGTCAGCAAAGGAAAACTCTCAGAGGAGGAGAAAGGTGGAAAGGGTAAAGTACGATGGATCTCTTTTGATCTTTTTGGTTTCAATGATTCCATCTCCTCCACTTTCGCGTGGACGAAAGGAAAAGTCTATCCCTCAGAAGCCATAACCCTCTTACATCGTAACATTCTACCACTCCGCCTGACATCAAGTGTGTCTACGCCCTCTCCTTCCGCTGCCTCATGACACCTGCACTCTGAAGCACTTGTACTACTTCCCACTCGATACAATTCCTCCCCTTCCTCCACAATCCATTAATTTCTAAACGTTTATATTTTAATGGCCCCCGTGGAATCGTTGCGTAAGCGATGTAATGAAAAATTCCACATCTCAGCGCAACCTTTCTTCTTTTTCCTTACTATACTTTTCTTCCTCTAAATTAATTTATCCTTTCTTATCGCCTTCTTGCTATAAATACTTTCTTATCAACCCCATCTCCCATTCTTATCAATAAAGTAACCCTTCAACTTTTGTTGTCATGCCAACCCTTCTTTCTCCCTTCTCTAATCTTTCTTTTTTCAGTTTCTTTCTCCATTTCACTTTATCATACAAATGTTTTCAGCAAATCATTTATCTCTAATGTCCTCAGTATACAGTTCCTTTCGATCCAACATTTTAAAACTATTTTTCAGATGTTTTTTTTATCTCGATTTTTCAATCTCCATCTTTCTTTTTATCTCCAAATCAACTTATTACTTTCTTCGTTCATCCTCTGTCTTATATTATAACTATATCATTCCCTTAGAGTAATAATACCCTCTTAATTCCCTTACACAATTCTCTAACCAACCCAAACCTTCCCAAAAGATCGAAGTTAAACAATCTATTTCGATTTCATGTAGTTAGTTGACAATCTATATTCAGTACACTAGATCCCCTGCGTAAAGTGCAAATTTATTATTACGTATCCATGTACACGAGCTTCATGTTTTGTTTATACTTAGTTACTAAGGCAGAATATGAGGCTATACTATTTAAGTTTTGTTTGTACTTAGTTACCAAGGCAGAAGATGAGGTTATACTTTTTATGCCTTGTTTATACTTAGTTACCAAGGCAGAATATGAGGCTATGCTGTTTAAGTTTTGTTTATACTTAGTTACTAAGGTAGAAGATAAGGATATACCCTTTAAGTAATGCGCACGATGCTCTTCTCTACTTCAGAATATCATCCCGTACTATTCTTCAAACCTTTCTATCATAGCCATTCTGTTACATACCTATCTCACCTTTATTTTCCTCTAGTCCATCCTCATCCTCAATTTTCATTCCCCTATCACTTCGCATTACATCCCTCTCTTCTACGATACGTCATCTAAACCCTCCTAAAAACTCCATCACACACACACCTTACGCATCCCCTATTCCGACACCTTACGCGTCCGCCCTTAAACCTTTCCCATCCCCTTTCGGAGGCGTATATATATTTCCGGACATATCACCCCATCTCCGACCGAAGCTCCCCTTTTTCACTACACCGGAGTTGCATGAACTTACTCCTCCTACGCACGAATTACCTTCGGACCTTTCGTAAGGAATCTTAGGAGATACTTTGGGGGGGATGTCCGATTTACGAGCACAATGAGGAGGAAGAATGTTGACCTGTGAGGACTTTAAGGTAGGATTTGCGTTTAAGCCAAGACTAGTGTTTCGGTACGAAACTCATCTATAGTTCAGTAAATTGTTCGAATTATGTGGACAACTACTACCTGACTCAAGATCCAATGCATTTGACCGTTTCTCATGATTGCAGTATCAGCTAACGTCTATATTTTGCTGCTATTGTAATCAAATCTGACTTCTTTATAGTATATTCTCAGATTCGATGAATAAAAGTAACAGTAACCTAAAATATATTATCGTTAATATCGATATTCATAGTCAATACGTGATCCAAGACTGTTTAGTCGAGTATTCACTCCTTCTTTGTTTACCGTTATAAATTTGTTGATCATTGTTGATTATTATAAATTTGTTGACAATTGTTGACTGGTGATTATTGTATCTGATAATCAGGCTCAAATACGATACACAAATAAACAAAAAAATGAAGAAAATCCTTGATAATTCATCTTAATATACTCTAAATTTTGCATCATAGTATGAAATACCTTACAAATAATTTTGTTTCTAATAAATTGACGATATCTTACGCTACATAAATTCATATAAACATAAAACGTTCTCCTCACGTTTCCAAACACGAGAAAGCTCTGCAAGTTCCAATCCACATCGAAAACCTCGTTCGGAAAAAATTCCTTTTTTTCTCTCGATCCTCAAACGCAGTATCATTCCAGGCATAGCCATAATTCTCTCGGCCTCACTTTAAAACTGTCCCTCCCTCGCTCCATTTCCTTCTTACCTGCCCTTTCCTTACTGTTTCGAGCCACCCCTTTCTTGATTCGTGCGCCTTCTTTAAAGATTATCTCCTTCCGTATTTGTCACCCTCAAGACACTCCCGTTTCCCATTACCCATCCCTTCCATTTTTCCTTTCGTGCGTCTCCTTATCTTTCAACTCCTCCCTTATTCTTCTTTCCTTCTTCACGCCACTCCACTTTTCCCTCCAAACCAATCTAATTCATACTCTCGCAGATTCTCTAAGTTCAGATATTTCACATCCCCAAAAGAAATATATGTAGGACAACAACCTGCTCCTGTCTACGATATGTATGTACGCGGTATCTCGGGATCAATAATTTGCCAGAACTGGTTTTCGACATGATCGTCTATGAAGCGACCCTGCACACAATCCAATCGGGGTAGAAACTGAATGAATATTTCTGCAACTAAACATGATCTTCCCTTCTGAACGGGAGTATTTTTTTAAATTACGATTCCAAAAGAAAATCGCAAAAATATAATGGCTTTGGTTACTTATAACCAGCTTTACTAAAGTGATATTTATTATATGAACTATATCGAACATATAAATGAGAAATCTCATTAAATCAAACTATCCAACGAAATATTGCGTAAATATAACTCTTTGATTCCCAATAACCAGCTTTAATAAAGTAGCATTTATTTTGTGAGCTATATCGAACTTTTAAATGAGAAATTTCATCAAATGAGAACTTGTTTTAACTATAATAAAGTACAAAGACAGCAATCAGGTGCTATGATTAAGATATCCTTCCATTCATCATCTTCTCCTACAATTTATTTTCTTTTAGTTCGTTCTAATACATTTCTTGTATCTCTCCTTTTATCACTTCTCACATTCTTTCTTTTATTCAACTCAACGTATTTAATCTACGTTCCTGGCATTTCCTTTTTTCATTTCTCACGCTATACTCTTATATTTTCTTCTTTTATCTCCTAATCTAACTTGATCACTGATTTCTTTCTTTTTCAGGCTAACTTATTTAATATAAATTAAATCTGATGGTCCACATTAATTAAGAAACCAGAGAGATGTATGATAAAGATCGTGGGCTTAGAAATACATTATTTCTAATACAGGGAATACTTATACATAACCATACTCCACTCAGAATTTGACCACCATTATCATCTCTATTATTTATATAAATAATACGATCCAGTTATTCCGGGTTGATCTCTCACTGAATTAGCTAAATTTAATCGATTGTTTTTTTTTACTTTTCATTCAAATATACACGCATATTCTCCATATCAAATTGTAAGAAGATATAATTCAGTTATTTAACAATACAAAGTTTTATTTAATTTAATACCTCATGGGGTGGATAAACATCATAACTGCAGACGATTGGTCCAACCAATCTCGCCTACCCTAACACAGATAGCAATTTACGTTGCCCACGAATCTGCGGAGGAAACCAAACGCCGCAAATGTGCATTTCCGAAATTTCAACCGTCGGATGGAATGGCGACATAATTTAAAGAGCCATTGATTGGAAATTGCCGATTTCCGGAGTGAAAGTCCCTTTTGCAGACTCAAAGGTCGACCGCGAATTGGATGAGCGAACGGACTCGACGTAAATAACTCTCGGAAACGAAAAAGAGCGATTTCTCGAGAAAAACCGACGCAGACGTCGAAGCAGACGTTTTAACAAAGTGCCGGGATACACAGAATTCCAGATCGGTTCGTATTCCTGGCATCGCGACTGAAAGCGTATCTGCTCTCGCGTATTCTCCGCAATGGAATTGAATGTTTGTAACGTGGGATAGCAATACACGGAATTGGCATCGTTTTAAGGGAGCAGACTAATTAAATGAAGCGTAGTATATATAGGAATTTATTTATGAATGTGAAAGATTTTTAATTGTATTTAGTAATTTAAATTAATGTTAATTTATAGGCGATATTCTTCTTCCATAAAAGAAAAATTCACTTCCTTAATACATCCATATTTATTACGATTGCAGTTTGATTATATCCTAATAGTATTTGTCCTAGAAAAACACCAAACAAAAAAAGAATCCCTCCATAGAAACGATAAAATATAAAATTATGTAAGTGATATAATTAAAGAAATATTTTTAAAAGGTTGACTTTAAATAGAGCGTTTTTCAATAAGAAAAAAAGCAAAAAAGTTTTCTTGACGAACCACTTTAATCAACGAATTCGAAGGTTTGACCAAATAACCTTAATATCTATACAGAGAGACATGGTAAACAATATTAATGTTATTGTATTATTTAGAACTTGTTGTTTATGTTGAAAATTTTTTTGTACTTACAGTTTTAATTTGAAATCGCACCTTAAAATATAAATAACCTTAAAGTTTATAAATGAATAATAACAGACTTTCTGTGGAAATTTCAGTTTTCATGCTACTATGGCTTTCCATGAAGTAACGCTTTCTAATGTTGATTTCAGTATTATATTGTATTTCATACTAGAGATAGTAGAAATATGGAGGATGTTGTATTTTTAACGATTTATAAAACTATTTCTCAGAATTTGTTACTGAATGTATGTTTTTCATCATCATATAGCTCAAATATATATACAAAAGTAAAACAGAGTAGATGGACAATGTTAGTAGCAAGTACAGCAGCAGTAGAATACTCGAATAATGAATTCCAACCCTTCTCAGTACCACACGATTGCAAGTCGGAATCCATTCAGAGTAAAAATCGTCCTCCTTAAAAGATAAGGCCAACGAATCAGTAACAGGTTTCGTCCCTCCACATCTCGTTTCACTTCACTCCAGAAGATGACTCCTAAGACGAATGGACGAGCGGACTTTATGGGTCGGTGTCACGGCAGCACGGATTTCCGTCACGAATGATATACGCATGGTGAAGAGAGAAAAAGAATATTTCGGTAATTGCGCCATTGAGAGCGCATCGTAAATCTTTCCCCGCTCTTAACCCCCTCTTCCGTCGATTCCTATTATTATTATCGGTGAGACGATTTCACGGATCGGAAAGCGATCTCACTTATGTGTGGAGGAATGTCGAAGGCCTATGGATTAGACACGGCACACGAGTTTTATATTAGCCTCTCCGCGTGATGCCGAAATTTGGAATGATAGAAGCACGCTCGTTAAGGACGGGAGAAAAATTTTATGGCCGCGGTCAGTCTTTTTGATCTGCCGACTCTTCCAGAAATTCATCTATCACCAATAACCCAAGTTTCGGTCCTTCTGCTCTTAATGGTCGATATTCTTCAGCTAGACTTTTCTATATAAATCCTCGTATAGTCACTTTAGTTCTATCAATCGTGAGATTATCGCTCTAAAGGAAAGTTATTATTGGTCTTTCTTTCCTGATAGCATTAGATGCGAGAACAAAAAGAGTGGTTTGGGACTTCAGTGTCTTGACACCCTCTGCCATACGCCACAAGGGGGTAATAATGCAAATGCGGGGTTTGCGGGGTAATAATGTAAATGTATAAAAATCTCTTGTAAAATGGACATTTTCAGCTTTAATTAAAACTCTAAAGAATTGATAGTTCTAGCAATTAGTTCTAATTTCATCAGAATCGGTGGGTTAAGTGGTGAGAGAGTACTTCACGTAGATTCTTAATAAGATACATCACTTTGTAATACACTTCCAGTGCCATTGATAATCAACAATATTAATATTATCAATTAAATGACAATGGATGAACATCGACAGACATTTCTTGTTAATATATACCTAATAATTATTTAGCGCAATAACTCTTCATAGGTATTTAAGTTTTGAGATAAAGTGAAAGCTTAACTGACTCAATAGAAAAGTATATAAGAATTATAGTTTCGAAATATAAATAATAATGTAATATTTTCAATATGTAATGGAGTAATTGAAACTAGAAACAGTTAAAATCCTTCTCATCATTAAATTCCTTCCTTTTTTAAATAACTGCCTTCTCCTATGTCATTATTGTATATTTAAAGTTGTAATTATTTTTTTCATATAGATCGATGTAATTGATGTTTATTTATTTATTGACATTGTTGACCATTAAATGTAATCGGCCCGATTGGCTGTTTTTGAATCTCTTAATAATAAATTCTAAAAAATTTTTAAAAAATACTATTTAAGAATTTCGTTTCAATTTCAAATCAATTTTTGGAGAAAACGAACAGCTATTTTAAAAATCTTAAAGATTACTGAATACAAAAGGTGCATGGCTAGTAGATTAAGTTCCACATTTCATTAATCAGAGGTAAATTTTAATTATTGATATATATTTTAAGTATTTCTATCTTTTTCACTTATATAGGAGAAATTAATTCTATATAAACTATGCCTCTAGTCTAGCTATAATCAAGCTACGTTCAAACAAGTTTGAATCATATCATCACACTTTACTCGAGTCCGCTAAAACGACCCTAACTTTATGGTTCTCTTAATGAACTTAGTTCTCCATAAAGAACACGGAACAAAGAATGACATTTTTAGTCTTACTTCAGCTTTTTTTAAATTTTTCTAGGACCATGATTTCGATCTAAATTTTGATCTGAAGATGGAAACCATTGTCATAGAAACATAAAGTTCGTGCTAAGAGTATAAGTGTTATTCATTGTTCCCTATCCATAATTAATTCTCTTAGTTATCCGCTATTCCGTCTCGTATACAATCTTCCAAATTTTCAACACTTTTAACCCCAGCAATTTTTCCCAGACACGGAAGATTTCTCCCAAAAAAAAACTCCAATTCGGAAGAACCCCTTTTTTCAAACCCACCAAAATCCACCCCCACTTATCCCAAAGAAGGAAAAAAAACACGCAGAATTAATTCCGTCGGGCAAATTAATGTAATGCATGATCGGTGGGAGCTGGTCCGTCGAGATGGTAAAACCACCCTCAACAAACCTCATCTTTCATCCTCCGAAGCAAACGATCTCCCCCCTTCTAACTAAAAAAAACTTCTTCCCTCTCACACTTCTCTCCTCGTCACCCATCATTCTTAATTCCCAGATTTCCTCGCAGGGGGAGACTTCGGTGGCCACAGGCAAACTTCTGAGACGCTGCCACCAATCAATCAGGCAAATTAATCCCCGTCCATCGCACAAAAAAACTCGATGGCGTGTGCTTCTCCCCACGTGGAGCACCTGGAACCTCTCTTGCCCTTCCTCTCTTGAGACTCCTCCCGATCGTGCTCCTTAAAACTCCACTTTCGCAATCGGTACGCATTTAATGCAGGAAGCGAGGCGAGATGGCGCAACAATGTCAATAAACAAACAACTTACAATTTGAAGCGTAGAAACTTACGTGGTGGTATCCAAGGAAAACAAAACACGAAGCATTATTGAATTATAACATTTTTAACACATATAAGTAACCTTTAAGGGTAATATTAATGTAAGATTGGGATGTGCAACGCTAATTCAACCAAAGACACCTTCATTAGTAGCGTTGTTTACGAGTATTTTAGTACTACACTCAAAACGCTTCACCAATACAGCTTGTTGCTATCAAAATACTTGATATACAAAGTAGTCTATGTATACCAACGATATACCATAATAAGTAATACAAGCTTTTGAAAAGTTTCAAAGTAAATCTAATATATTCAATTCATAATTCCTGCTCGGTTGACTTATTAATCCTACTTAATAGACTTGATCCCCGTCTTCCGCCAACTTTTCCAGTTTTTTTTTCAAACTTAATCCTTAATTTATTCAATTTCGTTCCCTTCATCTTCCGATATCCCATAACGCGATCCCTTCTCCGTCCTTTATTTTTTCACCGTTTTTATGGAGCGTACACTCGTAAACCATTTTTATACCTGAGACATTCCATTTCGACGTAAAGGAAGCAATTTCTGACTCGAATTTTTTTGAATTTACCAGGAAATGTTGGTATATAGTGTACAAATACAACATTACGCTTATATTATAGACAGAGAATAAATCTTTGATAATATAGAAAATCGAGTTTAACTGAGTCAACAGTTTCAACAATCAATTAATTTCAACAACAATCGCGTTTCATCAACAATGTACAAGTCAAAAGAGTTCTTAATACATTCATGAGTTACATTATTGGGAAGGGAATTGTAAAATCGGTTAAGTACTAAACGTTAATTAATTAAATGCAATTAAATGAATGATTAAACAAAAGGGAATTGTTTTGTCGGCAAGAAGTAGATGTTCATAACAAGGCAGAACTTTTTCAACATTCAAAGCTTTTGTCTAAATTTCGAAATTCTTTCACGATGTACAATTAAATTCGAGAATAATGGAATAAGAGTACAAAAAAATGAAAACCACTATAGTATGACACACGAAAGAATCGAATCGAAGAGGGTACCGTTTCAAACTTAGAATACTCAAAAAAGATTACGTTAGAGATGTTTGCTTTATGTCTCTCCAGCTTTTGTTATCCTTCCACATCTATTTGCTCCGAATCTAATTCTTCCTTTACTCAATGTCATTCCAGTCTAATTTTCCCCCGTCTTCTTCACCATGTTCTCGTATCCTTTACGTTACTCTTTCACTACTCTTCCGCGAGTCCCCTTTTCCATATTTCATCTCTTTGGCATCCTTTTTTGGGGATTTTTCTTAGGGGGAGCGATTCTTTTGAGAGTTTTCTTTTACATCGAGCCGCTATGTTTACCTGTCTGGCTCTTGCTTCCTCACGGAAAATGAACTCTCGTCCAGAAGAGTTTCTTAGGAAGTTTTATATGGCGGAGGTTCAATTTAATTATTCCGTGCGTTTAAACTTTTCGGAACGTGGGCGTGTTTTGATACGTCAGACTGTGCTCATATTTGCATTGCGATCCGTGGAATTGAGAAGAAACGAAGGAATAAAAGAAAAAAGTCATCTCTGAATGAAATGACAAACATTACCTTATAATCCTACGTTCGATTATTATAATCTACCAATACTATCTCCTCTACCTAACTGATAGGAATAGATCTATCGCTTGTTGGTGGCTCGAATAAATTCACCATTAATATTTAGTAAATAAACAATTGTCAAAAGAACAGTGTTTGCTATGAAAAAAATATCTTAATGATTACAGAATCTCTGAAAACCACAGTTTGAGCCCTGTTACTAAAACGTGACTTTGCATTACTGTTGGTGATGCACCTTCAATTCGGATCTTTTTAAAATTATTTAAACTTTGTCTTACTTCAATATGTTATCATAGTATGAACCAAATATACCTTTTTCTTAAGAATATATCATATTAATACTCTTTAAATATAATAGATTATTTATAGTTTATAAATGTCAAAATAACTCTTGACCGTCCAAAATCAATGTAAGGTTTTAATTAAGGTAGTTCAATGCATCATATTAGAGAGCTTAAAATGATTAAAACGATTAGAATAAGTTAAGGAACGTTTCAATAAAAATAGCAATCGAGAAATTTGAGTTCTGAATTTATTTCCATTATCATCCGGCTGAAATAAAAATATCGGATATTGACGTTAAGAGACACACATTAATATTCATGTTAAGATTCATCTTAAATTTCTCTCTATATAATAAAAAATATGGTGATAGAATGATAAAGTTCGATGACCAAATTCAAACATTTAGAGGAGGTTCTTTTGAATGGCCGATTCCTTTCCTTCCATTAGAGAAGCGGCTAAGCTTCGGCCGCAAAGGCGATGGTTTAAGCCGTTTAACTCCAGAGTGCTTCTCCCGCTTTAGGTAATCAGCTCCTCACCGTGAGAGCTGCGCAATTTAGTGAACCCCTTCGCAACGGCGACTACTTAACACGTTGCTAAATTGAAGCGCATCGGTAGTGGGGAAACACGTAGTGAAAGAATCTAAATCGCGTTGCCATGACGTAATTGATTAATAGCAGAACAACTGGGTCAAATTCACAAGTAATACTGTTGAAAACGATAAATAAGGCTTGATCCGATTTTAAAAATGTACATATTTTCAATTAATATTAGGAATAACATAAAGCACGTATTAGTGAATATCTTTCGAACGGAAATACGAGCAATCTAGAAAAAGTATTACCTGAAATAATAGCATGAAATTGACTATTCAATATATCCTTCCTCTATATAAATGTGAACGTAACATACCTATAATCTGTTCTATCTACATTTAATTGTATTTAAAGCACTTATCTTTTAACAATAATTACGAGCTGAATTCTCATTCTTAATAACAACTACAACAACAATAGACGTTCTTATTCTTAATAACAATTATCTCTGAATGTAAAAACGATAATGAGTAGCAATTACAATTACAACAACAATAGACGATCTTATTCTTATTAACAATTATCTCTGAATGTTAAAACGATAATGAGTAGCAATTACAATTACAACAACAATAGACGTTCTTATTCTTAATAACAATCATCTCTGGATGTTAAAACGATAATGAATATACGCCAAATCATTCCGTTCATATTTCGTTCGTCATGTGTTCGTCTCGGAAGACTCAGCGACGCATTTTGAGTCGTATTTTTTTCCTCCCCTTTCCCTCTTCATCTTTCCCTCCGACCACTCTCTCCTTTGTCCGTTCGCATCACGCGTTCCTCGAGTGCTTTCATATCTGTTGCTCCTGAAGTAGTAACAGTCTCAAGGAAGAGGGATAGGTGAGGGGCGAGTGCTTATTCATCATAGCAACGTAACGAGCGTCCTTTGTGCTTCATAAAAAGAAAAACTCCCTCCTTAATTCATTCCTTCCTTTCCTCTGAGAACCTCACTTTCGCTTCGCCCGAGAATGTTTTCGGAAGCGAACAAATTATAAAAAAAAACTCGCGAGACTCCAAAACCGTTCCGATTCCGCGCAAAGTTTTCATTAATACGGCCTCTTGGGCTCGAAGTTGTCAAAAATCCAAATAATAAAAAACCACAAGAAAGAGGCACTGAAAAGGGAGTAAGGAATAAACCGCCAACTTTTTCCAGATGTGCTTTTGATACTTTTCTCAAAGAGTCTGCAAATCAGTGCAAAGAAAACTTCGACTTTCTCTTCAACTTTCGATACTCGACGAACAATCATTTCGACCATATTGTTCACTAGCGTTCTTATTATTGCCTTACCCAAACAATGCTTGAAATCGATCTTATCTCTAAGTAGCATTCGTTTCCAGAATATCGTCGACATTAATATAATAACAAGATAGTCTTCATTAAAAAGTGAACCTTTTGAGATGATACGCATACAAATCTCAGTATTACACTTCTGCTCGGGAAACCAGAATTTTACCTTTTAAATTCACCCTAGAACAGAGTAACGAATAAAAGTCTGAATCAGGCATACGGAAGGAGTATTAAATAGAAGATAGCTTAATTTCTTAAAACGAGAATAGCATCTATTCTTACAAATTTAAAAACCAGTGAAAATCTGTTCCCTGTACCAATTATGACACAATTCTATTATCAAATCCATGATAAAAAACTATCAAGTTCACAGAAATAACATGACGACACATCAATAAGTGGGACACATAATAATAATAATTTATGGGTATAATTAATTCCTGTTTATGATTTATTGATAAAAATAGGCCTCCCCTGTCAAAGAACACGCTGATGGATTCCGAGTCATAGCAACCGACATCCCGTTAAAAATGCACCAATCTCCGTGAAAGACATAGGGGTAGCTCTTTTGTAAAGGCGCTAAATGTAGCGTGATTCATTTATCCCATTCACTCCCCTTTCTGTGTGTCTCATCCGATGGAAAAACTCTCTCCTCCAAATGAATTAAACGAGCCAAACTTAATCGCTAGGAGTGATTTGCGCTAAACGTTTCCTTCCCTTTGCTTCTTCATACCATCAGCTTTCTCTCCCTATATACATAACATACGCGTTCCTCCGCAGAAATATCATCCCCCAGTAATGGAACTCCCCCCTCACTCACCGCATTGACTCCCCCAAAAAAAAAGGCACCACCCCCATCGCCTTTTTCATCCTCACCCGACATCCCACACCCATAAGCCTCCACAAAGGTGTGCCTTCCTCGGTTCACGTGGAGGCAGGGGCGGTTGGAGGCCTTTCAGACCACAAAAACACCACCACCCCAAACTCCCTCACATCGCGTGCCTTTGAAAGCACAAGTCACCGGTCCTCCATTGACTGATATCATGAAGGGAATGAATGGGGAGACCAAAGAGAATGTCTATAAGGGGAGACGTAAGGGAGAATGCGTTGGTGAGACAAAAAGGCTTATAATAACCGCTCAAACCACTAATAGAATTTCGCGAAATGCATCCTGCATTAATTGTGGCTCGATTTAACAATAGTCAATGCTTCCAATACGTATATGTTTCCGGATTAATATGATCGAACATTCTTAATCATACATATCTGCGCGAAATCGTGTTCGAATGTTGGGAATGCTGTAATAACCTCTCGTGCTCACAAGACAGTACGTTTGATTTATTCTCCTTAAATTAAAGATTTTCCAAAGATACCTTAAAGAATAGGTCGAATTTCTCTTCTTCTGGTGGTAAGAAACCCAGTTTCATATTATAAATTTGTTATGGATTGAACTGAGCTCAAGATTATAACGAAACGTTTGCATATACAGTTATTTTCGATGAAATGATTCTTTTCTCAATATGGCTACCATTCCTCTAAAAATTTGAATTCGAAAACTTTCTAAATCTCGCCAAACAATTTCCGAGATACATTCTCAGACACATGTCATAAACGATAAGATAAAATATCCTTTCTTCTGATGGTAAGAGATCCAGTTTCTTATCGTAAATTTATAATAAATAGAACTAAGTACAATACAATAACGAAACAATTGTATCTACAGTTGTTTGGATGAAATAATTTTTTCAATATGGCTACCATTCTAGTGAAAACGTGAAAGCGTCTAAATCTCGCAAAAACAAATTTTGATATATATTTGTATATCAAGTAGATAATGGAGAATGAATAAAGATGTAAAGCTTTCGAACCTTTTCGTCGAAGATCTCATGAATCCGTTGAACACCCGGAGGCCTGGAATTCCGCTTGAACAACATTTATGAAGATGTCGATGCACAAACGACTCCATCTCAAATGTTTAGAATTATTAAGTTTACGAAACAATTTCACAACACGCATTTTTCACAACAAAACACTAACTTTCTTTTTGAACAAACACTACCCGAATACAGTACGTAATTCCGCAAAATATAACGCGAAGAAAGAAACCACAATAAGTTCACCGCACTCACAAATGTAAGACTTACAACTGCCAACCGATATCAACAAACTCCCATGATTACATTACGTAAAACGGAATCGACCAATCGCAAGGCTTGATTTCTGAATTTGAACCGACAGCTACACCTAGCAGGGGGAACCAGACAGCGCTCGTAGCTAAACGTAGCAAGCGTATCAGATTGCAAGGAAGTGTCAGAAAACTTTAAGCATGAACACCTGCATCTAATATAACGTGATTCTTCGAGCTATCATGAAGATATGTTAAATATAACTGGAGAATTATATAAATGAACGCTATATTAGAGTGTTACGTAGTATAGTTACAGATTAATTATGCGATTTATTATTTTCGCGATAAAATGTGAATTATTTAAATGGACTGTAATCTGGAATTACTGGACTGTAATGTAATATAAAAAAACTTTTGAAAAGTTGCACCTAATTTGAGTTCGCACATAACAATACTACATTAATATTTAATAGTGACATAAAGGCAATTTTTATGAAGAGATACTTCATTAGTACGCTATCTTGAGTAGATACATTAAGGGTATGATATATGAAGAATATAGGTAAATAAAGCACAGTAATGGTTCATTCGTAATATTTTAATAAGTAAAAGGGTTTTAATTATTATTGATATAGGAATATTTTAAAAACAATATTCAATCCAGCAGACTTGTGATGCTAGCCGGTAAATGATATTCCAATGAAACTGATCATGTAAATAATTCCTGTACTTTAATGTCTAAACATGAGGCTACTCTTTTTAAATCATATCCAAAACGAAATATCTAAATATAACCTCTGAATAAGTTAAATACGGCCAAAATTATCATATAAGTCGTAATTTTATTTATCTCATGAATGAAAACCTTTTCTTGTAAATTCCAAAAAAAATGAAGAGCGACAAAAATTCGAAAAGCTTGAGAAAATGTGGGGAAGAAATGATGTAAAAAGGAGAAAAATGAGCAAGGAAGAAACACGATGACAAGGGAAGTAAGTAAGAAAGCAGAAGGGAGTTCCTTTTTTGTTAAGTTCTTCTCCATGTACTCCCCATGGTTCTCTTCTTTTGTCACTAATTTTTCCTTCCTTTTCCCGGTACACGCACAGACTTCGGATTCTTTTTTCCCCTTACGATTTTTCCGAGCGACGATGTGAATAATAGCTGAAATCTGTCAAGCGTGCGCTCCAACGCATGTGCTCGATTCATCGAAAAAAAATTATCTCCAATGGAATTAAAGCATACGTTATACGGATCCGGTGCATTCATTGATGTTCGCCGTGTGGAAAATTAAAGATTAATTTTTAACATTCTCAAATAGTAAAATTAACGCTTTTGACCAACTCTGATTATTTTTTAAAATCTGTTGCAGGAGCATAACTGATTTGGGAAACTGCTCCACGTGAATAATTAACATATGATTGAATCAGCAAAAGAATTATATTCCTTTTATATTTTCGTAAATTATGAATGATAGTCAATTCTGATGATAAATAATGTGAATTTCGAATGGAAAATGTAATTATGATTCTTATAATATAATAAACTGCATTTGCATCTATGATTAATTAAAAATTCAATGACCGTACACTTGCGAGAGTTTGTTAATCATAAACTAATTAGTTATTTTGTTTTTACTGTACTAATAAAAGTATTTCAATTTTACTGAAAATTCCCTTATTAATAACGTAATTTCGAAAAGTAAGTAAAATAATTTTCATTAGGAAGATTTACTATGCATGTCCATACTTATACAGAGGACAATTAGTGACAATTAAATATAACCATTAATGTGTAAAGAACCTTCGTTTTCTCTTAATCAATGAAAAATCTTGTTTTAATTTGACAGAGTAGAATTGAGAATTTAACCTTTAAAATAGAAAACTTATCACCTCAGGAACAATAGTTAATAGTTTGAGTTTTAATGAATACCGATGTAAATACACATTCTGCACGAAAAAAAATAAACTTTCTTTGTTTAACCTTTGGCCTTTCTCGTATTCCGCGCGTCAGCCTCGTCAAAAAACTTTTCCGAATCTCCACCAAAGAGGAAACAATTAACATTGATTCCACCGAATGACTCTTTCATTAGAAACCAGTGTTACCAAGGACTCGGGGTCACTGTTTGGTGAACTCCCCTTTCACTTCGTCACAATGGATATCCTCCACTCATAACATTTCTTCATCGAAGCGCACTTTTTCTCTTCCCACGCCTCCGTAATGTTTATCGTGAGGATTTTTTTTAAGGCTTAAATTCCTCATCTTCTTTTGGTCCATCAATCACTTCCCTCCTTGCCCTGCAGCTATCATCTAGCTTAGGATGCATGGGATGATAGAACAACCTCAAAGTCTTCTATCTCGTGCATCGCTCTTGAATGCCAGAAAACTATAATTAAATTTAAGTGAATAGCTGATTGATTCTCGAGCATTAAGGAAATTAAGTTCAAGAAAATGAACGTCATTTGAGTTTATTTGAATATATTAAGCAATGCTAAGCACGATATTATAGAAGTACACGACACACAATACTAGAACATATGAGTACAACAAAAATTGTAAGAGTAAAGAAATTATTTTTAAACCATCAACTATATTTATCGATTAAAAATCTTCGTAAGGAATGTAATTAACAGGGTACCAAGGTAAATTAGTTATCTGTTGGTCTAAAGGAATCATTGGTGCATCGAATACCTCTATCAAATTTCCAGAAAATTACACTCGAAAGTTATAACGGAAATGGTTCATTAAATAATAAATAATTTATTTAGGTTATATATATGTTAAATAGAAAGATAATGCAATGACCAAAAAACCGTTATGATTGGTTGTTTCATTTCTTATTCGTTTCGTGTGTATGCAGATCTTTCTCAGAAGCAAAAGTCTCTTCGAAAAGGGACATTTTATCTCACGGAATAGGGAACAGTTTGAATGAATGCAGTGCTTTAGAGCGAAAAAAATCCATAGGAGAAAGTAAAAGGCGGAGATAGAAACAGCAATTTCGCTATTTCGAGAAATCGCTAGAGATATTCCCTGAGATTTATTGTGGAAAGTTCGGAGATTCTACGTTTTGCCATAATGTTAATGGGATATAAGCACGTGATACGTCTCCGAATACGTATATTATATTTGATGAAGTACCTGTCCCGGATTTATTCCTCAGAAATTTCGATTGTCTTAATCCATGTATATTATAAATATATTTCTTGGAAAATTTTCTCAAGTAAAAAGAAATTTTAGAATTATATGCAACTTATATACTGAGATTTTCTCAATAGTTGAAGTTCTCCAAATGTTATCTAAATATTATCTTGCAGATTATAGAAAATCAAAGAAATGTAAATGTAAGAATAAAATAAATTTTGTAAATATCCACAGAAAACCGGTTTCCATCTTCCAAACATAATACATAAAGATGTAATTTTATATTACGAAACCGGTCGCGAATATAGCATATTTTCTGTTGAAATTTACAAAGTTATTTTATTACCATGGCATTCCACGATATCACGCTTTCTCATATAGATTTCATGTGAACGTAATTTGTAAAATATTAACTAAGTACCTAAAATATGAATTTAAGATAATATTTAAGCCAATTAAATAAAATTTACGGTGTAGAAAATAACTTCATTTTAGAAATGACATTTATATAGAAATAAATTGAACAAATGAACATGAAAAGTTATCGATATATTTCACATGAGATCAGAAATCAGAATTTCATTAATGATAAATATGATGGGTCAACATTAAATAATATTTCGCTCAGATAAAACAGATAAGAATATAAATACAAATATATATCCGTTTCCGTGGCAGCATAAATCATGAGCATTAAAAACGGAGCATTTTGTACCATTTGATCGTGAAAGATCGAAATGGCTCTAAAGTTCTGTTTGGAGACGTGACCTCTTAGAGACCATTCTTTAGACTGATTTATACCTGTCGAGGGTCTAATTCGATCGCTGTCCTCTGTGGACAATAGCTAAAAGCCAATCCTGTGTAAGATTCCGATGAAGAATCGCTTCCACTTCAACACAAACTCTAAATCAGGGCACTGAATTCTGAACCACCTTCATATTTTCCTGAAGCGTATATATCACCTCAAATGGACGTCACGATGAATATCAATTTATGGCCGATATGGTCCCATTCACAACGCCATCTAGAAAACTAAATCGACCGGAAAGGATTATTAAGTGCCACCGAGGATCAGCCACCGGTTCTTCCTAAGAAAGGGCCAGACACGTCTTAAACTTTCAAGAGTGATAGACCAACAGAACACACTCCACCTTATTTTCCTCTTTTTCTTTCCTTCGAATCGATTCCTATGCATCTGATCTGCCATCGGCAAGGGATTGCATCTTGATCCAACGGTCCCTGTTTACGTACTAGATATCCTCTGGGAGGGACAAGAAAATAACTTGCTCCAGCCACTTAGATATTCGGTGGGGAAATTGAATTCGTTTCCCCTGAAAAGGACGTCTGAACCCCGAACGTATGTATACCATAGATATTGGTGGGGAGATACAAGATAAATAAAATTCGAATGATACAAATACCTTCAGGAAGAAATCAGGTATATCTAATTTGTACCACTCTTATTCTTCCTTGTCTATATATAACTATGAAATTAAATTGGTCTCGTCCTTTTGCATAGCCGGTTTGTTGCTTTCAGAGTATTGATGAGGATGTAGATTATGTAAAGATAAATAAGAAGGAAATTTTACATGGTGATGAAAAGATCAACTCACAGCTATGGAATTGCCTGGATGACTTCGATCACTATAAAGTGCTGCATAGTCATATGCCATTTCGTGTTCATATGTTTACACTGTATATAGCATAATATCGGAGAGATGTTCGTTAATAAAAGTAAAAACACAACAATTTGAAGCGAGGCATCATTGCAATGAATGAGTATTTTCACGTAATAATGTGGCTTATTATATCACGCTATTATAGTAGCAGAGGATCTATATGCATCAATTCTGTATATTATTTTCTAGCATTAGGTTTGATGCACTGAACTTGTAAAAGAAATACTTAAAGGGTTGGAGACCTAAGCCAGTTAAATATTATATGATAATGAGCGCGTTCACGAATGTAAAACATCCAAAATCTATACATGAACATGGATGTTTTAAAAATTCTGGTTATATCAGAGATCAATACAGCTTATTATCTTTTTATAATATGTCATACTTGATTATTTCCTATTTATTAGCTATATATTTCCTCTTTGATTAGATAAATTCCCATGGACTATTTTTCGATATATAATTAACATTCATAAAAAATAAATGAAATTAAAATTTGCTGTAATCCTGTTTACACTTTCTTCAAGTGACTTTTTATCCAAGCAAAGCATAAATATTAGAAAAGTGGTAAATATAGAATACGCTGCAGTGAATGGCTCACCATTACTTAAAGATTTGTGAGTTCAAAAAACTTTTGTGATTTTAGTCGAACAAATATGAAACGAACTTGATTTTCAATGAATAGACAGTTTGAAATTAAAGTACAACGTGAAAAAATGTAGAACGTTTGGAAGGAAACAGTATTCTCAATTCTCATACAGTCGCAACAGTAAACATTCCAACATCGCATTATAAAGTCAGCAGTATCATTAAGATTGTTACCTTAATGTATTGAAATAGGACTCATTGTGAGGGACATAAACGGAAGAAAAACATCAAAAAAGAATAAAACTCAAGGCAGTGGTCATTCGGAGACGTTTCCATGGTTTGTTTTGAGGTAAATACTGAAGAGGACAGATGTAATCGGAGCGGAAATATTCATTCGCGTGGTGAAAGAGAGGAAGGAGTAAGAAACGGGTAGAGGTGGAGAGATATCTCTTACGCGAGGATAAAAATCAGAAAACATTAGTTATTAAACTGTCTTCCTATTTCTCCTTCCCCTCGTTTAGAGTTTAGAGGGAAGATATTTAGAAGAGACATTCGAGCAAAGAAATATGGGACGACTCGGAAAGCATAATGAGGAAAGAGGTATTCAGAAAGAAGTAGAATATATACAAGGGCATGGAGGAAGCCATGACAACAGCAACTAAAGTAGAGGGATGAGAAAAAAGGAGAAGACAAGTTGGGAAAACTCTCTCTTTAATGCGAGAGGTAACAGGAATACGAGAAAATCTCGAGAAACGTGCGATGTACGAGAAATGGGCAAAGTTCGAAGAAGAAGAAGAAAAGTTCTTTCGCATAAATTTGAGGAAGAACTAACTAACCTTTAAAGAAGTGATGACATAGGAAAATAAACACATCGTTACGAAAATTACGTAGCGACGGATGAAGACGAAAACAAACAATATTTTAATCACGTTTGAGGAGATGAGATAACGATGTATTCAATATGTACATTAATTTATATTATTTCACTATTTCCATAACAATAATGAAGGACTTCATTATTGTTATGGAGCGAAATTGGGACTACTAAGTACCATCTTCCATTTAACCGAAGTATAATTGTCTTGATATATTATGCATTGTTCGAATGTTCTCAAGGTCTCTCATTTTTTCCAAATTTCCGAAGACATATAAAAAATATGACTGATATAAATTTGAACAACGATAAAAATTCTTAATAAACAAAAAATTCATTCATCCGGTAGTTATTTCGCTATATATAAATTTATAATCAAATATTGTTTTTGTTTTTGCGTATATGTTACGTATGAGTTGAATCGTATACATTTATAATGGGACTAGATAACTGTGACAAACTAAAGACGAATATAACAAAATATTAGATGCTAGCTATTCATAACATAAATGAATGAATAAATATGAATAATGACCAATATATTTCCTTATATATCTCAATCGCATTCATATTAGAGTTGTATCAATTTTGTTTTTTATTCTTAAACATCCTATTCCATTCAACAAGTTTGTCTTCCTTTAAAGAATTATAATTCTAGGCAAAATATTTAGTAACATCAAGTTCTTCAAATAGATTCGATTTAATTTTCAATTAAAACATTCTAAAATTAGCCAAGTTAAATGGGGAATAGTATCGATTGAACAGACGTAATGGCAGATAATGAAGATGGGGAATAGAGTGGGTTAAGGAATAGGGAGAGCCAAGAATACAACGGTTGCATGGAAACGGTGGAGGTATCGCAAAATATTCAGATACGTTTAAATCTCCGACTAGATTCAATTTAATTATCATCTAAAAGATTCTTTAATTAGCCAAGTTAAAAGGAGAAGAGTGTCGATTGAACAGACGTAATGGCATGTAATGAAGATGAAGGAAACGGTGAGTTAGGAATAGGGATAGCCAAGAATACAACGGTTGCATGGAAACGGTGGAGGATCGCGAAGGGAAGGAGAGTTTTCTTCCTGGAAAAGGACGAAAAGTCGAGCATTTGGAAAATAAGTTACGGAGGCAATAAAGGGGAGATAACACGACAGAAGGGGAAGACGCGGCGGTGAATCCGTAAAGACATTCGTGAGCGTGGCAATGTTGAGGAGGGAAAAGTGGTAACAAAAAGAGGAGGGGATTGGAATAATTTAGGAGGAAAACTGTGCGGTTAAGAAGCGGGATAAGGTACTTATATTCGGTAGGAGTTTCCGTGGAAAATATATGCACATGTTAGATAAAGCTCGATGGGTATTTTGGAGGAGTATTACGCGTCTCACTGATTGCATACCCGGAAGGGCGTGATGCGGTTACTATGGAAACCTAATAGACTCTATGGAAACCTAATAAACTCTAGAGTTTATAGGAGAGGAGGTTGAAGTTTGTTCATAAGCAATCTATCCATAGGAATGTTTACTGTCTTTCATCAAATTTCGGGATACGTCTTCTATGGAAATATGGAAACGAGAAATAAATGAGAAATGCTCAAGATAGCTCGCCTATGAAATGTATTTGGCGATAAAATGCTTTTCTGACCGTTTCATCGTCTTTTTATCGAATTCAGAAGAGCTGATAAGGTCTTTTCTTTCTGATTTCTCAAGAAAGTCTCTGGTGTATATATTTTTTTAATAATCTCCATTTTCAATCAAATTTTAGTTAAAACTACTACATATTTTATCTCCGGAAAAATTATATAATCAATGAGTTAAATGGGAAGCCATCAAAATTTAAATTTAAATCCTGAAGAATAATTCACATTATTTTCAATAAATAATAATTATAAAAATCCTTCATTATATTCTCAAAATGTATATCATCAGAGAAATATAATTTTTATTTCAATTTCAATTTTTTTTATCTTCAAGTCCCAATTTAAAGTACCAAGTTTTACATCTAACTCCAAAAGTTTAGCATCACCGATTTAAATTGCTATCATTAGACTAAATAATTTTTATAAAAATTGAGTAAAATACACGCTAAAAGTATAATTGACAGCATTATAAATTACGACCAAGCACGATATTTCATAGTAAAAACATTCATTTCATTTCGCCTGAATAAATATGAACAGAAATAGAAATAAAAATAAAAATGAACAGAAAGAAAAATCATGGACGTCTCTCGTATCAGGAGAACATAAACATTAAAGAGGTAGGAAATACAACATCTTCCGTGGCTTCTTTATCGGCGAAATACTCGTCACGTGACGATGAAGTCTTCCTCCTTAGTCCCTCCGCATTTCATCACTGCGATGACGTAATTGCGTTTCCCTCGGAGAAAAAAAAAAATATGCTTCGCACGCGCGCATTCATATCCTGCTTCCCTCCGTATGTTTTGGGTTCCCTTTTGTTTTCGCTCTCGACGTCGCATGATAAACAAGTTTAATTGAGAAAAGTTTTCCGGTAACCACGAGTTACGGCATCGAAGACGTTCCAGTCCGTTCCTTCCTTTAAATTTCATTCCAACGCATAAACTAAAAACATCTCCCTTTCCGAAACCTCTTTCAGAATTTGAATAAATGAGCTCGAAAATTATTACCTAACAGATTCCATTTCGAGTTAAAAAAGAGGGGAACCTTGAATCTTTAAAATGTTCTCCGCGATAATTGAATTTTTCATTGATAAGGAAAAGATCGATGGAAATTTCACGGTCGATAAATTTCCTTCCATCGCGCGAAATTGAGTGCGAAATATTAGACGAATTTATGCTCAAAATGAGAATAACTATTGGTATTCAAGGATGGAAACTTTTCTTCAGATTAGTTTTTAAAAATAATATAATAAAAACGTTACACTCTCTAGTATTGATTTTTTACGATTATTTCCCGAATGTAAGTATTGATGGAAGTACGTAGTATATACATCAGAGATTCTATACATGCATGACTTGTTTTATCACTTGCATGCTTCCTTTCTTTTGCAAAATTAAATTAGAAATAACCAGCGTATGAATTTGAAAGTAGCACTAAAAGAAGTGAAATTGAATAAATTTTCTTATTTTGGTCATTAAATATAGTTTACGATCAGAAATTACCTGACTTTAGATAAATTGGATAATAATTTTGATGAATTTTGAGGCTATAAACAAACTATTTCTTAGTTTCGACGAATGCGATTGTTGCATTTTCTTTTTGATTTTGGTTTTCTCATAAGAACTCATTGAGAATCCAATCCAGTATTCAAATGATATTTGTTTATAGCAACGTAAATATTTATATTATCGTGGAGTAAACGGTTCTATTCAATTATTATTTAAATATTACAAATTATATTAAACTTTAAAATATTTTTAATGCATGCATTGTATTTTTTTACGATCTCAAGAAATTAATTTGAATTACAAAAAAGAACATTAATGCATTTGACGCTCGAATTTTCGCTAGCAAAATTCTGATAAATACAAAAAGTCAGTCAAAGAACTTTTGCAATTATCAATACGAGAATAAATTATTAATACATGAATAAAGAAAATATTATTAATTTCCAGCTGAAGAATATAATTGGAAATACATTTTCCCAACAATGCGTGAACGGGTACAGCTAGTATATTACATCTATCGATTTTCAACTGTTTATTGCAAATTATATATATTTTCTAATAGTGAGATTTTTTAACGAAAAATGAAAGAAAGAAACTGATCAAGGAGTAAAACATCCAAACAAGACCCATATGAAAGTCTTCTAGCATATCAGACAATGTGAACGCGTATGGAAATACAAATCCTCATATCTAGCAGTAGCAGTAGAAGAAAGTAAAACTCTGTTTGGTCCTAAGAGATTAGGAGTAAAAAAAATATCGGAAAACTTCGGAGGCCCTTCACCAGGGGGTGTTGAATGAAAACAACGAAATAAGATGGAAATCTTAAGGGATGAATAAGCGATCGAAAAGAGCCAACGAGGGACGGAAAGAGAAAGGATTGGGCGTAAAAAAAGTACTCCTGAAGGGATCTTTTTGGGTTTTTTCTGAACGGCTCAGATATGAGTGAGGGCTTAAGGTTGAAAGATGGAGAGAGATAAGGCCCCATATCCTGATCCCAAACGATTTTCTACGAAAACTCCAAAGTGGCTTTTTTGTCGAAACTACAACGCAAAAGAGAAGTATATATCTATTCCTAAAATATTGCAGACATCCTGAAATCTTCCGTTAACAGTAACGTTACAATTTTTGGAGAACTAGTACCCCATTCCAGATCTAATACGTTTGCCAACAAACAATAAGGTGCAGGGAAATTGTACGCCTTCAACAAATGTTTAAATTTATTTTTTATTCGCTTTCAAACTTTGTTTACACTTTACACAATGACATGTTACATAATTTAAATGGAGAGGGATTTAAATGTACTCTTTAGCTTATATTTAAAACGTTTTCCTACACTTATAAATTTATTTGAGAAATTTTTTATCACAAGATTCCTTAATTATATTGGATTGTTTGAATCGTTATATGAAACACAAACTGTTTCAGAATTGGTTGCTAAGAAGAAGTTTCTATGTTACTTGGGAATATGTAAACAAAATTGTTGTCGCTACACATTCCAAACCGTTACTACCGTATTACATATTCTCCTGCATTGATCAACAGACATTAGTCTTAATGATAATGCTCATAAACATTCATAGCTAAATTAATAAAGCCAATACGAGCGTTACCTATTACTATAGACCCTTAATCAACTCACAGCCGAAGTCATCATTTCTCCACCACATATTCCTTTGGCTTTCTTAGGCTCACCCTTCCCTTCTACTATTGAGAATCAACGTCCGGAAATCTTTTTAACCCCGATTCCCTTCTGCTGGTCGCGGTCCCTTATCACTACATCTTCCCCATTTTCACATCATTCTTTCACACTGCGTCCTCCCCTTCCGGAATGTTTCCGTCCATCTGAATAAGCACACGTCCACCTATGTTCCCAAGATATTGCGCAATCATGATGAATTTCTCCACATTCCTCTGCAAAATTGAAAAACCCTACGAACGCTTCAATATTCGCCGAGAGATGACCTCAAAGTTTTACGGTGAACGAATAAATTTTTACGTATTTTTCCAGCGTAAGAGATGAAATACGTATTATTTCAGTGTTTTTTTGTTTTTTTAGTTATTAAATTGAAAATTATTGTGATATTTTTCCTTAAAACATCCTATGTACCTCATTATGTCAGTGGAAACTGATAATAAATCCAGAAAGTAATTCTATTTACATTGCCATTGTTTCTAAATAGTTTGGCTGGTTTCTGGTTGCTAGTTTCATAAAATCGTGATTCATCAAAACCTTATCAATAATATCAATAAATTTATTATTATTCAGTTATTACTTTTAGAAATTTATTAGTGTAGAATTTTTTCACATGTTATTTTTATTGATATCATCTGCAGGTAATAAAATTCGTGGTAGTAAAACTTTTTAATTGTTTCCATTAATAATTTATCTTTAATTAAAAACCCAAAATTAAACCATTAAAAATTCGCTCTGCAGAAAAATATTAGAGGGTGTATACAATCCAAATACGAAAAAGAGCAAATTCCATTTTGAAACTCGGTTCTCATGAACAAACCGATGTAACCAAACATAATTAATAAATTAGTAACTGATGCTAAATTTGATTTAGAATATAAATTTAGAGTTACGCATCGTATTTCATTTGTTTGCTAAGCAACGGAGAATCCACTTACAATTAGTAATAAAAACATTAATGAATGTGGTCTCATTTCCATAGTTAATTATGTCTATAAACAGGTACGCAATTTTAGATTTTATAAAAGAAAATCCAAGATAGAACGAGCTTTATTCGATCTGAGAAAACTGAGTTGTCGCATCCTCAACTGAAACGATTTCAATAACATGTAAACAAACAAATTAATAAAATATACGTACATACAATTAAGTGTCTGAAATCATTGATGTATTCTTCAACACCTTCTTTTCTTTAGAATATTCTAGTATATATCTAAAACTTAACCTAAAAAGCCTATCCTGTAATGCATAATGGAGTATAGCATTATTCAAACTTCCGAATTTAGTGGCAAATTCTTTAAAGTCATTACTTGCTCGGGTATCAATAAGAAGAAAAAAAGAAGAAATCAAATTCCGAGTGTTTAAAACGTGTTCGAGTGATTTGATTCACCAAATGAATAATTTGAACCTTCTCCTATAAAATAAACTTGCTTCTCAGCCGTAAACAAATCCGTGGTAACGGTTAGCCGTTGAATTTTCTCCAATCATGCGTTTCCCTTTTATCTCTCACATATCTCTTTTAAAGCGATCCTCTTTCCTATACTTTCCCTTCTCTCTTAGTGCACTTCCTCCGAAGTTCAGTGGCAATCGTCACGCCAACTCTCGCATTCAATTACGCTCTCCCACTCAAACGTACTCGAGTAATATACGCATCTCATCCTATGCCTTCCATTCCTATTCCAATTCCTTCTTTTTTTATTCCTTCCCCTCTTTTTCTTCCCATCTCATTTCTTTCCTCTCAAATCCCCTTCATTTATCCTTCTTCTATACTCTATCTACGATTGCTTCTTACTCATTCCCTTTTTCATATTCTTATCACCTTTCAAATTACCTTTCCTGCACTTTGAATTAGCTTTACTATATCAATCCTGTATTTAGCGTAAATTTTCAAGTATATTATAATGTTCAAGTATATTAACCTTGCCTTTGTTCATAATGTTCATTATTTATATTTATCAAAGTCTCGAGGTCCCAGGTTCGAGTCCTGGCGGATCGGAAAATTTTCTGATTTGGGATGGGATGTATTTGTGTTCGTCCGTAGGGGGTTAAATGTGAGAGTGGTCTACATAGACTAAATTTCGCCCTGATTAAAAAGGCAATTTATTATTATAATTATTGTCGATAAATTAAAACATAGTATATGATACAGTATAAGTTACAATACCATGTAATACAATCATAGAAAATTATCAAAAGTTGATTACATTTAAGGAATCATGGATAGCCATACTTTTTCGGCGAACCAATTCTGATAAAACTACACTTAAATTATCTGTTTTACTCGTATTAATAAACATTTCTTTCGCGGCTATTTAAATTGAGATATTCCAAATTGAAAACGATTTAATCATAAGTAAAATTTAATCTCCATAATGTGCTTATAATACGATGAAGCGATGATATAAATTATCTCCATTCTGTGCTTATACTTCAATGAAGCTATGATATAAATTACTCAATTCTACATACTTATCATAATAAGTAAAATTTTTAAAATATTGAAAAAATCTGGCTTCACATCAATTCCGTACGAAAACGTGAGAAAACCAACCTTCTCCTATTCCTCCAACATATCCTTCTCTCCATCTTCCTTCCCTCCACTTCTTAAAACCTTCCTCCCCCTCCACCAAATCCCTATCATTTATTCAAGTCCCACTTCTTATTTCCACTCAGAATCTCCCCCTTGTTTCCCATTTTATTGCCCTTTTCCATGACCTCTCCTTCTCCTCAACTCACAACCCCTCCTCTACGTTGAGGCCGTTCGTTCATTCATCTGAGCAATCCATGCATCTCCGCAATTAGACGCCTCAACAGATTTTGTGCCAAAACTAAACACAAATACGTCATCGTAAATGCATCTGTTTGTTGTTCCAAAGATATTTAAAGGAACTCATAGGAAACTAGAAAACATTTTATTTAACCTATCACAACAAAAACAAAGTCTCTTAAAGGTTTCGAATGTTAAAAAAACAACCTTATGAATCAAAATAAACCACGAAAACTTTTAAAGTCCATTCCCAAATTGATAATTATAAGCTAGGAATACCAGAAGAAATTCTTGAGGAGTATATCATATGAATTCCATTAAAATTTGAAGGTATAGTCTAAAAAATTTCATCGTATGTTTCCTTCGCATGATTGATAATTTTACGGAATATTTAAGTTGGTTATATACCTTTTTTAGACCGCTAAACGATGAGAAACGCCGAGAATAATTTTTCACGCCTTATCAACGGAGCAATGGCCTCTATAGGTCTCATGTCCTTCTATGATCTCCCGCTCCCTCTGTTATCCTGGTACTACACTCTGTTCCTTAAAGTTGGAATATTCCGCTTCTCCCCATCCCCCGTCCGTTATTTATCGCTCTCTTCTCCGCCCCAAACTCAATTCGCCACCCCCAAAGTAGATCAAGCCACGCTACGGAGGTATGCCCCCAATGCTGCCAACTGAACGGTGATCCAAAGGGAAAATCCATAAGACTGGGAATACATTCCAGCGATGCAAATTTATGCACTGATACGCGGATGCTGGATCGTGATATCGAATTCCACGGATTATTATTATGCTGGAGGGAATGCAATCTGATCAAATTGTGAAAATTACTATCGTTCTTTAATATTTTCATTATTTCTGCTCTTTAAACCGGAGCTTATACGTAAATATATAATTAATGATGAATAGTAAGATTTCTAGTTATTTACTTTCAATTGGTGATGTTTTTTTTATTTAGTTTTCATTTAGATTTAGTACTAATCATACCAGTATTTCTTGAAAACTACCTCTATCTTCATATACATTTTACGTATAATATATGAATATGTAGTTTATAATAATAAAGGTTAAAATTACGATCAGCTAGATTATAAACTAAATTACCAGACAGCGCCTAAAGGTAATATATGTCGATTCTCTCTAATTCATCCATCATTTAAGATTAGTAAGATCTGAAAAAAGGGAATAATGCCTGTTTGTTGGATTCTGAAAATCTCTTGTAATCTATTTCATCACATCACATAGTAGTCTACGTCAGTAAATTTCCATAGACAGGTGGTCGACCGGTTGTCATTTGAATAATCCCTATCTTTGGATGCTATCGCAATCTTTGTTCATAGCTTACGTATGTCCATTCCGATTCCCACATTTTGAGCTCAAAATGGAAATATCTTGTAATTCCGCTCAAACGGAGTTTCTGCATAATTTCCGGTTTCCCATAGTTTACAGACTTTTGACATGAGGTGGACAGGAGATGCGCATGATTAGATTCAGTGCTGGAGTACAGCTTCCATTACTCATATCCAATAACTAATATTCCTTGTTAATCTATTGCCAATTTATACGAATATGTATCAAAAAATACTTTTAATGCATTTTAGTTGACTTTATTCTCAGAATCTCTAATCTAAAAATTTTTTAAAGAATTCGAATCGGTTCTTTTTCTTAGAACAATTCGATGGATTATCAAATTATCAAAAGTGATTTATAAGCTCGGAGTAAACAGCTGCTCCTTTAAATATATATTGTATATAACGATTACTATTATTAGAATTTTTGCATAAGAATATTTTAACTCTTAGTTCACTAATTATTTTAAAGCGATAAAGGCTATTTTCGAACGAAACAGTACATTATCCAAGATTCTCATCTTCATTCTGGAATACGATGAATACCGGACCTCCATTTATTTTACGGCGACTATAAAGTTTCAATGTCTAATGAAAGTAAATTACTTAATTCAATTAAAAACATGATAAGGGCCAATCAATTAATTTGTTCTTTAAATTCATATTATTCATCATAATCAAGGTAAAAGATCAATTAAATTTAAGGCGTTTAACGTGCAGAAAATTGCAATATGTATTATAATCTAACTCATAAAACGAGCAGAACGCCTCTCAGACGAGCAAAAGGCACTTGACTCCATAAATCTGACAAAATTGCAAATCTCTAAGGAAGCTGACTTTTTTAAGCAAATTTATTAAGACTTTCGAGTCAAACTTGCCGCCTGAAAAACACGCACACAACAATGATTAACCTCCGCACGAGACTTGTCACCCGTACGTTGTTTTTGTCATTCATTAAGCACGAAATCCAAACGAAACATCGCGTTTATATTTCACGCCGTGGATCCACCCCCGAAAGGAATTCTAAGGAGGGAAAACATGGAAAAGTGGTTCTGAGGAATCCCTCCAGGGTGCGACACCGCACACCCTTTCCCCTGCCATTATCCTCCCCTCTTTCTCCTCTCTCTCTCTATTACCTTTCTCCCTCTTACAAACTGCCGTTTATCTCACTTATACTTTGGGGTCGTTTTCCCTCCTCCCTCATTATTTCACCCCCACCATTCCGCCCATTCCTCTTTGGTACCCCTTTTGCCCTTTCTCTTCTTTATTCTTCCTTTCTCCGTTCTGCATTCCTAGTCGTCTTTCTAATTCCCTCCTTTATTGCAATGATTATCTGGAAGATCATTCTGTTTTGTTTGTAAGTTGCTATGGTTATTTATCCTAAATAACACTTCAAATAACAGCAAGGCGTTGTTAAGGATCTTATTACGTGATTACGTGATCTTACGTATTATTATCACGTAGTATGATTATTACGTATTACAAACAATATATATAAAATTAATGTACTAAAATAATTATTTATATTCTAATTAATTTATCCATTTAAATGGAAAGATTTGTCTCAATAAGAAAGAAATGCAACTCCTTTAGCGATTGCGTCATCTATTCATATCAAGGATAAATTATTATTATATATTCATCATCTTCTGTTAGCCTTCATTTTTTCTTTCTTTTTCTCTTTAGCATCTACTTTACCCATTCTTTCAACTCTATTCATCTCCCAGATAGTTTAATCTTCCTTTTACCGCCTTTCCTTCTTTCCTCACAGATTCCTCCAACCTTCTCTCTTAAACCCGTCTCCATAGAAACCCCACGAGAGCCTCTCTCCTGTTGCATCCTCCCTCCAAAAAATATTTGGAGCTGCAGGACATACTCCTCGGGAAACAAAAACACGGATCGAGGATGAAATTTTAACGTCCCCTTATCTTCGATATCGCCAAAGGGGAGACTCATTTCTCACGGTTAAAACTACCGCTTCGCTTCGTTTAAACAGATACCGATCTTCGGAATCACCCTCACTGTGTCCTTTTCAATATTACGCCTGAGCTGCGTGGGAGATATTCTTTTAATAACGACCCGAATTGCCCTTTTTCGTTGAACGCATGATTGAATTTGTTCCGGACGAAGTAAACGCACGGTTGCACGCCCCGGAATGGCGAATTTCTGCGAAGGAAACAGAGGTCGTTTCTGCTTTTGGGAGGTCCGATATCGCAGCGGGGAAATCGTCGATACTAAATATTGGGCATTATTATAAATGATGCCGGGGACGTGTGGATGGTTTTCATTTTCAAGGAGGAACGTGAGGGCTTTAATATCGTTACATAAGAGAATTTCATTTCCGCGTTGGGTTTCACCTGGTGGAGTAGATTGACCATTTAACGGATGGAATAAGCTAAAGGATTATGAATTCCATTACCAAACATTGTTTTATCTGATGTTTTAAATCTTGAGGTTTTATTTTTGATTTTTCGTTGGATTGTTACAAAGAACATCTTCGGTAGATCAATTGTCGAGTTGTTTCCAAAAATCCATTCGGATACTATTGAAAACATAACGCATACAGTAGTGATACGTAACAACTGATTTTACGCTATACGCTACATCTCACCAAAAAGATATCAATTAACTAGAGTATACATTAATTTAGAATTTCTTCTTCATCACCTATCCTTTGATATCTTTAGTCCAAATGGTATGTTTGATTCCCCCTCATGAGTCTTACAGGATTATTATTATATAATTCCAACAGATGCTGAAATCTCATTAATCATTCCCTAAATTCTCTTCAAATATTAAACGAATTAAACAACATTATCTCCTCGGTACATCAGTCAGTTTATAAAAGACAGAATTATTTATCTCAGATATTTAAACGCAATTCCTAGTATTGCAAAACGTTTAACTTTCGATCTCATAGATTAGAACACAACGCAAATGGGCAAAAAAAAGAGTTTTTGGCTTTCACAATTCTCACAAAGTCATCCGTCGGGAAAAAAAAACACGATTAGAGTAATCTTGACGGAGAAACGTTCCTTTCTAATGGGAACACGAAAAGTCTTCCGAAATTTCATTATAACGCCGTCGGTACTCGGCCAAGTAAGCCTTAAGACCACGTTATCCGGAATACTTCCAATTTTCAGTTCTGGGGGTCTTATTTGGGGGGGGGGGGGGCGATCTTTCCTTCCCTCCAGAAAAATAACCGCTTTATCCCTTTGCGCCCTTACACATTTCCATCCCCTTTCCCCGCGCTAATTTCTTCTCATATTCCTCTCTCTATTGCTTTTCCTTACGTCATATTCCCAGGATTTCTCTCCCTCCGTTCTCCTAAAAGGTAACCTCTACCCGTTATCTTTGCCCACGCCCATGACATTTCCTTTTTTCCTTCCATATCTCTCTCTTCCCATTATTTCCGATCTCTCTCTTTACTTCTATTATTCCCCTCTACACTCCTCCTCCTCATCCAACTTCAATCCCTCCCTCTTTTTCCATTCTCCTTACTGTTATAGCAACTTTCTGCTCGCCGCCTGCGACGCATTCTCTCCCCGTTTTTTTTTTTCTTTTTTTTCTTTTTTTTTTTTTTTTGAAGGATTCCATCTCTTCCCTTGTGGAGAAAATTAAAAGCAAAAGCGATTCGGTTCCCAGAGTTCAATTTGGGTGCAAAAATAAAATGGACCTTTGTTCGGATTTTGAGGGAAAGAAAGATGAGAAGCAAGTCTTTGCGCTGCGTCAATTGCCTCCCATTGTCGTGTGGACCACGTGTCTCGATTGCCCAAGGGTGTATCTCTCTACACGTGCGAGATGTGAGGAAATTCTGGTCCAGAAGGCGTCCTGACTTCTATGGTACCGTAAGTTACACAAGTGACCAAATGACGGAAAGGAAATTGGACTTTTTTTTTCAAGGTGGGCATTTATGTTGAGTATAGGTTTTCCTTTTGTATTTTTATCGTATCTATAGTCTTTGGATTACAACTGAACAAAGCCAAAAGTACCTTTTCAGTGTTTTTTGATAATGTTTTCAACATCAAAAACATTTAGGAGATATCTATAGTGGTGTTGAGTTGAATAACTGAACTATTACAAATAAAATGAACGTAATCTTTTACTATCGTTTGTTTTAGCTGAAAAAATAACAGGTTGCATTCATTTTTAGGAGTTTCTATAACTTGCAGATTTGGAAACACGAGTTTATTTTTTTATATGATTAATACGCATTTCAGAAACAGTCATCAAATATAAACCAATAGTAGGAAACCGGTTCTTTTGATTTTGAAATGTCTAAATTAACTTTGTGAAATTTCTTTCCAAAGAAGTCTCTCACATGGGTACTTACTGAGATGTAAGTATTTTTATACTTTAAAACTAGTATAATTATCAATTTTCAGCGAATCTAGTAAATTCAAGAATTCAAATAAACTATAGATATATTCCTTACCCACATAAACTACATAAATAAAATAATTAAAAAATGCGGAACATTATCGAAGCATAACATAGCTTTAGGAAAAAGTTTCTACACCAGTGGACCAAGATCCGATCAGACTTACTCCCGAACATTTCACGTTCACTTTTCCACACGAATGGATAGAAATCGTTAAGTTAGATCGTAAACTTTTACGGGCTCCCAAAGGGAAGGGAAGAGTTTCCTTATTCCTAACGGAGAATCCCCAGAAAAGAAACATATCCTTTTTTAAAATTAAAAGGCTGTCGTTAATAACTATCATACAGCTCTTTTCCTCCCCCTTTTTCGATTCGTGCCAATTACGCACGGGAGAGGAGTTTTCCGGTGGAATAAGACCTTAACCTAATCCTGGAAAGAAGTAGATGGTTCTCCATTACTCCGGAAACACCTCCTTAATCTCCTCCAACGCCGTTCGTCTTATTTTTACTGACGCTCCAACTATTCTCGTGAAAATAAAGGAGAAGAATGCCGTCAAATCCGATCCCCACATGCTATCAAGAGAGAGAAGGAAGAAGGAATACCTATCCCAAATACATACATTAAATGGAATAGGTCCTCTATTAGTTGCTAGGTATCTATGGAAGTTGTTGATTGAACTATCTTGTTTATTTATTTATTGTTTGTTGTTACGTTTACGTTAAGATATATAAAAACTGCAAAATGATCGAATATAATAAGTTTTGGAAATAAATTCTGAAATCAATATCTTTATTCAGGAACTTATTGAATTAAGTTTCAAATAATCAATCTCAAATGAATGGCACCACCTTTAAATCTATGAATTAGTGTACTGCCATCATTGAAAACGAGTTTAGAATTATGTGATACTAAAATTTACACGTTCATTATTTTTATTGTCATTTTTTCCAGCTAAACTAAGATTAAAACAATCTCATAAAAGAAAAATCATCGATTTATTGAAATTATTATAATATATTTTTATAGTTGATCAGTTAGACATTTTTTGCTTCTTCAAGCTATAAGTTTTTATTCCAGAATCTTTATTTCTGAGGTTTAGCGTATTAATAAAATATTTTACAATAAATTTCGTTAAAACTTTTTGGCTTTCCTTAAAAGTTTACATTAATTAGATAAATAGAGTGGGGTATTATCAATTTATCAAATAGTTTCAAACATTGCAATGTAAATTTTAATAGATTTATAGATTTAGTCGGACTACATACATTTACTGCATTCTTTCTGCAAATTTAACTCGATGTTTATTCTAAAATATGATACTATTCTACGGATTCATTCAACTTCTCGTCTCAATCATTTATTCATCCCCTCATGGACTTCCTTCCTAAATTAATTTCTTTCCCACCGTCAAATTTATAATCTTCCTTCCTTATCAGAGAATTTCCCGGAAAAGCATCTTTCCTTTTCCATTAACCGAGTCGAAATACGATCTCACACCTTCAGTCATCGCGTAATAACAGTCTCCGTTAAAAAATGTACGAGAGAATAAAAGCGAAATATTGCAAAAAGAATAACCCCTGAGCTATGTCTTCCCTCCTTGCTTAATCCTACTCCCTGTGTATACCCCACCCGCGCAACCCCGCCCAGTCCAACCCCTAATTATCTTATAATCGCCCCCCTGCTCCGTCTCCATAGTAATGTATCGTCTCCTTCCTCATCTTATACCGCCTCTTTCTCGTATCCTCCCGCCTCCGAGGCCTTAAAACGCATTTTTACCCCCATTACGCATCCAATGCTGCCAACTTCGCAAGAACGCCCCCTTACGAAATCGTGCAGTTAAGAAGTGATGTAATAAGGGGTTTCTTATTTCGGAAGTTCGTTTCGGAAAAGGGGAGAGTGAGTCCGGGCAAAGAAAAACGGTTCGACTTCCAGCGATACCTATCAAGGTTTCGATCTTTCGATGTTTCCATTCCTTTGGCTCTCCTTTTATTTAGTCCACGTGTTCGGAATGGGGAAGGATCCTCTTTAATAAGCGATGTGATTTGGGGAAATAATAGGTGTTTGGAGACTGTGGGGTGTATTAATCACACTTGATAACTTTCCCATTGAGGGGGCAATGTTTTCCTAGGAAGCGGTGTAATAATCCTTAAGACTTATAAACTATCCTTAATGGGATGGTTTTGGGAAGGCCTATTACTGATTCATTTAGATCTTATACATATTTATGAAGTGCTAAGTTTTTATCTGTGATTAAGATCAGAAGAAATGATATCTAACACCCCGGAGCTTAAATCTAAGACATTAATAACTCAATCTTGAATCGATAACCATCTACGATCCGCCTCTATAATAAATAATTTCCTGAACACATAATAGCATAAATTGTGCCCATTCGTAGCTGAACCAATATGAAACATTTAGAAATACGAAACAGATAATTCATAGCTCCTGAAACACAATTGTCCTCTGATAGATTGCGAGACAATGGTGATTGACTAAAGAATATCAGCAACCGACTGCCACTATGAGTACAATGCCTTTGGGGCTCTGTTTTCTCAATGGAAGGGTTGGGTGCCCTCCAGTTGCATTATGGTCCGGCAGAGGGAGTTCTTTTCGTCGAACGCGCACTGCATCGTGGATCGTCAGTTTCCGTCGTTCCAGGAAGTGGTCGTCGAAGTGAGAGTGGTGGGTGAAGAGAAGAAGACGGTATTGGCTGTGCTGTCAACACCTCAATGCCCAGGTCGAAATAAAAACTTTAAATATTCGCAACGAAAATCACTGGCGGGTCAAATTAATCCACAAGGATTTATCCCATAAGATCCATCAAGAGTTAAATTCATATTCAGTCTCGTATAACTTAAGGAGTTCTTTTTTTTATCTGGCTTCATCGTACGTATATATGTTTGTTGTTAATACTAATTGATGCAATTATTTATTATACTATTCCTTCTCTAAAACAGCCCAAATGAAATCTATATAAAATGAAATCTATGCCAAAAAGATGAAGATAATATTAAATCGTTTTACAAATTAAAAAATAATAATTATTGAAATGAGATTGAATTCGATATTTATGAATTTTCATCGCTTTATCAACATTTTTCCAGCTCAACTATTTAGCTTGATATGTTACCTACTAGTTAGATTTTCTGTTTCAAGCATTTTGAACTAAACATACATGTATATTTCGTAATGATATAGAAATAATGAAGCTTTGAAGTGAAGTTTATAATTAAGATATAGCAATTACCTTATAATGGAATTAAAGTCTTCTAGTTGTATTAGAATGTTCTAAATATTTCTTAGAGTTCCTAAAAATAATTCTTAGGCAAAACAAACATCTAAATATTTATCACCATCAGCAACGCAAAATATCACTTTGAATATACACGTACTTAAACACCTCATACAAAAGCACGATCCTGCGAAAGATATCGATAAAATATTAGTAAATAGAAGCACCTTATCGTCCGATGAAGGCCTCTGGTACATTCTCATACAGTTTTGCGCAAATCATAACACTGTGGCAATAAATTTCGTCCCTCGGGAAAACAACTAAAAGCAAACTTATGCTACTAATCAGATGAAACCGTGATATATTCCGAATGAGATTGAAAGGCTGAGTAACACATTAGCTCAGGTTTCAAGGTGTGGAAAATACCAAGCCGTAAAAGACCGCAGGGTTTCCCGCTCGTGCCATAAAACATATAATGGGAAAAGAGGAGGATAAAAGGGTATAAGGGTGTTAAAGGGAGTGGAGGAATCCTTTTGGAAGTGAATGGGAGCGAATTTGTTGTAGTTATACGTCCATAGTGACCCTAGGAAAGGGAAGCAGCGGTTTGGAGCACAGGTAGTGCACGTGAGTGAACGGAGCAGACGAAGTTGATGGATGATGGTGCATTTTTCTCCTCTATCTTCCTCACGATAATTCCCTGCGAATGAGCACGTTCACAAATCGGAAATGGCGCGACACGTCGCGACAAAGCGTGACACGACCATTCAAAGCGATTTCTGCGCGTGGTCGAGTTTCATTTGTTTGCGCACCGCGAGTTTCAAAGACATGACGTCTTTATATCTGTCCGTCAATATTCTAACGCGTGCGAGAAATATCTCCAATCTCTGTATTTTTTTCCTTTATTACGTTTGAGGATTTATGCCGGCTGTGATGGAAAAAGCACCACTAAAAGTCTGGCTGAGCAATGTCGAGCCACAGAGTTAAACTGACTCAGAAAAACAAAACATTCGTAATACGTAACGTATTCTTTCTTTCAGCTTACAATTGTCATTGCGGAATGTATTTAATCAAATTTTCGATAAATAATTTTTCGAAAGATATTTTAGAGTTTATTCGATTTAAGAAGGAATGCTATTTTTTCCATTATTGATATAGAAATTGCAATATAATCTAAAGCAGTCTATAATGACGTTTTAAATTATTATTTGACGCTCATATTTTAATTCTATATTGTTTCTATTAATAGTAGCGTTTTCTTTACCGGGAGAGTTTCATTACGTTAAATGTTAAACATGTATGTACTCATACCAGGATTATATAATATACTAAGCACTTTCTCATTCTTTAAAAAAATATGTAATGCGGAAATTTATAAAAACTAAAAGTATAGAACTATATATATTAATAATGAGGCAAATTATATACAATTTTACAGTTCCTAAATTATATAATATCCCTCAATCACAAAATCGACTCATATAATCTTGAATATTATTTTACATAATGATGATAAATGATATATTTAGCATCTGAAAAGAACTATTTGTCGATAATGAAGCAAGTAGAAATAAAGTATAGATTTAAAAAGATAAATCTCTCTAAAGGCCTATTTTTTAGAACTGAGCGAGAATTTTAGCAATTACTCGATATCCATTGAATGACGAAAGACGGTAATATTATTTCCCTTTAATCAGACTTTCATTACTTAATTACAATATCATACGTTGGAATCCATGGCTTTACGATTAAATAGTTATTAAATAAGTTACGATTTAAATTCAAACATTATTTTCCTTTTGTTATTCATTCAAGCAAATGCGATATTAATATGCATCTATCTCGCAAAAGAAGAAATTATAAACTGAAGTAATGGACCACACAGGAGATTCTGAATCAGAAAAAAAATGAAGTATGGAAATGACAGTGCGAAAGAGCATCGGAACGTGATTCAAGAAACCCTCTTTTATGCAACTCGGAATGCGAGAAAATCCGCGTGCAGAATAATTTCTCTATCACTCGGCGAACACACCTTTCTTGGCTCCAGCATTCTCTGCTGCATAAAACGTGTTCTTTTCTATTTTTACTCTCATATTTCCCTGCGTTCTCTTACGTTACGTTTCTAGTAGATGACGTGAGTAGAATTTGTTACGTTTGGTTTAACCCAAAAGAAAATAGCTATTTATAAATACTAGTATTTGATAAGAGTAAAAATAAATAAGTATCGTTGCTATGTACTCCACAGTAACTTGATTTACAAATAGATGCTTTAATATGATGATTTTTCGTTTATGACATGAAATTCTAAAGGGAAACATGCAAGATTTTATAGAAACACTCTTCTCCCTCAGAAATATAAACTTTGGGAGTGCTTCTCGATGGAAGAGATGCGTGTATGAAGGGTTCCACTTCTTCTAAGACCTCCTTCATCAACCCTTTGTCTTCATTACATCTCAAACAACTTCCCCCACTCGATCGTCTTTGGTTTGACCCCTTGCGTGACTTCCTTTGTCAAATTAATAGCCCCGTGTACGAGTTCCTTATTAGGAAACACATATTGGTGAATCATTGTCCCTCATTTTCACTTTCGAAAGGAGTATCGAAGTATAGTGCAATTCGTGCTTGCCTTGTTTGGACAATCTGCTGTTGCAGAACACCAACGCTCTTCCAGATTGCCTTTTATTGGAAAACCTTTCGCGGATTAATTCCCAGAAACGTCCGATTATGCGTCAAATAAGTTCTAAGAAATTTTGTGGAGAAAATAAATTGAAGATCTTTAAATAAATTTGAATTTATCTACAAAACTAACTTCAAAAACTGTGGTCCAGAAAATATAAAGAAGAAAATAAAAGTAGGAATTATAATAAAATGTATTCATAATCTAAGCAGATTAGATAATTATCTATATGTTCATATCGAAAAAATTAGTAATCAATTTAACATAATTTTATTCTCTACGTTTTCATGTTTAATTATTGTTAAATGTATCTCTATATTTTCAGCATAATATTTTTGCGTTTGAAATTATTTCTTTCACATATTATCAGCAATGAAATCTGTGGTTTACTTTTTAGAAGATAAATATGAATAGAACCCAAAATCCAAAAGGTTTATATGTAAAATAACTGTTGTTATCATGAATTGTTTTCGAAGAAGTAATAAAAGGACTGATAATTTGTCTCTGCGAGAATAGTTCAACAAAATATTCTCCATACAATAATAATAATATATCTTTTCAAATTATATATTTCTAAGGATTTAATTACGTAATTATATTAAAAGACGATTAGGATCAAAGATGGTAGGTGAACGGCTTTTTCTTGTAAGAGCATTCTTATCCAAAAGTTTCGAAAGCAAATGCATAACATTGGATCGACGAGCTTTCACGTAACACCGAGAAAAGCACGGGAACAATGTTGTGAACAACGGGAAAAGCCGTTCGCAAACTGCTTCTGGACAAGAGAATTCGTAGTACTCACCAAGATGGTCTCCCTGGCAGTGTACTTCCTGGACGAACCTTTCTCGCTCAAGGAAGACACGCCCATTGCCACCTCTTCCGGCTTCTTCAGTCTCTTCTCTTCCATTGCGATTCACTCCATTGAACACATCGAAGCACAGAAAATAAAACACCACACACTGGAATTTCACGAGTGCTTACAGAACACGACACGACACGTTTGCCTATAAAAAAGGGAGAGAGCCTTCTTTCTTCCGTTGAAGTGTTGGGCGATATATTTTTCAAAAGATGCAAACTCTCACGAAAAAGTGTGCGAATATATCTTTTGTTTGGCAGTATTATTATATTTTTCCGCGACCAAGATATCCCTTTCGGAAAGAGACTTCAACGCTCTGAAGGATTAAAAAAGTCCTGCGACGTGCGGAATGGACGAAGGATTAAAGAACACAAAGACTCTCTCTGCAAATCGAAACAACTCCCTGAGGCAATTGCGATGCAGAAGAGTTAACGCGGACGAGACTCGAGCAACGAGCTTTAAGAACACAGAGGCAGTGAGAAAAAGGCGTAAAAAATAAGTCTATGCGCGAATCCCTTTGTGGGCACGATGTATATATATCACACTTTGAACGTCTTTTGACTTCGCAGTCCACCACCGCGACTTCTCTATGGCGACGCTGCCCTCGTTTTCGGAAGCCTCTTCTTATCGCCGATCCAAGGAGGAGACGCTCTTTCCACCACTGCAATCCTCTCCTATTTGCCCCTCGGAATGTCCGCAGAGAACGTGCTCCGGGGGGAGGTGGGGTACCTCTTCCCGCGGAGGATTCCTCAACCCGCGATAAACACCTCCTGACAATTCTATCCGCAGGGAAAGACTTCCCAGCATTCCTTTCCCTCGAAAAATTTCCTCCGCTTTTATCCCTCGCGACAAAAGGGTTCCGCGGATGTGGGCAATTCCCTCCGGAACCCAAGCGTTTCTCGGTCAGCCACTACTACTCTGCGGTGGCAAAAACAAGAGAAGCGAGATTCTTTGGCAGTGGGCTTCTATTGGCTCCGCGGCTCGCTTTTTTGTACTCGTATTGTTCTGCAGCTAATCACTCCTCCTTCGGAGAATTTCGATTCATCACGAGGCACCCCAACCGTTCTTTTCGATGTGGAGAACATCTCTCTCCACTGTCGTTTCGGAAACAAAAGGAAAATGTATCAAATTTTCTTTTCGTGAACGTTTTCGTTTATCGATTATTTCGGAGGAATTTGTGTGCTTCTGGTCAACTATTCCATATTTCACCGGCGGCCTTCCTTCTTTTCCTCTTCATCCTTCGAGGGAATTCTCAGCAACCACCAGACGTGACGTACGTAAATTGGCAAACCACCTCTTCAGATCTTCCCTTTGTTCCGCTTTCTTTCGCTCCGGAAGACCTTCTGGATTTGCCGTTATTCATGTGCTTTATCAGTTCGCATCTTCATTCAAGTGGGGATTCGACTCCGGAAGCATTGGCTGCGGGGGATGAGCCCTCAGCTCGAACAGCTGTAAAAGAAAGGGGATGAGGGTCAGTGGCGATTACAATGGATGTTATGTATACTCTCCTTCTTTATAATATAAGGCCCAAAATTTCACAAAAATACAAAGGAATGCATTTAATTATTATCATATTGTTTGTTCAAAAGTAAAAAACTTTCGAGAAATTAGTGAATTTAAAAATCTTACAGCGTGCATTTCCAGGCTCTAGTTTATATTGTGTAGATCTCATTATGAAATTAGATTAATACTGAGTGTTACATGTATTTATAACCACTACGTATTACGTCAACAGTGAATATATTCTGATGTAATTAATCCTTCATAAGATTAGGATAAATTTAGATTGCAATACTCCTTATTAAAATACAAAATATCCCTAGTTAAGACTAAATACCAATTACCTTCTGGAAGATGGTGTAAAGGAAATCTATTCGACAAACATTTGACTCATCCAATGCTTGGTTTTAGTATAATAATTTTTAAAAATTTTTAAATCTACGGAGACTATAAACCTTCTAAAAAGATGTAAGAGTTCTTAAAGAATAGTAGGAACGTAATGAATACGAGCCTCTCCTACGATTGCGGTTTGAATTCATCGGCAGTACAACCTTCGTACTCTTATAGCTATCCATTCATCTGCAGATACAAACAGCTGACTTCGAGATATATCTCCTCTTGTGTTTCTCTTTTTTTTTGAAGGTCACTCTCAGATGACGCTATCTAATGTTTTCACCGTTTGTTTCCGAGAATCTTCCATTCAAAAAAGAGTTCACATATTCTGGGAGATTTTCAATGACTATTGCTGTTATATATATTCCAGTGAATTTTTCAAAGATAATGGTAGGCGTCAAGAATACAAATGCGAGAAGGAGTTGCGCACTTTATTAATTGTGATTTGATATTTAAGTAACTTACTATTTAACTATACTTAATTGAACCGAAATCACTTTTCCGTACGCTGTAATCATAAAACCTTAGAACATTAATAACAATCATGATAAATCAATCATTAAGTATTTTGATTGAGCTGTAGAAGAATCCAATCAATTTAGTGAACCTAAAAGAATCGAAAATAAATAAATAACATTAAGAAACAAATTACTGCTTCAGCAGTAAGTAATCACAGCTACGCTACTTGCAATAAGAGAAATATTTAGAGAGCTCTCATTAACACACATAAATTCCGTCTTTATTATCTGGCAAAATAGGGACTTATCTTCCAATTAACCCTAAAAAATTTGTCAGAAGTGGGATTCGAACCCACGCCCTCATTCGAGGACCAGAATACCCAACCACCCATCTAATACGGGCAAGGCAATGCCTTGAGTCTGGCGCCTTAGACCGCTCGGCCATCCTGACATTGTGGTGAAAAAAAGAGGCAAATTTGATTTAATAGCGAATAAAAAAAGATGATGATACCATTTCCAAGAGAGCAGAGAATTTTTCCTAAAACTAAAATAGAATACATAAGTCCTTATAAAACTGGCACAGTTCAACTAAAAATTCTATCTACTAATCAGGGAAATTAAGATTATGAGAAACTTTTAAATCAAACTATGCTTGCGTGATCGTCAAGAACAACACAGCAGAGCGTTTTATACAGACAATCGAAATAAAACGGTAGATTAATCTTCGATCTTCATTTTTATGCATTCAATAATCATGAAAATTGAAACAGGTTTCTAGTAAAAATCATCATTGGATGCGTGTAAGGTAAGACAGGTGAGGGATTGATTCCTATCACCTATTGCCCCTTACCCCGATTGCGTGCCGAGCAATGAATACGAAAGGTGAGAGCACGGGACGGTACCACGTCTTCGGAGGGAGCCATGGGATATGCGTGGAATCAGACTGAATGCCGATTTGTCACTAACAGTTCACATTATACGAAAGCCTTGCGAACGTTCCTTGAGGAGTAAATAAACCGGTTGCCAAGTAAAAGTAAATAAGCGTAATGATAATTCATTCTATAGCGTTGTATTCTAATATAACCGTATTCTATATCGTTGAAAATGATTTACTCAAATATATTAGCTATATTGATGAACTCGTTATTATAGTCTAATAATATAAGTAAAGCGAACCGTATTATTTGGTAGGATTTCTTTAGAAGAATAAAATTGGAAAGAAAATATAGATGAAAATTCGGTTTCTATCATAATAATAGGGATGGGATGTTTATATAGATATACGTCACAGTTTGGTATGAACCAGGTGGCAACGGTAAATTTCGATATTTCAACTGCTCGGAATATTAATTGTTAATTTAACATATATGCAAATTGATACCTTATGTTAAGATTCCAAATATATCGTTTAACCTTTTTATATTGTTAGCTATTTCGAACTCAAATTTTATGGAAATCTTCTTTGTATTCACGTGGTCTTTGAAAATTGAGCATATATTTCAAATTGGAGAAATTTCAGAGATGATTTAGTAAAATCCCTCTTGGCATTTTTTTATTATTTGCACCATTGTTTTGCACCAAAATTTTGTTAATGAAGATCAAATATCAAAGAAATTAATCCATTTTTATAACTATCATAAAATATCTTGGAAAATCTTACATTTTCTTCTGATTGGTATAAAAAATAACGAACGTTTTGAATTATTAATGCTCGTAAACACACTGGGTAATTGTTGTATAAAGATACGTTCAGAATAAAATGTTCTCGTACGCAATTCAAAATTATAAAACAAGCAATAAAATTTCATTTGACATTTCAGAATTTCGTAATTCGTTCACTCGTTTATTAATTTAATTGCGAAAAAAGGGCAACGCTACCAATTCAGAATAAAATTCAATTGTACGAAGCTGAAATTAACACCGGAATACAATGAGTCGTTTGTCATTTTATTTCGTTAACAATGAGAATTACTATTTTTATCTCGTTGCGGCAACAATGAAACTTTTTAAACGGCTTAAACTACATTGTATAGCCCATCCGACAGACAAACGAATCACGAAACCCCGTCACATTTCGTTCGTCTGATTTTAATTCCATCCATTTAATGAGGAGCAAACATTTGACGCAGACCCGCGCCGGTGTCTCAAAATAAACCTCCCTTCCTTTTCAATCCCCGCACTTCCCTCGCAATCAAACAAACGGTGGCCGAAGAACAATCGACAATCGCAGAAATCAGCGCCGGATCTCAGCGGAATATAAAGGAGTCTCCTTTGGAATAAAACGCCATTTTCTCGTCGAAGAAAGGGGAAGGTTAAAAGCGCGTTTTTTTATCAAATGCGCCCACGTTTGTGCAGAAGGGAGAGAGGTAAGGAGAAGAAGTGGTTTGAGAGGGCAGTGCGGTGTGAATTATTCATCCCGCGATGTCCGTCCTCGAGAGAAAGGATTGTTGGTGAAGGAGGGAAGTGCGTCTCTTGGGGTAAAGAAAGTCGCTGCACAAGATAGGTTCTTCCCAAAAGGAAAGTATGGAAATCGAGGGAAAAGAGGTTTTTAATGCAGCGTAGGCGAAGCTCTACTGTCCCCCTTCGATCTTACTTCGACTGATTGAGTCGGCGTCGCCCTGGGATACGCTTTCGATACTTATTTCCACGCCCTCTCCTTTCCCGTTCATTTCAAAGAGGTTCATTTGTTTTTTTCTTTTTGATCGACAACCGATATGGGAGATTATAATCAAATGGATAATTTGCTTCTGGGTTGTCATTAATTCCGCATAAGACCGTCTATCTAAAGAGAACGTCCATTCTAAAAACTTAGATAGATTTAAATACGGTCGTAAATTTAAGGCTTAAAGAACTTGTTTCTAAGGAAACTTATATTACGGTGATGTCATAGCTACAAACAATTTATATGCATATTATTATCTGAGATGGAAGTTAAGCATCGGAAATCACAGCGTGAAAGAATGGAGTAACTTACGTCGATAATATCTTTGCGTAGGATTAATGTGACACGTCCCACACTTGCTATTTCACAAATGTAGCTGTATCAACAGAATTATGACCGTACGTAACCGTAAAACTTAGTTTTTTTAAAACATTACTACAAGGCAAAATGTCGAAAAAAAATCCTAATACTCCGTGAAAAGTTATTTATGAGAATTTCCTCTATTGATCTTTACCTCAATCGGTAAGAAAAAACAGTTCGAGGGCTGTTATCGTAAATTTCCTGAGCAATTTGATATTTCTCTTTTTTCTTCGACAGCTGTACGAGGACTCAATATACGGGATCGATATATTATCGCATGATATTTTAAAGAATACCATTTTTGCTTGAAACATAAGACAGATAATACACGCTTAATTTTCGTCTGCCACCATGTATTTGTATTTTTATACTATATCTTTGCTTAAAAGGAGCGTGTGTAAAGAGAGAATTAAGTCGATGTCTGTTTTTATCTCCTCATAAATTGTCCGTCGGAATGGACGAACACGCAAGTTATGCGGGGATGACTAACTCCCAGGCGCGGGAGAGTTAAGATCTCACCGTCTCTTGCAAGAGCTCTGACTAACGGAGTTTTCTACAATTCGCAATTTTCATTCTTCTTAGTTTATTCAGTTGAAAGGATAGAACCGAAACAGAGTATACCGAAAAGCCGTCTTCTATATGCATTTGATATTTAAATTGAATAGTTAAAATAAATACCGATTGTGTTTCGTACTGTGTTCACTCTTTTATTGTACTGGCGAAATTAAATTAGAAACAATTTAATTTTGTTGCATTATTCGTATTATTTTTGAGCAATAGTTGATATTAAGTAATATGATTTGGTAGAGAATTAAATAAGGTTTTGTTAGAGAAGGAAAAACGCCCTATACGTAAAATAAGGAGCAGTTGCATTAATTCCCTATATCATTAAAATAGTACGATAGAGAAACGAATTACGTTACTAAGGAAACGATCGATCCTGTGAATTTATATCAATAATTTACCCGTCGATCGCTTAAACAGGATAAACAAGAAAAATCAATTGTATGGAGTTACTATATTGAGTATATTAATTATTAAATTATGTATTAGTTTTTAAGGCACACGATAAACCTAACGTGTATATCACGACAACCCCTTGAATCCAAAATGATGGCAACAATCTTCGTACAAAAATACCGATTAATATTTAAAAATAATAAAAACAAGAGACAAAAAATAATAAAATCATCGGTTAGAGAAAGTCATCAATCCAAAGAATCAATAATCCTCATTAATTTTGCATGAATGTGTGCATCTTATTTGAAAAGAAAGCCCGATCACGTACGCTTCGATCAGATAGGTGACTCGGAATTTCTGTCCGGGGGCTATGTTTCCGGCACGTCACCATTTGGGACCATGTCATAGACCTTCGGCTGGTCTCTGACCCATCCATTGCCGTCTCTTCCGGTGCTTCTCGCTGCGCACTTCCTGTGGGTCACTTGAAACTTATCAAGTACTCTCCCGTTCGGGTTTAAAATTTCCACTACGTGAGGAGAGCGTTCTTCTCCACGCAAACGTTCCCTTTATAAATTCCCCTTTGCGTAAAACCCTTAACGAGCTCTATTTGTCCACCATGTGCTCAGGTTAATGAGGGTTGCCATGGAAAGGAATGGGAGTTTTTTTGTTTTTTTATCAACCGCAGTCACCTTCCTTGCTCCTTCTTTAAATCATTGTCATTTCTTCTATAATGAGAGGTGGACGAGTCTGGAAGGTATTACCTTGCGGAACCTGTTTTTTTTAACCGACTGGTCCTCTTTTATATTTATCTGCGTTATGATACATGCGGAATTTAATACGACCTGTTAATGAAAAGACGAGAATGCGCATGGAAATGGTCGATAATGAACGACAATAATGGAGGGCTGTTTTTTTAGGAGGTAAAAATCGATGGGTCGTCTGATAACTGACTGAAGGATGGAGACGTTTAAAATATTCGAAAAATATACAGATATGAGTAAGAGAAATTAACTTTTAAATAAAAACAGTTCTATAAAAATATAAGTTATCCATTACAGAATTAGTTAATATAATAAGATAGTGTAGTACGTACGCTTAGTATTGAATTCCAAGGTATTTATTAATTTATTATATTTGGTAAGATCTCTTCCAAAATGAATTAAAGATTAAACTGTGTAAATTTCTAGAAGAAAACAAAGTCACTAATTAAGTATCCTATGACATTTCTTTGTATTACGGAACTTTACCTTTACTCCATATTATCTTTACAACCTTAATACAGCTTAATTCCCTACCATAACTTAAGAGAATCTTAATTCTCTACTTACAACCTTATATCATATAGATAGATAGACCCCTTATTACGATCATAAAGATGTTTATCATAAATTTTAATGTCTCTTTAAATCAATACCAGACATCTGCAAAGATATCAGATTTCTCTTGAGACTAAGCTGAATGAAAGAATTTTCGGAATATAGAACTTAAAGACTCGGTGACAATCTCAACGAATAATTTAATCCCGAAGTGAGCAGCATCATCTGTTAACGCCCCAAACTTTCCGGAACAGTTCTTGCATAGCCAAGTGAGAAGTGTTGCTAGAACGGTGGCAAGAACTTTATTGCCTCGACGGAAGATTTATGTAAATGCAGTTCTTGGGCTGCAGTCCACCGTTACACTTCGGAAGGCAGACAATGCAACCGCATTGGACGGCCTCTTCAAAGGGGATTAGGAAGTTCAAAAGAAGCGACCGTCTGCGGCATTGGAATCTGCGGTGGAACACGTAAATAAAGGCGGTAGACGATGCATATAAATAAAAGTGGCTGGATCGTCCTTCACAATGATACGATAAGGAATGGCTCCGGAGTTTAACGGTTAGGCGCACAGAGGTTCAGCTTTTCTCCGCAGGGGAACGTGTAAATAAAAGTAGTGCCTATTTTTTCTTTACTTCACTGCTTTCAAAAGACATCTTTATGAAGAATTTAAATCAATATTTGTATCTGTATATTTAGGAAGGGGAGGGGAAGAAAACAGGGTAAAAAAAAATCTCTTTTAACACTGGTGACAAATTTCCCAGATAAATTTAAAACTATTACTAAAATTTTATATTTAAAACACTTATTGTTTAAATTATAGATAATATTTACAAATAATAATCTAAATTTAAACGTAGTATCGATAAAAATTTTAGACTGCATAATATCTGTCATTCATTTTTCTTGATTCATATTAAGTTTATCAGCTTCTTCCATATTAGATAGGAAATTCATCTCTATTTTTTTACTTATTAATTTTATCTATTTTTTAAATTTGTTTTTTATGTAAAATATGTTAACTATAATTAAAACTCTCGTCATGTAGATATGGAATTTAATTTATTTCGTATTTAATCTTGAGTTTTCTCCTAATTAAATGAGTACGTAAGAAGAAGTGGATATACAACAGAACGGTTCTCTAATTTCAAATTTTAAATTTTCCGAAACACTATAATAGTTTCTAATGGATTCAAGCAGTACATCATAGTGATGGCTGTGTTTTAAGTGATATACACACGGAGATGGGTAAAGTTTAACCTGGGTAGAATTTTACGGACGCTTTATCGTCCATGTTTCGTAACTAGGAGAAAATAAACAAAAACGTAAGAGTGACAAAAGTTAAGGGGAACTCAAGAACGGAAAACGTAGGATAGTTAGTTAGCAGAGACCGGATTCACAAATGTTCATATGCAAAAATTGTATTCCACGTGCAGCCACTCATTAACATTTTTACCTCAAGGTCATGGAGGCTGGTAATACATCACAGAAAAGGGTTGGCCCTGCACGCGAATAATTAATGCCGCAAAAATTTACAGAATCGCATAATGATGCATGTGTTAGGGATTATTCTGAGCTTTTATTATCCCGCCTCAGAAAAAACGCATTTGCCAAACAATACGGGTGAAGACAATGGAAGTGTGGATGGGCGTACGCACCTGGGCCTTGGCGGATGTGCGTCACGAAGGATAAGTGGGAAGAACGCGACAGGTCGCGATTTTAGATCGTCACATGTTTTCACGCGTGTGTGTGGTCCTTATTATACTCTGCCTTCTGCAACTCCATTCAACTGACAGTCGTAATCTCCACTGCTCCCTCAACAGTGATATACCTGAGACAAGGCATTAATGTTGATTTATTTCATTATTAAGTTATTATATATTTATCTATTGGAACATAGTATCAGTTGATATGGTATTTTGTTGATTCCTCCTTTTGAAGCTACAACTCTAATGACAACTACGATACTAATTTTATTTATAAGGATAATTATAACGATTAAAATAGAATGAATAGGATTTTTGCTTCGGCATAGATCACTCAAGATGAGTCTTACGACGAACCTTCAACTCCTACGTAAATGTCACAGAATGTACTTCGATGCAACTATCGTACCATTTATGAGGTCAAACATAGTGTTTGTCTCCATGGAGAATCATGTACTCTCTCACGACACTTGATGCGTGACCGATGCCTTCGAGACAATACGAATCTCTTTCCTCTTCATTTCAACTCGAGGATCTCCTTCTGGAACCCGAAGGTCTCAACATTCCTCCAACGCCACTGCATATTAAATAGGCGTCGCTTGATGAAAAATGGATACGCAATTCATCCACTCCCGTCAGAAGTTCACCGTGGCGCTCGTAAGGAAAAACTGGGTTAACAGAGTAATTCCATTCTCGATAACACGTAGAGGATTTTTTTGAACATGAACAGCTCTATTATTCATAGGGCAAATTCGAAAAGTTTGATGGAAAATTTTGACCGGAATAATTTTAGACGGTAACTCCGCCGAGTCCAATGAAATTGAGTTTCAAAACTTAGATTAGTACTCCAAATTTTTTAAAAAATCATCACAGAATCATACCAATAATATTTTTAATAGCTCGCCCGTGGCAAAGTTTGCGGATTATTCTTTTTATCGGAATGAATGATCGTTCAATTTACCAAATGAAAATAATTATTTCCTTGTCATAATAACTATAGAACTGCTCATGAAAATATTAAATATTAATTAATTAGATCCATAGTTAATAATTTATATAGTTTCCCTACCGTTTATCAAACACTATTGATTATTATGTACTACGAAATACTAAATTACAACTCACAGTTATGATCTATACTATGGATATTAAGCTATGCTTAGGGGTAGTTTCCATAATCAAAAATTAAAGCATACATATATTAAAACGAAAAACATACACACTGCTTCCTAATGAAAAATTCAAATATTTACCAAAATGAAAAAAAAGAGAAAAACATAATTTTCCCGAGGAATTCATCTCCGCTACGTGTATCCATAGACCCATAGATAAATCACACTCATGTTAACAAGTGCTGATGCTCATGTTCTCTTTTGGAAAAAATATCTATCATTCATCATTATCGGGACAAAACCCTTTAGGCGTATTCCACCTCATCTGGTACGCGTCTGTAGATTCAATTTCAGATTGTGTCAGCGATTAATACTACGCGAAGCTTTTGTCTGGGAATAGGCAACAAAATGTTAAGCTCGTAGATGGAAGATAATTGAGCGACGGACAACAAACCTACCCGTCAATGTCTGTTAACCATCTGAAGAATCAATCACACACACACATCATTACCATGAAAATGTTACTTTTACTATAATTCGATTAGATGTTATCGAACCATCAAAGTGTCATTTTATCATTTTCCTTCGAGCCGTATTATAGGGAAATTGAGTGAGTACTCGATCTACGTACGCCGTACTTCTACGATATATGCATAACCAGTTCCCATCTCGAAGCACATCAAACACGATCGGAAGGGTTTCGCTTTCTAATAGCGTTACGTCGTACATTGTCGCTGAATTGAATACTATAGTCGGTACATAGCGGTGAGATAAAGGGAATGAAAATAGGAAACGTAGTACAAGGGAGTGGCGGAGTAGAGAGAGTAATAGGATCCGTGAACTCATTCCAAAGATAAAAGAATCTGCGTCTTCTACGAGAACGGATTCCGAAAGGCACGCGAACGGGAGACAAATGAGGGAGAATGCAGACACGGAGTGTGGGCAATCATCGGGAGATCAGGTGTCCATAGGGCACCGGGAAGAAGTTCCATACCTGGAGATAGGAACGAGATGGAAACCTGGGTACGGAGGCGCCAGCTAGACGGCTCTCGTATAGAGAAAAAAAAGAAACAATTGCCTTCAGATGGGGCGTGTCCCGTTCGACCTCCGTCGGGAGGAAGAACTCGGGTGAAACAAAAGCGGTTGAGGATTAGTGGGATGAGAGGGAGTCGACGCAGAAACAATTGAAGACTGCGGGGCGTAGCCTTCTAGACCGTGGACGAAAGAGAGATGTACTTTTTCCCTCCAAGGCCCATCTTCCTCCGCATCTTTTATTCATTAATTCGTGTTCCCGAAGAGCGCTTTTTCCGGCAGGGTTAAAGAGGTGAATTTTGGTGGCCGATGGTCGTCTGCCCCCCGGCGTTGACCCCGAGGGCCTCCGGGACGTTCAATTTATTCGGCATTTCCACGAGAATTAAGGGCTGAAGCCTCCCGCAGATGAAAGATAATGTAAATTACGTGGCTGTAAAGAGGCATCGCTGATTGATCGATAAGCAATTCTCTGAAGACGTCGCTTATCCAAGGCGATGATCACCGTTGTTGACTTTCGAGGGAAGATGATATGATCATCACGATTCCAAAAGAGTTTTCTGCGACAGACATGGAAGGGATTCGCAAGCAAGTTGAGTCATCCCATCTGTTTGTGTTCGTAGTTTTAGATGGTCGGGGATGAGGTTTATAATTCGCAACTTTTATGTTGGACTAGATAATAGGGATTCGTTATTTCATATTAAAATTAATTCACGAGCGAAATAAGCTTTCGTTTTCAAAAAATCACATTTTAAATCGTAATTTACAAATAACAAGAATGTGATCGTATCTAATATATATGAAAATTGGTATTGCTTCATTCAATTCTAGTTAACTCTACTAAAACATAACATATTGCTAAACATGATCTTGAAAATTTTATATTTATTTATGGGTAATTCTTAATCTTATCAGGAGTTTGGTATTTTATTGAAGAATGATAGAGAAGTTATTCCAACTAAGCAATATTTTACTTTCACTTCTTAAAAAGGAATATTATTTTACGGATTTGGTTTATTTGTTGCTATAAGAATTAATTCAAAAAATCAAAATAAATTCAATTTAAGCTAGCACAATTGCAAATTTATTTACTGTTTGTATTCGAGACAAATTTAACGACCTTAAATGGAACTCAGTTCTCCACGAAAAGAAACAGAACTAATTATATTAAAAGTCGAGCTTGGAGTTTACTCACAGGCAAGAGATGTACTCGTAAGAGCGTGTAACGGGGCGACTAAATTCATAAAATACTTCTTGTATAAAGAACGTGTTGCCCCGAGATATTTCTCCATGGAAACTACGTGCAGTAACCTAAACCAAGGAATCTAATTTACAGCCATTGTTTACCCGTCAGCTTCTGCGAGAAGAGTGGGCCAAATCGATTGTCGTTTAAAGGGCTGACCCACTGAGCACCTCTTCTTAATATCGCTGTCTCTTCTACTACAAACCCTAACTCACTTATTCATTTCCATAAATTAGGAGTGCGAGTGCCTTTTGAGAATCGCTTGCTCGAAAAATTAATGCGAAAGGAAAGGTCCCCAATCAGCTAGTCTAATATTAAACTTGAAAATTAATTTGCGTTACTCTCAGAGGGATAGATAAAAGGCGAAAAAAGTTTTTAAAATGAACGGAATAATTAAGACGAAAACATGAAAACCTGAGAAACATAATAATTATGCATAAATACCACCGGTCTTTCGTTATTTTAAGATTATATATTTTATTTATTGTGGTAATATATTATATGGTTAATTTTTATATTAATTCCAATTAAATAGACTTTAATAGAATAAGACTAAGTGGCTCATAATATTTTTTAAATTATTTTTATGACTATAATATTTTTGAGAAGGTATAAAGAAATATGCTTTTTTAATATGAATAAAAGATTAAGATTTATGAAAAATATTATTAAATTCACTTCATGTATACATTACAGCAATATAATAATTAAAAATCGCATTTTAATAGCAATAACTTCACGACGGTTATTAGCTAACTGTAATTTGAAATCATTTCACTTCAAATTAGTTTCATTGCAATTTATGACACTATAAAGCATGGTAGTATTTTCAAAACAACCTCTTATTTAATGAGTGAAATTTACGTCAACATAATTTATTCTACCACTCCTTCTCGGAAGTTTTTATATTAAGAAGAGAGTAATTTTTAATTATATTTAAAACTTCTCATTAAATTTGTGATGGATGGGAATTATGAGGTAATGAAGCCTAGACCTTAAACTGATGTTCTTTCTTTTAATTCGAACACAACTCGACATATAATACTCAAATTAAAATAGCGAATAGTAAAAAATAGTATAAAAAATCTTATCTTTTCGTTAGAGAGATATATTTGATGAAATTCTGCTTCTCAAAAGCTAGGGAATGTTAATTGCGAAGAGCCATAGAAACAGAGAAGAGGTGAAAGGAAGGAATTAAGAGAAGGAAAAAGTGTTTTTAGTAGTTACGCCTTTGTTTACGTTGCGAAGCGTTTCCAGGAAACCGCTTCAAATGGTCAGCGAGAGGAGTAAATTAAGGGACTGCTTAATATGGAAGGAATTTAACGACGCTTCAGAGAAAAAACAGGAAAGGTTAATCATTTTACGTAAAACTACATCTTCACATCCAAATGATGAAAACACATGATAAATAAGCGTGCAGCCATCAATTTATTTTATTTCAACAAAATTACTCACGTATTGAAATATAAGGTGAAAATAATGACGTGAAATTGTTTCGATACTTCTTTCATTCTTTGATATCTGGGTACTTTAATCGTCAATCAAATACGAAAAATATACAAATTTTAATTCCTGTGAAAATTAAAATATTCATTATCTTATTAAGCATGTTCAAAAGGGATATATTAACTCTGAAATGAATTTGCTAATTTAGAGTTTGGGTTCAAACCAGTAATACATACATACTTTCTTCCTTAATATATATACATGTATTTTAACGTTTAGATTTTAGCAGGTTGATAACTAATTAGATTAGCCAATATCGTAATTAAAATTTATCACAAAAAGTTATCTATCAACTGATATCGTGTTGAATTTGGTTCTAAGAAAGATGAGCCTAAAATATTAAGCGTTGTCCAGCTGAGCGTAGCAGCATTAAAAACCTTTCCTTCTTTTTCAACGTACGTACAAACGTGAATGTCTAACAGTAATCGATTTTCTACTCCTTAACTATGATGTCCTACAAATAGTACTCTCGCATGTTGTCGTTATAACTGAAGCGAGGAATGTGTGTAACGACAAATTCATGAAATACGGGCTGACCTAAAAAGGGATCGAACATATGCATTCTAGACACGTCTCTACAATTTCTCCGCCTCGCAATTCATACCTCGTCTTCTCTTCCCAACCACACCCATATCCTCTTCGCGTGCTTCCTTGTATAAAGCCACGCTATTCTCGCATATTAGTGCCAAATTGCTTAAGAAAATATATGTACCCGATTTATAATATGCCCATTCGCGGATGAGAAATGTGTTCTGTGCAAACAATATCACACTGAAAACGATATATATTGGCGAAAATATAATCAATAAAATTTGCATAAATGAGTTATTAATGCTTAATACAATACTCCTTATTTTCATAACACTCAAATGGGAAATACTCTTCCTTATTGAAAGTCCCTTTAAACGTCTGCTTTTAAGATGTTTTTTTAATATGATGCTAATTTTGGAAAAAATACCCTTTAGTTTACTTAAGAGAGTGACTTATTCTTACACCAAAACGCTATTCTCCCGAAATTAAACAAATTCGGCGGAATAACTAAGCTAAAGGAAAACATTTGGGAATTGAGCAAATATGTCCGTTCTTCTGAGCGGGTGGGTAAATATAAGTCCGGATGAAAGGTTGTAAATAGGCTCCTAATATGCCCCTGTGTTTTCAATCAACAAACCTCTTGTTTACTTTAAACTTCTGCCACATTCATTCTTGGAGTCGAAGTGTTTGACCATCGAAACAATTTTTTTTAAAGCTCCATCAAAATATGAACACCTGCGGCCAACGTGTCTGTTGATGGAAGGATTTGAATTTATTTTGTGTCTATAAATGAAATTCCTCCAACGTTTGTTTAAACTCTTAAAACTCCTCCATTCATTACGATGAGCATCTTTTTTTATTTTCGCATAAATTATAACTTATTAAACATCTAACGTTTGGAGGTTTATGGGAAAGATCAATTATGTGAATTTGACCGTCAGTGTATCAAAGGTTGATGAATCTATTAAAGTACAATAAATTTATTTATTTTATTATTTCATATTATAAAAACGAGTATATTCTTAATTAATATTCCCTTTACTATTGGTAATTTACTTCAATGTCGTAGAAATCAGTACGCAAATGATTTCTTTAATTATTCATAATTTTAGAGAATTTAATGTTAGATGAAGATTTTAATGAATACAAATTTACCATCCGGTATCATTAAATATCTTATTAAATAATTAAATTAACCTCTATTTATTCTGTGTTTATATTCATGAATTCATTCATTGCAAATGTGTAATGACCTAAGAGTACACTTATATTGGAAACCTCAGTATCTTTTATAATTGTTTGGATATTAGTGATGTTAAATGTCTATACGTACTCAGGGGAGAATGGAAGTTAACTTACCTGACTTTATTCCATAAATTAAAATCCATTTAGCTTTATATTCTACCTTTTCTTATGTAATCAAATATCAGTGATATATGCATCAGAAGATACCATTAGGGTTCTAGGTATTTAGAATTAATATTCAAGCTGTCTGTGTTTTTTAAAATGTACTTTCGATTTCTTATAATTAATGATCTGTTATGGAACACTGTTGTGACGTAACGGAGCAACTCCGAGTGGATATAATAGACGAAAGCGTTGCCAGGTATATTTTTTAGGGGAAGTTACGTATCCTATGCCGTAACTATGGGTTTCCAGCACGTGATAGCTTTACGAACTCGCTATTACTCGGACGCACACGGCATAGAATCGATGTAAAAGCTTTTAATGGCGGCAGAATGTCGGCGCGAGGTCTGCGGATGGCGTGTCTAGGGTCAATGCCTTCCCCCGAACGTCATCCACGGCGTGTGGCGGAAGTTTCGCCTATGATAGAAGAGGAGCGACAATATGAAGGTGGCGAAGAGAGGAAAGGGTGTGGTCATTATGCTAATTTGCCTAGTGTGTCAAAGTGGCATCCATACGAATATTGATTTGAAGCTCTTTTCAAGGTAACGGGCGAAAATCGATGCGAGTGGATAACCCATTTTTTTATGTCCCACCTGAGAGCTATCAAACAGACAATCCATTGATTTATGTATACTTTTCAGACCATTTTTAACGGAGTATGTAGGTGAATAGGTGTCAAGGATATTGATACAAATGGATAAAACTCATTCGGATTAATCAATTCATTCTTTTATCAACGATTCCATTCTTTATATTCGGCATTATATTGGAAATTATGAATAAAACTGTTTATTTCTTGAATTTATAATGCTACGACATCACCTTAAAAGACAAAATCTACTTGAATAAATTTATTCTTGATGCTCTTTTCGTATTCTCTCGGTACAAAAATATACGCACGGAAAAAAGAGATGACTAATTTAGAATAGATCCCAATCACTTTTATTATTAAACTATAGGAATAATAGGAAAATACCTTTCTTTCGTAAAAAATATGTAAATGTATACGTAGAAAAAGTTCAACATGTTTTAGTGTGACGAATCTGATGAAGGCTGTATAAAACACATTTTTTCATGTTGAACATTTATCAAATGTAAAAAAAATATATGTGAATGCAGCGATGAGAACGAAACATGAAATATTATATGCTCACACTTTCATTTATTTCACAACTTTTATAACACGGCCCTTTCATTTGAAGGAAACTAAATTCTATGTTATACGACCTAATGTTTACTGTTTGATATCGGATATTTTTCTAAAACATTTTTGCATCGATAGGCAAAACATCGTAAATCCATCAAGAACACACAAAAGGGAACCCAAAAAGATGCAGAAGTTCTTTTACAACGAAACAGGAGGAAAGAGCCGGTTCCACATTTCCACGAATATATGTGGACGTAAGTACGGACGGACGAATGGGAAGCTTTCTCTATCTCCGAAATCGGTCCAAAGAGGCATCGGCACTCTTAAGGCGTGGAAATCATTGGGGCAATAAATTTCGCGCCCGAAGAAGAAATATTAGGGCGGGACATAATGGTATATCGTTGTCAGGATAACACTTTTTGGAGGTGGGAAAAATGTGTCAGCACAAAGAAGAGACGAAATAAAAAGCGAAGGAGACGAAATGTGGAAATGCGATGTCTAAAAGAAAGTTTAATGGCGCGAAATAAGACAATTTTCGGGGAAAAGTTTACACATAGATATATATGTATTAAATAAATTGGACATTAAATGCTTGGGGAGGCCTACAATCCGATGTCGGATTGAAAGTGGATGCTTATGATGATGGTATATTAAATATTTAGTAAAGCATGAATTAAAAGTAGCGACATATATTAAATTTTCGTTTTTAACTCGTAAAATATTATAATTATGAAATATCGTAATTATATTGGATACCAAAGTAGAATAACTCACAAGTTCAATTTTCTTTTACAACCACCAGTATTCCAGCAAAATAAGATATTTGTTGAAATTATAATCTCGATCAATCAATACCATTATTATGTATAAATTAATAATCAGAGATATCAGCATCAATCAGATCAGAGATAGAGCATTAATCAACTCAAGTATTATAATTATAACTTCTCTCTGATAAGTACGTCATTGTATACAAACGGAACTCCACTCCATCAGCGTATCACCTGAGGGGACATTTCCACTAGTTAACCCTCTACGGCCATCTCTGCTATTCCCGTAGAAGTCATGCGATATAATTCAGTTTGGAAACTCATTCCCCTGGACAACAAACGAACATACCATTCTAGCTTCCTTGGTAATCATATTGTTCGAACTCCAACGCTATAAATACATTCGGACGACATCCAAAGCACTAAGAAGACTACGTTGTCATGGAGTTAAGTAGTGAATTAGACGCGAGCAAGGGCGTAATTCGATGAATAATGAGGACGTGCGAAAAGGTGAGTAAAACCTTTTGATTCACGAATTGATTCATAGCCTCCGCGTGTGTGTGAAACTCGCCTTCGGAATACGTGAGAATGATGGATGATGCACAAGTGATTCACGCGTCCCCTATTGGGTCGGAAGGTCACCATCCCACACGCACCCTCAGGTTATTGTTTGTGAGGAGTTAATTAATACGATGCACACTTAGTGAAATTACTGTTGATAAACAATTCAACCCCTACTGTTACTGCGTCCGCTAACGAGACATTGATGTGCTGCCAACCAATGCTACTCCGAATGTCCGAATGCGCGGAAATGTGATTTATTCGCAAATTATAATAATTCTTTATTGAATTTGACGTTTAAATCGAGTCTGATTCTCTTTGGATTTGAACGCTGAAAAAATGTAATACATGGCATAAAAAGGGAAGATTTGGCGCCTGATTTATCGTTCCTTGAAGTAAAATTTTTTTATACAAAACGTGGGACTGGATCAAATTATGTGAGATTTATTAAGGGCCAAACCGTTTGCTTTATCCATATACAGGTCTCGAGACAACATATAATATTAATTCAAGACGAACATACGATAACTATTCTGTTCACAATTTTTTTTTTAAAGTTTATCATTCCCTACAGAAAATGCAGTCCCTAGAAGATGTTTATATTACAATATTTCAATCGATATATATTTTATACTGTTCTGAAATAAGAAGGTAAATCGGAGATATTAAATAGCGCTTCTTCCAATTATATGACCGAAGTTCATAATAATCCCCAATGCTAATCTATGAAGTAGACGACCTTTGTAGAAGAAGCCTGGGATGGACTATGTATCATTGTGCATGAATAAAACGCAAGAATTATCCTAATTATCAGTCGGTTGCTATAGCTAATGAGCTAATCTGGCAAGATTTTTCAACCTTATCCAGGCAGACTCTCACTGACTTCCGTTAAATCCTTGGGATTATTCCTGACTGGATAAATATCCATGTTAAGCTAACCAGTACCACTTTACCTTACGAATGAAAGGATATTTTTGATAAAGTAAGATAATAGAATAAAAAATTTTATCATTTTGTAAATAAATTTAATTACATCAAAATTATATTTGTTTATGATTCTATTTTCCCTTTACAAGCTAGCATATATAAACCGATCCACAAAGGTATTCAGACAACGAGCAATGTTAATTCCAATGGAACTATTATTAATCTCTGTTTCCACAGTTCTAAAGTTGTGTAAGCTCTCAGTATAGACATATATTAATGTAGAGGACCGAATTTTCTGTTTTGGCCCACTTTGCCAAATTGCTATTTCATTCCCTGAAGTCTACGCGGACCAAAGGCGTGGGCATCAAACTGGGAAAGGTATTCATATGGGATTTGAGAGGAGTTGCAAAAATTCAGAATATACGTCGAAAAGTAATTAGGATTTATGATAAAAATTAATGTTAAAATATATGATGGAGTTATGAAGTGAAAGGGGATCAATGACATGTGTATCTCAAAAATTACTTGTTTACTTGAAATAAATTAGATAAAGCAATAAAAAAATAATTCCCATCAAAGGGAGTGATAAATCAGAAGAAATAACTATAAATTCAAATAAGGGAATGGAAACTTAAGTTGGATGTACGAGAATTCATATCTAAATATATTAAACAAAATAAACCTAAATGTACTAAAAAGACAATATGAGAGAGACTTTGAAAAAGTAAATGGATAACATAAAAAATTACTCAAATTTCCAACTGAAAATCTAAATCTTTCCTAATGAAAATAAAGTAAAGGTAAAATCGTAAAAAGATAGTGAAAACGATTTATTTCGAGACGAAAGGCAGTAGTAGAATGTCAAGAGAGCCGTGTATCAACGCCGGGAAATAATTTAGGCCAATAAAACTCTCTGAGGAACGAATGACAAGTGTAGAATAGTTTGAGAATCGGTGTTGAGAGATAAGGAAAGGAAGGAAATAAAAAAAGCTGAATTTTTGAGCAGAAGACTCGAGAAAGCGAAATTCCCGAGAACGAGAAATTGAATGACGTAAGGGAAAGGAGATCGAGGAGGGGATTCAATTAAATTACGAGCCATAATTTATGGGGAAAGTGAGTCTTTACCGCGGAAAGGGGGGATGCCAAAAAAGAGATTTAAGTGAATGATGAGGCTGCCAAAACTTGCGATGAAAGTATCCCGATCAATTATTTTAATTCGTGGGCTTCCATTGGGACACCTGCATCCGAAACCTAAGCTTATACTTTATTTATCAAATCGGACAACGTATGCTTGGGATTGGAGATATAAATTCTCGCTCTGGTGGGTTCTCACCCTTCCACTATTACTTTGGTGCATTTTAGGCGCTTTTTATTCGTCCGACAATAAGGTTGACGTATACTATTTCATTGCTTTGATACTCCGTCCGTCCTTTGTGAATCTGTTTGTCGTTGCTCAACTCGTATCGGATACTCTGAGGACAGATATAGGTTCGCTTTTGGTGACACGATAGGGACACTTTAGGCTACCTAATTTTCAATTAATTTAAGAAGAATTAATCATGAAGTAATTGAACGTGATGTTATGGATATCTTATATACATTTACCCATATAATCGAAGTTTCTTTCGATACAACTTCTCTTTGTAATAGTACTGATGTTGTTAGATATAGACAATAATATTTAATGTAGCATGAGCAATAGACCTGAATTAAGTTAGTAATGTTTTATGGCTTTATTAATTCACTCGTGTCCAAACGAAAATATCATAACTTCATTATTATTACACAATATCATGAGTAGGTGTAATTATTCTTCTAAATATTATGAATAAAACAATTATGGATGTAATAGTCAAGCTTAATGATAATGAAGCGTACGCGAAAAATTTAAATTTATATCATTACTTCACCACACTTTTTTGTGGCGTAGAATGTTTTAAATAGGTGACATTATATCGTTATCTGTCAACATAGCTCAGAGATTTACGAGCCATTTCTCAATTTTTAATTGCTGTTAATTGCCAAAAGAAGTACATAAAAAGATTTCAAGAACTATTTTTGCAGCAAATTCTTTTATGGTAATGAGGGCTTTTGTGCGAGTGTTAATTGTAACCCGAATAATTGGCTGCTGTGACGTGTTTAACAAAACGGGGCCATTAATTTCAAAAGGTTTTATATTTTAATGCTGAATCGACCGCCTAAAAAATAAAAGGATGACAAAATGGTCGCAGCGCGAGACATTTATTTGAACGCGAACAAACGAAAGACGGGAGAGATAAATGAAGATCGGTTGGTTCGTCGATAGCGGAAATAAACTTCTGATAATGGTGACAACGATTGTATCGCATTCGTACTGCGGATTCGATCATTTAAAAGTGGAGATAAATGCGTCGAGAAAACAAAACATTGCGCCACCGCTGTCAACCTCTCGTTCATTAATCTGCCTCTCTTTCGATGGACATAATTAAGGAGAGAAAATTGAATGGGATTATAAATATTCGAATTTGCATATGCGATATTGGCGACGAAGCCAATCAATTCAGTCGAACCGATCAGAAGGACAAATGGGTGGTGTAATGGACCGTTCGATCTGCTCTGATTAGAAGATATACGAGCATAGGAATCTATAAAAAAAACTTTTTTGTATATTTATATATGCGCCACTCTTCCCTTCAGATGGCATGTTTATTTCGAAGAGATTTTATTGAGGGGTTTAAACCTGTCGATTTCGATCGACGATAAACATTCGATGATAAGAAATGTCGTTAAATAGAATCAAAAGTTCGATGAAATCGATTCCCTTGACATTTAACTGCAATGTAATAGTGATTGACTCGAATATAGTTAAATATACCGAACCAAAGTTTAAACTCGTCATTGAATTAAGTTATCTCTTCAGCAATTTGTTCCTTGATTTAGTGATTATAAAAGAAGTACTTATTTTTTACAAAATAACACTAAAATATCAATGTGTAAAACGAGAACAATCAGTTATTCTTTCTTTATGTTCAAAATTATATTTTAATTAAAATTTCATCTTTGCAACTCAATATAGAGACTGTCTCAATACATCATTACTGACATTAAAAACTGATTGAGAGAATCACGTATATTTCCTTTTCTTCAGCTTCTTAATTTGATTCTATTTTATCTTTATGACATCAGTCATATTAAAATTAAAAGAAAGGACAGATCTTTTATCGTATTAAATTCATAACCACCTTAGTGGAATGGTTATTACGCTAATTTTCTATTCCTATGGTCCTGAGTTCGAGTCCTAACTATTAGAAACTCGAGTAATTTCGCATTTCTCAATTCATCCATTTGAAATCATTCGAATCTAGAATTTTTAGAAGTTACGAAAAATCAATATATAACCCTTACGTTTCATTGACTTTCTCCTTAACAATCGTTACCCCATGTTACATCATTCCGTTCCTCATTGGTTTAAAACCGACCGCAATTCTCTTTACACCAATCGAGCCATTGAATCACCCGATGTCAGCAACTCTTGGTGACATAATCCCTCCTCATTACCACATCTGCTGGCAGATCTTCTCGTCAAACGAGTCCTCCCACGACGAACACCCACTTCGGGAAATTCACCTCCGTCACGTGGTACTTCCGGTCGCGTGCTGCTTTCGAAAAAGTGAACGGCAATGTACACAAATGGGAAGAAGCAAACAACATCCATCAGACGGACTCTTCGTTGGTGTTGAAGGAACATCCGAGACGTCTAAGTTATGGCGCGGGGGCAAACATTGCAGTGAAAACTATAGAAGCCCTGGGGGGAAATATAAACATGCACCGCACGCACGTGAATGCATCTCCTGAACGAGAACGTTTTAATTATTTGGAGAAATCCCCGAAAAAATATAACCTCAGCAACGTCTAAATAGAACGGAGTGAAGCAGAAGGAAAATTGACACCAGATGAACCCATTAGTTTATTAAGGTGTGACTTAAGTTTCCGACATCAGAGAACCGATATTCTACAAATTTTTCAGGCTCACTAACCCATTATTTTTTTGATGAAGTATACGTAACTTGGTTAGCTTAAGTCGATGACTAAAGATGATGAAAGAATATCCCGACACCTCGCTGTGAGACTGAATTAGTTAGAGCTTCTACCACGGAGGTGAAGGTGGGTAGTTCGAACTTCAGACACGTCTACTTTCACTTCAGAATTTAAAAACGTAGAATTATCAGTTGGGCATGAAGATATCACAAGCTTTAAGATGATATAATTATGCGTCTCCTGTCAGAGTTAATATAGGAAAAATAAACGTGTGCCTTGTAGATCTTGTGTATACAGGAGAAATATCGATCTTGATTATGACATGGTACGCAACGAGTATTGACCGGAAAATACACATGACTATTCGATAGATATTTCCTCGTAAAATACGTATCAAATTTATGATTTTCACACTATTCCTCTCGCGATGAAATTATATTATGCTGCACTAAACTAAAATATTAAAATATTCTGTACAATCATGCATGCATCTTTTGGTTTACGAATTTAGTTATGGATCGGCTCATAAAACCCAAACCGTTAATAACACGTAGCACTCTTATACGATAGCCTGTTCTACATCACCTGTGCCTTCTATCTCTAGCAATGATACTCCACAGCGACCCACTGCATCGTAAACCTCGTCCCACTATAAGCTCACCCCCATAGTAAAACAGCCTCTGCAAATTTCCCCTTAGTCAACCAACTCCGGATTCATTGACTACCGCACGAGATTTCCTGGAGGTATGCACTGCTAAATAGATAGTTATCAATGGAGAATTCACTCGACCGTTAAAATACTGTAAAGGGAATGGGTTGCAGTTCGCAAAAATAATGAGTCGGATCGGAGTCAGCTGGGGAACGTGGGTGCGTGAAAAAAAAATATGCATGAGGAATGCCCAATCTACCAATCTGGTCCCATTAAGTGCGACATTTCCATTCCGAGAACATTACGATCGAACGGCAAGCAATAAGCACTCGAGGGCGTTTGTTGACAAGTGTCCCAGGGCGAGCCTCGACTTGTCCCTTGGGTACATTAAACGCCTTTTTTAAAGGGGGGGTCTCTTGTTAACGCACCCCCTGACCAATGAGGGACTCTGGTTTTTATTGCCTTTGCCCCCCCTCCCCTTTTTTAATGCCCTTCGGGGGGTGTGAAGGAAATTCATCCACGCGAGAGAGCACGCTTTTAGAGAGAGAGTCTTCTGAGCACGCCAGACAAATCACGGGCGTAAACAGCCTTCTCAGGGACGATAGGAATCGAAGTCCTGGCACGGATCCACGGCTGAAGACGACCTCCGAAAGGACTTTGGCGTCTCGATGGTGGAATTCGGTGGACGCGCGTGGCGAATTGTTGAGGACCAGAGCCAAATGTGTCACTTATGAAAGACTGACAATTTCAGAGGCGTCTGCGATAAGAATACGAAGTAGATATGAAGTTCCGGTAGATTTTGTGGAATTTTTTCTGCGCAGGTAGGAATTTCTTATGTTATTTTAACTGGAAGGCTTGGACTTAGAAATAATAGTGATAATTCAAACAGAAAATTTACAAGTTTTTCGGAGAAAGTATATAATATGTTAAAAAAATCAAAAGATTATCTGAGCTTGTGTCTTAAATAGATCACCGTTTTATTTTCACTTCACTTGTTCCATGCGTCCTTATTAAACTATAATTTTACATAGTTACCAAACATTTAAAACCATCTTTTGCATAAGCTTCCGTTATATTTCAATTCAAATCTATCTAAACAATTGAAACGATTCCTTAGAGATGACCATTCTAGATGACCCTTAATAAAAATATTATGATTTCTCAGAGCTATAATAGAAATCTGCTCCTTATTTTCCTGCCTTAAATTGTCAGATTTGCTGGAACTAACGATCGCCTCGAAAAGAATTTACAATTTTTACGAAATGAGCTGATTTATCTATTCAATTCTTTCTTTTCTTCAAAGACCACTCAGAATCCTTATTTTTGAACTGATCAGTAAATCAGGGGTCTTCTTAGAAGTTGACAATTGTTTCTCGAGGTATTTATTATGTTCGGAACCATATAAAATCCTCTATTTCCTCCAATGGAAATCAACTCTAAACGAATTTAATTGTACATTTACATTACTACATTTACATTACAAAAAGTACATATGTAATATTGTAGCAATGAATGAAAGGATACTTATGTTGCCATTAATTCCGGCACCATACCATACATAAGAGAGAGTCGACGCAATAAACCTTTAGCTATTCGTCTCTGACAATGATTCTTCTCGGAATTACGCTATCAGATGCGATAAAAACGTGTGTAGAAGATCGGCGTGAAGGAAGCCAAACACATCGAGACAAAGGGAACGAAAAGAGTGGTTGGCAGCATGTCGAAAGTGCTTTGCCTATGTCCTTGGTGAGCTTATGCTTCGCTCTTTCATTCGATAATGGAGTGTAATTAGGCGGAGGGACGAAGGACACCATGATTCTGAAAATGGAAATCTTCTCCCACGCGACAATCGTATGAACGGATGAACGAATATCGTAATCTATTTATACGAACGATCTTTCGATTAAAATTTCGTCAAACTCTTTCGTCTGAGAATTACATTTCGCGCTCAATTATTTGCAATACGTTAATACGGATATTATTAGGTTAGTAGGCTGTTTCGTTAATTGTTTAAGTTTTTATTTACTCTATAAATACAATTTGAAAGTAAAATAACTAAAAAAATACGTGTTGCTGAAAATATAGAGGGAAAGTCAATACATTTCAAGCCATTTTCTATTTACAATGCAAAAAATCTCATGTTTTTTAATTATATACAGTGAAAAATGATGTCTTCCATGTCCATCATCCTATATTTTATCCCGATTCCTATTTTTACTTTATACTTTATGGTTAATGTTAGTTATCTTACGCGGATAATGACCTATATTCATCAAGTAATATTGGAGCTATTAATAATGAAAGTATTCGTCATGGTAACCAACTTCCATAGTTGACTCACAGCGAAAAATCTGTTTTCCTCCGAGTTCAATCTACTTGAGCTAGCTTCAGAGAAACTTTCATGGAAGGTTGTTATATTTACGATGATAATAAACATTTACAAATTTATTTCTACGTTCAGTTTCCTTGCCGTTGCGAAATTGTCGTGCCATTTGACGCTATCATGGCGACATCAATTCAAAGTTTTCGATCGTGCAACCGTAACTTGTATTGCCTCGCGTTGATGACCACCTCTCGGCAATAAAAACTAGGGACATTCTGTTATAGCTTTCCGGTGGAGCTAAATAAGGTAAATGGCAATGTTTGTGTCACTCCGTCCTTTCAAACGGTCCCGTATTTTTAGATTGGAAACCAACGTGCGACTGTTCACCTGTACCGTTTTGGGGACTAATGTCGATTGGCACTAGGAATGAAGTGCGTCATAATTCTATCACGAATCACTTTTTATTGTGGAACGATTCCTACGAACCTCGAGTTTTAACTGAAAACGAATCCAGGATAAAGTTCAACGAACTAACATTTTAATATATTCTCTAGCGAAATAAATCGCTGAATATGTTCTTACGAATACACTTAGACCAGATTTACCCTTTGCAATTCATCCATTTGGATATTTAAAACTTGCACTCCCTTGTATTTTATCGAAAAATTCTTTAAAACAGATTTTAGGCTCAGGTAAGAATTTGATGAATAATCTTTATTTGCGAATAGATCTGAGATTAATTCGAATCTATACTATTCTATAATTATCTATAATATTACTATCTATACTATTGAATCTATACAATTCTTTATTTTTTCATGATTACTCTTCATTTAAAGATTATACACGTATATATACGTTATACGATTATACGACTAAAATTAAATATCGCTTTACCATCTCGTATTCAAAGTCGAGGAACGATTAACAGACTATCAAATTAGTCAGTAAAATAAACAGGAGTTAACATTAAATTGAGGTTAAGAGTTAGCATATTTCACCGCCATAAATTAACCTCTGATTTATGTGAGATTGACGCAAAGTTTATCTCGTGTGCAACTTTCAGTATCTGGGGGCTAATATAACGTGTCATCCTCATTGACCCCTGTATATCTCCAGACGGGTTCAGGTCGCTTCCAATCTGCCCGCCACTCCTCTTTATTAACAAGTTAACGCTCAAACAAGAGGTCTCCTTGAGAGCGCCAAATTCCTCGCGTGGGCTGAGGACAGCGTGGGAGATGCCTTCTTTAACAACTGCTTTTTCCATACAATTCAGCATTTGCGAGGAGCGGATTCCACAATCAGAGGGGAAGAGCGCTTTTAACGCCTCTACAGGAATAACTTGGAAGCCTTGATCTGGTAACCAAGGAGATTCTCCTTCCCTTCTCCAACGTGAACTTCAGTTGAACAAAATGAAGGCGAATTAGAAGGTCAAAAGATGAAGTTACAGTATGGAAAAGTCAGAGCGAAAACTCGATAAGCTTCAAAAGATAATGATTGGATTAGAATAACTATGGAAAATCCGCTGATAAATAAACGAGTCTAGAAACTTATTCATTCATATAGAATCGGAAAAACATTTAGCAATGAATTATTTATGAAAATAAAGAATAAATACTATAATAATTTTATAAAAATAATGGAAATAAAGTTACAACACACAAAAATATAGAGAGAAATACTGAAATTGAGATGTCTATCACGATTTTATCTTGTTTTATGACCAAATTATTGATGATAAACTAACTGCCTCGATTTAATTTTAGTTTATTTTCATTTTATGAAAGACTTTTCTGATGAAGATGAATAAAATCTATATCAATTCCAAATTTTGCTCTCGGAAAAGTGTGTAAACCCAAACATGGAATATCTGAAAACAAAAATATTCTTCACAAACTCGTTACGGATTTTTTGAGAGAAGCACATTTTAAATATAAAATTTCATCTTAGATGGAATCTTCCAAAAAATATGAGAAGTAACCCTATCGAAAAAATACCAGTCTATTAATCTTTACTTATAATTAAAGTATTTCGGTGGAACTGAAAACCTTTCTGGCATTTAATGTTCGTTTATATTGGCAACAGTTCGAATATTTTTGTGACGAAGATAGAATCCATCTCATGGAATCACACTTATAAAATGCTGATTTCTGGAGAGAATAAAAGATTCGGAGCGGAGCTACTCACGCTCCATCTCCTTCAAGAGATGCTCCATCCTATTCTCCGCTGGAGACCTCCTCAGCACAGACTTGTTTGCTTTGACATCTCCCAAGTTCGCCGCTCTCTCCCACGTTTTTGTCGAGACTCGCATTCACAATTGAGGAAAAAATTTCGAGGACCGGATGTGCATCTTGTCTCCAGACATTGCTTTCGGCCGGGATGCGAAGCAAAGACCCTCAAGCTGGAGTTCTTTCTTTATTTTCACGAGGAAACTTTTATATGAATCCTCTATGGTTTCCATTAGTTCAAGGGCAAGATATTTGCTTCGAGACTCTCTTTTAATAAACTTTCGAGGATTCAAACGTTTCCCAAATATTACCATAAAATATTTCGATATTTTGTTTAAAATAACATTATTTTATCATTGACTTTATCATTCGGATAGTTACAGTAATATGTATGAAATGCCATTGAAAACCTCAATTGTTTCTAAAAAGTTTGAGATTTCGTTACTAAGCAACTCCTCAATTAAATGATTTTTTACGTAAAACTGTCGGTAATTTATAATATTTAACTACTGTTCAAGTAATACTTTTGATCTCTTTCTCAAACTTTTAATGAACAATCCAAACATCTATAACTTGGCAATAAGTTTCCACTGTATCTCGTTTAGAGTTGAACAATTTGTTTTTGGCTTGCAGTATGTTCAATCCAAAGAGCTGGATGTGATATTTTAAACTGTTTCAAATACTTTGAACAGAACAAAGTCAATCATTTCAACTTTCTACTACTCTCTTCATTGAACATCTCTCCCAAAGTTCATCTTGAAGATTTGATGTTACGCAATGGATTTAGATAGTACGACTCAGAGTAAAAAGATTACAGAATATTTTTGATTGATCTTTTTCCGAAATGAAATCGTTTATCGGATTGTTCACTGTGACGCATTGTGCTTCCCAATTGTAATACTCTCCGTGACACAGGGAAATTCTATTTGAAAACGTTTTTCCTAGAGTATTTCTATATTTACCTAAGATGCCTCAAGAAAATGACTAAACCTTACATATAGAACTTATGCGGGAATTTTTGCATGAAAATGAGTCGATAGTGGTAATGGAACATTCTAATTTTCCAGCCATATGAATAATATTAATTTTATTCTGGTAACAGTTAAAAATTTTAACCATCACCATACGTTTAAAGTATCAGACATTATAATGATCAATAAATAATTTTGTCACAAAATAAATATTAAAGGTAATTTATTTATAAAAATAAACTCATCTCCAGTTATTATTTGCCAATTAAATATTTGAGATTGCAAATTCATGCCTAAATTAAACTCTTGTTGTCAGAAATCAATAAAAAGTAGAGTTTATTTAATGCTCAATTGACTTCAATAAACATTTGAGCACATACGTATCAAAGGGTAGATGCTAGTCGAAAATACAAATCTTCGATCCAATGAGGCGTTCAAGGGAAGAACGGTGAGTGTATTGAGCTGACGCAATGCAGCGGTATTTCACGACCGAATTGAGATACACCGAGAAATTTCTCCGTTGTAACGTTTCATCACCCAACTTCACAACTCCATAAACTTGGGGAATTTCCCATCCTTTTCGTATGGGGGTGCTATCAATCCTTTTTTATGAGGTCACGCCCGTGACTACACGCGCACTCCGATCCATGATTAAACTATTCCGAAGACGGGGCCGTAAACTCTATCACGACAATCAGTTGCGACCCTTCTAATATCTCGAGTACACATCTCCGCTCTTTCTCAACACGCGCGTGATCATCCCGTGCTTAATTCCTCTCACCTATCACCACGCATCACCACCCCTCCACAGCATTCCCATCGACAAAATGAAATTGTGGAACGCGATCTTTAATACGAAGCGTTTCCCTTAGTCTACTCTCAACTTGGTCTTACATTGTTTGTTGCATCATACGTGTATACGTGTGAATTTATTATTGACCACAGTTATGACGTAAAAAATAGCTTAGGGTTGAATTTATGAATGCTTCTTTATAGTCTTTCTGCTGCTATTATTTACAGTATATTTCCTGTCAGCAAGTTTTAGCAACTTGTGTCAGCAACTTGTATTTGAAGCAAATGAAAGAGACTTATGTTTACGACCGAGTTTAATCTTGTGAGTCTCACAGGTCGTAATAAGACTAAGATAGTTAATGAAACCTTTCAATAACTCTCGTTAGTGTTTCTAGAAGTGTTTTTTATGTTTAAAATCACTTTCTCGTTCTTTCCGCGAAATTTACGAAGCACGAACTGAAATGTCGTTTTGCATGCGAGACAAGGAAGAACGATCAAACAATCTGATGCACATAAAACAAAATACATCCTTAAAAATTAATGGTTCATTCCTATCTATATAGACATATCTTACGAAGCTTACAACAAGATCGGACATTCCTTAATTAAATCCAAGTTTTAGTCCAAGGTCCGATTTGGAAAATTTTCTCTCTTTAAACCTGCAAAGTCCCTTCCTTCTCTTTTTCCTCTTCACCGCTCTTCCTCCACTTTCCCTCCTTAACGGCGGGTCTTTATATTAAACCCTCCGTGTGCATGGCCACATCCCCTGTTCATCCGAGGAGGGGATGGGAGTCATTAGCGGAAGAGGTGAGTTGGATGCATCAACAAGAGAGGTGAGAGGGAAAAAAAGCTGAAGGATAAACGCCATTCAAAGAGCCAAATGGAGATTTCACCGCCATCTCCACCATTTAGTTCCTTAGTTGAAAAAGAGCATAGATTGGCTTACGGACGTGTGAATTAAACAGGAGAAAGAAGAGGCGTAAATTCCACGAGTAAATGAGAATGTACATCAGCATCTTCCGCAATTCTTTGAAATATTTTCCTCTATACAATTAAATTCGCTTTGGTTAAAAAGTAATAATTATATTTTCATTCAAAAAGAACGTGTATAAACGTCTCACCAGGTAAACTTCGTTGTAATGTAAGAGTGATAATTAAAATGTTTTGCTCAAGAGTATTAAAATGTTTTGCTTAAGATGGACGCGTAAGTCAAATACATTGTTTTGTATCAATAAGTGACGAATAAGAATAGAAAAAGGAAACATAGATATCAAAGAGGCTAGTATACTGATACTTAAGAAATAAATGTCCATTATATGAAATGTGAAAAACCTTCCTTTAATTAGAGAAACCTTTTTGAGGTGAAATCTGCTATATTGCTATACTTTTCCAAGAAAATATAAAAATAAGTTCAATTACCGAACAAGTCCTTTATTGATTTTTGAAATAATATTACGAGTTGAGATTCTGGATACATAAAATGAAGGAAGCAATTTAATAATTAAGTTTAATATGAGATCATAGGAAGAGTTAGTAACACGATGTAAAATCATTCTATAAAATCAGAATAAGATTGTTTTTAAACGTCTTTTTTCCGTGATTGTTCCCATAACAACGGAAAATGAAGTCGTCTGCTACACGAGGTGTCGAACAAACAACTATCCGAGAGAGATCCAATAAAATCAACGAGACTTCAAAATAGCAATAAAAACAGTGGAAGTACGACATTGCGGGTATTCTTTATGAGCGCTAAATAAAAGCGAAATGAAGAGAGAGACGAGGCAGAATACCTGTCTGAAATAAAATGAGGAACGTTAAAAGAAAGAGACTGGCTAGCGTTGCATAAAGGAGCATCATTAGCGTGTTTCTTAAACTCTGCAAACACGCACACCCATCTTCTTTTGTTACTGCAGACAGAGGCGTTAACCGCTCGCGCAGGCGTGAAGTAAAGAGAGCAATGAGGTGCCAGAGACGAGCGTTCGAGGCCAAATTAAAACACAAAAACTTCTTCCGCTTATGTCTTCATAATTCCTTAAACACATAATTCAGCGGAGAGCTTTGTTGCCGGTGGTAACCACGGTGATGAGGAAGGAATTAATCCAGTCGCTCCTCGTATACACCAAATGCCAAAGTTTTAAGGAAGAGCAACTCTTCGGGATACGGATGACTAAGGTTAAATTAGGTATTCATGATTCGCCATGAATGTTAAAAATATGCACATAACCTTTTAGTTTAAACTTTTTTCCTTATATAGTACGACAGTAACTATACTGGAAACTTAACACGAATGAATAAGAAAGTTTTCCTCGCGGTCAATAATACGAAAAACGTTTTACTTTCCCATTATAAGACGGATAGATAGATCCACTTCTATCTAAACTCTTTCACACTTAGAATTTACACTAGGTATAATTTTGAGCGTATATTTTACTATACATATACTCTTATAAATGTTGTACATATGTGTATATAGTTATTAACTGTTGACCTCAACAAATACCAATTATCCTCTCACGGTAAAACTATTTGTGATTTACAATAGTACTCACTTAGAGCTATAAATACTTATTTATTCATTCGTGTCCATAGTCTTCTAGATTCAAGCATAGAAGGTGTTTGATTGTTCCAATAAAAACAAATTTTCATGACCTTTGCTTTTCAGATTACCATAGAGATGGATATAGAGAGACTGATAGACACGAGTTCATTACGAGTACCGAGGGACGCGTATCCCCTTAAATGGAAGTTTAAAGGAGAGAATGATAAAGGGAAGCGTCAAAAGAAGAAAAACGCTGCCGGAATGAGGGGAAATGCGGAGAATGAGATGATAAAGAAAAGGGTATTTTGGAAGAAAGAGCTTTTTGACCCAACGAGGAGGCTTTGAAAGAGCAAAGGAGGGCAGACATGCGCTTGCTAATGAGAAAGCAGTCTCCAAATGCGAATAAAAATGTAAATCCACTCCTTTTTTACTTCTAAATGCAACTAGTAGATGCGAATATAGTTGAGAATGGCTTAGAATCCTTAAAAAATATACACCAAATTCATTGCTGAAATATAAAAATGACCATGACTTTTAAAGAAGTTTTAATTAAAGATATTTATTCTGCGTGTATCGTGACAGTTTATTTATTTTGGTCTTCGAGCTAAATTTTATTCATTCTATTATTCAAATATTAGATTATATTATAAGATTCAAACATTAAAATATAATGCATAACATATAGAAAAACTGTAATATACACAATTTGTATGAAACCTGAAGGTTCTGAAAAATACTTGTCATTCAAATAAAATACATCTCAAACTAGTAAAGGTAAAAGGTTACTTCGGAAGTATCTCGCTACAAAAACAGATTAATGTCCCAAAAGTAAAACGTAGCTTCCAAATGCATCTTTCACTTTGAACATAATTGAAATAGGTTGAGTAATATCCCTTCTTAAAGTAAAGTTTAGAGAGTTTAAGTAAGAATAAAAGAATAGTGAAAATAATGCGACGTATATTCTTAAGGAATTGAAACAAAAAATAATAAAAAAGCAAGGGATGGCGAAGAAAACATAAGATGATGCACGGGAAGATTTTTCTTTCAAAAGTAGCGTAAGCAAAACAAGAAGAATTAGATAAATACAGAACATTGTGCGGCAAATAGTAGAGATGTAAGAAAAAGCAGGAAATGTGTTGACTTTAGAGGGTGGAGGAAGATGAAAAGTTTTAGGGGGGTTGTGTTGACGGGGCACGTGGCCAATGGATCGTTTGGTTTTTGGCTATCGTTGGTTGGAAATACCAGGAAAAGTGAGCGGCGATGTTTAGGCAGGCGACACCGGAAGGGACGTAGGGTGGGACTTTGAAAAAACAAAGAGCCCGGCGGAAGTTAAAAGGATAGAGGGGAAATTTTTAATGATCCCCGCTAAAAGAGGGTGAAAGATTTTTCCATTCAAGGAGATCCCAAAAAACTTTGAATTTTCTTCCAAAAGGTTCATTATCGCAATAATTAGTTGTGTAGTTTAATAGCTCTAAGCCGTACTGAATGGTTGAAATGACTAATTGCTAACACCTCTTTTGTGAATGGTATAGATTTATGAATGAATTTAACTAAGTTCTTAATATACTTTTAACGTTTGATGATTCTTACAATGAACCGACAATTAGGTTCATTAGGGGAGATATAGAAAACTAAAGAAAGGAAGCAAAATATACATTTGCGTTATATGTACTAACATAAATGCTATAGAGCATTATAATCTCTATTCTTCATCGGAACTGAAGAAAAAGATATGCAGTACAAGTTATGCAGTGCACACAATTTCTTGAATTTATCACATTATTATTTTCTTTAAATATCAAAAACTATTTACTCCACATAAATATACGTAAATACGTAAATATTTACGTTGCTATAAACAAACATCATTTGAATACTAGAATGAATTCTCAATGTATTCTAATGAGAAAATTCAACAATCGCATTCGTCGCAATTAAGAAATAGTTTGTTTCTAGCCTCAAAACTTATCAGAATCATCATCTAATTTATCCAAAATCTCGTTATTTCTGATCGTTAACTATATTTAATGACCTAAATAAGAAACTTTATCCAATTTCCCTTCTTTTGGTGCTACTTTCAAATCCATACGTTGGTAACTTCTAATTTAATTTTGCAAAAGAAAGGAAGCATACAAGTGATAAAATCGAAGTTTACATGTATTTCTTATGGGAATAGTTTTTCCCTTCTGTAGCTGAACTTAGTACTCTGATTAAAAAAAGTTTTCAGTAACGTTTAATAAGATACGCGTATATTTAAAAATTCCTAAACACTTTACGAACATTAGAAAAAATTCTTTTGACGTTTTACGTTTCCTTTACAAGAATGAATTGACGGAAATAGGACGCTTGGATAAAAAACTCCGGAAAGGTATTCTCGGGAAAACAGAGTTTGAAAAGTTTAGAAGGGAAGACGGAAGAAACAGCAAACCTACTCCAAACTTCTATCCGAAGCAACAAGTTAAACTAAGTTCAAAGAACTTAACGGCAATATCAGAGACACTGTATATACGAACTTTATTTATTTCGTGATACGATACCTCTATCCGTTGTCAAGGAAAATAACATAAAATGCAAAAATAGAGTTTGATGATCGCTCTTTGGAGCCGACAGAAGAGTATTTCTCGAAAAAGACTCGTCTCTTCAAAGTTTATACATGGAATTGACATTCTTTTATCAACAAGGGTTTCCTTTGTTCTTTATATTCCGATTTGGAAACGTATGAATCAGTCGTAGATGTTTTCTTGTTAAACTTATATCGTAACGTTAGCGAATTACTTCCTTACAAAATATTCTTTATATTTCGAAATTTACATTCTTTACATTACGAAACTCTATTTCTTTATATTAATTGCTACTTAAATAGAAAATTAACAGAAAAATTCGATCTTTAGTTGTACTTGCTGAATATGTAATTACTTGAATGCAGTTGAATTTCATTACGAGGATATTTATGAAATTTTCTAATTATTCAAACCAGTGGGAAAATGTCCCTTTCCGGAAGAAATTTACGTACTGTTTATCGTCTCTAGTTTTTATTGCATTATTTTTAATTGCCCGCGCCTTCGTTTTCTCCCAAAACTCCCTAAGCGACGTTGATGTCAACGGTGCAAAGTTTTCTCCATCCAATTAAGAACCTCCTTAATGCGGTCATATAACACCCTGTTGGGAATATTTCACCGTGCCTTCAGACCAAATAAACGGAAAATGTCCGGGCGGTCTATCTATCCGACGGGAATGTTGTGGTGTGGGCGGATGACCGGGAAGGGAGAGGAGAATACGATGTGCGTTGGGTTGCGTGCTCAGTCCAGACACCCTTTGGAGGGATCTCTGGGCAGACCAGGTGTCCTCCATGTGCCTCGCGTGATCGCTGGTCGCCTCGGTGACTTACGCCCTCCTTGTTGTCCCCTTCTCCTCATAATCGCAAATGCATCACGGGTGGGAATTACATACTATCAGCACCGCATACGAACGTAACAAAAAAGTAGACCAGATGGGGCTAATTTTCCACTGTCCCTTCCCGGCGCCTAACTCGAGAGATTCGGGAGATTTCGATTCTATCGAAACAGGCGATGAAAAGTGGGTGGACGTCTATAGTTCGCGTGGGCGGAGGTGAGATACGGCGCTTCCGAGTTGGAAATCCAGGCGTTCCCGAAGACAAGGGAACGGGACGTGAAAAGATGCTAATTTTCGAATGTACGATGTTTCGCGCCCATTAGTTACCCCGGGAGATGTCTGTCGCAATTATTTCACCCGGAATCCGAAAGGTTCATCCCGAAAACAGGGATCGAGGAAAGTTATTTCGAATTTATCGTGGGGAAAAGTGTTGGCAAAGAAACTTGAGTAAGGTGTTTTTTTTGGTATTGTAACACATAAATGTCATACTCTATCAAGAAGTTTAAGAAAGTATGAAGTAAATTAATCTTGAATATTGAGTCTAAAAAATAATAAAGCATGATTAACATATATATTTTAAATTGACGTTTTGACTTAAAATAGAACTTTTGAACGAAGAATAGAACTTTTGAAGAACATTGGATAGGTAGGCAAAAGTCAATTTTGACATACTTTACAATCGAAATTGATACAATATCACTGATTTCTACTTAAATATAGTACATTTAATTATTTTATAGAAGATAACAGTATCATGCGGAGAAATTTTCACCGCTTCATTTAGTGCTATTTGAATTTAGTTTAAAAATTTTTCAGTTCTATTTATATTAATTCTATTCTAGTCATTAAAATTGTTGAAATTTTTAAGTAACCAGTTCAGAGAAATCGTTCTATAAAATGATACCTATATGATATGCTGTAAACATACTTATTAACAAAAAATAATGACTGTCTTAGATGAAATATTACGATTTTCTAAAGTGATGGAATTTTTTTACATTTTAATTACTGTATCTAATTTTAATATTTAACGCCTACATTACGTAAAACATAACATTTTTCAGTAAAAGAATTTTCAAAGAACTATAGATATGTTAATACGTGCAGAAGTAACGTCACGAAACGAGACAGAAAAGCAGAGATGAAAAAACGTCAATATCTAATTTCGCAGTCCGTTCACGAAGATGTGGAAGGCTTCTTATTCCAAGACCACACTCTTCGCCTTAAACGGAGATTGGCTTAAGGTGAACATCGCACGGGCCTCCCACACTCCTAATAGAGGCGGGGGATTAGACCAGGGTCGATTAGGCAGGATACTCCGTGGCATCCAACAATGATGTTGCGTCGCTATGATAGGCAAAAGCTACTTCCACACGCACACTCCCGTCACAATGGGACCTCCCTCCACGTTAAGAGATAAGGGTGTTCTCCCTTCCCCCATCATACGACCATCCTTTCCTTTTGGAAGCGACAATGACCCGAGCAATAGCCCTTAACACATTCCTACAAAACTTCCTTATCCTCCCAAGATTAACATACGGACCTTCGTCGATGGGTTTATGACCCACCTTATATTAAAACGGGATCCTTATCACGGTATTATTAGGCATGCGTTAAAGCGAATTACTTGTTCATAATTTAAAAATCATAATAAAAAAATGATGATCCGAAAATTAAAAAATTTGTCAGTTAATGTAGAAGAAATATTGATACTCCCTTTCTATCTAATGATACCTTGTATTCCATTATTATATATTTTACATCACTTTTGTATGTATCAAAGTTCTATATTAAGTATTCAAATTGACAGCTTATCAAGAATAGGTTTTTTGACTAAATTAGTTATTTTCTCTTCAAAAGAAACTGTTTCCCACTTTCCATCCTGTTAGACATGATTAAATTCATTAATCTGTAATTCAAATTTAACTTTTTGTTTCCTTCAATTTTTATCATTTTCAATTTTCATATGAATTGCATGCGATCTCTGTAAAAATTTCCTGAATGAGCTAGATTTCTATAATGCTTTATTCTAAACAAATTATTATGAGTCCCTCATTATTTTCAATAGAAAAAATATTCTTTTAATCCGTAATTATTCATTATTTTGAAATGAGATAAACAGCTCTATTTAAGAGGCTGGGTTCATGAACGAACCTAGAATGCATTAAAAGGAAATTCGTTTGAGCTAGATCCTTCCTCTTAAAAGGAAAAGAACAAATCTTGAAATATCATACACAACATATTTACGTATGTATCCCGCACGGCAAAGATATTCTTACAGACGAATCGATACAGCGAGAGGTATGCTGTAATACACTTCGTAGAATTTCATGATGAACGTTTCATATTACAAAAGAATCGTTTAGTACGTGTTAAAAATTAGGTATTAATGTGTCATGCTTATCGTCAATTTTTTGACAAATTCAGAATATCAGCTAATAAATATTTTGTCATGACCCTATCACATTTATTATTACATGACGTAATTCACCATAAATCTGACGTTAACACTCAAAAAGATGAGTTAAATGGTCTTAAATTTCTGCAAAAAGTTATGCGTATGCTGATTAGATACAGGATACATTCATTCTCCCGAATACGATAAATTCGAAATTAATTCTCAGAATTTCTCAATGAATCAAAACTTTGTGAAAAACCTTAAAAAGCGAAAGTTTTCGTGTTTGGCCATCAGATTACATAAAATATGGAACCAGAAAGTCACGTTTCAATCGAATGATCGCTATCCGAGTCTTTGTTTCCGTTTGATCATTTTATTCCATCGTAAATCGTTCCAATTATAGTTTTTCTTTTGTTTGTGGAATTTCCTATACATCAACCTTCTATTAACCGAAGCTGTCATCATGCAGGACACGAATTCTTATCAGGTATATACTAGGAATTCGTTTCTAGTTGAAGGTATTAGTACATAATACTAAGTTTTAATTTACATATATTTACATTAATATTCAGAATACGATAAACCTCTTGCTGTTACATAAGTATTAGTTATAGAACATTTACATTTCGTATTTATACATTATGGTAATTATATATTATTATATTAACAATATTATTGGCTAAATGCAATTTCTTAGATATGAAGGTTATGTTTCAAAAAGAGCCGAATTAACCTTTCTAAAAAGAACTTTCATTACAATAAATGCAGACGAGGATTTTGACGCGGCAATTGATTGTGGGAAAAGGGTGGGTTATCTTCAGAGCCACGTTGACAACGCCCTCCTGGCTAGACACCGAGGATCACATTTTTCATAGCACAGATTTGATCCCCACCCACACTCCCTCCAACCATCCTTAACGGCATTCTCCTAGGAGTGCCCCTTGATGTTATGCAACGGATGATGCACTATCGCTTATCTAGATCGAGATAGCGTCTGTTCCCCTATTGATTTAAACGTATGCCACCATATTACTGAAAGCTTGAATAAATTTCACTCTAGGGTCATAAAAAGGTATGCTTTAATTCCCTAATGATGCTGCATATTATTATTTAAAAGAGCTTTCAAAAGAGATGAGAATTAATTTTAAAAGTATAAGTTCTAAAACTTTGAAGGAAATTTTATCCAAATTTAACAATAATACGACATAAAAAAGACGATAATAAGAATACCCGATGAATTATGGATGGTTAATAATAACATACTCGTGAGTACAATGTTCATATAAATAATTTAATGTCATATACGTATTGGATGACAATAATGAGTGATAACAATGGGTGACAATAATAGAAGACAATAACCGTTGACAACAATGAGCAACAGTATTTTTTTAGTTCTCTCAACAATCACAGTCATAAAGAAGCGTTAAGTGAAACTGAAATATTAAAGCACCTTCGAAGCATAAGGATGATGGAAATAAGCAAACGGAATCAATCGATAATTTTCGTGGGGGGGAGAGAATGTAGATTTAAGTTTCAGTTAAACTATACCTACGTCATAGCACTAAAAAATGGGGCTGCTATATTTCCACTTTAACGTCTCCCTGGTTCACCACACACACCTCAAAAACCCATAACGCACACTTTAACGACCTGGAAATCGTAAAAAAATTAAAATTTTGAAGTTATTCTTGGCAGAACCATTTCCTGTGCGCGCATAAAAAAGGGCTGCAAAAGACTTTATAATTCGCAATTAATTCCGTAATATTCCTCACGACTTTCTCCCAAAAAAAAATTGCGCTGGAAAATAACTGGAAGGAAACGATCCATTACGGACACCGGCATCGGGGGAAATTTCCAAGGGATGTATTATCATCCAAACTCCATCCTCCTCTTATTAATACCGTTCTTTTTTTGTTTCCTCCTCATCGATGCATCCTTACTTGACCTGCACCCGACCACTCGTTGAGATCACTCCAGAAATTTCCCCCTCGTACGTCCACTTATCCCAGAACCTCCTCAAACCTTACTCGACCCTCATCTAACTTTTCTAATCTTTTTTTTTTGTCTTCGCGTCTCTCCCGACAGCCGCCATTTTCTCCAAAACAACCCCTTTATCCTTCAAAACATCTCGCTCTCTCTCTCTCTTCCTTTGTTCCTCCCTTTATTTCCCTCCCTTCTCTTTAACGCGACGCACACACGCTCGCGTTAATTGTGCCATTACCGTGGAAAAACCTACCCTCTTCAAATCCCACTCGTTTATCCAACTTAGTTCCCGTTTCGTCCGCCCACCGCGCTGCCGCCGACAGTCGTTAGCAGAAACCTTTTTCCCTTCCTCTGCCTTATAAGGGCTGAGCGCCGTCTTTCTCGCTTATTAGCCACGAGGGTGAAGGCATCCCCTATCCGCGATACCCAAACTCACCTCCTCACACCCCTTCTCAGAAAGATATTCACCACGGCACTAATTCCCAAACAGCCGTCTACGGCTGGCAAATGGTTCGCCCGGAAAGTAGCATTGGCCGTAGATGTCTCTAGCGTCACCGATGTCTCGTTATCTGGTAATTTATATATAAGGGATGTTGAAGGGGAAAAAACAAGGGTCAAGCGCACAAGAAGCCCTATATGTACCTCCTTCGGTTGATTCCGCGTATAAATATTTATTTCGATGGCTATGAAGGAGATATTCCCGACCAAGTGTGGCGACGAGATGAGCTGAAGGGAAATACGTTTGGACATATACACGGAGGATGCGTCGTGTAAGACGGAAGATGCCGGCGGAATACTGAGGGGAATTGACGGTAGTAAACTAAAACGACCTTTCCACTAGGGCTTAAAGCTACACTGCAACTACTTGCTATCTTTAAATCATTATATTCCAATATCTTGGCAGGTATTGATAAAATCATTACTTTTCGGGATGAAACTGGTGATTTATTCCGGTTATATTAGCTAATAAATACAAATACAATACACTGCATGTACTACAGAAACTCCCTACAAGACACACGACATGTTTCAACTCATAAGCGTCCTTTTCAAGTTCACTTGATATGATAACAGATTATGAAGTAGCGAATTTTTGAAGAAAGATTTCTTTATATAATGCTCATGTACCCTGTTTTGATTCTCGAAGCTTAAGAAAACGGAGTAGGCAGGGTTCTATTAGAAGCTTCTTAAAGTTCAGAGATTCATTTCATGTACAAGAAAACTCTAAACTGCACAAACATTTACCAAGAGGATAAATTCTTTTTCATTCACGAGTTAAATCGAGGACGTAATTCCTTACGGTATCACAACATTTCCACAGAAATAACCGCAGAAAAAAAACAACTTCTCGTTATAAGGAGTTTAAAAATACGTAAAATTTCGGGATCTCTTTTCGGGCGAAAGTTTCTCAGATTACATCTAAGGGCTTTCGTCGCTCGCCATGAGTTAATGAAAACAATCTTTCGCTTTCCCGACTTTCAGCCTTATGTTTTGTCGAGTTCTCGGAGGAAAAAAAAATAACAAACGCAAATTCGGGTGATAAAAAAAAAATAAAAAAATCCCCCCTCCCCCTTCCCTTTTAGCCTCTCGGTTTTTACGGACGAGATAAGAGATAGTCGTTCTAATAAAGCCAAAGATTTACGATCGACTATCTCCCGCACAGTGGCCCGCGGAACAATAAAATATTCTTTTAATACGCCGAGTTTTTTCCGTCCCCGAATAATCTCCCCTCAGAAAAAAAAAGGATAAAGATGCCACTCCCGCAAAGCTCATGCGGACGAAGCACACACACACACACTGTAAATACGCGAGAATCATACGAGAACGGTCGACACCGATGGCGACCACGTGACCCGTTCGGATTTCGTGACGTCACTTCCTCATTGTTCCTCCCCGTTTTATCCCGAAGGGCATGACAGATGACGGAAGAGATAAAAGTCTAATAGAGCACAAAGCCGAAAAAGGGGGGGTTTTGTGAAAGGGTTATACGTATTCGGAAAAAGTTTTTGACGACGTTATTCCCTCTGTTAAAATGAAAGGTCCTTTTTGTCCGCGAGGTGGCGGCGATGTCACGGGACGTCGGATGGGTGTCTACCGGAGCGGTTTTAATCCTAGAGTGACCACCTTTTTAATCCGAGCATATATGAGGCCTATTGGAGATAAAATCTTGGGGAGTACCAAAAGGGTTGGCCGCCGAGCGATTATTCCAAACTGAATAATAACGCGAGATATTATGATTGAAAAGAATCGGATTGGGGATTAAGCATATGAATGTGATACGGGCTCGTTTCCGAAGGGGAGGAGTTTTCCAACCAAAATTGATCTAAAGGTGGATTGTTTTATTTTTTCGTAAAAATTATCGTTGGAATTAAAATTTACCTCCAAATATATAAGAAAATGGACAGGAAAAAAACTAATGAAAATATTCGTTCATTCCTAATAGTGAATATTCACAGATGCTCCACAATAAATTGAAAGAAGAAGAATTCAATATCTTATCGTCCAAAAAAGTCTGCAAGTAACATTGTGCATATTATTAATAGTAGTATAATGAAAAACTTGTGTAATTTTCACAGATTCGCGACCGGTTTCGTAATATATATTACGATGATGTAATGTAAAACTATGGCTTTTCACGAAGCCAAGTCTTCCAATATTGATTTCATTTATAGTAGTTTTCAGTTTCAGTCTTATATCGATAATATTTTCTAGATAATAGACTTCTCTCGTCTCATTAACTTTCACCTCTTATTTGTTGTATTGTGTTTGTTATATATGAAAAGCATTTAATCTACCACCGATTTATGAATAGATAAATTCAAAATGTGTTCATATTCTGAAATGCAAAGAATCCTTCATGCTTTCGAGTGCAGTATATATATTTCCATTTCTATCATAAATTTAAAGAGATGAATCCAACTTTTAATTTCGATCGTCCTACTCAAATACGTTCATTGAGAGAGTATTCCAACCCGCTTTACACACTTTGGTTGTAAAAAAAAGAATTAGGAAAAAAGAGGAACGTTTCGCAGTCCCGCCACATCATTAATTAAGAAAACGTCATGGGTTACGTAAAAATGTTTTCTCAGTCGTTCGCCCTATCACCTGGTGGCGGCGCTGCGAAAAACAACAAAAGTTGTTCCTTTCACTTTGAGAAGTAAGAAGGTCGATCGGGAGGAGGGGTTTGCGAAAAGCGTTTATTTTTCTTCATCCAATTAACACGCGAGATCCTTGGGTGATACTTCGGTGGATCCAAGGAGCGTTGTCAATCCGCCGCTCTTTTTTAATCTCACGCGGAGACGCCGTGCGTAAGGAGACGTTTGCGTGCTCCAGATTTCGGGCGGCGGTGGGGCGGAAAGAATTTCGCGTTTCACGCACGAAAAGGGACTTCTTTTTTTTGGGGGCCCTTCCACCTTTGTTTATTTCTTTTCGGTGGAAACCGTTTCTGTCTCGTTAAAGTAATCTCCGAGGAAATTTAAAACCCCTTTTCCTTTCCTTACGAAGTCTTTTCCGAATGCATTCGTTCGAAAACATTTCTTCCGTTTATCTTCACTCTCGTACGCTTCGATTGCTGTGGAAATTTCGACTCTTCTATTCGCTTTTTTATAATTTACTAGAATAAATCGTTTTAGACATTTCGATTTAAAATAAAAGGTAAATTTAATGAAACGAGGAATTTCAGAAAATAATCTAATTACGTTAGAAAAGGAAAGGAAAAATTATTCAGTCAATTCGAAATTAAAATTAACGATAAGAGAAGAAATTTTGCGAATGATATTTTAAAAAATAACATGACAATATAATTTAAAATCTAAGGGAAAAGAATGTAGATATATGAATATATATGATGATAGAAATTATTATCAAGTTTTAAAATGTATTAAATTAAAATTAAAATAATTGAGAAAGTAAGATATCTAGATTCTTGATTATAATTCTTGATAATTAATAAATAATTGATTTATACTTAGGTATAATAAAATGTAAATAGAATAGAAAACGTGTAACTATACGAATACATAAAAATGTTCCATATAGAACTATCTGATGTAAGATTTATAGAAGAGCAGAAAATTTTCTTACTATCAGATTACTGAATGTTTGAATGAACTTCTGTTGAGGCTTAGTTATATGATGAAGCTGTTGTTAAAAATTTCAAAATAATAGTAAATCATAAAATCTCTTCGCATTAATTTGTCATATCAACTAGGATTAACTTTATTCGACGTATTTTATTTAATTTAAACATGAACATACCGGCAATTACTGTATGAGATAGCTTTCCCTGATTACATTCAGATCATATCAATCGCTAATTTTGCTGATTTTATAGAAGAATAATTCATTTTAAAAGGAAATAATCACTAATTTTGTTTTAAAAATAGTTACGCATTCAGTTAGCTTCACCGTTTGGAACGAAAATATAATCTAGCTTTCAAACTGGAATAGGTAAATTTTTAAGTTATAAAATTGAATTTATCACGATTTATTAGTGAGGAACCCATATAAAGAATGTGGTCTTAGCCATTGAATATATTCTTATAAATTGCTTTGGATAATTTAAAGAGAGATCCAATGCCATAATTGAGAGATAACTTAGTGGAACATTATTCTCCCATTTAAAGTACATATTGTACTTTAATGAACGAGTATTCGAGATGAATTTCCATAAACTTATAATGCTATTTACATCATAATCATCCCGATAACTAAAACTCTCTCGTAGCACATTTATCTCGAAATGAATTAAGAGGTTGACTGCAATTTTCTTTATCTCTGAAGGAAAAGGAGAAATCAACTTGGAGATTCTCAAACAAACGATGAAACGCAGAACATGAATAAGAAACGAGGGGATAAAGGAGGCGAACTGTAATTAAAAACAAATACGAACGATAGAGAGAAGTCTGAGGGGAAAATTAAAGAGAAAGGGAGAGGTTCAAAAACATTAGCTCATCCCTTTTCTTTAGCCATTTTACAGAATTAAAATTACGGAAGGAGTCAAACGTGTCGTTTTGGCGTTTTAATTGCCTTGGATCTGGAAAACGGACACGCTTTCTTAATCTCCTCTTTGCTCTAATTGGGTTGGGCGTTCTTTTCATCGCCGAATGCGCAATCATTCGAACGGGTGCTTATGTTTTCCTTCCTCTTTGTGACGACAAACAAATTCCATCTTCATCCAGTACGATATTTTCAAGATTCGTCTCATTTCTTAATATTTCCAAATGCAAAAAAACTATGGCAACTAGTTTCAATTAAGTGTTTCATTAAACTGCAATAATAGATGAATCTATCGATATCCCAAAACAAGAACGATAGTAAAAGAATGATGTTTGTAAGATTTTCAAGTTCCCATAAGAATTTGGCCCACATCAAATATTTCCTATCGTTCTACGGCACACGAACACAGTTACGCTTTCGTAGTTCTTTAGAATTTGGAAGTGCAATAACCGATGAGTCAATTTTTACAAGCTTTGTTGAGTTTTCTTTTTTATCTAGAACAAAAAATTGGAGAAAAGTACAACTAGAGGGATACGATTTATATAACTTTTTTAGTAATTACAAGAAGTACAAGATTAAGATTTACTTCACCTACTGTTTTATTTATCGAACATCTTGTAACGTAACTTCATTCAAAACCATTCATCCAATCGTCATGAAAATTTGGGAAATAATTATGAATATCCCCTGGAAGGTTTTTGAACTTTTTTTTTAATCTGAGAACTTAGTTTGACTCAAGAAGGAAAAACTGTTCCCATAAGTAATATAAACTAATATAAGTAATATAAAGATTTTATCACTTGCATGCTTCACTTTTTTGCAAAATTAAATTAGAAATAACCAGCGTATGGATTTAAAAGTAGAACCAAAAGAAGGGAAATTGAATAAAGTTTCTAATTTTGGTCATGAAATTAAGTTTACGATCAGAAATTACGAGACTTTGAATAATATGGATGATAATTTTGAAGAATTTTGTGGCTATAAACAAACTATTCCTTAGTAACCACGAATGCGATTGTTGAATTTTCTCATAAGAACGCATTGAGAATTTATTCCAGTATTCAAATGATGTTTGTTTATAGCAACATAAATATTTACGAATATTATCGTGGAGTACACGGTTTTCGATATTCAATGAAAATGATATTGTGATAAATTCAATAGATTGAAGTATGCACAGCACAACTTGTTGATTTGATAACGTTACTTACTTTTGTAACAAATTTAATCTATTTTCAACATTTAAACTTATTTTATGTATAATATCCAATACGCTTTTGATAAGTGGACCTCTAGGATGACTTTATTCCTTCGAATAACAACTTAAAATTTTTAAAAATCAATTTTATATATTAATAACTCACTAATTCTCATCGTAAGCGGATTGATTTACAATCATCGAAAGTATAATTAATGTCAACTCTTAAAGATTAACGTCCACTCGAACAGAGAAATGTAAACAAGCGCTTTATCGACAAACATATCAATCAGAATTTCCTTCGACAAGAATGACGTTTATCCGTCACGCACTAATCAACAGATGCGATGAGAAGATTTCGGTAAACACAAGGATCATAAAGGTCTACCTTTTTATTGCCTTCCTTGTTATCAGTTGCCTATCTGGAGGCGCGTTTAATATGCTGGTTACGTATTTAGTACCCGAAGCATTTAAATTTTATATATTATATATATACGTATGAAGTTCAGAAGGAGATCCATTCACAATGTAACTTTTTGCACATTACTGTATATTGAAACTTTCTAAAGGAGAGAAAACCTCGTTCTCTCATACTCGTATTGTTTTGTAACAAATATTTAATGATTCTAATAATAGGTTGGAAGAAAAAACACAGGCCTTCATTGAATACGAGAAAATATTATTGCGCTCATTAAGTTAATTATTTAAACTTTTGAACGATTCAGGTGTGATGTTTAAAGAGAGGTTTTAAAGGCGAACTACTGCCCTATATTAAGAGATTTTTGTTGTTGCGTGGAAACCTGAATGAACCAGAGATAATGAACGAGATAGAATCTTTGCGCTGATTTAACCTGCTCTATATATTTCTTACATCACGATACTGGATATAACTTTCTTGAATGGCATAACTCTAACGAAGTATCAAAATTAGAAGAAACTATTTTATATATTACAATAAATGTACTATATTGCCATTCGTCAGTATTTCTAACGAAATAAGGCTAGAAAAACACATACATATCAACAGAATCATTATATAAATTATTAAAGGCCTAATACGTATTTCAAAAATATAGTAGATAACAGTTTCTTAGATCAAAGTGTAGTCTACTTTACTGTTCTTCAAATGAGATTTGAGACATTCTGGTTTGATATTTGTTCTATATCACCGAGATTAAAAACTGTTCAAAGCAAGATGACGTTTGTATTTCATTAAATGTATATATATTTATATATTAATAGAGTATATGTTAATAAAAGTATTATATAGGAAGTAGCTCGGGATGAATAGGTATTGAGAAATTAGGAAATAAAAACCTTGCTATAGCTAATCTAAACTTTAATTTGAGTTCCATTTGAAAATGAGTAAATAAAATTGTAGAAGCATTACTTAACTTCGTGGATCCTTACCAAAAAGTGAACAAATAACATGAAAATTGAACAAGTATATATATCATTGTATTAAATATATATATATATATATATACATTCCGATTACATTTATTTACTGGAATTTATTATATGCTAAATTAATAAGAAATTAATAATGTTCGGGATTTTAAAAATTCAATATGGTAGTTATATAAAATGACGAAGTATACGTCTATATATACGTAGTACACGCAGAAATTTTTCGTGCCACACAATATGCAACTCCATATCTGCAGCGCCTTTACTGCTTCTTTCCTCTTTCCCGTAATAAATCGAATATTCACCAACCTCACTCGTGCAGTACCTTTACACTATATTTCAAACTGTGCACGGAAAATGAGATCATTTCCAAAGCAACAAATCCATCTTTCAAAAGCAGGAAATATAAACAATACTTTACAAGGAGAGCTAATAAAAGTTGAGAAGCGACGACCGCGTGCGTTCAGTGGAACAACAGTCGCGTTTGAAGTTCACTTAATATATTCCAGGAAAGACACTTTTACTGTGTCACAGAAAGGCGCGTACATATTCCTGACGTATGAATTTTAAATAAGGGGATCATGTTACTTAGGGAAATAAGGAGACAACCGGTAGAAAGGATGAGAAGTGCATGGAACGACAAACGCCCTTTTACGACCGACCTCTCGTATAGGTCGCGAAATAAATTTTTGATGAAATCTCTTATCTTTTTTATCGATGACAAAGAAATATTATGCCATAAACGTACCTTGAACTTTTCAGACGCTAGGCATGTATGGCTCTCTCTTGAGCTATGGAAGAGAAGTTTTATAAACTTCTCTTACAGAATAAATAGTAACTTGGTTACCAAATAAACAACCTTCAAAATGAAGCGGATTCTTATGTTTTGCGAATATCAGCCGAGTTATATATTTCGTTTATGAGAACATATTGATGTATTAAATGATATTCGCATAGAATGTTATAGGCATACGTTCATTGTAAGTTTCAAAATTTGTTACGCTCGTTTCTATGCAACTTCTTTGTTTGCTTAATTAGTTCAATTATAAACAATAATCTCGGGGAATTATAGAACGCAGTAAAGTTCTTTCGTTATCATTACTGGATCAACTTTGCATTGTATCTTAAAAACAAAATGTTTTGCCTACGATTGAACAATTTTTTATCATTATGTTGGTTCATTTTAAATGAATATGTTGGTTCGATGACAGAGCAGGCCGTGTAATGATAAATTTACAACAATATATAATTCCTATTGAAATTTTAAGCAAGTTCAAATCTTATTTGGCACTTTTTTCTTTATTTCTTAGTGTTGCAAGGAATTTTATGTGGCATCAATATGTTCTTAAATGTTCATGGTCTTTAATTAGAAAATTTCATTAGAAAAATTAGCAAACTTGCCAACGAACATCCATGCATTTTAAGAATGGATGAAGCAATTGGATTTCCTGGTTTAAACGTTTCAACCAAATTCGTTGGCAGGAACTTCTCCAGTTTCCCTTGGTTACACGTAACCATAACAGAAACACGTTGCCACTCTCCCTCCAGAATTTAAAGAGAGTAGAGCGGTTAATTGGCTCGCTTCATTAAGTTTAGTGCTAAAGTCTTGTCGTAGAAGTGCTGGGAATTTGAAATTTCGGCTTTTAAAAAATGCATCTGTTCGAGGGTCCATGCAAAGGGAGCTGATGATATTGGCGGAAATGTACGCTTTAATCTTCTTCGAGATGGAGTTCGATAAATAAGGCTGAAAATTTCACATCGTACAACGAATAAGTGAAATTAGTTTTAAACAATAGCTATTTTAAGTTATGATGCAGGAGTTAAACACGTATAACTAGGATTAGTACAGAAGTTCTCTGAAGCTTGATTGTTCATTTTTATATGAACCCAATATATTTTCTCAAAGACGATTGTGAAATGTTTGTGAACCACTGAGATTACTAAACATCATGGTAGAATGAAACGTTTTTATCAATTCAAAGGATAATCTATAAACGAAAATTGAGTTATTTGATATATTTATGCAGTATTTAATTGCTGAAACTTTTACAATTACATTCAAAGTTAAGGATTAGGCAACCTAGTTACCTAAACAATATGCCATTTTATAGTGAAAAGTAAAAAAATGCTTTTATCATACCATGTGAAAACACGTCCGAAAATGATACGCTATCGTTTCCGGCCCAAAATTTTAATCAAAATTATTATAAAATCACTCTCAATTAATATCTAACTTTGTGCCACTTTCAAATATGAAATTTCTTCAAGTTTATTTAAGTGTTTTCTAATTAAGAAAAAAATAACGGAATAATTCATATCAATCTGTTATCTTTAATTTTAGTATGGCTTCGGCTTTGAAAAATTTTCCTCTACTTTTATGATGAATATAATCCATAAGAAATTGCACAACAATTGTAATTATATAATATACGATAATCATGGACGAATCCAGAATCCATTTCTTTTTAAATTGTACCACTTTAATCGGAAAGAAACAAGCAACTGCAAGTAGAAAAACATTGATATATGGACTGATAAGACGTTGATGAAGCAACGTAAGAGAAAGTCGGCTGAAACCAGGAAAAAAAAATCACAACGACCACATAAGTTGCATCGCATCGATCGATATCGGGAAATTACAGTCGGCCATCTTCCTTGACGACCATGTGTCACGATGTTTACCACTCAACAACTAATGATGGCGGCAGACGGGTACTTGGAGGAATAAGGTAATGGTTCGTCCTGAAAGTACGCCTCGCAAACCCTCTTTTGTTTCCTTGCATCGTAATTTCCCCTTCACTTCCGTGCACCAGTCACCAACCAACCCTTTCCGAACCCCCCGAAAAAAACTCAATTTTTTCCCGCAGCCCTATCCATACGTATGCGAACAAGGCGTACACGTGCCGTGGTTTCCCAATCCGTTGATTTTCATTTTTTCCCTCAATGTCATCGCATTAAAAATTCGCAAGCACCGGAGCTCATTTATTCTCTCCCTCTTCCGCACGTTCGGATAGATTGCGGCGTAAATTTTTCGCCACTCGTTTGTTTTTTTTTTCGTCGCTGCGGGATGTTTGGCAATTTTTGGGGTGGCGTAGGTAGTGGATGAATGGGAAAAAGGGAGAGAGACATTTTTGCGATAGAAAAGTCGTCTGTGACGGCGCCTGCCAACGCAAACCGATTGCGTTTGATTGGTTAATCCGTGCCTCAAATCGACCGTCATCTCATTTTCTTCCATCGCGTCGCCGTTGGAATGAGATTTCAGTCGATCGCTGATTGGCTGGTGTGATTTCGAATGCGATTTCGCAATCGTTAAGCGATGAATTAAAACTCTCCGATGACCTTCATTAAGGGATACCAATTTCACGCTAATAGTTTTAGCTCGGGATACGCGTAATTACACCTCATCCGATACCAATACGATTTGATTGAGTTTATTTTCTGCTCCTGCGGTTTTTAAAAAAAAGACAGCTCATCGGCATTCCAATAAAAACTGTTTTAACAGAATGAAGAATATTTTTTTAATATCGTGGCTAATATTTTGAGAAATGAGAAAATAACCCGGAATAATGGTCGTCTAAAAACTACAAAACCATTAAAAAGCATCCTTAAAATTTTTAGGTTAAATATATAAGAAAAACTTACGTTTTTAGTACTGTAACGAAAAGAGCGACCAAAAGGTCCTCGTGCGAATTTGCTCCCAGCAGCGAATTATAAGGTCGAAGAGTGAATGTGAAAGTATGAAATGAGTTTCTTGCATTGTCACGAGTACATAAATTCATTCAACCTCTTTTCATATAACACGAAAGGCTATAAAAAAAATCCCGAGCCCAAAAATAATCGACAGTCATTGCGTAACTTTTTTAAAAAATTCAGAGACGACGATTCCCTTCACGGCAGATTCACGCCTGTTTTTCGGAACGTAACGGAATTTCGGCGGTCATTCCCTTTCCGTGCGAAAAAAACCCCAAATTATATATACGGATAAAAAAATATTGCAAAACACACAAAAAAACTTCGCGGGCGGATGACGCCATGAGGAGGAGGTGTGTTGCACGAATGCACGGTCATTCCGAAGGAGATGAAAGGGGGCAAAAAAAAAGTCTCGGTTGTCATCGCGAAGCAGCAGACGAGATGGCGACAAAAAATGAAAAGAAGAAAGACGCGTCTGGAGGTCGCGCGCGAAATGTTCCCAGAAATTAAAGTAATGGAAGCTTGAAGGAATGAGGCGCCGTGAGGTCGACGTGAGACACGCGTGACTCAACCCCGGGCCCGCATCCGGGGGAAGGGAAAGACGCAACTTATTGAATAAATGATTTTTTGTCTTTCGGTGGGGCCAAAAGCACGCGCGCGCACCATATAATGCACAGCGACATGAAAAGTATAATGAGGTCCTAGGAATGGGAAGATGGAGTGTTTTATTTATACGCTCTTGGGAGGATGCATAAAGGGGTGAATGTAGTGTAAATGAAAAGGGAGTATCAAGAGGTTCTTTTTTTTTAATGTATGGACATAAGGTCGTGTGTGGGGGTGTTAAAGAGAAGAAAATGCCACGGAAATGGGAAATTAGGCGGAAAAAGTGACGGGAGGAGAGGAAGAGTGTCTCTGAGAAAAGGTGAGAGGGAATTGCGCATGCGCGAAAATACAGGTGTTGCAAAAATCGGGATTAAAGAGATGAACAAGTAAGCGTGAGAAAATGTTTTTGATGAATACTGAAAAGTGAAGAAAAATTGATGATGAAAGAGAATGAACACTAAAATGAAAATAATGAATAACAATCATGCATGAAAGGTTTAATTCATCATTTTGAAACATGAAAGAAGTAATTCATCATTTGAAACAATCGATATTACGATTTTTATTTTGACATCTTTGTTAAACTTGCGAGTTAAGTTCCTTATTTTAGCTAGTGGTGCACAAAATATTAAAATAAAGCATGTACTTGCTACAGATAGTGTGATGATCATAGGAATTAGAAATTAAAAACAGATGGTTGAATGCTGAAGATGTATAAAGAAAGCTACATGTTCTTATTTGCTTGAAATCTCAAGTTTAGTTGCGTAGTTCAGTAAACTCAAATTTTTTCCTCGGTCTACCGTTGAGTCATGAGAAAATTCGTACATAGGGATTATAATTCTACTTTAAGATATCAATTGCTCCTTTTAACCACAAAAATGAATATGGTAAGTAATATTTTCGGAATATTCAATTAAAACGATCAAATCTTCACGTCAACTGCTACTACAGAGCTAACGGAGTATTACAAACAAGACAAGACAAGTCAAAGTCTACGAAGCATAACTGTGGAAATGATTAAAGAAAATGGTACTCTTTTTAACTTCCACATATTTTATTTGAGGCGACTAGTTTCGTAGATCACTGGAAATGTTACACTTGAATACCAGACGATGTGTGAAAAGTTACAATGGGTTCCATTTTCAAAAAAAATACCTCTATTTCACAACTTTAAGCTTGCCTATATAAAATGAATCTAGCGACATTTAAAGTATTCCTATAATACGCCATTTAAAAATAAATAAAGCCAATGGATGTGGGTTTAAATCTGGGAGTCGAGTGGACTGACTAAAAATAAGGTGAGATATTACAATGTGTGAGTACAATTGGAAAAGAAAGCGGTTAGAGCTAAGGAACTCGATAGTGGTGGATAGCGAATCCTGAATTTTATCTCTTTTCGCTTCGCCTTCGTCGGTGAGGATGCAGTTTGCGTGCACCGCGTGCTTTTTACACGGTCCTCCCATTCACCGCTTCTTCCTTTTGTTTCGCCCTTTTCAGCGACGCGGGAGGTTATCGGAGAGTTTTAATCCCTCGAGAAGAGAATCTCCCTCACCCTTATAAAACTCTTTCGTTTATCATACACCTCTTGAGATCCTCAATCCTTATCTTTTGGCGCCACTTATTCAGTTCGCAATCTGCACACACATCTGCATTCATGCACCACAATGCGCTTATCGGAGTATCTCGAGGTGCACTCTTGGTTTAATTTTGAGTGATTTTCATAGCTTTTGATTATTTTACATTGTTCTTACGAAACAGCGAACTTATACCGTATACGCTATCTCATCCTTTTCTACTTCAAATCCAACGTAATACTTATCATTAGAAGGAAAGTCACTGATTTAATATTTCATCCTCTATGAATATCGGAAACCATACTTTATAGTTAGATACATATCAATTTATTTTATTAGGCTAATTTTGAAACATATTACGAGTTTGATAGAAGAGAGGACTCTAACAAATAAAGTTATCTATTTTCTATATTTTGTTTAATAGTCAATAACAGTTACTTTGCGTTATTTCCAACATCAATTTCAATGTAAATTAATAAAGATTCGATAAAAAATAAATCTACTGAAGGGAAATATACGTATTTAGCTAGATGTTTTTCTTCTAAATCATAAAGTGAATGGGTTGACTCCACATATACGTTGCTATAGATACATAATATATTTTAGGAATATTTATGGTTTATTTTTCTTGTTATACTATCATTATACAATTATCGTGGTGTATTTCCTTATTTATATACAAACCTACAACATCGCTATAATAGTAAGTATTTTTCAGCTCTTATCCTCTCAAAGTTGTTTATCAACAAAAATGAGTTTCCATGACAAATATTTCGACTGACTCCATTGGAGAAGAGATAGGGAAAGAGACTAAACGAAAACCGCGCCTGTCCAATAGACATTAAGAAGGAAAGTGCCGCTTAATGCCTTTTTATGGAGCAGTATCACGGCAGTGGCTGACTCCTCGGAAATGCGATCATAAGAGAGAGACGCTGGTCTTGAATCTTTGATTAACGGTCCAAAGAGGAACTGGAAACAAGCAGAAATGGTTTTCGGGCCTAATTCCTTTGCCCAATAAAATTGTTTCATCACTTTCTTTAGACTTTCTTTACTGCCTTCATTAGAACCGAACCGAAAGCATCGTAAAAGATGTAAAACATAATGGAAGTTGTTTTATGGGGTTCCTGGCTGATTTCTCGCTCGTCAATTATCTAGAAGTTAACCATAAGAATTTAATTAAATAATTCAATAAAACTCATTGTTTGGAATCCAAAGTAACAACGCAAGCCCTATATATTGAAACTGACTTATTTCGTTATTGCCTTATAACCTTATGGTAAACTTATATGTCCCATGGGTGTGTAATAATCAATAATGAATTACCCATAATTATTCTATGTAAATCATTCGTTTTATCAATTGATCAATACATTTACATTATCAAAAATGCGAATCTGACTCATAAACATTCATCTGCATTAATATTATTATAATTAAACTTTACAAATACACCCGAGAACAATTATAAGGCCGTTTCTATACAAATTAACAGAAAACTAGCGATAATTTTATTCTAGCTCGTTAGTTATGTATCAATACGTCGCAACTAATATCAGCGGTAGGTGTGAGAAACCTTAAACTAGTTTTCTCATCGTTGGAGGCGTGATCACAATTAATAACAAATTAAATTAATACCGTGTTAGATTTCGTTTGAATATATATGCTTACTTAACGGTAGCCATCGTCCACCGATTCACCCGATTCGATTCAAAGATATCGCTCCAAACGGCCAAGCACCCATAAAGGAACCCATCCCGATTACAGACAAAGGATTCCACACGTCTTGCTCTAGAGAGATAGCGGTTAAGGAGCGAGGGAAAAAATAGACTTAACGATAATGAAGGAACAAAAGGGGTCATAGCGGGTCCGGTTGATTTCCCTTGGGGGCGAGAAGAAATTTTACAACGTGCGACGACTTTATCGTCTCATTGGATGGCAGCATCTACCGAACGAGGTGAAATCACCGCGGGATTGCGGACTTGCTATCGACAGATTTGTTCTGCGGATGAGGGGAATTCGGCATTCTCCGAATGGCAATGATGTTGACCCCCACCGAATCAAGCTGCCTTGATTTATGTCAGGCTGTTACGTGCCCCGCGATCGGATTGAGTGCTGAGTGGTTGGATAATTCCATAGAGAGATAACGGAGATAGAGTTTGGTATACGGCCGCTAAAATGCCATGGCGTCAAAAGGAACGCTCGGATTCCAAATGGTACTCCGCAGGACCAGAAGCAATCATTGAACTCAAATGGATAGTGATGGTCTGAAAATTTGCAACCCTTTACTACGTTCTTTCTTTTACAATTAAGCTTATATCGATATTAAAGCTTACTCTATCGGTGGGCATGAAACATGTAGAATTAAATGTATATTAAATTAAATGTATAATTTTATTATTATTATTTAATAAAATGTATATTAAACTATAAATCGCAAAAGAGCATCAATTTGACTGGAATTTATTCATAAATATTTCCCTGATTGAATAGGTTCCATCTGTTGTATTTAATATTCTTCTAAGCACTTCCTAAATAATGAATTTGAGAACCTCAAAAAGTAACCTTGGAAACGTCCTCCGATGCTCAGCTTGTTTTTGAGGCGTACGAGATAAGGAAGAAAGGGTTCGCTGTAAACCTTACGAAACCTCTGAAAGCAGTGCGATCGTAAAATGGCAGAAAGAAGACCGGGTCTGACATGACGAGCATCCGCAGATGTAATCGGATGGGAGAGGCGGAAGGTTCGCTTGTTCCAATGCTTTCGAGGGTCAACCGATTCCAAGAACATGTGCCTCACCAAGCATCCACTTCCGCGTTGTCTATAGTCAAATAGTTGAGGTAGAATCATAAACTCTCTCCAAGAACACATTCAATAGTAATAGACAACCTATCCTTTGTTGTTGTTCTCCATTATGATGTTAAAATATTCCAAGCATTCCTTCAACAACGGGCAGTAATATGAGATTAATTTATATGGGATTAATACATATATATTTAAGACGTACATATCTTGGCTATTCAATTCTAATAAATCTAATGGTATTAAATTAAATTAAAATTAGCAATAGAAGTAAGTAATTGATTAATACGTGCGTAATAATTTAAGCTTATAGTAATTAGCAATATTGGTAATAGTAATACAATACAATAATTAACTTAATGTATAAATTGATTAATATCATTGATACAGTTGGGGTCATCGAACTTTCGATTGGGATAATATCACCCATATTTAAAGGAATTCGCTACTGGAATTGAACACCCCTGCGAAATGAAATGAATCTCATGTCCAAAGGGCTATCTTCCGGTTTAGATTTCACTGCTACGAAACATGGCTTCGGGGTGCAATCGACTGTAGTAAAAGTAGCCGACCGAAGCTAAAGAAAATCCCAAAAGGACTTCCCTCAGGAATTTTAAGTTTCGGTTCAGAAAGAAAGTGTAGTTTTACGCTACCGTAGGCTCATTCGTAAATCACGATTCGTAACTATTGGCTCTGTTGCCGCTCGAATAGTTCGCTTCTGCATCGACAGAGGGTTTCCCTAGCACATGCAATCTATCGAATTGAGAGGTTGGCGATTGGGAATTTCCCCGTGAATCCAAAAGGCGTGTTTAAAAAAAAGGAGCACGCTCATGAATAGCACTCTTTGCGTGGCTCAAAAATACATGTGTACATTGAGATTCTTCTCGCTAAAGACTAGAATGTAGATATCAGATATCACCATTATATTCTACGTAATAAATCCATAAATAATTGACATATTATCATCGTAAATAAGGACTGAAACTGACATCTTTCGGAAGTCACATTCGCTATGATTTGAAACTAAGATTTTACTTCATTTACTAAAGAAAAGATTACGCCATTCCTTAAAATTTCTATAAATTCATGATTGTTAACGATGGACTAGAAGTAGGGTAGTCAGTCAATTATGTAGTACAAAATGCTATATATATAATATGAATATTAAATAAAACCATCTAATTTTCCTGACCTGAAATATCAGTTCATAAAAAACCTCAACTCTAACAAGATTTTTAGATTTCAACAATCATTTATTACCAGGGATATGAATAAATTGAGATGTTCTTGAAATTATCATAAATGTCGCTTTGAGAAATGATTACTATTTTGAATACATATTAAACATTTCATATCATTTAAGAGGCCTTTAAATTCCTGAGTTTATTACATTTCATTCTACTTCCTGTTAGTTCATTTTCAAGCAACATGTCATGCACCTGGCTTAATCCATGGGCAGACATGAAAGCAGGTTCCTCCCATCCCTCTGAGATAAGGTTGTCCAACATACGGTCCATAGCAGTCTACGAGTATGTAACTATATCAAAGAAGATTCCACAGAAGTATATGCGGATAAATATTTACGTAAATTTCACCAACCAACAATCTTTTTCAATTTGTTCTAGGATTTTTGTACAATGAAAATAGATATTGATTTAAGTCTCGAGGTTATTTCTTGGACCATACAAACGTAAGCAGTTTTATTTTAATTGAAGAAAGATGCATACGATGGAGAAGCGAAGAATGTTGTGAAAAAACAATTGATAACCTAATAAAATCAAACACGGATTCAAACTGAAACACACTAAAACATTTTAAATTTATTTTGAAAATTAATTCGAATAATAACGCATTGTACTTCAAATGGATATGAAATGAAAAATTTGCCCTTAAGGGACTAACTAATTAATTGAATTTTTAAATTTATCAATCATTTAATTGATGATATATCAATATCTGAAGAATTATATGTATTAAGAACTACTGATACGACTACAAATTATTTCATGTATTCATTCAAAACAATATAATAAATTTAAGAATTTCGAATTAAAATTTCTTTCTTTTCCTAAATTTGAAAGTGAAATCAATTCACTCTCAACCAAAATAATGAGCTTTAGTCACTCTTTAGTTTGGAAAGGAGCGTTTGATACTCAGACTAGTAAACGAGAAGTGAAAGGATGTCCAGCTGAAGTAAGTAGATGTCGAAATCAATATCAGAAGGCGTGACTTCGTGTAAAGCCATTGAATAACGAAAAACTTTGTAATTTCCACAGATAATTTAATTTAATCGCGACCGGTTTCGTAACTCGCATTATATCTTCAGCCTGAAGGTGTAATGCAAATTACATTTACTGATCCAGTTTACACTTTATAATTTTTCATCCAAGTTTCAGAAAAAATGGGTAAGAAAACATAATTTACAAATAAAATATATGAGAATATTCTATCAAATGATTTAATTATCATTAATCATTCTTAAATGTAAAAGATAGTGCTATAGCGTATGAAGAATCGATTGGTTCTATAAGACACCTTTGAAAAATGCAGATGCATCTACTAAAGTTTCCATGCTTCGCAATCATATATTACGCATTTTTGCAATAAATTAAATTAATAATTTGCATGGATATACAAATTAAAAGAGTACCTTTTTATCGGGAAAATATTTTACAGAATCATGACTCGATAATGTTCATAACCGAAACGTCGTCTATTAAATTTACTAAATAAATAAACTTCAATGCCCTCCATGTAGATCCCATCCTCTGTTACCGATGCAATTTACACATTCGCTTTCAGCCACGCGTGTCACCGTTAAACGTCGTTCACATACTTCATCACCCATCGGAAGGCGTTAATCCGCCTCCACTTGTTAATATGCAGAGTCCGCATTCGACCCAAAAGGGAGCTTATAAAAGCGAATATAATTCGTCGCAAGGACACATAAAACTTGACCACCGCGACAGACACGCCGTCAAATGCTCCTTTTAATTCCGGCAGCATCCCCAAGAGGGTGTGAATTGGGTCTCATAAGGAAGAGGAGATTAGCATACGTTGGAGGCGACCGCACCATAAGGAAAAAAACGGCGACTCGCTTTAAGAGACGAGAGAGTTTCCTTTTTTCCCCTTTACGATTCCCATGGGCTTTATTTTCCTGGCGCTCGTAAATCCCGTGCACGGAGACTAATGAGGGAGCCGTCCATCCACTTCTCCCGCGGATATATTTGTGCAGTAAAACGTGGGAATAGCGGAACTTTGCAGACTTAAATTTCCGGGAGGAATTGAGCGAAATATTGCACAGGTAAGGATTCCGTGATGTAGATACTTCCGCCGGCTTTGAAAAAGGATAGATTCCATTACTAAGGCTTCAGAGTATATTAAGAATATAATAACATGGCTCTATTGGAAAATGGACTCAGAATTGGTACGTTCAGATTGGTTAAATAAAAATATTTCTTTGAAATAATAACTATAAAAGAAATATAGATGTTCGAAATGACCTTTCCTTGCTGTCTCATCTCATCAGACTAGGAACAAATGTGAAACCTTCTCAAGATATATTATCCAGTATTTTTTTAGTGAACCCACTAAATTAGTGAACATGGTCGCGTGTTTAAACTATTCTATTTTTTGAAAGTATCGTATTCTTTTTCATTATAAACTTAAATTTTTATCTAGTATCTTTTTATCAGAGTTAATAAATTTTACAGTTCAGAACGAAACTAAACATACACTACATTTTTATACCCTCCAAAATATTTGTCATTAATGCTTTACTTAATTCCTTTTGTTTTGAAATAACATTCACGTATTTTAGACACAGTTTTATTCCAAATAATCAAAACATTCTATTATATTAATAATGCATTCACATATACACCAGTTCCAAAAGCATCTAAAAGTCATGTTTTTTATTACATGAGAAAAAACATGCGGGTTATATGCTCTTAACGTTACTACACTGGAAAGAGGATTTAACTTCGTTGTGGGTTCGAAGGGTACAACCATCCAATTACCTTTATACGACGGATATAAAGCCTCCACACGCTCGTTCGTAATACACGCACGTTATTCAATGCTAAATCAAATAGACATAAATTTGTGAGGGGGAGCTTTAACGTAGGCCTTTAATTTCTGAAAGAACAAAAGCGTCGCGAAATTCGATGTCACACACTCATGCGAATATCGACAATAGAAGACAAAGGATCGCAAAATTGTTACCTACCAATTCATTGAGCGAGCATTGATGGTGATGGCAGACGCTGCCACAAACATAGATCCTTAGTCCGAAATACGTATATTAATATTCCAAATCGATGGTTATTGATAGTTGACAGATATATTTTGTAACGGAAGTGAGTTCATTTCCTTTTTCTTATCATATATATTCAATTAAGAATTTTTTATCCTATTAAATACATTTTCTGGAATTTCCGTATTAAATAGTTATAACATATAGAAGTTAATTAAATTCTCAATCCAACAATCAGCCCATATTGTATATAATTTAGCTGCTATAGTTAATTCAGATATTGATCTCGATAATTAAAATAATACTGTAATTCCTTTGAGACTGTACCGTTGTTAATTATATTTAAAAGTTTCAATGTTCATAAATCTTTAAAAGAATATTTCAATCATATTTTGGTCTAAATCCAGAACGAATTTAGCTATAATTATTCAGTTTATACCTTTTTTACCCTATGGATTGAAAATTATATCATTTTTCACTCAGATTGACTATAAACTCCGTTAAAATTTCGAAAATATAATGTCATGTACTGTACGATTTCAAATCCCTTTCTTCAAATTAAATAAGTCTCATAATATTATATATATATACCTAAAAAAAGAAAGCAGCGACAGTGGAATTATCAGATGGAAGAATTAAATTTCATTCAAAGGCGTACATTAATCTCGTTAGTTTTCCAAATAAATTAGTTCTGTTACTTTCCTGATAAAATTTCACGGGAGTTACTCTCCATGCCAGAAGCGCCACCTTAATTAACACGACCATCTTTCCGAGATTCGAAACAAAAAACGAGGGGCACACTCTGGCGATGGTGGTACAAACACCGCCCTTTGACGTCACAAGGCGAGAGTCATAATCGCCGGACATAATTAAGTTCTCGGAAATGTAGAGAGAGGGCGACAATGAGGAAAGCCCTCTTTTGTCATACGCCACCGCGTCGCCGACGGCCATATATATATACGTATATATGAACCGTCACCTGCCCCCTTTCGTCCGCTTAAATGGACCCGGTTCGAACCCCGTCGCGTCCTTTTAAATGCATTTAAAAGCCGTGAGAACTAGAAATGATCGGTGGACATTCATCCGTGAGGAACGAGAAGAAAGAAAAACGTACGCTCGAATCGAACAAATGAAGGACGGAAAGTTACGCGAACAGCCGTGACCGTCAACGCCCACGGAAGAAAACAAAGCCGTAGCGATATCTCTACGGAAATCAGTGACCTAATTGCAGGATCGGCCCGTAATTACAGCGCGCCATCTGTCAAAGGCTGCACGAGGCCGCATTTTATCTCCGCGAAATACAATTACACACGCTTCCATTTCGCCGTTATTAAAGGCACCAATAGGGCGATGATATCGTGACATCTTCTCAAAAGATCCTTTTGCAAACCCTCACATCGCGAGGGATCAATCATAACGGAAAAGGTGTACGTACATGCGGAGTAAATATGGATGCCGCAAAATGGCCCTTAAATTGGGAGAGAGCTCTCAGTATGTACACTATTCTGCTCTCAATATTCCCCTGTCCATTAAACAACATTTGCTCTGAAAGTATATGCACCGACAGCGATGTTGTGAATTAAATTTCAAACCCCCTGCCACACACCGAAAGGTGGCTCGCAGGGTATCTACATTGATATATACAAGGGCTGGTATGTTTTGCATAAATTGTAACTACATTTAATTCCATTGATACAATTCCTTCATTCTATTTAATGACATTTTATAACGTAAAAGATATTTCGATTTCAAAGCTGTTAATTGAAATTATATCAAAAGAATCGATTTTAAAACTGAACGTAATCTTATGAAATACTAATCGGAAAGAGGAATATTAACAAGGAAGTATAAAATAATTAATAATTAAATTATTGATTATTAAATAATAAACAATTAAATACTAATCGTCCAACAATATTTACAGTTCTAAAACATTTCACTCGCATTAATTATTATAATCGCATCATCTCACAATTTTATTACAGATTTGTATCGTTTGGAAAATGATAATGAAATTATTACTATGGTTACGTCTCATTTGTAATATTTTATGATGTTTGTCCCACAATGATTGACCTCCTTCGTGGCCTCTGGGCAGAGCAAACAACGATCTTCCAGTGCTGGTGTTTCACTTGGCCAAGCTAACAGTGTGCACATAAACTGAGTCGAGTTGAGCATGTTTGGTTGGAGATCGTGTTTCGTCCACCGTGAAGCTGCACGCGTGCTTGCGGTCTTCTTAGGGGGCATTTCGTAAGGTAACGCGAGAATTTTTCTTATCTGATTTGCGGAATATCTCAACTGGCAACTATACTTTTTTTGTAGTTACGGAAATAATGGCATGTTTCCTCATCAGGTGTCACGTTTGCATGCTATCGATGCGTGCATCCAGAAAATTTTAACGGCCGAATATGTTCAACTGCCGTGGTTGTGAAGCAATTTCCAACACGGACTATATAAATGGTTCAAATTGTACGTTTGAGTTTTAAAATTTTGCGGAAAAATTCACCGTTGAAGATTTTGTACCCGGATATTTTTCTAAAACATATATTATTTAACTCAAAAATAAGATAACCTTCATTTTTGACGCTACGAATCGTTTAGATATGTATATTAAAGATTTTATAATACATGGAATGCAATGAATTCTATTATGAACATATTATACATCAGTATTATTTATTCACATCATATTTTTATATCACGTAATATATAATCATCTGATTAATTCTAAAATATGCGCGCGCTTCTTACTAACAGTAATATAATATATAGTAGTATAATACAGCGATATACTATCGCAAATTTTGTGTTTGGTAGTCATGGCTACTGTAAAGGGAAGTTGAAGAGAGTACCTAACCGTAATTCAGATCAGTTTCAGGCGGCAATCGTTGAAATATGAGGTCACCTGCCAAAACGGCTGAAACATTTAACCTCAATCTACCCTCAGAGATAAGTTTCGATTACTTTAGTACACCTCGTAATGAGTTCAATGCAGTTATTGAAACCAAAAATGTTGAACGACGAGTCTGGAAACCAAGAGAGTCAGGTTCAGACCCGGAAAGCTCATCGTTTAGAAAATGAAAGGGTGGGTGGGGTTGTGTTGGAACAATAGTAGGTTATGATTGGAGCGCGTCATTGAGTAGGTCAGGTGGGCGGAACACGCGTCCTTATCACCATCTGTTCGACGCCGTAGGAGTTATACGGCGCCGTTAGAAAAGAGATGGTTCCCAGTGTTACGCCCCATGGGAAATACAGGACGAATTACGTAAAAGAAGAATAGCGGTCGTGGATCGTGAAAAAATTGCATCGGGGGGAAAATATGAATAGCCCGTGTTTATGGTAAACGTAATGGCTACATTAAGCCTTTTTCGGAACGATTTTTTTGTAGTAGACCGGACTGGAAACATTTCTGTTCCAGCAATACATCCGTCCAAACTCGCCTCACGAGACGAAAAAAGAAAAAGAATGTTTTGCGGCGATTTTCGGGACTTGGTAACCTAAATTCTGCAGCGCAGTCGTGTGGATTCAAACGTAGATGATTTGGTGTTTGGTAACGATGATATCAAACGTGAATATGAGTAGAAAGCAGAATTATGAGCTTACAGCTCATTGAACAATAATCGAATGTTCAATTGTTGAATTAGAATAAGAAAAAGAAGGAAAAAATTCTTTATTCCTCACGATGTAACACTAACATATTTTCCTTTCCGAATTACTATTTCGTATATCATCAAGATTATTTTTACCTTCACAAAGTTACAATTATATACAATTGCATATAATACAATTGCCACTAATAAAGAATAATTGCAACTGTCGGATATCAATTCTTGATTTAAACCTCATTCACTGTAAAGGAAAGCCACCAAATTTGAATGAATGAGCTGCGATGTTGAAAGCTGTAACACTTATATAATTTTACATCGCAAATTATTCAGGTCTATTTAAAAAGTGAAACCTTCAATTAAAATTATCAGTCAAAAAAATATGCAGTAATGAGCAAATTATGCATTCACCACTAATAGAAATCCTCTGAAATTGAAAGTGCTCTGTTTAAAATTTACTTTTATCTTCCTCAATCTCGATATTTCGTAACTCTTTTATCGTGAAAAAGTTTTTATAACGTACATCAGATACGTATGGATCCTAAAATAGATATGCATTTAAATTTGGAAAGAAGTTTATTACAAATGCTTTTTGCAGTATTTAGGTTTAATCTTGGTTTGAGAAGCTAATTTCATTTACAAACTAATTTCACTTTTCTTTGATTTGTATTAAATTATACAGTCGAGAACGAATTTGACTACGCGCGAGATCTTGGGTTTAAAGGTGACGTAACAATAGTCAGCTGAAAGCTTTCTTAGACGATCAGCTGACTGAGAGAGAGAAGGTGGTCTATTCAAGAAATGGGTCGGATTCATTTCCTTGAGAAACAAACACCTAGTAAGTATACTCAATATTTCTAGATAGAAGCTGACTTAACAATAGCGTATCAAATTCAATATTAAATATAATAATAATAAATAATATTTGTATTCTATTTTCGCTGAAAAGCATGCTTTTTTTAACTTTAATGTTTACATTTTAGCGCGAGAAGTGCACCTGGTTGTAAAACGTTTCACGTGAAAGGTAAAATAAATTCAATCACGTATTTTTAATGACTTAAAAAACCTATTGAAATATACTCCCATCCATTATTCTACTAGAATATCCATGGTTACGGCCCTGAATGTTTACACACAAAATTCGTAACGGACAAGAGAAACGCCGCAGCTGTAAACGTCCGCTCCCTTAAGCTCGTGTGTCGCGTTAAAGTTAAAAATCAATGTGCAAAAAAAAGAGAACTTACCTGTTCCGAAGGGAGTGCACTTCCTTCCCGGCGACCGACACACACACACACACCTGCCGGATCCTGTGAAACCGAATTCGACGTCTCCGGTGACGTCACTCGGCAACGGCAATGCACGATTAAATGCACTTTCCCCACCCGAAAGACACGCACTCCATCGACCGGGAAAATATTTCTCGCGCAATAAATTTCCCTCGGTCACTCTGCTGCGGCTGAGAGAAACTCGATCCTATTCCGTCGACACCATCCGGAGAGTCCGAATTCACTCCTATCCAATGACGTCCACGCGATGTCGTCTTCAACAGACGTCTGGAATCCCGACGATGAGGTATATTTTTTCCTCTGTGGGAGGTAATGGACACATGACAAAAGGGAAGGTATGCCGGCGGTGATCCACGGATTCTCGCCCCACACTCCAAAGTGTTTGTGTGGCCCAGGTCACTAAGGTAACAGGTATCCGAGAGACGAGAGGAAAAAAGAGGTCGATTTGAAGACGGTCGTGGGCGGGAAGTGACAGTATTTGGGCATTTGTTGGGACGGAAATAACTGATGATTCGGGAAGGGCTTTTTTGGAAAAACAAACGGATGACACAAACGTGAGAGGAATGAATTTGAGACGAGTTTGTTTCCCAATGTATATGCTCCGCCGTCAGCCGCCTGCAATCAATCAAGCGGAAGGGAAAGAGTGGTAGGGCATGTCGGCGCGAAATTCACTCGACGTGGAGATGAAGTTAATCAAGGCAATAAACCACCGATTACAAAAATCTTCCGAGTATCCAACTGCCTCCTCACTGGTAACAATACACAATTCCCATTCCTTCCTTTCGTCTCTACAAAAATAATTAACTTAGGGTTCTTCCGCAATGATTCTTCCGCGAAGATAAAATGCTCTTCTCTTAATTCTTCCACTCGAGTCGAGATGTCGTGAGAGATAAAGCACGGTATGACCGGGTTGAGGTACCGTTGGCGATTATCCTCAGGAAGTCTCCGTACCTCCCACTTCGAAAGACACGACCAATTGGAGCACAAAAACAACGATGGCGATTTAGCAAACTTGACAACAAAAACCCTAATCTCTGAGAGATAAGGGATTGTGGGTAAAAAAACAATCCTAAAAACGGGCCAGAACACGTGACACTCCTTCCGTGATACAATCCTCCTCTTCTCGCTCAGGTTTCCGGGAGGAATCGAAGGAGGACCTCCCGGATGCACACCCAACAGTAGATGACTCAACCGCTCTTTTTTGTCGCGCGGGAATCCACCCTTGTTCACTGAGGGGAGAGTGAACTTGCCCGCGTCACTTTTTTCACGTCTTCGGCTCCGTGACGCGACTGCCGCTGGTGAGGGCGGTCGGCGCACTGGAAGGGTCTTTCCCCTACGGCCGGCGTGTGCCCGGAGAGGGAGAGACTCGTGCGTTGTACGCCCCCTCGCACAGGTACGGCACCATGCCTTCCACGGCGCCGGGTCTCCCGCCCGAACCGTTTCCGAATCTCCCCGCCAGGTGGCAGGAGAGAAGCGCGGACTTTCCCTCCACTCCACACTCCTCGAACGTTTCTTATTTCGGATAATCCTCTAAAAGATTATCATTAAAATCTCGGTAATCTTGAAAGTCTTTGTTTTAATTTATCCGTTCTTAATCAAGAAGCGAAAGCTTTAAACTCGATTTTGAATGTGAAAGTGATTTCATCTTAAAAGAATTGAATTAAACATGGAGGAATAGAGGTAACTTAATAAAATACATGTATTAACATTCTCTTTTCCAGGAAAAAAATCTACATTCAACGACTCCTATACGCAATTATTGCTTTAGTTCATTGATCGCGATATTCCCTACCTTATTTTTGCTTTGAATATACGTCATAAGCGTGCCTTGAGATAAGTTCTCATCGATATAAAGAAATCTTCCTTAAATTCTAAAAAAACATATTGTTCCCAACTCATAAATCTTACACAGCCCATAATTCAGAGTAAGGGAACATCGCAAAATATATTCATATCACGTCTGTCAATCTTCTTATCGAAGCATCAATGCGAAAGAATTGAATGTACAGTTGGCACTACTATTGCATTTAGCTTCTAAGCTTTATGCTGTCGAACTGACAGCGTAGAATAACGCTTATCATGAGAATTACGGGAGAAGATGAATCTTACAAATTCAACATTTACGTGAGATATCTCTTATTCATGAGATGTAATAATATATGCCGTATTGCAACAAAATAATTATATTTTGGTGATAAATGATAGGTCATTGCGGATACCTAAACCTATACATATTCTAATCAGCCCTTTGGAACCACAAGCAATGTAACTGTACAGATAAGAAGCGCGAATGAAGCGATACTTTTTCTATCGGTTTCATAAGTGAATCAGCAACTGGTCTTTCCAATTTGAACAAGTTGAATTTTGAGGCCAGATGAAGTTCTGTTATCAATATTAAAATCGATAAAAAAAACAAGGAATCGAACTTAAAAATGTTAAATTCGCCTTCAGAAGGTTTTAATTTAGACGATAAAACGATTCAGACTATATAGAGTTGAATTGAGTAATGTTTTACTTCAGCAGAACCAACACCTGTGAAGATTTACTTGAAATCCTCCGTAAATACTTAATTTGAAAGTATTGCGGCCATTCTTCGATGATTTCTCAAGAGATAAACTTTCATTTCTACGTATGAGGAATTGGCGGAATGAGCAATCCGTAAAGTTAAATGAATGTGGTTTCGTAACCATGAAAAATTACCACATTTTTGGCTATAGTTTTAACAGGAAATACTAAATAAGGTTCGATATTTGAAAATCTTCCATGGAAACGAAGGAGAAACAAAACGAGCTTACTTCAGCTAAGAAAAAAATTCCAAGCTGTATATCATTCTTTAAGTACCCTACCAAGTTATGAACCTGAGAAATTGAGAAACAATTTTTTCCGAAAGAAGAATATAATTGAGCTTAATTATTCTTTTTCGTCGAAGACGGAGTAGACAGTTGACGAGTAGACAGAAGTACGTCCAGTACGTGCGTAGGTATCATCGCAAATATTAGGAAGATATCCTTCTTTCTGTTTAATTGCAATTCGTAGTTTTACATATATTATTTATTTACATACATTATTCCATAATCTACCACAATACGGATGCTTTTTCCTCTTACTGATAGGAGACTGTGCCATACGTTGCAGATTCGATCCGGACAACAATTCAAGCACTGCATCTGCCATGGTTTTATCAGATCACTGCCATTTTAACATACGACCCGCATGCATTTTAGATGAATGGTAAACTGAAGCTTCTCCACTGCATTCATAAGTTCGTTTTTCTAATAAATATGGCGCGAGTATAAATTAAGGCTAACTTTTGAAAGTTCTACGTGAATTTTCACTGCGAGAACATTATTTGCTATCTTCTTCGCATTTATATCATACATGATCCCATATAATATATTAGAAAGAAAGCTCTCAAAAATATCTAGCTAAAATAATGATTTAGGTCATTTACTTGGAATTCGATTAGCCTAGAAATTTCTCACTTTATTTTCTATCATAAAAACCAATTTTAAGAACATAGGTGCTAATTAAATATAATTTCATCAAGAATAAAGCTAATCATATAATTGATGAAAATCTATAAAACTAATGTTTCCTAATTTTGTTTTTATATTTATTTTAATGCCATTGTTCTGGTAATTTGACGAAAAACCATACAGTACTCACGAACATTAAAATGTTAATAGCATACAGATATGATATTATATTTTTTCTGAAAATTCGGATAGAATAACAGTATTAATTTTCATTATTTTTATCGAATTATACGTTCTACTGTTATTTACATGAATGAAAATAATTTCAATTTAAGTCGATATTTATTCAAGTAAAACGATATCATGTCCTGGTTTTTATCTACTTGTAATTTTTGTAGAAAATCTAAAATAAGAGTAATTATCAAAATTACAGATGTGTTTTTTTTTGAGGAGATTAAGGTCTAACTATTTTTAATTCATAGTCCAGTAACTGAACCTTTACTTTTACGTGATTCCATGATAAATTTTAAGTCATACCTTTAGAAATAAAAACGGCAAATAAAATCCTGAGATGAATTCTTTGAATTATTAGAAGTTTATATTTTAAAATAGTTACGCAATTTTTTCCATTCGAATATAAATCGAATTTGATTATTAGTTTCCCTTTTTTTAATTGGCTTGCAAAATATATAGATAGACTATTAGCTGTTTCTTTCATTTGTTATTAATGCTTATTGTTCGAAAGGAGAGAATGAGGGTTTAGTATCAGTGATAAATGCTTCCCAAACTTAAAAAAAAAACTCTGCCATTACGATAGAGATCATTTCTACAATACACTCCAACGCTTAGCTGAGATAATGGCATAGAATCTATTTTAACCAACTATTATGCATTGATCTGCTAGATTTCAAATTCATTGGTTTACAAAAACTAGTGATAATTGATAATCAATATTTCCATTCATTTCTTAGGGAGGTTCTAAACTATAGGGCTTCTCATTTACATTTAATTTCAGGTTATTTATGTATATAAAGAAGTATCCCTGCGGACTTGTTCCTTTTCGAGAAAAACAAATACTGAACTAACACGAAGATTTGTGATAAAAACAATGAAATATATTTTCAATCTTAGTGAATTACTTATGATAAAGGAGTGTTAGTTAAGAAGTTCACTGTCTGCCTGTTTTCGAAGAAATAATTGTTCGTACTTAAGAAATGTTTAATTTAAAGGAATAAGAAGTGATATTCGAACATTGGCGTGAAAAGTATAATAGACAATGTTTAAAAGAAAAAAACATGGTGACTTCTGGGGTAATTTTGGATAATATTATTACAAAGATTTATCTTAGAATGTCGAGTATACTTTTACTATGAAGAACGTGCTGATTTATACCATTAACACTAATAACCTCATCAAATATTAGATAATTATTGTGATATTTATCCATTAAGCATTCAGAAATATTGATTTATAATCGAGTTAAGTGAAAATAAACTACAAATTATTGATTTTATCTTGGAAATTCTAAATTTTTCAAGAAGAGTAAATTCGAATGTAAACTGTGAATGAACAAGAAGGATAATTTTTGTAAGGATACTTTAAGTGCAGTTTCAGTATCTATAAACTCAAAAATCATCACTCTTGTGATATTTTTGTTGTATTTTGGTCGTGGCATATAGTGCACGATCAGAAATTACGAGACTTTGGATAAATTACATGAGAATTTTGAGGTTGTAAACAAACTATTTCTTGGTTACGACGAATGCGATTGTTGAGTTTTCTCAGAATGCATCGAGAATTCATTTCAGTATTCAAATGATGTTTGTTTATAGTAACGTAAATAGTTACGTATATTATCGTTGAGTAAAAGCTTTTATTCTATTATTAAATTGGGCTTCTTCAGTCGAATATCTGTTCTTTTTGAGATTTTCGAGATGCGAAGTGTAAGGTAGCACATAATTTAGCATATCTTACTCCAAACTGAAAAAGCACTGTAATAATATATTTTATCATACTCTGAATGAAAGTAATGCAGATAGTATGCATGATTTCATTATAATAACCTTGCAACGCGGATAGCTGCGAGTCATTCAAATAGCCTGCTATTGGATTTTCTACGGAAAAATAGAAGTACGATACATAAATTGATACCATATGCGCAGAGTTTATATTTATTCAATTATTGTTTAAATATTACACATTATATTAAAATTTTAAATATTTTGAATGCATGAATTGTATTTCTTTTAAAATTTCAATAAATTAATTTAAATTACAAAAAAGAATATTAATGCATTTGACGTTCGATTTTTCGCTAACAAATTCTAATAAATACAAAAACGCAGTAAAGAAAAACTTTGCTTTTCTTATTACGAGAATAAATTATTAATTTTGAATAAATAAAAATATTATTAATTTACAGCTAAAGAAAATAATTTAAATACATTTTTAGAACATTATATGAACGGTACAGCTATTAATATTTAAATTATCTATTTACCTTTCATTTCAAATATTTTTCAGAAATTTTATATTTAGAAATCGAGCCTACAATATAAAATACGGATATAATATTAAAATTTTCAGTTTTCTTGGAAGTAACAATATTAAATAATAATTATTATTAGGAAGTGCCTTATCGATTTAAATAACCTTTAAATTACCTTTTTATTAAGCCCATAGCTCTCTGCTTAAACTGCGTCCCTACCTTAATCCTTATTGTCAGCTGTTTGTGAAAATTTTCAGACAAGGTTAAGTTATATATTACTTAATTTTCCTTTAAATATCTATTTTTATGTCCATTCGATAAAAATAAAAAATGTTTTGTAATTGTATTTTTTAATTTCAATACCTTATTACTAAAACTTAAGTCACGGGTCGAAGAATAATGTATTGGAAAATAATATTGAAAAATGTTTTCCATCCAATATTGAGTTTTTCTTTGCACATACATAACTCATAACATCTATTGTTATTCATATTGCTATGGGTATGTGACCCCTGTACTTACTCGTTCGATAATGAAATACTTCTCAATCAATATTAAAATTAGAATTTAATGAAGATTGATGGCAAATTAACTTGGATTATTCATCAATAAGTATATTCATATTTTTTTGTTATCATGCTCCATCGTTTAAATATAGAAATACACCATTCGTAACCTTGACCGAGACCTCGATTCCGGGAGTTCCTTAACCATACATTTCCCGCTAACATACTCCTGACCTCTGCCGCATTTCCTCGGAAACACTGGAACTCGGGAACTGCAATGGAGTCGCGGGAAACATAAATGGAAAATTATATCAGCCGCATTTTCTGCCGTTGGTCATAATTTGTGTGAAGGAACGATTTTGATTGGATTCCTAAAATATCTATTGCTTGTAGGTGGGCCTCCGAGGTATTAATAGATACACTTCTAAAAAATCTCTGGATGAATCTCACAAATATAAAGCTCTTATAAAGCCTTATATTATGAAACACAAATGCCAACATTTTGTTTCATTCGGTCAGAAGTTGTTCCAAAATGGAATTTCTGCTTTAAGAGCAATTTATGAGCAATGAACCTTTCTGAGCATTTGGAAATCCTTACAACAATCGAAAAATCCTCTGGCACTCTTCATCAATTAGACTCTTTATCCCATCTTGTCTCTTATTTCTTCTTCTCTGATTATCTGTGAGATCATAATTTTATAATTCTGTATGATAGTATTGAACAAGTAATTTATCCTACCTCCTCCTTCATACCAATTCACCTTTCATTTGCCTCAATGCTTCTATAACTAAATTCATGAAATGAATTTTTCTATCTTAGGTACTGACAATGCAGTACAAGTCAAATATTAGATCATTTTTGTTCAATTATTCTATGGTAAGGAGTAACTATGGTGTGGTGATTTATTTTTGTTTCTTTCTTCACGAATAACTATCTCATGGTCAAAGCATTGGAAGAAGTTAAGAAACGTTTTCAGAGGAAATAAGAGGAAAATATAACTCTTGCTCTAATTTGCTTCTATTGTATATATTATTAAAACACAAATAATTTTATAATATTCTTTAACCTTAACTGTACTGTATTATTAAGTTTCAAGCAATATCCTTTCTAGTATATGTGTAATAGTATCGATATTAATTAACCATGATAAAAAAGTCCTCAGTTTACAATATAAAGTGACAATTGTAATTATTTGTATTACCATCATTTTATTTAGAAGAATATAATATTTAAGAAATGAAAATATGAATTTATTTGTAGATTATTTAATATCTATTTAATTGCTTACTCAAAGCGAAGAAAATTAATGCATGGGAATATTTTGACAAGACACAAAACCATACTGATGGCATCATTCCATTTATAGATAAAAAAATTCTACCTGAAGTGTAAATCAAAATACAAAACGATCAGCATCTATAGCAAGTGATTGCTTGTTGGTATGTAAAATACCTTATCCAGTTAGTTACTCATTATTCAAGAATGATCTGGTTATCTTGGTTTGATTGTAAATTTCTTAGCTTTATAAAACATTTGCCAGAGATTTTTGCTGTCTTTTGCAAGTACCATGATGAAATGTCTCATAATTTTACTTTACAACTGAAGATGTATTTTAAGACATCTTCAGAAACTGAACTGAACTCAAGACTGACATTTCAGAACTGAAAATGTCTTAAAATACATCTTCAGATAAAAATTTGATATCCCAAGATTTTAAATAAACATAGATTATAGTTTTTTAATCCTTTTGATACATTATTCAGAAAAATATGGTCAGTTTCTAAATCTTGGTGACTTCAAAACTCTTTTTATAGGTTCATATAAACAATAAAATGATTCACATGCTTTTCTGTAATCATTTCTTGTATGCAATGAAGTTCTGGTTTTTCATGCAGGTTTTTTTATGCATTATAAAATTGTATTGCTATCCATATTTTTATCATTATGATCCTTATTACTATCATTCTTAATTTCATTTATCTTATTTTAATCTCCAATTATCCAAAATGAGTTTTTTTTATCTTCTCTATTTGTTAATTGTTTCAGCTATGTAATTTTTTGCATCAATTCAGTTTTACTTTCCTGAACTGAGCAATATTTTTTCCGAAGTAAAATCCATTTTATTGTATTAGCTAATTCTATAAACATAAAATATCAAGTCCAGTTTTCATTAAATATATTTAGCCAGCATGTTTTCATTAGCTTGAAAGGAATTTAGAATGTCAAGGTACTTGGATGAATTCTAATAATTGATAGTCAAATAATAATAAGAAAATCTGTTTACAAGTGGAATTGCAGGATGAGGCTTAAATAAAAATAGAATATTCTTTAGAGACACTTTATTTTCTCCATTTGAAAAAAAGCATTCTGAGCAGTTGCAAACTAATGGAATACAACTCCAGCCATATTGATGCTTAAGATTGGATAATGATTAAATATTCTAATACTAATTATGAACATCATACCCTCAATATGTTCCCCCGTATCAAATTCATACAAAAAGAACTCTGGATCTTAAAAAGACGGAATTATTGTGACTCATGCGCTTAAGAAAATATATATATTTATATGTTTAATGTTCTTATGACTTTGATATTGTTACAAAATTCAATGATTGGGGTTCTTAGATACAACTGTAAACAAGTAGAGAATCAAACCTTATGTGGCCATCCATGTAAAAATGGCAAAAAAGCACTTCTTAAGCACACACAGACATAAAATGTTTTTTTGTCGTATATTTATAAAATTCTCAAACTCTCATCCACTTGGTGAGAAGGCTAAACACACTGACATAGATTAAGTGGGAAAATTCCTAATATATCGAGCATAGTTAAGTTACTGCCTTTAAAGCCTTAATAAATAAATGCAATAGGAATGAATGTGTACATCATTAAGTTTTCAATTTTACAATTTTCAAATGTTAAAAAATTTTCTAGAATGGAAGCACTTAAAGCTGATAAAAAAACCTTTACAGGTAGAGTACCATACCCATTCATTAAGATTAAACTGGGGGAAGGGACAAAACACAAATGATAGGAAATATCATAATGTGCTTTGAATTCCCCTTCGTTGTTGTGAAACAGAGCATTCTAAGGATGCTGTCAACATAATTTTATGAAAAAGTTCTTCTGCAAGTAACAATACATTACTATAGAAGCTATCAAAATTGTATCAATCCACACAAACATAATAAAAAACATTTTTCAATGTGGTAAAGTGTTATTTTTAAAGGTGAAAAGTGTTTAAACGGCCTGAAATATTTTTGTACAAACTGTCTCATTTTCTTTTTATATAAATAAGCCAATAATATGCCTCCCAATTTTCCCTCAGTTATCTTTTAATGAAATCAAAAATTTACAGTTCAGATTTATGTGAAATAAATTGTTTGAGCTCAATACATATATACTGTGCAAGCATAATTGAACATTCTCATACATTCCTTCTTCTTTCACCAAATTTGAATATTCTGATTCTGTTATAATTTTCTTACATTCGACTATTCAAGCTGACCAGCACCCTTCAATTATGCCTTTTTTAAAATAGCAGAAAAATACAAGTAGTTCATCTTTTACACTTGAGTCATCAGTTTTATCTGACATTTATAAATAACCGACAAAAGAACACATTCCTCCTCTCTTATTCTTATAGTACAAAAACAGAAATGTATCAAAGTTGGTGAAACTACATCTTTTGCCTATAACATTCATGTCCATGGTCACAAAAGATTTGTTAACCTATTCAGTTGAAGCTGGACAGAAAAAAATAATTTTTTGAATCATTTCCTTCCAAAACATGCATCTCCAAAGCCAGATACTAAACAAAGTTATACCGTCCAACAGTAAAACAGTTAAAGCACCAATATTGGACAGTGCCTATTTAAGTACACCGATCATGCCAAAATACTCTACTTACATATTGGAGAAGATCATAAATGTTACCTTACTCATAAGCACACTTAAATAATTATAAGCTATAGGTCACAAATAAGAATTTAATCGGAACCCTGAATTTAAAATTTCTACAGGAGGAAATCCCAAGCCTTGAGCCTACAATGCCATTTTGGAAAAATACTTAAAAGGTCCCATTATTTTCTCCCCAAATATTAAAAAAGTCACATCAGGAAATTTATCAAAAGACTAGTTTCACTCAGTTTCAAAGGAAAATTAAAACATTACATGCTATAATTTATTTAAAATTTCAATGACTTAGCTCTAATATGCATTTCCACCGAAAAATAACCTTCACTTCTCATTCACCAACTTGCGAAGATTATCAAGAGAGCTATTCATATTTAGACAATGCTGTATTGGCAAAGGCATGTAGATTCACCTAATTAAAAAAAATAATTCGTATATTCCACCATTAAAATTTTTCTGTTCACACCATTTTTGTCCTACTTCACCAGCAGGGCGTTGTAGAGGAGATGCATTTCTGGAAGCGAGGTAAAGAGGAAGATGCCAGGAGGAACGGTAATGGAGATTCTGAAGCACACATCTGACATCAAGGGTAGATTACAAAATGATATCTAGTGGCTAAAGGAAGGACAATGATTCAATGTGGATGCCATTCTTCCGTAATCAGGATTATATGATTTTAGTGTGTTGTGATATCTTCAGAAGACTCCTCTTGTCCAAGCAACTCCCTCCAACCTTGTATAACCCCTTACTATGGATGGATCCTTTCCTGACCTTAGCAGGGGTGAAAGGGAGAGCAGTTTGAAGCAATTATGCTGTCTTCTCAGCCTCAATGGCTAAAAAAAGGAAAAAGCATATTAGATTAATTAAATGTTTACACAATGAATCAGTTTTTGTGAAATGGATGCATGTAACAATTTCAAAACATGTTCAACTTGATATTTAATAAATCTAATCAATAAAATTTTACAAAATTACTTATTAAAACATAATATAATGAATTAAAACATAATTAACCAAAATTAGCATGATAGAACTACTTGCATTTTGTATGCCAACAGGAAAAGTAGAAATGATTGTTTTCATAACAGAAAATGCTTAAGCAAATATAACATGGAATGTTCATATGATTATTCCTCTCAATTTACTTAATAAAGACTCAATATTTATGTAATGGTAGTAGTAATATTTATGCTATGGATTGTAAAAGAATAATTTTCATTTCATCTTTCACAGTAAAGCAAGATTGTTGAACAACAAATTAATTACATTAGTGGATCTAAAATATATCATATGTGTTGTTTTATATATATCATGTGTATAATGTATAACTTTGGATTGACTAATAATAAAAACAATATACCTTCTTTAGTGGGAAGTGGGTTCTTTTCCTGGGTTTCAGTGTGCTTCAGCTTCTTGGGGTCAAAGTTCTCAATTCCAGCAAAGAGCTGTTGCTTGCCCTTCTCTTGCTCAATAGCTGAAAATTAATTCCAAAATTATTAATTTATAATATAAAGGGAAAGTGATTTGCTATATATACACAATTTGTTTATGTTAGTTATTAGTCCACTTTATAAAGCAAAAATCAAATTCCATATTCCCTTGTTTACCAATGTCTTATAAAAAAATTTTAGAAACAGAGGTTTTATTTTTCAGTTAAGGTATTATTTAGCATACCATATATTTGCATATTTTATGAACTATTTTTCTGATATCCTCTGAGATAGGAATGGCTATGATTAGTTCCTTTAGCATAAAATGTTTCTATTATTGAAGCAAGTATTGTGTTAATTATTTTACAATATATTTTCAACTATTTAATTAAAAAAGCTAAAGTGAATACTTCAGGCAAACTCTGGGTGGTTATACTTTATTTACAAAAAGCTAAATTAAACTTAAAACTCCTAAGAGCTGCAATCATTCCATCCACATAATATGGCTACAATATACTTTTACATAACCAATAAGACCAATAAATTAATATAGAGTAACAGCATTCACAACAACATTTATAGGAACAAAGAGGAAATATTTGTAAAATGGTACAACCTGATATTATTGGACTCATATTCATTGGGTTTTACCTTCAGGGTCAGGCAGAGGGTTCTTCTCCAGGGTTTCAGTGTGTTTCATTGAAGTCTTATCAAAGGCTTCAACACCAGCCAGGAGGTTTTGGTGAGCTTTCTCCTGGAGCACAACTGTGGCAAACATGCCAAACAGGGATATCACGTCGCCATGCACAGCCAATCACAACATGCCGAGCAAAAGCCAAAAGGGATAGGGATACATGCATGAGGATATTGTGAGGGGTAGGAAATTGCACATAGCTTAGTATTGCATTTTTAACACAAACAAAAACATATAATATACATATGGCATTCAGTGAATATTGCCCCACTAACTTGAATATCAAAGTTGGATATAATTATAGAATCTCATAGAGCTGCTATGAAGAATGTGTAGTTTCATTCTATACAGGTAGATAAATATTTTTTCTTGGCTTTACACAAAGGTAAACCAAATCTTATAAAACAATAAAATTTTGGATGTAAGAATTTTGAATTTCCTTTCATGAAAAATTAATCAATCTTCTTAAGCAAATAAAAATAGAAATTGATATAAAAGGCAATAACTAATTCTCAATTTTATGGGATGAAACTTTTCCAGATTTGTGAATCCACAGTTTAAGATCAAAATTTTATATACAATCTCTTATAATGATTTGATAGTTTTTTCATTAACTTTATGGAATAGATATAACAAGTAATTCTGTGTGTGAAGTGTAACTCAAAACTGACAAATTAGCTAAAGATATATTGGTAAATATATAATTTTATACATATTATTTTAATCTTTTCAATATATAATATATTACAACATGTATAATACAATTTTAATATAAACTGAAAAATTGAAAATAGTATTGTCATTCAAATTCATTAATTCTTATGTTTATATCATGTTTATCATGCACAATATCAACCCTTCTTGCTGAAACACTGCTGCATGATAGATATCGGTAACCAAGTTGGACATGCAGAATCATACAAATTTATTTACAATGGGTACTCATGAGATAAGTGAATGATTTACGTGGAATGTGATCTTCAATACATGCTCTGAGATGTAATTATCTGAGGAATCTGATAACTGCAAGGAAAATTACTATAATTTTTCCGCGGATACTACTTCACAGGAATAATCACTCCCTTTCATTCTTTTAATTTACAAAAATAAATACTGAAACTGAAGAAATACAAAACTCAAACAATTTTAAAATGGGTATTAAATAGAAAATAATTGTAAATGTTTGAGTAATAATGCCTTTAAATTTTAAAATAATAATGCTTTCAAAAATTAACCATCTTTAATAAAAAAACAGGATTCTTTGAATAACAGATTTCTCAGAGTTCACCTCATCCACTAAGTGATTTTTCAAGAGTATCAAACAATCTAAAATCAAAAGACTTTCAAGGTGGTACTTGTGCAAATCACAAAATAACTAAAACACAGAATTTTCTCTATAAAACATATCCATAGTGTACATAAAGTAATATTAAGTATGACTCTATTAAAAAGGTAATTTCACTCACCATCTTTGTCTGGCAAGTGGTTCTTCTCTTGTGTCTCTGTGTGTTTGAGCTTTCCAGTGTCAAATGCCTCAACACCTTCAAGGAGAGCCTTCTGTGTCTTCTCTTGGGCAACATCTATAAAATTACATTTATATAATAATTAGGAATAATGAATTCAAAGTTATCATCATTGTTGCTTTCCCAATCTGTAATTGGTTGACTGTGCATTCAAAATTATTTTCTATATTATTTGTGAAATTAGTAGTGTATTATTTGGAAATATTAAGCTAGCATTCAAACAGCCATTTCAAAAACTTGAAGGGATAAGGAATGCTTCCATTTGATTACTCATTTGTTAATAAATTTGGTTAATCGAATTACATATAAGATTTGTAGAATGGGAAGTCTAAAAATGAAGGTTAATTCAAAGAATCAATAAAATGTCCACAGACAATTGTAAATATTCTAAATGAACTGAACGTAATAAAAAAAATATATACCAAACTATAAAACATTTTGTAAGATACTATATAAAACAAAATAAAAGGTAAAATTTAAATGATAATTAATTCTTACTAAATCACCTTTACCATATATTATACAAATTTTTACATCCAAATTAAATGATGACTGTACAGGAGAACATGAAGAAAGTGACTAATATAGCAGACATGAATTGAATCGATAGTCACTCAGTTCTAAACCACACTTTTCCTCTTATGAAGTCAGTCTAAAAGATTCCACAATACATATAAAAAAAATGCATTTCCAAATTTTTCCATAAACAGAAAACAAAGAGAAAACAAAAATACTTAACACTAACTAAAAAAAAAATCATGCAAGCATGCAATACTACAGGCTCAAGCTTCACTAAATATTAAAATGTGCACAAAAAATCCAGTCCTAATTAAATAATAATGAGACAATAAAAATATTAAAAAATGTTAGATAATCCTGACTTATAAAGTTGGAAAAAATCTAGCTAGCATTGTTTGTATCCGTTTCCATTATCCATTGTGGATTCTTCCTCCATAGCATCTCCTCCTCCTTCCTTGCAGAGAAGATGAGCCATTTCCAGATCTCACCCAGATGTATTTAGAATATGGGTGAGTTTAGCTGATAGTGAATCATTACCTTGGGCATTTGGAAGAATAATTTTCTCCTGGGTGGATGTCCTCTTTAGCCTCTCAGCCTTAAAGTTCTCCACACCCTGAATTAGCTCCACATGCTGCTTCTCTTGCTTCACGTCTGAGATAAATAAGCGGACGCCATCAAAATGAGAAGAATATCCTCATGAGATTTTAATCCCAAGAAACTTTCATGGCGTCTCCTGATCTAAGCCTTCAGTAGATACTGAAAGCTTGACCACCACTAGTAATTCCAAACATCATCCGGAAGTGAACTCTACTTTGTTCATTAAACGTACTTTAAGCAACATCTCAATTACTTTAATCCTAATAAACCCCAAAATCTTAAATCGAAATAAAATAGATGGATGGCAAAATAAATATATTAAATAAAATGATGAAAGGCTTATCGAGATATTAGAAACGAAAAATATCAGCCTATTATATATAAATATAAGACCGTACTTTTTATATACTTGAGAGTATATTGATATTAAAAACTGTGTATCCTAGTGTATAACATACATGTAAATCCTGACTTCTATGAATGTAAAAAATAGTAAAATTCTTATGTAAACCCATAATAACAGACTAAATTATGTTGTTCAATTTTTATACCTAAATGTTAATAAAACTTACACGATTTTCAAATTTCAATCGATTATGATGTTCAAATTCTTCTTTATTTCCTGACAAGTAAATTCTTTTGTTTAATGAATTCATCCTAATTATAGCCTTACTTTGAATCAGAAGGAAATACGATAGAATACTATTTCCACCAGTTTATTAACGACCTACAGCTCTTTTCAAAATAACTTTATTACTTCTGATACTAATGCTGGAATCGCAAGAATGATCTCTCCATTAGTACATGAATAACACAAATACTTCACATTAAAACTGTTTGATTACAATCAGCAGCATAACAAAAAACTTATACATGCTAAAGACATGCAAAAAGGCAAATAACTATAAAAGAACACAGTTCAAGAAGGAACTACATTGCTTATAGGTAATTTGAACAAAGTTACAGAACTATACATAGAAAACACATTCAAACATTAAAGTACTCAAAGTAAAAGTGACAAAAAGTCTTCTGGATACATCAAACTACATCCGTAACAGGAATTGATACTGAGAGCACAATTCTGGAGTTTTGATATCAATTTCAAATCTTTTACAAGCAAATTTATAAAACTGAAGAAAGATATTTAGAAATGAAAACATTCACCATGCACAGGATAGTAGAATTCTACTTGAAGACTCTAATGCTTCTACTAAGCAGTTTTAAAAATTACTCTACTGTGAAATTGCATACTATATACATGAAATATAATATTTTAAGCTTGCAATTTAACTGAGCATGTAATAGAGTCTCATATATTTTACCCAAAAATTATTTATACTATTTACATGATCAAATTTTTAAGTGAGCATGCAGTTGTTTACCTTCAGCAGTTGGGAGTATGTTCTTTTCTGCAGTTTCGGCATTTTTCAACTGATCGGGATTGAATGCCTCCAACTGTGACTTGAGGTCAGTGGCAACCTTTGGGAGGTCCTTGAGAGATGGGCTTGTGGGTGCAGCCATTTTGTTGCTGTTTATTGGTTTTTATCTAAATACCTGTAAAATGAAAATTAACAATTAAATAACACTCATAGATGATAATTAAATATAATAAAGAGCTAAATATTATTATAGATTGAGTAATTCCATCCCAGAATCTCATTTATCACTTCCATATCCTACATCATTGTATTACATAGTTGTTAATAGAAAATAATTTACCAGTGAATAGATGTAGATATAGATAATATAATGATCCAACTCGTACAGTTATGTATGGTATTTCAGCAAAGTTTATGCAGAACACGACCGCACTAAGGAGCAGAAAGTCGAAGAAATAGGAAAAGAATCATTGTTTGGCACCCCTATTCTTTTCCAAAGCCGACAAATGCGAATAAATTTCACATGATTTGCTATTTCGAAATACATCCGAAGCGGGTCACCACGGTCATGACTCATGGGAGGCACTAGCTTCCTGCCCTCCACTCTCTGGGATTCTGCCAGTTCCCTCTCTTACAGTATGGAGATTTTTATCACAAAGGCGGAAAGACCAGGACAACCTATTTCCGAGTCGAATGACCCGTGTTAAGCGCAGAAGTTCAAATGTCTTCCCGAACGATAAACAACCGTTAGTTGAAGTCTCCTGATCTCCCGAACATTTTGAAAACAGAAATTACAGACGACAAAACTTATCCCAAGTCTTCCTCAAGAATCCAGAAGTCCTTATTAACAGCTATGTCATATTATTAGTTATGAATTCGAGGGCAATCTCTCTCCATTGTGTATCCTAATATTTGCTCCAAAACCAATCAATCCTCTTCACTGATCCTAACTCGTGGGACGTCCTAAAATTAAAACACGTACCAACGAAAAACTGTGAATAAACTTCTGCTTTTATGTATCAAGATTCTATCCAGCTTCAATTCCTTCCAATTAAACAAGATGAAAGGATCAATTGTTGCATGAAACTATCTAACCAACGTCCAAGACCGATGACAACCAACTTAAACCAAGTAACATCCCCATGTAAGTAAAGATCGAAGACGCGAGGTGATATTTTACGATGAGGATATCATGAGGAAACCCATAACGCCATATGGCCGTCAACATTAAAAGACACCACTTTTTTTTCACTCATCTTTCACCACAACGAGAGGAATTCTCCGCGGCGGATAGTTTCATCACCTGCAATCAATCAAAAGGGACAAGAGACCCTCGGAAAACGAGGGTTCGTGATTCACGTGGCCCAATTGGCTTTCCCGATGACTCCTTACAAGGGACAGAGGTGCGACAAAAAGAGGAGAAAATAATCGGACTTAGAAAACCTGTGAGTCAGCGGCGTAAGGGGGCGTCGGCGTGAGAACGGCGTGGACGTGACCTCGGTGTTCCTCCGCCGGTCGAAAAAGAATATCAGAGGTCAGGGAAGGGAAAAAACAAGTCCAAAAAAGGGTTTGAGACGTTCGATTGACAAAATGATTAAGAGAGGGTAGTGACCTCTTGGTGAACTTGATCAAAGGGCCACCAGGAGGACGCGGTGACTAATTCCCGTCTCCAAGAGACGGAATTTACAGAGCCGTTCGATTTGCAGACGATTTCGTCTGACACGGACGATCAATGTGCGCATCAAATGTCTCTTTCCCGTTTATACGGGCTTAGAACGATACTTCTAAATTCTACCATTATGCTCAAACACTGAACCTTAAAATAAAATAATGCGAAATAACTGTAACATTACGTAAACAACCGGTTTTTAGTAAGAGGAGGGCTCAATCATTTAAAAACCAAGTAATACATATTTCTGTACGATATTTATCTTTTCTTATAATTTATATCTCAACTACCTCATTTTAAATCTAATATAAAAAGTACATATTGAGAGCTACATGAAATTTTGATCGCGCAGCATCTCTGAACATTCACAAGAAGACAACCCATTCAAATTGGTGATTTGATGTAATAACAAACGTCTTTATTACGGGTGAGATTGGGACTAAAAGTGCATTCTTACATCTTACATCTATGTCATAATAAATAAAAAACAAAATAAGCTTTAAAGAGCATAGCAAAAAAGAATAAAGAATTTTTTAATGCATTCAAGAGACCCAATCGGTTCCTAATGAGAAAAGCCAAACCAATCACCTGAGATTAATATCCTCGCGTCAAAATAACACTTGGCTTTTATTGCCTATAATGCTGGGGTCAAAGTTCCAAAGGAACAGAAATATATCAGACAATCGTTAAGGGCTAATTGCAACACTCAAATGCTACAAAGAGAAACTTCAGTTCTCGATAACTCCTACGTGTATTGCTTCAAAAGACTCCAAATAAAGAAGAGCGCAATTTAAATCGAATAAAAATGTTCAACCGTTATGACTAAGGCACATCGGACCGACACCTGCTCACGCCCTCGCTAATCTCCTACTACTAAAATGGGTGGAGAGGGGGTCCGTGCACCGTCACGCACCGCAGGCGAGAGAGAAACACGCAAAACGCCGGCGAATCTCGAACGTGCTTTGTACGGAGGGATGAACATGGACGAACCCTTGCAAAACGCGAGACGTTTTGAAAGGATACATCTTTCTATTGAATGGCACGCTCCGGCTCTGAATCCGACGTTCAGAGACGTCTACACGACACAGATAGAAACTAAAAAAAAAGAAAAAACTCTTCCGGTGATTAATTTCTTCCCGACCAAAGGATGCGGGGCCTTGTTATAAAGGAGATAAAAGAAAGACGCTTTCGGAGGACAACTTCCGACGAATGGAGACATGCAGAAATGACGGAAGGAGGAGGATTCGAACAAGGATGGTGGATGACCCACTCGGCAGATAAATAAAAGTACACGAACGCCCATCAACCACTATTCACATTACACAGCCATTAGAAAAGTACACAACGGCTTGTATTAGATCGTGATTAAAGAGAATTTATTTTCTTCTCCTCGTTAAGCATTACTGGACGAGAGCCTAAGTGTACACGAGGTACACAACATTCGGTAGCAGTGAAGATTGCGAGGCTTAAATCAATATTACGCACGGGCACACATTACAGTAATTAATACGGAATTGCTGTGTATGGGCGTGAGTTAGCGCACTGCTGTCTACTGAATACGTTCAAACGTGATTAATATTGTATTTTATTAGTTATTCAAAGGCTTAAGTTGGAAATAACTTTCTCTAACATTAAAAATACCTTGGGTTACGGGTTAACGGATATCACAGATGAACTTATGTCATGTTAATGTTAATGGACGTCAGGATATTTGATTTACATTACATGTGTGGCTTGAGGGATGATAGAACCCAATTTTGCGGTGAATTAAGGCCACACACACTCTAAATATTTCGATATTATATTTTGTGCTTCTTAATATTAACATAATTAAAGCGATCCCAAAAGAATTTACATATGTACGTACGTATTAGAATCACAAAGAGTAGATATTCATTCATTCACAACCTCATGAATCTTCCACGAATAAATTCCAAGAGAAACCTCGCTACTGTACTCCTTTTCCCAAAACACGAACAATGTTTGCACATATTTTCTCAAGGGATCTAATAAGGTAAACGAGCTTAACTCTTCCGTTTGCACACTTTTGTGCACATTCGTTAGCTTTTCCCGACCCATTTGCGATGCGACCCACTCTAGAAGGGTCAAGAACCGTATAACGAAAAACCCTACTACTTTCGGCAACCTCCTGAAAAATCCAACCATATGGTCGCCACAACAACCGGACGAGACTCTCACTTCCCTTAGCTACCACACGGTTCGACGCAAACAGTGCACAAGCGAACTAGTTTCGCTAATCCGTTTATTCGAGCATATCGGCCTTCATTAACAAAAAACGAGTCCTCTATGGGCAACGGAGTCGATAAATGAACGGACATTTATCGAGCAAAGAGAGTTATGCTCCCTTTTATGGCTATTAAAAAGCTCCTCCGCTGAAAAGAGGGCAAAGGCTTCATATATACACCGATACGAATGATATCTCGACCTGTCGTCTTGCGAAGGGCCGCCCACATCTGGATGCGAGACAAGGCTGTCCCTTGTGAAGCGATTGCTCCATTTATGAAACGACGCCCTTACGCCAATACTACATTACGTCACTCTACACAACCGATACGAATTCCAAAAATAATGTTTTAAAAAGGAGGTGGTGAGTTTTCATGACGGGGAGACAACCGTTGGCGTAAATCGAAATATAAAAGAAAAACGAAATTCGCTAAATATTAAAGTCTACAAGAAGTATCGCGCATCCGGTTGTTAAAGAAATCGAACGTAATTGTTGGAGAAAGGGTTCGCGATTGGGCAATTTCTTCGAAAATCCTCTCCTCCGGTTGAATTTGAAAGTGGCACTGGTGTCTGCAGATATTAATGAATTGCACGTTTCCGTCGTAAAAAAGACCATCTGCTTCGAACATGTGCATGCGAGGTCTTGGACCATTAGAAGGGGAGGAAAAGGTTTAAAATTATAGGTCTCGAAAGGTAGTGGAAGATGTCAGAAGAACAAAGTCGTACGTCAACACTCGGATTTCTCTTCGCAGAGATAATTAAAAAGCACACATTTCGGATAATTATAAGTGACACTGAAATTTCTTTAATACCCTTCTGTCGAGTTAAAATCGCTACTAACGAGAAAAATGAAAGCTTCCATGTTTTTTGGGACGATTTTTTCAGAGTGAGACTCTTAAGCGCATTCAAACCATTTCCCTTTAAAGCAACGTTTGGGTATTAAATTATCACTTCGAACATAAAGTTTGCCTGAAATCAACGTCATGTCTGTTTCCGTTCAATAGATCAGAATGTATATGACAATTATGAATCCGATGTAAAGAAACATGAAATGACAACAATATGGATGAAACTAGAGAATCTCATTCCGTTACATTAAAGACGCAAGTTGTTCCTGAAACCGATATTATCAGTCTTATTACCATGACAACGTATATATCTCAAATTTTATTCGTCTAAAGAGTTCATTATCCATAAGAATTGATGTTGGCATATTGGGCTGTTTGTACACCTGCTGCTGTTTCATAGGATTTATAATTAAAAACTTTAAATTCAATTCACAATTAAGCTTTTACGGTAGGACTTAAAACGATAGAAACGAACGTTCGCATCGTAACAAAATCACGGCGGAAGGTTGAATGAACGAGTGAGCTATTAATAGAAAAAGATGAAATATTTGTGAAGGCCGACCGTGCGAACAATGGATGGATATGAGGATATTTCTGTTCGGACATTTTTTTTTCAGAAAACCCTTCCGCACCATCAATCCCGGAAATTTATAAGTCTCCGAGTGCAACAGGTAAGAGGACATGAAATAGCATGTGCATCTCTAAGGCGTCCATTGTGCGGAAGAGAGAAAAACAGGAAGATAAGAGTGGAATCCCACTCTGCAACTCTCTCTCCGCCTTCCTAAAGCGTTCTCTCTCTAATAGACGCTTTCTACGACAACCCGATGGGTGTGTGTGTGTGTACGGTGGCATGAAACGGTAGCCGTGTAAAGCGAATTATGCGGGTACACGAACGAATTTTGCACGCTACTCACGGATGCGCGGATAGCTGGCAAATTGTACGAATCCGCGACTGACACATCCGGGTTCCCCCTTCTGAAAAGGGCTGAAACAGAAGACCGCAGCGATACTTCCTATTGAGCGAATTGTCATTTGTGGATAACAGTCCCTACCGGTCGGTCGATTTGCTTCTGCGAATCCTGGTCTGCAGGACCTGGGAACGCTCTCATGATACGGTGAATGACTCTGCACGGAATAATTGGCTTCGGAATCGAATCAGTTCGCGGGGAATTTCCGGTATTTACAAGAACCTCGGTGATATTAAGGTGCACTTTGAAACACGTTTACTTTAAAGGGAACGCTAACGTTGCTAATCGCAGAGCAATTTTGAGCAGAGAGGTTAAAAAATGTATCCATAAACTTCATTCCCATCCAAAACGGAATCTGGTAGGATATCGCATTCCTTAAACAATACTTTACCAAGTTGATTCGTAAAATTTCGTAATTTATTCCTCAGAATTTACATCGGCTTTAATAACTAGTAACTCATTGTAGTAGAATACGTGTAATGCGTGAAAAAGATAAAATTAACGATAAAAACTAAAACAAAACGAAGAGTTTTAGTCCAATTCGCAAATTGAAAATTTCGTTTTTTAAGTAAGTTTAGAGTCATGAATTTGGATCATATCTGAAGCGCTATCTTTTCAAAAGTCAAAGAGATAAAACGCAGCGTACATGCACACCCTCTGTTTCCTCTGGAGAGCCAATGTTTCACACAGATTTATGCTCTCTTCTCACGCCATTGGTGCACTGAAAGGGAACCGGTCTCCTCCCGAAAAGAATCCCATGGGAACGAACTCTATGAGAGGGTAAAAAATGTGAATTATTTCAGGAGTGCAAATTCCGATCAATTTTATAAGTATTATTGCATTTTAAGTGGTATCATTCCCAATGAAGGAAACATCTCTTTGTCATAGTCTATTAATTATTAATAAATTACTATGACATTGCTAAGGATACTGGCTGGCTTTCATTATTATAAGATGGCATTCATAAACTGGAACGTTAGCAACTCTCGCCCATTTCCGAAAATGAATAATTACAAGGGTGTTTCGCTTCTTTCTATGATGGAATATATGTAAAAAACTCTCAATATATCGATAAAAGAAACTGATACATATATATAAGAAATTAGGTTAATGTTTAATCGTACTTCTCCATCACTTTCAACTTTAAATTAGAACGAATGACTCGTATCCAAGATAAATACAGTGCAGAGCTTAAAATTTCGATTACTCTTATCAAATGTCAAAGAAAGCAACTGAAAGTTGGACTTGGTAGTCGATGTACTCTCATAGCGACGGTGATAAGGATTCTCTGATAGTTACGGAGTGAATCACCACATGCTGGCGAAGTTAATAGCCTATAATTGACGTTGCAAAATGCAGCGTTCCACTTCGTGCTCATCTACGGGAGATAAATTATTGCGTGCGTTAAAAGCACGAAAATGTGAGGGCACTTTAATCGTAAACGTGTCTTTAAAAACTAACTCTATAAAGTAAAAGCGAATGATATTCAATTAAAATAAACATTACTGTTAAAAATGTAATCGAATGAGGACCTCGCTACTAAATTATTAATTCGAGAGATTTGAATTAATTTGAGGATAAATGATCGTTAAATTAATCGCAAGGAAAATATTTAGAACATAGGACAATAGTACAAATAAAAATTATCAATCAAATCAAACTGTAAACTGTGCACGGATCCATTACGAAATACTCTCGCAAACGTTTTTAATAAAAATTTCTAAAAATGAAAAATCTTCTAAATTAATCTCCATCACCGAAATTGGCAGTTTAAAAGGAACTATCGCAAATAAAAGATTAGAATATAATCATTAAAAACTTAGATGGGTTATCGAATAACCAATAAGTATAATAGCTTCAAAAATTGAATGCCATAAAATGGAAACTAATAAATCTTCCAATAGTTTATAAATCGATTGAGAATACTATAAATATAAATTAGTAAAACCTCATATCTTAATTCCATCAAAGCAATAACTCAAAGGGGATGTAGATCTTCAGTGTATGGCTTTACAAAATCAGTTCCTTTCAGCCCCTTGCATTGGGATATCGTTCCAAGGAGTGCTTACAGGACCTTCGGCCTCTTCGGGTTGAAACCGCAACGTAACTTTCTTCGGTCAATTACACGCGTTTACGAAGCCCGCAAATAGAACGGCATCGTTAGATAATCCTGCCTCCGAGGCATTGGTCGAATGACCGATTTTCTCCGACCGCATTCACATCCACCACCGCTGAGCTAAATCTCTCGAAGCTTCGCAAAAAAGCAACGTCGTGGAGCTAAACCGCGGATGAAGACAAAGGAGTGTAAGTAATTTCCCTCCGCAGCCCCCTTCGGGCGAAATCCATTCATTCGGCCATTAATATCAGAAACAAGCAAGTACTCGAGGGATAGCGTTTTAAATGGAAGCAAAAAAGGGGTTGTATTAGGTACGTGCTTCAATTACCGAACCCACCCCCCTCTCCCAGATTCATTTCCGCAATAATGAAAAAAGAGACACCCCCCTTGGTACGCCTTATCCAACCCCCATTTTCTTACCATAGAGTCGCCCCTCAACTCGTGTGTACACACATCCGTCGTAAAAAAAGGGGTGCACGGGGATGCAAGTTTTCTTTAGCCTTATTTCCCCTCCGATCATGCGGTTCTCGGAAGTTGCCCTCCGTTCCACATGTTAGTCACGAGATGAAAAAGTGCGTGGAAGAAAGATTGAGTGATTTTCCGAGAAACATTTGAAGAAGGGGATGGGGTGTAGCAAATGGAGTATCTAATATGGTGAGCACAGGAAAAAGGCAGAACGAAGGGATGACTGAAAAATTAAAGGTTTTCCTTAAAACGGCCAAAATAAGAGATTTTGAATGAGATTATCATATCATTAGTTAAGGTCAAAGATTCTGAAGTGGCTCTGGAGGAATCACCGAAGCTTTTCCTTCTTTGATTAAAACTGAATCGAATTCGGAATTCGTAAATTATAATGTAATTCAGAGGAAATTATACGAAATCAAATTTCAATTGGCTTTCAAGTTAATTCAAATAATTGAAAATAACTATCCTTGTATACTACTTTAATCTAGACAAAATATAACTTCAATATTAAGGGCAGTATAAATTAACAATCATCAGCCTAAAAACGTGCGCTATTTAACTTTGACTACATTCTAAAAAAGAAGAAACAGGAAATATGGCACACTTCTGCTAGAAACCGGGTTGCGCAATAGAAAGACTCAATACACACTCAGAGATTCGAATCGTATCTTCTGCAGATAAAGAGCATTAATATCTTTACTCCCTCATTTGATACTTCAGTCTCCTTGACAACAGATAAATAAATATATTCTTTTTAAACTTGAAATGACGGTTTTCTTAGGCGAAATATTGTAGAGATGATTCATCATTTGTTGAAAAATTTTAATAGATATAATCCATTAGGTTCTCGCATCAACATTTAAAAATATAAAGAGTTACATTTATGAATAAGAAGTGAAGGAATTACGAGCGTAATTAGAACCTAGATCAAGCTTTAAGAAAAGCTTTATCAACGTCCTTTTTAGTACATAACTGTTAAGTTGCATGCTCAATCTTGGATTACACAAGCAATCAACAACAATACTTTCTGGTGAAAGTCTCTTTTCATGTCAGACATTTTCGATGATAGAGTCTTTTCACTATCTGAAAGCAGACTTGAGAAAAAGTGTGGAGACGAGGTAATCACGCTAATGAGGAAACTTAAGAAGCGATTCGCTACGTAAACTTTCAAACTTTTTTTTCCCTTAGAGTGGCGGCTGAGATGTGCAATCAACCAATATCGATTTTGAAGAGGGAAAATTCATCCTCGTTGCGATAACCGATGCCAAGGGCAAAGAGGTCCAAAGAGAGTAAAAATGAAAAGGTAGAAAGTCGGAATTGGACAACAAATAGAAAGGAAACGGAGGGAAAATTATGATAAAGTTAAATAAAGCGCTACATTTTAAGATCGTTTAAATAAATGAAGAACGGAACTTAGTTAAATCAGGAATAATGAAAAGCATATTAGACCGAAAAAGGGTTGATGGACAAAAACAAACAATCCAAGTATGTAGAGGAATAAGAATGATAAATGTGCACAGAAGTATACAACGAAGCAAATGGGACAGATATTAAATGAGGGCAAGACCATTAAGCCGAACAGAGCAGAGAGAAGGAGCAAGAACGACAATGCTGAAGAGGTTAAACGCCCCCATCAGCTGAACAAGAAGGGCTAAATGAAAAGGGTAGAGGCGAATCGCATAAATGAAATGGAGAGCAAATATGACAACGATTTGATGAGGAAATGAGAGAAAGATTAGCGACAAGAATAATGGACTAATAAAGAGCTCACGAAAGCAGGAAATTTCACTTTTTTCGTCTCAATTTTAGGGCTCCAAAAACCCTAGGGTGGTTCCCTTTTGTGAATATCTTCATAACCGAATCGATTCCGAAGTAACGTAATTGGGAATACAAAAGGTCAAATGAGGGAAATATGAGAGCATCATCTCGTGGGTGGCTGTGGTCGTAAAAAAAGCTATGGGGCAATCAAATAGGAGAGGATGTGCGAAGACGTAGTGCGAGGGGAGAGTAGGGGAATGGCAAAGAAGATAGACGGGATGGATGCAGGGGATGGAAAGGATGAGTCATCCTGCATCGAGATGACCAAGTTATCCCTTTAAGAGTTGAAACGTGAGATCGTATTGATCTCCGGAGTGGGGGATGGGAATTCTGCCAGAGAGCGTGTTCTGAGACGAGTGTCAGTGCACACGGTTGTGCGCTATGATCTCTCAACATCTATTGAGAGAGAGGAAGCCCTTTTTAAAAAAGAGCGCTAAGCGACGATGCTCTGGATCAAAATAGAACGTTTGACAACTCATAACTTCCTCTTCTCATTTCACATAATAAAAATCCTCATCGTAATTCAAGGAACGGCATTTTTGAAAGAATTATACTTCCTTTGTTTTTCCATCTCTTTTTTACCCCAAAAAAACAGGAAGTTTATGCAAGAGAACACTTCTCCAAACATCATCTCATTCATATCGAGTTGCAACAATAATTATTTAACATTCACGCGGATGATTTCTTCCATGGAAACGCCCGAATAATAATCCAAATATTTTGCGTTGTTCAAGATTATCTCCAAAATGTTTAAAATTATTACCTCACAGCATTTGTAACTATGGCTAATCTTGGCTAAGGTTAACGTAAGCCTTAAAGCATTGAGATTTCCCAATAAACCCGTGATTAAGGACACTATAAATGGAAAACCAATATTAATTATTATATTATTAAAATATATTTAGAAAAGAGATACTCATGGTGAAGTTACGAAGTGCTAGGAAAATGATGAACATATACCGAGAGTATTTCTTAAACCTTTCCTTTAATATTATTCCCATCCTATGCGTCTATGCAACACTTTTGGGATGGCGATTATTCATTCCGGACAATGGTATGGAGATTACACCTTCCATCCACGAGATGATCACCTCGCAGCTCATCCTATAATCTCCATATCGCACAATCGACCGAGAAATTAGGAGCGGCACAATAGACTTGACCTGGCAACGTTAATCCCCAAAGGCTCTTCCTTTCGCTTCACATGTTTAATTCCCAAGAGCGGTCCACGGCAAGCGATGGGAAAGGGTATAAAAAAAGAACGCTCGAGGTAAATTTCAAATGCTCTTTTGGAAAAGAAAATTAGCGTTTTTTTTACACTGCGGGATTTTATGAGAACGTTATGTAATTCTGTCCCTAAAATTGAATACCCTTCCGGTAGAAGTGAAAAGGTCGCCCTGGGCCGGACTCCCACGCACTCCCTGCTCTGAATGGGTGGACCAAAACAAAATGGAATAAAAAAGAAAGCTGTGGTAATAAAAAGAAAGCTGTTCCAACTACCCTTTAATGGAGAAGGAATTGGTAGTAGGTGTAAAATTATTAAATGTTTGATAATGTTATTAAGACTGCAGGTCTATATGTAAGTATCCCTTATCAATTATTACTATTCCAATTGATTCTGCTCTAAAACAAAATATTAGTTTCTTCTCATTTAAAATTGGTCTAAACAATATAAAAAATAAGATGATATCTTTTCTCTCCTAATTTGTGATTCCTATAATATATATTAACTCGCTCTAAAGATATTAAAGACTAAATACTCTTTAATATAAACGTATCATTAAAAATCACTACCTTCCCTAAATGTAAAAGGGGTTCATGATTATAATCAAAACCCACTAACGCGCTCCTTATGTTTACGCACACAATTCAGGTCAAACAAGAGATATTTGGAAAAACAAGGACAGATATGTAGATACACCTCCCAAACACTTGGCAAGATCGAAATTGAGAATTCTAAGCCGCATTAAACCAGAATTTGACAACGTGGGTTTTGAAGTGTGGGCGAAGTGAGAAAACACCCAGGGCGACCTGCTTTTGAGGGCAACCTCTCATTTTGATGATGAGGAGATACGCTGCGTTTCATCAATTTAAATTCTATGATTTGTGTTATTAAACAACCACGTAACCAAGTAACGCTTCTAACGATTCATAATTAGGACATACACAGAAGCAAAGAGCCTTAAATAATGTTATTAAATAACTTAACCGGAGGGGTAGTTGTGAAAGGTATATTAATGATGACAGGTTAATAACTATGGATCAGAATATCCTTAGGAGTGTAAATAGAACAAAAAATCGAATGGTTGCAGGTTGAAAGATGGATTGAGAAAGTATGAATTGCAAGAAAACCTAGTTGTATCCGATCTAGCCGAGTTGAACTAAACAATGAACTTAATTGATAATCGACAATTAATCGAATGGGAGTTTCTTTTTTAATTATGGATCTGGGAGAGGCTGACCAACTCAGATAGCCTAGTATTTTCCATCAAAGGCGATATATTTTCGTTTTTGGAGCAATCTGCAATAATCACAACTGAATTGTGAACCTTAATTTATACTGATTTGAATATGACAATTGCTATAATAATTAATATTTCGATAGACTGACAAATTTCTCGATTAAATTATCCATGAAATATTTGACCTTTTATATATATATATATAATAAACTATAAAAATATTATTTGCTGTCGTAGCTCAATACCGTACTGATTGATTCACAATCTACGGTCACAGCTATTACGTGGACGTAACCAAAAAGGATCCCTATCATTACGGATAAGGGCATTGAACCTTCACTTCCAATCCACCCCTCTCAAAATGAACGCCGAGCTTCCTTTCATTTTCCCCGAATAGAGAGAGAGAGTGAAGAGCATATAGAGTGGGTGACTAAGGGAATGGGAGGGGACAGCAGCAGTCGGAGACGGGAATAATGAATAGGAGGATGCGTATAGGAAGTTTAAATTAAAAAGGAACCAAAGGGGTTTATACACAGAGAAAGGTATCGAGAAAAAAAGTTTCGTCGAGAAACAGTTTCATCATTCCGCGACGAACGAAAAGGAGTAAAATGCCGGACGTCATTTCTTTTCTTTTCGACGACTTCCATTGTTTTCGTTCGCTCAAGAAGGCCTTTTAAGAGAGTATGACCGATCTGACCCTTTCTCTTTCTTTTAATTTCTCATCGTGACGATGACGGCCTTGGGAGGATTTTCGTGGCTGTGACGTCTTACAGCGCACTTCTTATATAGACGGAGTGAAAGGGTGGAACCGTTGCCTCGCTATACGTACTTTATCTCTCTATTTACGAATGTAACGTCGGACTTCTCGGGAAAATAATCACCGTGGCGTAAGAGGGTGAATGCTGGCGATTGTGTTAAGTGTTTCGACACGAGCGTGAATAAGGTGGGCCGTTTCGATTCCACTAACCATCACGAACTTGTTTGACGCTCGACTAATTTGTACCTCAGTCATTATCAAGTTCTTTTAATCCACTTATGACGATAGTGTACCGTCTCAAAGGTCAAAAAATGTACCGCATCAAGATACAGTGTACCTTTGTAACTCTTTGAAAGACACTTCAGAATTCGTAACATCATCATCAAAGGATCAAATCATCAAAGTTATGAAATGAATATTATTCCGTTACTACCAACGCAAAGATAGTAGAGAAGTTTTAACGGGAATTTTAGCGCTTCTAAAGTTTTATTCAATGAAATGGACTAAGAGTTACAAAAAGCTCTTTTTATACGAACGCAGCGAGGTTATTATAAAAAACTCCTTTTCTAGTTTATCTTTCATAGGTATTAATAACGTGTAAAGCTGATTCTAACAGAGGAACACTGTGTGCGTACGACTACGGAGAAATCTAACTCGAGTGTTAGCAGAGGAACATCCAGAATTAATTATTATGCACTGGGAGAGGAATGTGAGGCAATGAAATTCCTCTCCGAATGAGAATTCCGAACAAACGCCGCACCAATGGAAGAGAAAACAACATGAGAGTAGGAAACTGAAGAGGATGCAATCCAACGCGTGGATTAGACATGTGTAAATGTGTCGTCGACGCATTTTAAGTGAGTTTCGTCACTTGGATACACCTATCCCGATAAGGATATTTTATTTCAATCATTAAAGGTGTAAAGAATTCTATATTTCATTCATAAACCTCTACTATCACAAAGGAATGAATTTTACGATTTTGCACAAAGATCCCACTTTTTTAGAATTATATATTGGTTAATTTACCGCATAATATATTGCTTTGCTAGGTTTTATCGTTCATTTCATCATTCAGGACGTTGTTCGGATGATTTTTATTAGAAAATATAATTCAAATAAGATATTAGATGAAGAGGAACATAAATAGATGCATCTTTTTAATCTTTTTGTCATTTTACGACAAAATGTGAAACGGAGCTTAAACATTACTTGATACAGCTAAGCTAAAATGGAAATATCAAGTCTATAGAGAGGAAAGGAGTCATAGAATAGAATCCGGGATAGAAGGAACGAGGTACGTTGATATTTTAGGAGCGAACATCCGATGCTTTGGGTCCCATCACTTACGGAGATAAACCTCCGCTATAGAGGTATTACCATAAAACGCCCCTTTAAAACATCTTAATAGAAACCACTCGGTACATGCCGTTGCTATGGACTCACTTCCTTTCCATTTATCTTAATGAGAATTTCTCTCTCTTCAATACGCGAAAGGTTAAAAATAAAAGCAACGTTTGCACAAACATCGGACATGAATAGCAACCATACGCTACCGAGGGCGGATTCAGAGGGCATTTGGGTGTGATGACGTCCTTCCAATTCGATAGAAGAAGCTCTCCAGTTCAAATTAAATTTATATCTGATCGAGGAAAAGATTTTAAAAAGCTTGTTATCCATTAATGATGATTGAAAGAGCTATTGAACACCGCATAGAGAAACTGCGATTACCTAGGTTTCATTATTAATAAATAAATAATGATTTCCATGGCAATACGCCATATATGTTTTACAGAGGTAACAGTCCCTATTCAGCTATGACGTTACGCAATTAACCGTTCGTATAGGGAAGAATCTATTTCAAGGAAAGGGATCATAACGGAGGAGGTGATCGGATTCCGCGAAGGAACAAAAAGGGATTAAATATAGAGAGGACGTAATCACCGAAGGAAAAAAGCAGCGGAAAATTACGAAACAGAGAGAAAGAGCGAAGCGAAAATGGAGTGAAGACGAGGAAAAGGGGGAGATTTAAATTAACGCTATTGAAGAACATTAGAATGAAGTCCATTCATTAGAGCTTCGGAGGGCTTTTTAGTTTGAAAGGATGAAAGAGAAGAAACGATGGCATTCAAGAGCCGCTGATCTCGATGAACTCGTTTGCACTCAGGAATTTATTTACGACGCACACTGCGAGTTATAACACTTCACGAGCGGGAAGTAATTCGGCAAAAACAAAAGACAAAAGAATTGCGATGAACATTCGAGAAGCGAAAGGCTAAAAATATGACTTACGTTTTACAGATTCGGAACTAAGCAAAAATGTACGTAACAAAACAAAGAAAAGAAACCTAATAAACAATTTATAAGAACACGAAAGTAAATCATAAAAGATATTTAAAAGTTTTAAATGAATTTAGTCCATTAAAGAGGTCGACTAAACTGGCAAGAATTTGACGTACGCGTCATCTGCTTCGTAAAACCAAATGGTCATTGGACACATGTACAGCAGTTATAACAACTAAATGAAAGGAGTAATCACTCGTCAAAGTCTAGCGCAAATTTCAAACTCCGAAGACAGCATAGCTCATTCTATTACAAGCTACCGCGCAAAAAGGAATATGAAATCATGTTTCCTGTGTACCCGCCGCGGCCCCATTTCGCAATGACGACAGAATGTCAATCGTACGAATAGACGTAGAAACTGGCTGTGCCATCGTAAAAATCTTGGGGGTGGCCTTGATTGAAAGTGGTAATAATTTCCAGAGGCGATACGTGCGGGACGAGGTCAGCAGGCAATGCCCTTCTAGATAAAAATCTGCTATAAATGGCAATGAATCACGAATCCATTCACGCATGCTGAGGCAGACTGGCGCGCACTGGAAGAATGCAAATTTAGCACGAATGGCGAACTATGACGATTCGCAAACTGAGCGGCAGGTGAATAGATACATTTATCTAGTTAAGGGAGTGATGATTAGAACGATTCTTCCGCTACGCGTCACTGCAAAGTATAAATTTCCACATTTCTCTACTTGGACTAGATTTATTTACGACAGATTTCGCGTCAAGATTTGAGGTTGAGTGAAAGAAATTTATACTCATGGAAGAAAAACGTTTAGTCAAAGTTGTTTTCCTGCTGTTGTTCATTTTTTACAGCTTTCTTTTTAATTTTACGTTCTCGTTTTTTTGCACTATTTTCTAATATAAAATTTGTGTAAGTTGTAATTCTTAAAATGCGATCGCTACTTTTATTCTGTCATTGAGACGAACGTCATCGAACATTATCGAAATCAAACTTTGTCTACTTCTATCTATTCTATCATATTCCATCTTCTTCTTCCTATATTATACATTAGACAATCTTAGGCTAATGGCATGTAAAAATATCATTCTCCGTATATTATTATTCACAGCCATTCGGAAAATTAGAAACCAAATTAAATCTAAAATGTGTTTATTTCCTCCCTAAAAAAATAATCAAGCAAAAGCGAGGAAGAGATTCCACTACAGCTTATTTTTCTCTACGAGTATTTACACTCCTATAAATCAAAATAATCCGTTTCAAAAAGCAATTCATCATTCGTGATTATGGTCGAGAAACACCAATGATTGCCTTCCAGCTCTCTCCGCCCGCCCCCATTCCTCGAGGGCGAAAAACGAAGAATTTCCCTACGGATTAAGAATGTGTGCCACGAAGCGGAGGGCATTCATCAGTGCCACATCTGGATTTGGTAACTCGCGCCTGGATCGGGATTTTTTTCCAAAAGGAAAGATTGAGGGGAGGAAATTTTTCCTTCGACTTAAACACTTCCCTCTCTGCTTCCAAATCGTTCGCCCAAACAGTTCGTAAATGCGTATAGCAAGTTATTAACGTGTCTGTCACCAACATTCCCACACGGGGGCAACATTTCAATTCAGCACGTGCCCTTCGTTTCCAGTTGCCGTTAACGTGGGTGCAAACAGCCACACACTAATTCTTTCACTCGTGATACACAATAGTAGACCGTTGCAGACCAGATTTTATCCGGAGAATTTTCTGTCAAAATAGACGTAGGTTATAATGTTAAATGATAAGTATTCATGTGAACAAAGAATGACGTAAATTATCTAAATTTACTGAATTACTAGACCTACTAAACTCTCGTAAAAATAATTAATAACTTTATAAATTATTCTGGAAATCATAGAGCAATATTACGGTAACTAAATAAGTTTCCTTCAAATAAAAAACAAAATTAGCTTCAATCATAACATAAAAGTGTGTATTGTTATGAAAACTTTTCGATTTCACATTCATATTTTTTCGTAAAATTTAAACTTATGCTATAACTGAGCTTTTGACATCTCCATTCAACTGTGAAATTTACGCTTCTTCTAACCCAAACACCCTTCTTAGATAACAAAAACCAAGAGTGGGGAAGGAGCGCAAAATTCGTGCAGACACGAGCACCCCCGGACGCTGCGAACGAAACAGCGGCACACTCGGGAGAATGCTATCGCATCTCCATATATGGACCAACGGAGAGAGCGCGTACGAATCTCTCAGCCTCCATCCGCTCCCCTCACATCTCCCTCGAAGTCCGTGTTATGCGGACGGAGGCGTATTAACGCGATATTTCTCTTCCGTAAGGATTCCGAAGATGGGCCTCCAACGGTTTTCTCCTCCGCCGTCGCCTTCCGGTTCCGTCAATCGAGAACACGGCGAAGATAACAGCCAACTGTTTGACTTTCGGAGTGACTGATACCTATTGAAAGGCCAATAGATGCGTGACGTCGAAGGGATGACAAAAGAGCAGCGTTATCGCGGAGATGAAAATCGTTTTATCCCTTCCGCTGTCAATCGTTTCGGCGAATATTTACAAAGGATCAAAATAAAAGAGGACAGCACTGTTGACTAAAAGGAAAATAAAGATATATTTCTAAATTCATAAATGGAAACACCTACGAATATTATGTACTTAAATAGAAGATAGCTTTATACAGAAATGTTTTATGACCGCCGATATTATCGGGTATATTTTCGAACGATTTTCTTCCAATGGTTTCAACATTTTCATGCATTCATTCAGATTTCATTTATTAATAAACCATTCGATTTTACCTTAAAATAGATCGGTTCAAACAAGCAGAATTGAATAATCAATTCAACGATATACCGATGTATGATATGAAAAAATAGCTCGATTACATCTGATAGAAACGAGATCTATGAGAATTCGCTACCTCCCACAGACAAACATACCGCGAGGAAGGCGGGGCACAACACACAGTCGTAGGAGCTCCGTCTTGGGACAACAAACCGTCAAAAACGGCCGAAAATGGAGATAACTGCTCCAAATTCGACGACCATTACCTCCGCACAAAATGGGTAGACCAGTTTCGTCGTTGGGCAGATTAAAAGCCGAAGATAAACAATCGAAAGCGTTAAAATTGGTGGCCCACAATTTCTTCTGGCGACAGCGATAGCAGCGCTGTGGGGGTGGACGTCTTATTAAGGTCGTCCTAAGAAAACACGAACCTTTCTCCCGCATATTAAGGCGATATTAACTCCTCCGAAAATATCTTTGACCCGTGACGCGCACCTCGGCTCCATGTACGGGAGGAGTGACCCGATTGGGTAGGGGCGCCAGGTGGTTGTAGAGGAGGACTCTTCCGAAATCACATTAAACGAAGAATGTGCATGAGTCACTGTGGAACGGCAGATGAAAGAGAGGAATCAAAATTGAAACATTATTATAAGGGGGAATATCGTTATGGAAGGCAGCCGGTTTGGCGGTACGACTTAAGCTTGCTGACAGGGACGGTTCCATAACTGTAACCGAGAGAGAGAATTATTATCATCTTTTGTGGCGTGGCACCATTCTTCAACTTTAAAACGATGAGGGATTTAAAACCAGAAATCAGCACTTCCGCGATCTTGAGGGTGGATGTGAATTTTATTGATAACCACCCAACGTATGAACTAAACACACATGGGCGATCACTTAAACATATCTTATCTCTGAAAACTAATTTTAAATGTAAAAAATACAAGTTTCCTTATCACATTGGTAATGTCCACTATCTAACCATTTCCAATGCAACTTTCCTTTGAGTTCGTTTTTTATCACCTCAAATGTGGTATTTTACGAATAAAATGACAAAATTTATCTAATCTAAAGAATGCCATTTTTAATTCACCACTTCATATACGTATGTCTGGGGTAATTAGTAGATATAAGTTATTAATTTATAATGGCCGATTCAAAACTTTCGATTTAACCAAAGTTAATAATTTTCGTGAAATATCGTACACTCCTAAATTAGACAAGAATAGTCCTGTAAGATTTTAATTGTCCATATGAGTATCACTTATCTCATTATTATATAACTACAATCAACACTTAAGGAATCCAAGTAATACCCTATTCAGTTTGTGCCTTTTCTAAGAGAGACATTTTGCATAGAAATCAACCTAACTACGCTGTCTGGCAGCTCGACGAATTAGAAATGCAAACGCGGATGTTTTACACAACACACGGTAAGAATCTGGTCTCTCGTTTCTAGTTCACGACCATAAAAAAGTAGCGAACCTTAGGTCTCTCTTCCTTAGAAATTCCACTGAGACGGGTTTGCGTCTACAAGTACGCGAACTGTAAATGGGACTTGTCCCCAGTGTCAATAAATCAGACAGACTTCCGTTAAAAATAGTAGAACTTTCGCTACTACGGAATTTAGAAAAAAATTCTGCGTTGAATGTTACATATTAAATAGTTTCTTGCCTCCACACATTTATTCCTATATAACTCATTTATTGGTCAAAGAGCTTAATTCTAAATTGATTATTACTCTATTTATATTCTTGGAATAAAACTATTAAAAATTCTCCGTCTATCTCTAAGGGCTTATCTTCAAAGCGAAGCTTCAACTGTTCAACACTTGACGATGAATTTCGAAAAAAAATATAATAGCGAGTCAATCTTTAAATACATCGTCCTCTTACTGCGGCAATTAAAGGAGCTCTCTGTGAGTAGCATAACTGGTCCAGAACGAAGGCAAACGTTACATATCGCTGGATAACTGTGAAAATGAGCCTATGCTCGACTCATGAGTGATTATGCTTCCAAATACGTGGGCTTTGATGGATCATTTCCCAATCGCTTTCGGGAGCTGCAATCCATCATTTTTGTGAGTTTTCCGTTAACGATTCATTGCACGCGATGACCATCTGCTTATCAAGAACAATAGCGGATCTAAACCATAACTTCGTCTCCCCATTTAAAAATTACGTCTTTTTCTCCAAACATATACTTAAACCTATTTAAAATCCAGAGATATATGTCGTGACCTTTAGTTTTACGATTACGTATTGTCATCTACATAAAGATAGCGGCGGAGATGAAAATAACATTGATTGGAATTGACGTTTTTAGGCGTAATTATAAAGTAATAATACTTAGATGGATAATGTATTCGTTAAGTATTGAAGAGTGTGTTGATCTCTAAAACGTAACATTTTGTTGATTCGATCAAAAAAAGAAATAATTTTTTTGAAAAATAGACTAGTTAAATAGCAAATACGATAAAACATCGTAATATTTGCTGGATAAATCACCTGAATCAAAGTAATCTAAAGTATTCTAGAAATCAATTACTACATTTCGACAACGATAAATATCATTAAAATATCACTTCCAAGGCTAGGATTTTATTGTTTAGAACGTTCGTTCCAGAATATGAGCAATTGCTAAATAAATCTAAAGCTATAGACTGTCTTTTCTTATATATAGAAGACGTATGATGACATAAAGATCACGAATTTGAAAGAACAAACGTTTTAGTTCGCTCCGATTTAGAACGATAAAGTTATGGAATTATTGCAGCATTGGGTCGTGCAGGACCTTTCTGAAGCGTAGAGGGGATGGTATCACGCAATTATGAGGTCAGCTCCCCGAAAATATCACACTCTGTACCACTCCTTAACATTACGATACTTCGTACGCCATTGGTTTCTGAGGAAAACTTCACAAACAGATATTAGTCCAAGCTTTTCGCCGTATCCTCGCCCCTGAATAAAAAATTCCTCCGCTGCTGAGCACATGAAAAGCAAAAGATGGTCAATTTGTGCTTCTTTGCTCGGAAGGGAGAATCACCCGAGGTTGCCAAATGTTAACAAGGGACCGGATTTCTTTTTGAGGGATTGGAAGGAGCTCATCTCCCGCCATCCATCCTCGATTAGTCATAGGCGCCTGTGAGAGAGGGCCAAAGGGAGTTTCTTTCTCTCCATTGCGAAATGCGGAGACCGGATAGAGCGTGGCGCTGTTTGACATGCGCCCGTCGGCGGATGTGCTTATCTTCTGAGGCACCCACTTCCCGAAGGGAAATAATACATAAATTGGAAGAAAGAAAAACACCACCGCCCTTCTCTTCAATCGCAAGTCTCTCCATGAACGTTGAATGAATTTTCAAGAAAGTGAACGGATTCTTAAAAAAAATTGGGTCCAGAACTACAGGAATTCCAGCACCATGTACCAAAACACGGTGAAATGTTATTTCGTTCGATGCCACAATAAGTACCAATAAAGATAAATTCATCATTTTCAACGTCAGTATGTATTTTTAAAGGGAAGTTTAGCATTGAACTAATGCAAAGACTTCTGGAGGGAGGGCGAGAAATAACAATTATCATTGAATGAGCTTTAGTTAATAATTATAAATGTCATTGAGGAAAAAACAGTGACACAGACACACAAATTAAATAAATGCTTTCTTGGAAATGTTAATCTACGGAAATTAAATTTCAGAAACTGTAAGAGAGCTGGCATTAAATGATAACGCAAAATAAGGCAGGAAATAAAACATTTTGAAAACAACCCAGTTCATCGAAAATTCTCTCTCTTGAGGAAAAAAGCCAGAAAAATAAAAAGAAATCCAACCACTTTATCTGCATTAAGGTTCAAGCCTCAACAATCGTGAATTATCGCTCATGACGCAATTGAATAAAATTACTTTATCACTCGTGGTGGCATTTCCTTCCAAATTTTGCTTAGTGAAGAAACCAACGAAGACTTTTGAGAAGAATGTTGAGGAATCAATAAAATATTAAGGTTTGACATAAATCAAGAAAGAATTGTTCAATGGTTCATTTATTCTCATTCCCACCAAGTGTGAATACAAAAATCCTAGGAACATCGATGGAATGTTCCACGTTTATACTACATTAGGGCCGAATGCCAACAATTCTCATCAATAAATCCATTTGGACTGTCAGATATCATTAACATAATGATTCAAAGTAACATAATCGATCAAATTCTACTCTCTATAGATGGTAATAAGACTGTACCTTACCAAGGAATGGATTGGGCAGAGAGAAGGGATGCATTTTGAAGATAAATCTGCAGGTGTTAGGCTGTGATATCAAGAGATGGAGTCATCCGTCAAAAGGATTAAAGGAATTAAAGAGAGCAACAATCGCTACTATATGAGCTAAGATTGAAAGGAAACATCGCGCACCAATTGAAAGTGCCCCGTCAATCGTATCGCATTACGATTTCCTATGGACGTGCATTGGAACGCTGAAAAGAAACACCTTTGACCCAGTTTTCGAATCCGGGGACGCGGGATAACGCCGTCCAATACATCACTGCTACCCCCTTGAGTGTGATTAAGAATACAGACGCATTCTGCTGTTAGGAAAGGGGTCGACAAACAACGCTTTTCACAGCACTATCTCGAGCCTATTCGTTTCAATTTCTTGACCTCAATGACGGAACTGCCTGACGGCCGTATGAAAACCTGCATGTTTCAGCTCAATGCACTCGTAACGACAATAAGCCGTGCGAATGGGAGAGTAACGATCATACGATCCTTAAAATTAATAACGATCTCTCGCGTTTAGAACTGACTCATCGGAATGGCATTTCCACCACATTCAACCACCGCGTGACACTTTCTGTCACTCAACGAGTACATACGATGTTTTATAATTGAGGTTTTAATGAATATTTGAATTTCATACTCTTAACAATCTTGAATTATATGAATCATTCTCACTTATCCAATCTTCCCACTACGTAATGCAAATTTAATTCGGGAATCGGAGACTTTATCCACAAAAATAGAGAATTCGTAACTGTAAAAAACAAAGAGAAAAGAGGCTTATTATGATTATGGCTTACAAGAATATCAATTTCTTGGGGTAACATTTACCAGCTGCTTATCAATATTTGGTAACGTTTCCAGTGTTTTTCACAAAGGGGATTCGAAAAAGTCGCGTCGGAGACTTCAACGCCCGAAACTGCGTCATTTCTTCGAGAACTCCGGGAGGTATTCGATCTAAAAATGACAATCTTTTAGGAGGGGGAGACATGGATCGAAACAAATCATTACGATATCATCGATCGATTATTTAGTGTCGAATTAACATCTCTTCAATCGATCATCCAAGGTTATCCAGGCCATCGGGCCGATCGGAATATTACACCATTGACACAGATAACCGAATAAGGGCTGCCAAACCGCAGATTCTGAGCCTCGCTGCGGTGACGAAGGGTACAAAGTTTCCTCATAAAAATCTAAAGAGCATCGAAGAGTATTATTTCCCGTTAAGACGCTTACAAAGAGCCTTGGATCAAGACGTCTAGAGGACGAGTCATTCGAGGGATGCGATTAAATAAGACCAAGAAGAATTACGTCGAACTTACTACGTCTCTTGGCTACGGCATCGGGAACAGCCCATTATTTCGAATTTTCCTTAAAATTTGATCAAAGACAAGCACTCGTACAAGCCTAGAGGCAATTATGTTAAGGACGTGTTTCGCAGGTGCGCTAATTCAGTCCACACTTCTTACCGAGGAAATTTTATTTTCGTCTACGGGAATCTAGGGTGCATACGTTTACGCTTGACTGCAATTTTTGACGCCTTCGCGTCTTGCTATAAAGCGCGCTTATAAAACCGGGCGATGAATCACGAGATAAACATGCAAATGAGGCAGAGAAAGCGAAGGGACAGGTTGGAGGGATCGAAGGGCCTTCGGGGGCGGAGATCGCGTTTGGATACATTACACACATACACACGATCGTCTTGGATTAACGAGTCTTTTTCGTGGATTGCGAAACTTCCATTTACGGCCGCGACTTGAGGCGAGGAACGGCAGATATTTAGATGGCCATTTATCACGAAGAACACGTCACACCTTCGCCAGGACCGAAAATTATATTCGGAGACGAGAATTAGAGACTTTTAAAATTTTTGCGAAGTGACAAATGCTTTTTGATATTATACGTAACTACTTTCTAAGTGTTCAGAGCAGTGATGGACGCACGAAAATTCATAAGCTATCAGAATATTAAATGGATAGTGGTTATTATAAAGATTATTATACGGTTTATGTAGTGGAAAATCGAAAATCTTTCTCCCACTTTGTTATTACGTACAGATATAATTATTACGTTTCAATCGAGAGTTAGAAGATCTTTCTATGAGAGTCCAAAGACGAGATTGGATTGAGACAAACAGGAAGATGACCGCAGTAAAATGAGATGGGAAAGATTGTGGTCGCGGTGAGAAAGATAACTGAAATCGCGGCAAAGAAAAATAGGTGAGGAAAAAAGCGGTTACGGGATTAATTACGCAAAACAAAATCCATTGAATTACAGTAGCGAGGCTTTATCTCCAATTTCAAACGGGTAATTATTCGGGACAATGCACTCTGTCAACCTCTCTCCATCCGCAGCTGCGCAATAACTGCGAAGGTCGCTCGTTCGATGCCCGGCGGAGGCAAACACAGGGCACCTAACACACATTGCGAGGCACCGTAACCAGTATGTGTCCTTATTGCATCGACAGAACCTCTTTTGGTTGATCAGGGTTATGATAGATATCTTTGAAGAGAAAGAAATCACAAAACGAGGCAGAAATGTGTAAATGACTTAAAAAATACGTTAACTGAACTCCTATAGGCAAAAATCTAATGAATAAAGTAGCTGGGGATTTCGGAAGACCTATTTACGAATGAGTGATATTTCATTTATTTATTTATTGTTGTTAGATTTATTTAATTTTGCAAAGAGTAAAACGGGGAGATCATTTCATAAATGGATTCAATCGCCATTGTAATCTAATGTCCAAATGAAATTATTTCACGAAAAAAGCATCTAAGAGTTAGAGGAAACATTTCTATCGGGGAGATCAATTTCTATTTCTTTACACAAAAAAACGTACTACATGAATATCATCCTATCATTCCTTTTTCAAAATTCGTTCGGTTAAACCTAATTTTGAACCCGAGTCGAAATTTATCCTTAAATGACCAAACAATATACCTAAGATTTTGCGGTCTAAAAGAGAGCGATATAAGGTTCGCCCAGCGAAATGTGATGGGGACGGAAAAACCTTCCCCTCTCGGCTTTCTTTACGTTTTATGGTAAGATACGAAGTATCTGCCGGTGGCAGCTTCATCGTAGCTGTTCCTCTGCGTTGTCCTTAAGCGGGGCTGTGCCGAGGGCGCCTTCCCCTTTCGTGTGGCAAACGAGGGAAGCTATACTCCGATCTGTCCTTGGTGATGAGGACGGGGGCGGTGGCAGGGATGGTGGTAACGTATGAGGAGCATTTTCTCCTTATTAGGACGGCGAGAAGTGATCGTGTCACAGCTTTCCGCAAATACTTCGAGATTCGATTCGAATTCCTAAATCCGGACTATTATGCAAGAACTGGGAAGGATAGACGGTAACACACTATGATTCAGAATTCAGTTACTTCTTTAAAAGAGCTTTAACCTCTATGTTTAGCATTGAAAATTTCCGTGTTTATTGCGTTAGAAAGGGTATATCGAGGAATGATTTAAGCATGAAACCATAGATTCGCGTTGAAAGAAAGTTAAGGAGCAAAAATTTAAAGGTTTATACAATTTGAGATAATTCTTAAATTGATGTATACATAAATTGCAGATTATAGGAGGACCCCTATCGCCTGAATACGAAATTATGTAATTTCGTGATTCGTAAGAATAACAAAATTTTAAAGGGATGGAACTACTCACGTTGCTCAGATTTCAGTTTGTAGGTTAAGATGACAAAAAGGTACTCACCTGCAAAAAAAGAAAAGTTGGTTAGAAATGATATCAACGTAAAAAATCATAAAAATACATTAAATACATAGTAAAATTAATAACTGTCATGATAGATATGCGTAGGATTAAAGGCATTTGAAGAGAATTTGTTTTATTCCAATATTAATGAAAGTACTTCATTATCAATTACTATTTTTCCAATCTTAAACGTCATTTATTATATTAGTGGGTGAATTAGATTTATGGATGGCCAAGTTGAAAAATGTTTAGATAATTATTCTTGAATACCCATGAAGACGTACTCTTTAATTAGGCACTAGGAATATGAAACAAAACTATGAGCTTTATATTCAAAGAACTTCATATAAATCTCTATGACGTACAAACATAAAACGTACTAGATACTCCGAGTAATTATTCACCTAGAAAGCTTTTTCGCGTTAATTAAAGTCACACACAAGCGTGTATCTATTTAATATTCCTTTGCTCACAAACCCGATAGCGTACGAGTAATTAACAGTTTGCAGCGGTCAAGCTTCTTTTACATACCATTAATTATATTCTCATGTTTTTAATCAGAGATTTAGTGACCCATGAAATGCAGACGACTCTGTATAAAGATCAATAACTCTATTGCAATATCAAGACCCAGATTCAAAGTTTTAATCATCGAACTTGAGGGATATTTATTTAGATTTTCGCCTCCTTTTACGGCCATCTTGTTTCCAATCAACATTTGAGAAATATCAATTGTTGCTAACCGTCTAGTTGCTGTATAATACAAAGGAAAGTAAATAAGGTTCATGAAGAATGAGACCCGCCTCCACTAAAGTAAATACCATGGGATGGACTTATGAAGTGTTGAAAATGCATCAGCAGGTGGAGAGAGGAAACCGGAAAGTAGATTAGATACAGTATTGTAATACGTTATCTGGCACCGGAAAATGCATCCTACTATCTTATTAAGAAATTTCTTCACTCAATGAATATTTCAGATAATTGCTGGAATTTATCTTAATTAGTAAAGTTTAATGGTGAAATATGCGCAAAAAGTTTTTATAATAATCTGTACAATTCAATGCAGATGAAATAAAGCCAATTATTTATTTCCATATGGAACAAAATTTTAGACAAATATTCAATTCAATCAAATCAAATGTTTAGTCCATAAAATTCTGAATGAATTGCTGTTGAACCTATTCAATATTCACGTATCAAAACTTTTGTTGGTGCATTCCTCAACCATTTCAGTCCCTTCAATATTTGATTAAAAGAATGACCGTTTAAGCAAATGGAAATATTTGTAAATATTTTTTTAAATAAGGAAATTACTGATCAAACAACATATCAAACTATGAATATCCATTAAGATTTTACACATTTAATGAGGAAATTTTCCAGATAAAGTATAACAGTTTTAATATGTAAAGCATTTCTAATCTTTTAAGGGAGTAAAGATTTCACATTAATTCACCGAAACTGTTACAAGTGACAATGCTTAATACACTCCTCAATCAAAATTTCATGCAGTTTCGAATGCAACATTCTGTAAAACATTCCGACAGACTAACAGTCCTCTAGCACACCAGAATTGTGTGCCGATTCCTTCAGAACAAACACGCAAAAACACACACACAAAAAAAACTCACGCTCAAGTGATCTCAAACAAAAAGTATTAATCACCGAGACGAGGAGACACCGTTCGTTACCAATTCTCACGGTAATAAAACAATCCCTTGAATGAAATGACCGCTTTGTTCGCGTGGAAAATCTCCGGTTCTTTTCGGAAAAAGAAATCAACTTTACGCCTTTCGGAAGGAGAACTAGGGGGGAAAAAAGCAATTAGAGAACAGCTTAGGAATGAAGGGGAAATGTGAGCTAAACCGCGCGTCAGATTATTAAAAAAGAAAAGAGAGGGACGACATCGGGCAAAATGATAGTGTGAGGGACTTGTGGAGAGGGAGGGACCGTGTTATGACAAAACGTGGAAATGATCTCGAGCGAAGAACAATGGCAGGGAAGGAGAGAGGGTGGGGACAATGGTGGTGGTGGGCTGAGAGGAATGGATAAATATAATGAATGGAAGAAATTACGTGCTTAGGAGGGGCGAAGAGTTGACGTGATAGCTAATGAACTAAGCGAGGGGTCGGGGACCTCGGAGAGATGCACACTTGAATCGAGAGTTTTTCCGGGAAAAGAGCAATAAATGGAATTCTGTGAAAAAATCCGCAATGCGTCGCCCTACATCGAAATGCAGTTGGTGCGGGATGATCACAATGGTGTTCCAACCGACCGACATAATTTTTAATCGTTCGTAATGATATATAATGTACGGAAAATATATATATTAAATATTACCCCATGATAATAATAGTACATTGAAGACACATATACTGAATATGAAAAAGAAACACTATATACGATATTCCGGCACAATCTCCGGTGAGAACATTCTCCTATCATACTCAACGTGAGGATTCCTCCACATGAGGTATCTACAGGTTGCGTCCGTTTCTATATAGACTACGATATTGTTGATCAAATTTAACAGTTTAAAAATCCGCTAGTTTTAGATCAACTCTTTCCTGAATGTACCGAAAACTAGCGCTCTTTCCCTCTTCTGTAACAAATACAGCTGGAGACGGTTAATGACTTAAGCCCTCCAAAAGAAGAAAATCCGAATTACTGAAATCGTCCGTAATGGAAAGGTAGATTAAGCGAGATCCGGATAAACCGGAAATCCTCTTATTTTTCCAATTCCTCGCACAGATTCCAGTGCGTGAGAACTCCCCTGGGAGTCCGCGGATTTTCCCATTCACTCGCGTTGGCACAATTCGTTGCGGATTTTCTCATCCGAGAAGCTCTAGAATTTGCGAAAAATGAAACGCGAAACCGTATACGAACAGAAAAACTGTTTCCTTCTCATTTGCTTCACGAAAATACTTATTTAAAGACTTTTCCTCGATCATAATAAACCCAAAAATGGAATAAATTACGCATATGGCATTTTATTTAAATGGGACAGACACAAGTTTGACGATTCACCGTCCGCACGTCATGCCAACCAGTGTCCCAAAAGTGTTAAGAAAGTGAAAGTGGGAGAGAGAAACTCATCTTCATTACGGGAATGGTGCCTGAGGAAGCATATTAAATATTAAGGAGCGTTCGATCAACGATTTCAGAGTCTTATATCTGATTCGGGAATATCATTCTTATTCAGTATGCAAACTTAAATAAAAGATACATGTGTTTATGAAAAATAGTGGAGTGGTTCCGAAATTGCTATGGCGTTGAATTTAAACAAAGAAGGTTGCATCTCCTTACGTACTTGTACAAAATGGTTCGGAAAACATTTCAATCAATAATGGTTGATGCTGATCCGAAGAGATGCCAATACCTCAAGCCGTGAAAACAGTGAATAATAAAAGAATAGAAGAAAGAGTATCAAAGGACAAAGAAAGGAAGAGATGAGGAAGCTCTTAAAGTTCGATGAACCCGATCCACTACCAAATTCGGAGACCCGTGTCCGTGAAACGTGAGCGAGTCTTCCGTCCCCTTGATTTATGCACGGCGAAGGAGTGGTTAGGGGAAGAGAACAATATGTTATTCGCTTGTCGGTGGGTGCAGAGGAAGCGGCGAGAGGAAGTCACCCACACGCCGATGAAGACACCTTTCTACGTTTTTCTGGCAAATCTTTCTCAGAAGGCGCATTTGCGGAAACGGTTAACATCGCAGAGAAGTGCATGGAGAGAGAGCAGTTTTCCGGAATGCGGCGCTCATTCCTTTTGAGCTTATTAACGCGGTGGATTGTGGGAAAGCAAGGACGGCGCTGAGACCTCTATCTGCCGCAGACATGGCTTATTCATTAAGTGTCCTAAAAACGCTTAAAAAAGCCCATAAATTTGCAAGAGGGCCAATTAAGGACGTCGAGGGTTCCTGGCGACGACCTACATGAATGGTGGTATGAAGGTTTCCGTCGGAATGTTCAGGTCCGAAATTTGTAAGCCATGTTCTTTTTGAAACTAAAGAAGGAACTTTTTGGAATGCTGAAATGCACTCATCGGCAATTGAAAACACTTAAGGTAAAACTTTAAAATCTTTTCAGAATGTTGGATCTACTGGATTATGACTTATTTTGGGAATCAGTCTATTTAAATGGGATGGTTGTCGACTGGAAAGGAAACTGCAACCTACCTAAAGAAAAATAAATAATAAACATGGCCGCAACAAACTCACTATCAGAAGTGAAAATCATAAACGTAAATGCTTTATAATGAAGTATGTTTGTTCAATTGCGTTTTCAAATGAAGGTTGTTATAGCTACTATGATCAACTCTTATTGCTATAATTTTTAATGAAGATCTTTCGACTATTTCTAGACCGTTCACATTTATGAGAGCTATTAATTCATAGTATTTCAGTTTTTCAAAATAATATCTTCGAAAAAACTAAGGATTATCAAACAGCTTATCTCACTGGTGGAATGTAATCGCATGGGCAATCAAGCAGGGTCACTCATCGCTCGGAGAAATCGCTACACAGCTCTCAACATCCTTCCTGAAGCAATAGCCTCCACTTCCTTGATGAAGAAATAAAGAGAGGAAGATGTGGGCAAGTTCCCGACAGACGGACGCCTTAGAGACTTCCAATCGTTGAAAGTAAAGTCTCGAATTAAAAGTTGGCGAGATAGGCCTTCGGGAGGAAGTGCACCCCCGACAATGGGGCGCTCCTATCTCCGGAAGGAATCGCCGCTCGCCTCCACCTGCGATCGCCAGCTGCTCTTTCTTCACCTGCCGAATAACGGTGGCAGCACCTACGGTCCCGTACGTAACTGCACTGGGAACGTCGCGCTATTGTAAGCGATGCGACTTACTCAAACGGGACTCGAACCCAGTTCCTTCGCAAGTGTGAGGAGAATCAAAAAGCAGAAAAAGTTCATGGCCTAGATGCAGCAATCTTAACTAAAACACGTTGTGAGTCTACTCGTAAATGTGTACTCGATTGTAGATGTAGTTCACGAATGACTCGAGAGGGATTTTTTCAATTTGAAAAACCAGGAGCATTTCGAGAGAGCACGCAAGCCTTTTGGGCAGAAGGCCCCAGCAGTATTTTCATACGGAGGGCCTACACAGAGTGCTTGGTATGCCTCAGGTCACGACCATCTGGCCACAAACGGACATTTTCACAGATCCATCAGAACATCTGCGAGTTGCTTATTTTTTCTTTTGTGTTGCTTCTTCCAAACGAATAACGAAACAGCTATCCAAATACATTCTAGTTGCGTGTTAATTGAAGCAGGCGATTTTAGATACTTAATTCTTCGCCGCATCTTGTACATAATATTGATCTATGAACGACTTCTTTTGGCTTTCATTCTTCCTGCTGATTATATTTCCTGTTTTATATCAATATTTTTTTACAAATACTTTAAAAACAGCATCAAAATATATTGATCTGATCGATATTCCAAGAAATATTGAAAATTTCTAAAACAATAGCAGTAAAATATAATTTAAAGGTACAAATAATGGCATACAACAAAATACGTAGAAGCTTAACCGAAGGAAAATTTGGTTCTTGAGAAATTCGGATCCACGAGACTTGATTCGAAACAGAACAAGAGGAAACGAATGAAAAAAAGATTGATGGAATTTTGGTTTATCACTTCCGTCTGATCTTCCAACAATTGGTTATCATTATTAAGAGCAAATTATGTTTTCTGGTTTGTGACGATAACGGGATCGACGCCCGTCTCAGCCTCTGGTTCTCCTCAAGGCTATCATAAATGACTGCGTGCTCTGACGAAGTTAATGTATTCATTGCATACTTCTTTCTAATAGTATGAGATCAAAAACCAAATGAAAGTGGAATATATTGAAACTAGAAAAGTTAAATAGGATTGTAACACTATCATCGATACCGAAAGAAAAGGATATTGAACGAATTACTGTAGGTTCTAGATACGAATTCAAGTTTCATTACATCCGATAAGTATGTCATTAAATTAGTCATAATCATTCACATCACATCATTAGTCATTCCATTCTTTTACTACACCTCTTATTTTCATTTTTATTAATACTATTCACTCAAAGTCTTGGCTTATATTAGCATTGACTAATTAAGGACAATAGAAAGTCTGGCAAATGATGTTAGTCTCCTTACGGAATCTTCGCATCGGGAAGTCCACAAACGATAAAAAATTGATTTGATCAATCAAAATTTATCAAAATAGAAAATAAATTACCATCATTTCGTTAACTCTACAACGAATTATTTAGAATAAAAAAGTTTTTAAATTCCTAATCTTCGCTAAATCATTACATACTCTCACATCAAAACCGCTTTCAAGGCTCACTCTTCCTCCATTTATCTTCGTGTATTCTCGGACCCATTAAAAACGAAGGAAGATACGATGCGGAACTCTTCTCCACGACCCGAAAAAAGAAGGATCATTAGGGACGGAGACGCGGTGGTGAATATCATAGTGCGCAAGCGATATTCGGATGATAGACAGCGAATAATCTGTTGAGGAGAAAAGTTGGCAAAAAGAGAGATCGAGACAAAGCAGTTGAAGGTTTATAACCGAACGTATCCAAGAAAGAAAAGTTGCGCAGCGCTAAAAATATCTCTGACGAATCTTAATGTGACATCTCCTTCGGGAACATAAGAAAGCCAACGATAGTATTGCGCATTTAACATAATCGTAAATCAAAGGGAGAGACCGTTAAAGTGAGTCGATACGCTTGAAATATTAAATACCTCGAACAGAAAATCACGATCACCATAGTTACATATTGTAAGATTATAAACAATTCCGTTATCGATGGTTACGCAATACGTTCGATGAGTAACAGACAACAATGGTGAAACAAATTAGGCATATTATTAGAACGCAACAATGAATTTCAATAATCGAAATGTGTTTTCGACTGCTTAATTCATTGTAAAAGCTCGATAACTTAACAAATCTATACTTATTTGAGGATTAAAAGCTGAATATTTTAGCTCCGAGAAACATTTTTCAACAAGATTCTTTCAACTCGATTACAGTCATCAATTCCGGGCACATATTCCAGACCCAAATAGAACGCTAAAACTAGATAAAGAGTTGAAAGAAGTACGATGCCCTCGTAAATGGAAGTGAAACAGAGGAGTTTATGCAGAAAAAGTCATAAATCGTCGGCTCGCGATACGTTAAATTCCGAATCGTTTAAAAGACAGTGTGTTCATGACTATTCCAGCGACAAATCATGCGTTTTCAAAGGAATGCTGTGTTCATGATGAATTAAAATGCCCAGGAGGCGTCGCATATTTCAGCAATCTATTTCGCACGAATAATTAACGGTCGAATGATCACCGAGTCATTCATATTCAAGAGAAAGAATTCGTACATTTAGAGTATTCCCTTTTTAAGTTCGAAAAGGAACTCCCGAAAGGCATTTCTCATTCGAAATTTTAGAATAGGGAGGGAAATGGAATTCGGAAATTACAAACACCGCGCGCTTTAGATAAAAACGTCTAGTTCTCACTCCAACGGCTTCTTTTTATTTAAAATTTATGGAGGAGAAAATGTCGAGGAAAGGAACCGACGTGAAAATTTGAGATATTTCTGCGTTAATAGGATAACTACTATCAGAAGGGTATAGACCTTTTCGCCCAAGTTAAAAATAAACGTTCATACCTGAATGAGTTCTGTAATACCCATTTCAATATTAATAAAAAAATAAAACTAAAACTTTAATTTAGTTTAAGATTTGAAGATATAAGAATGAATGATTTTAGTTTGTTTCATGATGTTAATGACATGTATATAGTATCCAAACAAATCGAATAGTAATCTTACGACAGGTTTATAAAATACAACTGTATATCGCAATAGTTAAATTTATGGAATTCCTTGTTTGGTATTACAAGCAAGTAGACTAGGAATTTATGTTGACTTTATAAGTTTAGAGTTAATAGGAAAACGTCTATAAAGGGAAAAGTACCAGCAAAATATTTGGTTAATATATATGTATATTCATTAAAAAACTTCTTCTACTCATGAATATTTTTCAATCTACTTAGAATTATTTTTATGTGAAATTCGAAAACGTAGTTTTAAGAAATATTATTCAGTGCAATATACACACAAAAAAGACTTATGCCTCTAAAGTGAAACCGATTCTACTCAATTTTCACATTCACCGGAGACAGACAACGTGATCCCCAAAAGCGCCCCCTTAAATGCTGACGAACGGCGCTAGAAATATCGCATTCCCATTTTGGCCATTAGCTTTCCAATCTCGCACATCCCCACGGATCTTTCGCATCCATCACTCTCCAGACATCTCCTCCAGCATCCCCTTCCAAAGAAGCACTATTACCCTACACCTACAAGAAAATCCTCACACCCTCCCGCACAAACATCAAGGAGCGTTTTAATCACTTTCATTAAGGCGCCATTAATACATTTTCGAACCGTCCCCATTACACCCCCAACCCCTTGGGGTCGCCGCCCCCAGGCCACACCCTTCCGATACAGCCAGACGCTGCGTCTCCAGCATCCTTTTAAAGGAGCAGTTCGAACGAAGGACATCCATTCAATCTCCGTAGATGCCACGGAACACTTTTGGGGGAAATTTTCCGAAAGAATCCGCTTTCAATAGCGAGATTCCCTCTTGAATACCAGTCGATTATGGATCGAAATAAATGGTGGAGTATACGTACGAGTCTTTTGGAGTTACGGTTGAGATCCATCTTGGATTTTTCGCAGCACCATTCACGAGAGATGGATGTTTTAAAATCCGATAGCGAAAGGATTTTTTTTTAAAAAAAGGGGATAGCGATGAAAATTGGATATTAGATAGAGAAACTTATGAACGTTTTCCGATTAAACTCAAAATTTTGCAGAGGAACAACTGTATAGAGCAATATTTTCATTGTTTTAACTACAAAGTCAAATTTTGCGTCACTAAAAGAGATTTAGTATTTAAGTTGACATTCTTCCAATGAAAATGGATAAAATTTAAAATCTATCTATTTTGAATGTTAAAAAAGTTATACCCTTACCCCCAAACTCTTTGTAAATGATAAAGAAATTAAAACGATACGAAATATAACATTTTTTGGTTGCTTTACTATTTTTCGAATTTAAGAAATACACGTTTGTTCACACGAAAGTTGATGGATAATATATAATACCCGTTCCATCAGTATTTATTAGGAATACAAAGAAATGTCTCCTGGAATATGCATCACTTTACGCTCAATAGAGATTGAATAATAGCTGCTCTATAGAATCATATTCTTAGAAGTCTCCTCCTTTCGAATTTCCCTTCAGCAGAATCCATTAATTCGTAAGATGCATCAAATTTGGTTCTCCAAGATGAGAAAAATGAATCATTTACCACTTTTGCAGCAATAAAAAATTCCTTCCGCCATTCCAGGGAATATTTCCTCAATGGAAAACACGAAGCGCTTTTCCGCTTAAAACCCCTTTTCCACCTTAAGAATGAATAACAAAACAGTTTCGCGAAGGTATCATTTTCTCCAGAGCGAGATTTAGCATCGAGAGAAAGGAGGAGGATTTTGGTCTATTATCTCGGAGAGAATACATCTTCGAGGTGAAAAAAAAAACAAATGAAGCTCTTTATTCCAACGAAGCGGGAACGAGTGACGTTCAAAAAAAAGCATATTTTTTAAGGGATGAATAACGCAGTTGGTATAGGAAAAAGCATCGTTGCAAAGACAAGTGGAGAGTACAAAGATGATGAAAGAAGAATAGAGCGGGATGTAAAGGAATAAAAACGGAAAAAGGAATATGGGGGTAGAAGGTTGAATTTTAAAGCTGGAAGGATTTGGAATAAAAAAAGGACCTGATACGGGTGAGTGTGGATAATTCTGAAAGAGAATAAAGGAGACTGCGAAGGAAAGAACGCGGCTCGACTGTTAAAAAAAGCGAAGCATTCATAAAGAACGAGAGTTGAATAAAAAGAGGGGCTTTTTTATTATTTCCATATCAGATATTTCTCTATTCTCGTAAATGCACAGACAGAATTGGAGTAAGAAAAGAAACAGTTGCAGGAAAAGCTTTTGAGGTACGCCGTACAATGATCTCAGAGTAAAGCTGACACGCCATCCTTGGAGTAATTACGGATGAATTAAGGTATTTAATTTGGAATGAGAGACGTCCCTCGACGTCCACTTTTAATCATTCAGCGAGCTCCCTCGGGGGACAAAATACGAAATTTTGAAAATCAACTGAATTTAACGTAGTTCGGGGTTACCGTAGAGTCAACAATGCGTTACCAACGACTCGGAAATTTCGAGCCCTTTCTTGCTCATTTTTAATGAAATTCATCAGAGAACAAATTCCGTTGAAAATTTTAATTTATATGCTCCAAGCACCTGACGAGTAGACTTGTTTTAACTAATAAATACGGACGATTTTTACGATGTTGACAGCAGAATAAAGTATGACATTCCTGGAATAAATTAGGCGAGAGACAAACATGACTTCCACATGAATTTTCCACGCTAACTTCTCATTAGCTTTGTAGTAATACATTATATATTTATTAGCGTTCCACATTGGAGAAATGAGTTTGCAATAAAACAATCGAATCAACACATAATATAAATGAAATTCTTATCTATTATATATGTATAGATGAAGATGAGGCTGCTAATTCTGGAACAAAATGTTTCAATCAGAGAGAAAGCAAATTGAACACTTCAAATGGTGTTAATATCCTAATAAAGTTCAACTACTATTTATTTTTATAAGATATTTTAAGAAATAATGAAATTATAATCTTAAGAAAGAATACCTGACCTTTAGAATCGTGAGAGGTAATTTTCAACGATGAAAATGAACCTTCCTTAATTATGCTATTATTATAAGAAAAAGGTAAAAATTGCGAAAAGGAAAAAAAACGAGAAAAAATTCAATGGCTGACAAATGAGGAATCTAGAGAAAGGCGAAAGAAATTGAAGAAATTATGGGAAAGGGCTTGGAATGGCAAGGGACAAAAGGCGTGGCAATAAAAACTGAATGGTCTAGAATGATGATTTACGCGTAGAGAAAGAGTGGGATGGATGCGAGAGGTCGGTTGCCATGGGTTACGGGAGACATTAAAATAAAGAAAGAGATGGGAGATTAACGTGAGAGAGGTGTGTCGTGGGAAAAAAATATTGCAGGGATAAATGAAAGGGAAGAAATGTGGAGAGGACATGACGGATCGGTGAAAAAGAAGTGAATGTGACAAAATCCCCAGGATAAATCTATAAATAAAGAGGATTATTGGTCACCAAGGTGTGAGGAATGGGGCAGAAAGATTGCGAGATGGATCAGAACGCGTTAAAACCTTCTTAAGAGCGATATAGCACTCTGATGGCATTAACCTTTTAACTTTCCGGGTAGATCCTCTCGAACTGAGGCGGCATTTTCGATAGAATCGATACGTTTCGGAGGGTCTAATGGGGCAGGAAACGAGTGGGTAATTCGATTGCAAGGTCGACCTTTATAGAGTGACCGCGAAAAATTATAGGAGAGAAACGCTGGTAATGTGATTTCCGACGTTTCCAAAGGAATTTGCGTGGGAAGATCGTTTAAACTCGTTTGGGATCGATTCTAGTTATGAATGGAGGAGCATTTCACACTTCCGGAAGGTGAACAGATTTGACACCGCATCCATCAATGGAAGCCGTTTATCAAAGAAATTTGAACGCGTTCTCGATCGAGGGTTTACGCACCACTTCCTGCGGAGGAAATGAAAACTGAGCCCATATTTTTTTTTGACTATCCGAAAAAAAAAGCAGTACGGGCTCTTGCGGGCGATTAATCAATTACAAGTGTCAACGCCATATATTTTAAAGGAAGAAAGGGAACAATGCGTTATCGACACCAGTTGTAGATGAGTCATGATTCGAGAAACAGCTAAAATACTTAATTATCTGGTTAATATAACTCGATTTCCTGGTTCTTGATCGTTTATTCAAATTATTCTTTTATTACGAATTTTCAAAATTGCAAATGACCTTTTAGAAAGCCGTTCATCACGGAAGGGCATCCAAGACATACATCATCTCTATTTTTATAAATTCTAGGGAAGAATACGGGGTGTTATAATTTGGTTGATTATCATCTTAAATGTTATAACCGATCGAAATATTTTTGGAATATTTTGTGAAGAAGAAGAACTGAAACTTGTCTACGTAATTTTTAGTTTATTTCATCCAAATAAAGTGATGTTCTGCTACTAAATATTACTTCAAGAACTACATCGTATTATATCGGACTCTCTTACTTCTTCGAGGTCCATAACCGAGTCTTTTAAAAAGACGCCAACCTGCCTTAATCCGACCATAGTTACGTCTGAATAATGAAGGTGACGAAGGAAGAGAGAAAAAGGCGGAAAAAAAGACGAGCGAATCCAATTTGATTCGGAGAGGAAAAAAAAGAAAACCACTCGCCGCAAAATTAATAACCACGGGCTGTCGTGGGGTGTCAGGCAGGACTGGAGGAGAGCCAAAAAATATCACACGAGAAAAGGAGTAAAACGAAAAGAGAGAGAAGAAGATACGCAACAATGGGAAGAGAGACAATTAAAATCGCAGGTAAACAAATTACTCGGAATATTGGAGAGCATTGTCGCCATGACCCTGACCATACCCTGAAGTAGGGCGTCGACCGCTCAAAGGGGGCGACGGCGCGATCAATAACGCACGGTGGCGGCGTGGGAGGCTGCAGACTGAAGAGAGTGCGTAGGGCGAATACGCGTGGGAGAGGGCGTGGGTGCAGGAATCCGATAGGTTTTCAATGAGAGGCAGTGCTTTCTCTACGCAACGAGACGCGTTCCTTTCACTGCCACTCCGATTCATCCGAAGGACGTTCGACGGAAAGATCTCCGAACGCAATTATTTCGGAGCCGATTTACGCTTCGATTGGACGACGCAGACTTTTTTCGAATCGGATTTGGTTCGTAGTAAGAGACTATAAGGACAGTCGAAAATTGAATTTCTATACTATAAAAAGTCTCTTTCGATGTTTATATCGCGGTAAAACTTGTCGCATAACAATTGACTTCCGACAATAGGTATTAAAACTCTGAATAATTATAGTCTCCGGCATTGTTGACAAAGTAATTGTTGCCGGTTTTAGTTAAATGATTTCCCCGCTTATTTTTCATTCCGGATGAAGTCCACACATTTTTTTTATTATTCCTGTTTTTACTTTGATATTCGATAGACTTAAAAATCTTCCGTGAGTGAACCAAAGGCAGTGAATGGACGGAATGCGTGCTCTATGATGATGTTGGTGACAACCTCGATGGGAAATGTGGTCCGAACATTACCGAGGTTAACTGCGAGTTGGGCATTCATGTACGCCCAAGCGAGATGTTTTCCCAACTCATTAAAACTCGCGAAAAAAAAAGAATTCCGCAAACCGGGACCTCGCCACAAGGGTCGAGGTTACGTTAAAGGTCGTACCGTATTCTTTTATTGCATAACGAGCGAGATTCGCGTTGCTCCGTTTAGAAGAAGACAAGGTCAAGGTTCGGAAAGGTTACGTTCCGTTAGACGTATGTGTGCTTTGGGGCTTTCGGGAATGATACGGTCGGCCTGAGGGGATCTTTTGGTCGGAATAACCGATTTCATATTTAATACATTCTGGGATCCGCTAGTGAGTCCCTCTCGTAGGCGGTTGTAAAGGACGGGAATTTTTATTTCTCGCTCGTGATATTGTGGGCGATATGGAGGCAGAGATGGACGTAGACAAGAATTTATCTTTTATATTTTGACGCACGTAGTATATATTTCAGATGGACAAATTGCTTATTTTGGAATAAAATGAAATACTCGAAAGAATATCGTAAAACAGTTTATCATCAAATAAAACTTAATGAAAAAGAATCTATTATTCTTTACGTAAATAAATATAAACAGCTCATTGTTGTAACAATTCTGCGAGGATTCTAATTTTGAAGCACAATTTACCATTATTGAGATTGTTGCACTTCAATTGTTTCACACAAATACTATTATCCAGTCACTCAATTGAATGTTTGTTAAGTTCCCTTAATTTAACACGTAAGTTAATATCGATAAATGACAAAATTAAAGGATGGTATCGAACAAATCACAGTCTTACGCTTACGTTAATCATTTCTCTTCTATTCCAGGATAAAACCTATGCTTAGCCTCAGTATGTCACACGACAAAGGTGATGTGAACGATTTAGATATCTATGCAGCAAAATAATTAATATAGTTCAGTATTTATATTGCAATGTCGATTTCCTGATTCAATGACGAACCTCTTCATAACATACACGAAAGTCCTTTTATTGGGAAAAGCCACAGAAAGCAATCAATGCACCACTTTCACTTTCTCTGCATTAATGAAAAGTGGTCGTCGATTAGGCCGCGTAATTAACGAAAATTAAACAGTTGGTCTGATTAAATTTCATTCACAAAAATTGCCGACTCGTATTTAAACAAATTTTAATGATTAAATTTCTTCAATTAATTTCGAAGTCTCTAAGAGTTTTTGATAAAAATTAAATCAGACAGATATAAATAAACAAAATTTAATGAAATAAGAGGATTCTTAATGTGGAAATTTAATTATCTGGATGTTAATTCAGTATGAAAACCCAGTTTTTCCTAGTATATTGTTAGCAACTCGACTAAGAATACTTTAACTGGACACAGAACTTACAAAGCTACCCACAACAATCAATAACAATGCCATAACAAACTAATTTGCTAACAATGTTCCAAACACAATATCAATCAAGGTTGTCTCGTTCTTTCACTTATTTCAGCGTCGCGTGTTGAATAGAGAATAATAAAAACCCTCCTTTATCTAAATCGAGCAAAATATTACCCACTCTCTCTCACTGTACAATAAACACACATTTTTACGATGTTCACCTGTGCGGATAGGGGTTGTGAATGATAATTTGCAGCGATAAAGCAGCAAGGTGAGAGGAACCCATATCTCTCCTCGAGTTTTTGACTTCGAAAATAAATGTAGTCTGGCTTTCTACTAGCAGACCAGAATCCTCAATCTCACATTCACAATGTGGCTCGAGAACGGCACGGAATTCTATTTCTGGGACCCTCTGAATTGCCTTTCTTTGGCGAAAAGAAAAAAAAGACCGACAGAATGGGGAAAATAAGGGAATACTTGATATCAACGGCCGTCCACGGAGACGCAATTTATTCCGAAGGAAAAATATACAGAAGAGGCGGAGGGAGTTTCCGGGCATTTTTATCCGATTCACAGTATCCGAAGTGGAATGGAGGCAAGAAATGATCCCATTTAATTTTCACGACCGATCATCTCTTCATAATTTCCTCCCTTTCACTGGAGAAGTGGAAAATCCCATGAATAATCTAGACGAGGAAATTTCTCACGGAATCCAAGCTTCAGACAGAAAATAAAGGACAGTACTATGCTCGTTAGTCTAATCCAATCCAAAGAGTATATCATCTTCAAAAAAAAAACATAGTTATGATCCTTTTATTACGAAACGAATTCCAATTAGATTGAGGGTGACACGTTTTTACTTTAACTTGCTGGAGAACCAATCAATTCTGGCACGAATTACTTTAGGTAATAAATTATTCATTACTTTGAATTATATATATTAAACATAAATTTTAAAAACTGAACACTTAAATATTTTAAGATATTACTTATAAATTGGAATAAATGATATTTTTAAAAGAGACCACGTACTCCACAGAAAAATAAAAAAAAATATTCCTTACCTCGCTGAAGGGTAAAGTTAGATGAGAATTTAGAGTTTACACTTAATTTTCAATAATGATTCTATCCAATAAAAGTATTGCTTAAAGAATATTCCATTGTTCATTTAAGAAACTCTATAAACATATTCGGGAACCCGTAAGTAAGAGTATCTACAGCAATCGAGCTTTATATCGATACGCTTCCTCTGACTTTTCAAATCATTTTTGGAGGAGGAAAAAACAAATATCCCTCAAATGCCACATCCACTTCCGATGTGATCGATAGTCATTCGCAGAAGATAATCGAAGTTACAGAGCCTCCGGCGCATGAAAATCAGAACAATTGGATAAAGAAATGTTGAAAACATTCCAGGATATATTCCAACCGTTATTTTTAACGTTGGAAATTTAATTCTGAAGCATTTTTCGGCATTTATTAAATTGAAAAATAAAATTCCGAAAGGTAGACTGAATTAATATAAAGAAAATAAACGAAAGACTACAATTCAAATCAGAAATTTATTTTTCTACTCCATTTGTCGATACCTTTCAATCACAAAGTAAATTGGCTGATCAAGTTATAACGAACGTGAAATTAATTGAATTTAATTAACATTTCCTATCCTACTCCAACTTCATTAAATTTTAATTCCGAATCTAAATAGTCAATAAGCGAAGAACTGGTCTTTCATATGATACGTAGAAAAGGTTTCGAAAAAAACTACATCACTACCTTCAGGTTAATAATCAGTGGGATAAGCAGGAATGTAAAACTATTACTGACTTCACTTCATTTTCAAACATTCTACGATTGAACGATATTTAATTATTGTTGATTATCCATTGTTACGGTTGCTTTATTAGTTACCGCTTGAATTTAATCCTCAACAATACACGTAAAAATTAAGTGAAAATGAACTCTTAACGAATTTAATATTGTTATTCAACTATCTAAATAAAGAGAAATGTGGACCTCAAAATTGGTATTCAACACTGTTTTTTCTGCTGCTCCAGGAGAAGCTGGCAAGGGTTGAGAAAGATGCTATGGGGAAACCTTTTTTTCGGGCGGCGCTGTTGGGCCTGCCCGAGGTAATGGATGAGACGAAAGGAAGAGAGAATGCGTCTGCAGAGGGCGATGACACGGAACATTACTGCGGCAGAATGACGGCAAAGGTGGACCGAATTTAAGGAGAAGAAAGGGAAGCAACTTATAAAAGGAGAAATATGAAGAAAATATTGGAAATCGTTGAAGGTGGAGGAGGATCAGCGCCAAGTGAAAGGGTTTCAAGGTGAAAGGAAGACGTGGGATTATAAAGGTTTCAGGATGCTTTGGATGGGGTTTTCGAACGGATGTCGAAGGATTGAATTGGCGTACACGTAGGATTACAACCGAAAAGAAAACTACATGATATAGGGCTAGGGAAAGAAAATGGCCGTGAGCAGCTACCTAATTTTATGGATTTATCCAAATACGATTCGTGGTGATACGAAAGGAAGGAGTAGAATATAAAGAAATCAATATTTTCACGATATTCTCAAACCTATCCTGAAATTTTTTTTTCTCATGAGAAGAAAATATTATTATTTTACCTATTATTACATATAGAGATATGGTTGTATAAAACTGAAGGCATTAACATTAGATGAAAAGGTTGTGATATTTATCGATCAAGGACCAAGAACTGAGGAAAACATTAATACTATTATTATAGCTACTATAGATATACCAATTCTACCAGATAATACTATCATAAACTTCCTTATAGACTATCGAGGAAAATCCATAAATATTTGTGAACGAAATCCGCTTTGAAAAAATGTAATTTGGGACGTTATTTTGTGGAGGAAATATCTATAGCCAAAACTAATTCCATAATACCAGTAAATTGATACTGAAAGTGAAAGTCGATCCTTCAAGAATTGAAACATATAACAATTTAAGAAAACAACAACGCTATCTAATTTTTTAACAATACGAAAATGAGAAGCTCTATAACTTTAAGAACATTCAAGTGAAACAAAGATATTTAATATTAGACAAAGGAAACGAATTTCCACAGCTGATTGTCAGAGAACCTAAGAACGAGACGAAATAAAAAAAAGAAAGCGATATCGAGTGGAATAGAGTAGAATGACGACGTTGGAATAGATTATGGAGTCGAGTTTGTATTCATATCGTGCATTCGGCGACAAAAAACTATCCAAAGAAAGTGAAAGTTGAGGGACGTTAAAGATTAAGATTGATGTTGGATGAAAAAAAGAAAAGAATGCGTTAATGCGAATGAAAGGAAATATAAATCGAGGTACGTGATAATCTAATTTTTACTCATCTCGGAGAAGAAAGCTCGGGATGCGAAATCCCAACTTCCCTTCGCAATAAAAATGAATGATAATGGTGAACATCGCGTTTTACAAGAGTTGAAAACAAAACACCTAAAACAAGTGGATGAGGGCCTAAAAAGAGAGATTTCACAGTTTGTAGACTATAAGTTAGAAATGAAAAAGACCTATGTTAATCTCAATTTGTCTGAAATATGGAAAATTAGAAATAAAATGGAGAGATAAAAATTTAATACCCTAAATAATATTCCTTAAAAATATTTTTAGATTATAATTGACAACGAAATATACGATGATTAACTTTCTGATTCGGATGAAAGCATCGATCCTGAGAGTCATTTTCGTCAATAAAACATGAAAAGAATCTTAGGAAGGGGATACTCCCCACCTCTTCGCCCGAATTTCCGCCAATGAAAAACTGCCACAAAATTCTGCTACGTTGTAATTGGAGCGAGAGTAGTAAAACCATGATAAGGGTTGGCAGACAGAATCTGATTTCTGGGAAAGTCATTTTGGAGAAAGAAATGTTTTGGCTTGTCCATGGAGGAAGGATTAAGGTTTTATGGAAAAGCGTATGAAGAAGAATATACCGAACAAATAGTAATAAAAAATAAGTGAGAAAAATTTATATTAACATGCTAGAACATCACAAAAATTTGTGAATTACAGAATAAATGAGGGTATGAATTTTTCATAAAGACAACGAAAGATAAAAATATAAGCGTAATTTGACTAAACAGGAAAATACGTATATAACATGCGTCAACAGTTTGCGTTTCTCTTACATAGACGCATTCTTATGATTCCATGGTGATGTTGAAGAACATTCGCTCCAAGTGCAGACTCAGAAAAATAGTCAATAACAGAAAAACTTTCTCGAAGAGAAGTCATTCGCTGTACATACTTCACAATATATAATGCACAAACATGCATTCATCATCCGTCATTACATTTTCAATCGATCACAATTTTCACATCAGAACCATTAAATTATTCGCAAAAATTCTGTCATTGATTCCTAAATTTTTGCAAATGCAATATATTGATGAGAAAAAAATTTTTCGGTCTATTAATATTTTCAACGGTGTATTCTGAAGAAAATAAATTTGTTAGAACTTACTCTGATATTTCGGTTTTATGAATTATTTTTCTTTTTTAATGTACGTAATATTTTTTGTTTCATACTCTTTTATTATAAGTGACAGCCGCGAAAGGCTTCGATCAATGACACTGATTGTGGCTTCCATTGAGCCATTCGATGCAAGGAATCTGTTACTCAACAGGTCATTGGATTACACTTACGTGAACATTCTATCCTAAAAGCATTTGAGTTGGGAGAGGAAATTGTAGGCAAAATGTATCACTTCTTACTTTTTCTCCCTTCCCTCCCTGTACTTTTCGACATAGTAGAACATACGTATATATATCCATAACTGTGAATCACATCCTTTGATATTTCATCGCATTTCACAGATAATTACGTGTTAAGAGGAATATTTCCTATAATTTTATGGTTGATGATTTAAATCCGCTTCTTTCGAAAGTTCGAAATTTCTCTGCGAACGTCATAACGTTGGGAAAAGGAATACAATTCACAGCAAAAACTAGACTAGACATTATGAACATAATGCTAAAAAGATGAACATCAGACGACGATGATGCTACTGAGAAAAAAAGTGAACTGCGAGTGAAGTGCACCTCATATAGAGATGAGAAGACTGCAAAGAGTGGAAGTAAATAAATAAAGACAAAATAGGAGAAAGAATATAAGAGAGACGAAATATCGTTTGGACGTGCAAAAACTGCGAAGAGCAAAAAATAAGAGTTTGGCACCACCGAACGGTGAAAGGGCTGCCAACTTGTATTAGAATCCTACAAAAGAACTGTCATCATAAATATGAAAGATATCCAAAATATTAACAGGGATATTCTACAGATATTGCACAAAAAAAAGATGAGCAGCAAAAACGTACATACGCATGCGATGACTGAGGTAGAGCAGACGAGATAGAACGGTAAAATACAGTAATAATACACTATAAAATAGATATTCAATATCAAGGAAGTTTAAACTAATGACAATTAATTATAAAAAAAGAGTATTCCGAAAAATGTAATTCTTAAAGAATAAAGAGTAAAATCAATATTTTAGAATTAAAGTAGAATATACAGAGTATAGCAAAAAACGTTCCGGTTGATTAACTCAAAATCTTGTTGCCATAGAATCCATAAATAAGTATTTAACGAGACAACACGTAAATTTTTTAGGACGTGTGTTTTATTCTATTTGTGCAACCGAAATATCAACAGCAGGCTGTACTTAGAGGGCTCTTTAATTATGCAAGAATACAAATGACTTGGTCGTTTACCTTTCCTCAACTTGAGGACTCCCGTTACGTGTACACCTGCAGACTTAAATGTTTATGTAGGACAAGTGCTGTAGGGAAAATAGACTTTGTTTCAAGGAGACCACTTAAAAAGGGCATATACAATAGAAACACTTCCAGAAAACCATTAAGAGGGACTGAATTTACATCCTCAAGTGCTTCTCCCCACCTACGTTACCTTTTGGGTAAATTAATAACAAAACAAAAAGAACTCTAATGTGGAGATCTTTCTCCGAGTTCTCACGTAATCTTACGGATATACACGAGATGAAAAAGGAATTTTTAAAAAAAGTAGAACAACATTGACGAGGAAAAATAATAAGGTACTACTTCAATCTTAGTTAAGAAAAAAATTTGGTCCTTAATAATCATGAATAGTGTTTTGTTTCCTCTGAATAAACTCCTTTCTCCAACTGTTGAATAGAGAGCACCGTTTCTATGCGAGAAAGTGGGCACCTTGAGTCTTTCGAAGAGGCCGTAGAAAAGAAACGAAAATATAATTTGGAAAGAATGAAGAAATAAGGAAATTAGGAGAAAGAATGCGACACACGACTTGGCAACCACGGAAACATAAGAGGAATAAAGAATTATTATATAACGAGCAGGATAAAGGGATGATTAGGGGAACACCTACAAATTTGCGTTTTCAGTATTACTTCCGAGTTTCACGGTTGTTGCACTCAACAAACGAAATGAAAAAAATCATAAATTTTAACCATTTAGCAATTCAGCGAATTTCTCTTAATAGAAAAATAAAAGGGATGCTCGCACATTTACCCCATAAGGGTCATTTTGTTATTTACGGGATGAACGAGTGATTTTACCTAAAGATAAATTCCTTTTCAATAAAGACTGCTGTTTGTATCGTTACCATGGCGTACACCATGAAACGGGAAGCCAGACCATGGCGCTATTTCCCGGCGGATTTTCGACAGAAACTTCCACTTGTCGGGCAAACAGAATCCGCAAACGGCAAAACAAAGCTCCTGGTCGGTTTATTTTAACTTCGACGTGACCTTTGAAAATAAGCCCATGGACCAACTCTATTTCCCCAGAAGTTTGTCTACGCCCTTGAACCCTTTTTCAAGTGCAAATACGTCGCTATCGAATAAGTGAAAATAAACAAGTTAATCAAACAAAGATTGCACAGAAAGTAATTTTCCTGAAAAAATCAAGAAAACAGACCTTGAGGAAAGGCAACTAGCGTTGGTACATTTTCCACTAATTTATTTTCTTCCTCGAGAAAGCTCTTTCCACCGAGTTATACAAATCTAAGGAGCGACTCTTCCGTCAAAATTTTTCCCTATATTAATGTGATGTAATATTTTACGTCTCGCTCCTTTCCGATTGTTATTTTACTCAGAGGGTACTTCAAAATTTTCGATTTATTTCTCTTTTATGGTTGTGATATTCCAACTATTCAACGCCGTCATTCAGGAACTCCAATTGATTATTTTGAATACGTCTGGGATTTCAAATTATCACCAATCAAAAAATACGTTATTCAAATATAAAAACAATTCAGTACGCAGTAGCTAAAAATTACAACTAATCACGCAATCCTAAATAGTTCCTAAGTAGAAGGGAATAATCATTTTAATTGCGCATAGGAATCGTAGCACTACAAACACTTCGGCAAAAATTCGTCCGTTAAGAGGCATCTGCCAAAGACGCATTCCGAGCAATATTCGAATGCTTGGGCCAAGTGAGGAAATCGTCAACAGTGCGACAACACACGGGGCTGCGTTTTTCATCCACAACACTATCTGTGTCGTGAATCGAGACCGCAGTCACGGAATCGTCGTGAAAGAGACTTTTCTCCATCACGTCGTGCGCAATTTGGCGAGTGTCGCGTCGGACGTGACACGTACACTTTCCTCAGCGTGCCTCCGAACGAAGGTGAAATAAGCGTTGCGTCTGCCACTTGGAAATGCGACATCGACATGAAAAAAAAATAGCGAAACAATTCCTCGCAAGAGAAACCGATACAGCAAGTCTTCAATGCCATTACGTGCCCGGAAATTCCCATACAAAAGGTTGGCGCTGAAAAATAACTGCGTGTGCGTGCATACTCAATCAAATTTAAAACGTCAAAAGCATTTTAACTTGGAGTGCGGCGTTGCTAATGATGCAAGGATTTCGTTGGTTACTCGCGATAAATATTTAACGAGCATTGATAATTGAATCGAAGCGAAGAAAATCAACGTCATTAGGAAGATGAATAAGAAGGGAAAACAATCGAAGAAGCTAAGTTTCCTAGTAACGTCTTAAAGATGATACTCGGAAAAAAAACTCGTATCTATAGCTCAGTATCCATGGTTGCAAAATTAAAAGATGACGTACCTCCCGAAAGATACATGGTTCATTTAAAAGGATAAAATCTTTAGTATCAGTATCGACACACGGGATAAAGGTCCATATAATAAGATCGGATAAGTTGCGTATCTATTTTAGAATTACGATAAATTACTTGGATGTACGCCGTATTTTCGAACCTTCAACACAGGATAGCCATCATATTCTGCCAAGAAATTTTACATTATGTTTTTCCCACCAATACGGAAAGTTTGAACGTATAAAATGCAATACTTTATTGTTGATTCTCCCCCTTGAAAACCATACGTTACGTGAAACGGCCCCAGCTGAGGCAGTTCACCAGAAACCTTCCCCCCACTGACGACGCCCACGACCCGTTTCATAATGTGGGATTTCGAGGCGCCTATAAAACACTCGGCCCACCGCAGTAACAAACAAGACGCCGGTCTTCTGATCCATCGAACAGTGACATCGAATGGCTTCTCCGATCGACGCACCATATGCTGCTCTAATGAAACGTCACCGCGTATATCATCGCTTTATGGAAATAGGAGAGCGTGTATTGACAACCGTCAAACCCTCTCTTCCGAGGAGCGGTAAACAGCCGCCCACGGAGGAGAGGCGTGGACGAGAGTGGGATTGTCCCAGGGGCACTCGATTCCTCCAAGCCTTAACAAATTAAGGCCTCGAGGCGACATCTGAGAGTAGATCGTGGATCATGCAATCACAGGCGATGCGGAATGATAGCGGACGCTGTTGCTGCAGATGATGAGCGGGAAATTGTGTCCCTCCGAGGGAAATATTTGGATGGGCCTCCACATTGCGGGTAATTGAGATGTCCGCCCCCGAAAGAACATGTGGAATAGGACAAGATTTCCGTGGAATTTGTGAGCTTCTAATTTTCCTTTACGTCAATGAAAAATAGAAATTCATTCAATTTTTGACTTTATTAATTTAATTTAAGCGGAAACTAAATAGAGTAATTTTACACTATTCCTCTCTTCTATACTTCTTTATAATTTTCTAAGAAGCCCTACCGAGCAACCGTCGAAAGACGTTGACTACTTGAAGAATGATCAAATGAGGAAGATGATGAGTAAATATAATCAATAAAAGCTATTTTACTGAATTAAATTCATTCTATTAATACTTTCATCATGATATACTTAGCTAATTATAGCTAATTCAAAATTACTCCACGTAATAGTTATAAACAAAGTTGGAATACGTCGTTTTTCACTCGATTCATTTACAACTCGGATAGGGTAAACAATAAAAGAAAATAACGAACCATGGCAACCCACACAAGTATCAATCACAAAACAATAACAGTGAAAGTTTGAAAAGTCTCGTTTCAATTCCGACCGAACAAAAACGCAGTGTGGGATGGAACTGATTAACGCCTATTAAATACGTAACGGGAAATGTATCACAGAGAAAATAACTTGCAATCAAAACGCAATAGGTTCGTCATAGTCACCGGATATGAAAAGGAAAGAATGGGAGGTGAATAGAAACACATGGATGGCGTGGGACGAGATGATGCAGCGAAACGGCTGAGGATTCGAAAGCAATAAAGGAAGGCTAAGAAAAGAGGCGCATAAAATTTCGATGAAAATAACCACGTATGACGGTCGAGAGCGTGAGAAGATATTAAAGGTGCCGAGAATAAAGCAATCTGCGATAAAATTAAATCTTGGCCAACGACGAACTAAAATGGTCTATAAAATTACAGGGTAATGGCACCTGGAAGGTATCGGAGCACAGCTTTTGAGGCGAAAGATGAATGAAAGCGTCAAGATGAATAGAAGGCGTGCATTGGATACGGGATAATTGAGTAAAATACCCGACCGAGATACGAAAAGAGAAATAAAGTCGTTCGAAAGGCTATGAATATAAATTGAATAAATTATCCGACTTCGGAATATGCTCTCCAATAATACACCACTTCGACTCGCATTGATCATAATAGCGGACTGAAACTAATTCAAAGGGGTGTATGTGAAATCAAAACTAGTTATGTAACTACGATAGCTAATCTGAAAATACGTTTAAATTGATATTAGAAATGAAGAATACAGAACTGTAAGTTATTAAACATGTTGCTCAAGATATGGATGAGTTATCAGGAAACCACATTCCAGTGAAGGAATAAACATCGAACTTTTATTACCAGTATGCGAAGAAAACAATAACAAACCTTCTCTAATTGCGACACGTTTTTTAAAAGAGCGTGAGGAAATCGCATGCATACGAAATTCTTTCGCGGAGGAATTTAGAGTGTAAATGTAAAAAACACTTGAAATGCTAAGGAGTTAGCGGATGCTCATTGAAGCATTTTAAATTCTTTTGCGAAATCCATTGTCATGTGAGAAGATTTTAATAGAAAAATCCTACCGTTTTGGATATCACCATGAATTGTTCCTGTAGCTTATTTGCTTCAAAAGATAGCTTACACATTTATTTTGGCAATCTAAACATTTACGTTGAAAAGTAATTATGAATTAGACCTTATTTTATTCGCCTTCCCACTCTCGTTTGAGTAATGCTTGGATGGATTCTTGACTCTGATACACGAATATATATTTCTATTTTAGTTTTAAAGATCATACTCTTACGTACTCGTGCTACGCTCACCAGATGCTAGATACCCCACAAGTACCCGAGCACTGGAAAATTTTCATGTTCGTATGCATTCAGAAATAGCTGCATGAATGGAATCCATTAACAGTGCACACACGAAATTAATTATAAATTGCGCTGCTTTCATAAAGTTTCATTTACCCTAGTACATACACAAGACTTCTATCCCTCTCAAGGCTAGTAGCCTCACCTCAATTCCACCTCCTCTAATATGAGGGCACAACTTAAACGAAAACCCGGAGGAATGGGAAAGAGATTACGCGAGAAGACAACAAAACTGGAAAGACGAGGCGACGGAGTAGTCGGTTGCCCAGAAAGAGGAATGACGTCAACTCGTAGGCAGTCGTACGTAAAAGCACGAGGCGGATAGGGAAGAAAGCAGATGTGCAAACAAGAGGAGAGCCCTCTTTTCCCCAGCATCGCTCCAGACGTGCATGATCTTCCAAAGAAGGGAAAGAACGGGAGCAGATCTTTTAAGTCTCCGGGTCTCTCGATGAGGGAGGAATTGGACCTCACAGATGTTTCCAGGGATCAGATGACATCCACATGAGATGTCTTACCGACTCCTTGACGTTTCCGAATGGGATTCAGAAAGGCATCGTTCTGGGTCTTCTCAACTCTAATAGATACGTCCATGTAAAGGATGCAGTTCTTGCTGCGGACTGCGAGATAAAGATCACGCATTTCTTGACGGATAAACAAGTAGATTAGAGGATTTAAAGAAAAAACCAGAACGTTATGTCTCGTTTACGTAGCACAAGAGACCTTGTAAGGAAATTCGTCCACCTAATACCAATTCACGGGATTCTTTACTCATAAAAAATCGGTACTGAACAATTTAGTTGGCTTACGTACTTCATTGTGTTCTTGTGTGCTTATTTTGCTACACGCCATACAAAAGCATAGGTACATTATGAATAAGGGATGGATTTCATCTAACTAATACCCAATACGGTAGGAGAAATCGATTTAACAAGCTCTGCAGAATACCTTTGAGACGCGTGAATATGACGCAACGATCAATATTTCTCGTGTAGGAATGCAGCCAATTTCGTAAATTTACGTACGCTTTGGACACACTAAAGAGCACCACGCAAGCCTATTAGTGCTTCTATGTGCTTGACGTGTATTAGGGAAATACCAAAAGGTATAGAATGGACAGAAGAAACAGAATCAATGATATTAAGTCTCAATTCCTGTGGGATCGTGGACAGCAGAGATTCAAAGGGACATTAAAAGTCCACTAGAGCGTGTATGTAACGCAAAAAATGCGAGTCTAAGCTTCCGTCGGCTTGTTTCAACCGAAGACCGGAAAGCTGAGCAGACCTTTTAACGAGAATTTAGCGAGGCGTTGCGTGTAATGAGAGCGAAGACATGGAATAAGACTCGAGGTTATAAAACAGGATATCGTAAGGATTCTGCAATTAATACAGGTAAGGGAATAATGATGTAGCATAGGAGAAACTATCTATCATGAAATATTTCCATATAATTCGAAAACAATCCATTATTTAAATCTTACTATACTTAGAGAACCAAGAATATGGATAATTTTATGTAACGGAGCATTTTAAGGCCCCTCGTATAAGTCTAAAATTGTCCCATTAAATACGAGCTGAAAAAAGCTTGCTTAAAACTATCGGATTTAGATTTGACCATACGAGAGATCGTACACTACGCCAACGAACTTCAGAGAGCCACGTTGCATGTCTTACGAAATTATATAAAGACGAAAGGAGAACGCCAAAAAATTTTAACATTCCGTGCAGAAGAAGAATGAAAGTACCGGTATCTTAGCTTGAGATATGATAGCTCTCGGTCGTTGCACACGACAAAGGATTTAGCGGAGGGGAAACTCCTTCTGCCACTAAAAAGATACGAAAACCGGCGAAAATGTTTTCGCATCGACCTCGTTTAACGAGATAGCGAAGGAATATAAAAATGCAGACACACGAAGTCGTGAAGGGACGAAAAAAGATAGGAACTGCCCGAAGCGAGTCATGCATATGTGAGAGAGATGAGAAAACATTCCCCCTATCGTTCGAGCCCAAATAGAAAACGGTCCGTTTCGGCGCAAACATAAACTCGTTGTCAGGGAAATGTTCTCCGATGCATTGTGACGTAAGGGATGCAGAGGATGAGAACATTCCGAGGGGAAAAAAGGCTGCTAGAGGTCGGTAACATCTCGGTATTGGAATCGATAAAAGGGCGGTAACAGGTGGAGAAGGCATTGCATTCGACATCTTCAACCAGAATTAAAATAATACTTTCGGAGATGTTCTGAAGGAGAGCAAATTGAGTCAGACATTCATCGAATAGAGAGCATTTAATCAAGACTGAAAGCTTCTTTGTATTTCCGAATCTTCTGAGCATCTGAGAGCTATTTCGGAAACCAAGTTACAATAATGATACCGATTGAGTATACTTAAGGAAGTATTAATCTTGTCTATACTAACAATCTATACTATACAATATGCTCTCACGCATAGCATACCGTTATTAAATTCTTAGATTGTAATCCAACGATGAACATCGATAAATATTAAATTATTATCAATCAGAATTTAAACTAAAAAGAGCAAAACTATCATAGATACATGATAAATTACGTTAGAAATCGCGAAGAAGGCATGAATAAAGAAGAACGAATGTTATTGGTACTAGATAGATAGCGAAAATTAATTAATTCACTCTTTAGACCATTAACTAATGGTAGCTATGTAACTATTATAAAAAATAATTAAAAAAAAGATCTAGCTTGAGCCTTTTAACCTAAAGAGTAATGAAGCAAATTTACAAAACTGACAAGCTAAATTTATTAAAGGGATATCAAACATCGTCTTCATATAATTCACCAGAAACCGATATTAAATCTCGTCGGAATACTTTAGCAGTCTCGCTTTACCATTCCTACGCAACGCAATCCCTTTTTGGAGAAGAAGAGATTAATCACCGCACTTCAAGAGATGCCGCATTAAGACGCCTTTGCGAACCGGGAATTGCTCGAATACCGAGCAAACGCACTCAGACAAAGGAGCGTAGTACTCCTCCAAAAAGATGAGGACTTCTTTTTTTTTCATAAGGGACTTCCGTAAGGAGGGAAAACTTACACCGGGGAAAGAGAGAAAGAGCAGACTTCTGGACCACCGCAAGGCAGAAAACACGGGCGCGTGAAGAGGCTCTCCGTGGGAAGGAAACCAAGCACCCTCACATCTTCCGCAAACGCCTAAGGTCGAGGTGGTGGTTCTTTTTTTTTAACCAAAGTGCTACCCTTCAGCAGACATGAATGGAGCACACACGGGCACATGACCACGGATTAGCGGGGACGTTCAACTCCACTCCCTCGAAGAATCGATTCTTGGGATCGATTCGGCTTCCGCATCACAACGCCGCAGCTGCGGAAGTGAGGGGGGAAATTTGCGTGTAGGATTGCAAAAGGGAGGAAGTCGGCGACAGAAAGGGATGCAAAGGTGTGAAAAGGGGCGAGAAGTTGAGAGTTTATAAAGGGACTGCTTTACTAAACACAGAGAAGAGATAATGATGGAGGAATTTCGTCTTCATCGAAATCATGCGGCGGAGGGGTGGTTTGCAGGACGAAAGATTGAACATGGTTTATGCATGTTAAAACGAGAGAATTTACACATTTTGAAGTATTGCATAAATCACTCCCACGGCGTACACTCTTCGCAAACGGATTTTACTTCGATTGGTCGTAAGGAAATGTACGGAGGCAGGTTGGTGAACTGAATAAAATTTCACAGCCCATTTGAGGGGGTGATTGTACAGTCTAAAGAGGAACCCCTTTCCCTTTCGTTAAACCAGGGCCCTGGAGCAAGCTTTCGTTCCTTTCTAACCAGCGGAATTAAGGCTAAAAAAAAGTTTGGTTACCTTAAAACGACGTAACATATGTCTCCGACTCAAAATGAAGATATTAATCCACGAGTTTATTTTATACCGGAAATTTTAAAACAACCGCTAATCTTTTGAAGTTGAACTTGAAGTCTTGAAAGTAAAAATTATTTTCTGTTGTTTATTAAAGGTTTTTATATGTTTAAATGCTGATTAGGGTCAAAAGTTAAAATTTAAGTCTTTCCGCATAATATAAATTTTCAGTAAACCGATTATTTTAACACAATTTTTTTGCGAGATTTTAACCACCAGATTTTCAAGAAAACATCGCATGCGTTATAGCGCTGTTATTCAAAAACTTCTAACTCGAAGAAAACTTTCATAAATACTCGTAAAATTTGCGCTGATTTGAACTTCAATAAGTAATTATCTATAATAAAAATATAAACACTCAATTAATATTCTCTACAGGAATTAAGACTAGAAATGTCTTACGATGCGAGAATCCGAAAGAACTAAAAAGAGCAATCTGATGAATGCCGGGCGCTGAAACGATTTCAGATGAAAGGCGTCTTTCATGAAACACAGCGTATCATAAACTCAACAAATGGGGAAAGTCTTACACTCGAAAGTTGGAATTGAAAATACTGTTTTCTTTGGCACAAACTCTGGCCCTTAATATATTTTTTTGGATTCTCATAAACCTTGAAAAGGGTTGGATTACTTCCTCTTTCTTCTTAAGAACTCTCCTTTGAATAATGGCAGAGGGAAAAAACATCTGAAGAAGAAAGTTCGGTGTAATTAGAGGAGAGAAAAATGCGATGAAATGATGTGAAGAGCAGAGAAATGAAAGGGAATTCCAAAGATTTAACAAGATAGAAAGGAATCTCGAGGATTGCTGAAACTTACAAGACTTAAATTAATCGAAAGGAAAAGGTTAAGATTACGAAGAGAAAGGACTGCTTTAAGAAATTGGTAAACAGAAAGTTAAAATAAACAATTTTTATAGCAATTGATGGTTAAAAGTTGTAACGACTGTAAATATTTTATGTCGTCATAAATGTCTTTACCGTACTCTATTTTCTCCATAACAACTAATTACGGTTAATTAATGCACTATCTGAAAAATATTAGTATAAATCGTTTTAATTCGTTAGCGAATATTTTTGGAACAGTTAATAGAATCTAGCACGAAAAGAATTCCTTTCTAATAACATAGATATTCGGAAATTACTATGAATCATAACTAAAATGTATGTCGTATATATATATACACATATATTTGGGTACATTCCTGAGTCACCAAATAATGCATTCATCGAGAGTTTTGAACTTGAGCCAAGTGGGGATTTTAAAGAAGAATAATTCACAGTAAAATTCGCGGACTGAGTTGGTTGAAATATGAGCGTTACCTTTATAAATATACATGAATAAAAAATGCAAAAAGAGAAAGGTAGAAAAACGGAGAATGTCAAGGCATTATACGGGAGACGAAGGAATGAAAAAGAGAAAGTGGTGGAGAAAGAAGTGGATGGAGCGTTGTAATTAAGGATCCATCGAGAAGAGCCATAATGACGCTCTGGTAAAGTGGAGAAAGGCGAGGGACGAAATCCCACCGAAACAAGTGATTCGGGAGTTATGTACACCGAAAGAGAGAGAATGTTGACTGATTCCATGTCTTTGGCTCGCTGCCTGTTGCTGCCATGATCACCAGAACATAGTGGGGGAGTGGAAACAATGAGATACTGAGAACAATACCTATCGAAAGGAATATATCGACGTCTCTCGATCGAGGGCCCTTTCATCCGATAGAGACAAAACGTCTCGACGACCTTCTGCGATTCGAGTGCTCATTACGTTCGATCGATCAATCGATTTCCTCGTTTTCGATAGAAGTCACATTATTAAAATTACTTCTACACATAACAACCGCTCGATTAAGATAAGAATAAACCTAGTAACGAGATGCATTGAGATTTATGATACAGAATTATCACTAATGGTGGACGTCCCTTATCAAAAGCAATTTATATCGAACTTATCTTTACAATTGAAGATTGAACTTGAAAATAACACTCGAAAAGATAATCATTAATTTACAGAGTTTGGAATCCAATTCGATTGTGAATGCTCTTCATTATATATAATTTTCAGAGACCCAACAACATAGTTTAAACTCCGATGAAAATAACATACCGTCATTTCAGAAATTTCAAAAATGTTTCCTGCACATCATTTCCATTCCTATCAAACTGTGGAACTTAACGATTCCATGGAGAACGTTTGCACAGAGATGTGTTAACAGGCGTCTCTTTCACGGTCTACGGGAGGGAACAACACACGGCGAGCGACAGCTGCTCAACTACCGACGTTTAAGACAGAAGGCAGACGTTCGAGCCATGAGGTATTGAGAAGCACGAGACATCACATAAGCTCTAAAGGCTTGAGTTTCCCTTTTACCCAAAAAGATCTAGTTCATGATTCCAAAATGATCCTTGTTAACCACGTCATTAAATGCCTTTCTGAAACTTTAATTTCACCTACTTCTTAAATAAATAGCGTCTTTAAAATGTTTTTATTTGTATTTTCGACAATTACGCGAGTTGTTCTAAACATTTCGACGTTTATAACGTTTCCCGTTCCTACTTGAACCCATGGGTTGATAAAATTTATAGAAGTTATCGGTTTCGTAAGTATTGCATTATTATATAAATATTGTATTTACAATTTATTATTGCCTTGGAAACCATATAGATTCCACTTTCAACCATCTCGGCAGCACTGTATCGTATGCACGGACGAAGCATACGAATGAAATGAAAGTGAGAAAGTGAAAGTGCAGGAAACCTTACGTAAATCCCCGACGACTTCGATCCGATACTTTGTCTCCTCCGACCATGAAAACCGATAACGTAGCCGCCGCGCCATCATCGTGATCAACGATAAACAAAAGAATAGAGAAAATTCGCCGGTGCTTTGCAATGCTAAACCAGCGGTCGGCTTCGACCAGAAGAGCTGTTTGTCCTTTTTATTCGGCGGAGGAATCGATTCCAAAAAGAGAAGGCGGCGCCCCATGACCGTGAAATGCTAATCGAGGCGGAATTAGATCGGCGGACGCACGAGACGAAAACACTGCCCCCTGGTGAATAATGCAGGCATTAATCCCTCGGAATTAATCACGGCACAGGGAACTGCGGTGGAGTACGAAGACGAAGCATCATTCGGTAGTGTATCTCGAGGCACATTCGTTGTCTTCCGGCACGCCTGATTCGGTTATCGATTATCCGTGCTACTAACTCAACAGCCAAATTTATAGACAGTGCGCGTTGATATACTACTGATCATCGCTGCAATGGCTTAAAAAGTATCGGATCTGCGGTTTTATTTCCGAAACAAATTGATTCGAAGGTCGATATAACTCCGCAGGGTAGATTTATTGCCCCGACTGCCGCACGCATTACTAAGATAAATGCTACCGAATCCAGTGCTCGTTACGACCGATTCAAACGCCACCATTAAGAGAAGAGAAACGGATGGTAATCGATGGGAATTTGCTGGATCACAATGATTTTAGAGCCAGCACTTTCTAATATCCAAAGATGGAATAATAGAGGAGATTTTGCGTATTCCGATTTCTTCACAATGCCCTTAAGAATTTCCCTTACCACTAGAAGAGTGAGCAATGAGGGAAGAGCGCGTGAAATGATTGAAATATTCCCGTCCATTGGAATTTCAGTAAGCCATTATCCAGCCATAGCCATATCTTGCATTTCCCTCTCCAATTCCATCCCAATACACGATTTTAATAAAACGCCACACGCATTCCCAAAATTACACTGAGACAAAAGGGACATGACGTTCAAAAAAGCTTACGCTGTCCGAAAGCTATTCACAAAAGAGTGAAATCTTCGAAAATTAAATCGCATTTGGACCGCACATTTTCTCCTCAGATGAACGAGAAAAGACCCACGGAATTACCTCGCGGACAAAACCCCCATCGACGGCAGTCGCCCCTGGATAACAACACTCACGAGGGGAAAAAAGGCAACGCCGCTTCCCATTCGGGGGTTCGGGCATCCCTTCTCGATATATGCGCCATGGAGCCGCACCGGAAGAATGGGAGAGTAAAACTGCAATCTCCCCCGCAACAACGCTGCTGCTGCATCCCCTACGGTCGCAAAACCGCCTCCCCCACCCCCTCTCGCAATCTGCGAATCTGTGCGAGGGTTCGCCACTGCAAGTCCAGAAGGTTTTTCAATTGAGAGGGGACTTTTCTTTTGTTCAGCCGACGATCTCCCCCTGTCACCATCCATCCCTCAAACAGTTTCCTCCGCTACTATCACCACTCGCTGCTCCCTACTACGATTTCACTACCATTACACTCTCAACGTGCAATCTTCCGTAAAATATTACGAAAGAACAAACATCTAGTTTCCACGCTTCACTTCTTAATTCAGGGAAATATAATTCAGTATATAATTCAGAATGTATGGCTTGAACCTATCCGCTAATTCTTGTTAGTCTGTTGGCCCTGTGATAGCTTAAAGCGGTGTCTCGAGTTGATTCATTTAACTCGATGGTGATTTAGATAAAAAGACAAAGAAGTTGACTTGGTTTCATAAGTACGAAGGCTACCAGGTTATTTGTCCAAATTAACTTAACAATATGAGAAGTAGGGATGAATATCCTTAATGAACACTGAATTTACCCTTTAGATAAAGACAAAAAGATTCATAGTTCGATGAATGTTATACGTTGGCAGAAGAAAGATACCATTGCAGTAAGCTAGAGAATCAATCCTATAGGGCATTCACCCTTTTCCCGCAAAGGAACTGCATCATTCCAAAATAAATGATTCATAAAACGCATAGTTATGTATTCCAGTAGTATGCATTCATCAGCTTCTTAAACCTATCATTTATTTTAACTTGTAAGATGTTTCATTATACATAAACTGCCAGGATAATAATTCTACGACATTGTTCAATGGTGAAATATTGAGCGATGAGTACACTCCATTTCTTTTGCTATCTTTCTCTTGCAGTTCTTTCCCCGCAAACTAATCTCAATCCTCTTCAAAGCACAAATTTCCCTTTGCCATCCATCTCTTTGTCATCGGTGGATTTAGCTCGGGTACAATGAAACAAGTCGCTTAGGGCTTTGAGCGCTAGAGAGAGGCTTTGAGTACGCAGGGAAGACGAAAGGGGGAGGTGGTGTGGTTGCAATTGCCCCTTCCTTATTTCGCGGCAACTCCCGATGGAGGGAGAAAGAGGATAAAAGGGTTGGAGAAAGCGAGGGTGGTGAGGTTGCGGTGGGGAGACTAGGGGAGGGATTTTTTGACTTTGGCCGGAGAGGGGTATTGGCCCTACCCAAAAGTCCCAGACAGTGGGGTCGATTCCGAGCGACGGTGCTATCCCCTCCCCCCCATGGAACCGCCATTCCCCAAAACCCTCTCCCGCTGTAAACCTGTAGACAACGCCCTGCAGCGTCCGAATGGACCATCGGTGGCGCATGATTCTCATGTACGCGAACGATTTCATAATTCACGGCAAAAAGAAGCAGTCGTATGAACATGCTAATCCAACACGTATCTTCCCCGCGTTCCTCCGTCTTTTTTTTCTTCCCGAAGAACTAACTGGTCCTCGGATCCTCGATATTTTCCAGACAAGGGGACGCCCTTGTGCGGTGCGGAAGGTGGGAAAGAACGGGTGAAGTTATGACTGCTTCTCTTTTTCTTCCCCCGCACACTCCCGCACCCGAGAACAAACTATGGAGCGGCAAATCGATTTCTCTATCTGGAGGAGATTCACTTGAAGCCTACGGAAGAACTACATTCGGTTCTGCAGCACGGAGAGAAGTCAGGGTTCAATATTATAGTCTAAATGTGCCTCGTAAATAACATTATTTCGAAGCTGTTAAAAACTCTTTTAAACGAGAGAAACTATAAACCGTTACCTGTTATAATAAAACTTAATACGTAAATAAATGAATTACTAAACAGTAGCTTGTTAACATGATAGAAAGATCTCACAATTCAAGAAATAAGGGATGATTGTAAATCTCAACCAAAAATCAATCAAAGTTTATAACCATGACTCTCTGTATCATACAGTTAACGATTCAAAGCGTACATTTACAAACATACAGCAAACATAGTTCACGAACCTTGCTACTGAAGGAGGTGTGGTTAGACGCAAAACCTAGCGAAAAATCTGCTTTCCTCAACAAAGTTCCTTTCACCAAGAAGCAAATGGATTAGACACCGAGTCATCTGTGAAATTAAATTCGCCGTCTAATTCCGTCTTCCCGTGCGTCAGAGAATGGCTACCTTCACCTGAATGGTGGGGCTCAAACATTGTTCACCAAACCAAGAAATTGTACGGAGTATAAACGTTTCTTTATCGCAACGTTTAGAGATTTATATGTCTGAAATAAAAACGCTTAATCAACCTGGAGGAAGGAGAGAACCTTAAAAAAAGCGAATGATTAACTACCTCGTTAGTCTTATTCACGCACCTGCGCTATCTTCATTTCCTTGAAAAATCTAATACAATCAGCGACACGTTTATATTTAGAGGAGGTTATTATGAAGAAATTAATTATTAGTTTGTTTTAAGATTTATAAAGGAAACTATTCACACGAAATGAGGCATTGTTGAGTTACTAATGAATAAAATTTTGTCTGCCTTTCAATAAAAATCTACTAATCTAAAACATAATTTTTACTTATCACCTAATCCTGAAGCATGAAAAAATTATTATTATACGCATTTTTACTCAAAAAGAACACTTTGTATATTTCACTATATTTTCGGTTTGCAAATAAAAAATACATTCTTTTAATAAATCGCACAAAATTAGAAAGACTATCAAATTGAGAAATAAGTATTCGAAAGAAAGAGATAAATAAAGGAATAGACAAATAAAAATGATGAATCTCTTCCATTTGTTTCCCATCGTTGCTTCTCTAACCGCCGTCAAGGAGCATGACACATTGCAGTGTGTGCCGCAGAGTACCATCTTAGGGCCTGGTTCATTGATTTAAACACTGCCAGGAAATTAACCCTAATCGCGAACCAAGTTTTATGGCGGGAATAAGGGAGAGAGGTGATGGAAAGATGATGGGGTTTAATCGTTCTGCGCAGCGGGTAACTTAAGGGAAAGCGAGAACACGATGGAAGAGGGATCTGGAGAGTACTGGAGTGAGTGAGCTATTCCCTGACACTTACGGGTCTCATGTGGGGAAAGGAGTTTGTGGGTTCGTGAACATTTATCGTTAGCAGGAATCGCAGATAAGCATTCATACGTAATATCCTTCTCAGGAAAGAGTATCAATACTAAATTATGCTAATAAATTCACAAAAAATGTTTAAAATAAATCTTTCACAGGCAAGTTGAATAGAATTTAATGACTTGTTAAATCATGACACAATTAGCTATATATTTTTACGAGGTTGCTAATGAATGCAAACAAAAATCGCGAAGAAAAATGAGAAGCAGTCTCAACATTAATTGTATCCTTAATTACAGATTCGGTGACCATAATGGAGAAGAACTCTCGACTTTATCAAGATTAATATTACAGGAATTTCCATTCTAATCGTCTTCCCATTATTGAAAAGCGGAAACGAACCGCTGTGACCACTGCTGACCGAAGAGAATGGCCGATGCCCATCAAAAAAACGTGGCGATTCAGATATGGGAAAATAAGGAAGCGGAAAAGATAATGGACGAGAGATGCCTACTCTTGCACTTTTCCCCGAGCGTTCATCGATCCATGAGGATAAGGGGTGGGGGCAATACCCTAAAAGGGGTTGACAGGGAATACCCAAGGGTCAGCCACTCATCAGGGGCGGGAGGACACGTCATTTCCGGCACGTGGCTTGGCTTTGCAGACTTAACAAGGATTAATCCCGTCTGCACTGAATGAAGAAAAGCTATCTGCCACATTGAAATAAAACATCCTCGAGCCATTTGCTTCCGATCGAATGAGAACTGTGGAATGAGATATCCGCATTGACATTCGAAGAAATCGATAAAAGATTCGATTCGATAAATTCAGCGTTAATCGCGTCAGAAAGGATTAGGCTTAGATAATCCAACAATGAACACAAAGCTAATTCCAACATCGACTTATAAATCTACGTAGAGTTAGCTGACACAGTTGAGTGTTTTGATAACAGGATTGAAAATTGTATTTCTTGTTTCTAGGTCTAATTTATTTGTAACGTGAGTAATGTAAATGTAGTATTAGTTAAGATCACAAAGATATATCTAAAATACGAAAATTTAAATAAATAACAAATTCTACCTATTAGGTCTCCATAGATACGGATTCCGAAACAAGTAATATAAAAAAAAATCAAATGCTCTCAAAAGCTATAAAGTATTACTTCGCATTATCGAATATAGCCAACAGAAGCCATCATTATCCGAAGCAGCGATTCAAACTCCGAGCACACTATTGTCATAAACGCCCTATTACGATTCTCCCACAATTCTGCGGCATTGAAGTGAACGCGCAGTAAAAATTAAAAAATCAACATATGCCAGGTTCCCTGGATAGAAATTATCTGAACCGAGAGAGTATTCCACATCAAAAAACCCTTCCCGAAAAACCTCTCCGAGGGAGGGATCTCTCGAATGTAATGAGAGGAAAAAAACCTCATTGAACAGTCAACTTCTCTACCCCGGATGTCTGACATACGGAGAGTGAACAAAAAAAAAGCACTCCACAACCCTCTCCAGACTTCCTTCTCAACCCTTTCTCGGTGAAATTTGACGATCGCCCAACCCTGTTGCCTTTATATTGACTCCTTCTCGATCCGCAGCCGAAACCCCGTAATCATGAGATGTACACATGAGACTCCTACGGATACCACGAGAAGAGACCCTTCCTCGTACTCACTATTCGTCGTCGTTCTGCTAAAATATCCTCTTTTGTTTCCGAAAGACTCCGACGTCTGTCATCTTCCGGCATTTACTGCCTCATTTTTCACCCTTCCAACTTCCACGTCCTTCCACTTTCCGAACTCTCGCATATGTTGGGCGGTGTAAAGAACGCCCTGGGAAAGTACACTCATCCGGAGAGGTCTTCTTCATTTCGAAAGCGTATTAAAAAGGAGAGTTAATAACCTACGTTAGATATTTGATTTCATGGCCTTATTTATGTTCTTTCTCGTGACAACGGATCGTCCTATTTTAATATCAAACACTTAAACCACAATTATACTTTATTTTGAATTACGATCAATTAAATCGATGATTAAGAAAGAAATCGTTCTGATATATAAGTTAGGTATGTTAATTTAACTACTGATCATTCTAAGACGTAGAAATAGATAGAATAGACTCGAGGATATAAAATAAAACCTTCCACCGTTAAGGTGTCGGAGAAACTGGAAATAACTTTAATGCCTTAAATACGTTTAATACTATCGCCATAAAAATAGACCTGCGCTTAATAAGCCAAGAGCTATAAAAATGGACAGATATGCACCGGATTGAGAAGCACGTTTGAGACATTAACTATATTTGGATGAGAGGAAAGGCTTTTAAATAAAAATGATTCTAATACAGCTTATAAGAACCATGAACGGAAATAGATCGATATAACTTTCTGAAGCACGAACATTTGTAAGTACTTTGGGATTGCATAATATCAACAAATTATTAACATTGGGAAATTAGAGGGAAATTCAAAGATCGATTCGAAACAGTAAAATACAAAATAAAAACCTATTACTTAACATAGCCTAAGAATAAGTACACAAATTTATCATTCTTCTCAATTAGTATTGCGATGTTTCATAGACTTTTCTTTCGTGCATCTCTCATCCACACTGATGATCCGAAAGTCTCTAGAGCACCAACAGTAATATAACATAACCGTCTAGACGGATGATCTTAAGACTGAAATGCTAGTACTACTACTACGCTCAAAATAAACTTACTAGAACAAACAAAACGTTTGTTTCACCACCACCAGCTGGTGTACAGTGATGAACATAACCCATAGGAGAGTCTCCTCAAAACACCATCTCGAGAAAAACCTCGCTTCCCCCTTTCCTCCAGAGTATTACTCATCGTCCCTTCCATTCCGCAATCGAACACAACGCACGCACGCACGTACGTACCATGTACACACAAGCACACATGCTCTGAGGAGGGGACATTATTCCATTGTCCTCATTGGGTAAAAGGGGTTTGTCGAAGACTCGAACATGACACAGGGTTGCCAACTCGCGTCTACTTCGGAAGGGCACCTTCACGCGCTCAAAAATCTTCCTTACGACTGATCTCATCGAAATTAACTCGTGAGTAAAGGAGAGTGAAAGGAAGAGGATCATTAAAAGGTTGGTTTGGCAGATACGAATCGCGAATCCATGAAGAGATGACTCATCTCTGTTGAACTTTCAAATCAGCGCAGAATTCTGTATTCAGTTTTTCTTTTATTTTCTATATTCAACAACAATTCTTCAAATTCAATAATTATAAACTTTCCTGAAAGACGTTAATTATTTGAAAATGAGGTATTATTCGATAAGTTCAAATATAAAAATTCGCTATGAATATACGCGAACTTTATCGTCCATGATTTACGATTTTTCTATTTATCTTTTACTTTAAGAATGAACGATTAAATCGAACTCGGATAGGGTCTGTTTTAAATTAAATTTAATTTAAAAGTTAATGTACGAAAGTGAGAAATATTTAAGAATGGTTCCCATGACGCTTATTAATTTGTTTACAAATGAAAGTTAATATCATTAAAACTTTAGCTCTAAAAGAAAAAAAATACTACGATTTGCAAAGGAGTTATTCTTTTCCTTTATCATGCAGAGCAACGAGACGATTTCACATTCCCACTCTATAGATGCGAATCCGTGCCGTAGGGAATGCAAAGGCTTTTTTATGCACGTTCGTTAGCTGAGAGTGCGCGAACAAAATTATTACGGTATTCCTTATCATAATACGTCGCGAATATCATTCTCGCTTTCCATCTGATTAATTCCCTAAGCGTCGCTTGGGGACAGCGTTGCACGGACAAACAGAATCATACCCGCAGGTTTCAAACCAGTTTTGAAGCGCATGTCTTCAGAGACAAGTGGGCGAATCTCGTCATGTCCTTCGAACTGGAGAAGGGCAAGGACCTCCAATGCACACAAAACGCATCTCGGAAATGAATCCAAGTGGTGCAGCGGAAATCTGGTAAATGTGAGGTAAATACCCGGAGCAGGGCTTGGCACAAGTACTACTACTATTATAAGCACAAATGGTTTTATTCAAGCGACCATGAACTTCGATCAATTGAATGTTTAAACAAAAATGTTAGACCTCGAATATATCTCTAATAAGTCTTACTATCTAACGAAAATCTGAAATTCATTCCGCCTAAATAATCGATTCAAAATTGTAAAATAGTTAGGCCTTTTATTAGAAAGATCTTCAATGAGGCCTCCTCCTTTTTAACAATGCACTCGGGTAAAATGATTACAGTACGAGAAGACTGTGCATCCGTGCTTTTCCTGCAGAAGTGAGAGTGCAACTCAACGCCTTGACACAAAAGGGAGAAACTGGAGACCTTTAAAACCATTCCCACGACCCGAGGGAGGCTGCTAACGCACTTTCCATCCTTGCAAAACTCTCTCACAATCCGCCGACACCCCCGCCGCACGGAGCTTATTCAATCAAAACACTCTCCCGGAACAAAGACCCACACAATTCCCAATATAAGGATTGGAGTGCGTTCAATCCAACCATTATTTCTTTTACGCCACCTACAGGGCCGAGAGCGAGTTTATTCAAAGCTGCGCATGGGCGAGAATGCAAATACGAAATTTTCACACAAATATTCCGAAAACACCGATTCGATTTGGAAAAACCCATTTCGAATTAGAAAAGGGTTGAGAGAGAATGTATTACGAGTCTATCCACAGAAGTAGAAGTTTTCTAAAAACGCACTATTTCCGTTTCTATATCAAAGGGAATATTTAAGCTTTCGGTGGAGTGAATAAATACTCTCTTCAACCAAGAAATTTAAATAAAAATTACTAGTATACACCAGACAAAAAATATACATCACAGGGTCTTCTCCTTTTGTAACGCTAGAAGTTTTTCTTCAATACTAACTGTAAATATCCACAATTTAACACAATGTAATCTTGAACACAATGTAACCTTGAGGTAGGTCCAATCAACCGCTCCTAAAACTATTCGAACATCGAACGTATTCAACAATGTATCATCAAAGCACATCGCTTGTAATTATAGCATAAAAGAAACCGTTAACGGCGTGGGAAGACTTAGTCATATTTATATATATTTTCAATCGCGATTGCTCAACGAAGAACGCTAAATTGATCTCGTTGGTGTCTCTCCCCGAACAAAAAAAATCAGGTGAACAAGATGATGGCGCAACCACGGCGACCGCATCTTCGAATCAGCAGGAGACTTGCATCAAACCGCCGAAGAAACCAAGGCGGCTGTTGTGCCATCGAGCGTGTGGTGACTCCTGTTATTCCATAGATATGGTTGCTCAACGAGGGAGTAATGGAGACGTGAGACCCGATTCCGTGGAATCCCATTGGAGAGATGAAAGAAGGGGTGAAATTGCAGGAACACGACTCTTTTGATTACCGTTTCCGAAACTGTGGTTCGAAGGCGTCGTATTTAAGAGAAAGGCATTGTTATCTCGGATGTAAATAACGCGCGTAATAATGGCTCGGTAAATTATTGGAGCCGCCCCATCGACAATGGAATCGAGAGGTAATGCGTCAAAAATGCTCTTCAAAAAAAGAATTTCCACTTCAATCGCTGGTTCTCTCTCTTTCGTTCGAGATAACGAGTGTCGCTAGTGTGTGTTTAACGATTGAACTGTTATACGAATTCGCAAACCAATTAATAAGTTCCAGGTTAACAATAATTAGGGTACGTGAAAAAGGAGTTGTTCTAAATAATTTGATACCTAGTAACGTTCGTAAGAAAGTATCAACAATTTGATGAATACAAAATAATGAAGCTTCGACTCTTTTAAATGTATTAATACAACGAACGAATTAATGGACAGATAACTTTTGAAGTTTGCGTTTTAATGCATTTCAATTCATCGCAACTAGAAGTGAGCAATGAGATCAAGAGAATTTCTGTGAACTACATTGACTCGATTTTACTTTATTATTATATTTTTTCGACAAAAAATTCAGCTTTTCCAGCTCTATTTCGGATCATGTTCGCCTATGGAATAATGACTATCAAAATAATAACTTTTCCAATGACGTGAATCATCGATTCTGTATCAAGTACTTACGGAATGATACGGATGAGCTGCTCCCAATTCGACAGGGACGATTCTGGAAAGAAAAGAAGAAAAATGGCGTTGATGAGTCTGAATAAAAAAGTAATATTCAGCGAAAAAGAGTAATGGATTAATCTCGAACTCTTCATCGCAAATTAAAAAAAAATGTCAGACATTCTCTGTCCCCATAAAAGCTGAATGATCTTGGGGAGATTAAACAAAGCAAGTCTTCCGTAATTAAAAGATACGTCGAAAATGATGGAAATCGATTTCGAAAGTCGTTCGACTTCACTTAATGGACGACTACATTAAATCGCTCGGCACAAAGCGATCCCAGACTTAGAGAAGTGCATTCGGAATTCCGAAACGACTCCGTCATTCGAAAACTGAGGCTAATGTTTGTTCTTTCGCTTCTGGAAAAGTCCGCGCAAAGATCCAAAATCAACATTTGAAAGAGCAAACAAACGGAGAATTCGCCCCGAAAGAAGAGAGAGAGATTCGGAGGGAAAATGAACGTAAATATTCATACGCTCGTTGTACGAAAAAGCTCGTTCGGAGTCACCGACATAAATAACTCCATTCTAATTTCAGAGGGTATTGTGCATCAAGTTCGTAAATAGCGATGTTCGCGAGTTAGGAATTATCGCAGAATAAAAGGTTGAGGTTATCGTGTTTTCTTGGATTACGTGGCTTGTTTTTTCAATTAAAAAAAAGGCAATTAGAACTGGACTTCCTTCCGGTGTATGTATACAGTTATGATTACAAAGAAACTGTTTAATTATTCAAGTTTACATTTACATAAGTACCCCGCGCGAACCGCCTTATGGCGTATGGAAGGGGGAAGGTAGTACTTTCAAGTAACAACAGATCTTGAAGTGCAATCATTAGATTATCTTAGCAAATAAATAGATTAAAATATGTTTATCATTGATAATGCAATAGCAACTCTCATAGCTAAAATTACCGTTACTTCTTCAACAGTTGCGTTTCCCAAGCGATACCCAAACAAAAACAAACAAAAAACAATGGAAGCAGGTTAATACTTCCATTCTAACGATAAACAAAGAACATAGCAACGAACAAACTTTAGAATACTTCTAAAATGTTTATCATACATTTCCTCCGCAAAACGAAAATTAGCAATCCTAAACACACTAGCTGCTGTTCTCAGCTAAAATAAGATTTTTAGAGTGAAGGAAATAGTTTGAGAGTTTTTGCGGTTTCTTGAAGAGGAAGTGTCGCAGAGTCAATTCCAAGAAAAGGGCCAAATGGTGTGGACTCAGGAAACGGACTGCTTCCCTAAAGATATTTCAACAGAAGGATGTGAAGACAAATTAGGGACCAAAAGCATATTCAGGAAGACATCAAGATAATACGTCGTAGCGGTTTTTAACCGATAAATGTCGAGTCTGTTTCAAATTTAACGAATGGTGTTTGGATATACTTTGGTATTATTCAGTAATTAGCCTTCGTGATAAGATAATATTACCAGGTAGGTGCATCGTAGTTTTATCGGATTCTTTCAATCTATATCTATCTGTTTTAATGTGTAATCAATTTAAACTATATAAAGCAAGTGCCTAGGGCCTTAATGGATTATAAATGAGATTAAGAATTTTACCGCAAAAAAATGCGATTTCAATTAAGGCTGAATATTAGAATGGCTCAGAAGATAAAAATCGTGCATATCGTGACTTAGCCCTCGTATTGCGTTACGAATTACGAGGAAAATGTATTTCCCGCTCCAAATTTCACAGAACCATCAAGAGAGCTTTACCGTGATAAACCAGAAAACGAACTTCGCGTCAAAATTCGCATTGCGTGATAAACCACGCCCCTCAGCAGTCTCGTGCCCGGCACGACACGTTCTCGTGGGAAGTCGAAACAAAAAAATATATAGCCTAATTCCTTTTACAGTTTCGTGGTCAAAATCGCCTTTAAAACTAGGGCTATACGATCCACGACGCATTCGCACAAGACAAAATCTACCGAGAGCGTGACTTTTTTTTTTGCACAGACAGACGACGGGTCTCCGGAGAGGAGCCGGTGAAGAGTTCACCGGCGAAAAATTGCGGTGGTCCATTGGCCATGGTAACCCGAGACGACAAAAGGCGATTGCTTTAGAGGAGGGTAAAGAAGTGTCACATGAGGGTTGTCTGGAGGGCACGTCATCCTTCGAAGGGAGCGGAAAAATGAAAATTTTATCTCGGTCTACTTCCGTTTAACTCCACCCACGCATTCGCGACGTTGCCATGGTTGCAATTTTATAGTATATTTACAACAGTGAAAAAGTTTAAAATCTTTAAAACCAAAATCGTGTTAGAAAACAAATTCAATGGATGATATCTGAGGAATTTATAAATTCTCAAGGAACAATATTCGCTTTAAAATGATTCATTCCCATCATGAGAAAAATTAGCAAAAGAAGTTGAATTGGCAGCACTGCCTCTTTCGGATCTTAAGAACACGCGGTGAGGGGAAATGGGGACAGGGTTCAGATGGACCACAATCCACTCGTGGTCAGCCGTCCAAACATGGGAAAAGTGAGAATTAAGGACAAAAGAAAGAAAATTGAATGGAAAATGCAACCATGAAAGAGAAACGCGGATTAAAAAGATATGAAAGGGGAATAAGGATAATAAGTAGGAAACGAAACCTTTAAATAAAGAGAGGATAAAAAGAAAAAGAGGAGAATGAAATAAAAGGTACCTCTTGATGACACAGGGTGAGCAACGTGACAAATATACCAGTGAACAGAGCAACTAAACCTTTTCACAGCGTGAAAATATATTTTGTACGAGTAGTTTCGATCAATACGTAGTTTCAATAAAATGACGACGAAGACATAAGTTGTTTAAATATTTACTATTCCGATGTATTTTACATATATTCTAATCAAGCGAGTTTTCTTACGACACGCAACAGCTGGAGGAAGTTATCACGAGTATGTATGATTTATTTCAGACTCACGCCGAAGACTGATTCATTCACTGATGAGTCACACATCTTAATAGCCAATAAATCGTGGAATACTGACGGAACATAGCGAACGAAATTTTATGATAAAATTTATAAATGATATATTTATTATCATTGTTATTTCCATGACAATAGTAAAATCTACCATTTATAATGATCCTAATTCATGTTATAAATATAAAAATAATATGTGATGAAAAATTGATTAAGCTATTGTAAAAACATCTCCACTCCGTTTGCCATTCATAACACGTTCTCTTTTTTTCGACTATATTTACATGTACTTCTAATTTACCTATTTCCATGATTCAATTGAATTGAATAAGATTCTACTCTTGCTAACACTCCAGGATATTAAAAGTAATCTACATATAGTTTTCTAAAGTGTAGAATCTCATTCTCATTTTTTCATGTTCACTTAAGCTAACATTTTCTAACATTGTTATTCGTAAACTATAATTGGTTTCTAACTGTCTGTTTACATTTTCTTATAAACAATCAATCTTCAACAATGAGAATATCAAGTCATGATAATAACTTACGCTGATCCGTCTATTTAAAAAAACTCGTTGACAAACTATAAAAAAGAGATAAAAGGAGGAATAAATACTCAAATAACCTATCGACAAAGTAAACCGAAGAAAAGTTCTCGATACGAGAAAATGCAAAGAATCAGAATAGGAAAGCTGTAGAAAGCGGAAAAATGAGGACATAGGTTTACGGTGGAAAATATCCCTGAGATCTCGAGAGGGGAAACTACGACAAAACGGAAGATTAATTTGGGAAAGAAAGGAGGCGAACAAATAGAAAGTAGGTAAGGAGAGAAATTACGAGGAATGCAGGGAACGAGGTAAGTGAAATGGATGGCAGAGCGGCGTACTTCGTTTCGAAATAAAAAAGAGCGTTTAAATTGAAATGAAAACGTGGAAACGAACAATTTGCTCGACAAACAAGGGACAGGAGATAAATTCGCTCATTCGGGAATAAATGGAGCACAAGATGAGTCATTCTAGCGCGCGCCCGCTACTCTATTGTCGAGGTTATGGTGTCTACGGCATTCTTTGTTGGAATGCCGGAGTTTTTGTCACTCTTCACGGTCGACAGGGATTTCCCAAATCGCCATTGTAATAGTCCCGTTCTTTTCATGGTCTCTGCCTCTTTAAATGCAAACACTGAACGCGTAAATGGGAACGAGAATATAGACACTCGGTATCGGATTCCATTACGAAATCGTCCAAAACATACTACGAATAAAATGATCCTAAAAATCGATAAGAAACTACGGTATTTACGTAAATAATAGAGTAAAATTTTCCGAATCATGTTACGCTCAATACAATTCGCATTGTGACCATAAAATATCACAGCCTATTCGAACGCTATATCTATATACTTTTCAGAATTTATTAATCGAGATCAGAATAAATTACCATAGTGACCATTAAATAAAAATCTCAACAATGTTTTCTTAAAGCAATTAGAGATAAGCTGGTTTATATTCCGAACCAATGTATGAGTATAATTTATGAGAGCGTAAAACTTACCCCAAAATTAAATTGGAGCAATTTCTACTTTGCCAGTATTCAGTTAAAAGAAACTAATTACATGATAGTAAATATAATGAACGAAAAATTGCAATGAAAATCAGAAAAATAATATGCTTGTTGAGATTCTATATTCCGCCAATTTCATCTATGACCAAAGACAAAATACAGAAAAGGATTGAATATAACGAGGTTTAGTTTCACATTTTTAAAGTTTCATTATATTTCACGTTTCCTCAAATAATTTGACATACAAATGCAGAGGGACTACAGCTGTAACTTTACACATCCGAAGTGAAACCAAGAAACCACCGGGGAGCCGTTTTCCGTCTTGCTGCGTAGATGTGAGGGAGGTTATGGCGCAGAATATCAACAACTTCGCTCCAGGAAAATCTGCATGAAAGCGTATCATCACTCCCATGAGTCGACCTTCATTGGGCACCGGAGGAAATGCGAAAACTTATGTCCATGTTTGTCCCACGCACTAATCGGCCCAATTGAGAATCCTCCAGCATCACATCCCGTGCCGCCCACCAACTGCCCTCAATCAGATTTAATCATCCAATTTCCCACATCTCTACTCTCGATGGCACTCGAGGAAATACGTTCTTGGGTCGCTTTCAGGAGCTAATGGAATACAGTGACACACCTCTGCTATCGAAGGGAATTCGCACTGCATTTTTCAAACGTTTATGACAAACGGAAGTTTCGTGCAGATATGATACTACAATACCGTCACTTTTTAAATTGATGACTGACAATTTTATCACTTTTTTTACAATTATTTACTTCATTCAACTTCACAAATAACCCAGAATAATATATAAAAAGAAACTAATCGATATAATTGTATAAATAATGAAACATAATTAATAAAAGACAAGCATTTCAATATATTTGTTATAGTTAATATTTGTCTAGTTTCTGTGCTATACCTAAAACCCTATTCCTTATATTATTTACGGGACTAACATTTACATCTACAAATGAGGCTGATAATTGAATTTACCATCTCAGATATATGTACCATCTCCAGAGAGAATATAAGTGAGTTTAGATTTGAGTGAGAACCTTCTTTATAATGGCCGAGATTTAGAATACAATTTAGAATGAAGTCATCTCCAAATAGCTACAAAGGCCCTATACTAATGTTAAAGACCTTTATCGCAGTGTTTCCAGGCAACGATAATCATCGACGTCATTCGCAATAGTGAATCGGCCCGAAGAGTGATGGAGATTTCCTCAAAAGGACATTCCAATGTACAGAATTCGGGCATTGTGCCAAAGCGTGAAAAAGCGAAATGCATACACTTCCATTCAAGGGTTTCACTCGCGTAGTCTTCGCTGGTAATCAGCTTCGAGGCGAGAGATTGCGGAAGAAGTGTACGCGAATTTCCCAAATAAGATTTGTAACAAGACGAGAAACTAACGGAAATTACTAGAAAAAGTACCGAATACGATGGACTTCAAATGCTGAATTATAATGACAGTATACATAAGAGAAACAAAGTTATATTGGTAGAAGCAGGCAGTTTGCAAACTTGTTGTCCGATTTCAAATAAAACTACGTTTCCAAATATCTCTGGTCAAATTTAAAAGTTATAAAAGATTGAGATATTATTGGTATAATTTAATGAATAGTTCTATATCTGTAATTACCAAATGCGTGGAATAAAAAGGAATTAATCGCTCGCATTGAATAATCTGTACGTTTATAACCAATCAAAGGCAGTACACAGTATAGATATCTTGCTTTCTACATCGTTGCGTAAAAACTCACTTTTCGAATTCCTTCCCCATTAACTCCCTTAGCTTTCCCTTCCCCAAAAATATTTGGAAACCTATTGTGAAGCTCCAAGACCATAAGATGAAAGAAATTTCGAGGGGAAGAGCATAAAACCGAAAACTGAGATGAATGATGAAGAAATGACTTTCAAAAAACGAGAAACTTCTGTGTTCTACGTCAATAGAAAGTTAACAAACCATAACCGATACAAAGCCTGAGATTATTGACAAAATATGCACATTATTCATGAAAGTACGATCGCATGACTGTTCCTTTAGTAAGGGAAGAATCATGAGAAAACTTTTTCTGGGGCCAAAAATGGTTCGAGAAGCTATAGACGTGGCCTCAAATAGTCATGGAAGGAAGATGGAATCTGAAGACTAGCTTTCAGCAAGTAGCATTCTTAATGTTTGAATTATTACACCATTTACGACAAAACAAATGTCGGATACTTAGACAATGGTATCAAACTTTATAGCGGCTAACAATAGAGAGATTACCCTCGAAATCTGCCCAGAAATCGGTAATTTTCAAGTGATCAATGTCTATTGTAGACAAGAATGTGATTCTGAAAGTTTATAGGAACTCTTTCCTCCCGAAAATATTCATCCATTTACATCAACTCCGCATTTCAATTCCATGTATCGAACAGTGGTAGCGTATTTGACATCGCTATCTACCGAATTAGATAACATTGAGCTGTTTCCCGCATAACGACACTCTTGAATGGGTGACATCACCAAGGTAAATATAATGCACAGATGGTGTACTTAACCGCACAGATAATAATACCACAAAGATTTTCCTTCGAAAACAGTAGATATCTCTCGATGGAAGGGAGAAAGCGTCCCTTTCAATGCCATCCAAAGGGAAAGCATTCGACCCATCAAAGGACACCTTATGGAATGGATGCGGCGTAGGTTGGGAAGAATGGATGGCGCCTCAAATGCGTGGGCATATCGCTAGCGGTCGAGGGGACAAGGACGTCACCTAACGGTGGTCTCAGGTGACCGGAGAGAGGATACGTAACATTTTGATAATATGGAACTAATTAAAACGTTATATTAAATATTAAATTTCTATTTAATACTGGGATTATGGCAACGAGCATCAAGACTCACATCCTCGTTTCCCTTCATTCCTAAAAATAAACGCAGCTGCTATATCTATTTCATAATTTACCTTGTTCTTAAACAAATATTGTAATATAAATTTATATCATTTAGGTCGAGTTAATAATTGAAACAAAATTTAAATGACCTTCAAATATCTCTGCAATTGACGAGTCTTCAGTTTATCTTTCCTTAGAACTTCTCATGTGACTTTATCAAGCAATTATGATTATTAATTGATTCCGTAAAGACAATCTCTTAGTTTTAAAAACTTGATTTATAATTGATTAACTTCTCTACGATAAGGATAGAATCCTTTAATTCATCAATTTCATTCGTCGATGAAAACTCGTATTTGAAATTTCCTGAAGGTGCAAGATAAATATAGGAGCACAGTTCAAAAACATTCAATTCTACTCTTTCGAGAGAACCCAAATCGTAAAATAACTTCTAAGGGAGAGAGTCGTGAAATAAAAACGAACGACCGAAATGTAAAATATTCCCCAACTTCACCCAAGAGATCGATGTTTTCTTTTGGTAAGCACACTCTACCATTCCTATGAAAGAGGAATTCATGTTCAGAAAGTGAGGTATGCCCTACAGCGCTGAATTGGACATTAGTCATGAATATAGACGATGATACAACGTATTGATCTCTAAGGAGGAGGATATCACTGAAACTAACATTCTTCTTGGTGTGGGACAAGTAAACAACGCGCTTATATCCCTCGTCAGTCATACCGCCGCCGTATTTTGCAGCCGAATCGCTAATCTATCACTAAAAAGCTCTTATCTGGAGTGTCAATAAGTCGGCTGAGTGAGAAAGATATTTTTGAGAGAGCGAGACTTCCCACTTTCTCCATCAAGAAAAGAAACTCAAGACGCAGCCTCGATTCATCTTTTTCGTGGACCAAACAAAGGAAAAACACAGGACGTCCTCAAACAATAAAAATCTAATAATACTCGACGTGAGTATTGTTATGATGGGCGGAAGCAGAGATTGAGCGTATGATGCGAGGATGTGAAGGGGTCTTCGCCATGAAAGGTAAGATTTGAGGTCATTGGCAAGGCCATCGAGGTTAGATCACCGAGCGATGGATAATTGATCCACGTCACACTTCCACTGAGAGACCTAATCTGGAATACGGAGGAAACAATCGGGCATACATCCAACTATGGAGAGATCAAGCGACTCGCGGTGCGATGTTACCATTAAGGGACAGCACGAGAGAGGATTGAGGGAATAAAAGTTGTACCACTGGAAACAACAGCTTTAGCTCCGAAGAAATGGTCATAACTGAAGTAAGATACGGAGTACTAAATCCTTACGAGAAACGAATTTAATACTTCCAAAATTTAAGATTTGATATTTTATCAGAGATACCATAGACTCGTACCATAGGAAAATTTTGTGTGCTTCGCTGCTTTGTATTAGGTTATTTACTCTGCATAATAATTTGAATATCACCAACGATATATACAAAACAATAAATGGAGGGTTTCTACAGCCACCGACGTATTAGCAACAATTGAATTAAAATAAAAACTTCCTTAAACAGAGAACACACGTTAATATTTAAAATGACGATAATGAAGTATAGGTTTAAACAAATTCATAATTAGTTAGGATACAAAAGTAAGTTGTAATATAGCAAAACAAACTTATCATATTCTAGATTTATGCAAAAGTTTTCACTCGACAAAAATTATAAGAGTAGATTAGTAATGGAAAATTATAGAAAATGCGCAGTACTGTAAGAATTATTTCAACTAAGAATATTTCATTCCCGCTTGATACGTATAAACAGCGATTAGAGGAAAATTCTAAAAAAATTAGTCTCGATAAAAAACGTACATGCTATTGACATCAATGAAATGAAAAATAACGAATCAGAACAAAAATGATCATCATTAGTATCCCTAAAGTTCCTCTCAATGGTTTAATTATAAGAGATAAGCAAAGTTCTCGTACTGTAATTATTTTCCAAGGTAAATCAAGTTTACGCAAAAGGAAGGAGCTGAAACAAATATAGGATTCAAATAAGAGCAGTAATCTTCAATGCGATACGCTTTATTTCTTTAATGGGGAATTATACTGTTGAATTAACAACTGGAAATTGATTCGAACCTTGTACATAAAAAACCGTCACGGTGAGGAAGGTTCTTAACGAACTGGCGAAGGAACAAAAAGATGAAGAAATAAATATCCTTATCGAGATTAGATGAAGGATGTTTAAGGGATGTTTGAGATAATTAGGGCCTCCGGACAAGTCTCCCTTCCGAGACCACGTCTTGAGTGTGAACGACCTACGCTTCCGCCTAATCCGCGGCTATCCCCAGGAAGCGAAGGCGACGAGGCGTGGGTCTGCAGACCCGACTTTGAATCCAAGCGAATCGATCGGACGTGGATCACGTACCACGATATCCGCATTACGGCGCCTCCGGTAAACGAACGCCCCTCTTCCGCTCAAAAGACCATCCATTGAGATACGTGGAAGTTACTGCTGCGCCAACTACGAAACATCGTAAAGTACAATTCTCGCTTTCGATGGTTAAGCGCGCAAACTCTACGTACCCATCCAATGGGATATTAACTCGATTTTTCTACCACGCATCGCGAACTTGATGATGAAGCTAATTACGAACAACTTTCCGACTTTCGTTTGGAATAATTTGGCAGTCGCGAGCCATCAGCCGACTCAGCGGCCGCCGTTTAAAACGCAGGAGAGCGCTTCTGGTGCGGAACGGTCGATGCAAAGCAAAAACGTGCGCTGGTCACGCCATTTCGATCAGCGTAAAGGACGAATTAAAGGTCGCTTTCCGCTCGCGTGGATGATCTGTGCTACGGAATGCATGTTCCCGTCTGCTGCGTCAAATTCCATTCATCGAAACTCACTTTTAATTGCGTTCGGGGGTCATCTGCGATAAAAAAAAACAGCAATGCGCTCGAAGAGTACTCCTCAGACGGTCACGCAGGTATGTTCTTGAAAATGATCTCGCAAAAAATCTTACTTTCATTAGAGTGTTTAAACCAGACGTACTTTTCCTACGTGACCTTGTACATTTCCGTAACGGTTCTTCATTTTGTCCATCTTCAAAATGAACTGTCGTCTAGGAAAACTTAGAAAGGTTTTACGTATATATATTTACTTCATGGAATAACGTGAATAAATTTAGAGTGTAGTTACCGGTAATTAGCGAGAAGGTGTTGCAGCACTGATTGATTTGACTTAAATTTACGATAATCATCTTTATTAAAGATGAGTTCGTAAGATGTATTTTGTATACCCGCCACTTTTCACTTTTATCGATCGAATTTTTCCCTCTTATTATATGCGCAAAGTTTTTTTCGCGTCGTCTTTAAGTATGAAACCTTAAAGAAGCTACCAAATTTAATTTATCCAACATAAAAGTTTTTCAGAAAACAGAGGAGATTAAGTGTGAAATTTACGAAAACGTTAAGATTAAATACAGCAGAATATAAGCACCCTTCACCCGAGTTTCTTAGGGAATTAAATGATATCATCCTTTAGGGGCATTATAATCGCCCTTCACGGTACAAACCAATAAACGCGTGGAAAGGAAAAATTAAATTTGCAGTGAAGCAAGCCGCGAATCGCCCCCTCTGGGAGCCGTAAAGAACGCTTCAATGCCCATGAGTGCGTGAGACGGGAAACTTTAATTGGAGAGGGCAGACGGAATAGGAGACGGGCCAATAGGCAAAAGAGAGGATAGAAAATTGGGCAGAAGGGATTTTCGGTCGGGGGATGGTACCAAGAAGGATACAGATTCCGGTTGAACCGGAGAATTTGAACAGATTGATCTCCAAGAGCAATTAAGAGCGCGAGGAATGGTGGAGACTTCAACGCTCGAATGGGCAGCGAACTTCGATTTTAAGGCGAACGAAAAGCGAAGAAATACTAATATATCAGTGTCTCAGATTTCATTAACTTATTTTGCAGAAATCGTAAGACTTTTTCGTAAGACTCGTTTTATTCAGGCTTCCTAGAAGAACTATAAACGTATAATGTATAATAGTAGCGCATTAAGAGAACATAAAACAACAAGAATGTTCACTTTGCACATATAATTATCAGATTCTGTTTAACATGGAAGACTTTTGTAATTCTAAGAGAACTAAAAAGATATTCTACTTTATCTTAGATAAACAAGATGAATAAAATAGTTGAAATAGTAGTATCAATGATGTACAGGGATATGTCGAAAACCTATAATTATTCAAAAGACAATAATAACTCATACTTCAAAGGAAAACTGAATATCTTTTATAGCATAGAAGAAAGAACCTTATGGTATGAAACCAAAAATAACTATTTGACGAGAATAAAGACCCTCCACAAAGTTTTTCCCTTTCCGGAATATTTCATAAATGAGGATGTGGATTCCAAGACTTCTGAGATACAACACCACATCCGTTTCCTCGAAATCTAAGGTAACTATTTTGCGCCAAACATGAGAAAATATCTCTTAAACTGTAACGAACTCATCAGCAGACAATTCAGAATACAATTGGAAGAATCTTCCACCGACTGTTTTAGAACGTCTGCGCGCTCATGATGGAGGTTGCTTCCAAACTGAATGTGAGCATACGTGTGACATCCACAATACCATCATCCTAAACTCAAAGAACTTAAAGAAATCGAATTCACAGAAGCAGAAACTATAGAGTTCTTCATCGACAATAACTCTTTGAATTACAGACGATGCGCGTGAGATAAAAACGCATTCGTTTCAGTTATCAAATCAAACAGCAATGATAAGAGTGAAAGCTTTCGATTCGTTTACTTTCTTCCTTACACAAACAGTTGTCGGTTCTCAGGTTCAATACCAGGAAACATTGAAAAAAGATCAACTTATCATGGAAAATCGGAAATATTTAGTATCTTACTTCTCATTGTAAATATTCTAGAACGACACCTCAACTAAACAACTTTAATCGACTATAGCAATTGACTGTTTGAGTAGAAAAGAAGATGGTTAATACATCGGAAGTTCTAGCACACATTTCTTCCCCAACATGTTAAACCACTTGCGGCAATATATCATTCATTTAAATGAAAATGTATAATTAAGTGACGTTACGAACGTTGTTAACTACGCTTCCTTGCGGAGTCTCGGAGAGGCCTCTACGAGAGGAATGGAGGTGACGCACACCTCATCCCTCTTCGCATTCCACACACTTCTCAAAGGACTCCCTCTCGCCTTATCGAGGCCTGCTAGCCAGCCTCCACGCAACATCCCCATACAATTTTTTCCACTGCCAAGGGCACCCATTCCTCCTCCAACGGTGCACACGATCCACGGGCAAAAATAACCGACGCGAAATTCCGGCATCGGATGCTTCGACAGGTTACAACTCCGGAAAACTAATGGTGGAGGAGCGAATAGAAGGAATCTCCTGAGGCGATGCTACACTGCACTCCGAGATGATCGATAAAAAGCCAAAAAGTTCGGTTTCGAACGTCTTGAGGGAGATTCTAATCGCACTATGCATCTGGGACAAGGAGGATTACATTTAGAATGAGGATATCGAATAGCAAGGAACCGATGTATAAAAAGTGCATTCTAGAGGTAGTAGGAAAGGGGCTAAAACTCAGAGGAGTATTGCGTACAACTCGATGATAAAATGCATTTAGTTCCGTGAAGATCATTTTCCAACCTCCACAAGAATATGAAGTATGTAGGGAAACGAAGAGCCGTATGGATAATTTCAAAACAATAGCGCAGTGTACGAAACGAACAATACTGCAGTCGTTAACTACAGCTTCTCGGACACACAATTACGCATACATTAGATTTTATTCGAGAACAACACATAGTCACTTAGCACAAGGAAGCGCTTTTAGGTTGAACAATCATTGCATATCGTTCGTTTCAGCTAAGTCTTGGTTATTAGCGTTTACCATTTCATTACCTCCACTTGTAGGCGGTATATTATTAACGCGAACGACTTCATTTACATACCGGTAAGTCCTGCATCTAAGCGAGTTCCCATTGCAGCCGAGCAAGGGTAAAAACGAGTATGGGACAAGTCAATAAACTAGGTTCCCATGTACAGCTTAAGTTATTCCACATTTTTCAATAAGTAATGCACAATTATCACTATTTAACACGAACATCTTCCCGGAAAAAGCTAATGGCCATTATCAGTCCTCAAATTACGCTTTCAGATGGAACAATAGTGAATTGAAAACCGTTCGCTACTTGTAGCTCCTGATCAGATGTTTCTTTTCAGGTTTTTAGACTTTTTAGACAGGATGTATCTTAAACTTGAAATGGTTCAAAGGTAAAACGAACCAAACCGAGAAAATTGAACGAATTGAATCCTGAATTATATAAATTCTACTACTAAATGTGGGGATATAAAAGTACGATTCTATTTTCAAACTTCGAGAATGATTATCACAATTAAAACGATTTTTATATGTTCTCTTTATTCAAAAAGTACTTGATAAGCTCACTTAAAATTCGATTACTTACGTTCATTGGTATTCGAATCAATACTGCTTAATAGTAAATATATTTCCGTACAAGAGGCATAAATCACTTTCACTTTTTCTAATAAAATCTATAGAAATATGAAAATCTTTCGAATATATCTTTCCGAGCAATCAAAATATTCTAGTCGAACATCTCTTGACAACGGAAATTCTGAACAAGACACCCTTAACAAGCTCCGCTCTGCGTCCACAAAATTAAATACGCGATTCAATTTTTTTGTCATCCTTTCCCTTTCGAATGATATCCTCAGTTCTTTTCCGAGTGAAAGAGGCGACGAATTCAATTAGTGCGCGGTTAGGCAAACGGCGGTAAAATTCGAGCTCCGGACATCCTGTAAAGAAGCGCTTCCTTGATAAATTCAGGCGGAGATGGGAGGGCGAAGCTAGTGGATCGATTATTGAAGAGAATGGGAAATTAGATTGCCTCAAATGGGAAAGAAGGATAAATATAAAAGAGAGGAAGAACAAAAAGAAAGCAATGTATCGGAATGGTAAGAGAAGGATTTTTAATCAAAACAGAACAAACGAGGGTTCATCAGAAAGGCAGAAAAAAATATGAACAGGAGATGCTTACTCTTCCTCAACTGAGAAAACTTTATTAACTTATTAAAATCTGACAGGAAAATAAGGTATTAACCATTTGCTTGTAACCGATGAAAAAACAAACATTTCATCTTTAAAAATAATAATGGTAAAACCCAGAAACCCCTTTATCGATAACGAATAAATTAAGATGAAATTTGGAAAATGAACAATGAAAGGCGAAGAATTTTTTTTTCGGATTACCTACCATAAATTTACAAGATGTTGCGATTAATATAGTTGCACGAAATCTAATACAGTATCAATCTTCTAATCTTCATTATCATACAGAAACTTTCCCTTTTATTTGAAAAATTTCATTTGTTAGGATAGCTTTATTGTTTATTTATAATTTATACAACATTATCTTCTATTTTCATGCCCGATTATTAGAACGAGAAACGAATGAAATGGCCTTAAATTGTATAACCACTTTTTGATTAAAATATTACACTTTACATACGAAACTCTTGAGTGTGATTTCAAATTTAATAATAACTCCTTCAAACCCTTTGCATTTTATAAAAAGGGTTATTATTTCGAAACAAATTCACGACATCCGAATTGTAATCGTCATAATTAAAATTTCTCGTGATTTGAGATAAGAGTGAACCTAGGCTAAATATATTATTCTTAAGGAAGCTTGTTTCTTTGTGAAAAGTCGATTGGCGGGAACTCTGAAAACGAACATAATTGATGAAGATACCCGAAAGAGAAAGGGTAGCGTGTTTTGTGATCAACGAAACGAAAATAGGAAACTCCGGGATGTGGATAATTGAGGATCTGAAGAGAGGAAATTAAAACATCAGTGAAAGGCCAAAGAATGAAGGGTAAGGCAAGAATTCGATATGTTGGAGATAAAAAAAAATCTCTCTCGACTTCTCTTCAGAGACCAGTGCAAGCAAAATAAGTGATTAAAAATGGGGTAAAGCATTAAAATAATACTGTCCAGGGAAGAATAATGTATGATGAGACATTTATTTTACCGTTAAGGCTTTTCAGGGGAGTACTTATTGTTAGTCAATTCCAACGCTAACGTCTTAAAGCGATCAAACGGTTATGAACGATAAACAAAGTCTCCTATAAAGAAAATTCATTTTAAAGATATGCTAACTAAAATGAAGAATCGCGTACTTTCTAATGAACGTCATGGAACAAAGAAAATTAACCGTAACCTAAAAGAATGGAATAATACGATCAACAAATATTTCTCGGAAGTTTAGAATGTTTCAGTTACTTTCGACACACTATCTAAAGTTGAGGTAAGCTTGCACACATAAGATAAAAAATTTTCGATAACCAACGCTTCCGTTTTATGAGAGTAATCACTGTTTATTATGTCGTTCGAACTTATCCATCAACTCGTATACGCAGTGAGTTGAGATATAAAACTTTATGAAGGAGTAAAATTTCTCTTATAATACTCAGGATAATACATAATAATTTAATCCTTGGGTAAGATTTTATTATATTCCAAGCTGTATGCTTTCAAAATAACGGTCCAAGCAATTGAAATCGTTAATTCAGACTCCGTGAATGAGGTGAGTTAGCCTCAAGAGAAAGATACGAAGATAGATACCCTTTCGAATACAGAATTTCAGTTTTGAAGGAGTGGTCGCAATGCTTCGTGGTTGCGAAAGAATTGGAAAGGAGAATGAAAAATCAAACAGTAAAGAATAAATAAGATAAAAAGGAACCGCGGAACGTTCATCAATAAAAACATCCGTTCTTCACAGCGAAGAAAACTCCTATTCACGAGAAAAGTGGACTTGTATCTGCAGTCACATAATAGACAAATACCGATAAATGTAACGGAGTATTGAATCACGAACTTCATTTAATTATTCAATAAAAAGCGAAATGCTTTCAATTTAAGTCATCAACGCGAAGGAATTTTTGGATTTCTAATAAGAAGGAAAACTTCTTATGCCATAGAAATGATTGTGGTTCGAATACGGATTTTAAGGACCCTTACGCTTCGATGAAAATTACTGTATACCACACCCAAATGGTTATGAATCTTTGCTTAATTTAATCCTCAATACTTTTTTCGATTTTACAGCTTTTAACGAACTAATTCCATAAGTTGGATGAACGTTAGAACGACATAGTACCACAGGAGTTGAGATTACTTCTACAGCGACACTCTAATCATGACAAGGAAACGTGTCTAATATAGAAACTTTTTCAGCCCTGTCCAATGAAAACCTCTCGCATCTTTTCCTTAGAAGTTCCCATTTTATCAAATTGAATTCGTAGGCATAAAATAACTTAAATCTCATACTGACAAACTAAAATAAACAACGGATATTTAACTGCCTCGTTCACATTCTGATAACACTTCCATTTTAACTATAAATGGACAATTGGCAGATGAACGACCGGGAGTGATCCACGATATACTCCAATGCCCACCGGTGCTTTTCGTGTCAAAAGGTCGAGCTAAGTGACTGCGTCCGTGGAAGATTTAAAACGGAGGGTCAGTGACGTCGGCGATGCGTCATTTGAGAGAAAACCAGTATTCGAGCTGGCAATCCGACTCATTGCACTTCAGCAGACGACTACGTGTCCCCGACACGGGAATTTATATAGTCTTTGTAATCAATTTGTTATCGCAGGACAAAAAAATGCTTCAGTATTTCACACTACGTTTAAGACCGGAAATAGAATTCAAATTCGTTAGATTACAAGTTACAAGTAAAATACGAAGATTTTAAAATGAGTAAAATATATCGAAAAGGGTTATGGGATATGCTACCCTCAGAATATACGAAGTATCAAAGCGGACGTGAAATTTTAAAAGCGAGTTACATTCAATTTAAATATTCTTCTTTAGTACGAGTGTCTACCCAAGCTTCCAGAGGAGAGTTTCATTGGAGGATGCACGACGACTGAATCTGCGATTAGACATGTCCTCATGTCAAATAAACTCCGCATGAAAACTCACACTTTGACATATGCGGTTCACCACCGATTATTTAAAACGACCCAGAAAACACCCTATTAAAGTTACACGAACATTTAAACAGCTCTCGTTAAGAATAAACGAATAAGTTCGCCCGAAATGAAGGATAGAAAATTTTACACTCAAATTAAGAGCTGAAAATTGCTAGAAAAAAAAGCTGAGCTTATTTACTAATATCTAAGGCAATAAAACGTCATGAACTCAGGTATTTCAAGGTTGTGTAGGCACCGTGCCCTATCGGAATAGCAAGCCTATGACCAACATGCGGGAGACAATTATTTTACCTGCCTACGTGCGAAAGTGACATCATCCAGCGAAAGCTGTCTTCAACTTACTTGAGGAAGCTAATTTCAATCACCAAATAAATAACTTACATAATTCAAATAATCGTATATGGTGCGAAATCTTCTTTCTTATCTAAAACATATCAGCCTATACATTCAATTCTTTCAGCTTGAAATGTAGCATTTAATGTTTCAGTAAAGCATACTTTCGCATAACAGAAACGACGAGATGGACGGATTAAAAACAGATTGTTACATTGATACAAGAGGCAGCTAATAGAAATCTAAGCACAAACATCAACTCTGAATCATTTGTGTAGTTACGCTCTCAAGTAAGAAGAGCAAATAGATGCACCAAAACCAGAGCACACACTGTTGATATAGGATGCACGCCGAGTGAGTCACAAAAGCCAATAAAGAGTAAAAACGAATGCTGTTTACAAAACTGATAAGATAAATTGTCGTGTTTAAATACGTTGTTGGTTGGAAACATTGCTCGAATAACCTCTGGGTTTCGAACGGTTATCTTATCATTCGAAACGCTAATTAGCAAATATAAGGGCTTAAACTGTGTTGCGAATTCAAATTCGATAATTGTGAGGGGATTAATGAGTGATGTGTTAACTCATTCTCTAGAATTTTTTTATATGAAAATTTTAAATTTACCAGGGAGCATCTGCAAGTTCAGTAAAACGAGTGCTGACACTTGATTGACACACCAGGAAATATAATATGAAAGATTCGAAATTCATTGTATTCCTTATTTATTTGATATCTCGTAAATGTGACCTTACGAACTCTGAAAGCTTCAAATCGTATTCTAGATAGATGCTTGTCGATGAACTGACATTCACTGAAATTCACGAGTATATAAAAGTTCTCTACGGAAGAGAGGAAAATTTCGTAAGCTGCCGATCAATCAATTCGAATTTATCGTCTAGGACAAAAGCAAAGTTAAAGACCCACGTAGAAGAATTGTGATTGTTAAAAATGAAATAAAGAAATCATTTTCAAAGCACATAATTTCCAAAAATGTGGCACTGAAAATTGTTCATGAACTGTTAAAAGAATCGGATATGAGAGTTCAAGTTTAATCAAACAATGGAAAATCCCTATTCACAACAATTCGATCGCGCTATTGTTTCACACACTCAATTTGGATCAAAAACAATACAAATAATTCCGCCGTAGACAAAGTGTATACGACTCTGCAGAAATGTCCATTCAGCTTGAACCGATGGACTTTTCGACCTTGGTAAAAAAACCCGATACGGCGCAAAAACTGGGAAATGAAAAAATGTGAGAGGGCTATGCACTGTGTGAAGGCGTCAAAGAAGTGATAGGGCGTGGTCGCCATGCCCTCACGCCGTGCGATACTCGGGACTCAAAGCACATCCCTCGGAAGTTGCCACGTGTTGAGGGGACGAAGAGAGGCGGTGTCCCAGGAAGCGAGGCAACCCTGTGATGACATGCACACCACGGAAAACTGTCAAATAACTTGCAGCAACTCACAAAAAATACTAACACTGGACACAAAAAATGTGCACTGGAATGATCCACATGGTATGGAATTGAGAAGAATCCGCCAAAATAGGTCGCAGGTTCGAATTAGTACGATTTTAATGATTCCAATTACAATTGCGTCATAAAAAGATTTAACCACCCATAATAAAATACGTGCATTAGGCCACATTGAATAGTGATTGATACACTACATTGAAAGTGGAGCTAAAAACCTAGCTATAATTTAAAACGGTTGATTAAGTAACATGAATTGATACTTCTCTTTGACAGGATACAACGCTAGAAAAATCAATTTAACCTTTTTACGAGAACGAATAATTCCGAATATTTAAATACAAGGCGAACGAACAGCAACAATGTTAAAAAAAGGAGAAGGTTTCATTGAGTAATAAAGAAAACTCTTCAAGGCTAACGCAACAAAATTCGAATTTACATGAATATTTCCCGGGAATGAATGGTCGCATGTTCGTAATTAGAGTTTTTAAGAAGTTGAATGGTCGGTAATTATTGTGCTTGCCCTTGAATTGATGAAGATGAGAGTTGAAGTCAGGCATCGGTATTATTGGTTCGCCGAGCATACAATAACCATTCCCTTTCCCTACTTAAACCTAACAATGAATATCTGTACTAGTAACTAATAATACCTTCAACAGAAGGAATAAAAAATTGAATTCATCGTTACATTAAAAAATTACGCCACGAGGTTACTATACTTTAAATATTTATCTCTTTAATTTTCACTTAAATTTTCCATGAAGTGTTGATTTCGAATTTTTTTCTCGTTTAGCTAGACGCCATTTCGTCACCACTTTCAAAAACTAAAAGACCGCGTAAATTCGTAAGAGAGAAGCTCAACCTTCCGTTTCCGAAATATGGTCAGGATGAAGAAAGAGAGAAGCCAGAAGATAACGCCGTTCCGCTCACTGGCTCATTAACCCCCATAATAGGGGAGGAAGGAAGAGGTCTTGCACTTGAGAAAGTGAGGCGAACTGATACCCTAATATCAACTGGAGTGAGCGTTCGTTATACCACTAAAACAATCTTTTGATTTTCAACCACTTCTATGATATAACATTTAATGGCTAAATTTGTGGTGCTACGATTTAATACTTTATTGGATATATCTAATAAGCTTATATCTAACGTCAGTTAACCCGATCAGTAAGAAACTTTACTAGATGTGTTAATTGTAAGCGTTCCCGACGTCCATTTATTGTCGAGTTGTATTGATTAATTTAATAACCATTTAAATCTACTTTTTAGTTTCCCTTATTATTCGCCGGAACGGAAGAGATTTATTATATGAATTTTAAATTATCGTTTAACATTACCAACTAAACCATCCAAATGATATTTCTCACACTTGTTTCTCTAACGTTCGAACCAAAGTCATGGAAACGAACTGACCTTCGCTCACAATCGTGGTTCAAATTTGACACTGAATCCAGATTTTGATGAAATCTATCGATTATTATAGAGATTTATTTCCTCATTTCCTTTCTTCTCGTACTCCATACATTGGCCATTACAAGAACCGAGAATGACGACCCTCCATCTGATGTTTAACCTCTCTACTTTCTCCATTGATCCAAAACGATTAAGTAAATGTATAATAGGATTCTACGACAGTACAACAAAGATTGGATGCAAAGTACGAAAGGGAAATGTTCTTCCACATCTGCCAAATGGTAAGAATGAACAAAAGTTAGCCGAATGGTAACACAATAATACCTCCTGGATTGCCTAGAGGCAGGGCACGCTTCACTAAATGTCTGACGATAGGGTGCTATGCAGTACAAAGACCATCGTATTCTGAATGACTGGCTCGCACAACTATTCGATTGAATGTTGGAAATGAGAGCAAAAGATTGAAGGCGGGTGAGAGGTACCAGAGACTGACTGACAAAGGGCTAGAGCTGGGTTTAATCTGCGCGAGCTTATGCTATTAGCAAGTCCTGCACCTGGAGGAACGAAAACAAATTGGCTCAAGGCAGTCATACCGGACTATCGTACGGAAAACGCTTAATTTTCTACAGATCCAAATTGCGAGAATGGGCAAGGTAAGAATTAGATGATTAATTGTGAAATTAGATTTCCGAAGGAAAAAGTTCGAATAATTGATAATATAATTATAGTCACTATAATTTAATTCTTAGATAAATAAGTGTTAAGCTTGAAATTTGACCTTTTCATTTTCAATCGCAATGTGTAAAATAAAAATACCATTCTGATCTCAAACGCAGTTAATCATCACCTATGATCAATCAAAATCTTGGAAAATTTACTTCCATTTCATTCTGAGGAACTACTAACAACTTTCAACTTGTAAGACTTCAGGCAAAATCTCTAATAGTTCGTAAATACTAACTATCCAATATCCTTCTTTGCCGAAAGGGTAATGATATTGTAAAAAATATTGCTCCGGAAATGACTGAGTGATGAGGCGGACGTAGAAAGAGTTGAAAGAGCTAAGAATATAAGAGCTCTGGTATGACTGGTTATTCTATTTACGTGGTAAGTTGGAAAAAGGTTCTTCATATGGGATTCCTACTATAACATCCTCATTCTGAAGCAAATGGAATGTCTGAGATAAATCTATCGAGATCATAATGAATGCCATTCAAAGAGAAGCCTGTCGTTTTACTTATTCTTTTAACGCGAATGAAACTGTACACACTACACCATTCATTACATCCCTTAAAGTAAGAGCAAGAAAGAAAAAAGAACTCGTAAATTACACTATCACAGTTACGACCAAAGCAAGAGATTGAAAAGCTTATTCCACAAAATTATTCAAAAGGATCTGAAAAACATTATATCAAATATGAAGGGTCTAGGAAAACCTAAATGATGCTTCCACTTCAAGAAACATTAACCGATACACCCCAACTCAAGGTCTATTTAATAACCCATAGTTCCGGATGATGAAATGGCGCGATATGTAACATGATAGCCACCGCATCGTCTCTGCAAAGAACTCGAAGAAGAATAGGAAATTGTTAAAGCACTTGAGGCTAAGGATCACAGCGGTTCTATTGTCGAACCAATTACTCCCCAAAAGGTCTATGACCTTTAAAATGTTTTCGAAGGAGTCGACAGGTGGGAGACACGCACGCCGTGGGTGTGCAGACGTGGGCAGTGCCTCTCCAAGCGGAGGTTTAAGTCAGAGGCGATTACTGGATCGCACACGACCTAATGCAAAGAAGCACGATTTTCTAGAGGTCAACATGAATATACGCGAGTGGTCCCTATTCTCAATGGGTAATCATTCTAAAATTCGGCTAAACGTTCTGAAAGATTTACTGAACGTTCGAGGAAATGATTGAAAATCTATTATTTATTTCAGTGCGGCGATTAAAAAGAATATCCGCAGTAAACCAATGCTTGAGAGGAAAATGCGAATTACTTCGGTGGTCATCGCCAAAAAGCCACGCCCGCCTCTCCTTATGACAAGTTTATCTGGTGGGGCATTTCAATTGGCAGATATTTCGAATAAAAAAGTCATTAAGATGCAACACTGTTCATTAACATGGCTACCCGTAGGGCCACCTGTGGCTATGAACTTCAAATTTTGCAGCGGAGTGCATCAGATCGCTTGCTCTTTTTTACGGCAAATGCAGACAAAGAACAGATATTTTTTACATTGAGGTCAAGTTATATCTGCCAAAGTCAGGATGGACAAGTTTTCAGAATAAATTACCCAATTTAGTACTCCGATAAAAATAATCGCCCAGTATTGTCTACATCCACAAAAACGTTACTTCGTCAGTAGTAATTATATACTTTAAGTATTCTTAAACCATAAATACATGAATATATTCTGCAATTATTGTGATAGTTAACCCAAAAAGCTAGTAAGACGCGATGAACAATACCACAGAGTTCGTTTCATTTTTTTTAACTATACAGTACGAGAAAATTTACATCTAACACTAATGAATACATCGACTGACTTTTATCAATAGCTTTTATGAGTTAAATAAAAAAATGTTTTCCGTTAACGGTTTCATTTATTTGTTTTTCGCCTGAATATTGAGCCTGGAAAAAGACAATTAGCATTGATAACATTAAATACCAATTGCATTCGTTCATATTCGGAGCTAAAAAAAAACTCTTCCGTGTCATTTTAAAACTAAAATATCTTACACTAACATAAGTCTCGCAATTCGTACTGATTACGCCAATCGGTTTACTATCTTTTCAGCATCAGCAAATACAGATTAATCAACGGAAGACTGAAAGCAGATCAACAGTAGACAAACCGGAAAAAGAGCTCCGAATTTTCGAAAAAGGAAACCAATAGGATTTACGAAAGCGAAATCCGTTTCCTGCCACACACTGGCACGCCATATTCCTCGGCCTTTCCAGCGGCAACGAAAGGCCGCAGCGACGCCCTAGGCGGTCGCCACCCAGCATCCGAACGCCCTCCCCCGCTGCCCAAGTGGGTGAGTCGGAAAGAGTTGCAGCAAGGCGGTCATCCAAAGGGGGAAAGTCCCTTTAGTAGGCCACGGCACCACATGCTCGGCTCCGTACCGAATTTTGAAGACAAAAGATGAGCACGGGCAATAATGGAATCGAGATCTAGAAAATCTCTGGTTCAACAATCGGTACTTGCTTTTTCAACGAAACCTCTTCCATATTCGGCCCAGAAATGGGCAATGTTGAAGCATCATGTCCCTCCGCGGAATGTGAGTGACGAAACATTCGGAGTAAAATATTCGAATTCCGTGGGTTCCTTGGGAAACACCTATCGAATTTGATGGACTAAGAGCGTCTATTTATTTATCACCTCGATACGTGGATATGGAAATTAAAAAAGATTATAGACTTTTAATAAATTCTACTAATTTCTAGTTATAATTTAGGATCATATTAAATCATAAAATTTAAGATTACATTAAATCCAAATTCGATCTTTCGCAATGAAAGAATAGCGATGGGATTGAATGTACAAAAGTTGCTGTATCTTCTAAAATGAAGAATTGATGAAGAACGATCAAATTTACAGTTCTTTTATGCTAATCTAAAACCTACGAAATAAAGTGGTTATTTGATAAGCAAAATGCTCCTTATGAATTAAATTTACACCGAATACTTTACTAGTCACTGCCGAATAATTTTTGTTAATTGTTCCTACGGTAAATTCGGTTTTCATTCAAAATTGCATAAAAATTTAAATTTAAACGACTGGGTAATAGTATTTTTTTAATTTGCAGAAGAAAATGCGATTATTGTAAATTAGTTTCTAGAAAATTACCAATCCCCATTAGGGTGTATTATAATTCACTAATTCAAACACTCAGAGTCACCTCCGATGAACCAAATCGATTAGACTACTTGGATACACATCTTGAAAGCGTGCATTTAGTTCCGTCGGTTACTACATTTAATGCTTAACAACAACGGGCAAATATGCATTGAAAACAGGAAATTTATTATAAACAGAAGTTTATTTTTGGTTTTTCAATGATTTGTGGGAATGATGGATTTACTTTGAATTAATAAGCATCAGAAATAACTATAGGTTAATCGATTATGGAACCCTTATAGATTTTAAAAAGAATCGGAATATAGAACCCCTAGTAAACAGAGAGCCTAAAATTCGATCGTTGTAACATTTTGGTTAGAAAACCTAAGTCAGACTTATTGGACCCCATCACTTCAATAGAAGCGTTACTTTCAAGTAGTCGAATACGCAATCGACCACACAATAAATGCCAGCGTTCAAGACATTCTCAATATAAGGGGAGTTTTTCCCATTCACCAGGATAGAACCAGACATCGAAAATGCCGGCTTTAAAATTTTATCTTCGAGGACTCATTCGCTAAATCTAGTACAAAATTAGCTCAGTTTCCACGATACCTACAATTCTCGCGATGAATGTTTATATACGATAACAATAAACTTTACTTTAGTACGCGTAGAGATTCGTCTTTGATGAAGAAGGGGATGTCCATGCGTCCCGCCCAAAGAGAGAACGCCGCGACGTGTCGCCGGCTAGTGCAAGACGCACGAATTTCAAATAAAGTGCAACTTACCGCTCAAATCTCTTCCTTTGCTGGAACTGAGGATGGCTGCAAAAGGCAGAGAACACAAGGGCGTAACGAGGGAGTATAAAAGAGGTGCCCTTAAGGAGTCACAAGAGATGCTATGGAACGAACGAGTACCTCCAAAGACTTTTACCAGGCAACTGAAGCCTCTGCCGCCCTTGTAGCGGGTACCGAGACGAAGCTTCCCCTCGCTTCCCCTACTCTTTCCCCTCACTCTGACTCAGCCGGCGAATCAGACGCCTGCCTTACCCCGCCGATTCCCACTAATGTTCTGCCCATTAGGTTCTTGGTGCACTGTTATCCCCTTACCTAAAAAATTCATATTTAGACTTCAGAAGTAAATACCTCATTCTGATAATTAGCAGACAAGTTTAATGAATGATCGTTATGATCTTATTCGGTAAAAAGCATATATGCACGCTCACGTAAAATGCAAATACGGCCAAGAGGTTAAAGTACGTTCATAATTCGTCATCGTAAGAAATTTCGCCGCTGATGATTCATTCTTAGGTTATTATTGTTGCGTATGTAGCTCGTATAAATGTTTCATTGTTGGGAAGCCGGATTAATATCTATTTTCAGCGCGCGTTCATATTCCCGAGTGCGAATCGGTTGAAACACTGATATTGAGGTTCCTGCAAAGGGTGAACATTCTGATTGCCTGATGATAACCTGACGACAATTTCAACGTACTTAGAGAAACCGTGCGAAAGCACGAATTGCTCAAATGGCCCCAATCATATTTTCCGAACACATAGATTCAAAGGAGAGAAATAGAAGGAAGAGATGAATAAAAATATGGCTTCTCAAAGAGGTCACTATTTTCTGTGATCATCCTATTCTTATGGCAAACCTCATTCTTTTAATGGAAGGATAAGAATAATTCGGTATCTCACTCGCTGAATAAATTCATTTATGTTGAAAATATGACACTAAATGAGAAGCATGTAATGATTTACATTACTTCATGAAACTCCGATTTATTAATTAAAAAGAAACTTCGTATCCTCTACAATTTTTCTTATGAGAGTTGATTAACAACGATAACTTACTTTTATTTGCAAAATATAATATCGACATTTAGACTAGCATTAGGAGACAATTCGTAACCAAGAACTGTACGGGAAAGTTAAATAATATAATTACCGCCTTACCAGTTTCTACCCTAATGAAAAGAGTTTCGTATATTTCGATAATATATTTTTTACAAAAGCTTAATTGCCCTATACGCAGAGATTTGGTTTCTCTAAAAGGGAACTTATGGAGAAAGTGTCCCCTTAACTCCTTTTATTCGTTTAATTTGATCATCTATCATTTTTATATTTATAAAACAAAAATACATGAAATTAAGAAAAAGTAACGATGAAGTAAGTAATATCGATTTTTAGTATTCTAATTTAGTTTTTTGATGGTAATTCCAGACATAAGTTTGGATGATAGGAAAACATGGAGCACCCCTTGAACTTTATTTCCTTGAAAGCAATTTAAGAAATTTCATGCAAAATATAAGACGATAAAAACCAGTTATTTAAAACTGTTGATGCCATTGTTCTATTTCTGGTTATATGAAATTTTTTATTATATATTTCATATCTCTTCGGAAAACCTGTTATGTATTGATTCGTAAAGGAATTAATTTCGTCTTGCAATTCCCAGAAAGACTTAAATTCTTGGTTGAACAATTCTATTTCTTGGAAGAGGTTAATAATCTTACTCAATTTTCGGTTCGATTCTTCCTCTAAAGAAAATTAAGTGGCCAGCAAATAAATTACTTATAAAAATCATAATAATTAAAACTCGATTTAAATCATAGAAAAATTAAGATTCATTAACCTAAAAGCATCCTAGGAGTTTCAGAAGATAATTCTATCTTAATATAAATTCAAAATGACTAGATTAGGATCCTTTTAAGCCTAACTAAGATTGTTCTCTAAATAATTTCCACTTTCCCAGCACTCTGTCAAGTAATAATGCTTGAAGAAAAATTATATAATATATCTATAATTCGTTCGTTTTCTTTTTAATATAGAGTATAAAATGTTGTAGGTTTTCAAAATAATATTCAGCCTATTTTAGGATATGAATATTTTAACAGAATGATTTCAGATATTTTCGGAAAAAATCATTCTTTCTTTGGAAGGACGTTAAATATTGAGTTCTATCGTCTGTGACGTTTATTCTAAAAAAATAATTCATTTTTCGCAATAAAATAATTAATATTGACCCATTTAAAACATTGAGCAAACGCCTTGCTTCCACAAGAAATTCAAAGCGTGATATTTCGGCAGTAAGATGAAAAACCCATTGACAGCGTACCGCGAAAGCGAATGAATCATCGCCCAAAATTTAGTTATCGATCGATTGAAAATGCCAACAGATCACAGAAGATACTGTCTGCAAAAATCTACGCAAAAATACCGTTAACTCCCAGAAAATGTAGTAATGGAAGAAAGTAAACGTAAAGTACCTAATAATGGCTAAGCAGACCAACGAGCCCTCATTAAAAGACGGATGCCTCGGCGGGAATCGTCCTTGGCCTGCCGTCTGCTCATCGGTCATGGTGTCGCGAGTTCTCTTTCTGATTAAAGCAGCATATCTGATCATATTAAAACAAGTCTACCAGTTCGCTTGCCAAATTAGGATCGTCTGGTGATTAACCAACAGTAAAACTAAGGGAAACGGTAAGTTTCCATACTCCAATACGCAACGATAATTAAGATCGAGTAGACGAATTCTTTGTACTTAAAGAATGGTATGGCGAGCTTTCACAACCGAATGGCATTCCTAAATTATCGAAACTTTTTCTTAAAAATTAATTTAAAAGGAATAGATTTCACCTTTAATTTAAGTTTAAGCGCGCAGAACATTCTTGGGAAAAATTATTCAGCGGAATCGAAAAAAGAAATGAAATACCAGATTAATGTAACTCCGAGAATTAAATTTTGTTTTACGCTTCCCATTAACTACAAATGAAAAGATGTTGTAAATTTTATGGTAAAAAAATCCATATTCAACAATAAAATTGTGAGATTTCTAAAAATCATAGCTGAAAGCTTTATATTGTTTAAATTATTTGAAAAACATAATGTAATTGAAGACAAAAAATTGCTTTTAATATAAAATAGTTGTATTCATATTTGCTGGGCAAAATTAATATATTTTAAAAAGACGTGTTGATATATAGTGTATATGTTTAAAAGATTCAGGAAGACAAAAACAAAGTTTTTTCCTTACATAAAAACTTTATGAAAGCAAGATGGTAACAAGTACAACATAAGTTCACACCATAAAACAATACAAAAGTCAATTTTCCAAAAACTATTTCACAATCTCCACAAAAATGACATACATAAAGTAAGTGGAACAATGGATTTCAAAGAACAGACTACTCTGTTCAAAGAAAATTAACTTCTTACAGCAATCATGTTTTCTTGCAATGTTTGTTACTTTCTTCAACTTCCATGCTACCATCTTTCAGTTCATCTTCTTTCCTCTTCACTCCTTGGATAGATGATGGGACACTGAATCCAGGTATCTGATGGACAATATTTTTTTCAATTAATAATTAAAAAAATAGAGAAAGAAGTCTTTTATGTATTTATGAAGATGTACAATTTAACTTGAATTTCACTTGAATGGATGAACCAGGAAGAAGTTTCTAAGCTATAAGTTGGAATTTTACAAAAAATAATACAAGTTTTTTTAACATTTAGCCCTCCATAACAATCACAACACTAAGTGTGGACCTTCAATAGATTTTTATTGGTGAAATTTTGAGGATAGTTAATTTTATCTCAAATAATTTCAATAAGTAACTACAAAGACATATTTCATTTCTTAGGGCTCATTTACATTCAGAACATTAAATATCAAGTTTTGCTTTTCTTTTGATCAATTTATACTAGATGATAGATATGTTTAAATTCTGCATACGGAAGATAAAAGCCATTAAGAATTTCTATGAATTCTAATTCATAAACCATTATTTTTCAAATGAGAATACCTAAAAATAATTAAATGTTGTAAAAATATTATATAAACAAATGCAATCAAAATATCAATAGAAGTTTCTAAGATTTTGAATAATTCATGAAAATCATGTTCTACGTCAACTTTGCAAAACATTTTATAGTAAGGATTAAGATATATGAATAATAACCGATTAATTTTAAATTTACTATTATTTTACTTACCACAGGATGAACTAGTTTGAGAATTAGTTTCTCATGCTGCACATTTGAACGGTCTAGGCTCAACTGAACAGTCAGAGGATCAAAGACTCTGAAGACTATGGAACCACATCTCTGAGAGTGGTCCTGAAATTCAAATACCATCAAAAGATTTAATTTAGAAAATAAATGTTCAAATTATATATTAGCAGTAGTGTAAAAATCAAATAAAGATAATAAAAGCTAAAATTTAAACTAAATACAACTAAACTGGTTTAAATACATCATGATTACAATAATTTTGATTAATAGTGTAATTACTTAGTAAAATATTAATTTCACTTTCCCTAAATTCTTGAGTAAAATAGAATTGATCATTAAATATATATAAAATAGATATAATTTATGCAATCTATCAATTTTTACCTCTTCACTGTATGTAAAAATGGCAGATGAAGCAGAAGCAGATGCTCCAACTTTGCTCTGCTGAGATTTTTTCTTTGCATCTATTCCTTTTTTGCTGTCATTTCCAAGGTATAAAGTTCCTTCAAGACCATATTTTGGAATCAGAACTTGAAGTGCATTACGACGGACAAAAAGGATGTAACCATCCTCATCTTGGACCCTCTCTCTAAAGAATAACTATAAAGAAAAATATTTTTAGAATCCTTCTACTGATCAAATGTGATCACATCGAATAAATTATTTGACAATCAATTACAGAACAAAAATCCTTTTTCATAAGAACTGAAACTATCATTAAGCTCACAGAGAAAAGAGTACTTTTAATCAATAATCAAAATGATAAAGAAAATTCATTATAGATAAAAGATAGTGTCCCTCTTTAAGTTACGTGTTAATATTAAGTAAATTTACAAGTGTTTAAAATGTATGAATAGACAAATAACCATTTCAGTTGACTAGAAAGAGTAGAATATAATTAGAGCTTACATGGGTATGAAGAGCAACTGAAGCTCTTCCTGCATACTGTGCCATACGATTCCTGTAATTTAAATTTGCACACAAATTGTGTGATTTTCTCTTATCCAAAATATCTGGGTGAGCAGTATCAGCAGCAATGCTTGCAGCAAGAAGACGATGGACAATCACATCAGCGTATCTAAAAAATAGACATCACAATTCTAAGCAACATAATATACTCCAAGAACTAGCTTCACCTAATCTGTTGGTCAACTTTAAAAAAATAAATATAATTAACAGCATAAATCATGAGGCACGAACTTTACTAAATAGTTCAAAATCTGGCTCATAAATTTATTTCTGGTCTAAATTATATTAATAATAAATTTGGTCTAATAAAATTAACAGCAGACAAGATCAATAATATTGATATTCCATAATTATTGGTATTGCTTAGATACTGATATAATTAGATTGATTGGAATGCATTATGAAAGAAAAATACAATGCCAACACTGAGCATTAAACAAAATCACAATAATTTATTTAATAATTATACTCCTTTTAAAGACTAAAATTAGGTATAATTATTTCATACAGACATTTTAAACAACCTCTTCTGAACATATTGATGACTCTAATTTTAGTTCTATTAGTATTTTAACAATAATAAATAATTAAGCCACTACAGATAAATAAGTATTCTGCAATTAAATCCTAAAGGCTGGATAAAACATGCAATTAGCTGCTAAGTCGGAAAAGAGAGATGTGGTTGTACCTTCTTATAGGAGAAGTGAAATGCGTGTAGAGTGGTACTGCCAAACCATAATGAGCAAAATCCTCCACTTGGAACATTCCACTACAAAAATAAACAGCTTGCAACATACAACGAGTAGCAAGAATTCTCATCATTGTTCCAAGATAAGGATTATCTTGTTCTTCCTTCGCCTTCCTGGCAGCCTCATCTAAAGAGATGGCTAAACTTTTGTTGGTATTGGTATCGATTTCCAAATTCTGTAAAGAAATCATTATATTTTAAGAATTTTAGGCATATTATGTAGAAAAATGATACCAAAATGCAAATATATATACCGTCCAATTTCATTTTTACAATTTTGACCACATATATAATGAATTTTCTTTTTCTGCCATAACCTGCAAACGATGTTTGAATACAATTGGGCGGTAACACTTTATGTAATAAGTAGCCTCCTTATGTAATACACATACTGTTTTCCATTTATCTTTGCTTGCTTAGAATGAATCATCAGAGGATAAAAATAGACAATTTAGCTAAAATGATTGATATTCAGAAAGTTATACAATAATTTTAAGTTTACACCAAACAGAATATATTCACATTTCATGTCACAAGACTCATTTTAAAATATTCTGGGATGATTAAAAAAAGTTATCAATACTGTTAAGTTACATACTTAAAATTTATAGTTAAAATTTCCTAAACTAGCTTATCTTAACCTTTTAATATAAGCATCACGGAGTTACATTAAATAAGATATTTATTTTTTCTTCCAAGTATAAAACTTAAAACAAGATAGTGAAGAGAGTTAATAAAGAGCGTAAATGAAAAATTCTTTTACCCTATGCTGAGCTGCTTTGATGAGAGGTGTGAAATTATCTTTAGGAGGTTGAGGATGACGTCTCAGGAGAGCACAGGCAGGGAAATGCTCAAAGAGATGTTCAGCTACTGAGATATTAGCCAACAACATAAATTCTTCAACCATAGAATTGGTGTCACGGAGAGCCTTCACTACCACTTCTATAGGATCATGAGTTTCACTATCTACATGGAACCTTACTTCTGGAGATGCTAATACTAACGCTCTGAAAAATAAAATATGTTCCAAATAAGTTCTAAATAGCCATCGAAATTAAAATTTTAAAATTGAAAGGTCTTACCCATTGTCAATCCTCCTCTTTTTCAAGATCTTGGCAAGTTTATTAAGTGATCTGAGTGACTGAGTTACTGAGTCATTGCTTGTGGGATCATCGATCCGCAATTGAGCTTGCTCATATGTTAAGGCATATCTGGAGCTGAGGGATGAAAATAATTTCATAAAGGTATATTAAAAGCAAAAGAAACACTTGAAAAATATATAAGAGACCGATATAATCAAGTTGAGTGAGACTAATATTATAAAATTAAATGATGTCCTATTTTCATGCATTAGAACTGTAGTATGTAATAAAAATACCTTATAAGATAAGAAACTACTCACCGTATAATGGATTTGCAGAACTTAGTATTCACTATCTTTGCATCCTCTGTTATTTCCCAAAGGCAAGAAAAGGCAAAACGCTCCTCCCCACCTCTCAATGAGCATAGATTTGAGCTCAATAATTCTATTTCAAAGTATGAAAATTTTAGGATTTTTAGAAATAATACCAACTAGATAAACTTTATTAACAAAGAAAAACTATAGTTAATCATCCACCTAATTGTAAAGTATGCAGGTATTCAGATAGGCATTAATTTGAAATTATATTCATTAATTGTATTAATAAAAATGACTTTCATTTTGATTAAAAAATTAATGATGACTATGAGATTATGTCCTTATTCAAAGTTTTAGCCCTTGAGCATGGATTTTATTTATACTATGAGTACCAGAATATAAGGATCTATTTTATACTTTGAGAGTATCATGTTCATCACTTCATCCTACATAATGATTCTAACAAATTACTCAGCTATGGCAGCCACAACAAAACACAAACAATATCTCTGATTTAATAAGCATTTTCATCATTGAATTGTAAAAACTATCATTTTCCATTCATTCTTCTCATCACAAAAAAATCTGGTTACTCTTTTCTAACAAAACTCAACACTCATATTACAGAGAGTTTGAATTATTACATGATTTACAAATTTTTCTATAAATTACGAATATATTTTCGTAACTGTTTTCACAGCAGTGATAAAAAATTTGGAATTAATATAATACTCTTTAAAGATAGAAGAATGAACTAAGAAACAAAATGCAACACGCTTACTGTAAGATATACTTTGTAAATAAGTAAAGTAAATAACTCCTGTCAACACCCATAAATATCTATGAAACAATTAGTTTATCTTACACCCTTTAATAATTAAACAATTACATAAGAAAAGCAAACAAGAAATTTATCAAGATTTAAACACAAGGACAAAAGAAGAATTACCTGGCACCATGTCAATACGCTGATCCACAAGATATACAGTTGTAGCACGGAGTGCTGCCTCTCTATCTATAGCAGAACCTGGACGCACAAAGTGTGACACATCTGCTATATGAACACCGACTTCCATAAGTTGACGTCCTTGATCATCCTTCTTATCAATGTATCGACAATGTAAAGCATCATCTATGTCTGTACAACCTGGTGGATCTACACTGCAAACATCCAAATGTCGAAGATCTGTCCTTACAGCTTCATCCTAAAATGTTAATAGCATAACATAAAAACTAAACAAGACTGATGTAAAAAAATATGCTCAATAATTATTGTCTTCAAAATTTTGAATCAAACATCTAAGTAAGATACTTTAAGATTATGACATCCCATGTATGTTAAATTTCATTAAAAGATTACAAGAACTACGTAAGATTACAGGAGGATTAAGGGTTATATAATTAATTAAAATTATGTAAAAAGTATATTTCCAGGAGAATATAATTGTCTTTGCTTATTGCATATTCAAGTTTCACAATAAATAATAATATCCCTGTATACCTTGGCAAATGAAATTGAAGTAACAGATACATATTATATATAAAAACTACTTTAATACTTGCTCTTACAACCTGTTTCAATGGCAAACAGAAGAATTACTTGGCCACATATTACTGCATAGGAGGGTTTTAATTTATATATATATATATATATATATATAAATTAAGTTATGAAAACAAGTATACATTAGATGGCTTAACGGGGATGTAATGAATGTGATACCTCTTTATCAAGAGCCTTTTCTAAATATATTAACATGATTTACTTTAATGGTTTATTGAGAAAGGTAGTCATTAGATACTAAAAGTAACGTAAATAGTAGTTTTGAATCGCAAAATAACATTCTACACAAAATAATGTAAATACAAAGAATATATTCCAAATTCAGATCTTCACAAACAACATTTTTTATACTGATATTTAATGAAATCAACCTCTAATAATGAAATGGGTAAATAAAGGTTGTTATGGATACAATGCTCTGATTGCCAAACTAACTTCATGTTATACAAAAAACAGAAAATTTAGAGTTTTGGATCTAAATTTCATAGTTATAGTATAGTAATTTTATCAAATCTATTATAATGTGTGAATAAGCAGTGTAAGAGCTGGTTTTAATTAAGGGTAATTTAGATTATAAAAGTCTAGGATATTACTGATAAGTGAATAGAGAAATTAGGAAAATAATTTGTTAATTTAATAGAATAATAATGTTAACATGATAGTATATTATCAATATTTAGAAATATGTACTTAAATAATGATTAACAACAATATGTAATTGCAATGTGATTCTCTATTAAGTATTGCTGAAAAGACATAAGACAAGAAAATCATCCTTAAACCTTAAAGACTGTATATACAGTAAATTACAGCATAAAAAAAGAATGGAGAAATCATCAAAGACACTTTTTGATAGCATCCAAGAAAAAATATTAAAACTATACCCAGAAAATGATGATCCAAAAGAAACAAACGACAATTATGTACATAAATCATCTGATGCTATTATAAATAGTCCGTCATTAACAGAAAATAATGATGAAGGTAGCATGAAAGAAGAAATGGAGAAGTCCGATACTTGGCAAGTCATTCATTTTTACAGTTATTGGTGACAATTAGCATAAAATTTGAAAAGAGACATTACAGATGACATTGGGGGATAAGGATATGTAATATTAACCATTTTAGGAGGTTAACACTCTTAAAATGGGTACCATGACTCAACAAAGAAACGATTAAAAAATTTGAATTTCAACTGGAAAGGAAATTTATTTAATGCAAAATATAACACTATACTATAAGAAAATATTTAATTTGGAACCATTAAATAAATACAAATTAAGCTTAGTTAATTTTGTTTTTATTATTACAGGTCATATAATTCTGTTGAAAGAAAAATGTCACCCAAGGACCTCTGGAAACTATCAGCACACATTAAAGAATTTCTTGATTATATAACTGCATTTACTGAAATTCTACAGTTAACATACCAATACCCACTGTAAGTAAGTTTTGGAAAAAGTATATTAAAATGTTGCATACCTTTCAATTTAATCATTTAAAAATCTTGAAAAGTATAATACCTTTTTAATAATTTTAAATAACAGTGAACTAAAGCAACAAATCATCAAAGACACAACAAATTTAGCATCCCTTCAAAGAGAGATACAAGCATCTATTGATGAAGTGAAACGACTGAAAAGAGACAGAGAAGCAATACAAAGGGAACAGAAAGAAAACCTTACAATACTGGCAAAATTAAAGATAACAGGTTAGATATATCTGCCAAGTTAAGAACCCATCTCTACTACAGTAGACTCTCGATAATTCGAACCTCGGTAATTCGAAAACCTCTATAATTCGAAGAAAACCCTCGGTCCCCTGAGAGAACCTCTATAATTCGAAGAAAATCAATGTATTTTGGTCCCCTCGATAATTCGAAGTGAAGCTAGACCGGCCCACTCCACAATTCGAAAAATTAGTCATTTTATGGAAAGTGTCGAGGCAATTTTTCCAAGAATTTACCTTTATTGGCTAATTATGAAGCGAAAGATATCTTTAATTGTGATGAAACAGGGCTGTTTTATAAATAATTACCTGATCGTACCTTGGCATTTAAGGATGACACCAGTCATGGAGGCAAACACAGCAAGGAGAGGGTTACAATATTATTGGCAGCCAATATGGATGAATCACAGAAATTTCGACCTTTTATGATAGGAAAATTTGCTAAGCCTCGATGTTTAAAAATATGAAATCTCTTCCGCTAATCTACAAATCAAATAAGAAGGCGTACAGCAGTATTGTTTTCTAAATGGACAATGAGCATTGATGCTGAAGAGAAGAGAAAACTGAATGGGAAGAGAAAAACGAAAAATTTTGATGTTTATCGATAATTACTCAGCCCATAAAGATGTCCCTTAACTTGAAAATATAGAGCTGAAATATTTACCCCGTAACACAACTTCAATTCTTCAACCCCTAGATCAAGGAATTGTTAAAAATTTTAAAACCTTGTATCGAAAAGAAGTGGTTAGAACTGTAATAGACACAATGGAAAATGGAAATAACCTGTGCAGCATTTCAATGCTTACTGCAATGGAAATGGCTCACAAAGTATGGGAAGATGTTAGCTTACAGACAATCGCAAATTGTTTTAAAGCCTACGGATTCATCAAGGATTAAGAATGCAAGGACGGAAATGATATGGTTCAACAAGATCTGCAAGATGAGGGACCTTTTTGAGTGCTTGGAACAGACTTCCAGAGGTTCCCATAACTTTCAACGATGTTAATATTGACAATAATGTTGCCACAGCGGGTACATTGTCTGATGAAGACATTATGAAACAGTCAATTGTGGTCAGTCAACAGATTTCTGACAGTGAAGATGAAGACGACAATGTTCCGAAGGTGTATTCTAAGGAAGCAACCTTTTTTTAAGAGGGTTGCGTCGTTTCTTCGAACAATCCGAAATGGATAACATCCAACCTGGTTGTGTGTTTAAAGCAGTGAGCACTTTGGAAAATGCTGTGGACCAGATTGCAGCCAACCAAGCGACCCAAACGAAAATAACCGATTTTTTTATGAAGAAATGATACAACTTTTTTATAATAAATAAATTGATCCACATGTATTATTATAATATGTATTTTTTTTCTACCAGCATTCACAATCTTATACAATGACAAATAGAATGTAACTTTCTTCAATTCGAATTTTACTTTCAGCCCCTCTTTAATTCGAACCCTCGCTATTTCGAAAAACTCGATAATTCGAATTTTTTGTTTGGTCCCTATAAATTCGAATTATCGAGAGTCTACTGTATATACAATATCTTGTTATTTTGAGTTAATCTATAATTGCGCTGATAAGAAAATAAATATAAAATGATTATTTTTAAACCAGAGATAAGTACGGATTTTATAATAATATATTTGTTTACATGATTCAAAAAGAAGTTAATTATCATCCTTTGAAACATTTCATTCTTACATTACTAGCTTAGAAAAATATAAAAAATAAATAACAATTAATTGAATTAAAAGCATTTCTATGGCAGAGTTAGAAGAATTGGAAAAAATAACTCAAAGTGATTTTGGAATCTTTGAAAAATGGAGTGAAATTAAGAACTACTTCTGTGAGGAAAGTGCAAGAGAGACCATTAAATTTATTAAGGTAAATAGAAAATTAAAAGGGGAACTAACATATAATCTCATAGAGCATAATTTAAGGAAGCTGCTTAAGACGAAAAAATGGACATTTTCAAACAAAAATCCTGGAATTTTAATGTGTCAGCAGAAATAGGGCTCTATAAAATTCGAAAAAGTTCTAACATATGAGAGGAATTAAGGTATCAGGAAACCCAGCCAGTGGGAACAAGGTCTGCAGGTACCCTCTTGCATTGGATGTTTTTTCCAATTTTTCTAGGCCACTAATTAGTACTAAAAGAAGATAAATAAATTAGGATAGGATTGTATTATAAATATAACTTCTGCTGAGATCACAGTTCATACTAGTTTATGCTCATATAAGGGAGGTACTTACAAATTTATCAAGCTCAGAGACCTCTGTACTGACCCTTTCAAAATGTCTAAACTTTGTCAGCTTTAAACAAAATTGAATTTCAAATATAAATATTTTTTAATCATTTGTATCTGAAATTCTAGACCGTTGATGACCATTATAACTGGAATAACAAAATGTCAAACTTTCTTCAAGTTCATACCTTCAAGTACTTTCCTGTAACATTCTGATAAAAAAAATGCTTTTCACTTCATTTGTGCATAAATCTATTTCAGAGAAAAAGGAATGTTTTAGATGCACTAGAAATATTGATATTGGATGAATTGAAAAATCAAGGCTTCACTTCACAAGAATCTGATGGATCCTTGAATAGTGAATTCTGGTTAACTCCTAGGAGTTCAAGCAGTAAAAAAACTGCTAAACAGCAATATAGCAGCAAAAATCAAGACAAGAAAGATTTCAGCGTGGATAATGGCAGCTCAGAAACAACATATGAAGATGCAGAGGAAGGTAGCACTGATACCACATCTGATATTCCTGGGACTAATAATGCAAAGATTTCAGATGACAGTTTTTCAGACTTAATACAACTGAACCCTATAACTGTTGTTTTTAATGATGATGTAAGTAAAAAATTCGTACTACATAAAAACATTGCTTGTTACTCTTTTACATATTTCATATAAGGAAACAATAGTAATGAAGGATAAAGATTAATAGCTTATAAGTGAACATGGTCTATTCACTAAACATTTAAGTATCTAAGGCATATTAGAATAATCTTTTTCAGAGTTTTCTGATCTAAGAAAGTATATTCTTGTCTGACACATATTAATTATTCTACTATTTGATCAGTTAGAAGACAGAATTCGGCTACCAGCAATAGATCATCCTTGTGTAAGAGGAAGATTGGCTACCATAAATAATGAATCAGAAGAAAGACTTACAAATGGCACAGAATTGATATTGGAATCAATTTTTACAATAGATAACACAGAATAGCTATATTTTAGAGTTTTGATATGAATAAAAAGCATTGAATGCAAAAGGTTACTGGAATATATTTTCTCATGCAAATATAACTTTCAACATTACTCTCAGTTTGATTTTAACCCTTAAACTGTGGGAAACATTTACTTGCTTATGGCAAGCAATTGGCTAATATCTAATAATGAATAAATAAGAACTTTTTCTGAATGTCTATATTGCGCACACGTTAATACACACAAACTTAAGGACGTTATTTTGGTGTATTTTAGATTTATTTCGATTTCCCTCTCATTTCTTTCCACCCTGGCCTCAAACTAAGAAAATTCTACGTAATATATTTTCTCGGTAAGTATTTTCTTTTCATCTTTGAAAATCGTCCCCATGCATTCTTAAGGGGGAAAGTACAATTTTGGGACCTCCTAGAATCGAAAGAACGATAGGCAGTGTAAGTTTCCAGTTTTGTACCAAGTAAGGGAGAGTGGGCCATAATATTAAAAAAAATCAACAAGCCTGTGGCCCCCATGGTTTGGGGCCAAAGGCTGGTCTATTTGACTGGACAATTGTATCCCTTATAGACATGTGTGAGTAAAATTTTTTTGTTTTACTCATCATTATAGCTGACTATAAACCATGATGAGAATCCTGGGTCTTTTTGCTGTGCACTTTTCATACATTTTTCTGCCATCGAGCAACTAAAATGGCAGAGGGAACGAATTGGCCATATCAGAAACTAAATCAGAAACTGAAAACCAGGCAGATAAACAAAGTAAAGGGCTCCTATTTATTCAAATTAAACCAAAATGAAAAGACTTCTATAGTAGGAGAATTCATTAACAGATTAATAATGTGTCTATGATACAAAACTTTTACGTCCTTGATATGCACAGTCTTTGTCAGATGTAGATTTTTGCAACAATCAAAACTGTAAGGATAGTTAGTTGGATAAAAATTCACCTCAATTCAAATAAAAAATTATCATTTAAGCTGTGGAACCACCATCCGAAAAGAGAAAAATATATAGATTTTCGACAATACAAGCACATGTCATTAACATCCACATCTTTCATTAAATAGTGGCTTTGTTTTTTTCTTTTTCAGTTTCCTTGGTCATTTATTTTTGTTTCATGTACAGAATAAAAGATAAATCATTAAGTACTTCACCTGAGGAGTAATTATCCAAGGCATTTTGGGGAGATCAGCAAGAACAGCTTCTGAAAATGCACTATGTGGTACATCATGTTCCAGTAGGAGAACTTCATTCTCTGTTTCCCGGTCACCAATTGGACCAAGTGCTCTAACAAAATGACCCTAAAAAGAAGAGTTTGCTTTGATATTGTTTATAAAATAGAGGGTTCAAATTGAGGCAAAATTGATGAAACAAAACACAGCCATACCTGAGGATAACGAGAATTTCTAGGCCATGAATCTATTGCAACAATAATACGCTGAGAGGAAAGAATATCAGCTTGCCTGGTTTCTATCCGAACTTTTGGCACTTTCCGTTCAGCTGGTACAAAAAGGTGCTTGTTTGACTGTAGAAGAAAGAACCTTACAAATAAAAACATATATTTAAAATTGACATTTTGGAAACTAAAAAAATATAAAATTTATAATCAATTGAAAATTCAGAGAAAATAAATGCTTTTACTCATAATTTCTAAATATTTTATCCAATAACTTAATAATATATACATTAATATAAACAATAACAAACCACAAAATCTTTTTACAAAGTTGATTTTTGACCATATGGTCACTTTGAAAATAATAATAATTATTTTTAATTTATATGAATACTGTTCAAAGAAAATAGTAATTTTTGGATAAAATAGTCATGTTTATATATGAAGCTAAAATTTAAGATAAAATTACCATTGCTTTGAATTCAAATAAATTTGCAAAATATTCCATCATTAAGACATAATAAAATTAAATATGATTGATGAATAAGATGTTACAGTGTTATTACTTACAGATCTACCAGGGGACACCTGAAGAATGCCACAATATTGCCTCCACTTTCTTCGTATTATGGCTACTATTTTCCCAGTTGGTAACCTTTCACTTGACTTTGATTTTAAATTTTTTGAACCTTTATCTCCAACTTCACCCAGCACAAGTTTCAGTTCTTCTTTCTCTGGCTCCACCATATCACCTTCATGAACATGAATAACACTTTAAAAATTTTCGCTAACATAAAATTTTATATGAATGATAAAAACAGACTCTTTATTCCAATAAAAATTCAAGTTCAAATTCCAGAGTGATTACCTAACTAGAGCTCAACTTCATGAAACAAAACGTGATTACTATAAAAAAAATTAAAATGACCAGATTTATGTAAATATCTTAGTTTTAAAATATGATATTTTAACCAAGTGATTCAAACCTTTTTACTATGAATAAAAATAAAAATTGAATGAAATCCATCATCTTTCAAGGCTGCTATATTTTATCTGTGAACCATACCTATTTATGACAGAATAGGAAGCCTAAAAACAACCAATTGAATAAGAAAACTGCAGCAAACAGAAGATTTCATCTTAAATTAGAGCTAGTATTTACCTTTATCCTTTCATTATGGTATAATATTTCAGAATCTTTTTTAAGTATTTTATTCTCATATCCAGAAATTTATTAATTTTACTATATTACCTGAAAATACGATCAAATCAATTAGCAATAACTGAGGATAATTTGCAAATCACCTTCATCTCCAGCTTCATCTTGCAACACAACTTCAGATGGTGCAGACCATTCTTCCTCAGGTAACAATTCAACTGCTACAGTATCTCCATCAACAGCCCTGTTAAGTCCAGATCTACCTTGAACAAGAATCTATAAATGCAAAATTAAACCAAGGTAATATAAATGCAATTTCAATTAAAAATATTCCTAATAATTCAATTTAAACATACCATGTGCTCTTTTCCTTCAACATTTACACTGCCTTCTAGATAATTCTCTCTTGATGCTAGGAAGGTCCCCTGGAGTAATTTACCATTCTTAACTCCTTCTCTCACCTGAAAAACAGCATTTATTTAAAATTTTCTCTTATGAAGGATGGATGAAAGTTGTCTGATCTTGCATAAAACTTTCTATTAATAGGCTATGAAAACTTTTAGCTGATTCTGAAACTTCTGAATAATGCGAAGGATTCTTAGAAGGCAGTAAATAACAAAAAAACACTTCAGATGGGGCCCTTTTTAGAATGAGAACTTTTCATAGCAATAAAATAAGACTAACCTGAGCAGGAGTAAGATGAAGTGGATAGAGCATATTATCTTTTGAGTCATCTTTCCCCTTACCCTCAGACCATTCATTTGATGTCACTGATAATCTATCTTCCAGACCAGGATATCCTGTTAAAGCCCGAACATAGTGACCCACTGTAAAAACAGAGCAAATATTAATTTATACACTTAATACTAATAGAAAATAAAATCATAATAAAATAAATTAAAAATAAATTTAATCAAAATAATTCCAAATAATAGCATATTTAGGTTTTACACATGTTAAACATAGCTATTTGTAGATCTTCAGTATATAGACATAAATTTCTAGAAACTACTGTTTAGATGGAACGAGGAATTCACAGAATAATCCCCACAGTAATATCTTACAACATCTTAGCTGTCTCTGTCAATTACATATAAGAAGCAAGAATGAGCTCACAGGCCAACCTGAATTTTGCAATCTGAAGATGGTCTTTTAACACCAAACCTGGTTGCCTGATTAAAAGCAATAGCAACCAGTTTAGTCTCTATCATTTCTGTAAGGCAATGAAACCTATGTGAAAGGAATTTAAATCCTTTTTGCCAAGCTGTTTGGGGAGCCATTAGAGGAACTGAAGGAAGATATCTACTCTCACAGAATGTTTTACTTAAACAATACCAGTTGCGGATTATTCCAAAATGTGCTTAAATAAAATGTTTTTGTGTGTACAATATGAAGTGCCTTCTTTGAATTTTCTTAAATGCTACTGAGTAAAGAATCCTTGATAGTATATTTCTAATTTTTTCCATTGAATTGACTTTTTTATTCCATTTTGAAAATAATATAATAAATTATAATCCAAAAGTAATTTTATAATAATATTAGAGATACAACTCAACAACAGAGCTGAAAGATTATGATTCTTTTTCCAAGATAATAAACTTAAATATTTCAACTTCAGTATTATATTTTAAGAATTTTGAGATACCATTTAGTTATGAGCTTCAGAAAGTAAGAGAAAGTCACTTTCAACTCAGGGAATATTGCCAAGTTACTTGATACTCACCTGTGGATGCAATAAGCCCTTCTTCTTCAGCTTTATGAAGATTTCCCATATCATCTGTCAATAAAATTATTTTTACTTGATCTTTCTCTTTCCTTCCATCTTGACTTCCTTTTAAATGACTACCATACCATGAAACAGCATGTCTTATTGCTCGATCATTTCTATCATTGGCACTCTCTCCTTTCTGACGCTCTCCAACATATGTCTGTCTAAAAATAAAAACAAAAAAATGATGCTCTAGTTGAGTGTGAGAATCACAAATTGAATATTAAAAATGGTATGAGCTTAGATCTAGGATACTATTTGTTTCCTTCACTTCATTTTCAAACATAAAAATCATACATTTATACTATTCTAAATTAAATAGACAGCACAGAATGGAAAGATCAGTAAATATTATTATAAAATTTGACAACATTGAAGAATTAATATTTTTTATGAATTTTTAAGGAAATTTAGCATATAATTAATAATAATTTTTTTCAAAATACGAATAACTCTATACACATTATTAATTAATATAGCATTAAAGGACTCAATACGTAAATATAATGGAATTTCCATGTTGTGGTTTTTTTATACTCACTGGTGATGCTCATTGACAAACACATAAAATCTCCTTTCTTTATTACTTATCAAATCTCTCAATCTAGCGTATAGCGCGGAGCTCCTTCGGCGAACTTCCTCAATTACTGTTTGCAGTATAATAACGTTGGTGAGAGCATCGACTTCCAAAACATCCATCTAAAGAATTTTAATAGCATTGAGAACATAAATTCAATAGATAAATATAGATCAACAAAATGAAACAATAGGTAACAATGTTTAAATAGCTATTTAAAGGATTTCAGAACAATAAATAGCCAAGAAAAGGAAATATCCTGCATAATCTTACCTGATGTAAGACAACATTAGTATCCAAAATTATGTAGTGAGGATAAGGGAAAGAACTATTCTTTGATTCTGGCATTTCTGATAAAACGAGATCCCTATTTTTATGAGGACACCGGATGCAAATTTCTGACCCACACCAAATGTCATCTCGTAGATAATGCTCTCTAACGATCTGCAAGCAATACATTTCAATGAGATTAATACATTATCGAATATTAGCCAAGCAATTAAAGCAATAAATAAAAATAGCAAAGATCAAAATGAGCAGGATACAGAAATCGGTAGAACTAGAAGGTAAACAACTTACTTTAAGAATATTTCCCTTCTTAGTTTTAGTAAGAAACGTCTTCGTCGTTAACATGGTTGAGGATTTAAATACTATACTATCAAAACGCTAAAAATCCAGAGACGACATTAATGAACGGTGTAAATCAACAGTTTATCTTCTCTAAACACGTTTTTCGAAAATAACAAATGAAGTATGAAAATAGTAAGTGTAGTTGGTGAAGCACTAACTGCGTTAGCTGGCCTCACTTAAAGAAAGTCTGGTAGTTTGTGTTGAACCGAAAGCATTTCTTTCGAAATGTGGTCTGATGTCACAATTAGCAGATGGCGATTTCCAGTTCTATTCATTGGAATTATAGGAATGCTCCATTTCGGTTTTTACAACAGGTTTGAATTATGCGTAGTTGGGAATTAGAAAATGCAGATTTTCAAATTATGTTCAAGGTTGTAGATATGCGAATCTCTAAGTTCTCCCTCCGAAATTAATGTACCGATTTATCTATTTCTGTTAGGAAAATATTTATGCAAGATTTGGAGGAGAAAAGAGCCACTATGGGAGTTGAAAACGAGGAGTCAAAAAAGTTACTTGAGTCAGCGAAAACCAAGCAGAAGTAAATAATAAAAACGAAATTTTTATATGTAATATTTTGGAAATGAATTAAGACTGATACAGCTCGCTTTAAATGGCGTCATTTTGATTTTGTGGGTGCATTTATACATTTAAAAAATTAAAAGTATTCCTTCAGGGGATAGAACCTGTATTTAATTCTGCATTTATTTTCGTTAGATCATTATTAATTTCAATTCACCCTCGAAACAAATTTCTTGATTGCAACTGCAAAAAAATATAGCATGTTTTTGTGAAGAAAGAAGATAACAATCGCACAACGATAAAAAGATATCAATTTACTACTTAAAATGTTTGTTCAATTCAAGCATTCCCCCACAAATTTTATATATATTTGCTTAGTTAATAAGCATCACCACATGTCTAGTTATCCTCACATGACTAGACATCAGATTTTTGCATCTCAAATATTTTCTATATCATTGGGATAAGTAAAATTTGAATCTCACTTTGATAAAAAATATCTTTAAGTTCCATGTAGAAACTAAGCAGATTTAATCGACCTACTTATCGAAGCATAATAGTATGAAGTTTATTATGAAATTAAAAAATAATTACCCCAATTAGCATACAATTATCTGCTGTACCTATTATGTTTCTCTAATGAATGATTGTTGGATACACTTGAAAGAATATGAAATAAAATAAGCCATTACTGATTTTAATAGTAGAAAATTATAAACAAGATCACACCATTTCAAACAATTGTACAAAATATGATTTCACACAGAAATCCTATTATATCCTGAAAGTTAAAAACAACCAACCCTCTTTCAACAAACAACTTCAATATATAACAGTATTGGTTGATCATTGATATTATAAACAGAGCAACTAAGATATTATTAATAATTCATTGCACAAAATATATTCCTAAAGCTATGAAACTATTGTTATTTTGAATATTCACTATTTTAAAAAATTAAACAATGTTTGAACTTTGTACAGTAGTACTAATACAAATCAGAAACGCCAAACAGATGAATTTTCAAAATACATGACGAGATCATTCTCAAAGTTCGTCAGATATTAATTTTTTCCACTACATGAATTGTGAAGAACACACATCAATTAATAAAAAAGAAAATATATTGAATGAATTAAAAAATACATCACAGCCAATGTTTACAACTAAATTATTAGAATAATAATCGACTTGTTAACAGTTTAATGTACATCTCCCTGGTGAGGATATGTAAAAGATGAAAAAGTTATTGTTACTAGTAGCTAGATGATTCATATCATGATCCAGTCTTCCTAAGTGAAACTACTACTTAAATTGCCTGTGATAAACACAGTTATACTTCATCTTCTTTCTTTTACAATGAATTAAGAGACTGTGAATAACAGTTAAAAGTTATTTACATAGTTTTTCTATTAAACAAGTTTGTACCCTAAAAATGATTGCAAGTGGAAACATCTGTTTAAAATGAGCAGTGAAAAATTTGTACACATAGATTTTAAAAATTCTTGGGCAGGAATTCTATTAATTCATCCATAATGAGAACATTTGTTTTATAATGAGAAAGCCTTCTGATGATATTGGTAATTAATGTTGTCATAAACAAATAATTCCAAACACTGATTACTAACTAAAAGTAAAACTAAAAGAATACATCCCTCAGCTGATAGACACCACAAATATTTAATCATCAAGTGTTTGCTCCCCATTCACCTCTAATGAGATAAAAATAAAGAATATTCATCATGTTAAAAGGAAACATGATAAACATGAAAGAGTAACACGTGACTGTATTGATTTGATCAGATCTTACATAAAAACTAAAAATTATTTAAAAAAAACAAATTCTCCTTAGTCCTGAAAACAAACTATAAAAATATGGATTTCAAAAGAAATCCTAGTCATATACATATGAATAAGGAAACTAGTCATAACTTTGTATAACCCTAAAGAGTAATAGTAAAATACTTGGAGTGAAAGGAAATATTTGAATTCCTCATGGTCTTGAAGTCAAAATAATACACAATAAAGAATTAAAACTGACTTAAGGTATTTCATAATTTCCTAATTCAGATCAAGGCATGTAAAATTGTCAAAAATATTAGTAAAACAATGCCTGATCTTAGATATTTTACTATATGTTATATAAATTTTCCAAGTAAGAATATTTTAAAATATCACACATATTGGGACAGTTTTAAAATAGAGCTATAGTAAACTGTTGAGGATCAAAAATGGGCATTTGTACTCAAAGAATGAATCACAAAATTGTACTGAACATTTTCAAGTCAATATTCATAAAAGAATACTCATTTGAATCTTTCAAAATCGTCTTAGGATAACTAAAAGAAGATATATAGACTATACATGCAATTGGAAACCTGGATTATTTACAGCACTGTATCGTAAGCATCTACAGCAAAAACCACATAGATGATTAAGTTGATTAAATATATAAGGTAACATTGATAAATATCTCAGATGGAAACACTAGTTCCAATATCACTAACATTCTGACGAAGGAAATTAACTTCGTTCATATAATTTCCCAAATTTCACCCAGATGTGGCTAGGTTGCTGCAAACATTTTATCACAATTTTCTAGTAGGAGCAAGGCTTGCTGAGACCATGACCCTCAGTAGACCTGGATTGAGCTCTTCATACCTAATAGTATTTAAACTACATGTTAGTAAAGTTTAGATGATAGATTTTGAAATGATAGCTTTAAGTTGTTTACAAAAATGAAAATTGAAACAATTATAAATGAAAATAAGAGAAAAAATTTCTCCATATATTTGACAAAAATGAACTTACCACACACCCCTTTTTTCCAGTTGCTTTTCTACAGCTGGTTTGATCCTTGGTATTCCACCAACACTGTTAATACCTCGTCCAGTAATAAGAAACAATGTAACCATTTTGTTTTGGGTACTTCTCCTAAGATAGGATTTAGTAAAAAATAAAATAAAAAATTAAGAGTAAAAGAGGAGATAAATTACAAGTTTCTTACAATTATATTTCTTTTATAATAAGCAAGTATTTGGATACAGAAAGAGCTAATAGGCAATTTAGAACCGTAAGATGATTATTTGAGAAGTTGCCAAAACATAGCTCACTTACAAGGCATATTTGCTTACTACTTGAGGTTTTACCTGATGATGAACTAATAGTTTGAATAAATAATATACCATAAGTGGAATTTTGCTAAGTTAATGCCCTTAGAATAGGTAGTGTTTAGGTAGGTAGTAAATAAATTTAAGAGATATAAAGCTTTGAGACATTGTTATACCCTTACCTCTTATTGTTTCTGAGCCACTCTGCATGGGCATCTAAAAATGCATTTAGAACACGCAAAGCTTCCAAAACTGTCATAGAATGCATATCCAGTGTCATTGGAGGTTGAGAAATTTTTTTGTTCTCAGTTTCATCACCTAAATTTAAGATAAAAGAAGGGATTCCAATGTTATTGATGGAACATAACATGGCAAAGTTTAATTAGAATTAAACTGTGTATGCAGCAAAAATAAATAATACTTATGAGTCCCTAATCAATGATAATCTTATATTAAAATTCACAGTCAGCTTTTGGGGACTAAATTACCAGATTTATCAAAAATGATTATTTAAGATAGATTTGGTTCTTTTACGGTGGATATTTCTGGGTTATTTTCTCTCCTGATTCTCAGATGTGGTGATCTTCAAAAATGCTTCAGTCATTTACTAAAATGTTAGTGGAAATCACTAATATTACATGGTTGAGAAACTGAGGAGTCTCTAAAATTTGAATTTGCTTGATATGAAATTGGAATAAGAATTATAGTTAATATAATAGTATAAAAATTAAATATATACCTTTCAATTCATTATATTCTCCGGTAAAAACTCTAGACAAAATATTAGCAGCCTTTCGATTAGCATCATCAACTTTCTGCTTATGAAGTGAAGCCTGTGAAAAGATTCATTTGAAAGCTATTGAATGCAAAAATTCCTTTCCTTAGTATTTTTTCGCATTTGCAGACATAAAGTGTTACGAAATATATTTGAGGGCTTTATTATCTAGAATCTATTCAGCTATGGTGTAGATAGGCATGGATTTGTAATAAATACAATAATAAAAAATGTGACAAAGAATTCGTATGATGAAATTAGGTTCCAAATAGTGATACAAAAATAAAAAGGGTCCATAATAAAGCAATTATGAAAATATAAATTTTATATTTTGTTTAAAAAATATAACATTCTTCCTTTCTTCCCAATCTTTCCCCAATTTTTATTCTCAATTACAACATCCAAAATGCAGAAAAAGATTGTAAAAACTATCACATGTGAAGAGCAAAATATTTTTAATGAACACTACTTTTATCTTAGTGAGAGTACGTTTGTGCTTATTGCTCACTAATTCAAATATCATAAATCTACAATTGATGAATGCGATATAGAGCCTAGATAGAGTAAAGTAAGTAAAAAGATTTATGGCAAGAGTTACTGAAAATATTTTCAGGCAAAAGACCACAAATTCAGTTGTATATAATCATGATTTTGTGAATTTTTTTATAATATTCAAAGAATCTTAGTTTCAAATATGAGAGTAAGTAAATATCAAATAGGTATGATGATATTACAATGATATTAAAAATTATTTGTTAATATCCTCATCTAAGCTAACCTTATCTGGGTAAAAATAATTTCATGATAATTTAGCATTGACAGTAAAAATGTTAGAGAGAAAAATGTTACACTACAGAAGTTTTGTTAAGAATCTATTTAGAATAACTAATTTTTTTCTTAAAGACGAATTTATTTTCTATGGCACAGAAAATAAAAAATATTACTTAAGTCTAATTATACTTTCCTGGGTTTGAAATAACAATATCACAAGGTAGAAATTCAATTTAAAGTTATTAATCAGATAAAATATCTTACCATTCTACAATAATAGGCTGCAGCTGATGGAATTCCACTTCTACTAGCAGCTTGAGCTTGGGCATGTCTCTCTTTCTGCAATCTACGATTAAGAGATGCTGCTTTCCGAGCTTCGTCAACTTGATCCTTCCAGTTTCCTTCATCTTCACCTTCTACCACTTCTTCCTCTAACTCTACAGGTGGTTCTTTACTCTGAAATTATTAATAAAAATTAAGTCTCTTCTTGAAGATATAATAAATGAAATGATGTTCAAAGCATTTAGAAGCAGCACTCACATTAAATAATAAAAGAAATTTGCATAAAGTAAACCAAAAACTGAATTAAAATCTATAAGTGCCTAGTTAGCATTAAATTATAATTTTGAGAATTATTTATTCATGCATAAGTTAAATTATTAAGAATGTTTTTTGAGTTATCATTGATTAATGGTATAAGGTGTTGCATATTAACAAGAGTGAAATCTTTCCTTTGCTATTATATAGTTCTTTCTTTCTTCACATATCAGAATATACAATTTACCAAAAGGCATCAATTTCTCACCTTCAAACTTTCAAATTTTGCTTTCTCTATTAAAGCTTTTTCTTGAGCAGCAAGTATTTCTGGTGAGAAAACATCCTTTACTTTATTTTCATGTAGACTTCTCTCTGTTTCAAAGAAAAGATGTAACATAAATCAAATATGCAATATAATTTTAAAAATATAATTAAAAGCAAGAGAGATGGAAAATAACATATTTTCTGCATAAAATGCATGCAATCAGCAGATTTATTATTATTATAAATATTAATAACTGAGACATCTGTAGTAATTTTTGCCATCAAAGACAACAATTTTAAAGTTGATGAAAATATATATCACAAAAAAATTAGAAAATAATTTAGTCATGGCTGTCATTGTGTTACACGAGTAAATATAATCACCATTATAGCCATTTCCTATTATAAGAAAGACTTGCAAGTGGCATTAAAATTATCTGTAATTTTGAAATATTTTCATATAAATTCAAATCAAAATACAGCAAGTTGAGAAAAAAGATATCGAGCTTTTTCTCAAAAACTCCCTGTCATTTTGCCAGAAATATACTATGCATAATAATAGGTTATAAGAGATATTATCATCCTTTAACTTTCAATAGCATTAATGATTATCGAAATAGATCTGTTGATATCAGATTTTATTTGACATCTTATATCAAGGAATATTTATTACTTTATATCCTGTTGAATACAAAAATTATCAAGTTCTTGTTACATCACTAGAATCAATATTTTTTCTTGAAATACTATTATTTATTTATATACAAATATATGAAGCCAATTTCTTGAGTGAAAAGGTATATTATTTTACAAAAATCAGAATAAATGTAACCAAAAATACTATATTGGTATACAAGAGAAGAACATGAACTGTTCAGATAGCTCTATCACTATTCTTACTAACTTAAAATAAGAATTCTTAAATGAATATACATGTATACTAATTTTGAGGATGAGCAAACTCTAACAAGCAATGTTATTGTTCAATAAGTTTTTATTCTTCATCCCATAATATGGAGATAATATAGGTTCAATTACAAAATATGAAAAATGTTATTGATGGAGGAAGAGTAGGAGGTGCATAAGTTTTTAATTATTCTTGAAAATTCGACTCAAAACAATTTTCAAGAAAAAATGTCAAAAATTGGAACATGAAAATGTAAGATTATTATTTTAAGTGGCTTGATTTTCAGGTCAGAATTTCAAAATAACGGAAACACTTTCATTCTTTCAGAACATAGGTCACAAATATTTATCTAACAAGAAGCAAATAATGATTAGCGTAGAATTGAATCATTATATCATACAGATTCATTTATTTGAAAATCTAATGAATGTATCATGTGCGCTATTCTTAATGTTAGCACAAAAGTAACATAGATACAAAATTCTTATTTCAACGGCTGATTTTTGGAGGTGATAGAATACTGTGCGTAAGTTGCTCTCAAGACCAATTAAAGAAGAATTATGAGGCCAAAGAAAACTTACAAACCAATGGAAATTCCCACAAAGAATTTGGCCAAATTCAGACAAAAAGATAGTGAAGTGATTACAGGAGCATAGTTATAATATTTAAATAATTTATGTTCTACTTTATACAACATTTAACTGAGCTTAGAATCTTAAATCTGTTTAATAAAATGCTATATTACATCTTTTAAATATACACTCTTTCTCCTCATTGAGAATCTATAGGCAAATAAAGCAAGATTCAACAAATCTCACTATATTTATTTACAAGCCTTAGACATATACATATATTAACAGAGCTTTAAAAAAATCAAGGTATTTGTAGTACAAATTTTAATACAGAATTAATACAGAAAAACCTATTGGAGATACTTCTATCTTTGATATAAATAAATAAATATATATTTTTTAACCAAGATAAAGAGATGTACTCAGCTATTTGACAATATTTTGTTATAAATATGATAAACCAGGAGTATAAAAGAAAACACAGCAAAAGGATCCAAATCACATAAATTAGCATCTAATCCATTCAAAAGGAAAACTTACTTTGATGTAATGACTAGATAATCCTTTCAAATAGTACTATAAATATTTTTTAGACAAAGATATTTAATATGAATAATATCAACATTTCACTAAAACATTGACAACTTTATCATCAGACTTACCACAATTTCAGTCAGTATAAGAGTATATATAGAAAATGAATGATAATTATGATTGATCAAAACTACATCTTTTCCTAAAATATTGATTCCATATTAATAGTTATGAAAAATAAGGATAACAAAAATAATAAAAGTTATCTCTAAAATGTATTGAAATTAATCTTGAAGTATTCTTTAAGCTTTCTTATCTAATGTTGTTGTTTTATTGAGATTTTGTGACGGAAAAAGCAATACTAGCAAAAATTGTTGATAATTGTTTTATAAGTAAAACTATTGACAATTATTTTTAATGAGTGAAATGAAAGTGATCTATCTCTTATAACCCAGTTTGCCTTATCATTCAATAAATATGGCATTAGCCCAAATGTCTTATAATTTTAAATACTTTTCCAAGAGTCTATCCAATAATTCATTCCAATAAAGTATTAAAAATGTAGGAATTTTGAAAGTCTTCCATATGCGTAACTATTTCCATTCATTTTCTAAATAGTAACTTTCCTGAGTTTGAAAATGAAGGAAATTAAATTTTTCACTGTCAAAATGTTTTGTATTTTGCAAATGAACTTAATATTTTCCAATTCCTTTGCATAACAAATTTAAAAATCTCTAATCACCTTTCAACATTTTACATGTAATCATTGAGAACAATTTTGGTTTACTTAATACTGATTGTGAGATTAAACATATCTTCTTTCACCTTAGCGTATTAATATTCAATGACCCACTGTTTTGACTGTTTCTTTATCCCTAGAGCATATTAATGTTTCATCTATATTTATATATAATTATGATTGTGATAGACTAGCACCAAATTAATCTCTTTGTCAACTAAATAATAGCCTTTATACTCCAATGAGAGCAAAACTCATCTTGCTGTGATTTCCAGTAACTTCGTAACATAATTATTTTGACTCCAGTGAATGTACAGCCATCTCTAAAGTCATTTATCTAATCAGTTGCAAACACAGGAGGAGATTTGGACTCCAAACATATTAGTTTTGATATCTTTGATTGTTGAGCTTTTTTGTGTAAATGTTTATTCACTATGTAAATTGGTGACTCGATTATTTATAAACAAATGGAAAACTCAATTTTTCTCGGTAAAAAAACTTATTTACTTTTTCAAATTCAAAAATATATACGATCCTATGAGATGGGTATAAGTAAAACACACTGTGCATTGCATTATGATGCTTTGGACTCTTTTTAGGTGGTGTACCAATTTTTTGCCAAGGAATTAGTAAAAGAACCTCTTACATATGATTAATATTTAACTCAATATTTTTTGTTTATTTACTCATTCTATGAAAATTGGGAAACACAAGGAACATTAAACCCAATAGTAAAAATTAATTGAGATAATTTGGCAAGGTTCCGTTAATGATAAGATTTAGCATCAATTCACCAGAGTAAATGAAGAAGGAATATGAAGTATCTCTTAGTAAAATAACAGTATACTTTAAACATAATGCAATTCTACAAGGTTTATAAGAATTTGATGAAAATATAAACTTTAAGAAATTAATTAATAAAGATGGAAAAATAAATATAAGTGATAAATAAGGCAGTGAAGAGTTCATAATCACATCTTAGCTCATGACCAACTACCTTGAAGAAAAACAAACTACTAACAAATAGCAAACAAGAAAAATAATCTCTGATCATAGAATTTTCCATAAAGAAGGGATATAAACATTGGTAATATAGTTAATAATGATAATGAAAAACTTAATAATTACTTATACCATAAATAAAATTTGATTTTACTTCTACACACAGCTTTAAGAGAAACTTGACAACTTCACCATGATTAGGGACTTGACCATGCCCCTAATAATGATTAAATATTTATTACCAATACAATTCCAATGACAAAAACACCAAATCTTTGATGCTATACATATAAAATTAATGAATTTAGTCAGAAACCAAAAATTAAACATACCATAATCAGGAAGTGATGCCACTAAAGCTTCTCGAGTACTCTCGTATGAAAAGTTATATGCAGAAAAAACTTCAGTTACTGTATCTTGAGGAATATGAGGAAACTCTTTTGTTAACATATCCCAAGAGAGGCGAGTTGATAAGTCATTCTTATGAAGTGGAGCTCTATTTCTATTCTGTAAGAGTAGGAGAAATTTTAGCACAAATTCAAAATGGAACAAATTAGAATAATTCAAATTTTAAATTGTATATAAATGGACCAAATAAAAATATTTTATGCAACATCACAAATTTTTCCAGGTAAAATTAAAAAAAAAATAAAGACAAACTCAGAGTGAACCTAAATGAAGCCTCAGATTATCTCTAATACTGAATAAATTTGATGAAGTGTCATAAATAAAATAATTACCAACTCTAATTAAATGGAATAATAAACTGAAAGGAATAGTAAAGCAATTCATATAATAATTTAGTCTACATAACCCACAATCACAAGTTTAGAAAGTTTAAATTTAAATTATAGAAAAAGCATTTATTAAAGAGATTTTAGAAAATATCATACATTCATATTTTTTCATTTCCACACAACACCAATTATTTGTGTATTGTAAAATTATGGAAATACAATAAGATTTAAACAGTACATGAACATTGTCTTTAGCAGGAAAGTTTTTAAACAATGCTGACAGAAACAAAAAAAAACAGCTACAAGGGTCATCCAAAAAATAAGCTCAAATTAGGTCCACTTTTATAGAGGATTTGCCAAATAAGACAACAATAAAGAAGAGGGAAAATATTTTAATTGAATAAAAGTGAACTGCTGAAAGTGTACTAAAACATGGTCACAGCAAGATATTGAAATGGAGCCCTTAATATTGCATTTTGCCTCAATACCTGTTCTGTCTAGCTGTTGAGCACAGAGTGATTCGAAATACCTGTGATACATAAAAAGTTGAAAGTGAGTAGATGATAATGCTATGTACACAATAACTCAAGACAAGAAAGGACCATGGCAGTTACAGACTCAATTTCAATGACTTGCAGGGACCATCTTTGTAAAGCTAGAAGCCTATTACTTCATATTATATTCAAATATTCTTCTACTTTGCAAAATGTTGCCAAATGTAGCTGAAAAAAATACTAACAATGTACAGATTGAATTGGAACCAATCTTTTTGGAAGACAATTATAAATTGATTGAATACACTAATTTTTCAAGGATGAGAAGATTGATTGATACATAAAAATATTTCTTTTGATTTGTTTCACATTTTATGAGGTAAACATAAACAAGAATATAAAGTACCTGATCTGCTTTGTAAATTGCCATGGCCATTTCCATGTCCATGATTTCCCTCAAATCAGGAGTGTTTCCTGACTTATGCTCCTTTTCCTCTTTCAGTTCTTCCTCTTCCAAAGCTTGGAGCTGATGAGCCAGTAATTCATCTTGAAATAGAAAGTGAATCACTGATTTAATAATTTAGTAAGGACAAAGTAAAATAACACAATTCACTACGTTGAATTTCATATCTGATTTACATCAACAAATGGTATTGCTGAAAATTATAATTTAATTAACGATACATTAGAAAATTTTTATAAAAAACTTCAGTTTTATCTCAACTAAAACTTATCTACAAAAAGGTAGTTAAATGAAATGGAAATAATATTGTGATTACCTTCAATCACCATTTTTTGTGAAGCTTCTTCCTCATCGAGAATCGAATTCCATTGAGTTTTAAGCCAACATTCATGAAGTTTCTTGGCTAAACTTGAGGGAACCTGTACAGTAAATCTGGAATCATTACCAGTAGAGCTAAATTTCAATGATTCATCCACTGAATCTTGATAAGGGTTACCAAATTTTTGGCAGATTTGTTTGATGAAGTTGGAATCCAAGACTAAAGGAAATGTTTCACTTTCACCATCTAGATCCCCAGGTTCATTCTCATACAAGACACGCCAATCAGTTGGGCACAATTCATTTTTGCTTGTTTTTTTAAATACACTGTCTTTTTCTTCATTAATACATAATGCAGATAAAGTAGGAACATCACTTGTGTCTTGACCTGTTGCCTGTACATTCGGATATGACTCAGCCTCAGAATGATCAATTCTACTTATTTCCTCAGCTATGGTTATTTCTCTTTTTTCTTCCATTTCCAACTCAACCACAGAAGAATGCATCATACCAGCTTCCCTTTTCTTCCGTAAGTTTTCTATTATTTCAAGAAGAGAGACTTCTGGCTCCCTAACTGTCTCAGACACAATTTTTAACTCTTGTTGATCTTCTGCATAAGCTAAGTCTTCCTTTCCACATGAATGATCTGATTCATGTGTTATGGAATGGGGAGCTGAGGAGGTTGAAGGAATACATGACTGCAATTCATTTTCATCAGAATTTTTCTTTTCTTGAATTTCAACATCTGGAGTCTTTAAAACACTTTCAGTGATTCCTTGAACATTTCTGTGGCCATGTAGTTCATTAGTTATAATAATATTATTGCTTTGAGATACTGTTATTTTATCAGAAGCTCCCACAGACTGGATATCATTTTCCTTCACTTCTGAATACTGAGATGGATCACTTGAGCAAATGACAGAGACTTTATCATCAACTTCTATCTGAGATGAAGGTTCTAATTCCTTAACTTCTTTAGTGACATGAGAAATTTCTGATAAAATGGGAGAGCAATTAATATTCATCAGCTCTTCTTCCAGTACAATACTATCATGAATGCTCTCCTCATTCTCCTTGGTTTGAATTTTATCTAGCAATTTTGATTTTTCTACCAATTGAACTTTTTCCTCAATTTCACTAGATGCTGAATGCTCACTGCAATTGATACTTTCTTCATCTTGTTTACTATTATCTACAGCTGAAGATTTTGATACATTAACTGAGGTTTCTTCACATGAACCTGCTTGCATATTTTGGATACATTCATTCATCACTGAGTCATCTCTTTGATCCTCTTTATTACTAGCTATTTTTTGTACATGCTCAAACCAGAGGAGCCCTTTTTTGATTAATGGAGCTAAGAGCATCACATTTTCCTGAGTCATTGCACTTAGTTCATGAGTAGAAGAAAAACTCAATTCACTATTCTCACAGCTTTCATCCTTACAGCTGTTATCCATCGTATCTTTGAAGGTCAAATCATTATCAATTGAGCTTTCAGCACCAATGTCTATTAGACTTTCAGATTTTATTTCCTGTTTTAACGGGGGAATGTCTAATTTTACAAATGATTCTCCATCCTTGGTTGAATTGCAATGAGACTTGGAAAGGTTAGAGTTACTGCATTCAATGGAATCCTCAAAAGAATACACTGAATCTACATATTTAGACATTGAGTTGTTTTCATCAATCTTATATTTTGAGTTGTCTTCATAAAACTCCAGTTCTTTGTTTATTACTGCAAAGCCATCAAGTGAGGAGTGTATCTTTTCAGTTACCATGGCCTCAGGTTGTTCTGGTTCATTACTTTTCTTCCCCTCATCTGGATTATTATCTGTATGTGTTGCATTTCCAACCCCTCTCTTTCGTTTTGAGTTTCTAGGGGGTAAGGGACCAATCGTTTCCACCTTGGGATTTTCAATTGTAACATCTGGAGTGTCCCAAGATATTAAAGAATTATCTTCTTCTATAACCCATTCAGAAACTTTTTCATTGATTGATGTGTCATCCTCACCTTTACATGATTTATCATCACATTCTTTTAACCCTTTCTCATTCCTTCCCTTATTTCTTGGCTTTAAAACTCTTTCTGGCTTTGGTTCATTTGAATCTATTATAGGGTCACCCTCAGAATCATCATCGCTTGATTCCCATCCCCACTTAGAGTTATTTTTCATCCATTCATCTAACTCTTCTTCAGTCATTTCTTTACATTCACTTCCTACAAAACTAAAATCTTCCAATGACTTCTCATGTATATTACTTTCTGAAGCAGCCCCTGAACTTTTGAATGGATTTACTTCTAGCTGTGAGCTATATGCACCATTGTTATCTCTTGGTCCAAAACTAATATTCGATGAACTTTTAGAAAGTGATGACTGATGAGTGAGAGAGAACATATTGAAATCTTCTTTCTTCAGCTTGCCCTTAAACTGCTGATCCATTGGATGATGTGGTTTGAAATTGTTAAAGAACATCTGGCTTGAATTAGGAAATGTCGGTCCAGAAGGATGCTGATTATATCCTAATAATGGTGGAATTTGATGTATCTGATGTGGGGTGATAGGGAACCTAGTAGTATCATGAAATTGGTTTGCTGCAAGGGGACTGAAGGAATTACTCCCACCGATATTTGGAGGAAAATGCCTTGGCCTGGCACCATGCTGATTGCCTTGAATTAGTGTTTGTTGTTTAATGTTGTAGATTGGAGATCCTGAGACTGCAGAAGCGGTAACTTGCTTCCTTGATTGGTTACTTGGTTTGATATTGTCAGATCGAGGAACTGCAGAAGTTCTGGGCTTAATTTTCAGAATGTGATCAACAAGGCTCTTCCCAGTGATGTTAAAATCAAAATTAGAGAGCATCTGGGTAATTTTTTTCTGTGATACCCCATGCTGATTCACTTTTGCAAGCCTTGCTGGATTCCGATACCACCTTTAATGCAAGTTAATAATAGTAAGTAGGTACATATGAAGATTTGACATAATATTAGCTAAAAACTCTATGTAGATATTGGGAGGTTGATTCCTTGATGATTTTATTGTACAAAAATTATATAATAATATACTATAATAATAGACATACTCTGATACAAGGAATCCCTATCCATCCTTTTCTAGTCAGCATATTGGAGTTTCATTTTCTAAACAAATACTTCTCTGAGGAGATAATAGCAATGTCTGAATACAGTTATTTATTGAAACCTCCAAGGATTTATTTTTTAAAATAAAACAATAATTAAAGTAGTAATTTACATACAGCAATGAAAGAAAGCTAATGTCAATTTCCTAGATTTTTCAACAAATATAAATTGCATTTGCATATAAATATGATTTTAGAATTATTTATGGATAACTGAAAGAGAGAGTCTCACATAACCTAAAATATTAAAATTCTAAAGGTAGAATGAGTTTGGAAAAAGTCTGACAGGACCAGGAATCCTGTCAGACTTTTTCCAAACTCATTCTACCTTTAGAATTATCCACGGTGCACAGCATTCCAGTGCAATACCCAATACCAATAAAAAATATTATGTCCATTGGATCAGTATTGATTTACTAATCTCATGGTATCCTTTCTTAGATGAACTGTCTTATGGTAAGTATTAATGCTTAAAGCTAACATTTTATTTAAAAGTTATCTAAAGCACAATATTTGAAGCACAACATTTATTGAAAATGATACTAATTAGTTGCAATAATGAAAGTCAAACATTTGCTATTGTAAATTAAATAGTTCATTAAAGTTGTCATTGTTACCAAAGTAATCAGATTATATTTAAGGATCTTTTTCCTGGAGAATGTTTCATTTTTAAGTACATTAAGAGTATTAACAAACTTAATTTAACAACAAAATTTTTTCTTGTGTTATTCTTATAAACAACACCATTATATTTGCCGAGAATGGTTCTTTTAAAAAAATTAGATAGTTATGAAAGTAAGGCACTTAAGTGCAGATAATACCATGATCCCTTTAAAAAAATCTTTCTGCATAGTTTCCCAACAGGTAATGTTAAGTTTAAAAATAAAATACTGATTTTAGCATAGAATAAATGCAGAATAATATAAAGAATTAGGCTTTAGTTCACACAATTGTGTAACAACTATGGGTAGAATTATATAAAAGATAATAATGTAACAAAATTAATACATAATTCAATTTGAATATATATTAAGTAATAATTTATTTCTTTAAACAAAAGAGTATGAAATTTTATGTAACTAGTAAAACTTAATCCAAGTATGTATAACCTAGCTACTTACCAGGTCAAGGGCTCAAGAATCTCTACTTTATAAGGCACCTTGCAAATTTCACCAATCACAAATCCACATGAACAAGTTTTCCCTGCAATTAATGATAAAAATTAACACTTCTGTGTAAGAGTAAATAATATAAGGAAAATAAGTGCTGAACTATTTCCCTTCATTCCACTTGACTTTTTACAAATAAATCAAAGAATTATAATTGAAATAATATCAATGAGAGGAAAATAATAAAAATTAATCTTCTATATGACTCTTGGCGTACTTTCAAGAATCAAAAACCATAGAAAACATTTTGTAATAATACTGGTACTGTCAAGTTCAAATGATCTTAGTACACACAATACAATTAGATAAAATATAATATGCATTATTTGCACCAGATTTTAAAAAATTTAATACTAAACACAAGTAAGAAGAGTCTCCAATCAAAAAACGGTGATACTCGTGCTCATTGTATGGGTTCAAAAGTTAGTTGAAGAGGCATATGGTTTCACACTTTGTTATTCATTTTCAGGGTCAATTTTTCATCAAAATTCAGGGATTAAAGTATAAATATTAACATAATTGAGAATCTTATCCATATCTTGAATACTTTCCATGATAAAAGTATGGTACCATCTCAAAAAGTTTTGAAATATTTTAGACTCTGGGTAATTTCAGATTATTTCAGTTTATTCATATTCACAATTTCTAAATAGGATGTGCCCATTATTATAAAAGATAAAAGGATAAAATGTTGACTTAGTATGAATTGAAATAAAATAAAAAGCTGATCAGCTTGTATGTAAAAACCACAATCAATTTTTATCTGGGAATGATCTATATTATTTTTACATGATAATTTAAACCCCACATATTGTCTGGAAAATATTTAAAGAAATTTTTCCAATATGAAATCACTTGTACAACTTTCTGTAACACACAATTGAATATCATATTTAGCCTATAAGAGCCTAGTTTTTAAGTGAAAACACAAGCATAGGCCTACATTTCTAGTTTGCTACTATTTAAATCAATTTAGTTCAGAGCCACTTAAATTTTTGTATTACTTTCCCAGCAAAATTTAAATTTCAATGAAAGTAAAAAAAATACAAACCACAAGATATGTTCATTAATGATCCAAAAGAAAAAAATTATTGCTTATTGTTAAATGTTGCTAATTCCTTTTTTTATACGTTCATTCTTGTTTTAGTAATATTTTTGAAAACTGTAGAAGATGAAGGACATATATTTGAGCTAAAAAGAATAGAACGAGTCCTTGGAAACAATAAAAAAAACTAATTGCTCAGTGTATGTGAAAAATTAATTAATTTTCTCACTAAAAACATTTCCATACAATTTATTTTTAAGCCTCCCAAAAGTATAATTTTGGATTGTTTTTCATCTTCTACAGTTCTCAAAAATATCACTTAAAATTTGAATACTTAAAAAATAAGGAATTACAAGAAAATCAAGCAAAAAATGCTTCGGAATAAAAAACAGGTTTAGCATTTTCTTATAATGTGAGAACTGTCCTTAAAAATAGAGTTGTCAGTTATAGGTAATATTTATTATCACAACCTACAGGGTTTGAAAATCAACATGATTTCATAGACCCTTACAAGCAAGAAAAAAATTTCACCAGGTTAAGGCTCAGTTTAAACACTTTCTCCTATACTTACTTCTTTTCATCAAGGCGTGTATTTGGATAAGTAAGTTTTATTATAAGCACCAATGGAACTTGAAAGTATTAATGTATTCAGTAAAATTCATTTTAATGTTTTCATTTCATATTTTTCATGAAATGAGACTTATAATTTTCTATAAACCTATAAATATGGTACTCTTACAAGGAGTGTAAACATAGGTGTCTCCTGACTTTTGAATGAGACTAGCATAGGTCGATAGAGGATCGAAATTAAGAAGATGTATAGACATTTCTAGCTGTAAGTTTAGGAGATATTAACGCTCAAAGATTGCAATTTTTTTCAAATTTCGCGCCAGGAAAATCCAAACCCGCTTATCTCAGATAAGACCTCTTCTGGGCTCCACTGTTATCAGCAAGTTCGGTGGTGGAGTTACAGATTAAGGCTACAGCAGAGCTTTCTTGAACTGTCATTTTTGCGTGGCGGTAGCTGGTTCGCGACCCAGCAACGGAACTTTTTTTCTCTCTAATTATGACTTTAATGCCTTAATTTTGATCCTTTGTCGACCTATGCTAGTCTCATTCAAAAGTTATCCTTGTTAGAAGCACAGGAATAGAAGATTTTAAGATATAGATTACTAATAATTTAAATATCAACTGAAATTTTCAGTTTCAATATTTCAGCCAGCTTTTAAGCTCCAGGGTAAACATATTAAGATTAATGCAGGATTCAAAAAGAGGAAAAGAATTCAAAAGACAAAAAAGTGTTTTTAGAAGTATAATGATAGCTCAATGATAAGAACTTGGAATAAAATATATACTGACATGGACTAATATAGATATGTAACATATCTCTCAATTACATTCTCCTTTCTTAAAAAGAGTTTATCCACAGTTTTATTCTGTTCATATAGAGCTGAATTGTTACTCACTATTATTTTAATTCTACTAGATTAAAACCTTCTATTGTTTATTGAGTCAACTTAATATCAAACAGAACCATAAATTAACCCTATATTCTTAATCTATACTAATTATTTACTTATTACTATATTAATTAATTCACACTAAATCTATACCTATCATAAGCTGCCTATCAGGTCCTAGACTTGAGCAGATGTTTTTCTTAGGTAAACTTCCATTAGCAGCCATACTTATTAGTTTTCTTTCAGCTTCCCAGGGTTCTAATGCCATCTCCACATATGGCAACATTTCCCATTTCTGAATATTAGTATTATCCACTATTATAGGAGTTACTCCATGGGCAATAGCACGAAGTACTTGCACACGATTCCATCTTGAAAAGTAAATTAAAAGATCCAATTTAACATAATAAAGAAGTATAAATATAATTATTGATCACAAAATAAAAATTTAGTAATCTTTGGTATTATTAACATTGAAATAAGCTATTTTGATTTGAAAGACCAAATATTACTACATAAATTGGTATACAGTGCAGTGCAGCCTTTGATTTGAGTTAAAATATTTGAAAATTTTTAATTACTTTAAAGTTACTTTTTAATGGTTAATATTATAGCAACAGAACTCGAGACTTCAGTAATATCTTTATAAATATAATAAATTATGCAATGAACCTTCAAATATATTACTAACTATAATGTAGGAAAATATTCTATAATGTACACATAACTAATAATATGAATACTTTCATATAATTATTTTTTTAATGAAACTTAGTAAATCAATATGAATTAATTGTATCCAAATGTTTATTTTATAAATCCGAAGTAAGACAATAAAATATTCTAATTTTTAGTGATTTACTTAAACTATGGATGGTAAATGGTTGATAAACTTAGAACCTACTCATGTGCTTCAGCTAGGCGCAAAGGATCATACTGGTAACATGTACGACCTTTGCCACCACGAGGAACTTGAAAAAATTCATCTGTACTGTGAACTGATCCTCTAGCACCAGGAGTGGACAACAAATTTCTTGCTAAACAACTTTTTCCACTTCCAGGAAGGCCCCTGTTGTAGATACCAAATAATTATAAAATTAAAGAGCTTAACATTTTACATATATGGGGAGCAGAGTCCTCATACACTTTTATAAACTTTGGATGTATTTTCTTAGGGGATAATCTATCCCATATCAAGAATTTCATAACCTCACAATATTCCAGATTATCCTTTTTAACAATAAAAACCAAATTATGTTTACTGCAACAAACAAGTAAAAAATCTCAGTTCAGAATCAGAATTCACAATCAGGATTGAGAGAACAAGTTCAAACTAGTCTGATGAACCAATGACAAGGATCATATATTCTAACATACATTGCGCCAAGCCAAAGATGTTAGCAATACCTTGGTACATAAGAACCAACAAAAAATATAAATATATTTGCCAAAACGACTACCATGGGTAAACGAGTTGGATAAGAGAAAGAGCTAGAATTGGAGATGGCTTGATATGCTATTAACTGAATGAAGCTGATAATTTATCAACAGATTGGGAAATGAGTATGAGTAATAGAGGGAGGCGAAACAGAAAGAATGCTGGATTGGAGATAGTCAGCGAGGCATAAGATGGTGGAATTTCAAACAAGTGTGTTATTAATGCTTTAATTGAGAAGAGATATCAAGAGAAGACAGTCTATGAGTGAGTTTAGAAAAAATAATAATTCATGTATTTTTATTTTTATTAAGGGATTCAAAGGATTAAAAGAAGGAAAAGAGGTATTCATAGCTTGACAAAGGGAAGGAACTTGATTTTCTGTGTGTGAACAATTAAGTTTAATGCATTTTCAATTCATTCAAAAAATATCCATGGATTTTTGTGCATATAGTAATACATAGAAATTCTCTAAAATTATATTATATACAATTATAAAACCATATGTGCATGGATGAAAGTAAGAAGTATGTTCATACCTCAACAATATAATAACAGGTACTCCAGATTTAATAAGCTCTTTCACATTCTTATGATGTTCTTCAGTCTCTGATGATTTATGCACTCCAGTGTTTGGTGGAGATAACTGCCTTACTGGTTGCATTTTTCCTTGTGCTCTTCCATTATTGCCTTAATATACATTAAATAAATGTATTATGTTAATTCCTTGAGAACCATTGTAACTGTTATTGGCATCAAACATTCAGACATTAGAATAAATGAAAAAGTAACAATAATGGACAGATTGACTTACAATGATGAAAATGTACAAATATTTGCAAGAAATAGCATAAATTATAATTTAAAAATCTATAATTTGCCTTTCCAACCATAAAAGAAATATATTCACCTAAAATGAAAGCTCATTAAAACTTTAATACTGTAAGATTTTCATTACCATTCCAGCCTTAAATGCTTTTGAACAGAAAATCAAATACATTAACAACAATATTTTAGCCGATAAAATGCTTAGCAATGACATCACCTTTTATATCTACTTCACTATAAATTAAACTTCAATGAAATGTATTTTGTTAACCCTGCAAACATTTAAATATTCTTTAAAATAATAAGATAACAAACAAATTATTTGCTTTAATTAGACCTGGGCTTGGCCACACTTCCCTTCATGATAGCAAATATTTGAAACAAGATACTACCTATATTAATAAATAATTAATAGAAATATTTATAATTCCAGACATATGTACACACTTAAATTCTTCAATGTTATGTAATGAACCATTTGATATTTTTGAAATCTGAAAATAAAAATGAATTTTTACATGAAGTATTAAACCTTACCAGCCATTACAGGTTTCACAGTTCTTGTAACACCTGAAAAGAGTTTGCCTTGGATGATCTTTCCTGTCAATGCCGACTCTTCAACTTCTGTCTTTTTTGGAAGTTCTAACTGAACATCTGATGTAGCATTCTGTAATTCAAGGGCACCATTAAAAATGAATGTGATTAGATTTTAAAAACTCATTTTAACATATATTTCAAAACAATAACTTCAATTAAAAATTTACTATAAATTAATTTCACATTCAAGATAAGAAAAATAAAATATGTTAACAAGAAAACAAACTATATTTACTGATTAATATTTGCCAAACTAATCAGCTATATAGAGTTTATAAGTAAACTAAATAATGCTTAGACTTTGAAAATTTGATAAGTTGATGAAAGAATACATCTTCAATATCTACAATCTCAAATGAAAACAATGATATCTCAATCTACATAGAGATTCAAGCAATATGGTTAAATATACAAACAATATTATTCTAGGTTTGATTATACACTAAAAATACTATGAAAAACCAAGAAAATAATCAAGTAATTATATTAACTTACAGAAACTATTGAAACAATTTCATGTGATACTTGATCTTCTTGTGGACATTTTGCATCAGCATCTGAATTTTTGTAATCTCCTAGAACTTGCAGGTATTCAATGCACTTTTCCTCTGTAAATGATAATTATGAAAATTTTCTATTACTAGGTTCTTGCACTCATTCAATTTTACAGAAAGATAATAAGATAACCCCATTTTCTATGCAAAAATTTATCAACTACTAATTTTTAGTCAGCCTGATATGATTCCATAGTGTTACAGAAATATAATAGCATTTCATAATCATAATTGAGTAACATGGTTCATAACTTTTAATTTAATATTTTATTGCCCATAATACCAATAACTCTATCAATTCAATAAACATAAAAAACCATTTTAACTGAGAAGAATAATTTACTCTTAACTGAAGTTGATTCTGAAATTTCCCCTTAATTTCAGTTAACTGTTCCTCCTATCCGCCATTAACAATAAAATTGTAAATACATAATTTCACACTAGTTATGAATACTAATTTCTTTCAGGAATTTTCAAAAACAGATAATGTGAGAAAATCATAACATTTAACAACTGAAATTTTGAAGAAAAGCCATAATTTTCCTAATAAAATATAAAAGGAGCAATTCTTTTCTTAGAAGAACTACTTTCCCAGTAGAATAATATTATATGCAAAAATGTAGGATTTAAAATGGGCTTAATTCAATGATGTTGACAAAAAACTTAGATCTTCTAGTGAAATGAAAAAATTATGAGATTTCAGTTTAAGATTAGACTAAGAGTCATCATCAACTGTTACTGATTAAAAAAAATATTAATCAGGCCAAATTTTAAGATACTAAGGAAAAGGAAAGTTGAAATTGATCTTAGGGATTCACTCATAGTTTTAAGCATGAGAGAATAAGGAAATAATAAGATTTTGATAAAAAATGAGTGATGGTAATTTATATCTCTATACTTATAAATTTAAAGAAGATGCTCACTGAATAAACATTCCTTAACTCAACACCATAAATGTGTTCCACCACCAAAAATGTGGCACCCAATATAATTAACTCTTTATTATAATTTCCATTGGATTTTATGTCACAGAAAAAAAGCAAGAAAATGTTTGAAAAGGAAGATATTATAAGGTCAAACATAAATAAAAATATAAAATAAGCAGAGGGAAGATATAATTTATTTTTAGATACCAAAAAACAGATTATATATCTAATTATGACTAGATTCCAGGCATAATATCTGAGGTAATTAAAACATTTACTCAATTAAAGACAGAAAAAATAAAATATTAAGATTGGCTTGCTAGAAGTTTAAATAAATGATAATAGTTCTGAATAAATTTGGGCAAAAATTCCCCACTGTAATACATTAAGAATGTGGTCTGATCACTTCCTTGGTTGTGAAAAATATGCTATATTTACAGTTATAATGAAAGATAATCATTTATTATATTGATTGAGATCTCTGAACCAGACTCATGGCTTATTAAAAGGAGCACCATGTCAGAGGTATTTTAAAGTTTCAAGTTTTGATCATAAGGAATTGTAACATTTCTTGACTATACAGATTAAAATTTATAGGATGCATATTTGTTTGTTTAAGTTTCTTGCAATGATAAATAGTAGACAAAGATAGAATCTATTTACATTATACAAAATATAAATTTCAATCTTTCAATGAACTACAATATAAAACACCAATTTAATTAATTACCGAAAAGATGAAAGTAGTACATTCAAGATTTTTCTAAAATAATACTTGGATGTGAATAAAAAAAATGTCTGTGATTCCTCTGCTTCATCTTGCAGAATTTTTTCAATCAAAAAATTTATACTAAAACCATATTTAAGACAAAATTATTCTTAAAATTTCAAAAAGGCTGATAAATAAAGAAAAATAATACATACAAAGGAGAAATTGCTGCTCGAGTAAAAATAAATAAAATTATGCTGATATTTTCGGTAAATATTGAATAAAGAATTAATCGAAAATTGTTTTATTACAGCTTACCTACTTCAACATCATCGACTTATTATATTAGAGCTACAAACTATTTTCGCTCAGTTTTTCATTGAATAAACAATTCATAAAGATCCAACAACAAGTAAGCACTGAAACTACAAGTATTAAATTGTGTTTTAACCTAACAACTGCGCAATTAATAAACGATCCTCCATAGCATCCATCGCTTGAATCCAAGGCAAAGCGACATTTCGTGACCTTGTTCATAATCATGCGTTCCTTACTATTTTTAATGGTGAAGCTTTTAAAACATTACTGCGTATGATGGATTAGAGCTAGTTTTGGACATTGTAATAATTCACGAAAAACTAATCCTAGCACAAACTGACACAGTGACATTTAATGCTTTTCAATTAGAGCGCGAAAGAAAATATGACGAAAGAGAAGTTCAAATCTAAACTAACAACGATCATTTCAAAAATCTCGCTGAATGTATTTTCATCAACCTCCATTGTGTTCATTATTTTAGAGTTAATAATGATAGAATGCTAATCAGGAGAGTTATGAGAAGAGAACTGTAGCTGATGATTATTTGAAGAGCAATCAACATTTGTTATTTGAAATAAGATAAGTGAAAATTTCACAAATCAGATATAAAGTATCTTTCCTATTTACGAAAGCAAACATTGTAGAAATAAAACCAAACCCATAATTTACGATGATCTGAAAGAACTTTAAGGAAATTCGAACTTACGGACAAACGGTCGTGAGTAGCTCAAAGCTCACATTAAACTAAGGACACAAGCTTCTAAAAGAGTATTGTCAGCAGTTTCACTGCTTGGCCCATACCAATGAGCTCAACCGAAGAGAATTTCAGAGAAAGCATACCATGCAATTATTTCCTTTGGAGCCTAACCAGTAATCGTTTATGATACAACCCTCGACTGAATCAGAATATATCTACATTTATATATCTATAGTTTATCCAATCATATTTATAAGTGGTACAAAAAAGTATTAACTGTTCCTTTTTCCCAAACCATTTCCCAACATGTAGGCTTTCTTGGACAACCGAGAGGTTCAAGATTACAAATAATATTCCTAGACTAATTCCCAACTCCTCCAATGGTTTATAAATCAAAACTAAAATATATTAGAGACGGAATGTGAGCCACTGCTGATTTAAAAGGCGGAATTGCTCTTTCGGGAATGTATAGATAAAGGTGTATCGCTTATCTCTGGAATGATAAGCGGAGAACAAGTAATCAACTATGCAGCTTATTTAAGTTTCTTTTCCATAAGCAAGATAAATAATAAATACTTTAATGTGTGCGGTCATCCTGATCCCACATACACTGAAATTTTACGTGCCTTGTAATATTGGTAACTTATAAACAATAACAATTTGCTTTTTTTTAGTTCTGCGTCATTAGAACTGCGCCTTGAAATGTGAACCGAAACTTCAACTGAGCATTAGTGCAGCTTTTCTTTATAAAATATTACAGTTCTTAGGAAATTTGCCATAAGACGTTAAGTCAATGAGAATCATAAAAAAATCAAAATAATGAAATGGTAACAACAGTATCAATCAAGTTTACTGTCTATAGAAATATATACAGTAGTAAGTATCTGCGGGTATGCATTGATTCCGAGGACCCTTTTCCATTCCGATGACCTTTTACTTCTCACGCTTTTTCTTGTGAACACCCCTTCACCCTTACTCTATCCCTATCTTCTTCTTCTGTAGCGTCTCTGGCATAGAAACAAACATGATGTGATGGATGCTAATTGAATTATCCTCCTTTTCTGATGACTCCTTCTCTCTTTTGCTTATTCTTTAAAACGCTATGATATCCCTATCCCATCTCTTCTCTCTCCTATTGGGGGATTTTCGAGGGCAGTGGCAGTTGGTATGTGAAGCGCACGGAAGGCGGTAGTGGCGGAATAAAGGCCAGGGTTGGAAGCAAGGACTTTCGCTTCATTTCTTTGTGCGTTGTGCGTTTACACAGTATAACATGATTCGTGCGTTTACACAGTTAAACCCGGTTAAGATTTTTTTTCCAGGGGACCAAGAAAATATTGAGGGATACGTACATGATGTAAACAATAAGGAACGATAACACTCAATTCTCACTCCATCTCAACCCTTATACTGCGGATGAGCTGATCTATTGGCTCGGGGGGCTTATGCGAAAACCGCAGGAGGCAACCGATAAATCGGCTCCCTACTAATACATAGAACTCATCCTATAAGAGGGAGAGGGTATTGGTTTTTCTCCTTTGGCCCTTTTACCTCTGGTGTTTATAAATCAGAATGAAACCAATAGTAGTGCTGAATTGTGAATTAAGACATATTTATTCTATTTATTATCTTCTGGTTAAGGTAAAATTGCTTCCGAAGATGGAATTTGGATTACTCTATTTTCCCTATCTTTTTTCTTCTCCTCAGGAAAATCGTCATAAAAATATGAAAGAACCTCCTTTCGAGCAAGGCAGAGAGATAATAGCGATATGCATTACGTAAAAAACTTTTGGTTTATCAAATGAGGTGAACCATAGGTTGAAGCAGGTTGTAGCGCATATGGAGACGCAAAATTTTCGTTTTTATCGGGAAGCAGAACGTCTGAAACGGGTTTTAGCGTACATATAAATAAAAGAGAGCTAAATGGTACGCTTAATGCAAAGAACAGCAAGGATTTCGTCGGATAGAAAACAACTGAAGATTATGAAATATATTTAATACGTAAGCCAATGAAAGACTCCAGCAATATACATGTACTACATAGCACTCAATCTATAATTCATTTATTCAAAACGTTTCGATTTGCAACCTGCATTAAACTTTTTCGATTACTTTTGCATCGCGAAAATATTTAATTATTACTATATAATCATAGTGGTCAATATAATAAGTAATATAATACTATTTCAAGGTAAAGGATATTTTACACATTTTCTGTACCAAATTAGATTCAATCATCGACCAACACTTTTCAATATAATTTTAAGTCGAATAATACGAATATGACCCTATGCAAACAGTTTGGATTATAGACTTCGGAATTATATCAGGATTGTATGACATTACGAGTAAAAATTTGCTTACTCATAGCAAGTAAGCGGTTTTCGTTCCTAATGATACATTAATTACTGTTTAACAAAAGTATTATGATCCTCACATGCTCCTTCAATTATATTTTACGTACTTAGTATCATTACGTATATATTTTGTGAATAAAGTTCGATTTCCCATGTATTTCTTATGGCAGCATTTTCCCCTCCGGGCGTCGAACTAAGAACGATTTATACCAAAATTGTTCATCTTTCTTATAAGTATCACGGTCTTTAAAAACTGCGAATTTCAATATAACATATTACTATCTGGGAGTGCTTAAAAATCTAATTTAATTTTCCCATGTATTTCTTAAATAGATAAAGTGGACGCCCCTTAAAATCGAACTCATGACCCACTGCAGAACAATCTGCTTATCATACAAAAGGTATCTACAATTGCTATCTCTACTCATTAATTACCCAAGTTATAGTTGTCCATCGCTGTGATAAGTACCTAAAATTAATTATTCAAATATGACTCCATTTATTCTAAATGGGGTAAAATCATATTAAATTAATTTGATCAGTACATAAAACCAGATTTTGAGGAAAGGAAGGAAATTTTTCCAGGTATTTACATTATAAAAATACCAGGTCTATTTTACTAAAAGTACATGTGACTGAATATATTATTAAGACATCGAACATCATAAGACCAACAACGGAAACTAAATGTTAGAAATACATAGAAGTGCGATATATCTACAGATCTACGGAATTTGAATATTCTATGCAATTTGGAATTATTTAAAATAATTATTGAAAATCCTGCCAATGAATTCTTATGGAGGAAGGTCCAATTTTGGGGCCTCTTAGGATCAAATCCTTGATGGGTAGGGTCAGTTTCCAATTCTTTTCATGGGGGGGTGTAGTGGACCATTAAGCAAATAAATCAGTGTCCTCATGTCTTCCATAATTCAGGCTGTCTGAAAGATTTCGAATTCAAACAACAGAGTCCATTGGGCTTGCTAATTTGGTACGTAATGGGCCACTATGCTTTGGACGGAAAAAATCAGAAACATGGAACAGATGAATAAGGAAATCAAAGATGTCTGTTTTTGGCTAAATTTCGTTACATTAAAATAGTTTTTTAATTTCTTCTTCCATTTCACTCTGATTAGAAGAATACCTACCTGGTGTAGAATTGTATTTAATTTTCCAAATGATTATACTTTATCTTCACTTTGTAATTATATTTTGTAACATTTTCTATAACAAATGATACGAATCCTACACAAATGGCACTAATTGATTTAACCCTTTAAGGTGTATTCTTTTAAGTAAATTGTTTTGATAAGTTACAGGTTGTAGTCTCCTTTTGAAGAATTAGCTTAATTTTTGTAAATTACATTGTTGTTATGTAAATAAGGTAATTCTTACATCAATATTTATTTTCAAGTAATAGATAATCATTTTATATCATACATTAAAAGTAAAATTTAATAAAAATTAAATTAAATAAAACTTAAAAATCAGAAAACTGAAGTATGAATCTCATTACTTTAGCTGCATAAATTTTAAAGTTTAACTTGAAAATAAATAATTATATTATATAGATAATATTCCCCCCAAAACACTTTCCCATTAGAGCATCTTCAATGTTATAATATATCAGTGCATTACTAAGTCAGAAATATTGAAACTGAATGGTCATTAGGATTCTTTTAACATTTTACAGACCCATAGTCCAAATACTCTACTAATATGGTTAAAATTTTTAATTTAATTAAATAATAAAATTTTTTTTTGGTAAAAATCCTAAATTTGATCAATTTAAAAATCACTATGTAATAATATTAATTTAAGATAAACACCAAATCTATTTCATAAATAATTTTTAACAGAATATTTTTTGGAAAGATATTTCATAAAAATTTAGCAGTAAAGAATTTTGACATTAATTTTTCATTAATAATTTACTGATCAAGATACTGATATGGTTTTCTCAACTGCATTTTTTCAAAAGAAAAGAATTGTGAATATTCTAATCCATATAATTCAATTTTTTGCCTGCCAAACAGAATCTATGATTCACTGTGGATCCTTAACAAGTAAGGATGTACACAAACAAGATCAAATTTTAGTTGTAATTAGTGGTTTCATGAATTGTTTCTTGTTATAGCCCATATTAAAGTAAAGGTTATTCATCATTATGATTATCATTACTTCATCATTTTATATTGTTCAGGTTTCTTGAGGTAACTTAGATTTTTAGCAAAAATTCAGCATATAATAATGATATAATAAAGATGCTAATTTAAAAATACTTAAAAGAATAATTTCACTAGAAGACACCTATAGATATCTAACTAACATTTAATGATAAAACTGTTCCTCAATGTGACATTGATCAATCACATACCTATCCAATCATTTTCTTGAGCAACGAGGTTTATCACGTCTAGCTCCACAATGTCTCCATAAAGTGAGGCTAGCTTCGCCAAAAGGAAATTTTTTTCAGGATCATCATGAATGTCAATCAAGGGCTCCGCCATTCTTAATTTAGTGCTGCTGAAAGTACAAATTTATCCTTAATATTTTTATACTTAAACTAAATTCTATGCTACTCCTTAAATGGGGGTAAAAATTTTCGAATTAAACTCAATGATAAATTAATATCCTGAAGGAATTATTTTTTAATTCTTTGACTGTAAAATACTATTTTATCCTTCTTAAGAATGTCCATTCATCAATGTATTCCTTAGCAATAAATATATGAACGCATTGTTTAGTGATCATGTTTGGAATAGAACAAGCATAAAAGAGGGTGGTTTCCATTATTTGGTTTACAATATATCTGTGAGCTTTAATCATCAGGTGAGAAACTTCAACTTCATTAACAAAAGAAATGTTGACAAACGAACACATTCTATACAATCAGAATAGTTAAAAATAAGATATAATATAAAGGTTCCATAGTATACTAACAAATTTTAAAAATTTATAGACATTATATGGTCAAAAATTTAAAATTTTTAACGAATTTAAAAATGAACGACTGGTGGAACCATTGTTCAAATTATTGACAGTAGACAATCATTATTATGGCATATATATTAAATCCATTACAAGAATATAAAAACTATAAAATTTAAACTTAAGTTTATTTCTATCAACAAACATCTAAATGTAATAAGAATCATGGACAAAGAAAAAGAGATAACATACTCAACTTTACAAATCTTTTAACTAGATTTTTCGCAGTTTCAACGCGTGAATACACCAAAATGAATTAGGAAAATTGCTACCATGGCGTTGGCTCATATCTTTCAGTGAGATACGCCAGCAAACTACACAAACGTTGCAGAAGACAACACACAATATTTATGCATGAAATGAATGTCGCATATATTGATAGATTTTTATCTCGCTAGGTGCCGCCTACAGTATTCAGCTAAGGTACCTAATCGTTCAGTCGGATTCAGAAATTACGCTAAAATATAATTCAGAAGTTGCCGTTCCTCTTATATTGCACAGCGAGCTATCCTGGAAGAAGAATTTAGACTCATTACTTATTCTCTTAAATAAGCAATGAGCAGCTTATGATGATTCACGTCAACTACTACCTAGCTTTTTCGAGTTTCATTTCGTAATAGGTTGATGTTAGTTAACAGAAGTAACTGATTAAGTGTGCGAAGTTCTTGAGTATCTATATCATCAATAAGGTAATAGTATACCTACTGCTGTATTTACTAAGGTTCATATTCAATTGGATGATTAGTGACATTGCGTCACTTATAGTTGCATGCTATTCAATTAACATTATGAAATTTCTCATTTTAATCAAGAATGTTAGAATTTAACTCTGGCTTTTTTATATTTTAGGAAACACACACTAAATAATGAAGTCATTCTTAGCCTTCAATTACTTTTATAAAATACTTCCGTTGTATAAAGAATGAAGTTTTATATTTTTACTTGACATAAATGCATGCCTATTAATATTATTTGAGATTTGGAGTTAATCTTTTGCACGTAATTAATTGTTCGTTATTTCCCTACGTGTTTTGAATGAAACTTAGGACATATTACGGTAAAGTCAGGGCACTAAGTTATGACAAGAATCATTTAACCTTTATCAAAATGGTATCATCTTGAAGTGAAAGTTTGCCTGCTGCTTTTAGTTGCAAATTAGGCATTTTTTGTATTACTATCAAGCCAAGTTGATTTTTAAAATACCATAATATTAATCCTCAGCCGTTTAAATTTCACAAACTATTAGAGCAGTAGAAAACAAAGAAAATATGATGCGAAATTGTGTTTTCCTTATGATTGAGTATCAGGAGAAGACATTGAAAATTGCGAATCGTCATTTTCCTTTATTGATATGAATGTATTCTTGTTGACTCAAACTATGCCCGAAGTGCTATTCACGGCCTTGGAGTCCCTTGGTGTAATTACACTTTCCATATAAGGGAATGATTTTTACACGCATGTATTGATATGTACATTTTGCATATATATAGTCATAATAATACTAATATATTTCTTATGTGATAAAACACATGAATAAATCCATAAGTCTTTTCACGTTCAATCGTCAGTGAATTTTATTCACTACATTCAACCTTTTTCCGATTCTCAACAGTGAATCGAGTCAATCTATATCTTCATATTCATTCATCTTAAATTTATAGAACCCGCACTTCTCAAAAAAATTTATAATTGTTAATAGTACATCTATTGATGATAGTATTGATCTTCTCTAAAACTATTTACTATCTATTTATCTTTTTAATGTTTAATTTAATAGATAGACAGTGTTAGTTATTAGTGATTGTAAATATTTACTAGCAGTTATTCCCGGAAGATCATAATATCACAGGATTTTTATCAGTGCACTGTGTACAACCTAAAAATCTACCATCACTACTTTTTTAATTTTAAGTTGTATCACAGTCGAAGTATAAATAAAGAAGTCTATGTTGCTTAAGTATCTAAGATTTTGTTGACTATAAAGTATGTTGTCGAATTTATATTATTTTTATTTCGAAATGAGTTGGTTCAGACAATCAATTGTTATTTTAAGGATCATATTAATTCGTAAAATCTGTTCTTGATTAAGTAGACTCACCATCAGAATTTTAGTAACTGGTTTTAAATCAGGACGGAGTAGTACTGCCATAGAAATACTGCCTAATCAAGATTTCAAGTGTATAAATAGCGAGAATTTCAGGTAACAGCTGATCGTCCTCCTCACGGTAAATTCAGCGGGAGTGTAAATATCTATCGTCTTCTGTTTATTTTAAAGAGCTTCGAATGCCATCTTTCGAGTTCTGTAGAAGAAGTCGGCTCCGCTTCATTTTATTTATCCCTAACAAATATAAGTCTAGTCAAAGAGTTATTATAGGTAAAATTTAGTCAGAAACTTCTTAGGGTCGTGATAGCTGTTATTTTGACTTTTCAAGAATTTCATGGTAAGAGAGAAGTCAATCAATACTTCGCAAGGTTGGTGAATTAAAAAAAAACTTTGTCCTTGTAAAACCCCTGAACAAATTATGCCACAGATTGTAAATATATTTGGAGAGGCATTTATTTTTTTAGAAATCATAGTATAATCTATCAATAGAAAAGTATACCAATTGCTGAAATTATTAGAAAATTAATCGGTTTCTTCGATCGCCTCGTAATTGTCGAACAAAATTTACTGCCTTCTCAAAATTACGGTCCATAGAGTTAATAATTTTCCGTTTGACTGTTATCATCTGATCAATGTTTGTTCATTTATTGTTATATGTTTCCATAGTTTTGATCTTACCTGCTAATATTCCGTTTGTTTTACTCTAATGGAAATTTAATCAATTATTTAAAAAAACACTTTATGGTGATTATTAATTCTTTTTTGCAGAAAATTTAAGAAATATTGGTTGGTGAATACTCGAAGCATCGCGGAAGCTGAAATACTACCATCAAATAGTATCCTAACTGTCCTTTTGTCTTCCATATAAGAGGTTAGTACACTAAGTTTTGTTGGTTTAACTATGAACTGCAAATCTTCAGAGTACTTTTTCAGCGAATAATTGGGGTTTTTTTCCTGAACACTAGTAAGAATTAAATTTGGTTTTTATTATTTTGTTGACGTCGCTTACGTGAGTTAATAATTTTCTACGTCGGAAAAATTACCAGCTTGTATTACTTATTTGAAACTTTCGATATTTATTGTAGCATTGTATCTGTAAGTTATTCGGAATTCTAAATTTATAAATTTTTACCTCGAAAACATCTATAGTAGGTACAGTTCATATCTTTAGTAGGTGAATTAACTTCACGCGAGAGTAACTTAATAAACGGAGGATACTTAGTAACATTCAAAGGAAGTGATTTCAAACAAAGTGGTTAATTTTGTTGATATATAAATATCACATGCCACTTCACAAATTTTCATGATGTTGATCATACTAGATCACAAGATAGATGGCTGATTTTAAAAAATTCTTTGGAAGGTACTTGGGATTTTTTGTTTATTTACTATGCTACTGTATACTATATTATATATATGATACTATTGCATCTTTAAACAAAGTTGAGCTTCATTGAATCAGATAGTTTGTAGTAATATGCAAAGTCAATGTTTAGATTTGTGATGGCAAGTTACCAATCTTCATATTTTCCACATTCTTTCTATATTACCTCACATTCTACTATTAATTTTTGTACTCCTTTTTTTTGCATCATCCTTGCAAAGTTTTGTAACCTTATCAGTGTATTAAATATCATGAAAATAATCATTAAAATTAATAGCATTTTTATATCAGTCATTGCTTTAATGGTGTTCATTGTAAGCTCAAATCATAATAGGAATCAATAACAACTATATTATCTGACTATTTAATTTTTATTGCTTATCTATTTTAGAAAGTAGCACAAGAATAAGATTATAATGAAAATATCCAAGTTACTGTAACAAATACCTTTTCCACAGTAATATCACTCTGAACATCAGTATTTATGTTGCAGATATGTCATGGAAACCACCCACTTTTATTCTTGTTCTATTCCAAACATGATTGGTAAAGAATGCTTATATTTATTGCAAAGGAATACATTGATGAATGGACATTTGTAAGAAGTATAAAATAGTATTTTACAGACAAAGAGTTTTAAAATAATTCTTTTAGGATATTAATTTATCATTGAGTGTGATTCAAAAACTTTTATTTGTTTATTAACTTTCATTTAAGGAGTAGCATAGGGTTTTTGCTTAAGCATAAAAATATTGTTGATAAATACCTTATCTTAGGGACAAAACTTAAATTGTTGGATGTAATTTAGCATCGTATTTGATTGAACAGTATTAGGAATACCTGTATAGTGGTATGGACATTAGTGTGTGGACTTATTATTTCCTTCTAAGCATGATGATTAGCTTGGACTTATTCCCCAAAGCTAGGAGGTGGTAAAAATTTGAATTTATCAAATTTTCAAAATCTTTATCTTTGTGTATGCCTTGAAAATGAGTAATCATTTCAATACTTTACCGTAACATTATTCAATTTCATAATTTCTATTGATTGGTTTTATTTTGTGTATAGCTTATGAATTATTAGAGAAATGACACAAACATGTATGATTTTGATGTCAGAGAAAGTAGAAATTTGTGTATGGGTTAAGAGCCTGGGATTATTCTACAAGAGAATTCTCATTTCATTGTTGATACTCCCCAATCTAGAGGAAGTAACATAATTTGTTTTGCAAAAGGTGTTGACAAGTGGGATCCTATTTATCCCTATTCTATTTATTTCTAAATAATCATCTACAAAAATTGTATGCATGTGTGGGCTTGTAAAGTAAATTGTATATGGTACAGTAATGAACTTTGTTGGTACACATTATGTTGAAGTTACAAAATGTCAACAGAAATTGATGTTATACTATGATAAATGTTGTTGATGTTGTCTTAGTGTTTTTCCGCTTTCTAAAATAATCTAATTCTTATTGAATTTTCAGTTATTGTCTGTTCAACTGGGTGCCCAGTGGTCTTTGTGTTCAATTTACTCTGCAATCTTTTCCTATCAGTCACTTCCAAATTACTTTCCTATTGGGATGCCAAGAAGTAAGCGACAAAGAGTAGACCTATCTAATCGTTTGGATGATGATCCTGATGAAGATGGAGACAGAACATACTTCAAGAGATTAAGATATTCTTCCAGGTAACTTTGGTTTACAGCAGTTTGCAGATTTTTGGTTTGATTTATTGTTAATCTAATTATAGACTTTAATTATAGTATCTTTTGATAGATGATATGATCATTGCTGAATTGGCACATTGATTTTAAAAAGGTTAAATGCTTAAATTTATCAAATTTGGTGTTGTTGTGCAATACAGCTTTCTTGAAGTATTCACTTTGTCTCCTACTCTTTTTAATCTTAACAATGTTCTAGATTATGTCGTTCTTATTTGTTAATTTTTTATTTTAGTAGATATATTCTAACTTAGTGGATTGGAAATACTAAAAGACTAGTCCAGCATGAATATTCAATGTTGTAAACAATCATTTGAAGTTACTTGAAGTTTCTATTTTTCTCAGACGCACAGCCGCTAACAAAGGTCCTCAAGAAGAGCAGTCTTCTGGGTCATCAGCCCCTGCCGTCCTAACTGTAGGAGGAAACCATCACCATCATCACCACCATCATCATCCCCCACATGCCTACCATGGTGGAGGAGGAAGCAGTTTCAGTCATAAACGTTGCATTACTTGGTTTAGAGAGTATACTACACCTGATGACCCAGACACACTTGGTGAGGAACAATTTTTCTTTTACTGCAAAATTAGGATCCTGGAATTGTTGACTTTTTGAAAAAATGATGAATGACCTCAAAAATTTATCGCAAGATGTTACAAATTGATCTTATAAATGTCTTGGCTATTGTTGTGGGCCAGTATTTATATTTTGATTCCAGTGTTTCATTCTTCTTGGACTATTAGAATTTAAACTAACTACTTCTAAGAATTACTTAATTTTAGCATTTCATTACATATTAATAGATTGTAGCTGCTATTTTTGTTGCATTTTATTAAAGTTACTGTTTAAACTTTAGCTGTGAAGTTAACCACATATTATTTGTGTCATACTCTTTATGTAGTAGTATTGCTAAGGCTTAATTAGCATCAAAAGCTTATGTTATACTATTTATTTTTACCTGTTTTATATGAAGGCCCTGAAGGAATGGAAAAATACTGTGAAGATATAGGAGTTGAGCCCGAAAATGTAGTTATGTTGGTACTCGCATGGAAAATGGGAGCCCACAATATGGGATTTTTCACTATGCAGGAATGGTTGAGGGGCCTCACAGACCTTCAGTAAGTCTTTTTTAATTCGTCAATCCAACTAAGTAAAACGTTTAAGTTAGATTTAACTATGATATTTTTAAGAATTCTGGAAGTAGGAATTCCAGTTCTACTCAAAATAATGGGAAGTTTATCCACATATTCTCATCATTTGACTGATAATAGTAGCAGTTATAGAATATTAAAATTATGTAATATTGAAATTTATAAGATGTTGACAATTATTCAATATTTTCTTGTTTATGAAATTCAGATATGTTTAAATTCTCTTGTAATTTCCTCCTTAAAATCTTTGATGGAGCAAGGAAACAACAATATTGTATTATTTATTTAAAAATTCACATTTTAATGATTGACTAGGTAATGATAGTTATATTTTACTTCATCTTAAAATTTTCACTTACCCTTTAATTCATACCTAGACTAATTTTTAAACTTTCACAGGTGTGACAGTGTGCACAAGTTACAGGGTAAGCTGGACTACCTCCGATCACTGCTCAATGATCAGACTCTCTTCAAAAGCATTTACCGATATGCTTATGACTTTGCTAGGGTAAGTGATGCAGCTAAAAACCTTTTTTACATTTATGTATGATAAATAAATTTAAGAATGACGAACTTCTCTAAATATTTAGTCACAAGGATATGGAAATAGGCAACTGTTTGTCATCACGGTGTCTATTGGTCAGTTAATATTTCTTATGAAAATATGTGGCAATCTGAATGAGTATCTGAAAGTAATGAATATTTGATTCAAAGGAATTCACTGGTTCTGTTGGTAAATTGTCTTTGTTGAATTTGTTGCATTGTGTGTTAATAAGCTTGAAAATTTTCCAACTTAGCCATCTTTTTCCTGTAAATTTAATTTATCAATAAATTAAAATGCACTATCTTTGGCATTCATCATATTCATGATGTTGCAGCTTCACTGCAGGTTTCGTATTATATCCTTCCGTTAATCATATCAGTCCTCTGAATTACTGCTTTTTTATATTTAGCTGGTCCTAGTGGTGTTTTAGACATGATGAGATGAAATTATTTATCAAGATCTGATTGATAATGGATGTAATTCATTAAATTTTTGTTTGATGGGAGGTTTTGGGGTTTCTTTTTCGATTTGGATGAATGCCAGGCAGAGTATTGTATTTGTCTCCCTGGTAAGGGAGCTACCAACTGGCCTGGTGCCCATTTGTTGCTCTAATACACAATAAATAAATAAAATTCTCTGCTGCACTCTAAAAACTACTATTACTTGTATCTAGTATAGTAACAAATAGAATTACCTTTTATGAGATGTTTATCAGTGGAAAATAAACTGGGGATTATATCTATAGTGTCTTCCACAAGGTCTAAACAAATGTGATAGAATCAACTATGATAGAATTTATCTTTGGCATTCATCACTTTGGCAAGTAGGCTTCATTAGGCCTTAAACTGATTGTTTCATCTATCATATTTGTGCAGAGGCTAGAATAATTTGTCTTTATCAGATAGCATGAGTCCTTAATATATAGCATGTATTGACTTATTCATAAATTCATTATGTTGACTTAATCGTAAATTATTTACCTTATTTTAAATATTTTTTTAAAATTAAATATTTTTTACTACTTTTCTGAAGGTTTTTTTGTCAATTTCATTTCATACTTGTCTTTCAAGTCAAAACCTTCTTATTAATTATTGTCCCAGAAAATTGTTCATATGGTTCCCTGATTTTTATTTGTGGAAACCTATGGCTCTTTAATGTCAATCACGCAAATTTTCTTTATTTTAGGATAAGGATCAACGTAGTATGGATGTTGAGACTGGTAAAGCAATGCTGCAACTATTACTGGGCAGGCGCTGGCCGCTGTTGCCCTCCTTTTGCTCTTTCCTTGATCGTTCTTCCTACCGAGTACTCAACAAGGATCAATGGTGCAACATACTTGAATTTTCCCGATCTGTCCTTCCTGACCTCTCAAATTATGATGTTGATGGAGCATGTAAGTCTACATTTTGAACATTTGCTATTATCTATAATGACTGCCATGTACAATACAAATGTTAAATTATTTAGTTTGTATAACTATTCTACGGTTTAAAGTGGGATAATTTTACTTTTCAGATAGAGGAGAGTTTTTTAAAAATTTTCTATTGTTTAAGTATCTCATATTTCCTCCTAGTTTGTATACAACTTAGATCAATTTTTTAAAAACTTTAACCTAAAGACTTACAATTATTTAAAAAACCTAAAAATCAATTTTCTTTGAAATGGGATCTTTCCATGATCATTATATAATAATTCCAAAATTCATCAATTTACTATTTGAATTACAAGTTATGCATTTAATATTTATAATTTTCATTGATTGAAAAATGCTTTAGAGATGTACCTCTGTATTGTGACCTTTAACTTTCCATAATATAAGTCAGCATTTACTCATTATAGACCGAGAGTGCAGCTTCATCCGAAGTTGGATTGGTAGAATAGTATTCTATATCATGATGTATTATTACTAATATTATTATCTCAGTTGAATTAATATTCCTTTTGAATTCAATTTTCGTTCTTCTGAGTATCTCAAACTTATTTAGTTTTGAAGTAATTTCTAATGGGTATTTCCTTGTTTGATTATTTTTAAATTCAACAAAATCATGTTTTATAATGTTTGGGTAAAATGGGAAAAGTACTTGGAGGAGGATTAATTTAAGAGTATTTACCTGTCTGTATCTTTCCAACAGGGCCTGTGATGCTTGATGAATTTGTCGATTGGCTAAAGGGAACAGAGGGAGGAGCTGTTGCCACTGTGGCTACTCCCTCTTCTTCCCCACCGAGGGGACCATCCTTAACTTCCCTCACACCTACCCCAATGGCTGCTAACCGTAGCTGAGTCTACTAGGAAGAAGGAATGGGTTCTGGAGAACTGGGGTATGTAAGGGAGAATGAAGAAAGGGACCCCTGTGAGGAGGGAAGAAAAGTGTGTTGCGTTGCAGAATTTGAATTGAAGATTCCAGTAAAGAATGTGCTCTTGAGTGAAACTTGATCACCCTTTGTGGTGTGACACTGTTGCTGGCCAAGAAATGAGCCTGGAGGCAAGACAAGAAGAATCCACATGATTTTTTTTGTCAACAATTTTGTATGTTATGTCTGTAAACATATCCAGCAACAGGTACTCGAACGGCTTCAAGCTTGGTCAAAGATGGAATTCTTCTCTGTAACATTTTCATGTGTAAATCTAGCAAAATTTAGGGCACAATGCTGGAGATTTTCTTCAGTGTAACTTCAACATGTAAATGTGAATACTAAATACCACACATCTTGGGAATTATGCTGTTATTAATCAATCAATAAGAATTTTGGGTTACAGAATGAAATTGCAAGAAACTGAGAGGCTGCCTCCTGAAAAATATTTGAGATATTTTCATGGACTGATGAGAAGAATTTGAGAAGCAGAGTTTATAAGCTTATATATGCCTGATATAATTTAAATTACCATTTATTTTATGAAATACCTCTGCATTGCATTCAGTTATTATCTTGCATTTATTTCATTTTTTCTAATGATGGATACAGTGAAAGAATTTTGTAAATAATTGTGTTATTAGTAAAAAGTATGTTTTTCCTTTAATCCTATATTTTCTGCCATTCCTTTTTGAATGTATGATATTTTTGTCTTGTTTGTTTAATTTTTTAAAAAGAAATTGTCTTTCTTGATATCCGTGCAGCATATCTTAGGCCTGATAATTAATATCTATTATAATATTATTCTTAAAGCCTCTATTTTTGTTTAATTTAACATCGAATTAAAGACAAGCTGTTTAAGAAATTATTAAAACTTTAAATATATCTGAGTAATCTTTGAATACTATCTTTCAGAAGATAAAAATTTATGAAGAATTGAGAAAAGCAATGCAACAGAAGACGTTTAAAAATGTAATCATTGAATCAGATAAAGCTGAAGGGATTGAAGAAGCAGTAGTTTAAAGTGCCACAATTTATTATTTTTTATCAATGTTTTTTTTTATGCCTCAGTGGTGGACTGGAGTATTTTTGGACTGAGTAGGGAGTTGGAGATAATAGTAGGATATCTGTGTTATTCTACAAGTATCAATAAGTGATAGCACATGATGTATGAAAGCTTGAATGTTCTCAAAGTATGTGAATGTGTTAACAGCAGATCTGAAAGGCGATGGTTAATGCTAAGCCATTCTATTAGGCGCTGAGTTATTTTGAAACTCAACTTGAAATGTTAAGGTCCTGTGCAGCCTATTACTATTTTTAGCCTAGAATTCATAAAAATGTGTTTGGCTGTGTATTTGACTTAACTTACAGATTTGCAAATGTTAGCAAAGTAATGTCTGCAGAAGAAAGCAAGAAAACTGTCAATGATAGTTTGTCTTGTTTTTTTTTCCATTTAGGTGAGAGCATATCTGTATAACCCATAATATGGTTAAGATCACCTGCAGCACATTCTTCAATTCAAGATCTTCATGAGAATTCATATACTGTCACATCTTAATAATGCTCAAATTAATTTTTATTTCTGATCACATAAGTCTATCATTTATAATATTTTGAGTAAATTTTTGCTACATAGATAAGTAACACTGCAATTGTTTCCTTAAGATTATTGTTCTAACCCTCAATAAATTCATGTTTAGGTTTTTACTGCTGATAATTTTTGGTTGCAACATGGATGCCAAAATTTTCACCTACCATTTTGATACGATAAGGAATATAATAAGCAGTAATAGAAGTTGTTACAGGCTTATGAGAAGAATATATCTGCTTGAGTCATTAATGCATTCACTTAAATGGTGTGATGTCAAACAGTTAAATTATTTCTGATTCAATTTGGGCATTAATCTCCACAAACGATGATGAATGCAACTTGAAAACCCAGGAGAAATGTAATTGACTGAAATTAAAGAATATCTGTGCAAATGTCATGTCATAATGTCATTTTGTTTATTATTAAAAGAATGTATCCAATTTAATATTCTGTTATTATATTTTCTTTTCCCCTTAAAACATATCACTCTTTACTTCCTTGGTGCATTAAAAATTTCTTGAATTCAGTGTATTTTAGTAATGCTAGTTCCAAAAGTTGAGTGTCTTAGATAAAGCTTAATTAGGCATACTATTTATGAATTGCTTTTTAATTTGTGAACTAATTTCTGCATGAACTAAGACCGAACGAGAGAAACTTACTATAATCTTAACATATATATATATATTATTATATAGTATATTGTAATATACTATGCACTATTTTAGTCTAAAATTAGGAATATATATATATATATATAAAAGTTTCTGAAATGAATATTCAATCTGCATTTTAGATTTTAAATACTAATTTGTTTTGAATTTCAGGGGAAGACCAGGTGAAAGACAAGACTAACAGAATTTTCAATGCAAATACTGTTATAAAGTTTAATAGTAGCCTTACTTAACATTTCTTTTATTCATAGAATAATATTGAATGAATATCACGTAACATAAGGTAAAGCAGTAAAGGTATCTTTCTGTATAAAGTTCACTCAGCTTGCATTGATTCTAGTTCTATCAGACTTCCTTGATATTAGTCAGTCATGATATAAACTTTTATGGCTATACAATATTTGTTTTTTGGAAGCTTTGGTCATATTAATAAGACAATGTTTTGCCAGCCATGCTGCAAAACTGAATCTGAAGACTTCAGACCTGAAGAAGCCAGCATATTGCCAGCCAACATTGCATATTCTATGTTCAGAGAAAGCCTTAGAACCAAACTTTTATGGCTGTCCTTAAGAAGGACCTCTTGTGATGGTTGGTGATAATAGACAGTAGTGATATGGAGCACCACTGCTTTGCTCAAAAAGATAACATTTAAAACAAGTACAACGGCTTCAGTATGGTGGATTTTCATGTTGAACAAATACTGGCAATTATCAATCCTTTAGTTGATTTATTTGATGTAGGATTTAGCAATAGAAGGCTGTAGAAGATTAACTAACATTTATATAATATGAGATTTTCCTCATTCCTCCTATTTCTTCTTGTCAGTTTCATTTAATTGAAAACGCAGCACTACATAATATCATGGAATATTCATAACTATTTTAATAATGATAAATGGAAATGAAAGAGGGGTAAATCTTACATTATTGATCCTAAACTCCTCAACATCCAAATTCAGATTTTTACAAAAAGTAGGGAAGTATTTTGACAAAAATCACAATGAGAATACTTGCGAAAATAAAACCAGTTTATTTACAATATCGATCAGCTTTCATTTTTGATCGTCTATCTAACAGAGCTTCATGTAAACTACCTTCCACTCTTGCTTTCTCTAGATTATCTCTTCCATCTTCACACAGCCGAAGACGCTTATCCTGGAATTTCTGGAACTTTTTCCTAGATCAAAAATATCATTATTATTTAATCAAAACCACTAATATTAATTTTTTTGGCATAAAACAAGCAATTTTATTTCTTGAAAATTAAGTGGGAATCACATTATATTATGTTTATTATATACCAATATGTATAAAAAACATTGTACACATGGTAGAATGATTTTAATTATCAGTAAAAAGTGAGCACTAATAATATGAGTGGTCAAATATTAAGAATAATTCTGGACTAATTTTGTTTTACTTCATAGTTCTGAACAAACTTTATTATATTTATAAATAAAATACAAGATATTTCATATTCATAAATTAAATGAAACAAATCTGTTAAGTAATATCAAGAAACTTTTAGGGGAGTAACTATACATACAAATTTATTCATGCCATGAAATCAGAACAATTATCACTTAAAACAGCTGGTAACTTATGAAAGAATCTTAGATGAATGGATAAAACTATTTAGTGCTGCTTGTACCATATTTTCATCAATTTTTCACGATTAGCATAAACTCAAATAAACAAAGACTAATATGAGGAATATTAAAAAGAGTAACAAGGAAACTTGTGCAAAAATTTGTCAAATTAATTACGAATAAGATATATTGTTTAAATTTACCAGGGAACATTAAAAATCTAAGAAGCCTAACCTTTCATAAATGACTACTAAATCTTATGCATAATAGAGAAAATTCAAACTCAAAAAATTCTTACCGTTAAAAGACTCGTTTCTTTAGTATCATTAAAAGAAGAATCAATTCAAATAGAAGTAAACTTCTTTCCAAAGTGAAAGCCATTGTATGATATAATTTATAACAAATCAACTCTTAAAGTTAAATTTAAATCAATGCCTCAAAATTAAATGTGAAAATGATGAAATTTTATCATTATCTAACAATGGAACCTTAAGGATTGTGGCTTGGGTTTTTGGATAAAACCAGCATGAATGAGTAGCTTAGACATTATAATATAATTATACATTATAACATATATAAACCCTGCAGCAACCGCTTATCAACAGGCAAAGGGTGGTGCGGTGCTAGGGTGTTAGATTTGTATTACAACTACATGTGGTTCGAATCCAGTTTAAGCTCTCTGTTTTGTTTTCTTCAATCACTTTATATTTTTTAGCAAACATTTAAAATGATTAAATTTTATATTACATTAACTTTAAATTGATTAAATAAACTGTTTGACTGTTGATAAGCATTATAATGTCTAAGCTATTCATCCATACTGGTTTTATCCAAAACCTCGAGCCACAGTCCTTAAGGTCCCCTTGTAAGACTCATGCCTAAAAATATTCAAACAAATGATAGGTATAAACATCATGCAATACAATACAGAATACATAGTTACAGCTAATAGTACTTACAAAGAGAGAAAACAGAACTTACACATAATTGATTTCCACTTGTCGTATATTGCCTTTGTCTTGATCATCTTCACCTTTGCTACTCCCTGCTTTATCGCAGGCTCTGGGGACATTAGATCGTATCCTCACAATTTCACCAGGGCCAACAGATTTCGCAATAGCGACCACATCACCAGTTTCAGGATCCTCACCTAAGAAGTGCTCGTTACTACCAAGGAGTGCCATCTTTCCATCCTGAAAGAGAATGAAAACAAATGCTTGATATAGCTCTTTAAGATAATGCATAATTAAGAAGCAAAATAATTTGCAATAGTAATAAAAAAATGTAAATTTCCACAGAAAATATGTTATATTTGCAGCCGGTATCATAATATATAATTACATCTTCAAAATATGCAAATATAGTGTATTTTCTGAGGAAAATTAAAAAGTTTTTCATTACTATGGCATTCCACAAAGTCACGCCTTCTTATATTGATTTCATAATTTGCCATAATTAAGTAATAAATTTTTCATACATTAGTAACTTGTTAATTATGATTACCAACTTTATTCTCCTTAATTTTATTATCATCTGTATTCATTTCCTACAATAATAAACCATTACTTAAAAAAATAAATCACATTTTCAAGAAGTAACCTAAAATCTAAAAGACATTGCATAGATGATATGATAGATAGACATGCAATTTCCTTGGTATGTAACATGATAAAATATACTAATTTCAAAGAATACAAGACACTAGATTCACAAGAAAACAATGACTACGAATGATATTATATCAATTTGTTTGTAAAAATCATCCTGTCATAAAAAAACTTAATTGTAATCAAAAATAATTTTTCCAATAATTTTTGATAATTAATGTTTTTCAAATCATAACGTCATTAATATACTTATACAAATATTGTACATGTATGTCTTGTATGTACAAGAAAATTAAAAAAAAACAAAATAAGTGTTCTTGGGAAATTCTGCATGCTCCCATGAAAGAGGTACCCTAAATGTGACCACAAGCAAAAGTTCTTTCAATTTTAAGCACTTCAATTCCTAAAGGTTGCTACTTAACTTAATGCACTCTTTAGAGCATTTTCATAAGTAATTTCACTTCATTTATCTTATTACTTACATCTAATAACTGTCTATTAGAATTTTAAGCAAAAATTTTCACAGAAGAATATGCACTAAATTATATAAGATATAGAGAAATATAGCAACAGAGGAAACGCGTCGAGCAGATTAATTTTCCTCTTGTCTGTACAAAAAGTTATAAAAGAACAAAGTAGTTACATCATGTTTTGCAAGCGTCTTAGCATCATCAGGCCTGATTGACCAAGACAATACCAGGACTAGACTTATACCATTGTAATGGACTTCCACAAGGTAAAGCCTTCTCCTATTAAGTTTAACAAAATAGTTATTTGAATAAACTGTATAAAGAAGAATTAATAAACCTGAAATACTGGCTCCCATTGTTCAAGAGCTCCAATGGCATCTGAGCGTCCCACAACCTTTCCAGTCCCAGCCTCAACTCTAATGTATTTTCCATAACCACTTTTTAGTGCAATTTTGGAATCACCAACTCTTACAGCTGTCAAAATTTCTTCAGGAGAAGGTCCATCTCCTTTCATGAAACAAATTAATAGAAAAACATGGAGGACTATTCTTCATATAAGAAGTTAAAAGAGTAATAGTCGTGTTAAGCAACATATCAGATATATTTCTTAGTACAAGATGATTTAAGTGGTGTATAATGTAATAGAATGCTTAGAAAAAAAAACCTTTTGCCATTCATGAGTATCTACAGGTTTTCATTATATCGAATACAAAATTGTAATGGATATTAATATCTAAGCAATGAAATAAGATAAAAGATTTTTAAGTATGAGGATCAAATAAAGATACAAAAATTTTAACACTTTCCTTCAAAAGCTTTCCTAAGTATTTATAAAATAATAATAACGCTATTCTTGCAAAACCCTTTCCCAAAATTTAATTCTTAAATCATCATTCGCTTGTTTGTCAAACTTAAACACTTTTTTAAAGATCATATGAAAATAGTAAATATCAATCAAAATGAGAGTATTACGAAATTCACAATCTTACCTTGGTCATGAGGTGCACCAACAGTAAAAAGACCGTTGTCGAGTGCTCGAACATAAGTTTGCTGCCCAAGCTCAATTGCAACAGATCCAACTATTTCTTCTACATTACCCACGCTCCACCAACCTCCTAAAACACTCAAAGTATGTTTACATTAATGACACCAGTTTTACACTTAATATAAAAGAAAATACAAGTGTTCTAAAAATAGTACGGGTAAAAGAATACAATTTATAAGCAATTTGAGCCACAAAGAGAATTATTTAACGTAATTAAATATGTAATAGAGTATTAATTCAGTAATAAAATGTAATTTCGTATCAGAAAAATTAAAGTCGATCATACAAATATCACTTTCCATTATGAAATTTTAATATTAAAGAATTAAAATTTTAGAATGATTGCAAATATGGAGAAAATTAAAAAATACTACCGTGGCTAGAGAAGTCTTCATCTTTTCCTCCTCTCTCCTCACTGGCTTGATCAGACCTCTTCCGTTTCTTTTTCTTCTTCGAACTGAAAACCGATGAGAGAAAACTAGGGTTAATAATTCATCTTCATACAAACACGCAATATTTGAGACGAATATTATCATCACCTGGAGTTGAAACCTTTGATATTGAGTTTAGCAACCTTCACAGAACCATACTCGGCCATTTCTGTTTTCAAGATGTGTTTTGATTAATATCGATGCTCTTGTATTTACGGCGTAATGTCATCATATTTCCCATTCCCCCGACAGATGGCAGGTAAGAATAGTTTTCTTGCTTTTACTGAAAGAAGTTTTCTGGATAATCTCTTTACTTTGAAAGAGGCAAACCGAGGGAAATCAGGGAAACCTGCTGCTTTTAGGTTTATGACATGTCAGTCTATGGTATTTTATATTCTACGAGTAAACGGTCCACAGAGAAAAGATATATCAGTATTTCATATTTAACTATTACCAACAGGATGTGTTTACTCAATGCATTGAAGTGGGATGGAGTTTTCCTTGCGTTGGTAGTTAAGCATCAATTGCTGAAGATAGCAATGGCGTCGAATTTAGCGGAAATTTAATCGGCATGGCTGGCATTCTCTGGTTTAAGTATCTGCTCATTATATAATTTTTGCTTTGTCCTAAAATGAACAATTTATTCAAAGGATAAGGATAAATATAAGTTCATATCAAAGAAATCATTTAATTGAGTAACAATAAACATGTATGCACATAAATATAAAAAATGAATGAGCAAGAATATTGATATTTAGGTAAATATCTTCTTAAAAATCTTCCTTGAAATTCAAGGCTTAAAACATTCTTAGCTAGAAATTTACTTGCGGAACTTCAGCTGAGATTATAAGCCTTTGAAAATACATATGGCTAATAGGTATCCACATAGTCTTTCCACTTTGCTTCACCTGGCTAACAGGTGTACAGTCTTTTCACATGTCTTCACTTCACCAAGAAACCACCTTTCCTATAAGTTGACTTCATATGTAACACATTAATCATACTGCTCAGCTATGCTTTTAGTTCCTCATTCACCCAGGTAAACAGCATGAATATGTTTCTCTTGTAATTAGAAAGATATCGCCAGGAGGCATATGAGGACCATGATCACAGAAGTTATTCCAGTAGAGAATAGAAGGAAAAGTATAAAATATAAGTAAAAAATTTATATCACAATATCTTCTCTAGGATTTTAAAACAGATGGAAAAAAAACATGGCAAACTTATGAGAAGAGTCTTTCATGCAAACTTACATTTATATGCAATTATTTTTATAAAAACTCTGCAATTAATAAATCCTTTATCATCAAATTCTGAAAATATCTCAGCACAACTGAAAAACTTATTGTCTTCATCACTGTCGCCCCCATTATATGACATTTTCTTTCCACCCCTTGAAAGGACATTTGCAGCTCTATTGTTCTAACAATATCATAACACAATTTATTTTTGTGTGTCTCCCTATCCAGCTTCCCTTTTGCTGCATATGCAGTGGCCTGGATAATCTTCACCGAATCTTTATCTGGACTACAACTACTGTCAAATATTGCTGACTTCCACTGCCCACAAGCCTCAACTTTGTTGAGAACTTGAGAGCAGACAGTAGCAATAATTGAATTAATCTCAAATTCTAAATCTAGGACTACAAATTCCTGAACAGAATTCCCAAATTCTTCTTCTCCTCTATCATCATCTCCTTCATTATATGTCAACAAGGCACAAAGGGAGTCCAGAAGTGCCATATCATCCTCTACGCAATTCTTATTTGAAGAGGATGCAGTGAATTCTATCTCTAACCATCTTCCATTCTTTAATACTGGAAGCAGCCTTCCTCCAAAACCTAAAATGTGGGCTTCCAGGAATTAATAGCCCTTTTGAAGGTTTCAAGGCTCCTTCTTTCATTCCATCTACCATATCCATTCATGGAGTCATGAAAAGCTCATCTATGAGGCCAATGAAAGCTGCAGTTGAAATTGCACACGAAGGCAACCATCCTAAAATAAAATAATACACTATTAATTACTCATTACTATTAATGCATTGATACAAAAATTTTGCATTAATGTAAGAGCAATGCATTCCATGATCGATTTTTAATCTATTTGCATAGATATCCACCTAAACATGTGCCTTCTTCAAGATACACTGCTAAAGAGCAGCTTAAAATTTGGGAAACTAGCTTCAATCGACCTGGCTTATAAGAAGAGAGTAAAAACTGAATAGGATATCACACTAATATATATTGGAGGAACATATTTTAATACATAGATTCTGATGCTTCAATGACAGATGGAAGTAATGAATGTGAAGATGAAGGAATGAGTTGTGACTGAGGAATATTCAAAGGAGTTTCCATTTCCCTTGGATGCTCAAATTGATGAGTTACTGGAGTAGATGTAGTTGCAGTGATACTTTCATTAATTAAAACTGGAACAGAATCAGTAAGCAAACTGTTCTTTAACTCATTAGTGAAATTTTCCTTGCTGAAGTACAGGCCACAGACTGATATAAGTGAAGGATATTAATTTTCCACACGAGAAAGGCTTCTTTAGGCTTTAACCAAAGGGTTACCTTTATATTTTGACAAAATTCAATCAATTTCTTACAGCTGTAAAACATCGACTAAAATCAATGGAAGGAGAAAATACATGACAGACATGTGTATGTACTAATCTAGCATGAAATGAAAACATTCAAATACAACTAAACATTGATGCTATGCAATACAAAGTACACAAGCCTAATATTTTTCTTCCATTACGACTGTAGAAAAATTTTAAATTCAGGATGAATTTGCACACTTATGACGCATAATCTCGTTCAGACAATGCATAATTCGGCATATACTTTGATTAAACCTTACACATAAAACTCCACTTTTTAATTTAACCACAAAAACAGACTGAAAGTACTTTCCATTACTCGTGGTTCATCATTCTTGTACTTACCTATTTATTTGGGGAAACAAAATATGCGTTTATAATCATGAGAATTTTGAATCGTTTGATGCGGTTTGATGGTTTGGAAGCTGCAATTAGTTAATCGTCCACGCCAATAGATGGTGCTAACACGGAACCAAAGTTCCTATCTAATAAGTAGGCACCATCTGATTACTAATAGCTTTCCGTATTAGCTTCATTATGTCATGACCATTCCAGTAATAATTTTCTCTGCTACTCCACGCCTCACTGGCGACGAACAGTGACCCATCCACCCTTGTATTATATTTAAAATAAAACTAATAAACCAGCCCTCCAATCCTCACCCAAGTGACGTAAATTGAAATCAAAGGAAATTCTCTTCCACATGAGATGAAGTGTCTACAAAAAAGAAATTCTTGCGTTGCATGATAATTATCTAGGTGAAGAATGTTTGCGTATTTTGTTAAATTTTTTAACCCCTTCCATATGCATATCCTTTAATGGCTAAGTTTGACAATTTTTCCTCCATCAAATCCTACATTGTGATAAAAAATTTAATTAAAAAATATAATTACCTCAATGATTATAAGAGTAAGGAATAAAATGGAGATAGTAAGAATAAAATTAATTAATGAATGATATTCAGAAAATTTCAATGCTGCAAGTAAATTTCCAAGGATAACGGGAGTAAACGTAAGGAGCTACCACCTGGCCTGGTGCCTATTTGTGGCTCTAGCAACAATAAATAAATAAATGTACAATTACTTAAAATAATCGTAAAATAAAACCAATAATACTTATAGGATGAATGAAATTGAACAGATATAGCCATTCAAGAAGTAAGCTATAATAGCATGAACCAGATCAGAATGATAGTAAAAATGAAGTATGCCATTCATCATCATCATTAGACATTTACAATTCCACACCAGATGTAACCCTTTCCAAGCTCTCTTACATATGTATATATAGTTCAGAATTATTGAAGTCCATCGAATGTCTTACCTTCTCGGCACATGACCTGTTTATATTATATATATGTCACAAGAAGCACGAGAGTGATTATATTCACTCTCGTGCTTCTTGAGACATAAAGCTTAGGCAATTTGACGTGTAGAGGTGGAGGAATTCTTTATTTCCTTATTTCCGTTTGACGGTATTTGCTCAAACGTAGTAGAGGTAACCTCAGGCGTTCCACAGGGTAGCGTAATCGGGCCACTCCTATTTTTAATATATATTAACGTCCTCAGCAGAGAAATTGACAGCAAGGTAAGGATATTTGCGGACGATACAGTTATCTACAGGGAAATAGCTAGCAGTGAGGATAGATTAGTACTTAGGAATGATTTAGATAAAATAATGGCCTGGTGCGAAAATTGGGAATTAGAGTTAAATATTAACAAGTGTTCCGTTGTCAACTTCTTTGACCGGAAAATTAAGAATAATGATTTCACCTACAGCCTCCACGGAGAAAAAATTTCAATAGTAGAATCTGTTAAGTATCTTGGATTAACCCTGACGAATAAACTATCATGGAATACCCACATCCGAAATACATGTGGAAAAGCTTTAAAGAAACTCGGTTTCGTTAAGAGGATAGTCGGTAAGCGTAGAAAAAGTTCGCGAGCGATGTTACTTTGCGCTAGTCAGATCACACCTTGAGTATGCTTGTAGTGTATAATATCCTGCCGATAAAAGTAATATAAGTGAATTAGAAAAGGTCCAACGTAAGGCGATACGTTTTGTTAAAAATTGCTACGATAAATCGATAAGCGTAACTAAATTGCTCAAGGATGCGGGATGGGAACCATTAGAATTGAGAAGATCTAAGCGTAGATTAGATTTGCTAAATAGATTCAAAGAAGAAACGTTCAAGGAAGACGTAGTACAGATCATGCGCCCTCCCTGCTATATAGGTCGATCAGATAGAGCGAACAAAATAAGGGAAATAGATGCGAAAACCGACCGATTTAAAAATTCGTTTTTCCCTCGAACAATAAGCGAAAATAACCGTCTAGGGAAGTAAATTCACGGTGCATGCATCCCCTGCCACACACCGAAAGGTGGCTCGCAGGGTATCTACGTAGACATAGACCGCTTTAATGTCGCCTCCGGTCTACCGAACGGGTGGTACGTTTATGTCTGGATGAATTTCCATCACAGAGGCTCATCATGAAAATAGCGAGATTGCTTGGGAAATAAAGTATTCTATGGTTATTGACATTATATTTCATTAATTAGCCAGAGATACTGTCGTAGCTTTCTTAGCATGGTTTAAAATATATAATACTATATAAAAATAGGTTCGATCGATTCAAGTAATATATGAAATAGGCTTCTTATAACCTACAACCTCTGATAACACCTCTTTACCCCAATGAGGCATTGAGCTGTGACCGTTTTAGAATTATATACAAAAATATATATGAAAATAAAATTATTGAGTAAAGAAATAGATTAAATTAGGTGTTTTTTGGCAGCTTACTAATTATTATTATATTCATTGCCTTTTTATTGTTTGCAAAAGAAACCTGAAAATACAAATAATAGAAATGAAAAATAAGGCATATTCAGTATAAGGAAAGATAGATCGTGTGGTCGCAAAACTCTAAAAATAGAAGAAAAGGATGTGAATAGATAAGAATTTATCATGTCATTCTGTGGATATTAGTGAAGACACATGTAAAATGAAATTTTGCGATTACTTGTGATGACACTGACAAATTTTCTAATGCAAGGGCGAATTCCGTGCGGTGGACCAGTACCATCCGTGCATATCTCGGTTTTCAGATGAATTAATTATATGAATCAGCCTGAGGAGTAGTAATAGTTTTTACTCCAAACAATCTTTGCAAGTTAACTTCTCCAATTTTATCCCGAAACTTAAAAAAATTTATATTTCATTAATTATCACTCAAATTTCTCTAAAAGATTTAATAATTTTTTTTTCTTTCTCTGTGAATCCGAGAGGGCTAGGTAGTGTAGTTAATACTGTGCGAACATGATTTCTGTGTGGACATGTATTAGTTTAGAACATCAAATAGAAGAAAGAATAATAAAATAATAAACAATAAATAGATAAAGAGCAAAAAAAAGTAAATTAAAAATTAGACAATGGGGGGCACAGCACCCGAAATACTAGTTAAAATATTTCGCGTAACTATTTATTCGGTCTATACATCCAAGTATTAAGCTACTATTATATAGTAACGTGTTTAATAATTTTGTTCCAATTTTGCTCGTCCCTATTAATAGATTTTTTTCAAGTTGATTAAATATTGAGTATCCTTCGAAGTAATCGATCTTATTATATATCCGAGTATCAGTACCATCGTGATATTTCATGGAGCATTTCTCTCAGGAACGTCTGAGTAGGCAACCCTCTTTTCATACACCAAGTAGTGCTTCCTCCGTTATATACAAAGGGGTCCCCAAAGTAAATGCACGGCTCTTTTAACTCACGCTTTCTCGAGCGCCATATTCCTTTCTCTTAAGTCTCCAAGTAGTAATTGGACTTCCCTTTCCAAAAAACAACCTTTTCACTTTTAGATTGTTAAAGGAGACAGGCCGAGATGAAGTTTGGAAAGACTGATGTTGAGGGTGCTTATCGGGGAAAATATATATTTTTTTGATGGTTTTCGGAAGGGTTAAAAACGGTCAAAAACCTAAAACAGAGCAGAGCTAAGACTTTATACGGAGTACCTTACCAAGACGAATGTGGGATGGTCGATACACCTTATTTTTCTTTCTACAGTACTCTACTCTACAGTAATCTGGTAAAATTACCTTAAATATTTATTATTATTAGCACAGAAAACCTTACAGGTAGAGCAATGCTTTGGTGGCAAGGATATAAACAAAATACAAAAATTTATATTCATAGTCACATTACATAAGATTTAAATTTAACTATTCTAAAAAACATGCCAAATATAAACAATTATCCTAAAAGATACAACTATAATCAACACTCTTTACGTACAGGTTTTTTCAGGGTTCCTACATTTTGACATACTAGTACGATATTGGTGTGTGTAAGCATTCGATTTAATGAAATACTCAATTTAGATTGTATTTGATGGTTTCAACTCAACAAATAGGTCGTTAAAATTTTATTTTCTCTTATATTTATCTTCAAATATCACAAGAAATAGTTAAAGTATTATAATATTTAAGGACCCTTAAGAAATAATTATTTTTAAACGGGAGAGATTACCATTTTGAAGAGGAAATTTTGTATGAAAAATAAATCGAATATTTATAAAAGAGCCGTAGCATAATTCACGAGGAAAAAAACCTGAGCAATGAGAAGTTTTTTATAGAAAATAATCATATTTTCACTCCGGAAACATTAATAAAAATCATATTGTATAGTTATCACTATCTTTATAACTAAACTTGAATATTTTATGTTGAAAATACCATTATATGACGCATGTTGCATAAAGGGTTTTATAAGGACATAGAATAAAACATAGTTGTAAAGCATAGTCGTAAAGTTGCTTTGAAGTTATATTACTTGCTACAAAAGAAAGTAATGAGTCAGTTTTCTGTTAATTTCTCGTCTTCCAGTTATGTCAACGGCCACTGCACGTGTATATTCAGGAATGTTTGGATTAAGTGACCAGCTGGTTTACTAAAGTTCGATTTTCTTATGAGCCAGATGGTTTGTAATTGAATCATGAGGACCTCGACATAACAGCTGGAAAGAGCAATGAGCATTTTCACGAGTTTGATAAAAAACTGAATACGTCCTAAATACGTTATATAGATTACAATTTTTAGATGTCTATGAATCCTAAAATACTGATTATTTAAGAGAAAATAAAAATAATTAAGTATTAAGGATAGGCTACCTTCCTTAAATAGGATGCCAATGCATACTTATTCAATTATTAATTAATTAGGGATTTATTTCAGTCATCAAGACAAGCTGTCCTCCAATCTAAAGGACAAGTAATAATAATTTAAGTTTTAATAAGTTAAATAAGTATAATTTCTTTCACTTGATATACATAAACAATAGATCTACCCTTATTTTATAGTCTTCTAAAAATTATAGTGTAATTTTCAATATATGACATGATTTTTTCCCAAAGACGTTCAAGTATATAAATATGTTATAAACATTATCCATTCTTGTTTTACTTGAATCCAGGTAACAATTCCTTTCATTAATATTTTTAAGTATCACTTAGAGCATATAAGTACAAATAAGGATAATTAAATTATAATTTAGCAATGCAGTCGTCAGGATTGTTCTAGATAATATTCACTCTTCCTCAATTAAATTGTTATTATGATATTTTTGTTGGGTGATTTTAACCAAGCTTTCATGTCCTTTATTTGTGTTTCATGTTACCTAAAGCGAATAGAATATAAATGTAGTTAAATTTTAAGTACCTATATTATTTCGTCTGAAAACACGAAAACGAATATTTGGAGTATAGAATACCTTAAGTTTTTTTAGCTCTAACGGAAAGAAATAATCTGATTTAGAATATTTGACTGATGGTAGAAATACATATATTTCAGGTTTTTTTTAGGAAAAGAAATTCCCCTTGCGTCAAAGCAAAAAAAGCTTCGATATCATTCCCTCAACTTTAGACTTCTATTTTTGATGGTAACAGATACAGTTAGCGTAGCATAAAAGATAACCGATGTAAAAGAATAATTTATTTTATATATACTACCCATGTTTTTAGAGTAGATTCTAAAATCTAATCATTCGCAAACAGATTTCACTATTAGTTATATTAATATTAATGCAGTCACCTTTCCATTTAAACGGCACAAGAAACTTTTGTAGATCGTAGAACTTTATCGTGACGATCAAAAGTAATGATCTTTCTCAATATGCGAAATATTGGAACTCCAATCCTTCTCACCAAGAACGGCTCAAAATGAACTTTTCTTAAGTTTAACGGAACGGTCGTTAGAGGGCGTTCCGCGCTCCTCCTTCACAACTTTTCGAGTATGCGATTGAGGCGTCCAAAGAAAACTTTCCGCGACTCTCTTAACTTAGAGACGACCCCCTCCGACTCAACGAGGAAATCTTAGAATGAAGACCTATATAGTGGGTGCCGTAGGGTGTCTGCGAAACAGGAACGGCACATGTCACCAAAACGGTGTGAATATTGATCGCTTTCAGTAGAGGGGATGTGGGGGTCTGAAAACCGTCCCGCAATTGAGCAGCGCGGCAGTCCTGGCTTATAGTTACTCCCTCGGACAGTAAAGGAGAGTGGGGTGGGGTGGGGGTAGAGAAATGGGGGGGGGAGGGGGAATAGCGTGCGGAACAAGGGTTTGCGGAAGGGAGGAGGGAAGGACTAGAGAGTATAGAGGCTTAGCGCGATGCAGGTGGTTATCCTACCCTCCGAAAGGTGGCACGGCAATCGCCACGCGGCTCACCCTCTTTCGTACGGAATGTTTTGCCGTCAGTCTGATAGCGGAGGTTTCGGTGTGTGCGCCGTTGTTTTAAACGTGGAACAGATCTTTATTAACGGAAAGTGAGTTTGGTGAAACGAAACTCTTTAAGTGGGATTTGGAGGAAAGGAAGAGGTGGTCTTCCTTCTCTTCGGGAGGAGTCGGAGGCGCGGACGCAAGTTTGAGGTGAGTTTTTGGAGGAAGGGTGAGTGGGGGAGGAAAAGTTGTCCCGAATATTTCGCCGTCAAATGGCCGGAAGCGGTGGATGGCGAAGGTCAGATTGGGTCGTCTGATCTTTGTTTTGGTTTTGCTGAAAGTTGTCGAAGCGAAGTTTATTCATCGTATTTTATCGTAAGGATTTAATGGGATACCTTACCAAGTGAAGTTTGTGCGCCGATAGGGTAGTGTTCTCGTGCGATCTCTTGTTTTGGTTCCGCGATGTTGAATAGGAATTCAGAAGTTCAAATGCATACATTTTTCTCGACGTAGGCAGATCTTTCGTAATTTACGAATTTGCCCTATATGCCTTTGGGTTTGACAAGCTCCCATTCATACACTCTCGATTAGGAAAGATGGATAATTCGTATTTCAGAAATAAATTATCCAACGACTTAGATGCATATCTCTGTGGTATAACATCACCTTCAGGTTCCGTCAAACGAAAGATCAGGTCAACCAATAATGATTTGGTGAGGGAATTTTGAAACTGAATATAGGATTCAGTTCATTCAGTATGCCTTGATTACTATCATATTCCAAGTAAACCCATCTAAACTATTCTATTGAAAAGGAGTTTTCATCTACTGCTATTTTCTTCCATTTTCGCCCTAAAATATCCACTTATGACTATAAGGAAACTATAGAAATATGTACGGATTCAAATTTATTGTATCCTAAAAATAATATATGAACTTATATACAGTTCCCGTAGGCTGACGTCAAATAATCTTGTTTTCATAAATTTGCTATTTTTCATCTCTTTCGCAGACTTCAGTGGAAAATAACTCAACAATACAGCCTCCAGTGAGCTTTTGCTATTTTTTTGGTAGAGTCCTACTTCCAAAGAGTAAAATACTTAAAATTTATTATGGATAACCTGTCATAAAAGATTTGTTTTATATCGATATTTTCTTCGAAAACGGGTTTGTTCATGAATAATACGCAGGCGAAGGCATTTTTTTACCAAGGCTCTCCTTCAATCTTTTGTCCTTTTTCTGGTTTTCTTGAAATATTCGTTCAGGCTGAGGGCAAAAGATTCCAAACATTCCGAAGTTGTTTTTTCCTAAAAATGTGATTCGGAGAACTTTTTCGACGTACTTTTTGTGATTCCGAAACAATGAATAAAATATGTTGACCTTTGCGATCGAAATTTCTTTGGGAAAAATGATAGATTGTGTTTTCCTTCGAAATAAAAATCGATGCATCCAATATTCCCAAAGTATATGTTTTGTTGTGTTAAAAATTAGAGGAGAAATTAGTTAAATAGTTGATAAAAGAGATAAAGAAAGTAGACTTTACTTTAAATGTGAACGAAACTATTCTAAACAGATATCCGTCAATGTCCATCGGTGATATTACGAATATAAAAATATTTTAATAATTAAAAGATATCGACCTCCTAATTTTGCGTCATATAAATTCGGGAACTTTTATATTCTCATTCGTTGTTATTTACGTATGTTGCCAGGGTTACCATATCATACGAATTCGTATGATATGGTATTATTGATGACCAAAAGTAATAAAAGTTGTTTAGCAGTAAGAAGAATAGTAGAAAAACTAGATGCGACATAACTTTCCCAATTGACGAATCAAGGAGCGGTAATTTATTAACTCGGTGGATTAGAGTATTCAATAAATGAATGGTTGCCATGGATGAATGAATGGCAAATGGTTTTTTATAAAATTCTTAAAAATTATTAAAAGATCTCTTGAGATAGAATACTTAGGATTTCTTTGCGAGTTAGGAAAAAGATCTTCAATAAATTAGATCTAATTGGATAAAAAATCTTAGTCTAAATTTTTCTCGTTAAATTAAATTAAGCAAAAAGTCTGAAATTTTAAAACTGATTTCTCTCATATAATGCTGTCGTATCATTTTTAACCAGCAGCGGTATTGAGTGTATAGGAATATATACATGAACTACTTTTTTCCAAAATTGAATCTTGAAAATTCGATTTGACGTATTGAAGAATATTGTTCGTAAATACTAATGTTAAATGAATCGATTCAATTAGAATCTTTATATGCCCCATAAAAATTTATCGATTTCTACAACGTATAGCAAAATTATAAAATTCTATTAATAAATATTGCATTGTATGAGTAGTACTTTTCCAGTTCGTTCAATCATTAATTTTCTCGCGTTTTTAGTATATTGTATCATAATCACAATTGTTTTCAGTTTAGTGGACGTAATACTCCCTGATAACTTATAATATCCATTCATATAGTAATTCTCTAAATTTATGTACTATTAATGATGATACATCATTTTACTTAGTTGTATTTGCATTTATATTATCAAACTCCTGTAAATGTAAAATATGACAAAATGTAATACCAGCTCAAAATACCAATTAACACCTTTTAACAGTTACTAAAATTAAAATGTAGCATCTGGATTAAAGTTTACACCTTTTTCAACTATATTCAAAACACTATCGCAGATTTCGTCACCTTGGAAACTTCGGGGATGTTATCAAGGAAATCGGCTCGCGAATCCATCAAGGTGAAGAACATAAACGCAATGGGATTCGCAACGTATCTTCATACTCCGCTGGCTCTCGAGTGACGCCATGCGTATTTCCGCCTTCAACAAATCATGACGTCGAGACGTCCATTCAGTGTACGTGCGATGCATCTCTCTTCCGATTTATTTCGTTTCGCCCCGACAAATCCCGTCCAGCTTTTCGAGGGACCAGAGATAAGTCCGCGATGAAATGTTGGCCTTGTTTCGAAGTAGCATTGTCCTTAACAGAGGATCGTGTGTGGGAGTTCAAGTTAAAGGCTAGGATAGACCATTGGGGCGTGATGGACTCGACGTGCGTCGTCTCATGCAGTAAGGGAGATAAGGGGATATTTAAAAAGGGGAAAACGATGAGGGGAGATTATTATCTGTTTGGGTGCCATGTGCTCATCTTCGGCCCCGTTTGATTCTGCAACCTGGAGTGGTCGCTATCGCCTCGTGCACTGCGATGCAGTTGCTTAAGAATAGGATATTTTACAGGAAAATTGAAAACAATCAGTTTCACGAAGTACCAGCAGTGATATTCGGAGATTAAATTGAATTATAAATAGAAATTCACTTCTATGGTGTGCCATGGTCCGTAAAACTTTCCCGATCGGCTAATGTTTCAATTCAGCCAATCCGATATACTCATTTCCATATCTTACGTTTTCACTTAAAACCAATATATTCCCTTCAATACTATGCAAAACCTGGATTCAGGGTTTGTGATTCAATTACACTCTCACTTATAATATTCTTAATACTTCAGATAAAAAGTTGATCACCGAGGGATGTATAATTTCCTAATCTTCCAATCTGAGATCAAATTGATATTTACGGTCCCTTGGACCATCATTTGTTTTTCTATAACTACGTTGCTACGTGAAGTTTGTTATTTTCATCAGAGAATAATAAATTGTAGTGAATTTCCGATGGGTTCTAGTGAAAACCGTGAAGCCATAGAGGAGAATAATTTGACATTCGCCGATGAGATTTCATCCGAATAGATTAAAAACATTTTAGAGTAAAACTAAGGAGTCCATTGATCTTCTACGTCGCACATATGCGATCAATACTTCCTTTTCCTTAATGAAACTTTTAAATTTGTTGAGCGATGCTTTTTTCAGAACTGTATACGAAAGACACGGAGAGATCTTTAAAATTACCTCCTCGGGGAGCATAATACTTTAATCTCGAAGTATATCGTTTGAAATGGAGCTATTATATGGTAGATTTATTGGTCTTGTAACCTCTTTTTCTAGGAGTCTACGATAGCTTCTCTTGGGGAAGGACATCTGATATCTTTTCCCGAAACTAATCTGCACTGATTCTATAGGCCCTAGAGCGTGACCGTGGGGGACAGGGTTCAGAGGACGCGTTGTTGCCGTCTTCATACCCTCCAATTGTTCCCTAGACACTAGAAACTCGGTTAATCTCTCCTTTTTTTGTTGCCATGGATTTTTTGGCCGTATATCCCCTCCGATTTAGAGCAATGGGTCTTGTAAATCACTCCTTTCGCCCTGAATGAGGCCGTCTACGGAGTTCATGAGAATCATACGCGGAATGGGCGTTTCTATTTTTATCTATTTAGGTTAAAGGTCAGCGTAGCCATAAAAGAGAGGTCGAATTTCATCGACATATTATTTGATATTAGATGGGCAATTAGAAATTTAAGATGTCTCTTCTTTGTTTCGGAAACTTTAATAAATAATTCGACGTCATTATTTCATGTTTCATATAATTAGAAAGAGGATATTCGCGAAATTTCGAAAAAGAATATGCGTTCCCAATTGAAAAAATTGATGAATTAGTTTCATATTTTTGTAATTGTGAATATGAATAATATAAATTAACATTAGTACGAACAGTTTGATTTGGTATGATCCTTAACTACCGGAGGAATTCGAAGAAAATTAGGTACCACCATCAACCAAAATTTTAAAAGCAATACCGAAGTATATGAGTCTATATTACTGATTAATTTTTAAATTTAACTTTTGTCAACTTCATTTTAATATTTCTTGCAAATTATTTTCAGTTTCAAGGTCATGATACGTAAAACTGTGATGGATTTTAGATCTCCATTTGTATACATTTTACTTTACAAATGGAAAGTTATTACTCAAATAAATATACCCCCTGAATAGGAAAATGCTTTTGTCAGTAAAGGTACTCTATCCTTTCAGCATAAGAGACCATGAAAGTGGAGTAAAATTTGAACTGAAACCGTGGTAGTTGAGTACAGTGAGTATTTTTGCAGCAGTTTTATTTCCGGAAAGAACGAGCTCTCGTTTGTTATAAATGGGCGATATAATTCGTGAAATACATTACATTCTTTTTTCACGGATTCGACGTCCGTGAAGGCAGACCATCTCGTGTCAGCGCATTCGTTCGCTCCGTGTAATATATCGCACTCTGACGTCCGCAACGGGTTTCCTTTTAATTTTAATGTACCGTCGTCAATTTATGGGACGCACGTTTTCCCCGGAAAAATTTTTGCGTGTTCCACGAGTTTCGTAATTCGTCGGTCGAAAGCACTCGTAAAGTGAGACCATAAAAATTGGACAATCCCGACGTTTAAATGTGTAACAGCAGTAATTTTGGGCTGTGAGATGAGTGATTGAATGTATTCGCTGAAAAAGCATCCATGTTTCTTTAAGCTTTCGGGTTTATCCAACGGAGCGCTTGAATTAAAAACCTACGACTATGCATATATCTATTGCTTGTATTTCTTTAGACTTCTAGTTATTTAAATACGTCTAGTTTTAAAAGTCAAAACTTGTAAAGTTTTAAATTGGAAATTTGATAGATTCATTAAAATATACGTTTATTTATTTTTAAGACATATTCTTGGTTGTTATTAATGAAACCGGTCGACAATAATGCTTTATAATACAATTTTGGAGTTAACTATATCAATTTACTAATTGGATCATTTTTCCCTCCATCCAATTTTAGCATAACCGATTGAAATTTAACAAGGAATTTTACCTTTGATAATGACTACTCGTATTATTACGCATATATTAATGGAATTAATAAAAGCCGAACCTATGTTTCGTCGTAGAAAAGTATAAAAAATTAGTACCCTAAAATGTTATCGTAAATTACTTTGATAAAAGTTAATTTATGTTTTTGGAACCAATTTATATTTCTAGGCGGTTAAAGTACGCGCATATAAAAATACGAGTTTATTTAAAGAATGAGCGTCATTTACAAAAAGAAGCCTAAATTCTACTCAATATCCAGGTAGGAATGAAAAGGAACAAAAAGTTTTGTTCGTAGTTGTTTTCATTTATAATCAACACTTTTATACGAGTGACTTAGGGAGGTATAAGAATTGTTATGGTAACATCACCACCTACGAAGTACGATGAAGTCATTAAGTTTTGGTAGTAGATCAGTATCAAGGTCTGAACCACTTTTACACCTTAAAGGTTAATGGACTTCTTCCACCTTTAGATTCAGTAAGTTCAATAAAGCGAAGAATAAATAAAGTTTCCGAGGCAACTGAAGCTTTCAAAAAGGAAGGCACCATTCATTTAAGTAATTATTATAATGAAATCGCTTTCTTATTAATCATTGATTTCATCTTGGTATCGTCCTCGACACCGCTACAAAAATACGACAAATAAGTCGGTGTGGAATAGAAAGAACGACTTCTTTCACCGGTGCCGTAACTCACATTATTCCTTCATCGGCCTACCAAAAAGAGGAAAGGTAAAGGAAGCTCAAATCTGTCTTCTCCGCCAATCGATTTGAAAAAAGAAAGGCCTTTTTCCGCGAAAAACGAAATGACGTGACTCCGTTGTGCTCCGCTATAATTGCAGCTTTAAAGGGAAAGTTTATTACTCACCGGTGATTGTTTCCACGATCTGCTGTCACGCTCTTGCAACGAATTCAACCGTTTTTATATTGTTTCTCGAGATAATCTGTCCGCGATCGAGATCCCTATTTTTATTATCAATCTTTTCGAATAATTCATCGGCCTTTTTCATGGTTGGTCTCTTTCGTTTTCGTCATCTCTGCCTGTTGTTAGACCTCTAAAAGCTGTAGCTAATTTCCGTTGCTCGGAAAGATCTTTAAATGTAACCTAGTTACTTCGTTCCAAGATGAAAAAGTCATTTAGTTTTTTCTATATCGTTATACATAATCAAATATTGGATGATTGAAAATAATACGTGTGCAACAACGATGCGTTCTAATAGGTCGAAGAACTTTGTGGAATAAAGAAACTAAGTACTCGAATGAAAATAGAAAATTTTACCGAAAAATATAAACAGTTTTCACGTATGATTAAGAATTTGGAAAGATTCCATTTCACTATTTCTATCTTTAAAATTTCGGAGTTTTATGTGAAAGCGATACAGTTGCGTAAAGCTTTAATAATTACGTAAATTTTTGCGTTTATTACAGTTTGATGATGAGTTTACCGCCAGGAGCATTTAAGGATAATTGTAAAGCCCTTACGAGATTCTGTTTGACTTCTTTATGAACGTTCAAAAGATTTCTTCTTTACGATCATTATTTTTATGCTATTATCTATATCCCGATCTTTTTGAGTGCGCTTTTTTTAAGGTTATTCACTCGTACTCTGTTGCCCTTTCTTCCAAACATTTCTGCCTCTTAATTTCCATCTTTTCTTTCCTTCTCACCTCATAACCTGAGTTGACCTTTACTCTTCGGATTCTGTTTTGACGTCTCTTACAAATGTCAACTGAAGGATGAGTGGCTGGTGAAAGGTCCATGGAAAAGATCTTGAGAACGACGAAAAAAAATCACCTTTTCGAAGTGAAAGATTTTATGAAAAACAAGGCGAATAAGCAGGTACAACTTTATATATATATATAAAAGTTGATTTTTGAAATATTAAATAGATATACATATTCTTATTGGGTATTCGGTCTCTCAATTAGATAGTAAGGAAAGTTTCTTAATACTAGAATGCATATTCAATGTGAACAGTCTGAAAATTTGCTGTTAATTGTATGGAATCAAATGGAGTTTCACTCTTATTTTTATTTAGATAAAAAGAATAATTCTAGACTTCATTTCAAACTTCGTGAAAGATAAGCTTCACTTAAAACAATAGAATATTTGTAATTCGTAACCAAAATTTTAGACATCAATTCTAGAAGAGAATTTTTATATTCATAGAAAGTTTGGAAGGGTTTATGGTCAGTTCAATTCAGTTAGTACAGTTTTTTTAGTTTCAAAGAAATAAAGAGTCATAATATTCTTAATTTTTAATCAGCTTACTGTACAAGTCATTAAATTATAGAGTATAACCAAGTGTAATTATGCGCCCTGTTTAAAGAAATACTGCGAGAATATATTCCTAGTATTCGATGATATATTAAGAAAAAGTGAATGTAAAATTATAATAAAACGGTGTCTTATCAATAAACAAAATCCTATGGAATTATTAATAACTTTAACAACGAGGGTGCGAATGATGAAGGAAAAAGAAACTCTTTCTATCTTACGTAATTATTAATTATGATTCTCTGGCGTTTCGTAAAAATTTACTGGATGATAGGAAGTCAACCGGTACCATGGTGATTTTGTTATGCAATAGAATCATAAAGTACTCTTGAAAAAATTGATAGTATTAAATGTATTCAAATTTCCTAGATAAACTTTTAATATCTTACGCCTTTGAATGGAATCGAATGATATGGATAAATAACAGAGGTTAAAGGCAAGCATTGATGGCGAGGAGAGTTAAAACTTTGAAGGTAGGGAAGGAGACAAAACAGGTGAGTATTGAACCGCGTGCCCATACGGTGCACGCGAACCAAAGATAAGGATCAGGGCGTGCGGGGAGGGTTGCGTTGAGCCAGGCGAAGGTCTCCCACAAGTCTAGCCTCCGTCTTCACTCGAATTCGACTAAGAATTCTTTTCGCGTATCTTCTGGAATTCCAGCAGTTTAGAATGAGATGCCTCGGAGTAAACTAGGACGGCATCCTGCGGCATTCCGTAGCATTCCGCATAATGGGCGAAATTTTTCTCATGGGCTTCTTTCCAAAATTTATTTCCATCGAAAGGTACTTGTTTGCGAGTGGATGGGAGCACTGGAAAGGAAATGTCTCTTGGGGTTTCGAGAATCTTTTATCTTTCGGGAATTTCCACGTCCGTATGTTAGGAGGATTTCCTTCTTGTGTTTCTACACGTACTAGAGTAGAATCTAAAATGATCGGGGGAAATCTGGTGGAATAGTACACGTCAGACCTTCTTTGAGTTCGTTCTCGGGGAAGGCGACTTTTTAACTAAAATATTCTCTTTGTATACTTTTTTAACTATTGATTTTATTTTGGTAACAGGTTTTTTTTGTACGCTGTCCAATGAATTCCACCTGCGAGTTCCATAATTTGAAAAAAATATTTATAATTAAATATTTTGTCAGTTTTCAACTCTTCCTACATCTTAAAATAGGTTATGTGAGTTAAAAATGATGTTGGTGAAGTTTTCTGTGGAATGGAAAATAAAATCAATTTATATTATATATATATATATATATGTATATATATATGTATATATATATGTATATATATATATATATATATATATAATCTTCTTGAAAAAATCGTACATCGTCCATTTTTAGTGGCGTTCAAATAGCGTTCCGTCTCTTGTGGAGTTGAGATACGTTGGATAATTACAATGTTATATTTAAAGGAGGGATGTATTGATTAAGAAGCCTTGAACTTCGCGAAAATTGAACTTTGAAACACGATAAATTCATAGAATGTTGTATTTACTTAGCGATTACTCATTATCTCAAAGGTTCGCATGGAAATGACCCTGAACGTCCAATGTATTTTATTACCCATATAATCAATCGAAAGCCGTCAAATAAAATAGCAGAACTTCCTCGCAGTTGTCATAAAGACGTCTCTTCTTCGAGGGGAATAATTCCTTCTTCGGGACTCACAAATCTGTCAATCTTTCATTCTCTCCCGCGCAGAATGTTTACGCCGGCGAAGGCGCGCCGTTTCCATGGCGACCGATCGCCTCCTAGGCCACGTGATCCCAACTCCCCCCCAACGAGTGCTTCGAAATTCTACGTGCATGTCTTTGGTGACCTGAGAGACTTTGGAAAGAGTTCAGACGTAAACCATAAATGTCACGCCGAAGGAAACGAAAGAATTTATACGTGGTTATTAAACCGTTTCCGGTGGAGATATTAACCCCTTTTACTCTCCTCGAAATTCATACCTGGAAGCTGATTAAGCAATGTATACAATTCGAGTGTGGAGGACATAATTTTATTTCAGAGATAAATCTTGAATCGTATATATCTGGATTCCTTTAGCACACGATATAAAAGGTTAACTGCTTCATTAGCGTTGTAATTCTTACGTAGAAACAATTGAATGATTTCAATTGTTTCTCTCATCTTTCCAACAAGTTACGCTGGCAACCAGTGTTGGGGTTTGCAAGTGCCATGGAATAATCCACTTTAGAGTCCTTCCTGACGTTGATGAATCGACTCTACGAGAGCCTATTTCATACTCAAGAAACCCTTACCATATCGTGCGAAAGAGGGTTTAATCACAGGAAAATTATCACGAGTTTTACGTTGAGAGATACACGCGTATTATTTTTGCTACAGTGCGATAACATTAAATAAATCCATTAAATTAGCAATCCGAATTTAATGGCACTAAAATTGCAGTATTTTTTTTGGGATGGTACCGTTGCATTTCTATTGCGGGAAAAGTTTTTCCTATTTATTTGTATGCTCTGATAAATATTACAGGAGGAATGAGATTAAAGAGTGATATTATTTACTTTACCATCTACTTAATTAGGTGTTAGTGAGTGAAGGTACTTAAGTAAGACATGGCCGGATCTCGAGCCCAAAGCTCTAAATTGCCGATCAGTTACTCTAACCAATTGGACAATCCTTAATGAGAAAACATAGGATTCAAAATGAGATAATTCATTATTATGGCAAGAGAAGAATTTATTAATATTTTCAAGAAAACGTTATATTTGACTGTCTGATCCCACAATCAGATGAGATTTATACATGTGTTTCAATATCGTATGGCTTAAATACGACGATAAAGCAAAAAAAAACATTAATCAATTTAGTTGTATTGTTAACTTATTCATCAGAGATGCAACCACTGTATATGAATGATCGTTTGGCTTCGTCATTTTTTCAATAAAAAAAATTTTCAATCCCCAAAAAATGGACACGAGGTTCTTTAAGGTAATATAAAATAATATATCCATTCATCATTGTTTGAATCAGGGTATTACTTTTCATTTTCCAAAACTTCCTAACATCAGATCATTCACTAACCCTTTTGCTAAAAAATAAAATTATCGAGCCTGAAAAATCGTAATATAACTCGTGAAAACGTCTTGTCTAAAATTTCTCTAACTTAAACCCATTAAGTCTCAATATATTCCATAATGCGTCATCACAAGAGACTGCGGTTACAACAAAGCATCATGAATACGTGTAGAATCTGGACACGGAGTACGTGAGATACACTTTTCGGTGTGGATTTTTTTAAAAAAAGGCGCAGCCGTGCGTGGGCATTGGAGGCGGCAAAAAGGGAGAGAGGATATCGAGTGTGTGTGAGGAAAAAAGAGAGGAAAAATTAAAGGGAAAGTAGGTTGGAAAGAGAGAAAAAAGAGAAATTTGTTGGTTAAGAGAGGAAAGAGGGATGCGAGGGTTTGCCACGTCATGCGTCAAGGGATGTACAGGCGGCGTTGCCACATTCACCCCAAGCTTAATTCTCATACGTCCACCCAGCCTCCCTCATTCTGCCACAGTTTCGCCACCCCTCTCCAACCCCTAAAGGGTAAGGGATGTGGAGCAGATTTGCAGGCACGTCCTTATATATAGGGAAGACCCACAGGGGACTTTAAATCCCTTTTGGAGAGTGTTCTCAAAAAGTACGAGGAACAGATGTAATAGTTTAATTTGCTTAGAGGAACACGATACCTGAATAGCATTCTATGCGTAAGTGGACTATTTAAAAAAAAAAAAATTCAAAAAGCCTCTTCTAAGGAGAATATATGGTGCTAAATGGTTCAATTTTCAAGGATTTTTTTGTGGAGGAATAAATTAGGGGTTGGTTCTTCTTAATTTTTCGAAGTTAACATTAAATTTGACTCAACGTTATGGTGAATTATTTTCGTTTTTCTTTGATTTTATATGATGCATTTGGAGTTTGCGATGTACATAATAAAAATTACATACTGATTAGCGATTAAAAGATAATTTAACGGGATCCTTATTCAACGCATTTTTATAATTTTAATTAAGTGATATTTGTGAAGATTTTTAGGTACACATTTTTATATTCTTATAGATTACAATTTTGATACAATCTTTTACAAGGATAGGTATATTTGAAACTTACCTATTTATCATATTTATATTTATAATACATATTTCATAATAATTATCATATTTTGATATTTCTTTATTTAACATAGATATTTATTTATTCATCATAGATTATTTATTTGTCATAGATACTTATTTATCTATCATAGCACACTAATGTGCGTTTCTTTCGATTTAGTGATACAAACAAATTTCTTCAGAAAAAATGTCGAAAGAACATTGCTATTAATTAAAAAGTCTTGTATTATATTGTGTTGTGATTTAGAGAATATACGAATATTTGCTTTCAATTGTTTTTGGATTATTTGTAACAAAAAATACGTAACATGAGTTTTTTATTGTGTGACCTTTGTATTTATAAACGTTGCGTATATACTTCATTCTGCAGAGAATGATATCGGAATATTCAACTAGAGGATTGTAGAATTCTCTCTTTTCCTTATTTGTGAAAGTTCCAAAACCCTTTGGCTTCAAAGAGGGATGCGTAATGTGCTAAAGGTTGTTCCGAGGAAATCTGATTTCGCAGAACCGCAACGTTTTCCCCAACTTCTAGGTCGGTGGGATGCTTTGGGAGTTCCGCATTTCTTTCTCTCCATTGCTTATTTAGATACTTTTTCGTTCCTTCTATGCTCAAGCCATTACAAATCTCATATTGATTATGTAATTTAATAAGAATTTTCTGTATTACCTAAAATCTTGGACATTTTCATAACTTGATGTTCAATTTCATATGAAATAATGGAATCTATAAAAATCTCTCTCCTCATAAATTACTGTAGAATTATATTGTTTCTTTTCACTTAAAACGAATTCATTCTTAGTTCCATTTTAATCATTTGTTGTAAGTGAATTAAACAAGGGAAAATTACCTCATTCCTCATCTTGTCCAGCTTTTTTTTTCTTTTGAGCTCAGTTGCATAGAATGAAGTTTTAAGATAAACTTGATTCAAGACTTGAAACAAGATTCAGTCTTCTGAATGGAGAAGAACCAAAAAATAAATGTTTCCGATTCTTCAACATCAATTTAATCATTTAGGAGAAGAAAACTCCTTTGATTTTGACATTCCGTTCCCTCGAGTACATGAGTTATTTCCTCCAACTTATTGCGCACATCAGTTGACTCTGCTATGGTAGAGCAATCACATGGCCGATTACTCCTGGAATCGATTTTTTTTCTCAAACGCAAGCGGTTCTTTATAATTCATCATGGGTGTGGCATTCATCTGTCGAAAGTACCAAAAGTTTACGAAGTAGAAAATTACCAAGTTATGCGTTATTGAAAGGTATCGATTGCGATTCACCGTAAAATATAATGATCGGAACCATTAAAGACTCGTCGATTGTTGTTGCACGCTTCTTTGTTGGTGCGTCAATAATAGAAAATCATGAGATGAAATCGATGTTGAAGAAGCGGAAACATTAGCAGTTCAGATAATTACTGATAAAGCACTATAAACTTTCCAATTTATCTTCGTCTTTAGTGAGAGGGAACATAACATTGAAGATTACATTACATATTCTCTTTACTATGGAGTATTATCTTTACTATTGAGAACGTAAAGAAATGAGTGATTGCTTAAATGGGAATACAGTTTATCTTATATGATGAGAAGAGGATTTCTGACCGTAAAACTTGTAAAATAGAACAAGAATTTCGTATACTTCATGGGCTCAGGACTTTGATATATTTCATCACTTGTTAGAAAATTGTAACGCAATAAAAATCAGGAACGCATTCCTAGAATAACCTCAATAAACTCATAATTAGAATGCATTACACATGATGGAAGGCAAAAATAAGAAGATAAAATATCCTTCGCACACTTCCACAGATTTTTATTCTCGCAATTCATAAATTACGTAAGTCTTAATACTTGTTAAATATCCCTTATTATCGTTTAGTAGATTCATTTTTTTCTTGTCGATACGAAATTATATTATTTATCATTTGCATATCTTATCCTCCATTATCTTATAAAAATCAATCAAAATCAATTATTCTTTTAATGAAAATACAATTCTTTTTTTCTTCACAAATGGGGTAAAAACATAGGATTTCATAAGAGAATAGTTTAAATCTATAACATCGGAGAAATTTAGGAAGGATGTCAACTGGAATCAGAAATATTCATGTTTTTAGGAATCGCGGAGACCGATTCAGTCTGAGTCGTGACGACGATCATTATTTCGCTCACGGAATCCGTTGTCGGAGGTTAAGAAATCCAGGTCGTCTCCAATCGATGCTCTTCATCTCCAATCCATTCCACGAACTCCCTTTGAAAAGCACCCGATCTTGATTTCTCTCCCATTGGAGCAACGTTTTTCGATAACAATTGACAAATCGATTCTATTTTCTTCATTTCATCCACCTCATTTATTTTCTATTCAGAGAGGAGAACGACGTAACTTTGAATATTAAACGAACTATAAAGAATTTAATGACCTACGAAACATATTTTCATGTTTATGGTTCCCATAAAAAAATGTTAGAAAATATTATTCGGAATTAAATCCTAATATCAAAATGAATTGATTCTTCGTATTTGCTATAAATAACTCGCATTGAATTATGTAAATAAATAAATATGAAATTATTACTTTTGGTTATGTGTTCCTTTGCTCTTATGCTCTTATAGTTATAAGTATAAATAGATATAAGTTACGTAAGCGGTGAGTTAAGAAAAGTTATTGCTTTTAAATAATTTAATATTTCCTTTTTGTATTCATAACTTATCGGGGAAATATTTGTTTCTCAAACCTTTATTTCGTTTATATTTTATTGTTATTTTTTCGAAGCGTTTTCAAGAGATAATTTGCACGAATCACATTTAATTTCCTATAAATGTGTTAATACTAATACCTCCTTGAATAGAGCTATTTTTGCGAGGATGAACGTTGGGCGTTGTTGAGAACTTTTATGTGGTTGTATGGAAGACTCGACTTCTTAGTTACGACCTTCGTATCGATTCGAACGACCTTCCTATTTTCGCGGGAACCCCTTTCAACGGATTCCCATTTTAGTTCGCGTGTCTCATAATTACGAAATTGAGGGAATCTTGTCCATCAGTACATGGGAAACGTTCAAGCGAAAATCATTCGACAAACGTTTCGGAATACGGAGTGAATCGATAATAAAAATCTATAGATAAAGCGATAGAACAGAGATATTTGCTTTTCATTCACGTTGAAATTATTTTATATAATTCGTTATCATTTTATCTTTATGACATCTTTTTAACACATTTTAACAATCTACATCTACGAAGAGAAATGTACTTCAAACTAAATTAAAGGTTTCGACATTAAGGATAATTACTTCAGGATAATTTGCTTTGATTTAATGCTAAATATTCACAGCGATTTGAACGTACAGAAGATGAAGGTTCTTTCACATGTTGATTCTAGCTTATATTTGTTGCATATTATTTTAATAGCTTGAATTTATTTCGTAAAGTTCAAGTTATTAATCAATTTAAAAAGTCAATTTCAGGTGAAAGGAATTCCATATAATTCATAGTTTTTTATGAATATCTATGAAAGAAAAAATGAAGAATATATGTTTAGGATAAAGCAAAATTCTTGAGGAAGGATGTGAAAAAGTGTTACAGATTATTCGTTGCCTAGTCCCTGCATAAATCATGTTGATGTTATATGCATATCAAGCCCTATATCAACTGAAGAGACTCATAGAATAAGGAAACTTTGTTCTATTTCTGCTCTGTACAAAATTCTGTACAGCAATGACAGAAGTGAGTTTAAATTATAGTCTTTTTTCGTGAGAGGTTGAATCTTTAGTTTTCAAATACATATACAAATGCATATACAAATACATATACAAATACATATACAAATACATATACGAATACATATACAAATACATATGCAAATACAGTAAGATTCACTTTCAATAAAGTGCAGTTTTCTAATTCATGGCTTAAATGGCTCTGTTTAACGTAATCATTTTATCCTCAGCAGTTTCTGCTTTTAAAATTTATCAACTTGTGGTCGAATGTTGTTGGTCATCCAAAAGCCCAAACTGCGTATTTTACGCTTCGTTTTCTTTGGTCCTGTTTACTGATGTTTTTCAACCTTCCTTTAGCAAGCACTAGCTTGAAGACAAGATGGAGGTCGAGGGTTTAAAACACAAAGCAAACTTCCCACCCTCCCCCCTTCTGCATTTCGAGTGCAAACGTTGGAAATCGATCAGTTTTCCTTCCCTCCGTAGACGAATTACGTTCATAAGCCCTCTTTCAGTGACCCCTCTCTTCTTCAGCAGCCGCCAGGGGGCACCGCCCTCGGGCCAAAGCTCTCGTCCAACTATTAGATCACTCACCCTCCTCCGCATCTCTCATTATTTGCATCGTCCGCTAATTAATTGCACTCCCCACACCCTCCCTCGCAACCTCCTCTTCGAGATCTCGAGATTTTTTTTTCAAGGGGACTTCAACGGGGGTTGAAAAATATGGAAGTTGACTTGGAGCCGAAAAAATGGCCAACTTCTATTCATAGACGTTTTTGAAGTCACTCCTTTTGATCTAGGTGTCCTTCGTTGCCGAGATCTCGTCGCTGAAGGCTTTTTAAATTTTTGATTCATTATCCCTTTAGAATTCTCGCGAGGAGCTGTTGAATATTAGCGCTAATGAACCGGCTGCAAAAGATCGCTAGACGAGGGGGAGGGATTGTATCTCGAATTCATCGCTCTAGAGACATTAAGGGATAATTGGTCGTGATTTAATTTTTGGCTTACCCATAAGTATCTGCTACTTGTTCCGAGAAATAATTACCGATTAAACTTCGAAAAAAGATTTATAATGTTCTCTCGATTAAGATAGAATGATGATTTGATATAATAATTATGATCTATAGCTTAATGTTACGTAGTTAAATGTTACTGGTTTAAAAAAACTGATTTATTAAATATTTCGTAAATGTGTCACGTATATAAGTTAGCTGTTACATATGGTTTGAATTCCATAAACGAAAGCTGAAACTATACCCACAAATGATTTAATTTTACACTAATTTGGCACAATTTTAAATGCGAATATAGTTTATAAGTAATTTTTGCAAATGTTTCAAATCATGAATTAGAAAAGCTCAAAAGTTCGAAAAGTTTTGCTACATCAAATCGTTAAACGACTAGATTTCAAATTATTGAATTTTTTAAAGTCAGTTATTGAAATAAGTATCGAAAAATATATGTAAATGGACATCAGGATAGTGAATGTAAAAATTATAATTCCTCATGGAATATATGTTAAAATATTTATAGTTAAGACTTTGTATCCTTATAATTAAGGACACAAAGTCACCGTGCATGCAGCTATAGTCTCAAGGAAGAAGGAGAACTACGGTATGACAATCCATAAATTAATCTTTTGCAAAGCGAAACTAGTAAGCATGATCATAAACACAATTAGAATATTGAGTAAATAATGTTCATAAGAGAGTATTTTCACGCATATTTTTATCGAAAAAGAACTATCTTCAAGAGTCGTAATTGACTCCTCTTCATAACTATTGTCGGGGTTAGTACTTCAAGTCATCTTCCTTAAGATAGGGTGCATTGTCAACCCCTCGGCGAAAGACTGTGATGAGCTCTGAAAGGGGGACGTCTTAGATGCAGTAAGGAGTGGGGCATCCATGGGATAAAATGAAGCCTTTTATTCTTTTACGAACTAGTTCGTACGGACAAATCCAGATAAGTTCAAAGCTTGAAACTTGACCTCGGATAATCGCATGACCATTTAAAAGCATTTGATATGATTTTAATTCGAAAGAATACTTTAATCTCGGTAGCTTTCATTCTGTCGTAAACAATCGTTTGATATTATGACGAGGAAATTGGATATAAACAGATGATAGATGATTTTTTCTGTCCTGTTCAAATGATGCTTACTGGAACATAAATAAACATACTTTTAACATAAATAAAACCAACATACTTACTGGAATATAAATAGTAATTATGCTTCAGAGGGATATGCAGTACTAAAATATTCTATTTTTATTTTACATAATACCTAAAATTTAATAGATGAACATTTTAATGAAATACATTCTTAAGAAGGCGTCACAACGAAAAATCTAACATTATCTCCTTTAAAATGGAAGAAAACGCTTTCATAAATATTTCGTTGATATTTTTTTATCGAAGGTAAATAGATCGCTAGCTCACAACATCAGTGCTATCAGAAATGAACCATTTAAAATCTCTCTTGTATATTGCGAGCTATAAATAATAGCCTCAAATCATATATGCATTAAAAATATCGACTATTGATTAATTGGAATATTTTGTACGTAATTTTAAATACATGATTCATTATAAGGTAAACAGCCGTACATCTTTTCAAAATAAGTACGATTTTTTCAGCACACATTTCGTAAGGTAATAAATTCGACAATGGCTGCATATACATTAAAGGCAGAGAGAATAATCAAACCATAAACTTCTTAATGTGCTCTTCGTCGCAAATTACCATTTAAATCGCACGGACCCTACTACGCATGGCTTTCCATATAAACCTATTTTCCGGTGCAAAGTAAAGGCAGAGGGAATACGTCTTTTGCGCATTCCGGAAGAGAGAATATTTCCTCGTTATCGGCTACTCTAAACTCGCCCCACGGAAGTTAGCGGCACAGCGGCGAATTGGGTGCGTTTACACTCGGAGGCATTTCTACCTTTTCTTCTCCCCACAACTTAACGTAATAACCCTCATTTGCCAGAAATTCACCTCTCCCTCTTTTTTTTTACGGTCTCCAATCTCCTCAGTCAGCGGTTCGACTTAATCCTCTTCGTTCTTGTTGCCATGCAGATAGGCTCTCTTTTTGTCGCCATCGCTACGTAGCGCATGACTTTTCCCATTCCCTAATTTCCCTAATTTGAATAGGTATGTCCCGCAGAACTTCCGTGACTTTGAACTCGGGTTCTGTCTTTTTTTTTTTAATGCGAGGGTTTTTATCAAGTTCGTCTTTTCCTCGCGGACTTTTTTTTAGGGTCGTTAAACTGTTTTCCTTCGTTTTTTATTTCAAAAGGCAGCATGAGTTCAAAAATCTAAAATTCCGGCAAAGAGCGCAAAAACGTTTAGTTCTTGGTTTATCTTTTATAAACAATCAGCAGGACATGAAAGAGACTAATGAACGGAAAAGGGATGACGATGCATTTGGAAAATCTTATTCGATATCCCCCGATGAGGTTTCATTAACTGGATTGTGATCTTAATTATCCTGAAGGCTTAAAGTTAATGTCATTGAGCGGTATGATGGTGAAAAAAAGCCAGTAAATCTTGTAAAAAATATCCATTGATTAAAAGGTTACAGTTTTCTACAGCTAAAAGTTTTTCTTACTCCTTGTAGATAATGCAATTCAGTATGAATATTGCTGGTTAAATATATAATATAGAGATATTAAAGTATATATTTTTAGGAATTACTTGTTTAATATTTCAGCGTATAACTTTGGATTTATTTGAATAATTCCTATTAATGAATTTATCGCTTACGAATTCTCGGTCATCAAAATTTTCAATTGACTTATTAAATGTGAACAGTACTATAAGAATATTTATTGCAAAACTTTTCACATTCTTAGGTCTTAATTATAGGTGAATCATTAATAAATGGAATGGAATTATTTTAATTTTTAAATAAGACAGCTAGGAAATAGACGGAGATTTGATTTTAAATTGCCACAAAGCAAAAAAAATTGATATAAGATAGAAGTCTTTGATATTATCCTAGATTTATTCAGAAGTTTTTTGAAGGATTTAAATCCACGTCAGTGTAGAGTCGTTCAAGATCGTTATATAAGAACCTTGACGCAGACAATATATTATGATTTCAGTTATTTAATTTAGTTACTCAATGAAAAATAATCGCTTGTTTAAATTTAATGTCTTCTAAAACAGAATCACGCTTGGAAGAATAATTTAACATGCTTACTCTTCGATCTCTGAGCCCTAGTTTCTGAACATGGAAAATCGGATGTTTTGGCTGAGCATGAGTTCGTATTCGTTCAAAGTCGTTCCACATAATTTAAAAAAAAAGAGAAGCCTGTTTCGATTAAAGAAAATTCCAGTCATAAGCAGTCCCATGTCAGCGGGTATAAAATCCAAATGTGAAGGAAAGCGGAAGATCTCGTCTGTGTCCAGCCTCTTTCACAACAGCGTCAGTCAGCGTCATCAAAACTCGTACCGTTTCCCCGCAACTTCCTAAGTCACACTTGGCATTCTTATTAGTCCCCTTTCCTCATTTTCACCTGTCAGCATCAACCTCCTTCCCACACAAACACGCGGCTGCAACCATTTCATCCCATTTTCCACTGCTTTCTCGATATTCTAGTGCGACCTCCCCTCTTGTACCTCTCCGTTTCACCCTCAACCGAGCCCAGTTCCATAGGACTGAACCCACCCCAACATCTCCTTTTTTTTCTGACCATTTCTCCGTTTCATTTTCCGTCATTTTACGTGGATTTCCCTTTTTCTAACTCCCTTTTCTCCTCTCGTAACGTTGCGACCTCATTACTCCTTCAAATTGGATTACGAAAGTTGAGAATTGACGAAAGTACGCTCTAGTAGCAGCCTTGCGAACTTATGCAGGGTACTTTTCATAGAATTAATGTTACGAAAAACTGTTGTATGAAGTTTTTCAATCTAGCGGAAAGTAAATTACTATGTTGTTGAGTTATGGGTGATCATAATGTAAATGGATTAATTAAAAATTTTCTTCTGTTGTATGATATATGTTTAATCCTCCGAAAAAAAAACAATATATATACTCAGCAGACACAGCATTGGCAACCACCCCCAGGTAAGTCTTCCTTTTCGTTTACTTACCTAAATTTGTACGGTTTTGGAGTAATCCTTATAATAATATAAACTCGTATATCCTCTTTCGTCCTGGATATTGACATTCATATTTTCCGTCATATCGGTCTTTTTGTATTGCAGTGTTATTCCATACAAATATCCAAATCACGTCTATTAAATTATATGAAAATATTCCCATCTAAATGTCATTCGTTGAGAGAATCCATAAATATATATTACTTTCAATCCAGTTCATAGTTTCGTAGTGAGAGGGAAAAACTATTTTAAAATGTGATGGTTATGAAATTGTGAAACGTCTCTATTGCGGTTGTTCCGTTCAATTCACAAAAAAGGTCCCCAAGGATATTCGAACGTCACCATCAGTTATTTTTGTGAAATAAGCGTATATTTTACAATGCGGCGATGCTAAGTTTCTATTTACCACCCCTACCGCTTCCCCAACCGAAGCGTTCAGACCCCTCTCTTAGAAGCCTCCCTCTGAATGGGAGGAATCAATAGAAGGGGGGTGAAAACTAAGTCCCTTCCCCATCCCCTCAATCCAACCTAAGTCTCATCTTTCCCCACCTCTCCCTTTTCCACCCCTATAGTTCTGAAAAACCCCCTCGCTGCTCCTCCCTTTCGGTGGAATAAAGCTTTTTACCCCCGCCGTTCTACACTCTCTACCGCCCATCCCTAGATTCGACCACCTCTCCGTGTGCATCTGTCCTCTTGTTCTATACCTATAGAGGTGCTTCCTCCCTCGTGTCTGTGCCTCTTCCTAGTTTGACACGCTTTTCTCTGTGAAAGAGATTCGCCATCGCGTGTACTTTTTTCCCTTTTGTTTTCCCTAATCGGAGTGTTTGCTCGCCGTTGGGTTGTTGGCGGATGCATGATCATCGGTGATCAGATCGATATGGCTGGTTACAGCGATACCGGGATTAGGAACCCGGTGGGTGTTAACGCTCGGGTGTGTGCTTTTTTGATGATTTACGGCGGAAATTAGTGTGGTAAATAAGAGATTAGTTTGAAGATGAAAGGTGCACCTTTTTTTGAAAACTGTATATTTTGTTATATCTGATTTTGGGAAACTGGTCAGGTCTAAAGGTTGGCTGGACAATAATTCAAAGCTCTCTGCTTGAGATATGAAATTAATGGATGAAATAATATAGCTACATCGTGGAGCTCTATCTCCTCCTTTTTTATATATATTAAGACTTCATTTAATCTTTTAGCATGGTGAAATGATGTCTTCATTAATCTTTAGTGGAGAGGAAATAATTTTATTTCGTGCGCTCAGGAATTTAAGAAAATAATTCCTCGCATTTACTTGGTTGAATATATTCAAACTTAAAGCTTGATTTTCTATTTCAAAGCAAAATAGTATGCGATGATGATCATTCAAACTTTTAGTTACTAGATAAAAGAGACAATATGAACTACCAACCCCAACCATGGGATTTATCTTTACTCGTTGAATTTATTAAAACAACATTTCTACACTAATTATGCCATAATCAATTTCAGATGCATACTTTGATCAAAATCTCATTCGGAGGAATTTATTTGCGGCATCTTATCATATAGAGGTAATTCATATTTTGCAAATTAATTAGCGAGAAAGGTCTCATAATACGACTGCAAAATTAACTGTAATACTCTTTAAATGAATATCGTGTTTAATTGTACTCATTGTCTATCTCGTAATAATGTTCTTAATTACGTATTTGGATGTTTTAGTAATTAAGGAAAAGTCCGAAGTGGCATTTTTCTTTTTGAGTCTAGCTGCACTGTCACTTTTATCTCAAAATGGAAACGTGAGAAGATAATTAGTAAAGTAATCACTTAAACGTTGAGGTAAATTAACACCTACTTTTCAGATACGTTTTATTTGTGTATCATATACGTACTTAACCATCGCCAGGTTATCATTTCGTAAACACCACTCCAACTTGAAGACACTCACCCTAATGATACTTTGCTCTTTCTTATCTGAATATTAGCAGCTGCTGGATTTAAAATAGAATACCATTCCAGTACAATTTCCCTTAGAAGTTACGTATATATCAATATTCTCTTCAAATTTTCTGTTTCGTATAATCCGCGATGCGTATGAATATGACGTAATCCATTCGTATCAATAACCCTCTGAGTGACGCTACTTTGAGAAGAAAAAGTTTTCATCCGGTTACATCCTAAGTGAGAGAGATAATGGTGGACATATTTCATCAGCATCTCCTGATAAAATCCCATTCAACCTGCAGCAATGCTTTTGGGACATTTTTCCAAGAATTCGAGCGTATCGTGAGCGCGTGTCTCTTGTTTCGTTCTGGAGACACGTCTGCATTCGTTCTTTCCTTCGCCCCTCCATTCCTTGAGAACCACGCCTACAACACTATAATAAAGCGGGAGGGAGAGGCACGTGTCTATACGTTGCGTGTCTTAATAATATAAAATGCGTACTCGCAGGGCAGTGAGATGGCAAATGGAGGACGAGGGCGACGAGGCGTAGACTATGGGAGCAAGGTTCCGATTTTTATTCGTTGATTGATGTCTTTAGATAGCGCTCTCTCGGAAAATGTTTCTCGAGCGATTCCGTAAATAGCATTTCGGCTCGATTGCCGTCAACCACATAGTCCTTCTTGAGCCTATCGCCGCGAAAGATCTTTGTAATTTCATTCCGAAATTTTTGGGCGGTTCGAACATGTTAATTAAAATAAATAAATGCCATTTCCCTGTCTTACCGTTGAAATGACCGTGTCTTTTGAATGCTTTCATGAGGCATTCGATACACAAACCATAGATTACTATGGTTTGGTAACTTTACATCGTAACTTTAAGAGTTACATTAGTATCTTAAATGTTGCGTTTATGTTGCAGAAATATTGCGTTTTTTGGAGCTGAAATTACAAAAGTATACGGAAGTATTCCATTGATTACTGTGATTATAATCATAATTTTAGGCATAATAAATAAACCTTTCATTTTAATTTGAATATGGCACTTACGTAAGTATCGTTCTCACCATGTAAACGTTCACTTACATCATTATGTAAAGTAACCTATAAGTATACTTATTTTTAAAAATAGTGAAATCTTACGAGGAAATATTTTAATCTTAATCAATTCCTGAAATTCTTTGGATGGATATTAGCTTGTTGCCAAAATATTAAATATTAATATACTCAATTAATTTGTTATAGTTATTGAAATTAGTAATAAAAACAACTTTGTAAATTTCTACAGAAAATTGGTATTGAAATTAGTTTGAAATTTCTAAAGATGAACGCAAATAGGCAATTTTAATAAAACATTATTATTGTTTAAATTAATGCTGAAGTTATCGGAGTCATAATCACCTACTCGTATTCAATGCGGATGAATAAATAATACGTAAATAGCAATGAATGTTGAAATTTTCTCCTTTGTAATTTGTGAAATTGGGAATAATTTGTTTCCATAATTGAGGTGTAACGTAAACTTACGTGTACGCGTAAACTCTCGCAAATCAAAGTAGGGTAGCGGAAATTAAAATCGAATAGAAACAATTTTATCGGAGTGCATGTAGAATATATTCTGTCTATATTCTATCTTAGTAAAGACGTATGTATGTATGTATTCGTTTAAAATGAGAACTGTGTACGAATGATCTTTAAATGGATCAATTATTTAGTCCAGGGTTTCATGAATATTTTGGCAAATAGAACTCAGGTAAACTAAGAAACTTTCGGAAATACAATCCGAATCGACCTGACCGATAATCTCTCCAGTACATTCAATGTGGGATACTCTAACGTTTACAGCAATAAAATGGTGACCAAGCTAGAGTCTTCAGAACCCGGCACTCAAAGCTGCCACACGTTCATTGTTTCCTCAAAAAGGAAATCTGTTTCCGAGGCATTGTTGCGCAAAATGCAGTCATCGAATACGCACAGCGGGCACTCCAACAGCTCAAATATCCCTTAAATTCTTTTGAATGAGCCAACGTGCGATTATATACCTCACAACCCACAATTCTACCAAAGCCTCTCTTTTCCCTCAAACACGCGAGTTCCTTGTGAAAATAACGGGGACAAGGTCCGTTCGCCATCTGTGCACCCATTACGGTTGTGAATAGTATTGGGCGGTGCCGTGTCACTTCTACAACATTCATGCACTAGACAGTGTCGTAGTAGCGCGTGTCGTCCCCTGATGCCCCATAATGGTTATCGTTGCTCATAGGTGTGAATGGTCGGGTCAAATCGGTAAATAGACGAATATATAGAATGGGCCGTTGGGGGAGCTAATGGTGTTGCGGCGCTGCAGTCGGTGGGGGGAGACAAAAGGTGCGAAGGAGAGATGAAGGCAATAAATTTTCCAAGAGGTGGAGTTATGGAAACGGGAGGCTGTGAGGATATAAAATGTACATTTTCCCACCTCTGGACAATTTCGCATGGGGAGGGACCAGAGAGGGTAATTAGATCTGTCCAAAGGCAAGGGATGGGGACATCGGGTAGGATATGGTTTGCATGTGTTGTTTATGGATTACACTCTTTTTTAAACTTGTTTGTACTACGTCGAAAAAAAAGGCTGTCTAACTTTCTTATATTGTTTATTTATGAATTATTAAATCACTTTACTAAATCTACAGCTGGTTTTTCGTTTATGTCAATGATTCCTTTAAAAATTTTCTTATCTTCTGTCGCAAGTAATTCAGTTGCAAAGAATGTAACAATGGTTCATTTTCATGCCATTTTCTTGAAGAAGTACCTAGAAAATCCCTTTATTATTATTGTATGTGATATTTTAATTAATGTTCCGATATTTCATCTAAAAAGAGAATGATAATCTAAAAGACTAGAAAAAATTAAACAAATTACATTCACGTGAATAAGAAGTTTTATGTGAATACTAGAAAAAAATGCCTTACGTTACGAATACTCGTATATTGTTTACATGGTTATATATACATTATAAGAAAAATTAAGCTAGTTAAACGTTTGAGTTATATTTAAATAGATAGATATCATCCGATTGACTATTATAATAGATACGTGTTATTTAGCAGACATATTTTATAACGAAAAATTTATTTGTATGCAACAAATATAATTTTAAAATAAATTATTTTGTTTAAATTATTGTTTTTTAGCCGTAACTGAAAATAATGAGGATGAGTGGTTGAAAATCGATGAGATTTTTTGATGTAATACATCTAGTTTACGGACATAATGCAATCTAAATTATTCTTTTCTAACTAGAGTTATTTTCTCTCATTTTAGACACTTTTGGGATCTGGAACGTTTTTCAAGTGTCAACCACTGGAGTTCAATGGAAACAAACATTACTGAATCCTACGATAAAGTAAGTCACTTTAAATATTATTGACTTCTAATATTATTAAATTCCACATATTATAACACGTAGTAATTCCTGAAAATCTAGTTACATTCTTTTATAACTCAATTGAGGTTGATATTTATTTTTAAATAATTTGAATTATTCCAATTGGAGGAAGTAGTTAATAAGCCAAATTTTAGCAGATGGAAAAGGTAATAAACAAAATATCTTGAAATTTATGTACCTTATTGTTATAACAATACCTGCTTAAAAAGAATAAATTAGATATACTTATGACTTATGACAAATAATTGAGACATCCTTTTTACTTGTTCAACGCTCATCGTCATGTTCTCCGTCTTGTAAACAAGTTCTTGTAGTTATAAATATCAGGTTCGATACACAAATATCAATCTTATCATTGGATATCCCCTGAATACATTAAAAAATCATAGCCTAGCCTCCAATCTAACTTTTTGGAAACTTCCTTCTTGCTTGAACGGGATTTTCGTCACTGAATATTTTCATCTGAACGTTCTTTTAAAATAGTTAGGCATCGTGCTGCACTTTTGGAGCTCGCGTAAATGAAAAGATCATCTGTCCATCCGGTAAAGTTGGGACTATACTTATATCAAATGTTGAATAATTCATCCTCTTAAGATAATCTTTATATATATTCTGATTTGAGCTTTTGTCTAGACTTGCGTGATCTCATAATTGATAGCGATTGATACACAATATCCTACCTCAGAGCTTGGCAAGGATTAATTAAGTAATTTGTATGACGTCATGTTACGCTGTCACGCAATGTACCCCTCGATTAGTGAGGGATGTTTCATATAATTTTCTATTTCCGTTTCCTCATAATCTATGAATTACATGGGATGTCTTCTCTCATTCGTTTATCACCAATTTCGTTAATATCAGACTTTTTATGGACTGAATTATGTACTAAATGCGTCATGACTCAGTACCTAAAAAAATGTGATTTTCATTCATTATGGAGAATTGGATGCATCGATTATTGCAAGGGAGTGGACGGTTATCAGGAAATAAGGAAAAGATGAGCCCTATTTTCAAACGTATATTACATAAACGTTTCCGAGGCAACGAATTTGCCTTAATTTATATCCTAAACTCTTAGAAAAGAACTAAATCAAACGCAAAAAACGTCATTAAATTCACAGTTGAAATTTTTACGATTCACGATGGATTCGTTGAATAATATAATCTTAAATGTAAAACTCATTCGATGAATGGTTTCCAAACTCAATAAGGAACAGTACAATTTTCGTAAAACCTCTAATAATCCGGAATCAAGGTGAGAGACAGAATATCCCAAGCTCTGACCTCAAGTATACATTCCTGAAGCCTAAAAACGATAACAATTATAAAAAGCCATAGTAACCTATTTCCATATCTACGAGTTGGTGAAAAATCAAGAGCGCATCGAATCTTATACGAGACTTTAAGCCAAAAAGCTCGCTGTAGGATTATCCCCGTATAGAAAATGATTGTTGGTTGAATAGGGGTGAATTTTTTATTAAGACGCTGAATATTCCCCTCTCTTTTTTTCTCTAGAACGAAAAAAAAGGTCTCCTAGGGTGCATAAAGATTAAGCGAGGGGCTATTGCGATCAATCAAAAGATTTATTTTTTATGGGTTCAATGAAGAGGATGATAATGCATAGAGACGCGTCTCTCTTTTTCCAAGACTTAAAGGGACAAATAGGGATCAGACGAAAGACGGGTTCAAACACGGATCCATGTTGCCTTGGAGATGAGGCTCCTCATGGATAAAAAAGGAGGAATTCCGGCAGAACAAGTGTTTTTTTGCTGCTTATCACAGTCGCGGGTGATTCACAATATTAATTTTTATACGGCACACGAGCTGAAAAACGTCAATATCCTACAGTCCATCTTTAAAGTTAAATTTATTCCAAATTAAGCGATTATAAACTCTCAAAATGTAAGGCTTACGTATTTTTTTGTAAAGCTTGATTTTATAATTATAATAATTAATCTTTGAAGCTTCATTATTTTATTTAAAATAAAGAAGTCGGAGATTTTGTTTCGATATTACAATTTACTGATTATGATTGCTTTTAGTCATGGGTGTCGAAATGGTTTCTTAATGTAAAGTTATTTCTTAAGAAACTGTTTCGATCAACCTGTCCAAACGTGATAAATGAGAAATTACTTCACGATACATCTCTTTGAAATTCTAATCCCATTTTCTCATTTTCATTGTAGATTTATTATTCCGGAATACAAATATGCTGATATTTATATAACTATATCATATACATCTTATTGACCATATATCCTTTTGAACAAGGCACGTATTTCACGCCTTTTATTCTGCAACAGCCAATTATACCCTTAGGGAGTGAATATTTTGATTAGTATATGTCTGACATTTTATGCCTTTATTCCTACAATTATGGATAGTTTTAATCGAAATATACCCAACATTAGTTAATTATGTTTCGACTTGTTAAATTTCGGATTTTTGGAATATATATTTTGAAATAGATATTTCGATTCGATAAATTTTATTACAGAAATTTTTAAATTAAATAATTATCTTTCAATTAAACTTTATTGCAATACTAAAACTTGAAATGAAAAGAAATTGCCAGATTTATATCTTAATTTTGTATAATCCAGTTAACCTATTGCTGTAACAGAAATTTAATTATAGCCAATAAAAAATTTGAATCAACAGTTTATTAGGGATATTTAGAATTATCTGCTCGATTGCGATAAAATTGTTATGGGTTCTTATTAGAAGTGGTTTTGAGTTAATGCTCACATTTTATCTTCAATTAAATCAATTAAAGGGAGATTGCACGAAAATTATATGTAATTGTAAAGTTTTAGGAGAGTTTAAAAGGTTTTATAGTTTCGTAATTTTATATTTTCCTTACTAAGTTTATTCCTTGATGAAGAGGTAGATGTGTCAATACTCTATTAATAAATATCTTCGTAGAAACAGATGTTAAGTATCGTGATATGTTAAGATTATGGTTGCTTCTTATTGTATTGTATCATTCATTCCAATATTCTACGAAGTATGCATCCAGCCCCTAACTATACACGTTTTGTGTAATAAATAGCAATTCTAGATAGTAACATCCAAAGAGGGCATTATCTCAATAGGATGGAAACGGTGTTAATAGTTCTTTTTATTTATACGTATCTTTAAAATCAATATTATATTTTCTGTGGAAATTACAAAGTTTTTTCATTAAATTATGCGTATCTTTACTCTTAATTGATGCATTTCGTTTGTCAACTATTGGCATATTATTTTTCCAAAAGATCTTACAAATAAATTTTATATATTAATCATCTAAAAAGCTTATTTAAAAATTACACAATATTGCATTGTTTTTAATTTAACTCATGTTCTTTTTTCAATCTTCAAAATTCGAATAGTCAATGTTACGTATAAATAAGAATAATAAACCTATCGTTGCACGCAAAGAGATGAGGACTAAAATATCTATCAGTTTGACATTCTATATCATTTATGATGTAATTATAAAAATTTTCATTGTAAGTGTCCAATTAAAATGTTCAAAATTCTGTTTTCAAACTTCGGAAATTGAAATATATTTATGGAGAGAGACTGATCTACATTTTAGCCTACTGTTCAAAATATCACATATTCTTCACAAACACTATTACTTAATTTTCCCACAACACTGAATAATATCGCTTTTCGAAAATAACATTTAATTATTCTGAAATACGATCTAGTCTTCATTCGTTGTATTATCTAATTAATCATTATCTCACTATTTTATTTTAAATCATCGAATTGAATCAGCAGACGATATCAGCAATTCTAATTACGTTTTCAAAGGTTAATTACAATGATTGTATACTTACCTGCCAAGAACTATCACTTTTGATTTTGAAATGGAAATTAAAGTAGCAATTTCACTCGAAACGTAACTGTTTAAAGTTTTGTGTCAAAATTCGACAGTCATTTCATTTTTTCAACTCCCTCTTCTCATTTCTCTTGAAGATTTATTCGAAGAGCGCGATGAATGATATTTACTGTTTCTTTTCTCTGGCTGGGTAGGATGCAAATTTTTGTCCTCGATCCCTCACAGCGTTTCTTTGTATCTCTTTGTATGCAGATTCTTGGCAAACATTATGGAAACTATAGAAAGAGATCATCCTTCAAACAGAATACTCAACATTATTTATAAACCGATATGATCAAGTGTATTTAAATTTTTACCGCCATGCACCAATTGGATTATAATGTAATTATGAATCATCTTGTAAAAATTGAGAACTAGATATAATAATTTCCCTCATATAGGAGGGAAAATGTTATTTTTTATCTATTCATGAACCATAGGTGAGGAAAGTCCATACTCTATTGATGAAGTATGTTTAACTTATTAAATACGAATCTGAGAAATCGCAAGCTTCTTTTTATTGCTCGCATTCACATTTTAAACGTATTTATCTACATTCATTTTTGGCAAACAAAACTTTCAAAGAGTTGTTGAGAGTATCAAGTAGAATAAGTAGGATTTTCAATTAGAAAAAATACTCGCGCCCTTTTTGATATAGAAATAGATGGTAGATACTAATGACGTAAGTAATTCATATTGTAAACAGAGCTTTTTGATGATACGTATTGGATAAGGCTATGAAAACATTGGAATCGATATATGTTTATCGAATCATCGTATCCGAGTTTAAGCGCGTGTACTTAAGATTTATACGTAACTTATTTTACAATTTTTCAAGTCAAAGTGTGGATTTTTAAATTGCTGCAATTTTTTTCTATGGATACTTATCTGATGGCCATAAATCTTGACTGATCGTATTCCTTTTTTACGTAAGTTTATACTTCTATTTTTCTGTGAAAATCGTACTAAAACTACGTAAGGAAAATTAAATATTTGTCTCGAGAATACGTTAAATAACACTGATATACGGAAGGAGCGTGAATAGAGTCAAGGAAGGAATAGAGAGAGGGAAGTCTAAAGGAATCAACTGGTGGGATACCTCCCTCGAACGGAATCCTTTCTACGATTTTCTTATATTAATTCAGTTCTTGCGGCCAATCACAATTGATCTAGAGAATGATAATAGATAATCGATACTTAATTATTATCTTAAACTTTAGACGTTTTTCTGCAAACTTTTTCAAATGCTCGTATTTTGCATAATGAGATTCATATACCCAATCCGCGTTGCTGTTTTTCGTTGTTGACCTTATTATTTTTTTGGCAATTTTCATTTTGCCGAATCGAGGTGGAACAGGTAGGTAGACGACTGCAGTCATGGGGAAGTCGTCTTTTGTTAGGAACTTCTGGTAGGATCGTATATCTTTCAATTTTATTTACTTCTTTCCACATCGCGAAACTCCTTTTCAGAGTAGCCACCTCACTGAAACAATGAATACCGCCCACGGTAAAAAACCTTTTTGCACAAAAAAACTTTATTCGGGTGTAGGGAAAGGGGAGGTGGTTGACCCGTCAAGAAGAGAGATACAAATGCGAGAAAGTAGAGGAGCGAAGGTTTGGAGAAAGGGTGGAAAATCGATGTGTGTTTGTGTTGGTAGGGGGCAGTTTCCAAGCATTTACGGCAGGGGGCGTCGTCAAGAGAGACGAGGGGCAAGTGTTGGCGGTGGGAGGGGCGGGTGAATAAGTGATGAGCACACCCACGGAATGGCATGGTGCTCTTCTGAGTGGAATAAGGGTCGTATGGGAAGAAATGCGAAAGAGGAAGGGTAAACACAAGATTGGGATGAAGACGAGGCGAGATTAGGAGCCAAGATGACGCAGAAAAATTCTAGGAACGGTCCATCCAAAACTGAGATGAGAAAAATTGTATCTGGCATCTCGAAAAATGGAATTTCAAATGTTTCCATACGCGCAGCGTCTACTCGTGAACACATCTGCCACGTGTTATGAAAAATACGAGTAGTTCCTTTCGCACAATAATAATTCGAGACTTATGAATGTGGTTTTAATTTTGGATGCAATTTTCATGATAGTCTTTCTTTCCATTGGGGTTTTTGTATATTTTATTAATGAGTTTTTAATCTTACCGAGCATCATTTTATTTAATTATAAATTCGTATTAGCCCCAATAAATTAGATATCGACTCATCCATGTTTCAGCGGAAATATACCTCATTTAGAACGAATTAACAACTTTCTAATCTCAGATGAGTCAAATAAAATAATACCACTTTGATCTTATGATGCTAATCAAGATTCGTCTTCAGATTGACTCATATGTGAACTGTACTTGACATAGGCTTGTTTGTTTCCATTAATGAGAATTTGCCTTTGATCCATGACAACTTATTCTTCCTCGTCAATAATGATCTATCTTTTGGACCACTCGTATTTATTGTTGTATTGCCTAAACTGACATCTTCCCACCTTAATTAATACCTTAATTTTTTAGATTCATTTTCTTATCCTACGGTATTCAATTAAGTATTTTCACCATCACAAACTTTTTATTAGTATAATATACCCGTAATGTATGTGAAATTCTATATCTATTTACTATTTAGGTTAAGTTGAGGCGTTTGAAAACCAGGGAGCGATTCTAGAATGAATATTTTTGAGAAAATATCCTTTCTTAAACTTTTCTTTGCCGTTTTTGTTCCAGTTTTCCTTTGACCAGTTTTGCTCAAATAGCTATACAACTGGTTTTCATCAGTTGTCCAATCATGTTATGATGCTAAATAAATCTGGTTGACTAAAGCTTTCATTAGGCCATGGCTGACCCGGAAGTAATGTGGGGATGACATGCGTTCAGCGCATCATCTCCCACTCTGCCCATAAATCAACTTTCGTAGATAATTTCGTCTTCATGAGAGAGAACCCACAAGGTCAACTTGTGTTGAAGGTCCTTCCCAACAAAGAGAGTTTTTTTTGCATAGATACAAGTATTATTTCTATTACTTTTTTTCACACCAGTCACTTGATCTTCAAGATACTTCTGTAGTGAACAAAAAAAAACTTTCTTTTCTGTCTTAAAGGAATGGATTTTTATGCTGTCCGCAAGTTAAGGGCAATATGTAGAAAATGAAGAAATTATACGTAATTGGGAAATAAATTGTATCTTGATTATTTACATCGATTAGAAATCCGTCTGATTATTCATTACGAGGAATTTTTATTGGTTTTGAGTTTATATAAAATATTGGGATTAAACGTCAGTGATGAGAAAGGTTTTTAATAATTGATAAAAGCTTCTACAAATTCAAAATTCAGAAAAATGTGGCGTAAGTTAAAGATGAGCAACTAATTCTAACCGTAACTTTGTACAGCTGAAAGAAAGACGAACTGATATATTTTTATAATGTAAACTTTTATAAAAAGTGTATATCTTTGAAATTCTGTATGATTAATTTAATATTTGTTCTCCACAATCAGTTACAACGAATCAGTAGTTATGAATTCATATTATCTAAAGTGAGATAGTGAGCTTCATCCGACTACTAGGTTATACATGTACATTACAGATTATGATATTTGATCATGCATTCTAGTAATTCAGAGTCTAGGAATTTCATGGACGTTGTACTTATTTTAGTGCAAGGAATCTTACTAAAAAAGAAAGTTCTGTGGAGTGGAGGATACGGAGTGTTTTTTTCGAGATCACGAAAGGTGCCATACGTCAACTGTCTCAGGAGTGAGCATTTCAGAATGAGTTTCATCCTAAAAGCTACTCTTCAGTTTCATCTCTCCTTCGTTTGCTCATTTGATTGAAATTAATCATTTTGAGACTCAAGTAAGTTCATACGTTAAAAATGTTAACAACAATCAAACCACGTGTTCCGGCAATAATCATTTTGATGAGTCTCAGTTGAATTTCCGATCACCGCACCTCTTGCATACATGGCGTGAATTTTGCATCGTTCAAGAATTAAACTGGATGTCTTTTGTAGGAGAAACGATGATCAAACGAAATGGAAAGCTCATCCGAATCAGTCTTGAATTCTCTTTTCAAGCGGAAAAAAGGCGGGGAATCACGGAATGTGGATATATCCTTTTGTCATCGAACGGCACCAGCAAAACGCGTATCGAAGGGAACCCCCGTTTAATTCGGCGAAGGAGGTCCTCAAAAAAAAAAGCAAGAGAAGTGATTGGAAAGGGGAACGAATTGGCATTTGGATGCAAGGGGTTCGAAAGATGTGTGTGATGCTGAGCGGGAGTTTTAGGGTGGAAACCCTACCCTCCTCCATATAGAAGGGAGTAAATGAAGATATCGAGGGGTAAGATGCGTGCAGGTTATACGCGTGTAAGGGAATACTGCTGGAAAGAGAGGGAAAAACTAGATTTTGTGGAATGGAGCCATGGAACGGGGGAAATGTGAAATGTCTATGGTAGCGCATTGAGGAGAGTCTCTCTCTCTGCTGCCAGGTGATGTTAATGGAAAAATCCGGTAGTGAGGGGTTGTTGTTAAAGATGCAGAAGGGACGCGGTCAAATGAGTCTCCTAATGGAACGAAGCCGCGCTAATTTTTCCGCTTTTTTTGGATCGACCAATAACTTTTCATCTGGCCTCCTCGGTGCATTACTTAAACCAGGAAGTGAGCATTCCTAACAGCACTTTCAAAGGATGTAATGTTGACTGATGAAAATGCGGCAAGAAAAACCTCTATAGCGTGGAGTCCAAGATATCCACTTCTGTTTTATAGAAGTCCTATAGTTCGATATTATGGGTACAAATAGACGAGTTGCTATTTTAGGAAGAAGTTTAGGAAAATTACGATGCCTGTATCGAATGAAATTAGGATACGTTAGGGTAATAAAAAAATAGAAGTTATCATACTACATAGACCCATAAAAGGAAAGTATTTTCATCGGTGTAACGCACATGTTATCATAAAAAACCAATCTTTATTAAACCAATTATGCAATGAAATGAATTCTTTAGAATATTTTTGTTGACAAGTAAATGCCACTCCAGATCAAAACTCTTCAATACGATTATTTAATACAGGTACAGTAAATGCGTATTGAAAATTGGCAGTGGTTATTATTGTGGAAGATTTATACAATTTCACAAATATATCGTGTTTATTCAACGAGGATGAATCAGCGTCGAGTCGTTCTGCACACGTTTGTTTTGATTTTCGTTATTTCAAACAGAAACGACTTTTTGTTCCCCTTTTAAGGAAATAAAAATTTTAGTATTGAATATAATATGTCATTGATCGAAATTGATATCAACTGTCATCATAGAAATTATTGTTTATTGACCTTATGCTAAGGATTATACTGAATCAGATTCGTTGAGCACATATCTAAAAAGAAAAAAAAATCACGAGTAAATATTGTAATGTTGCGATGATTATGATGATAAATGATTTGTCGGAAAAATACTTAACTACGGTAGACCTTCATCGTTACTGTTAATAAAGTCTTAATGTATGTAAATGTTAGCAGTTTATTTTAAAGCTACTTCATTCTTCTTATCTTAATAGAAAAAATAGAAGTTACCTAGGAACCTAGAAGTTACCAAGTTACCTAGGAAACGATTCTAATCCTAGAATCACAATCCTAGAAAGTGCGCAAGGATCTCCTCATTCTTCCTAAGTGACGTCCTAAGAATTAATCCTAAAAAGGACATCCCCGCACTGAAACATTTGCGGTTTAGATGGGGGGTCGAAATGAAGGGGTGCATGGACGAATGGGGTTGTTAATCTCGGTGGACTTTGAGGGATCGGCGCGTGCATAGAGTGGCGGAAGGCGGGCGAATGCAACGTCATTCTTCATGCGGTCTTTGGCTATAAATCAAAGAATCGGTCGGATTTTTGACTGATCACTCTTACATGGATCGACAAATGCATTTGATCTCTTCAAGTGAAGACGATTTTCATGTTAGGTTGATTATAATTTACGAAAATGACCGTAACGTTACATTTTTGTTGACCTTGAATAGCTATTCACAATTTTCGAACTATTTTTTGGATTAGAATGTTTCCAATTATACTAAGTGCTAGAGACGATGTACTCATGATACGTTGAATAAGTTTGGTAGCTCAAATCTCAATGTAAAATGTTTTATCACGATCGACCAAAGTATTTGGAATAAATTGGTTTATAAGAAGGAATAGGCAGTTTTATTTCGGCTGCTTAATATCCGTGCGAAACGAATTATAATAGGATTAGAAAATTTTGGAGACAAAATGAAAGATAAATGTTCTCACAATAAATTTGTTCTGTCACGAAACTTTTGTTCTCCTAATGGTTTACTTTAGCCATGGAATCCATGGAAACAAAAAGTGTTTTCTCTACTGTCTTATTTTTGGTTATTTTACTATGAAAATTAATAAAACATACCTTTACTGCAAGATATACAGTCGTTTACTCACAAATAATTAGATTAACTTTTAAAGAATAATATATAACCTCAAACTTTTGATCTGTTTGAGTAATGCATTATTTGTAAATATCCCTTAGATCTCGGATAGATGTCTCCGGGACCTGCTTTGAGCGATAACCCTCTCCCCTTTTGAAAAAAAAGTGCATTGACATTCCTTCCTGGTACCAGCTCCCCTCGAAGTCGCTCGGTCGTAACAAATGTCATATTATCTGCATATTCTAACACTGGGATTTCGAATTTTGACGAGTGTAACGAAGTTTGGGTCGAAACTTTCAAACTTATCTCATCTCCTAATCTGATATCATGCTATTTGTTTCGAAATTACTTTTATTATAATTGAGGGCTTGTTCTTTTTTACAAAATTAATGTTTGTTACGTTCTTAATACATCCTAAACATCTTATTTGAGACTTTTTTTTCCTCGTTACAACAGTAATTTTAAATGTATCTTCTCAATAATATTAATGTGAAATTATTTGCATCAATATAATATAATATAATATAATATAATATAATATAATATAATATAATATAATATAATATAATATAATATAATATAATATAATATAATATAATATAATATAATATAATATAATATAATATAATATAATATAATATAATATAATATAATATAATATAATATAATATAATATAATATAATATAATATAATATAATATAATATAATATAATATAATATAATATAATATAATATAATATAATATAATATAATATAATATAATATAATATAATATAATATAATATAATATAATATAATATACAAATATTTTAAACCCGAGAGAGTAATTGACCTAGCGCTCCGATTGTTAATCGTTGTTACTTTTTCCCTTGAGACGTTTAAGAGTAATCTAAGAGAAAACTAGGAATAACTAATTGTGGAACAGACTATAGCAAAAGTTATGGCTCCACGAAAAACCTGAAAAAATTTGAGAATATCAAAATTTTTATTCTAAGAATGATTTGTTCTTCTTCATATTAAGTATACATCAATTAAATCTGTTACTGTCCTTTGAAGACATATACGTCTGTTGAATTTTTATATAACGATATATTCATGGCGGTGATATTTGTTTATCTTATGAAAAAAACACACGAAATATATTATAAAACACGTAATACAACACGATACACGAAAAAATGGATTCCTACTCTAAATGACATTGGTAAATATTCACTTCTTCACTTTATAAGAAGTATGCCGTGAAAATAAAGAGCTGAGATAGGATCGATTCGAATTTCTATGCTATGCGATGAACGACATGACGAGTAAAAGGAAACAGATGAAGGATGTAAATAAGCAAGCCATACTGAAATTCAACGTTTCCACTTGTATTTATTTCGAATTCGATTAAACTGTGTAAGATTGATCAGTTAGGACAAAGAAAAAAGTTATTAAATTTTAAGGGGTATTCAGTGAACTATGCGCAAAAATCGTTTTATAAGACTCGTTTCTACGAGTCTTCATGAAATGATATAAATAAGAAGTTCAAGCATTAAAAAACTTATTATGATGAAGTATAAGCGTCTCATGTTCTTATGCATGTGTTTGGTAATTCAGTACTTATAATTTTAAGCGCAGAATAAAAATAAGAATAATTAAATGCATATTTGGAGAATTGTTTCAAAACTTTTTTATTTTTTAATTATTCTTTAATATATCACACCCATTCACAATATAGTTTGGAAAATTATTAATCTTAGTACTGATAAATTCCCAAATGCATTTTCTTAATTCATACCCACAGAAAAACACAAAATTAGTCTCAAATGAACAGCTCTTCTAAACTGCCGCATTCAGACACGATCGAATATTTTATGAACAAATGTTTAAAAACTAACTGGTTACTAAAGCCCTCATGAAGCATAATTCACCCAAAAGAATATAATAATCATCTGCCACTGATAACTTTTTACCATAGTAAAACACGCACGAAAATACACCCAGTAAAGTGCGGTACCCTCAATTTAAAACCAACTTTTTTAAAAAAAGTTTTCTTTTATTTATCTTCCGTAGCGTCTTTATATTTCCTGTCAACAAACACTCGTGATTGGTTCGGTGCCGCCACATTAGACATTCTGGAATAAAATGTTCGCCAATAACCTTATTTCCGACCTCTGATCACTTTGCAACATCTACCTAATTCAGGACAATAACTAGACCCTCTAGGGCAACCCACAGGTCTCATGCAACCTGTGGGAGTTAATCTATATCCTGGAGGGCAACGTCTTTCATCTATAAGACGTTTTCGACGGTATCTTCTCTGATTTCCAGATGCTCCTGAAAGTCCTCTTAACTGTTGCTCACATCTATATCTATCCCATAACATATAGACAGGACTGCAAGCTTTGACTCCTACATTCACAAAGGAAAGCACACACTCTCCATCGATGCATAGATGACGGGCGTCATTATCAGGATGAACCGGACAATCGGAATCACCAGAGCATCCCTGACGTTGAGATTGAACGTTGCCTATGAGAGCGAACACAAGGAGTACGCTTGACAACAATTGCTTCGTTGCCATGGCTATTCTTCGTCTTCTTTTCCCTCTCTTAGCAAAACTGAGACTGTTCTTCGTCAATTGAGATGCTGAATTATATAGGCATTCATTCTTCCCCTCAGCATTTCAATATCGCTCGTTGACGACCTCGTGGTTGATTTTTTTAAATTTCATTTTCCTAAGTACACAAATCGGGTTCAAAATAGCCGTTTTCCTCATTGACTCCTCATATCAGAGCACGCTCGGAAGTTGATATCACCATGTTATTTTCTGCTGCTACTGTCCAAGGTTATTTTTATTTTATGCGATAGTATTTTACTTGAAAAGAATATAACTAAAAATGATATATACCTTTATATAAATAAATAAAATTTTCTATAATTTCTCCATTTCACTGTTAGTGATTATTAACTATTTTTTAAACATTAATCTACCGACGGATATAAGACGGTACCGTAGTGATCTTCATTTCTCTGACGATAATAATATACACGGAATAAAGTAAGATACATTATTAAGATTTACATTTATATATATATCACTCTCGATTTATTCATTATAGGAAAAGTTTATTTATTTTCGAAAAGTATTCAGTCGACTATACGCAAAAAGCTTTTTAATAGACTTATTTATTAAAGTCTTCATGTGATGATATAAATCAATAATTCAAGCACTAATAACTTAATAGGAAGAAGTGTAAACATCGCATATGACTGGCGATTTAATAAACATTATTTTCCATAAAATTTTAAATAAAGGACAATTATACAAGCAGAGAGATAATCATTGTTATCCCTTTTTTATTTTTTAGGTATGCATAACATTTATCAAATCCTCCTTGGTTTAGACAATTATTAATCTTAGTACATCCAAATACATTTTATTGTTTCTACCCACAAAAGAACACAAAATACGTCTCAAATGAACAGCTCTTCTAAATTGCTGCATTCAGACAATATCTTATATTTGATGAACGTATGTTTAACAACTAACTGGTTACTACAGCCCACATGAACAATAATTCACCCAAAAGATAAAATAATTATCAGCTACTGATAACTTTGAACCATAATAAAACACGCACGAATATACACCCAGTAAAGTGCGGTACCCTCAATTTTAAACCACATTTTTAAAAAAAGTTTTCTTTTATCTATCTTCCATAGCATTAATATGTTTCCTATCCAAAAAAACTCGTTATTGGTTCGTAGCCGTCACATTAGAACGTTTTATCACTTTCACACATCTATCTCTTTCGGAATTATACCTATAGCTTTCACGGCAACTTCCAGGTCTCATAGGTGGATAAGCAGATGCACGTTTACACCTTCCAGTATCACATCGATAATGTTCGTAATCGTTAGGAGTAACCAAGCAACCGTTACCGGTATGGCATCTTTTAGAGTTAATGTTGCCTATGATAGCGAACACAAGGAGTGCACTTAACAACAACTGCTTCGTTGTCATGGCTATTCTTCGCCTTCTTTTCTCTCACTTAGATGAAGGGAGACAGGGTATCTCTCTCGTAACAGACTTGAGACTTCTCTTCGTCGCTTGAGATGCTGAAATATATATGCATTCGTCATCCCCTCAGCATTTTAAACTAACTCGTTGACGTTTTTGTGCTTGATTTTCTTTCTTTTATTTACGTAAGTACTCAAATCGATTAGCCATTTTCCTTATTGACTCCTCATATCAGTGCACTTTGGAGGGGATTAATGTCGCTATGTCGTTGTCTGCTGCTACTGTTCAAGTTTATTTTTATACATATACAATAGTATTTTACTTGAAAATTACGACCAAATAAATGAGATAGAGAACAAGATAGTTATATACATATATAATATAATACAGTGGTACCTCGAGTTACGAACTGCTTGACATACGAATTGTTTGAGATGCGAGCTGGAGCTCGGGTCATATTTTCGTTCGAGATACGAGCCGAAATCCGAGATACGAGCAAATTCGTGTTTCCGGAGCGTCCAGCAAGCTGGTGCGCAGGATCGAGCATCATCCGAGAAAATCTTTCACGCACTCGCACGTGTTACCCGCTTGAATCGAAGTATATCTTGTGCGCTGTAATCTTTTTTGCATGATTACTGAACTTTTTACTTTGTACAGAAAGTGCAACCAAGAAGGAAGAAACAAGTGATAATTAAATTTAAGTTAATTTTAAGGTTAGTTTAAGTTTAAAGTTAAGAGTAATGTTTTAAATTTTTTCTTTTATTACAAATAAATAAAGTGTAGTTTTAGTTTAAACTTACGAAAATAGTTTAAGTTTTAAAAAAGCGCCGTTTACGTATATGTTTAGAGTGCCTACACTCCTTCCCCCCTCCTCGCCGGTCACCTTCGTTAGCCGAACTTGTCCGTCACCAAAATAAGACTATTATTCTAAATAACTCTTTTATTTCTTCGTTACATAATTTTGTTATGTATTTGTTAATTACACATGTTTATTTATTAATTAAAAACATATCTTTATTCATAATTTACAAGGTTTTAGGGATTTTTCATAGGTGCGGAACGGATTAAATCGAATTCAGTTATTTTAAATGGGAGAAATCTCAAGGTTCCACTGTATAGTATAATATAATATGATATGATATGATATAATATATTTTTCATATTTAGAATATTTTTCTGTTTTCAGTTTTAGTAATTCATATACGTTTTTTAAATATTAATGTAGCGTTGGATTCACGGTGGTACTCTCTCTTTAATTTTTACGCTAAAAATGTGCACGGAATACAGTGATTTCCTTAACTTAATGACACTGTTACATATTCAGATACATCACAATAAGTATGCCGTAAAAAATAAAAGGAAGAGACAGGAAACTGATCGATACAAATTTCTATGCTAAGTGATAGCAACGCATGGTAAGTAAAAGGAGTTAGTAAAATGATATGAAATAAGCAAGCAATAATAAAGGTCAACATGAAAACTCGTATTCTATTTCGAATTAGATTTAATTAAGTTATAATTGATCGGTTCGGACGTAGAAAAAAGTGATTTATTTTTGAGAAGTATTCGGTCAAACTTGCGGAAAAAAACCTTTTTAGAAACTTCATTTATAAAATACTTCATGAAATGATATAAATACGAAATTCAAGTATAAAAAAATTAATAAAACGAAGTATAAACATTTCATATGCTCGGTAACTACATAAGTATAATTTTACACGAAGATAACACATATTGAGATAACTGTTATCAAAACTTTTTATATTTTAGTTAATCATAACATTTATCAAACTCTTTTACAATATAATGTACGCAATCATTAATGTTAGTATAGCAAGGTTTTCAAATACATTTTCTTCTTCCTACCCAGAAAAGAACACCAAATTCGTCTCAAATGAACAGTTCAAGACAAAATTGAATATTTGTTGAACCAATGTTTACCAACTAACTGGTAACTAAAACCCTCACGAAGCATAATTCAACCGAAAAATTTGAAATAGTCATCGGTCACTGATAAAATTGCCCCATAATAAAACACACGCAACAATACACCCAGTAATGTGCGGTACCCTCAATTTTAAACCACCGATTTATAAACAAGCGTTTGTGGCATTTCTTTCAAGACACTTTCACTCACGAATCTCAATCGTCACAGTACTTAGCGCTATCAGGGCACCTTAATGGTCTTAAGCAACCAGTGGGTGTGCGTATATATCCTGATGGGCAACACAAAATATCTCAAAGACCACTTCGATGGTATCTTTTCCGATTTCCAGATATGAACGACATGACGAGTAAAAGGAAACAGATGAAGGATGTAAATAAGCAAGCCATACTGAAATTCAACGTTTCCACTTGTATTTATTTCGAATTCGATTAAACTGTGTAAGATTGATCAGTTAGGACAAAGAAAAAAGTTATTAAATTTTAAGGGGTATTCAGTGAACTATGCGCAAAAATCGTTTTATAAGACTCGTTTCTACGAGTCTTCATGAAATGATATAAATAAGAAGTTCAAGCATTAAAAAACTTATTATGATGAAGTATAAGCGTCTCATGTTCTTATGCATGTGTTTGGTAATTCAGTACTTATAATTTTAAGCGCAGAATAAAAATAAGAATAATTAAATGCATATTTGGAGAATTGTTTCAAAACTTTTTTATTTTTTAATTATTCTTTAATATATCACACCCATTCACAATATAGTTTGGAAAATTATTAATCTTAGTACTGATAAATTCCCAAATGCATTTTCTTAATTCATACCCACAGAAAAACACAAAATTAGTCTCAAATGAACAGCTCTTCTAAACTGCCGCATTCAGACACGATCGAATATTTTATGAACAAATGTTTAAAAACTAACTGGTTACTAAAGCCCTCATGAAGCATAATTCACCCAAAAGAATATAATAATCATCTGCCACTGATAACTTTTTACCATAGTAAAACACGCACGAAAATACACCCAGTAAAGTGCGGTACCCTCAATTTAAAACCAACTTTTTTAAAAAAAGTTTTCTTTTATTTATCTTCCGTAGCGTCTTTATATTTCCTGTCAACAAACACTCGTGATTGGTTCGGTGCCGCCACATTAGACATTCTGGAATAAAATGTTCGCCAATAACCTTATTTCCGACCTCTGATCACTTTGCAACATCTACCTAATTCAGGACAATAACTAGACCCTCTAGGGCAACCCACAGGTCTCATGCAACCTGTGGGAGTTAATCTATATCCTGGAGGGCAACGTCTTTCATCTATAAGACGTTTTCGACGGTATCTTCTCTGATTTCCAGATGCTCCTGAAAGTCCTCTTAACTGTTGCTCACATCTATATCTATCCCATAACATATAGACAGGACTGCAAGCTTTGACTCCTACATTCACAAAGGAAAGCACACACTCTCCATCGATGCATAGATGACGGGCGTCATTATCAGGATGAACCGGACAATCGGAATCACCAGAGCATCCCTGACGTTGAGATTGAACGTTGCCTATGAGAGCGAACACAAGGAGTACGCTTGACAACAATTGCTTCGTTGCCATGGCTATTCTTCGTCTTCTTTTCCCTCTCTTAGCAAAACTGAGACTGTTCTTCGTCAATTGAGATGCTGAATTATATAGGCATTCATTCTTCCCCTCAGCATTTCAATATCGCTCGTTGACGACCTCGTGGTTGATTTTTTTAAATTTCATTTTCCTAAGTACACAAATCGGGTTCAAAATAGCCGTTTTCCTCATTGACTCCTCATATCAGAGCACGCTCGGAAGTTGATATCACCATGTTATTTTCTGCTGCTACTGTCCAAGGTTATTTTTATTTTATGCGATAGTATTTTACTTGAAAAGAATATAACTAAAAATGATATATACCTTTATATAAATAAATAAAATTTTCTATAATTTCTCCATTTCACTGTTAGTGATTATTAACTATTTTTTAAACATTAATCTACCGACGGATATAAGACGTTTTATTTTCCTAAGTACACAAATCGGGTTCAAAATAGCCGTTTTCCTCATTGACTCCTCATATCAGAGCACGCTCGGAAGTTGATATCGCCATGTTATTTTCTGCTAAAACTGTTCAACTTTATTATATTAGTAATTCATATAAGTTTGATAAATATTAATTTAGCGATGGACTCACGGTGGTGATTTCTATAATTTTTACATTAAAAATGTACACGAAATACAGTGGATTCCTTAACTAAAAGTCATTGGTAATATATTCACCTATATAATATAACCATACCGTTAAAAACGAAAGAATAAACAGGAAACATTTAAACTCTTATTTTATTTCCAATTAGATTTAAATTAGTTAGAATTGATCAGTTCGGTCGAATTAATTAGGTCATTTATTTTTAAAGAGCATTCAATCAACCATGGGAAAGTCTTTTTAGAAAGATAAATTATAAAAGTCTTCAAGAAATGATATATTTCATAAGTTCAAGCATTAAGAACTTAATACGATGAAATGTAAACTTCTCATAAAATTGGCGACTCCGTAAACACAATTTTAAAAGGAAGAATACAATTAAGGATAATTAAACACCAATTGAGATACATTTTATTAAAACCTTTTTTATTTTTTAGTTATTCGAAAAATATATAAAACCCTTTCACAATATATTTTGGACATTTTTTAATCTTAGAACTGGTATAATACCAAATACATTTCTTATTCCTACCCAAAAAGAATACCAAATTCGTCTCAAATGAACAGCGCTTCTAAATTGCTGCATTCAGACAAAATAGAATATTTGATGAACAAATGTTTACTAAAAAACAGGTTACTAAAGTATAATCCAACCAAAAAAAATATAATTATTATCTACCACCGATAACATTTAACCATTGTAAAACACGAACCACAATATACCCAAAAAAGGGGCGGAATCCTCAAGTTATAACATCACTTCTTCACAAACGTTGTCTTCTTCTACTTCCGTAGTATTTTCGTATGCATGTCCTATATTCACTTGTTATATGTTCGAAGCCGTCACATTATAATCTCCGGAATATATTGTTCGCTGTTCATTCGCGTTAATTCCTCATCTAACCGCGTATCAATCTCACACATCGTTGTTTTACAGGATCGTAACCATAGCCTGCACGGCAATGTGCAGGATTCATTGAAAAATATGAAAGCACACATTCACCATTAGAGCAACTGTATACACCGTCATTATAAGGATAAACTGGGCAATCGGATTTTGATCTGCATCTCTGCCTCTGTTGAGAGTTTATGTTGCCTATGAGAGCGAACACAAGGAGTGCACATAACAACAACTGCTTCGTTGCCATGGCTCTTCTTCCTTTCTCTCTCGTAATAGACTTGAGACTGCTCTCCGAAGCTACAGATGCTGAATTATATAAGCATTCATTATCACCCTTAGAATTTCAAATTTGGTTGTTGACGCTTTCGTGCTAGATATTCTTTCTTTTATTTTCATAAAGTCTCTATTCGATTCGAAAACAGCCATTTTTCCTTGTTGACCTCTTACATCAGAGCGCACTTGTGTTGTTTGTATTACTATCTAATTTTCAGCTTCTCATTTTCAAGATGCTATTTTATATACATTTTATAATTTTAGAATTACATTTTGTATAATTTTCGCAGGTAAGTCTTGGATTGTAATTAAATAAAAACCTTCGTCATTACTAGATGAATGAAAGAGACTGAAAATACTTTCTTTTTGCAAGTACTCAAATAGGATTCAAAATTACCATTTTCCTTATTGACTCCTCATATCAGAGCACGCTCCGGAGTTGATATCGCTTTGCCATTTTCTGTTGCTAACGTCCAAGGTTCTTTTTCTTTTATACGATAGTATAGACGGATCGGCTGAAGGATAGCTCTATGGACCGTTTTGTACTGACCGACAGCTCACTTGAATAAAGTTATTCTTGTGCCCAATGAATAGGCTTCGCTGAAAAATATATTTAACATCTTTTGTTTAAAAAATCAGTTGGCAGGCTTCCCGAGGAAATTAACAATCGGTAGTTGACATTTTGCACAAGGAAACAAAGCACTATTGGAATTTATCGTTTACAAAATTTTAAAGAACTTTGAACTTGAACTTAAAAATATTAAAATTCCGTTTTTTACCCTAGTTAAATCTTTTATCTTTTCCGAAATATTAACGCCGATACAAAATATAAAATTTTAAATTTAGGTAATCACTAATTTTCGTGCATAAATATATATAAAAATCAAAAATTCGCGAATTAATATCTTTCATTGGTAAAAGTTTGGTTATGAATAGGTTGATAGCGCAAAATAAATTTCAACCACCGATAAATTTTTTAACGGGAGCCCTGGCGATTGATTTTTAAACTAACGATGTTAAATATTCATACAGACCAGTAAATGGAAATAGATGAAGGATGTGGATAAGCAAGACATTTTAAAATTCTACGTTTTAAATTAATGATATAAACGATAATTTAAGCATTTTGAACTTAGTATGATGAAGTTTAAACATTTCTTGCGATTGGCTACCCCTTGAATATAAATTTCCATGAAAAATAAAGTTAAGGACAAATACACAAGTATTGAGAAAATCCTTGATAAACTTCTTTAAATTTTTTATTTACTCATATCATTTATCAAACCTTTCACAACATAGTTTGAACAATTATATCTCTTAGTACTGCTGTATATCCAAATACATTTTATTATTGCTACCCACAAATGAACACCAAATTCGTCCCCAAAGTACAGCTCTTCTTCACTGCTGCATTCAGACACGAACGAATAGTTGATGAACAAATGTTTACTAACTGATTACTAAAGCCCACATGAAGTATAATTCAACATACAATATATAATAATCAACTGCCAGTGATAACTTTTCACATTAGTAAAACATGCACAACAATACACCCAGTAAATTATAACTACCAATTTGAAACCTTGTTTACGTTATTTTCCAGAGCATTAAAATATATCCTGTTAAACAATCACTCGTCGTCATTGTTTCGTAGCCGTCAAATTATAAATTCTTTTATTTATTGTTCACCGCTATTTGTGCCTCCTATCTCTTATACTTCTCCTGCATATACCATAAACTCCGACATGGCCAAGAGGACAACCACTTGGGGCCATACCATGTCCTTGCATTCCATGCTGATTCAAAGTGTTAATGTTAATATCTTGACGTTGAGAGTGAATGTTGCCGATGATAGCGAACACAAGGAGTACACATAACAACAACTGCTTCGTTGCCATGGCTATTCTTCGTCTTCTTATCTCTCTCGTAACTGAATTGAGACTGTTCTTCCTCACTTGAGATGCAGAATTATATCTACATTCATTCCCCCTCAGTATTTCAATATCGCTCGTTGACGTTCTCGCGCTTGACTTTCTTTCTTTTATCTTCATAAACTCTCTATTCGAATTCAAAACGACTCAATTTCCTGATCGAGTTCTCATATCAAATCGCTCTTATGTTGCTGCTATTTGTTCTTTCTAACGCTGTGGTCACGGGTTCAAATCTGATGAGGTAATTTGCCACTCAGGGTGTGGATGTTTGATGAACGTTTGCTGTAAATTTTGAATCACACCGAAATCGTCCAGAAGGTCGATGTTTTTTTCCGTCTTTGATAAAGAATTAAACAGAAAAAGCATGATATCCTGATGCCGTGATGCCTTCAAAGTATGAAATACGTAATTTTTAATAGTATTTAAGGATATAGGATGAAGTATCTAGGCTTCTTAAATCATTCATTTTCTTTTCATTCTCTTGTACTTGAAATGTATCTTTAAGAAGTTACTATTGAAGAGAAATATCTCGTCATTAATCCAGCTAAAATCAAAATTCATATTTAAATTATTGATTTTTTTATTATAGGTATTATATATAGGTTTTTGGATTTTAATACAGGTAAATAGAAATGATGTATGGTTTTTCATCATTATGAAAGTTATTCATAATGTGAGTATTCTAAGAATTATTAAAAAGTACAAGTAATTTCCGAATTAAGATACCTTTTCGTGGAAGATATGTGATGTACGTATATTCTTGTAGTTAGCCTTTGGTTCTCCACATCTGCGATTAATTTGTTTAGACTTAATTTTAAAACTTACGAAAACAGAAACTATATTTTTTTCATTTACAAGTACACCCAAAGAACGCGTCCACAACTATCTTTGGAAATTGTAATTTTTACGATTTTTCAGAAAAATGACGGAAATCAAACAAGGGATGATCCATATCCGTATACTGTTTTATTCTCTATTTAGTCCCGTCCACGTAAGAAGCTCTTAGTCTGATTGAAAACTTATATTTTAAGAATATGGGAGATATTTTCTTCTGTAGCGGAGGTAACTATTTCTATGGCATTTTTTCGGAAGAGAGGAAATCATATCAATCGAAAGACCACTTTCGTAATTCTTGCGATGTTTCCTTTTTTCAGAGAACTGATTTGGCGTGCCCGTGAAGCACGCGGTCATTTCCATGTCACGGTCCCCGTGAGTAGCCATCTCACTAACAAAACACAGAATTTACCATTAGCTTGCATAAATTTAGATAACCACGCGCCCTCTATCAAATGACTTATCGACAAAACTATAGAAGTAAAATCTGTGAATGTATACTCATAGGTGTACAAAATGAAGGGGTCAGGGTTTCGTAGAGGACAAAATTGAAATAGCGCACAGTGTAATCTAATTTCGCTCGTAATTAAGACGTTTATTATTATATCTTTTAATATATTATAATAATTATCATCATTATTATTTTTTGCTCTAAGTACGACAGGGCGGGAAGAATGCTATCATAAGAAATACCAGGGAAACAAACTTTTAGGATGGGAATATTATAAATCTTTCATTAGTTCATTCTAAGATAAATAAACCACCTGCTTGCTGTAAGATGGCAAACTCATATTTATATATACATATATGTATTTTTAAAGTTAATATAATATTAGTCTTTTCAGTGCCATTAATTCTTCATAAAAGTTTATTTAACATTTATGTAGCGATAGATTCATGGAGGTGATCTATTTGTTTTTCCGTTAAAATAATATGCGCAACACAGTGGATGCCTCAGTTAATGGCATTGGTACGTATTCACTTCTTCACATTATTAGAAGTGTAGCGGGAAAATAAAGAGAAGAGATAGAAGCTGAAACAAGTTTCTGAACTATATGATGACTAGGAAAAAGAGATTGAAAAACGATGTGTATAAGCAAGCAATATGAAAATCAACCTTTCCACTCGTATGTTATTTAGAATAAGATTTAATTTTTTTTTTTCAATTGATCAGTTAGGACGAAAGGATAAAATCATTTACTTTTAAAGAGTATTTAGTCAACCAAGAGCAACAATCTTTTTAGAAGACCCATTTAGAAAAGTCATCATAAAATGATATAAATCAATAATTTACCAATGCACTAAGAACTTAATGTGATGAAGTGTAAACATTGCATATGATTGGCGACCGTAAAAAACATTATTTTCCATTTAAAATAAAACTAAGGACAATTAAAGAAGCATATAGATAATCGTTGTTAACCATTTTTATTGTAAGTTAATCATGCCAATTATCATCCCTTTTATAATATAGTGTGTATATACATTCATTATTATCCTTAGAATTTTATTTTGGTTGTTGACGCTTTCCTGCTAGATATTCTTTCTTTTATTTTTATAAAGTCTCGATTCGATTCGAAAACAGCCATTTTTCCTTGTTGACCTCTTACATCAGAGCGCACTTGCGTTGTTAGTATTACTATCTCATTTTCTGCTTCTCATTTTCAAGATGCTTTTATAGTTATTTATTTATTTATTTATATATACATTTTATAATTTTAGAATTACATTTTGTATTATTTTCGCGGGTAAGTCTTGGATTGTAATTAAATAAAAACCTTCGTCATTACTAGATGAATGAAAAAGACTGAAAATACTTTCTTTTTGCAAGTACTCAAATAGGATTCAAAATTGCCATTTTCCTTATTAACCCCTCATATCAGAGCAACTCTGGAGTTGACATCGCTTTGCCATTTTCTTCTGCTACCGTCCAGGGATCTTTTCCTTTTGTACGATAGTATGGACGGGCAGCTAAACGATAGCTCTATAGACTGTTTTGTACTGACCGTCAAATCACTTGGATAAAGTTATTCTTGTGCATAATGAATAGGTTTCGGCGAAATATTACTTATCATTGTTCGTTTAAAAAATCAGTTGGCATGCTTCGAGGAAATTTATCAATTGGTCGTTGACTTTTTACTGTAAACGAAGCACTATTGGAATTTATTATTTACAAAATTGTAAAGAACTTGCTTCATTGCGATAATAATTCGAAAAATATTGGTCTTCGCACGCAGTAGGAGTTTGTTACATTCAAGAAAGTGTTTTAATTTTTTAATATATCAAATATAAAATAATTTAAATATAATATAAAATAATAATTTTCAAAATATAAATTTAAGGAGAATTCTAGATTCTGAAAGGTTTGTTAAAGAAATTTTAGTTCGATTTTTATCATAGTTAAATCTTAACGTTGAAATATCAACGCTGATAGAAAATATAGAAATTTGTAAAATTAAGTAATCACTATTTTTCGTGCATATACGAAATTACATAAAAATCAGAAATTTTTTAATAAATATCTTTCATTGGTATATTGTTGATAACTCAAATAAATGTCAATTGCCGATGAATTATTTCACGGGAAACCTGGCAAATGGTTTTTAAGCTAATAATGTTTAATGCTTTTTCAGCGAAACCCATTCATTCGGTAAATGAATAATTGAAAAAAATTGATAATTAAATAACTAACATGCAAGTGAGTTGTTGGTAAGTGGATCAATAGAGGTCAATAGAGTTCTCGTTCAGTCGAGCGTATATATATATATATATATAATATATGTAAAATGTGAGTATATGTATTAAAAATTTTGTATATTCTTTTCGTTTTCACTGCAAATAATTCAAACACGTTTCTAAAATACTTCTGTAGCAATGGATTCAGGGTGGTGATATCTATAATTTCCTACGTGGAAAAGCTAACAAAAGACAGCAGAATCGTTCACTAAATGCCCTTCGTACATATTCACTTATTCACATTAGAAAAGGCATGCCAGGAAAATAAAAAGAAGAAACAGGAAACTGATCGATACAAAGTTCGATGATATACAATTAACAACGCGTGACGAATAAAACAAAATAGGTGAAGGATGTGAATAAGCAAGACATATTTAATTTCAACATTTCAACTTAATGATATAAAGGATAATTAAGCATAGTGAATTTAATAGGATGAAGTTTAAGCATCTCATGCGATTGTCTAACCCGTGAATATAAAATTCAATGAAAAACAAAGATATGGACAAAGACACAATTTTTGAGATAATCGTTGATAAACTTCTTTAATTTTTTTATTTACTCATATCATTTATCAAACCTTTCACAACATAGTTTGGACAATTATATCTCTTAGTACTGCTGTATATCCAAATACATTTTATTATTACTACCCACAAATGAACACCAAATTCGTCCCCAAAGTACAGCTCTTCTTCACTGCTGCATTCAGACACGATCGAATAGTTGATGAACAAATGTTTCTTAGCTAACTGGTTACTAAAGCCCACAATAAGCATAATTCAATACACAATGACCCAGGTGACCCAGTAAATTACAACCACCTATTTGAAACTTTTTTAAAAGTTATTTTCTGTAGTCATACTATGTATCCTCTTCAGTTTCACTCGATCTATCACTCGATGTTTCACTCGATCTATAACTCGGTGGTCTTATCACTTTCCTACATCTATAATCAATAAGCCTAGAGCCATCACGGCAACCATCAGGTGAAACTCTATTTGCAATAGAACCGCGTTGGGAGTGAATGTTGCCTATGATAGCGAACACAAGGAGTACACAAAACAACAACTGCTTCGTTGCCATGGCTATTCTTCGTCTTCTTATCTCTCTCGTAACTGAATTGTGACTGCTGTTCGTCACTTGAGATGCAGAATTATAAATTCACCCAATCCCCCCTCAGCTTTTCAATATCGCTTGTTGACGTTTCCGCGCTTGGTTTTCTTTTCTTATTGTCATAAAGTCGCTATTGCAATTGAAAACGGCTCAATTTTCTCATCGAATTCTCATATCAAATCGCTCTTATGTTGCTGCACTTTGTTATTTTAACCGCTGTGGTCACGGGTTCAAATCTGATGAGGAAATTTGTCGCTCTGGCTGTGGATGTTTGATGAACTTTGGCTGTAGAACATTTGGCTGTTATTTCAACATTCTCTGCTTCTCCTTTTCAAGAAGATTTTATATATATATATATATATATATATATATATATATGTGTATTATATATATGTATTATATATATGTATTATATATATGTATTATATATATATATATAGTCTTGGGTTTTTAATTAAATCCAATCCTTCGTCATTACTGGAAAAAAAAACAGAAAATACTTTTTTTTCGCAAGTACTCAAATCGGATTCAAAATTTACATTTTCCTTATTTACTCCTCATATCAGAGCACGCTCTGGAGTTGATATTCGTATGTCATTTTCTGCTGCTAACGTCCAAGGTTCATTTTCTTTTATACTATTGCATGGACGGATCGGCTGAACGATAGCTCTATGAACCGTTTTGTACTGACCGACAACTCACGTGAATAAAGTTACTCTTGTGCCTCATGAAAAGGGTTCACTGAAAAAATACTTAACATTGTTTGTATAAAAAATCAGTTGGCAGAAAATCACGAATAAATATCTTTCATTGGTAATAGTTTCGTGTTTGTATTGGTTAATAGCAGAAAATGAATATCAAATGCCGAGAAATTATTACACGGGAAGCCTGGCGATTGATTTTTAAACTAACAATGTTAAATATTTATACCGACGAGTAAATGAAATAGATGAAGGATGTGGATAAGAAAGACATTTTAAATTTCTACGTTTCAACTTAATGATATAAACGATAATTAAAGCATTGTGACCTTAATATGAAGAATTGGAAACATCGTATGCTACATCGTTGGCTACTCCGTTAATATAATTTTTCATGAAAAACAAACATATGGATAAATACACAATTTTTGAGATAATCGTTGATAAACTTCTTTAAATTTTTTATTTACTCATATCATTTATCAAACCTTTCACAACATAGTTTGAACAATTATATCTCTTAGTACTGCTGTATATCCAAATACATTTTGTTATTATTACCCATAAAAAACACCAAATTCGTTTCCAACGAACAGCTCTTCTTCACTGCTGCATTCAGACACGATCGAATAGTTGATGAACAAATGTTTACTAACTGATTTCTAAAGCCCACATGAAGTATAATTCAATACACAATATATAATAATCAACTGCCAGTGATAACTTTACACATTAGTAAAACATGCACAACAATACACCCAGTAAATTATAACAACCTATTTGAAACTTTCTTTAAGTTATTTTCCAGAGTATTAAAATATCTCCTGTTAAACAATCAGTCGTCGTTATTGGTTTTTTGCCGTCAAATTAGAAAACCTGGAATATATTGTTCGCCGCTGATTCTATCATCGACCTTTCACCACTTTTACACATCTACCACTAACATACACATAGCCATCACGGCAACGTACAGGTCTTATATGTGGATGATCAGATGAGGTTCGAATCCCACAGTGAACGTTGCCAATGAGAGCGAACACAAGGAGTACACATAACAACCACTGTTTCCATGCCATGGCTATTCTTCGTCTTCTTATCTCTCTCGTAACTGGATTGAGACTGCTCATCGTCGATTGAGATGCTGAATTATAAATACATCCACTCTCCCCATCAGCAGTTCAATATCGCTCGTTGACGTTTTCGCGCTTGATTTTCTTTCTTTTATTTTCATAAAGTCTCTATTCGAATTCAAAACGGCTCAAATTCCCATCGAATTCTCATATCAGAGCACTCTTATGTTGCTGCTATTTGTTACTTCTAACGCTGTGTTCCCGGGTTCAAATCTGATGAGGTAATTTGTCACTCATGTTGTTGATGTTTGACGAACGTCCCTTGTTAATTTTGAGTTACGCCGTAACAGTCTAGAACAAAGGTCTCCAAACTACGGCCCGAGGCCCACATCCGGCCCGCGGACAGATTTTGTCCGGCCCGCGTAGTGCTAGCATACATGAAAACTCCTTCTAGAGAACATATTTTTTACAACAATGATAATATAGTTTTGGCTCTCGGAACTAACTGGAGTAATCAGTATGGCCCTAAGGCTGGAAAGCATTTCAATATCACTTGTTGACGTTTTCGCGCTTGATTTTCTTTTCTTTCTAATATCATAAAGTCTGTATTGGAATTCAAAACGGCTCAATTTTTCTTATCGAATTCTCATATCAAATCGCTCTTATATTGCTGCTATTTGTTATTTCTAATGCACTGGTTCCGGGTTCATATCTGATGAAGTAATTTGCCACTCAGGGTGTGGATGTTTGATGAACGTCCGTTGTTAATTTTGAATCACACCGAAATCGTCAAGAAGGTCTATGTTTGTTCCGTCTTTGATGAAAAAAATAAATTCAAAAATAGCGCTGAATATTGATTCTGGCTGTTTAGGAAGGAACTTATTCAATGGCTTGAATGCTCATTTGAAACTCTTAGGAAACAAATTTTTATGCTAATAATTGTCCGATGTCAGGTGCTAATCTACATCCGGATTCACGTTAAAATGAATGGGCAAATATAAATTGAGTGAACTCAAAGGCCTCGTTGTCTGCGAATCAAGTATGATATCAATAACGTTTGAAAGTATTTTAATGGTTTAATTACGGCTCATGTCTGATTTATCATATCTTGAACAAACGAATGCGTGTAGAATTGTGTGTTCGACATTCGGGTAGGGGAATATAGCATTACAAAACGAATGTTAAAAGTATTGAAAGTTGTTGGTGGGCTGCAAACCAAGGAGAAAAACCAATGCTGAGGAGAAAATCAATGTGAAAGACTTATTAAGAAAAAATCCTCTATAGTTCGCAGAAAGGGCACATTTTCCATATTTCAAGTTTATTGTAGTCAAATATGTTTATTTAAAATAACCTTTTAGGATAGGAATATTATAAATCTTTCATAAATTCAATTTCATTTAAATATCAATTTAATTAATCTAAGATGAATAAACCACCTGCTTGTTGGACTTTGGAAAACTCGTACATTTATATGTATACATACATATATATTTAAAATTAATATTTCTGTTTTCAATGCTATTAATTCTTAATATACTTTTATTAAACATTCATGTAACTATAGATTCATGGAGGTGATCTATTTGTTTTTACGTTAAAATAATATGCGCAACACAGTAGATGCCTCAGCTAAATGGCATTGGTACGTATTCACTTCTTCACATTATTAGAAGTGTACCGGGAAAATAAAGAGAAGAGATAGAAGTTGAAACAAATTTCTAAACTATATGAATACTAGTAAAGTTGGATTGAAAAAGGATGTGAATAAGCAAGCAATATGAAAAATCAACCTTTCCACTCATATGTTATTTAGAATTAGATTTAATTTTTTTAATGAATTGATCAGTTTTGACGAAGGAAAAAGTCATTTATTTTTAGAGAGTATTAAGTTAACCTTGCGAAAAAACTTTTTAGAAGACTCCTTTTGAAAAGTCTTCATGAAATGAGTTAAATCAATAATTTACCAATCCGCTAAGAAGTGGGTGATCATCATATTGATATATGAAGCGTAAACATTGCATATGATTGGCGACTGTAAAAAACATTATTTTCCATTTAAAATAACACTAAGGACAATTAAAGAAGCATATAGATAATCGTTGTTAACCATTTTTATTGTAAGTTAATCATGCCAATTATCATCCATTTTATAACATAGTGTGTACAAGTATTAATCTTAGTACAGGAAGGTTTTCCAATTACATTTTCTAATTACTACCCACAAAAGAACACATTATTCGCCTCAAATAAACAGCTCTTCTAAATTTCTGCATACAGACAAAATAGAATATTTGATGACCAAATGTTTAATAAACTACAAGTTACTTAAGCCCGCTTGAAGTATAATTCAACCAAAAGTATATGATTATCATCTACCACTGATAACTTTTAACCATTGTAAAACAAGAACGACAATACACCCAAATGAGGTTCGGAATACAAAAGTTAAAGCAACACTTCTTCACAAACATCGTCTTCTTCTATTTCCGTAGTATTTTCGTATCCATGTCCTATATTCACTTGTTATATGTTCGAAGCCGTCACATTATAATCTCCGGAATATATTGTTCGCTGTTCATTCGCGTTCATTCCTCATCTAACCGTATATCAATCTCACACATCTTTGAAGTTCATGACTGTACCCATAGCCTTCACGGCAATTTGTAGGATTCATTGAAAAATATGAAAGCACACATTCACCATTAGAGCAACTGTATACACCGTCATTATAAGGATAAACTGGGCAATCGGATTTTGATCTGCATCTCTGCCTCTGTTGAGAGTTTATGTTGCCTATGAGAGTGAACACAAGGAGTGCACATAACAACAACTGCTTCGTTGCCATGGCTCTTCTTCTTATCTTTCTCGTAACTGAATTGAGACTGCTCTTCGTCACTTGAGACGCAGAAATATATATGCATCCACTCCCCCCTCTGCATTTCAATATCGCTCTTTGGCCATATCGTGCTTGAGTTTCTTTCTTATTCCCTTAATACTGTATAAAATTGAAAACAGCCATTTTTTATCATTTACCTCTCACAACAGCACACTTTTGTTGTTTCCTATTACTTTCTCATTTTCTGCTTTTTTCTTTTCATTATGTTTTTATATATGCATATATAATCATAATTACATATAATTACATTTCGTATAATTTTCGCAAGTATGTCTTGGGTTTTAATTAAATCAAATCCTTCGTCATCACTATGATGAATGAAATGAACTGGCGACTAATTGTCGACTTAATAAACATTATTTTTCATTTAAAATAAAACTAAGGACAATTAAAGAAGCATATAGATAATCGTTGTTAACCATTTTTATTGTTAGTTAATCATGACAATTATCATCCCTTTTATAATATAGTGTGTACAAGTATTAATCTTAGTACAGCAAGGTTTTCCAAATACATTTTCTAATTACTACCCACAAAAGAACACATTATTCGCATCAAATAAACAGCTCTTCTAAATTGCTGCATTCAGACAAAATAGAATATTTGACGAACAAATGTTTACTAAACAACAGGTTACTGAAGTATAATCCAACCAAAAAAGTATATAATTATGATCTACCACTGAAAACCTTTAACCATTGTAAAACACGAACCACAATATACCCAATGAAGTGCGGAATACAAAAGTTATACCAACACTTCTTCACAAACGTCGTCTTCTTCTATTTCCGTTGTATTTTTGTTTCATGGCATATATTCAATTGTTCTAAGTTCGGAGCCGTCACATTAGAAATTCCGGAGTAAATTGTTCACCACTATTTGTACCTCCGACCTCTTTGAAGTTTCACACATCTACCATTGGCATACACAAGGTTACCACGGCAAATGTTATCATTGAATATTTGAGGTAGGCCTGTTGCACAATAACCATCATCGTCGCACTCATATCGACCGCTACCATCAGGTATAAGCGGGCAATCGGATTTTGATCTGCATCTCTGACCTCGAGAGTGAACGTTGCCTATAAGAGTGAACACAAGGAGTACACATAACAACAACTGCTTCGTTGCCATGGCTCTTCTTCTTATCTTTCTCTTAACTGAATTGAGACTGCTCTTCGTCACTTGAGATGCAGAATTATATATGCATCCACTCCCCCCTCAGCTTTTCAATATCTCTCTTTGGCCATGTCGTGCTTGAGTTTCTTTCTTTTTTCTTAAATACTGTAAAAAATTGAATACTGCCATTTTTCCTTTTTGACCTCTAACAACAGCACACTTATGTTGTTTGCTATTACTATCTCATATTCTGGTTCTTCTTTTCATTATGTTTTTATATATGCATTATATAATCATAATTACATATAATTACATTTCGTAAAATTTTCGCAAGTATGTCTTGGGTTTTAATTAAATCAAATCCTTCGTCATCACTAGATGAATGAAATGAACTTTAAAGACTTCATAAACATAACAATCGTTGAGAAAATAATGATACTTAAATGGAATGTGTCAATCTCAGGAAATACACTTTTGTTAATTTCGTCAATGACAAGATATAGTCAATTTTCATTCAAAAATCAATTCAGAATTTACAATTCAATGTTATAATTTCATATATTGTGTTTTTGACTCTAGATATATACCTTAGCATAAATTATTCTCAAAAGAAAAGGTCCTGTACGCATTATATGCAGACAGGATCGAATAGCTGATTAAAAATATATTTTCCTCGATGACAGATTATGAACCCGACATTAAATCATAGTACCAACACAAAAATATGACAATTATCTGCCGCTAATAACTTTATAGCATCGAAAAATACATACAGCGATACTTAATTACAATACGATAATGCCCCCATTCTATAACCAATATTATATACCAACTCTTGGTACTCCTCGAGTTAAACCTTATCTTGTCCTCTTCGAATTTTGTATTCTTATTCTTTCCTCTTTCTCACTCTTACGCATCTTCCGTTAATATATACGTAGTCTGTAGGGCAATCAGGTGCATCGTAAACCTGGCGATGGTATCTCCTCCGACTTCTATATTCTCTTCTCAATTTCACACATTTAGTACCATCGTAAAAGTATCCATCACGGCAATTTTCGATTCTCATTAAAGAATGTAAGGCAAGTTCACACTTTCCTCCAATGCAATAGTATGCACCGCCAATGTACGGATAAACCGGGCAATCGTCTTCTGAATAGCACTCTGGTTCTCCTTTAACGTTGACTATGAGAGCGAACGAAATGAGTACGCCGAACAACAACCATTTTGTCGCCATGGTTTCTTCGTGGCTTTATATCGTTCTTATCTGTACCGAGACTGTGCTTCGACACTTGACATGCTGTAATATATACGCGAAAATTTATTTTCTCCTTTTAAATGTACGCATTTGCACTCTCGTGTTGAGGATTTCGGTTTATTTTTTCGAAAAAAGTTTTCGATGCAGTCAAATGAAATGATAATCTGAATGATATCCCTGCTAAGGCAGTTGTTTTCTCGTTTATTCATTTTGTTTATTGATGAATTTTAATCAAACCTTCTCCAAGCTTATCATATATATATATATATACCTCGAATTAAACACCTTGACCTATGGAGAGTGCTTTGATCAACGGAACTCTTTAGAAGTGACAGATGTTCGCGGAGCACCTGACACCCGTTTCCACTGTCATATGTGTGAGGAGTGCCATGCTGCCCAATTAAGAGCGGAAACCTTTGCAAAGAGGGAGAAGTTCCAAACTAATTAAAATTAAAGCCCTTTCTCGCACAAAATCACTTCTATTTCGCGCATGATATATCTAAAAGTCTAAATAGTTCGTAAACTATTGAAAAATGCAGGTAAATTTAGTGTACTTTTATCATCCAAAGTAGATGTTAATCTTCCGCCTTCGAAAATATTTCATAGCCCAACAAATTGACAACCATTGACAAACAGAAAGGTTTCCAATGATTTCGGCTGACTGAGATACACAAGTATGTTGGACGCTTTACTCGTGTTGGTCGCGATACTAAATTTGATGAGCGATCCAAAAATTTCAACTTTTTATTTTTTACAAAAAAGTACAATATACTGCTGAAAAACCAGTTGATTCCAACTTTTTTATTTTATGCATATCTTTACGCATAAAACGTATATCTTCCTAATAAATCCTACTTTTTGGGCTTGAAAATTTTGGAAAAAAAGGCTGGGGAAATAGGGTTTAAGTTAATTGCTTTCATACGAAGTAGAATTAAAAATTGGGATTTGGAAATTATCTTAAGTGCAAACGTATTTTTATGAAATTTCCTCCTTAATTTCTGTTCCTCTTCTCCATATGGGATTTTCAAAGATGCGAGAGGATTCTATCTCGAAATTGGATTAAAGAAGTAATGTCGAAAACCGGAGCAATCCGCTTCTTCGTAATGTTTTCATGCTGATATAATACGTATAAAAATAGCTTTAGAGGAGTTGCGTGCGCGAATGCCCTTTGTACGCCATAATTCTCTAATAATTCAGATCTTGGCATGATCATTAGCAAAAAAATATTTCAACTACTACTCGTTCTCCAAATGCTATAAATTTACCAGACTTCACATTATACATTCAGTGTGCATCTCCATGAAAATTTGAATCAAAATTTGAAATTTGTAAATGTTTTTCGTATACTAGATTATGCGAATGAAGTCTACCTAAAAAAATTTCTCAAGTGATTAAGAATTGAAAAATTCAATTCTTAAATGTTACGTAAGATTTTGATACACCACGAATCTTTTAAAAAAAAGTCTCTACTTTTGATGTGCTTTCCGACCAATATTATTACACTGTTTATAAACGCAGTACAAAAATGGAATTATTCATTGAACAGAATACATGTTAGTTTTCGACAATTTTGAACTGAAAAATATTTGAGCAAAATTATTATTTTAGAGAATTGCTGTCATAATTTGAAAAACGAAGATAAGGTTTTTTAAGCTTCGAAATGTGAATTTTTTTACCCGAGTAATTCTTTACAGATTTTAATTAATAATACATCCACAATTGTTTCATGAGTTTTGCTGATGGAGACTAAGTATGTGTCTAATTATGTATGAAGTTTATATATATATATATATATATATATATACATATGTTGAAGAAGGTAAAGTAAGAGCAGAGAAAATATATTCTACCAAATTGTAAAATTAAAAGCTAAATGAAAAATTTAAGCACACTCCAATGTATCATCCATTTTATTTACAAATTTAACAGCTAAAGCTTTCGTACAAAATTGACATTTTTTTATTATCTTCCTTTATTATAACGTAAACGTTGCTATGGCAACGATGCGTAAAAGACAAAATAAATCAGGATTAAGAGCATTCAGGCGATAGTAAGTTGTACTAACAGTAAGAGGAAGCTATGGATAGTGTTGGTATAGGCTTCTGGGATGTGTAGTGCGTGATGTAATGACATAATGGTCCTGAGGCCCCTAAGAATCGAGTATGTGGGAGAGCGAACATGAAGGTGACATGGAAGGGATGGGAACTTAACGGCAGAGTGGGTGAGCCTGCAGTTGGACTGGTCTTCGTGGTCAGGGCATTCCATATACTTCTTGTTTACCACGCCGCCCTCTTCATCTGCCGCACTTTATTCGGCTGAAACACTTAATGTTGTTATCTTATTTATGTATGAACATTAGGGGTCGCTGCAAGATGGGATGAGATTTAACGATACGAATTTCATACAAAAACCACGAGTGTTGGGACCATGGAAACCATGAAGTTTTGGAACCATGGAAACCATGAATTTTTGGAACCATGTCGGAATCAAAATGAAGGAGTATAGTAAATCTCGTTTTGATGATAAATGTTGGTTTATAGTTTTTAATAAAACTTCCCATTAAATTTTTACGATTTAATATCCTCTGATTCCTGCATATTCTAAAAAGCTAAACAGCTAAAGAAATTCAATCAAGATTATCGTAAATTCATTAATAATTTTAATTTATAAAGTATAATATAATTATAGATAGAATGTATTTTATGATTCGAGTTAATAAAAAAAGCGTATTTTTTAGTAATATTTCTTTACAGCATGTTTACGAGCGAATTAATTTGCTTTATTTGGTTTGATAGCTCCTATCTGTAGACGTTCAAATGCTCAATGAGGTTATAGGGCTTGATATCGACCTTTGCGAAGATAAAGTACTCTCGTTAAGCATTTTGGAAAATCTCATTATTATTTATCTCTTCTTTAAAAAGAAATCGGCGAGAGTTTTTGAATAACAATGTTCGGATGTGTTAGGATGAATTTTGATTAAATGTACCAACGAGAATTCAAAGAATTTGTGAAAGTCAGTGTTTCATCATCTGTAACAGAAAAAAATAGCTATAAAACTTTTTTTTAAATTGAGAGAAGGATATTTAGATCGTATGTATGTAATTTTCACCCGATCAAGTATAATAAGTAATATGAAACGTATTAAGCTTGTATTTCTAATCGATATGCTGTGAATTAGATTCGGAATTTTACATATGAGTAAAAACAAATTTCGACGGTTTTACAAATTTTTATCTTTAATATATTTTTTTTGGTCTGAAAATGTAGATCCTTCATAAAACTGTTACTTCAATTAAAGAATTGACGAATATTTCTATAGTATAATTTCCCATTCATTGTGCATAAAAAGTCATCTTTTCTGAATGGAATTTTTCCTACGTTGAGTGATATACATATATATGTAAAGATGGTTAACTTTCTGTGATCTCTATGCATATATATGCGCTTTATTTTGGTGAAATCTTAGGGAACGATCGAAAACGCTTTTAGGCTGTTGAGCGTAAAATACTCTCTCAGATCCTACACCATAGATGTCTTTCTCCTCATTCTTTTTTAACTGGATCTACTCAATTTCTTTCCTTTCCTCTTAGTCTCATTTCTGGAAACTGAACGCGAAATTATTAAATTCTTTTTATAAATTTTTAGGATTCCTGAGATTTCTTGAGCAATAATTTTAATTCTCTACTGTCTGCTCAAATAAATACATCATAACTCGTAGACTTATCATCATTTTAAATATGTCAAGGTGGGATTTTTAAAAGCTCCTTCTTAATAGTTGCACGAATAATACGGGTTGTATCTTCATTTTATACAGCCGAGCTCAGTGATCGTATTTTCAATTTGATTGAAAACTTCCTTATCAATCGTTTTCAGAATAAATTTTTCGTATTAAGGAGAATTTGGAAAAAGGCAAGGAGGTATGAGAAATATCTGAATAACAGGACTGAAATGAATTGATAATAGTGTTCAATCTCAAACAATCAAACCACTAACACAACAACGGATTCAATCGATACATTTTTTTACATTCCGTTGCCATCATAAGTACCGTTACAAATTCAAGCTACAATTACAAATTACTTAGAAAAGTATCGAACCTTATAGTCACATTCTCTCTACATCACTTTAAAAAAATCTGTTTTATATTCTATTAGAAATGAATTCCAGAAATTCCAGAATTTAACCTCAAACTGTTTTAAAAAATTCGAAAAAATTTCAAAAATTTTGAACAAATCGAAAGTGGAGCATCTCGCGAATATCATATGAAGTGACAAATTCCGTAAATCAAACATAAAAGAGTACGTTATAACCGAGCTTGGCACTACATTCGACATAAATAAAACTATCAACAAACATTTGAATGGGAAGGATCAATCGAATTCAAAACCTTTAGAACAATCACACGACTCCTGCAGCGATGTGACCCAATATCGCGAAGAATCGAAAGAAAAACTTCTTCTTACAAAAAGTGCGTCTCCAAATGACCGCTCGAAAAAAAAACCGCGAAGTCAAGGGAAAATGTGTTTCCGTTCCTCTTAAATGTTCTCTATGTTCAGGATCAGCCTCATCTGGACCACTTCTCCTCGTTACCCATGGGAACTACTCATCCCCACGCTGCTATATCATTGTCTCTCTTATCTCTTGAGTGAGTAAAAAGGGTGTCGAGATATCTCTTCAAGAGAGGCTACGATCTCTTAAAACTCCTCCCTCGCCCTCTTTAAACCTTTCCTCTTTTTAAACTTTCACGAGTAGCTTTTCACTGCGTTTCCCTGAAATTTTAAAATGCCTAATTACCCTAGGAGTCGCAGGTGCACGGCGTTTCCAGACAATGGATGTTATCTGCCCCCGTTTTTGTCAACCTCTTGTTTGTTTATGCCTCTAATTTTGCTCTCTCAAGTTTCCTCGTTTAGATAGGCATTACCATATTATGGGAGGAGTTTTGTTGCTCGAGCAGATTAGAGATTTGAACCAGCTGATCATTTGAAATAAATTTTGCAAACTCTCCACATTCGCTCTCTAATGGAGCGATTGCTTAGCAACCAGAAAGAATGATTGTATCGATAAAATGATACGGGCTCTCTCAATATATACATACAAATAACAACTAAGAAAGTATAGAGTGGAGGATCTACCTTGTTAATTACCTTTCAGTCGATGATAATTTTCTATTTAAGCATTTTCCTAGCAGAGGTTTTTTTAATACTATAACTTTTCTATTTTGGAAGATTTACACAAAAAATAGAAGCATTCTGCTTTCAATAACTAATCTTACGAGATATTAATTTAAGCAATAGTAGACAGTAAAAAAATCCATTTAGGAAATAACCTTTGGGGGGGCACGGCTAATTTTTTCCTTTCATATGAAGTCTTTCATATATGAATCTTTGTATTAATTTCAATGTCAGACTTTGAGTGATAATTTCATTTAATTCCGATTTGATTTTCATTTGAGCCGATAGAAACATCTCATCAAGTTTCTTATTCCACGATTTATACACACGATCCTACTCTTCTCTTATATACTGTGCCTTATTCATTTTCCCTTCTTTCTGTCCACCCTCTTTAATCACCTATTCCCCGATCTTCACGCAGTCATTCCACCTCCCCAATTCAACGAGGATTTTCTTCTATTTCATTGCCCTTCATAGTGTATCCCATTTCCCCCATCTCACCCACTTCTATCAATTCCCTTCATCAAAACTGAAGTCTCCCCATCCAATTTCTTATGACTTCATTCCACCCGTTTCTGTCTCGCTTGCTTTCTCAGATATCGAATTGGATTGAAACTTGTATAGGAACAACTTTACGAAATAAGAGTGTGCATTCAAATTGCCTTTTTCGTATTTCTTTTAGTCGACTTAAAGTTTGAAGTAAGGCAGGGGAGTTAAAGAGGCTAGAAGGAATTACTCGAGAAAGATATTCGCTGGTAAACATTTTAGTAGCGAAAACAAGTTCGTGTGATCGATTTGATGGAAACTAAAAAGAAAAAGACTTCAACAATTAATGTTGTATGGTTTTTCCAAACAATTAGTGTAAACAATGGGATGGAATACGCGCTGTACGAAATTAATCACCTTTAAGTGCATTTATTCTCGTGCAAGCTAGCCCATCGAGGCAATGGAGATGGGGGAGAAAGTCTTTCCTGTTTATATAGAATAGAATATGTTTGCTTTTTTGTCTGGGCAAAGAAAAACATTCAAACTCTTTACATTAATCATATATTGTTACGCGATAGGAAAGTTAAAAATAAATATGACCATTGTTGTAACTCAAGGTACAACAATTGAGTGCTATGAAACTCATTGATGAAACGTTTTTTCAAATTTTAATGTGTTATATTTAAAGATAATGTGTTCCGTTAAATAAATATCATTCTACTATAATTGAAAGGTAGATAATGCTGAATTTAGACCTTAAAATAAAACAAACCAATTCTTTCAAACAAAAATTCTATTCTTTGTTTCACTCGTTTCCCAATTGAATTCTCCTTAAGTTAACTTTAAGTGTTATTTTCCTTTGACGAAAAATAATGGCCATTAAGATTATGCGCATATAGATTATTGGAACCTTAAATAGTTTTCCTTTAATACAACGCGCTCGGCTCACAGACACAACTTCTCCTTTAATCGCATTTTCTTTCCCTTCTTCAATTTGAACTGATTTATATTCATATTCTTTCTCCATTTTTTCGCCTCTTTTGACCCATCCACACTATTTCATCCACCTACATCGACTGGCTCTTCGTTTCCCTATCTTTTCAATTCCACGCACCCTCAAGCATCCCTCCCCTTTCTTTAATACCCCCACCCCCCTCTTATCGCGTCTCTGTGTATAGTGGGCGTGGCTGCATACTTTGGCCACTTCCGGGAGAGAAAATTGTGGAGGGACGGCGTGGGTGGTTGTCGATCGCGGGTGTGTGTGTGAGGATATAATTCGGCGGTGCATGGACGCACGAGGGTGAACCTCTCTCTTTTGAATGTTCATGGAACTCCCATTTCTTGCTTCTTACAACCCCAATGTGGAACGCCACACACATTTGTCCCCCTCTTTTTTTTATCATTTCGCGTCCCTTGTCGAAATGCGCGGGGTCTTTTTATGACCTCGTCATCTCGGACTATTATTAGCGGCTCAAAATGTGGTTTTTCTCGAGAAAGAGAAGCAAGTTATTTTGGAAGACGACCTATTTTCAAAAATTTCTCGTTTTAAAATTTTTTTTTGTCAAATGTAATGACGTCCTCAAAGGTTGAATTTGTTACTCTAAGGAGCGGCACCTGATATTTAAAAAAAATGTAGTTTGGTTTAGTAAAATGTTACGTAAAACTTTTAGAATGGTGTATACAATTCAGTAGTATTTGTTATATAATTTGGAGAATCCATACCCAACTACCGGTTATGAGCGACTACAAATTGCCAGCCTCGTTGGCGGATTGGTTAGCATGCTGATCCTCTAATCTTCCTGAGGAGGAAATTTTCCTATCAGGGTCTGGATTTTTGTGACGTCCGTTGTTAAGTTTACGACTGTAATAGTCCCGAAAGAGGATGTTTGCGTGGTCTTTGATAATAAATAAACTAATCCGTTGTCAAGGCGACATTTGATTTGATGTCACAGGTATAGTATAGTTTAGGCTATAGAAACAAATAGAAACTAAGTAAACAAATAGTGTATATTAGTTAACCACTGTGTGTTTTTTCAGTTAAAATTGAAGTGAAATAGTGTTGTAAAATTATACAATTAAAAGCATCGTTCGCAAAAGTTGTTACGATTTCTTATTTCGTACTTATCGATTGCGAAAATCTTAATATGTGCCTATCCTTTGTTACGTTGGCGGATGATTACGGCAAGTGACGTCTCAAAAGAACGTAGGAAGACCTGCACTTCTACTCGTAGAAGTGTGAAGTTGCCTCTGGGGACAGTTTCTCCGCAGAGGCATGATTCAAATCTGCTAATGCCATTAAGAAGGGAGTGGTTGGAAATCTTCGACTTCTGCTCCATCGAAGTGCGTTCTATACAAAAGATTTACGCGTCACCGATGGAGACATAGTCTTCCATTAACGTCTTATTTATGACTCATAGTGTGTCCATACCCCCCACAATACAGCACGTCTAAACCAAAGAGGAAGAGGAGCTTCTACACCACCCCATTCCTTTATTTCTCTAAGGGTGCATCTTCAGCTTCATTCCCATGGCGAATGTCAGACCCCCTCCAGGAGAACACTCTTCTCCCTTCCGTCACACCATGACGACTTATTACGCCCATTTGTCTGTCACAGCGTGAACCGCAAGAAGTAGCAAACTACTCGTTTACTCTGACCACTACCAACTCTCTCCCATAGTTACCATCTACTGCTCCCTTATCATCGTCCCCTTTTCTAATGTGCAGAATCCTCCATCGAATTTCCAGTATCACGAGGAATAGCAGAAAAAAGAAGTTTTACAAAATTATCATTCCAATATTTCCAACTCATTTGCGTAAATGATATCTTACAAGTGAAAAACATCACATAATGCATATAATTTTAATTGCCCGCGATATAAACTATCATTCTAATTCATGAAAATTATTGAATCTCTAGGAATCACTTCCTTAAATTATTATTATAATATATAATTAAATTATTCTCAAGGAAAACAACCCTCTATAGCAAAATTGTTTTCATGAACGCGGACCCTATAAAAAAGATAAGGAGAATGATATGCAAAGTGTTTTGGGAGGACGATTTTTCTTGAGGCATTGTAATGTAGACCCTAAGGGAACCTTTTGGTAGTAAGCGTTGAAAGGTTATAAATTTTGGTCCACTGTCTACAACGCACGTAGTGATAACGCATTCAATTACGAATAACGTAAAATAAATAGCTTTAAGAAAGTAATGTCTTCATATCTTCTCCACAGAATACGTAATTATAAGAAGCATATATAATAATCTTTTCTTTCAAAATCTTTTCAATTATCTTTTTAAAAAGAAATTGAAAATACCAACTTGCTTCTTATGAGTCAGAGATTTCATGTAATCTTCTCGTATTTGATCGAATTAATTATTATTAAGGCAATTCGGATTGATTCATCAATAATCTTTCTTAATTGTGACCAGCCAATTTAATTAATGATCCCTCATAGAAATCCTATCTCTCTATAACAATTGATGAGGTCAATACTAGAAATGGATAAAATTTATGATGTTATATATAAACTTCTTCAAGGAATTTTGTCTCCAAGATCTTCAAGGATTGACATTTATCCATCGATATCCATTCAGTACTTTTATTTTCTCCTGTTCAACCCTAATCTGACAAGAATATTTCATAGCCTTTCTTTCAGTCTTGTTTTTAACTCCACTCTTCTTTGTATTTCACTTATGGGCATCTCAAAAATCCTTTTTTACGCTTCTTTCCTTTCATCATTAAGGTACGTTTTCTCTTAAGGTCATCGCTCATCCACTTCCGCCGTCTATCTTCCTATTCATCCATTGTTCTTCTTTTTTCCCCTAATCCTTTGTTTTTCTGCACGAGAGAGACGTTAATTGTCGTCGAACAGTTTCTACTTCCTTTCTCTTACAGCCCTCTTTCCTGAAATTTCTGCCCATTTTCTCCCACTGGTCTTGTTCCCCCTTCTGGTTCTTCTGCATCTTCTCCCCCCGTTAGTGCTTTGCGTGGTATGTACGGAGGCCTTAATGAGAAAGTGGTGGTAAGATGGTTATGAACCCGAAATTTTAGAAGTTTCGAGCAGAAATTTTTATTACGATGATCCCAAACACTACGAGGGTAGTGTGGAGTAATGCGATGCTAATATTTCGCGCATGGCAACATGGAAGGTTCTTTATCATTAAAAGATTACGAAACAGTAGAACGCATAAAAGGGCTTTAATACCCTTAGGAGAATCTTCGGCTCAAATACTAATTAGTCTCTATGCGGCAAAAGATACCAAACGTGAATTTTAATGAAGCGAAACGACCCAGTAGTAAGATGAAGACTGAAGTATAGCATTTCTCCGTTACTTTAAAATGTTTTGTGTCATATGAGTTCAGATAAATCATCCTTGTCACTATGATTTTTTTAAAATGTAGTCCATAAAACTGGCATTTCCAATATTCGTCATCACAATACATCTGGTTTCTTAATATTAAAGATATGAGCTGGACAAACAAATCGATAATGATAGAATTATCGTGACATTGATGTTTAAGATAATCTAGTATATCTGTAGATGAGGATAATTGTTTATGATCAATGAATAAGGCAATATTTATTTATTAAGACAGTGCAATTTAACCATTCATGTGGAATTATCGCATCGTACCATATATTATTATAATCGTACCATATTATCGTAATATTTGCTCATTAATCTTCACCTAGATCAGTCTTGGAAAAAGATCATTGAACATAAATCATCATCTTCAACTTAAACTTTGTTCTATGTCCAAATGTAAAAAATATTTTTTGTAATTATTACTTATTAAAAAAGTAATTTTCATTAGTTTTTTACCTATTGATCGTTGAGGATTAATTTATTATTTACACTTTACAATATTCTCTTTTACTACCAAATTTTTATCCATGTCATATTATTCTAATTGTAACTCTAATTATGTAATAACTAGTTCATGAAACAGGACATAAGCGTGAAGTAGATAATTCTTCTCTTATAGTAGGTTCTAAAGTCAATGGTTTCATTCTCAGTGATGTCTAAAACAACCAATTACTCTCTAGAATGATACTTGAACTCTTAACGCTGAAAATTTCTTCTTTAGAAAAAAATAACAAAATTAACCCCTACCAGTTCATGAGTTCATCTGAATGACTCTCCGTGTACACAAGTTCAATCATTCCTTGAAATAAATACGAAAATTGAAATCAATAAACTCTTTCCTAATAATGTGGATAAATAAATCAAACATTTAAATGCATTCATGAAATACTTTTGTATCTTTCTTATTTCCCATAACAGTTTCATCTCGAAGTTTGATCTAGATGGATTTAAGTGAAAAAAGGGATGTACTTGTACGTGCTTTCTAACCTTTCCTTTCGAAATAAAATGCTACTTAAGCAAAGGATTCCCATTATTTGATGTATTTATTGGAATATCTTAACTTTACATGATATGGGTTTACAATTCGTCTCTAAAAACACACTATTTTTATCAGCCTAACTGCCGTGTCTACCCAGTGTGTATCAAGAATTCTCTTCTTGAAAGAAGAATTCTTGTGATTTACAATTACGAAAACGTAAAAGATTATGCCCAAATGAACCTTAAGAAATTTAGCATGACGTCAATATATTTATCATGCTCTGATACTTAAAAAAAGTTTATCAGTTCAAGAATCTTCGAAATCTTTTTGAAATCTTTAACAGTAAAGGTAGTGTCTTCGAGCTAAAATTTGTGTATTACATGAGTGGACGTTTGTGTTTGTGTGATTAAGACGCATTTTTGTACCCTTTTTCGATCGGTGTTCCCGCAGACGTAATTAAATGGGCGTCGATCACGCCCTAACCCGTAAGAGGAGGTGGAGGGGCAGTAAAAGTAGTGTAATAAAACGAGCGATCTCAGATACGAGAATATTATCGCGATTTCTCCGTTATTCGTGTCACCCTCGCGAACGGCGTTAGGTTAAAAAAATCCTCGCCACTGATTACAGCTGTTTATATTTTCCAGCTAAAAAGGCCCTTTTTTCGACCTTTTTCTGAGAAGGAATTTTATCGCAAGGTGCTGAGAGAGTCGATGTCTCGATCTTGTGCGACAGATAAGAGAAATTCTCTCAGCTCCAAAACACCTGCGATAACTTCCAAAAGCAGCTTCGTTATTCCGGCTCATTCGAAACAAAGGTTTCTTTCGAAAACTCTTTCGAACCCTTTCCGTCGCTATCAAAACCTATGCAAACCTTTCCCTCGGTCGTAAAGTGGGAGTTATTAACTCTGCCAGAGCACGAACGCACGTTTCGTAGCCGAAAGAACTGATATCCTTTTTTTTCTCCCTTTCATTCGAACGTAAAAAAGCCCATAGCGTAGATTGGTTCTGATAAAAGTGGGAGGGATAGGATGCGACTTAATCAAATTATCATTATTTGTGTATGTTTCGTACACTTTCATTAAGGTTAACGGCTAATAATCTAAGTGATTAATTCTTACGTTTGATGATATTCGTAGAAGGGAAAATTGATTAAAGATATTATATGTGTACTGTGACGTGAATACTGGTTTATATGGAGGCGTTGAAAAGATTAATATAGATAATCATCAAAGACCTACACTTATACCTTCCAATGCTAATCTTTGGTATTAGAAGTCGCTTTGCCTATAAAAGTGAATCAAGGTAATACATTCAGAAGTGTGGAGTGAAACTAACAGAATATTATCCGTACTTAATCGGTAATTAATGAGGTAATTAGGATTATCATGTTTAGCCTTTTCCAGATAGAATGTATTATTAAAAACAACAATGTTAAAGTTCAGCAAAGTCCATCTCGTCTCTCGTGTATTATCGATTAGATTAATTAATCCACGACTTTTTCATTTACATTTATTTCTTTTTATGTGCTCAATTACAGATATATTTCATTAGAAAATACCGTTAGATCTATATTCTCTGATAATTGGCGAATTATTCTAATTAAAAAAGAAAATATTCTATCAAAGGAGTATTTTAATCAGCAGAAGTGTCTGCTTAGTTTTAAACCTCCTTCGTGAAATGTAGATTTTGGAAATTTTATTTTCATTTGATAAGACTTCAACGTAATACAATTTTTATAGATATATACACATTTTTATTTCAGAAAAGATAAATATCAAGTATTGATTTTCACAGTTGCCCTACTGAAGTTTTGTTGTACGATTGAAAATCGATTGAAGTATTTTTTTATGAAAATATTTTGACTGGAATCACTTGTTTGAATTGAAGTTTCCATCGAGAGATTTGCCCACTTAAAGGAAAATCGCTTGGGAAGGATGCAAATTAGTATCAAAATCTAGTAAAATAGGCTATTAGTTGTACGTATGTATCTGACATTATTCATGAAAAAGCGAAGGTTTGAATCAATATATACTCGATTTACGAGATTAAATTTAAGTGCAAATACATATTTACCGCAATCAATCACTCTTTTGGTCGTAGAGGAAGTCATTCCGCCCCCATAGTTACGATGGTAACGAGTGAAACTAGACCTATTTGTGTTCTACACTCTATATAATTACGACTCCCGCTCGATTAACTTTATTTTAGGTAACACCCTAATCCGTAATAATTCCTTTTAGGAGACCCTCCTCTACCATAGCTTCCTAAAAACGAGATTTTATGGAGCGACTTACTTTTGGAGAAGATATTTCTCGAGGGAGAAATAATTTGTAAACGGTTGGACGTGGTTGGAATCGTGATAAAAACCCATTCCCTTAAGATACCCTGATCCCGCTTTCTATGTTTTCCATGTAGAATACTGGGCAAAACATCGACAACTCTTCGCCATAATTTCGAATTCATACCCAAAGTCACGTATCATCGAATGCACTCGGAAAGAGCAAATATCTTTGGATATAAAGGGTTTTAAAGGATCAAAACGCAGTGGACTCGCGATCCCCACTCCCGCAGAATTAGCTACTCAAATCCTTCTGCTTCGACCTTTTTGGGGTAATGCGTATTTTAATCCTATATTCCCTGACAATGATTAATGTATCCTTATCTTCCAATTTCCTCTCCTCACGTAAAGGTTCGATGGTTTATGGAATAGGAAATGAAAATGGATTCCATTACATCATTGAAGAAATTGATCGTTCTAACATCGACAAGTAGGAAGCATACATTCCGTAATTGATGAACCTTTTCTCATTATTCAATACAATATTATGGAACAAGAATGAATAAATTATAATCTTTTCGATATTGAAAATAATATATTGAGTCATAGAGCATTTAAATGTTTAAACATACGTAGGGATTTGGATTAAAGAATTATCGTATATTGCTTGAAATAATATTGAGTTAAAATACTGAATTATTTGATGGACCGATGCGGAATTTTTAATTAAATAAAAGGCACGATTAATAGAAGATATTTTTAGAATAAATTGGAGGAAGGGAAAAAAAAATTTCCTCGTTATCTCGAGGGAAGAGAGATATCTGCAAAGCGCGAATCGTGGCAATTACGGAAGAGCCAGTTGGTATCCTTCCAAAGCAATTTTCAACTTTGATTTGGCCAAAATCCAACTAATCTGTACAAAAAATAACTAATTAACCTACTTGCGATGCAGGATAAATTAAGTCGAAGATTGTTTGAGAGCAGTTGAACGACAAGAATTATATTACCATGTCTTTGAGTCGTTACATTACTGCTGTAGGGTAAAGGACGTTTCGTTATGAATTATTAACAGTTGCTTACAAGAATGGAGTGGAGTTGAACAAAGAAATGACAGAGAGTATTAAGCATTGTTACCCATTGTTACTTATTAAGTGTTGTTACCCATTGTTACTTATTAAGTATTGTCACTCATTGTTACCCATTAAGCATTGTTACCCCTGAGTTAAGAAGATTCAAACGATTCACAAGAATATCTTAGACAGAGCTTAAAGGGGAAACTTCTCAAATCTTTTGAGTACGTCAGCGATTCCTTTAAGCTCTGGATAAAAAGTTCGACGAAAAGAAGGATAAGGAAATTCTGATGAGGGTCTGAAAAGAAGTATCGAATGGTTTAATTAATGAGTTAAAGTTTCGAGACCATACTTGACCTATAAAGTAGTCTCGAGTGCAGTGAATAGGTGCATGAGGAATTTATAAAAGGAAAAACGTACGGAGAAGTTTGGTGATATTCATAGCTGCATTTTTATCACTACCCCTCTTAATATGACTTCTTTTTTAATCAACGAGGAAGAAAAAAAATTAAGTTATATTACAATGCTGAATAACCGTGTATTTTAATACGTAAATGAATAAATTAGATTCGAGTTTGATACTTTTTTTACATAAAATTTTACGTAAAATAATTTTCCGGAGTATAATGGGAATTTGTAACTTACACGGAAAATTTGATTTAATCGCGATCAGTTATCGCGTAATTTTACATTATATCTTCAAATGAGGATTACGAGACTGGTCGCGATTAAATCAAACTTTCACATTGGAAAATTAAAAAAAGTTTTTTCATTATACTCTAGCTTTCTAAGAAGTCACGCCTTCTAATATTGATTTTATAATTTTCCAGACATCAGACTACACAAGAAATAGAGAATAGTTCATTATTTAATTTGGTAGTTATTTATTATCCATGAATATCGTATCAACAAGATTAATTTTTAAAAAGATCATTTAATTTAATGAACTATTATTATGTATAGAATCGAGGTTCTGAAAACCAAGAAAACTTTTCTCGGAAGCATTCTCGAAAAAAATGAACTCGATATTTACCTTCCGATAGAGGGCGGACTTTGTGATACAAGAACACCTTCTTTCAGTTTCAAACTTTCTTTACCGTATCGCGTTTAACCTCCCTTTTATTTCACGCTCTACATCCTTCTCCCCCCTTTGTTTCATTCCCCCTTTTTCAATCTCCTTCTGCTTTCTTTCCTTTTTTATCTCTTCACGCTATAGCTTCTCTTTTTCGTGTTCGACCGCGTTTTCACTTCATTTCCCTCCATAGCAACCAAAAGCAACGCTTTTTTCCTCCGCTTCTTCTTATTCTCAACCGTGGGAAGAATGCACCCTTATTATTTCCCCCCTCATGCCGCCTTGGTTTATCTTTCTTTTAGAATTCGAGGGTTATTCCATCCCTTATTGCAGAGAGGTCTTACACGGTGCAATTTACCGAAAGGACGTGCATTGTTTCTCGAAGGAGTTTCTCGCCTGCGAATGAATACCGAAAACAATAATTTGGTTACAAGTGAACGTTCTACATGCATTTCAAACAAGTCAGGCTTTTATCATAGAATTTTCGCTAACAATAATTTACAATAAAATGATGTAAGTTTAGCGAAATATATGTTTACTCATAACATGTTATTTGCTATACATCGTTGCATTTACTCGATTACGTTTAGCGTTAGATGAGAAGAATAGGATAACGAAAGAGATACACCCTATTAGTTTAAAATATTTTCACTGATAAAAAGTAAAAAAGAAATTAATCCATAATTATTTAGGATTGTGATTCCCATATTTACAAACGGAGCTGCTATATTAACATCTTATATTTATTATTTGTGTTGATAATCAATCGTCATACAAGCTTATATTTAAATATATAATATGTATAGAAAAATATTTTATTATCTGAAAAACTACAAAGTTTCCATCGCTATACTTATTGATGAATCCTAAGCTGATAATTAAGTATCCTAAACCTTGTGGACCTGCATTTTTTTGCGAAATGTTCTCAATGTTTATTACATATCTTAGATCTTCAATATATTTGAGCTAAATAGTTACTATTTTGAGATAAATCTTTGTTATTTCATTCTATAATGCTAAGTGCTGTAGCGGATGATTATATATTTATAGGATCTTCGGAGGTATATTTAAATATATTAAGAAAGAAATAATTTTATAAATTGTATTCTGTCCATAAAAGTAGCGAGAAGTATGTAAAATTCATTTATATTTGAATAACTCGTACAAAGTGTTATGTAATCTAATTTGAATGGTTTCAATTCGTCATCAAACAGTAGTATATGGCTATGCTAAATTATATTTGTTAATGTATGAGATGATACTCATTTACACAAACTCGAATCTGGGATCATCGCTTAAGATAGAGAAAAGAACAAATAGCCCAAGATTTATCTTCCTCAATTGGTTGTCGGCCTTAGTAATTTATCGGACTTAATTGTGCAGCAGGATGATCAGTATGACTTAGCAAGGAAAAAACCTCCTACCCCCATTCCTCAAATCAATCTTGTGATTCGCTCGGTACATAAATTTGTTTTCTGCCAATTTGAATAATGCTTCGATGCGAAGGATACCATTTAAGTTCATGTCAACCCATTCATATTCCTCCCTACTTGTCTCCAAAGACCCTCTCCTGCATCTTTCATGTCCCATCCCCTCAACCGCATTTCGCGACAACCCATAAATATCATGGCAACGAGTAGTTTAAGCGGTTAGATATTATGCGAACAATGTATCATTTTCCGGTTGGTAATCGGATGGGCTGACTTAAAAAAACATTAAACCTTACGTAAAAAATTACAGATTGAATATTCAGATATTTTATTTTCTAATATTCTAGCGAATAAGGAAATAGCTTTGCTGGGAAATTATATCAAACGAATTTAAGAAACTGTAGTAAATATAACTCAGATAAGGCTGCTACTGTCATAAGTCATAGAGTGATGAAAGATGGTCTATTTTGGAGAACAACTTCTCTGGAATAAATCTTGGATCTTGGCAACTTTTCCACGATAAGCAATGACTAAAATATCTGTGCGTATTTGTCAAAAAGCTGATATCGATTCCACATTCAGCTTTAACAAGAGAAAATATCAGATGGTTCCTGCTTTTCAATCCAGATCTCCAATCCTTCTGAAACAAGATTGTTCGTTAAGTGTCTATAGTAATCGTATTTTTTTACTACAAATCGGCTTTTAATACTTTTCAAACATCATAATTTTTATAAGATTGTTTTCAGAGAAAAATCAGAAATAGAATAATGGTAATAGACCTCTGGTAAAACCCTCTGTTAAACTCAAGGTTTAACATAACTCAGTGCATATTTAAGTATTTTTTTCGAACGTTTTAAATCCAGTCAGAGCAGAGCATGCATGCATATCCGATCGTTCGAATCAAACTTTTTCTTTCTCCGAATATCCATTTAACGCTAAATTTATTTCGATTATAGCTATTGAAATTGGACGCAGATATCTATGTGAACATTCAAAACAAACACACGACTATATAAAGTTTTTATTCGCGTATTTCCACATCTATTTCACGAGTATCTACTCTGGTTTACGGTTTGTTGAATGTTTTTACCTTTCAGTTTGATCTGCGCAGCTCTCTATAGGCTATCCATCCACTTTACCGGATTTATTAATGAATTGGTTGGAATCGGAAAATGTAAAGGGACGTCGAAAGGGCGTAATAAATTTAGAGCGATCCTCTGGTCTATTCAAGTGCCTCGAAAGAGGGATGTAGGTCGCTTAATCTCTCTTAAATCGCCCTTTCAAAACCTCCAGCGAGGAATCAAACCCCCTTAAAATGGGTTTACCCGAAGGCCTTTGGGCTGTTAAATTTTAAGGAATACATTCCTACGTTTCTATCTTCGTCATCCTTCCCCAACGATTTCCTCAAAGTCTCCATAAAAACTTCCTCCCTTTCGCCATCAGAAAGCGACTCCCTCGTGTTCTTCACATCCCCCGCTGTTTTTATGGGCGTCGTTTCGCAGGTGGCGTCTCTCGCTCCTTGATCTTCATTTGTTCACCCTTGCTTTGAATGAGGATTACTTGGGCGCCGTTTGATGAGATAGGGAAAGGGTGAGAAGAAGAAGAGGAAAAGCGGGGGAAACGAGACGTAGAAAAAAAAATAAGTGAATGTGGAATGGGATTGAAAAACTAACTTTTATGTGGAAAAGGAAATTGAGGGGGTTTAGCTGAAGTTGAAATACAGCCCGAGACTTAATTTGGTTGGTAAGAATAAGTGCTATGCGTTTCCATTAAAGAGGACGGTCCAAGGGAGGATGAGGTGGAAATCCTTCCGAAGGTAAACTTTGAACTTTGAAAGGTTTAATATCCGTCAGAGAGACGCTCTTTAAATCAAGGGAGATCGCGATACCAGCGCCTTAAACAACGGATGGTGGGCTAGTACTTGAAATAAGGAAACGAGAAACAGGCTTCAATCCATTTCGTATGATTTAGTCTACGTGTTCTAACATTCTTTGGCAACAAGAGTTAAGAATCTACTATTGATTTATTAAACTTAATGTACTTTCATATATAACCCCAATATTTCACTCATATTCCTGGAGATATAAAGGAACCAAAATTGAAATAAAAATATTGTATGGATATTTACAGCAAAGTGTATCTTATCTTTAAGAACATTAAAATATCTTTCCATGTCGAAGAAGAATTATATTAAGGGAATTAAAGTGATACGCGTAAATTTAAACAATTTTTCATTTATAAAGTGCTGAAGAGATTTTTGAGTGATTTTAATTAAGGAATATTATATAGGAATATATACGAATCATAAAATTTGCTGTCCTTATATTTTTATTTAGAATTTCTTTTCAAATTCAAATTTCTTGAATTGGATGAAGAGTTAAGAAATCGTTGGCTGTTTTAGTTTTCTATTTTTCCTGAGAACCACCTGCCTACCTTTTCTTTCTTAATGACTGTTACGACTGTCTGTTCTAATTGTATTTCCTGGTTGAAGTTTTGTGTGTCTCTTATTTCTCTAAATAAATGAAGTTATTATTTTTTCGGAAAGTACTACTACGGTATCATTTAGCGGAATTGGGTTTAGCTCTCTGGATTTATGTCTAAGAATTCGTTTGCAAGGTGTTTGTATAATAAAGGAATGGTCTCAATTTACATAATCTCATCGACTTTAAAAGTATTTGGGTCGAGAAATTTTGAAAGGATAACGTTGTAAATAAGGTTAACGTTCAATTATTCGGAATAGAGCTTATTTTTTAATAATATAGATAAATCTGTTCCTGACGATAAATATGAGTGGTAATATTTCCTTTACATACGAAGAATAATATATAAAAATGATATATTAATAAAGTTTCGATAATCTTATGCAATTCTTATGTCTCTGTTTATTTAATAAACAACACAGAACCTAGGAATATATCGTTATCATGCCTACAAATATTTATGTACACACACATTTTATGCAGAGTTAAAATTAATTTTGTGAAAAGAAACAATACTTATATTATTGTTTCAGATATTCATGAAATAGAGTATTTTAAGTAGGAAATATATTATATTTAATGGACAGTTAAATAAAAAATTTACTTAGATAATTGGTTATGATATAAATATTCCTCGTTCTTATGGTTTCGTAGATTTATTACCGAAATGAAAACGCGCAAGACTTATCATTGTGAGTTAAAAAAATTAATCAGTAATTTTCTTCTAAATGGTTCACTATGTCTAGAATTTTCCTGAAAACAAAACAGTTAGATACCGATTTTTATTGGATAGCTTTCTGAACGCATCATTCACCGTCTAGTTTCGTTCGTTACGTAATGTGTATCCAATAGGTCAGCAAGTTTATTTGTACAGGATTAAATGAGAGGAAAAGGAACATGTATATATGATAGATCGCAAACTATGGGGAATAAGACAGCTGCCTTGGGTTTGGTGGATGTAGATGGACTTGAGGAATATAGTCCAATAACCGACTTTGCCTGTCCAAGAAGAAAGAAAGCTATTTCCAGTCCGAGCGATCTTGCTTCGCTTGCGGAAGTAAAATATACTGCTGCGGACTCGCGCCGTAAATTTTGAGCCTTCAAGTTGAGGTTTTGCTCTCTCCCGCATTCCCCTTCGCATTTCCCTCTTGCGAATTCCCTCTTTCTCTTGTTTTTCCCTCTCCGGCACGTCCGTTGCGTGCTCCAGTCTCTCTCTTATATACACTTTTTACAACACACGCCTCCCGACATTTCTTTTATAACTCGGAAATCGAGTCTCTTTGCAGACTCTCTTGGGCCGAAAACGTTTCCGGTTCAAGTCCATTTCGTTTAACGTGCGGACATTCACACGTTTGTCTGCTCTGGAAATATGGAGGATTCGAAATTCCGTTACGGATAAGTAAATAAGGAATTTTTATTGTTTGTTGTCTCCTATCTTACTTTCGATAAACGAAACAAACATATAAATATGAGATATTGCGTTATCCACGAATGCGTACATGACTTACGTAATTTTCGTGCTTTTCGTTTGGATAATCTTTTTCTGCTACTCGTAAAAAAACCCTCCATGTCGCTGTTTTTAAATACTTTTGAGAATTCCTCAAAGTATTTAAACTTCTCTATTTTCGCTACTGAGTTCGTTTTTTTTCCCAGCATATCGAGAGAGTAACATTTTCCCTCTTTTTAATTCCATAAATTCTATTCTTTCTAACATTCCATGAATTCTTTCTATTTTAGAAATTCCCAAAATAATATTATTAACAGTAGCTTATATCACATATATTTACTTGTACTAATCGATCGATGCTTTACTTATAATTAACTGGACAGCTGTAAAGCTCTATTTATCAAGAATGGGCCATTTTTTGTTTGACGCTTTAATGAGTAATTCAATAAATTCTTTGCTAATATAATTGTATGACTAAAAAGAGATTATCTACGGTAGAATAGTTCCTTGATAAACTCTTTTGAGAATTAATTCATGGTGAAATATTTCTTTTCTAGAATATTAATATTATACATGTATACTGCTCATACATTCTCCCTCTAATTTTTGCTCTATGATAGTCGTCAGCTTTTGTTTTTGGTTATTCAATCTTTCCTTGGGTGTCACAAAAGCATAAAATTTAGGATATAAATTTTTTATGATTAATCTTTTTACATTAGCATATTCTCGAAGATTAAGATTTTCAATTACAAAGCCAGTTATTATTAATTAAGAGGTAGATTGATAATACTAATATTTTTATATATTTTCATACATACACTATGATATATTTTGTTTCGAAGAATATAATGTAAGAATTTAGTTGAGTTACACATTAACTTCTATACATATCCTTGACAGTAGTAATGAAAATTTTAAAGGAATATTTTATCATTAAAGATTCATGAAAAAGATTACTGATTGTGATATTTAATTATAAGTTTAAATCAGAATTTATAGTAGAATCATTCATTTTTAATAAGAGAGTTTTAAGAACTACGGTCTAGCGATATTGATACTGAGATCCCTTAATTGTTATGTTCACTGCAATCAGATGAGATGAACAAAGGATAACTATTATTAGTATGATACGATATATATATTATATATGATATATTATTAATACAACTATGCTTAATACCACATATTCTCTAGATCTTCAGCTAATCAGCTCAGTTCGAATTGACTTTTATTTACCTCCGTTGGCTTTTAAAAAAGGGGCCAAAATTGGTGAATTTCTCCCCGAGGTCCTTTCGAAATTAACAGCCCTCTGTCTTTAAAAAAACCCCGCTCGAGAGATTTTTAAGACGTAATTTGCGGTCATTAATCGTTCCCCCACTCCGTGTTGATACGCTCTACGAGAGGTTCGATGGGCCGTCCCATATATATTGTGAGGAGGCATTCATTATGCAACGGATGCTGGCGTTCCCTCCACCGTTTCATTTGTAATGCGCCTCCGAAAGGGGGCGGTGCGGGGAGTCGCCATCACAACAGATGCGATCCGAAATGCACTTCCTTCCATCACGCGAATGCGTAAATCGCGCCATCTTGAAAGCGATTCCCTAAATAATGAAAAACATCGAGCCCCCGCCTCGGAAATGAAACCGACGCGAGTTAATGTATTTCTTTCACCTGGTTGGCTGCATGTAAATTCTGACTTCAGAAGAGTTCCACGTTTGATATCGGAATATGCAAATACGCACGATAATGAATATTAAAAACAAGAGAATGGCCATAGTGAGTTGAATGGAATTGGTGCAAGGAGGATCTTTAATGATGTATAAGTCTATCTTTAATCGTTCCACCGAAAGGTGTAAGATCAACTCGAGTTAGCCTAAGAAGATACATTTCCGCATAATATTAATTTGTAATATTAACTTAACACTTTTTGAACACGATAAGTTTCTTTCGTTGTAATAATAATTGTTAACCTTAATTCCTAAGCTAAAAAGGCTAATTTAGAAAGCGTTTAAGGTTAATAAAGATTAATTCTCTTCTGCATACTTAGCTTGTTTTCAATTATCTCCTCCTACGTGCAACAGACATTAAGACCGCTCAGTTTATTTAGATTCTCAAGTCCCTGCGTATGAATATTCATCAAAGCTGAATAATTTAAAAATTCTATTTAGTCACTAGTCATTTAACACTGTTCTTCTCATCTTCAGCCCTCATTTCTTCAGATCCCATTTAACCAACGTCCATCCACGTAATCGTCTATTTAAATCTGCTTTGCAAAAACAACGCCGTGTCCGATTTTTCCATTTCTCGCATCCCTTTTTACGAAGCCTCGTGAATATTGGAAGGGTCTCTGACGCGGCATTTTCACCTCACGCTCGCTTACCTTCCCCCCCTTCCGAGTGCTATACTCCCCCCGCGGGACTCGTAAACGTAGTGTAAGAGTCCGCCGCCGTCAAGAACAGGGGATCTTAGCGCAAGGGGAAGTAGAGGGCGGCCGAGGTGCAAATGAGAAGATACGAAGCGTCTGGGAAGAATCAAAAGTGAGGAAAAAAAGGTGGAAAATGTTTGGGCTGCACCAGGATTAGAAAGAAAAGACGATTGAAAAAGCAAATTGACTTCTTAGACGTAAAGGTTGAGGAAAACGTTTTCCCTCTAAATTAAATTTAATTTGTATTCAAGTTTTTGTATAAAATGCAACGAAAATTGAATAATGCGGGATTTGAATTATTATGCATTTTTATGGATAAATTTGTGTATATTAAGTTTATTTAAGAATTGCGTTGCCAAGGAGACATTTTGAAAACAATTCTAGATAAATTTGTTTTGTTTGTTTGTTTGCTTGATCATTGTGTCGTCAAGGGGATATATGTCGTAAACAATTCTACAAAATATTCTGTTTTAGACAACAATAGCGGAATTATTTTCAGAGTACGCGAAAGAAAGTTAAATAAATGGACATAAAAGAAAGATTCGGTTAATTATTACGAAGATTTTTTTTGCGAATGGAAAGAGAATGGTCAACAGAATGAGAGAAAAATTAAGCAGCAATAAAGAAGAGGAGAGAAAATGCGTGATTCTCGGGGAAGGGATGTGCGTGGTCGAAATTAAAGGTGACGGAATGAATGGCACGAAAAGCACAAAGAGCTGGTGGCCATTAAGAGATGGAAAGGCAGCTCAGGTCGATTAAGACAAAGAGCTTTTTCTTTTTATAAGCCTAGCTTAGCATTAGTGCGTCTCAAGGTTCCATTGTACCGTTTTTATCGTCGTCTCGAGTGCTAACAGGTGAATGCGAAATAAAAAAGCAAGGAATCCGTCTGGTGAAAATATATTGGGCGTAATATTTTCTCCATATAAAAATGCCAAATATCAGGGCTGCCAACTGAGAAAGTTATGCAATTAAATTTGCAAGTGCAAAATTTAGCTCGATTAAAGTTACATTCTAAAAAATTGAGCCTTGTGTTTGAATTATTTTCATTATTTTTTATTACTGATTAGATCAATATGCTAAACCTCTTCTACAAAAAGTTTCTATAGACCTTTAAATGACATTTATTATCTAGAGAAACCCTTTAATTTTAAGGTAAAGTCTTTGAAATGGTATGGCTGTAATCATCTGAGTAAAATTGGTTGTAATAACAGTATTAATTATAATTTGTAGACTAAAAGAGTATAAATAATAAATGTAAGATTTATGTTAAAATTGAACGATAAACATACATGAAAATTCTAATTAATACTTCATCTCAACCACGTTGATAGAAAAAAAGAATATTACATTTATTAAGTTTACCCGTTTTATTGCTTAAAAAATTAGCAAAATCACGAAAGAATGGTTTTCGTTTAATAATGGTTACCATAGTTAACCTCACGCCATTTTACTATGATTGGACGAGTCATTGAACGAAAACAAGAAAGCCGACGGCGAATGCTCGGCTATTCTCGGAAATGCCATTAGGCAAATGCCCATACATCACTTCCTAACGCGACCTTGCCACAAATGGTAATGTACGAGATCGAAGAGATGGTCACGCCACCACTCTATCATCCAAGGTCAAACTTATAATTACGTTTCCCAGGTTCAATCAACTCTTTTCCATTTGATCATGTATCTCCCACCGTATTACCCTCCGTCGAATGTGATTTGTGGAATCGGTAGTATAGGGAAGAGACACTTTTTCCCCAATCTCTTATTATTACATCATAATCCCCATAACGATTCTTAATGCTTTTCCTTATCTAATAATATTTTTATGTCATCCTAGATGCCGATAGGGTGAGCGAACAGCCTTCCACGTGATGATGGAACCACGTGGAATTGGACCGTGACGTCATGCACCAAGAATGACCCCCGGATGGCGACGCTGGGCGGCCATCTTGACCACATGCACCTGCCTGGTTGCAGGTAAGAGTTGTAACACCTCGGTGATTGTGTTAATTGGCAATTAAATTGAATTAAAACATCTTTAAAAAATTCTGCAAGGAAGTAATATTTTTGAATAGGAAAGTTTCGTAATATCGTGAATCTTGAAAGCGATTTGAACTTCAAATGATGACGAAGCTTTGATTTTTGTTTCAACATTTAAATAACTATACGAAATGTCCTCAAGCAATTCGTGATCTTTTATCGTTATGCAATCTGAATATCGATAATGTAGAAAGAGAATAACGTACAATTATACCTTTGCTTTAAGGGGAGTATGCGATTTCATCGGATTATGGGAATGCATACATTAAGTATCTTATCAATCCAATTCTCCATTGATCCGTCAGTGAAAGAACCAAGAAACCTTACGTGTGATTTTGGCTCTTTTTATCGGAAGCCTGACAATTCACATCGCGTTTTCCGAAAGCGTGTTCTTAGAAAAAAAGTAGAAGATAGTTCGAACCGTCTAAATCTATGGGAAAAAAATCGACTGAAAATATAATTAAGTTTTTCACGCCCCTGTTGAATTGGCCTACTTTTCTATTCGAATCCATATAAGATTTTTCTTTTCCTGTGCGTGAATTGGGATCTTCCGAACGGAATACAAATGTCATGAAGTTACCCTCGAAAAATTAAAAAAAAGTTTAAAAAAATTAATGTCTATTTAATTCTTAGGTCTAGGATGTATTTGATAATATTAATTTTAAAAAAATTTAAATATCTCCAATTTATGGATAGTGTCATTAATTTTGAATATAAATTTTTCATTCAATTTCTCTATTGTTCTCTCTTAGGTTATTCCTTGAATAATTGTCTTTAAAAATATCTCTAGTTTTTATCATATTCGATCATTATCGTCCAATTTAGAAGTCTTTAATTCTTGTCATTTGGCTACTGCAGCTACTAAAGATACTAAAAAGCTCAACTAGTATCTACTCCCACTGACAAAAGAATGCAAAGCTACCGAATTTAGCTAACGCATCGCACAGGAATAGCACTGGAGCAAATTGTGAAGTTAAAATTTTAGCCTAAAAGGTATAATTTAAAATCAGGAATCCCTTCCAATTTTCCATACTTTTCAGGACGATCGCAATCAACTCCGTTTTAGTTTGGATTTTCAAATTAAGACTAACTTTCAATAGATTAAAAGAATACATACATCTAATCGTCAACCTCATTCAATATCCATTCCTTAGTCTATTTTTACAACGTTGACATGGCTTTCAGAGCAAATATTCGATAAAATGGATGAAGAAAATTATATTCCTCAAATTTAAACGGTAATAATTATATTAAATAGCCATTGAAAATTGAATGTGTTTGTTACATTTTAGCCATTAAAAGTTATTGACTCTCAAATGCAAAATCGAGTTCACTCCGTTGGAAAGCTAAATAAGCCGAGCGGATAACTTAGAAATATAAATAACCACCACTGTACTTCCGGATAGCCCAGTTGATAACGGCTATTGCTGCCTAAGTCCCGAGCTCGATATCGTCATGAGCGACATTTCGTGCGAAATGAACTCCGAGTTGCAAATATAGTACTACTGTTATCATTGGAGTAATTACTTATCTATTTGCTCGGTTATACAACAGAATATACGAGATGAAAATAGTTCCTAGAAACAAACGAAAAAATGCTACTTATAAGTTGAATTTATAGAACGATTCGTTATCATTAATATGAAAAAATTATGGGGATAATTATATCTTCTTTTAGTTCATTTAAAGTAATAACGAGTGTAATATTTCCTTTTTTTAGTTAAATAAATCCGTAATGGTCAAACCTTTGATTCTATCTGGTTTCGATCGACTGCCTGCACTTCTCTGAAAAACGCATTGCGTGAAGAACTTCACCCCGAGCGTAGACGAGATGTGAACGATAGCCGTTATCGCTGCCCTTTCCTCGACGTAGACTTTCCTCGCAAACGAGCCACTCTGCATTCACTTGTGCATTCCCTCCTTCAATAATATGGTGCTTTTCAAAATTTCACGAACCTATTTTTTCGTACACCTCAAATGCGATATTTCACTTCTTTTCTACTCCCCCTTGCGTGTTGCTTGTAATTCTGCTCTCCTATATTCAGCCCTTCCCATCAGATACGAGTCCTCATATGCAAGTTCCCTTCCCATTACATTTCACCTTCGACCACCACCACTTCTCCCCTATACTCCACGTATTCCTAACAATGTTCCCTTCGCCTCAACCTTCTTACTCGTGTTTCTTTTATAACACTTTCAGAGACGTTTTTGCTTCCAGCTATTAAACAGATTCATTTATCAAACGGTAACTGCTTTAAAGGTTACAGTTTGGAAGGGTTTTGACGACCACGGAACTCGGCATACGTACTGTCACGTAGCTAACAGTGGCAAAGAAATAACCTTGTGGTGCAACTCAAATACATACCTTTTCTGAACTGGTAGTGTCGTAAACTATAAACTCTATCCATACAAGTAGGTTATACTGGCGTTTGGCTATTATTCTTGCCTATTGCGGGACTAGTAGAATGTAGTAAAATGCATAAAAAGATGATAGCTTCAGATGTTTCGTATCATTTGTAGCAGCCTGCGACGAGAGTGATAAAATTCGGGATTATAAAGATACGAGTGGATTGGCAAGGAGAAGGATGGCTTGGGGAGCTGTAATAAACCAATCCTTTCGTTTCATAGCCTAAGATGATGATAGCTTTTCCTAATATACCCCCTTTTTCCTCAGAGAACGAAGACGGTTCTTCCTTCAACATAAAATGCCTAAGATGCCAGAAACACGAAATATGGTAACTTAGCAATCAGCTTAGGCCAAATTTTAAAGAACATTTATGACATTAAATGATAAACTACCTTAATGATAGGTAAAGTGAATGAATCACGTTCTTTTCAATAGAAACGATGATTTCTTCTTTTAAGTTCTATTATAATTTTTTCATAAGTAAATATAGTTTTGTACGTCTTCAGACACGTACGAAGTCGTAATATTCTATTGAAAAAGCACTACTTTCGATAGAAACCAGTAATTTTTAGAAAAATAATATCCTGAATAATCTCCTTAAAATATTGTACTTTCTTGTATTGGGTTTCTTGTCCCAAAAAATTTCAGCATTCAATAAGTATATATATGTATATTTATATCTCATATATTTTATTTCGCTCGAGAGCAGAAGAATATAGTATCAGATTTATCGATCAAGAAAGATTTTGCACTAATTCTGTACACTGTATAGGAAAACGTATAGGAATGCCTTCGTAGCTTTTACGATCGATCCTTGGAGGGACAATGTTCGTGTCGGAGGCGATTAATGATCGCGTTACTTAGTTACCGAGGATACCCTTTTAATCATTCTCGGGTTGATTGGGAGGTGATAATCTTCTTCGCGTGATTTCGCTCGATTCGCCTCGTCTTCATCTTGTACCCCGTCGATATCATGGAGTCAATACCGCCAGAGGGGGTATTCCCCTCCTGTGTACTATGTATAGGAAATGCTCGTCTCCTTTAATACCAATGTCATCCCCGATATCTATTATTGATCCAACCACTCTCTTTTGCTCATCCTAAGGCAGACTGTCAACGTGGAAGATTTCGAACGGAGGGAATGTAATGTGGCATCGGGATGACGTAAGAAATAGCGGAAAGAGACCTGTTTTAACAATTATCTCTGGTTTTCATTATTGAATCTGATTTTGTTTATTATTCTATCTGTAAGGTTGTATAAACCATAGGGGCAGTGTTGCTTGCCAATTATTTTGGAAATATTTTAAAATTTAGAATTTTACGCTCTACAATTCTACAAAGTACCATTTATAAATTTAAATAGATTAGTCACCTTCATAACACAGAGGATTTTTATGTTCTCTTTAATCCTTGACCGCGTTTTATGTATTCGAAGATTGGCTGTTTTGACCTTGCTTGGTTCTTATCATTACAACTCATTCGCATAAATTTAAATGGTATTCTTTGAAGTTGAAACAGTGAAAAGAGTTTAAAAGACTGTTAATGCGAAAGAACTGAGGCAATAAAACAACATAAACTGAGGGTTTTCACGCATTCTACACTCGACCCTTATATTGAAAACTTTTTCGATCTTCTTATTTCTCCTTGATAAACGTGGCAGTCCCGGGGGTGTCTTTGATTTGAACCGTCCTCTATCTTACCAGGCAATCTCCTTCTTTGTCAACAGCTATTAAAATGCTCCGGAGCGTAGGAGGGAACTCGCAAAACTTAAAAGGTCAATCTTATTCCTCTTTTCTTCACGTTGGTAGTAACAATATATTTACTCAAATTCTGACTTTTATCGCTGTAAAAATAGGTTCGAATTCATAGATAAAAATTGAAAAAATAATTGTTTATTTTGTACTGTTTCAAATTGCTCTTAAATTTTGTACTCTTTGTCCTTTGTTGCTGATTTTATCGTAATTTTGCGTAATTAAGTGTACTTGGAACTATATTGCACTAAAATCGTATTGGCTCTTAGAATTAATAGCTGTGATTCGATATTTATCGGAAATCGGTAGGCGAAAAAGCCCATCTCAAGGAATATTACATGTGAAAGCTCTATGGAACTCTAGGGGAAGGGAATTACGGTTCTTGGGGGGGAAAATCTAACGCTTCTTTAGAAATATAAGGAGGTATAGCGGAGGCAAAGTAAAGAAGGCATCGTAAAAAATGATAGCCATGTATAAGTCATTCCAAATTGAAGATTTACTGCGCTTACTTAGGCAAATGTAAATGTATCAGCTCCGTGTATATTGAATTTCTGAGTAAACTTTAAGGGGAACTCTTGGCACTTCTTGGTCTTCCTATGGTCACGTATTCGGGAAAAGTGAAGTATGTTTGGAATGTTATCTATTAAATATTTACTAAAATTATAGCTTTACCACACGAATGTAGTGTCCAATTTCCATCTCATGAATACATTCATGATCTAAACCTAAGTTGTACGATTTCTTCCTTCATCTATTCATAACATGTAAGGTGATGTGCCAAAAAGAACGTTACCATTTTTAATATTATATATGTATGTGATATATAAGTGATTTACGTATCCTCTGTACGATGGATCGAATAGGGGGTGAATGACATCAAGCACTATTTTGAAATTGTTGATTATCACATCGTAATAATTCCCATAACGTTACCGATGGTTACGTAGTGTCATGGTAATAAGGAAGTGTAGCTTTTAATCTCTAACTCCGTGACACGAACTTAAATTAAAACCTAATTGGATTCAAGCTTATCTGTCGATGTATTTACGGACCGTTGTTTTATGGCAGTGACTGTCCACTGCAGCACGAATATCTCCCCCATCACCTGTGTCCAAAACCGATTTTGACGTGCATCGGATCGGCGGGGGCAGATTCGACGCATGGTTCACCTCATCTCATCAACAAAAGTCATCAAGGGCTTTGTCCGTACCCTACCTTTACTCCTCCTCTTCTTCCTTTTTTACAGCCCTCTCTTCCCCTATTCCGTTGTTTCTATTTCCGAAGAGACCATCGAAGTCCCTCGAGTGGCGACTCTCGTTACACTCCTTCCACCGCCTCCAACCCCCATTTCTGCCTCCACCCTCCACATCTCCCTCCAACCCCATGCTCCCTCCACCCCCCACATCTCCCTCCAACCCCATGCTCCCTCCACCCCCCACATCTCCCTCCACCCCCCACATCTCCTCTCCCCCACCTGCATTGGGGAATGGAGCTGTTCGTTCGGACTCCGGGGGAAAAGGGCAACGTGGATCCGTCTAGAAGCACTTTTATGGTTTTCCGTCGAGGCGAATGGTTCTCTAAAACCCCCTCTTCTTTTTTCTGCAACCCTCTTTCGCCCCCGATAGTTTCCACCTCCAGCCATTGCCATTTCGTTGGGCACCTGCAGCTCCCCCTTCGGCGTCTCTGCGGACGCATGCACACGGAACAACAACGCGCATTACGGTCGATGTTCTTGGTCCATCAGTCGGTGTTTGGAGGGAGAGCAATTAGGCGTAAGCACGGTTTTCCACGAGAGAAAATGGCGGGTATAAGGAAGCGGAGATTTTGGCGAATTGGGGAGAATGGGAAGTGTTTGGATTGCGCGGTAATTAAAATGGAGGGAGCGACTAAATTGGCCCAAGCGAACCGCTTAATGCGCGACTAATGACGAAAAGTTCGCTCGCGGCGATGGACGCACAGATGTCGTGCTTCAAGGCGATTTCGGAATTTTCCTTGCTTATTTCCGTCTACCTTTTTGACGTTTTTGATAAAGGTTGGTGTAATATGAGGGAGGAGAACATTTTTTATATTACCCCTCTCCATTTCTTTGTTGAGGAACCTTTTCAACAATGAATAACAACAATCGGTAAGAATAAAATTTTTGACAGCATAATGTTGTTGTCTCGACTTCTATAGAACGTAATTAGTAGTAGTAGTAGAAAATGAACTTTCATAAGTAAATAATACCTTAAATAAAAGAATTGACATCCAGTTCTAATTTTAATTATACTGAACGTAGAATATTCAACTCAAACTTTCGCCTCAAGGCTGTATCGTGTTAATACTTAAGATGGTAAGAACTCTGTTATTTTATGCATTACATTTATTATAAATCGACTACTTCTTGCTCAACTTTAAATTTTTGAAAACTTAATGAAATCTTAAGATTCAAACTTTAACTTACGCATCTTGGAAAGGGAAACACCAAGTAGAATCTACGATGTAGATTTAATATTAATTTATTTACTGGGAAACAATGTTCACGCTTTTTAGATTTAAGAGGACGATTGATGATAATAATGTGATATTTATATTGATTAAGGCAGTACAGGATCAATAATTCCTCCGTTTTCTCGTGCTTTAAATATATTTTAATATAGCTATCATAGGACTAAGATGAATTGACTTAATTACCAATATTCATAAATTCACGAAACTACATCGAGGAAATTTTTATATTTTTTAGTGAGAAATTATTGAGAATATAAGAAATTGTAGCCCTAGAGAACTATTGGAATAAAAATATAAATTGTGCTACAATATAGAATTATCGGAAGATTTATATGCTTTGTTTCATTCGGCTTTCAAAGAGGCAACAAATTGTAATTTGTTGGAAGGTAAAAGCGATGATTTAGAAACAATCTGAATTCTTTCCAAAAATATGAGAACTAAAACCTTTACACATTGAAATGATGAGAAGATTACGTTAATGTTCAAATAGGCGGTTTTTTTAAATATCAATTTAAGTTAAGCCTAAATCACTATTCTGAAAAATCTTCGATATCTTCTATGCGTTTTTCGAATGTTTAATTCGCTAACTGTCCGATTTCTTAGGTTTGAATTTTATTTATAATGTAGACACGTCCACAATTCCTTAAAAATTATTACTCCTTGTTTATGTTCACTCAAAGTCTGATTTAAATGATGATGATAATTATTAAATATATATATATAGCGTACCATATACATTCACACATGCATACGATTTTATTAGGCGAAATTGGGACTGAAAAGTCCCATCTACCATTTAACCTATAAAATACGTTGAATAACTGTTTAAAAATTCTTACTCTCTCTTACAAGGAATACATATTTAGTAAATTTAGTCGTTTTATATTTGTACTATTCATAAATATGTATATTTTAATTATTAAGTTTCATTTTTATTTATATGATCAGAGGAAGGAATTATTAAGCGGCTTTTATTTTAATTAAGTGAAAGAAACAATACCGTTATGAAAAATTTAGATTTTTATATTTCTTTCATGAAGCTCATAACATTGCATTGATATGTAGAAGTTTAATAATACAGCTTTTATTTTCGGAGCGCGCATCTTCTCTTTGGAACTCATTTATGAAGCAGCAGAAGTCCCTACAAAAGATTGACCCGAGACTGCACCGATGCAAAGATACGAATGGATTGTTTCAGTTGCTACGGCAACCGTCGCGAAACTTCGAGAGGCAGAATAACTTTTCGTGTTACTCGGTGCGTACATCACAACAAACTTTAGCGACGAAAGCACAGAATATTCACACAGCATCCAATTTTAAACTTTCGAGGAAGTGCACTCCCGAGATGCGGTTCGAAATACGTGGCGGATGGTGAAAAATTCAAACATTTTCTTCCCACCCCAGGGGGATAGTTTTTCACAAACTTTTTTCTCGGTGCAAGCTCGGACTGTCAATTCGCTTCGTAACCGAATCCCATTCCTCTCTTTCGCGGAATTAAAAAAAAGTAAACCTTTTTGTTCCATTTTGACCCACATCCCACTCGTCGGCTTCCATCATCACCTTCTCTCTCTTGAGAGGGAGCCCCTCAAAGAAGAGTTGTGTACTGCAGAAGCCGTCGGGTGTGGTTAGCGGAGGGTACAAATGCGCATACGGAACACTGCATCTAACTTTTTCCACCGTGCGAATATCTTGGGAATACGAGGTAATCTTTTTTTTAATCCTTCAGGTCACCGTAATCAAAAGAACGCCTTATTATTACTCATCTGCGGCGAATGACTCTTTGAATTAAAGAAAAGAACTTTCTGTCCGATCGATTGAGCTCGAGGTTTTGTGTGGAGGCCTTTTTTATTATAGTCTAAATGAAGTCACTGAATACTTCTGTGGAGAGGTTCACTCTTCATGCTCTTTAATGATCCTTACGGTTTGATACATTGTACTCCGAACTCCGTTGTTAAGGGCACCCTACATCTCGAGCCATAAACAATACCCATGGAGACATAAAGCGAAATTGGATTCTTCAACAGCGGTCGATTTCACCACGATGGAGGGTTCGTTTTCTTACAAATTTAATTCAAGGAAATATGTTCTTTGTGTGAGAGAGTAAACTTTTAAATGGTGCACTGATGTCGAAATATTTAAGAAGAGGATATTTTGCGAGAATAAAATAATATTGGCTCATGTAATTTAAGGGTTTTAATCATACAATTTATACATTCTTTCCTCGCTGCTTTTTGGAAAGACGTCTTTGGTCATTTTCATCTCAAATTTGATGCCAGAGAGTTACCGTGTTATAGTCTGGTGACTTTTAATTGATTACCTTAGGTTACAATACATGGAATCATTGCTTTCTATGATCTATGGATATTATGGAGGGTATTTATCGTAAGAAATATTTGTCATGAATTTATCTTAGAAACTATGGATGAGTTAGTAAAAGAAGCTTGTTTGTTAACTCCATTCATTCTTTATTATTCATTCTTTTTTCTATGATTATTTCAAATTATATTCAGTATAACAACATTATATTTCAAATATTAATTTAATACGAAATTTTATAAATTTTCTGATGGGTAAAATATGAATTTGTATTAAATTATATATAACTCTTGGAACTGAAACAAATAAACAAACATTATGGTTCTGATACAATATGATCACTCAGTTATGACACCTTTAACTTCCTTACATCGCTCCATTTTCCTGCAATCCTTTTGAATTCTCACTTGAGAAATTTCGACGGAGTGATATCGGATGCTGTCAAGGTATTGATTCGGAATCGCTTCACTTGAATTAATGCGGGAGAGATGCAGTAAAATTATCGGACTTCTCCGCTTGAATGATTAATTGCTACATCCAAGGGAGGTTCATGACCCTTTTTTCCATTGATCCGATATGGTAAAATAACCTTCAATAATTTCAGCGTATTACTTTTAAAGTAAGAATTATGTACTACAATTGCCCAATCATACGATTGTGAACTTCAAAGAAAAAGGTTATACAGTTCATCCAAATACGATGGAGTTGTTATCATATTCGTATAAAATATTCAATAAAACAGTAATTAAAAGAATCATTAGTGGATTTATAAAAGATAGGGTGATTACATAAATTACAAAATAAGTTAGTAGATGGAAAAAATTCCATAATCTCTATAAAAATAAAATTGAAGTTAATTCTAGGAAAGCGATTTTATTCAAGTTCAGTGATAATCTTTTATTCAGTTATTTATTTATCGGGCATTTAATCGCTCAGTAAATTTCCCTCCTTAGACGTCTTCAGCGGATGTGGAAAGGCTAAAATGAAGTTCTTGGAGAGAGAAAATAGCAATACCATTACTCATAACCTCGTAGACTAGTCCACGGAAGCCAATATATTCTTGGGACGTCATCCTTCTTTGAACTCGGCTGCTTTCCGACCGTTGACCCTATGGCCTAATAGAAGGAGCTATTCCTCAAGAAAGAGCAATTCCCCTCGAGCTATTCTGCGGGTGTTTCCTGAACTTGAGGAATGGAACGGGGATGTGTACACTGCGCAAACATTAACCTCATCGAAGGGGTAATTAGAGGTATCGACCGGCGTTTCCATTGTGATTTATTCGTGTCGCCTAGGAGACCGCAGACATCATTATACGCCCTAACCAAAGTCTTCCCAATTAACGAGGACTGCCCGTGGAGAAATTAATCCTCCGAAATTTCTCTGAAAACATGAGTGAAAATATCTCTGAAACTTATTTCTATTATTTTCAGATATCCTAAGTGTTTAATTTCACTACGCAGATGCACACAGAAGCTACTTTATGCCATAAATATTATAAGTGGATAAGTTTATTAATTTCGAATATTGACCCTAGAAGCTTTATTAACTTAAAACAAAAATAAAAGGAACAGGAACGAAAAATATTCTATTTTCTATTTTTGCTTATATACATTTTATTATTAACTTACGTATAACTTATTTGCGTCATTCAACTAAGTTAAGAAATAGATGACAGAATTCAAACAAGATAACTCTTTATTATAACATTACTTGACGAAGAAAACAACTGCTAAAAAAATAAAACACCATAGAAACGAATTCGTAGTTTAAACAGTTTTAATTATTTATTTCTAAAACTTTACGAGTTATAAAATAGCTGCCTTTAAAGGAGAATAATTTCTACGGGGTATAAATGGATGAAGTTTACTGTCAGCTTCCATCATAATAACTTAAAGGTTTCCACTTTGAGGTTTGTTACGTTAGCGTTTAGAATACGATTATACTAGAAAGATTCATAAAATCTCCCTTTAAAATCTTAAAGTAAGAGTCCGAAACGGATTTTATCACATAGCCGCACTAGGTCTTGGATTGGCTCGATAGAGTAGGCTGGAGTTAATTTCTGTTCGGAATTGTATGTTTACTTGCAAGTTGGTCTCTCCAAATAAAAATACGTAATGTATATAATAAGAAGAATATAGATAAGAGTCACAGCAGAAAGGCCAACGACAATGAAAATGACATTTGTAAAAAATCAAGTTTGAACTAGAGTAAAGATAGCTCCTTCCGAGATAACAGCCACAAGAAAAGAAGAAAATTCGAATCATCGAATATATAAATAGAAAAAATAACGAATACAATACGAATTATCTTTCAAGCGATTATTATAAATAATTAAATTAGAAATGATCAACGCATGGTTTTTAAAGTAGCACCAAAAGAAAGGAAATCGAATAAAGTTTCTTATTTTGGTCATGAAATATAGTTTACGATCAGAAATTAACCCATTTATGCCTAGCGTTCCATTTTTGGAACAGCAGTTACATTAAGTTATTTTGTGGCCTATCGCTTACGAGAATATTGGGAAGTGGGTGAAAACTTCCTGCCTTATTTGTAAGGGTACATATTACATCGCTGAATGCAGAGAATTAGTCATTCAGCGAATTTAGAGCTGCGTGGATGTTGTGAAACTTTGCTTTATTTTTTTGAGTCGATTTTTCAGTACCCACTCGATAAACGGTAATTATAACTCCCGTGATTTACATTCTATAGTTGTAATTTTTTTTCTGTTAATACTTGAATAATCACCATTTCATGTTATAATCAGAAAATGCAGAAATTTTTATTCATATACAAGTTAGAGGATAGAAAAGTTGAGTGTTCCATTTTTGGAACATTAGGCACAACCACTACTGAGACATCGCCGTATATTTATATATGGCCTTTATCTTTGTTTTTTATTTTCACCACTTAAATGTCTCAAGTTGCGTAAAACATTAACCCTACACAAAATAGCTGACCTGTTGTAGACAAATTATGACATAAAAGCAAATGCAATTATCATAGAACCTCCTGAAAAAGCAACAACTCCTGTTTCTGATGAGGACTCTGGTGATGAAGAAGGTGGAACAATAAATAAACTGCCTGATTCTTTGCGTGCCCCTGCGTACCTTGTTCAAGATGATTCTGATCCAGAAGAGAGATGCATCCTATTTGTACCAAACGAAACATGCTTCAGCTTTGACGAGTCCATGATTCCTTACTTCGGTCGACATGAACGCAAACAGTTTATTCGTGGAAAGCCTATTCGGTTTGGGTACAAGTTTTGATGTGGTGCCACACGCCTAGGTTATATTTGTTGGTTTCAGCCATTTCAAGGTAAAAACCCAAACACTAATTAGAAGGAATATGATGTCGGTGCATCCGTTGTCCTACAATTTACTGAAGCACTCATGAAGGAGCACCCTGGACATTGCACTTATTGATACACTCAGTTCAAATGGTCATCAAGCAACCGACACAGTGAGAAAAAATCGAATCGAGAAACCCCTATTGGAATCAGAAGATGCTCTAAAAAATAAAGAAAGGGTTGCGTTTGCTTACTGAACTGATGGCAAAGTCAATATGGATGCTGAATGATATTAGTGTTGTCACTGTTGCATCATCTGGGGCTAGCGTCAATCCGCTGTGCCTTGTCAATCGCTATTTACAAAAACATGAAAAGAAGATCCAAGTGCAGCCACCAAATATGATAAAAGTATATAACAAATATATGGGAAGAGTAGTCAGAGAGGATGAAAATATTGACAAATATAGAGCATCAATTCGTGGCAAGAAGTGGTACTCAAGCCCTTTGTTGTTCTGCTTCGAATTAGCTCTACAAAATGCTTGGCAGCTGCATAAAACTTACGATCCAAAGCCAATGGATCTTTTGGAGTTTCGTCGTCGTGTGGCATGCCATTATCTGGAGACCTATGGTAATCGGTCCCTAACTGGGAAGAGGGGTAGACCTTCTCAGAAACGAAATATTGACTCCTGTTATGATGGAATGAATCATGAAATCGAAAAACAACCAAAACAAACTCGTTGTGCGGAATGCCACAAAAATACGACTTATTGCTGTAAGAAATGTAATGTTGCCCTTCATATAAAGTGCTCACAGCAATATCATAACAAAGATTAAATTTTATGATTTACGTAGTGTATTTGCCTAATGTTCCATTTTTGGAACACCATGTAACTCTGTAAATATGTAACATAAATTAAATTTTGTTTCAAATTCTTGTTTTTTAATTTTTTTTACCTAACATTTATGAATTTCATCAAAAAATTCAAAAATTTTTTTCTTCGGCATAAATGGGTTAAGATAATTTGGATAAATAGATGATATTTCTTTGTTGTGACGAATGCGATTGTTGATTTTTCTCATAATAACACATTGAGAATTCATTCCAAGTGTAGAGTAGCATCATATTCCGAACGAAATTAATGCAGATAGTATATATAATTTCATTATAATAGCCTTGCAATAAATTATTAATATTGAATAAATAAAAGTATTATTAATTTCCAGCTAAAGAAAATAATTGTAAATACTATTTCACAACAATGTATGAACGGGTGTATGAATGTATGATACAGCTAGTTATTATATAATAACGAAAAAAATACGAATTTTCTTCGATTATTCAATTTATAAAATAGAGAAAAACAATTAATCAAAAAATGAGCCACTTGTTTCGTATATTTTAAAGTTTCTGTTTTATCTTATTTAATTACAACGTAACGAATAAATTTGCGAAAGAATAAATGTATGTGATGTCATATGGCAACCATATTATCCCCTAGAGCATCTGGAATGCGGTAAAGATCACGGTAATTTCATTGGCTATCAATTTCTGCCGCAACGTCTCCTTTGTGACCGATATTTCATTCACGTGTTCGATTGGTGAATCGTTTCTCCCACTCCCTTCTCCAATCACATTCAAAGGTAATCAAAACAAGTGTAAATACAATTGGAGAAGAGCCAATTGAGTCGAGATTAGGTCATTGGGATAGAAAGAGACAATCGATATTTCGATTGGTGTGTTCTCTTATCTGAACCAGCGTTTTTTTGTTTTCTACTTTATAAAGAACGTATTTGAGAAAAATGAGTGTAGAACGAGTTTTTTTTCAGTGTTTTAAGGCATTATATGTTACTGCCAACGGTATATTTTGCGATTCTTTAAATTTAAAGGTATTGATATGAACGTTTATTACTTTTATTTCAGGATACGTGTAAACTATCGATAAAATGTTACGTATTTTCTCAACAAACATATTTTGGTGTTTAAAGTATTTGATGAAATTATATCAGCATTTAACGTTAAGTCAGCATATTGGGATCCGGTGCCTTTGCTTACAATGACGAATATATTTCAGCAAATGTGTCATTATAGTCTTAGGAGTAATTCATAAGGGTGTCCACGAACAATATTCAGTTCGAGGCATATTTCAATAAAAAGAATATCTCCTGCAAATGATTTGCTTAGTTTTTGCTGAATCAAGCACAATTTCCTTAAACGCACGTGGTTTCCGTGTTCAAATTTCAAGCATTCAGCTCTTAGTTCCGCGTGCGTCTTATTTTGTCACGTTGCAGTTTTGGCTATTGACGTATACAATTGAGCAATAATAACAATGCATGGTTGCTAAGTATGTCACCGAGCGGTCGTTAAGAAATAGAGCGACACAAAGAACGAGCAGAAATTCAGAAGATGAGTGTTTTCGTTACGGCAGTTATAATTATAGGTCTTCTCTTGTCAGACTACATTGGGTTTTCTGGTAGCAGAAATGGAGGATACCACAAAGGACAACGTTTCGTTGGAAAAGGATTTCTGACCAGAGCACCGTCTCGTATTCTTACTCCAGATCCGTGTGCACCTGGAAGGAGACTTGTTCGCGATGATTGTAGAGAGATATTTGGAATTTCCTTAACTCCAGCCAAAGACTTCTTCAATAATTCAATTCCACCTGAATCTTCGTTGTAAAGTCTAATTTGGATTCTAAGTGACTTATGTTTTTAAGTGTCAGTGAAGTTGTCAACTTATATTCCCCCAACGGTTGGTTTTGTGAAGGAAAATGTGCTTCACGCTTACATCATGCACTAATAGCTACTGCTATAAGTTTCAAATTGTACTTTTAGCCCCTGCCACACGCCGTTAGGCGACTTGCAGGGTACTTATGTAAATGTACTTTCTTGCTTTCCAAGAAAAAGTTTCTGATCGCCAACAAGTAATAAAGTAGAAATAAGGTATGTTTAACGAGAGTGTCTCATTTCTGTTATTGTGAAGTTTAATGAAGGTGGACTGGAATGATAGCCGATTTGCTAGGAAAGATATCTCTTTTGAAATTTTATAATTGAAATTGATTTCAGTGAAGCATTTCATTCACCACAACTTAAATAGTTTATTCTGTTTTTGCATTGAATTTTTCTGTTCTTTATTTACTTGAATATATTTTATTTGCACACTATATTATGAAAATAATATGATTGTAGGCAAGTTCACTTTTTAGAACAAAGAATTAAAGTTTTTAAACCCCTATAATAAGTGAATGTCTACTTTAATTACAAAGCATTCAATTACTTTTTTATCAACGGTGATAGTTTGAATTATATATTCTCATAAACGTTAAAGTTTAGATGAAGGGAGATGATTCTAATGGTCAATAACAGGTTTTGATTATTGATAGCCTTATAACAAAGTTATGAAGACTTAAAGAATTTTAATGCTTCCAATTTGGTTCCTAATATTCTGAAATTAACTGAATTATTAACGTATTATATTATTATTTAAATTAAACTTATTGCGGCAGCTCCAAATTAAACCCCCAAACATATTTTTGTTTCATATATATAAAGATAAAAGAGTGATGCAATGCAATTTTACTGCTGATTGACAACAGGAACTTATTTTGATAGTTTCAGGCAAGTCATTCGTGGTGAAAATGTGAAGGGAACTATGGAAAAGTCTAAGTCCCCGAAATTTGTATGTTTGGAGATTCGATACCACTCCTCAAAGTCTCCCAGTCATTCCATCTGCGTCTTCATTGGTATAATTTTAACCCTATCATCCCGAATTCTGCGTAATATTGTCCATTCTCGCACACTGCCGTATCGTCCTTTTCTTATCGGGTGGACACAGACAAAGGAAGACTCGTGAATGACCAATTCAGGAACAGCCGACACAGAAGCCAAACAAAAGAACCCCATTACCCTCCTTTATGCGTCCGCTGCACTGGAAATAAAGCAGTGCCGTGAAATTCAACTCTATCTCGTCCCTGCAGCGTTAAAAACTCCCACAAACTCTCGGCTCTTTATATGTTTTCTTTCGCCTTCTATGAGACTTGGACATGCGAAGGGGTGACGGGGCGTGACAGGAACTAAGGAAAATGTACGATTTCCTATTCCACTTGCCACTCTCTTCATTACGTGATTATGGGTGTATTAATGTTATAACGCTCCGGAATCACACACGCTCAACTTCAGTTTTCGTGAAGGCAAAGAAGTCAAAATGGTAACCATAATATTAAAGATCAGCTAATATTTTGTATTTACATAATTATACTACTTGATCTTTGATTCCTTTAGAATTTTCTTAATTCTGGAGATCGGTGTTGATTTGCTCGTAATGTGTTTCGAGAAACTTAAGAAGCCATATACCGAGGTGAATTCAAAGATATCTTTTATAAGCTTTACAAGACGACTACACTTTCAAAACTATCAACGTCACACTACTTCACACATCTATCTAAATAGTAAAATAGATATAATTTATGTATATGTCTTTATATATATCAAAATGTATATGTCTATCGATCTGTCCGTCTGCACTCTATAGACTCAAAAACCCTACATCCAATCGCCGTGAAAATTTGGGAAATCATTAGGTATATCAGTTACTCAGTTCGTCTCAAAAAGGGAAAAACTGTTCGCATAAGAAATACGTGTAAACTTCGATTTATCACTTACATGCTTCCTTTCTTTTACAAAATTAAATTATAAATAACCTACGTATGGATTTAAAAGTAGCACCAAAATAAGGAAAATTGAATACAGTTCCTTATTTTGGTCATGAAATATAGTTTACGTTCAGAAATTGCGAGACTTTGAATAAATTATATGATAATTTTAATGAATTTCGAGACTATAAACAAACTATTTTTCAGTTATACGACAAATATAATTGTTGAATTTTCTGATACTAACACATTCAGAATTTATTCCAGTTTGTTTGTTTATAGCAACGTAAACATTTCGGTATATTATCGTAAATTATATGATAATTTTAATGAATTTTGAGGCTATAAACATACTGTTTCTCAGTTATACGACGAATGCGATTGTCGAATTTTCTCATAAGAAATAATAAAACTTGTCAATATAAATCAATACGTTGTTGAAATCTCGCTGTCTATTGATTTTTTTATTTTAAGAGAGTAAGAATTATTTATCCTGGCATTGAATACGGATAGACTCATTTTATTAACCTATTATCTATTAACTATCTAACCGTGCCTCCGTAATAGATACGGAAAGACGCTTATGTTTTGTGCGGCACAATTTAAAAATTCTCTATAGCTTCGTCGAATTTTATTCCCTCTCTTGATTAATAAAGCTACAAAATTATTTTCCATGACATTGTAAATGGATGATCAATAAAAGTTGCTGTGGATCGAGCTGCCTGATGCAGGAGATGAGGTTTGCCCGAAACAAAGGGGAGTGATATGTCACGAAGGTGATAAATTGGGCTTTTATCAATTTGATCCGAAATAATCGAAAAGGAGATAAATAATGTTGGAAATGCAAATGCTCAGATTTCGTTAGAGTCGTTGATCACCAAACTTTAAAAAATAAATAAACGCCCCTTTTTAGAATTGATGTCCCGACAACATCAAACAACTATTAAGAGCATAAATAGGGAAGGAGAAGAACGTATATAAAGACATTGTTGAAGTAACTATGAAGAAATATTAATAAATTTTATATTTAACATTACTCATAACATAATGCGACTTCTGTAGTTAAATATTATTTTTAATTTAGTCCATAATTACTGGTTCTTTCGAATAACTTCTATTTGTTCACTTTTATTTTTTTTATATTCGTTTTTACGGATATGTGTGGCTGACAAATTCTGAGATGTGTGCTTTTTAGTCTAATCGTACATTGAAAAAGAATAAACTCAGGAAATTGGGGTACTTCACGATTTCAAAAATTTTAAATGGATTTATTGCCAAAAAGAAAGGTTCGATTCAATCAAAATTAATTATTTTATTTCAGCGCGAGCGATTTTCTCTAAAACCTCTGACAAAGAAGTGAAAAAGGGTTTTTTCCAAATGAAAATCCCTTTCAAGTGCAGTTCAAACGGATTCCCGAAAAAATCTTTAATCCGATAATCATTTCCTTTAAACTTTTTTCTATTGAATAAAAGTAAAATCAAATTACATCTAAAAATATTGCTGATTGAGGATAAATAACATGATAATATTTATATTTGAAAGTTTTAGCATATGTGTATCTTCAATTGAGACGAAACAGTTTTTGTGCTCGTTTTCGTATGTTTATATCCGATAAAGAAATAGTTTAAGAGAAAAATTGAATGTAATTCATCCTCATTTTTAATGTATTTAGTTAAGAAATGCATGTAATACTCCTTATCAGTCAATTCTTACATTCAATTATTTTATTTGTTTACAATTCTACAATTAAGTGCACATTAGCAACCGTGTTCGATAAGGTTAATCTTTCGTCTCTTCCCTCCAAAATAAAAAAATAACGTTATTGGTAATTCTAATTCCCATGGAGACATACGTTTTGCGCAGAAGTATCTTATTGTTCCCGCCAACTAATTCGATTACAACCACTGCTTTAAATGAATGAGATTAAGTTGTATATATATATGAACGACGCAACTTTCGTACATTTCGTAAAAAGCTCGCCTTTTTTACGAAATCGAATTAAGCGTCTTCTATTTATTTTCATGACAAACGTCACGCAATAGGCATTAATTTACCATAGCATTCGATCCTTCTAAGGTTTCGCGTGCAGTCGGAAAAGGGTAATGTCCTTTGTGTGTCTCGTGCATTCTTTTCCGTATTATCTCATGAGTACTATTCATTCCTCCGAACGAACGTTAACCTCTCTCGGAGAAACATTTCAATGGAAAATAAGGATTCGAGAGACTGTCTCGTATAGAATTTCCCTCCTTTTTAAAGAAAATATACTGTCGCGCTCTCTTTCCTTCTTTTGTTTTTTTTTTTCTCAGTGCAAATGCATTTAAGTGAAGCCCTCGAAATTGTTGGGAGCACCAATTGTGAACGATTTCTCGTCAGTGTGTTTTTGCTAAATATTTCCTTTCAGGCTACTGGAAAGCTGCTACATTTGAGAAACGTTAACGAAAATATTTGCGTCATTCCTCTACATATATGGTAACCCTTTTATTTTAACCTTTATTGTGAAGAATGAAGAGACATATTAATCAACAATGTAAATGTATACCAATCTATTTAGAGAATGTGAGACAATTAGTAGGTAATAAAGATCATTAAAGATGAATTGCCATATTCATTATTGGAGTAAATTGGTAATGGATATGGGTTAAAGAGGACAACAATCCTAATTGCAACAATAAACAATTTATAAGTTTCTTTTTAGAAAGCTATTAACTTGTTTTAGTTACCAAAGAAACAAAGAAACCTTTCTCTAACAATGTATAACTAAATGTTCGTTGTTATATGTTAGTTGTTTGTTGCTTCTAAAACCCTATGGAAACAAGCAAACAAACTATTTAAGATCCTGGTATGTGATATACTTCTTGAATGGGTCAATGATTACTTAAGTTATCTGTTGGACTATATGAGAATATGTGTGGGTAAGTTCAGAATGTGATATTTATGTAAACGTAGGGAAATGTGAAACAGCGCCATAAATAAGGGAGCGAAATTTTATCACGAAACGGGATAGCGTGTGATATTTATGCTCATGTGGTTAAAATACGATGCACGTAATGTTTCCTACGAAGAAATATGTGCACCAGTTCCCTACAGCTTCAGTTTCAAGCATATTTAAATAAAGCTGAAGGGATATTTTTTGGACTTTGGGTTATATAAGTATAAATATTGGATAGTAGAATTCCTAATGAAGTGGCGTTCCATGCTAAAAATCACGAATTATTATAATGAAATTTATTTCAAGTAAAACATAGAAAATTAACTGCAATGGATATGACCTCAACACCGTTAGGATTTCTTATTGATTGTTTTCGTTCAGCAGACTTAACAGTTGCATACATTTTAGCATATATGATACATAATGAATTATCAATATGATAATTCAAGCCCTATTAAAAAGTATTTCCTCTGAAATTCATTCGAATAATTTAAGTGTTCTATGCATCTTTAAAATACTTATCACTTTTGAATATTTTATTTTGAAATTTTACTTTTGTTTCATTCGGTCGTAATCATTTCTACATCATCCTATATCGTCTGCAGAGTCTGCGAGTTTTTTAAAATCCAATAAAACACGTCCCTCGAGAGTTCTTTGTTTTCTTTTTTTATGTAACGATATTCCGAACGGATAAGTCAGCAACTGCTTCGAGATGTCACTTTGCGTCTGCTTCTTCCTTTTTTTAAAAAAAAAAACATCTCAATTACGTAAGGACTGAAAGAGAGTCGATTCGGTTTGAGCTGGTTCCTATGGGAACGACGAAATGCGAGTAGTCCAAGGAAATCGTATAATTGGCTTAGTTACTCAGCGGGTCCGCATTATGGGCTTAAAGGAAACGCGAGAACACTTGCCAACTTCACAAGTTCCTTAATCCCTTCCATCTCTCATTTCTAAGCAGGAGCCATATTTCGGGGCGTCTCTGGATTATCCCCACAGCAATTAGCGAAGGCCATTCTGGGGAGTTGAAAAAACACATTTTCCGAGAAAATAAACTCAATAAGCGGTTAAGAAAAGAACTCTTCTGCTTATCCCTTTCTCATTTTCTCTGGGATTGTGCTCCTTAGGGGAACATGGATGCCCTTAAGGAAGGCGATGAACTCCTTAATTCATCCTTTCAAAGTATTTGTTACAAATCTTGCATTCAAGAAAGATTTTGCATGCGATTGGTTCTTCATTCTTTACTAAAAACTACGGATGCGGTTTTTAAAATTTGTTATCATTTTCATTTTTCTGCAGATATTTTAGATAAAATACTATAATCCACAAGAATAGACTCCGATCAAAATTAACTTAAGCAAGTCTGGGAACCATTATTTGTAATAAGTGAAAATCAATATTATAAGTCGTTTTATTAATACTTAAATATACTGTAGTGATACAGAGGAACTATCTGTAAAAGTGTTTGAAAAAAATTTCTCAAAATGAAATGAGTAGTTCAGTAAAGATTTATTCCAACATAAGATTAAACTGGTGTATATTGAACGTTTAACTGATCAATCTCTTTTAGTGGTTTAATAATCATTTTTAGAAATCGCGTTATTTTTAGTTAGTACGAGAATAACCAAGAGGATTTGATAATTATTAATTATATATTGATTAATTTGAGAAAAATTCTGTTTTAACCCTTCGGTGAGAAATCAAATCCTATCGTAAGTAATGAGTACGTTGTGTTTAATTTCCGACAGTATGAGATTGCATAATCGTAAGATATTTATTAGAAGAGCGATGGTTTTACAAATGAAAGGAATATGTTTTTATGACTAAAAGAGAACGACAACTAAGAAGCTTATTCTTGTGGAAATTCTATAGATTTTTACTATATACGTGTATAAACTCTAGTCGGTAAATAGACGAGAAAATTTGAACTTCGATTGATAAGCATGCATTTGGATGATCTGTACACAATCCTCGGTGGCTGAAACGATGCTTCGTTATTAATCATCTCCGCTATCGAGCGTTTTTTCGGGAAAAGTCGATTTTAACCCAGGTGTTCAAGAATAGCGCAGGACTTCTTTGAAGTCCCTCCTTTCACTATTATGACTGAAATTCTCCCACCAGGAAAGTTTTGTCCGATATCACCCTTTTCTTCCCCACCCCCCTGGCGAGGAAGAAAAGAACTATACCACACAACGTGGGGAAGTCTGTCGATTTTTGTTTGTGTGCGGGAGCGATGTTGCCGCCCTCCAAAAACGCATAATCCCCTCAACAACGGAGGGGCGGCGGCGGAAGCGTGGGGGGGATAGTCGGATACGGCAGACAGCGGGGCTCGCCTATCCTCCTTCTTGGAATCGTGCCCAAAAGCGGCCACTCGACAGAGTGCCCTCTCCATTGATAAAGAGCGGACCCACGCGAATCCGGTCACTTCTTTACATTCAAGGAATCGCTGATAAGAGTTTGTTCGCACATAAAACTCAGTATCTCGTTCATTTTACGAGTCTTTTTTCTCCGAAGCTATCGATTTTAGCCGCTCGATGTAGGAAAATTTCCAGTGCGGCGGTGCGTATAAAGATTGGGCTTAAAATGGGGGACGGTTTCTTTTTTTATTAATTTTTATTTTTTCAGAAATGAAACCCGATTCCATAACACGAGTGGCTTGTGTTCGGGAGAGTTTTTCCCTTTCAGTGTCAATTGAACGCATTCGGAATGGAACGGTCGAAGTGGGCGCGTTGGTTGGCGGTTCTGAAAAAAAAAATGAAATCTCCTTCAATTAAAGTTTATGGGATGAATCGACGGGATCCATAAATTAAATATGATTTCGCGTGCGTCAAAAGTCCGTATGATTAACTGAATAAAAGCAAACGATACGATCCGGTCGAACTTTTGACGGAAAAGTTTGATTTAAAGCATGATGTATGTAGTAATTAAACGGACGGATCTTAATTTTAACTCTCTATTTTATTTACAGATATAAGTAAGCTGATATTAAACCACTTATTTATCGATGATAACTTACTCGAATTTTTAAAGAGATTTAAATGAATGCGCTAATCTTTCCTTTCAAATTCAAATTAAGATATAATTTAGCTTTAATTAGTAGGTAGAAAAAGATGATTTACTTTCAGTGTTACAGATAAAGACAAACATTTGAGTAATTTGTTATTTAAATAGAATAATCAACTTTTAATATCTATATTTTCTTGAAATTGAATAGCAAAGTTCTTTCAACAATGCATGTATTGTTTTTTTTCATTGTAAATTATATTTTAGAAGGATTAAGATAGTGTACATTCATTCAAATTGAAAGGAATATTGCCTCAAATTAGCAATGAGATGAACGTTTTTAGTCAATTTGAGCTATTTCATTTTATCGAAGATAACATTCCATAAACCGTTGGATATTTATTTATTATTATTTAAATTTGAAGCGATTACAGAATATTTTACTTATTAAAATTATACTAATTAAAATTTTTCAGATTACGATCAAACTAATAATAATACAAATATATCCAAGAGAATCCTCTGGAGAGATAATCAATTGAGTAGTATATCTAATGCCTCCTACAGTAACTGGTTTTATATTTGAATAATCTTGACAAATAGTTTCGATCGTAAGCTTATAAATCATCAACCATCTTTCACAGACACCATGATGATACCCTCTATCTATCTCTTTGTTCAACACATCGTTTCTTTGGAAGTATTACTATTTTAACTACCAAGTGTAACCCCGTGAGTTCGTTCGTTAGAGTTAAAGCTACATCATACCTCATTCGACTCTTTTAAAGTACCAACGATAAATCGCCGTCCGATGGGAAATATCTCTCTGGCTTTCAAATGGTCAAAAGCCCTTCTCTCAACATAGTAAGGGCTCTTTGTTCCATGCCTTTCTGACATACGCATTCATATCAAGCGCTAATGTTCGGTGTCGCCCATTATGACCCCATTAAATAGAGAACGGCCCATTGCATTCATTTCGCATTCATCTTCCAGGTGCACTTCCCTCGTATCGGATACGCGTCCCGCCCCCTGGACAGCTGGTCGCCCTGTCCGGAGACGACCTACGCGTCGAGTTGGATCTGCCTCCGCCAGGAATTCCCATCGAAGCCCCGATCACACGGCGACAAGGGGATGCAGACAGTGGTGGCGCCACCGGTGGAAGGGTGCGGAGGGACGGGGAATTATGGATAGAGCTGGTGGATATGGAAATAGAAGATGAGCGAATTAGGAGAAAGAAGGAGAGAGAAGAGAAGAGGAAGAAGGAAGAAGCTGCGGCGGAGAAGGGGAGGAGGTGGAGGAGAGAGGAGGAGGGGGAGATCCTTAGGAGAGAAATAGCTGGGGAATGGAACAGAGTTGACATAAAGGGCAAAATAAAAGAGAAGCAGGAGAAAAAATCAGGTACGAAGAGGTACGGGTGGGTGGCGGGGGGTGTTAGGCCGAAAGGTGAGAAGGAGAGCGTGGTCGACGGGAAAGGGGATGACGGGGGGAGGTGGAGGGAGGACAACAGGAGTGGGAAGTGGGCGTCTGTGGAGGAGGTGGAGACGAGGAGGCAAAAGACTGAGGGGAAGATTTGGTGGAAGAGTTGGAGGGGGAAGGGGGCGGTTAGGGAGGGAGGGGGAAGGAAGGAGGAGGGGGATTGGAAGAGGGGAGAGGAGAGGGGGAAGGAAGAAGAGGGATCCGGAGAATCGCGAGAAGAAAGCGGAAATCAATCAGAAGAAGAAGGGAAGACTGATAAAGATGTGGAGATAAGAAGGGGAATGATCTTGGAATCCACCCTCGTGTCTCGCGGATGGCACGATCTGCAATCTGAAGTTCCACCCACTCACAGGGGGCTTCCTTCTCCGCACTCAACCCTTTCGCTGACCTTCCCCGCCTCCCATTTCACCCACGGAGGCCTCTACGTGGTGAGGTTGGTGGGCACGGGGAGGATGGTGGCCAGCACCGGCACCCAGAGGCCTCAGAGGGCAACACCTCCAGGTGGGGAACCGGAGGAGACACAGACGCGTAGCTCTGAGTACATAACGCGGAGGGCGGTGACGGAAGGAAAGAAGAATTCCTCCCTCGAAACGGAGCAGGAGTTGCTACCGGAAAACCAAGCGATGAAACCTACGGAATCGGAAGAAAACAGCAGCGAGATCAACACACAGAGCAGCGAATCCGTGTCGCCATCTAAAGACATGCCACCAGTCACCCAAAATCCACCATCTTCTTTCGAGGATGCAAAGGATTCGAATCCCAGTAAGGCGGAGAGTGATTCTCACATGTTCAGCAGAATAGTCGAGACACTGGAGAACAGATTTCGGTGGAACGAGAAGTTTGTAGATGGCGGGCCGTCTCCCGTTCTACCGGATGGCCAAAGACCCCCATTGGAGACTTTGAGGTCGCCGACCGCTAAGAGGCGGAAAAGAGAGCTGCCGCTCCGCGAAAGAGACCATATAGAAAAGAGCGGAACTTCACAACTTTCGCCAGACGGTTCGAGAGTAGACGTGCAGATACAAAAGGCAGGCGATGGCCCTCGCGACGAACAAGAGAACGGTCCTCGAAGGGCCCTCGACGGAGTGAAGAGGAATTGCGGAGATTGTTCGGGGCTATCGGATTACAGGAAGGTGACGGCGGAGGAACAATGGGCCGAAGGGAAGGGGTCTTTTGGTGAAGGAGAAGAGGCTTCGGACGATGAGAGCGACAGAAGAAAGAGGCGGAGGAGGGAGGAGTGGAGGAGCGGTGGGTGGGGGAGGTTATCGACTTCGAGAGGTAATTCGGAGAGTGCACTCAAAATGTATATGAAAAGTAAAGCAGGGGATGGAGTGGGTGAAGGAGATGCGGAAGGGAGCGGGGAAATTGTGAGCCCCACGGTATTTGGTCGGAGGATGGTCGATATAGACACGAAGGTTGTATTCAGCCAAATCGATACCAAAAATGACCAGAAATTGGATTCGATAACGCATGCATCGAATAGGATGAAAAGAGGCCTTCCAATTAGCGAAAAGGCGCCCGATTCAGCGAAAGAGGTTATAAAAACGTCCACCAGCAGTAGCGTCGACGCTAGGTCGTCGAGGGAAACCTTAATAGTCTGCAGAGGAAACTGCGAACCCACCACAAGACACATATTAGCAGAAGAGAACGTTCTGGTTTCGTGGCCCACGGCTAGGTTCACGCTCAACATCCTCTCGTCCACTCCTCCTTCGCCGTCTCCCTTCTCCACGCCCACGTCCAAAGACACCGTTCCTCAGAACATAACCTTCGGCACATTCGAGAGTCCGGTTAAAGTGGTGGTGGAGATTCCTTGTGGAGTGGGCAAAGTTGGCGGGAGATCAAAGAGACACGTCAATTCGGAAGAATATGAAGACTCAAAAGAAGTCTCCGGGGAAAATGGAATGGATGTTTACTCTTCTGCGGAGACATTAACGGAGGGAAATGAAAAGGGCGAGGGGGTGGTCGGAGACGGGGAAACGCACTCTGTAACGGAAATCTACGACGAGAGCGACTTGACGTCTTTTATGAAAGGAGCGGAAGAAGGAACGACGGAACAGATTTGGGGAGACTCGATCTCAATCCCCGACTCCAGGAGTGGAAACACAGAATCCCTCTTGGATACGTACAGGAGTGAAATTCGAAAGGGGAGTTTAGAGGGAGCGAGGGTAAGAAAAGAACGCGTCACGAAGTTCGACATAACCGATGACATCGCTGAGAGTTTGTCGCTCTCTTCTCTTCAAATCGATCGAATGGGCTTTTCCATGAAACGAGAGGCTGCGAAAGAGTTGAAGGGTGATGAGGAAGGATTAAATGTGGATCGCCCATCGAGGAGAAAGAGGGCAGCTAGAGATATTTCGAGGGAGCAGACCCGTAATTCAATCACGTCTCGAGATCCTAAGATTGAATTGTCACCTGCGCCAGCATCCCTTCCTTTTCGGCTCTTTCTAGTCCTTCGATACTGTGGACCCGATTCCACGGAATGTGACGAAGAGAATGCGGACCACGACAACATCGATGAATGGAAGAGGCCGCAGGTGAGATATGGTTCTCTCGCGAGGTTTTATGGTCGCTATGGATCATAATAAGAACAAATGATAATCAATAAAGAATCACCTTAGAGATAATAGAATACTTGCTATTTAACGAATAACATGCTATGGTATAATTAAATTCTAAATTTCCATCTTCTTTCATTACTCATCAACTTACTCGTATACAAAAAAAGCCTATTAAAAATATGTCATATTTTAAAATCATATAGTTATTCTACTTACAGCTCTAAGTTTGAAAATAATTCCTTTATGGCAATTTAACGTAATTAAATGGATCATGTAAAATTCTCTCCAACAATATTCTTTGAATACGATTACGTAAAAGATATACAAAAATCAATGTATTAAGAGAATATTTAATGTTAGTTGAACTTACTTAAATTATTATTTTATATTGATGAATTTGTGATTTTTATAGAAAAGAAGTCCATGCTTGATGTATTATTTCTTTATTACCAAATACTAAAGATCGAAAACTATTGCGAATCCTCGTTCTGATAACCCTAGGTATACTATTATTGTCAGGACGAGTTATTTTTATGATATGCAGACTTTGAAACACACGATGAAACAATCCTGAATTAATTGCTATATATCAGTTATATGTTTCTTTTTGAAATTATTCATAAATTGAGATTTATTTAAATAGATGATTATACAGATATTATCTAATGTAACATTAATCATAAATCATTCAAAAAGACATAAAATTCATTATTTTGGGATGCAATAAATGTTTCATTTTACCGTGAGATATTTTATTGTGACTGAAAAGTCAAATTTAATTCCGACCGAGTTTTAAAATCTGATCTCTTTTAATTTAGACCGTTTACACCGAGGAGCTGGTGGATTTTCCCATCTGCCCGAGCTACCGACATCAGCTGACCCTTCCATGCGAAGCGTTCGGACAGGCAGGTGTCTACGTGGTGCAGATCAGGTCCAACTACACATTTGACGATGAAGACGATAGTGATCTTAGTGAATTAAGAGTGGTGAGTCAGGGATTCATAGAGAAAAGAAGCAAGAGGAACGATGGCTCGGAATTACTCGTCAACAAAGAGGTAAACTCAACGGAAAAAACTACCCTCAACAGTACTGATGGTGGTGAAGTTTCAGATAGTGTAGTTGCGTCTCAAAATACGGTGAAGAAGTGCCTAGTTACGGAAGGATGCAAGGAGAATGCAGTTGAAGCCAAAAGCGTGGAGGAAAGTACAGTGACACCGGTGCATACCACCATGGAATCCTTCACTGCTAATTCGAAAGGTGATAGTGTAAACAGAAATGGCTTCCAGAGGACTTCGGAGGGAAAAAGGGGTGAAAGAGATGCTTATCCTTGGGATTCGCCAGACAGTTGGTGGGATGGGAGTGGTGAGTTGGATGGGGAGGATGGGAGTGGGGATTGGGGAGAAGGGTGGGGCAACGAGGGAGGGAGGGAGAGGCGGGGGGGAAGCGGGGACGGGGAGTACAGCGATGACCCAGAGGGTGGGGAGAAACTGACCTCCCCCCAGAAGTTCCCAGAGCCTCCCCCGCGCTCCCTATGGTCCTCCAGCGAGGAGATCCACGTGCATCTAAGCAAGGGCTACGTGTTCACGGTGCATGCTAGAAGCGTGTTTCCGTGCAGCGACGCCCGCGTGAAACCCGACACGTTTGAACCAGCGCCTTCCGGAGTTCCAGTGCTCTTTGAATACCCTCAATGCATCCTGGATGGCTCGGATAGGGTGAGGGTGTTCGGCAGGGCGAGGCCTGATGTGTCTGCCATCCTCCCTCCCTTTTGGATGGGCTCGGACGCGTCCATTGGGGCTGCAGCCACCCTCTCACATCCATCTTTAAAATATGTTGCCGAGAAGAAAATTTATAAGGGTAAGATAACGATGGTGATCGAATGGATTAGATTTCAAGTACTCTTCCAATGGTTCGATGATAATCGTCTGAATCGGTCGTAAACTTGGAAATTATAGTCCTGTACTGTAGTATATATCATCGTATAGTACAGGAGATATTATTAAAAAATAGAACTTTGAATTTGAATCTTCAACATTTATACTTCACAAATTATTACAAACGTACCTGTATATAGCAGGTTTCGTATCCAATCCAGTGATATTACTAACTAATTTATAATGATTTTGCAATTTTTTCATCTTTAAAGTTAATGATATATTATTTTGATGATTTATTATGAAAAGCATTCTAAATTTATTTGACGGTGAGAATGATTTAAATTGGATTGGGCTATTTGATTTATCTCCAGCCAATCACAAATTCTAGCTCGATTATAAACTCATAATTCCTCATTACTCTTTTATTAAAACATCGTAATAGTTAGCAATATAATTTATCATTTCGCTAAACCTCGAGAAGTTTATATATAACGTAAATATTATATGATACAGAAGTCAAGAATGGTTTTTAATTGTTAGAGGTATTACGTTGCTTATATTCTTTTGTTTTACGAACCTATCCATCTTGTAAATTCGCAGATGAAGAATCGTATCCTCTGATTATAATATCATATAACAAATTTCTGCATTTTAACAATAAGATAAAAAATACACTTAGTTCTAAACTGACCAAGAATACATGAAATTAGTACAATTAGAGTATACATTTATAAGTATAATATATAATGAAATTGTTATCGAAAACAATAGAATTTGATACATTTATTAGTCTTACAATGAAAGGTTTGCTCCTAAATTTAACATTTTCATCGTTGTTCTTTTCAGGAAAACATACAGCTTGGTTCGACTGCTCCCTTTTCACAGAAAGATATTCGGAGTACTGTTTTGCATACGCTTCGGAGGCAATGACTGGAGCCGTGACCCATGTCCGAGCACAGTGTATCCCAACCTTACCAACTTCCGGTTTGTACATTACTTACTTGGTTTTTATAAGGCAATTTTATGAAGTTGGCAAATTTCCTTCATACTTGGAGGTTTAACGAGAAAATCAAAGAATAGTAAATGTAAACGGAATAAGAACAATAATTTAGTACATCTACTATTAGTACATTTTCACTGTTATGTTTCATTATTAAATTATATGTAACTGTGTCATCACCGTAGAAAAATGATGAAAGATTCAGGGAAGTAAAAATGGTCCAGGAAAATATTTTTCAGTACATATCTACAATAGTCGATGGATGAAATTCAGTGATGATTTAATTACTTGCAAATAAAAGGCATAAAGTTTTATCATACCTGCCATAAATTTAAAGTGCTAACCATTAATTCGATATTCCTTTCTTTGCGTAGAGGAAGACCGTGGAGGATGGGGCAGTTGGAGTTCTTGGAGTCAGTGCAGCACCACCTGCGGAAGTGGATCTCGGAATAGATACAGGACCTGTGACAATCCTCCTCCTAGATACGGAGCACCATTTTGCGAGGTAAGTATTTGATGTTGATTCAACTGAAAATGTAATAAACGATACATCAATATCAGTGGTACACATAAATAGTGGCTAATTTATATTGAAAATTAAAAAACGTTGAGGAGCATATGCAAAAACACTTAATTATGTTTAAGTACTGACCCAAATTATTAATTCTATCTACCTCCTTGAAATTTATGGTTTAGAATATAATACAATAAAATCTAGAAATATGCAACATTCAGTTTAAACCAAATCTATGTACTAAAAATCAATGTGTGTCCTAGAATGTTTGTACTAGATAGATTCAAAAATCATACATATAATCGTCGCGAAAATTTGGGAAATTGTTAGGTATATCCCGGAAAGGTTTTAGAAACTTTTTGTTGAAATCGGACTCAGTTCGACTCAAGGAGGGAAAAACCGTCCCCATAAGAAATACGTGTAAACTTCGATTTCTCACTTACATGCTTCCTTTCTTTTGCAAAATTAAATAAGAAATAATCAACGTATGGATTTAAAAGTAGCACCAAGAGAAAGGAAATTAAATAAAGTTTCTTATATTGGTCATAAAATATACTTTACGATCAGAAATTACAAAACTTTGGATAAATAGATGTTAATTTTGATGAATTTTGAGGCTGTAAACAAACTATTTCTCAGTTGTACGACGAATGCGATTGTTGAAATTTCTCATAAGAACACGTTGAGAATTCATTTCAGTATTCCAATAATGTTTGTTTATGGCAACGTAAACATTTACGTATATTATTATCGTGCAGTAAACGGTTTTTATATATAATGAAAATGATATTTTGATATTCAAATATTTGAAAATTGATGAAATTATTCCTAACACCAACCTTCCAAAAATTCTGTGATGCTATTTCCTTATACTGCATTTAAGGGGTCATCTCTTAGAGCTAAGATCGACACAGTTCTAAGTAAGGCAAACGTGGTCATCAAGAATAGATTTTTCCAAATACGTACGATAGAAATCTCATTGGAAATCAGCCCCAAGCTCTATTTCGTTCTACTTGGAATCGTTTTCGACCCCTATGGTTTGGTTTACGTGACTTGGTTCGAGACAGATCAATTGAAAGCCATTCAAGCGAGTCCATCTCTTCTAACCAACACTCTCGACCCCAATTGCATTCGATGACTTATCCTCAAATCCCAATTCTTCCTAAGCACTCGTTCTTTCGCACGTTTAGAATGAGAGGCGTTTTTTTGCTGATTCGATTTAAAGAACGTGAAAGAAGGTGGGAATTTTGCTCTCTGTTGCCATAGTGGTGAGTGTAATTAAACTATCGGTTGTTGCAAGAATTTTCAGTAAAAACAAAATGCCATTTATACGTAATAAGAATAGCCTTACGCAAAAATGTTCGTTATATATATATATATATATATATATATATATATATAAACCAACTTTTAGTATATTGAACTATTATTAATAATTTATTTATTGCTATTAGTTTTATCCACCCAATCACAGGTGATACAGTATAAGAATAATGAATAAGAAAATAAAAGAGAAATACATAAACAGTAATAAAATTTATAAATAAATGTTTGAAATTAGATAATATATGAAATTAATAGAATTTTATAATTAGTTTCCTATTTATATACCCTAAAAATTTCACAATTCTCAGTCTTCTATTTTAATTTTTAAATTGACGAATACATTAATGTGAAAACTGTTATCTAAGTATATCTTCCATTAGTTAGTTAAATTGTTGCCGTAAAAACAGAACTTATTGCGTATATTTAATGAAACTTCGGTCGACAATTTTGAAATCTAAAATCTGATATTTTTAAGAGAATGAAAATATTCAGCTTCTAGATGCTCAAAAAATATTCCGTTAATAACTCAATTGTACATACCGAATTTCCGACATAACTTGCAAAAAAAATAAGCTCTACCTTATTTAGATCGAGTTTTAAAAACTTTTTTCATTATTTGTGTTTTCGAGAAACTGATCCAATTAAATTTCTTTCTTGTTTTAAATTCGTTATAGTATTTCGCAGTTCAATCTCGATCCATCCATTTCAGAATCCTAACAACTTCCTCCCATTTCGTAGCCAATTCTCGACGTTCGGCCCAGAGGCTTAACTTTTTATTTCCCTGCTCCGTTCGGATGGAACGAGAAAGAATGGGAGACAATGCGCCTCAGGGGTCCTGCAATTAATCCCTTCCCCCATCAAGAGTCTCTCCATTTCACAAGTATTGGGAACGCTCTTCCTCCGTAAGCTGTCCCACCCTCACTTCTTTTGTGTGATCTCAGTCTAAGTGTTTGACGAGATTTGATGACGGCGATGGCTTTTTCTGGAGCAAAAGATATTCACTAAATTGGTCTTAAATGGATGAAGTATGCACTTGAATTTCTATCTATTATCATGAAAGAAAATACCGGTTTTAGAAAAATCCATATTCCTCTGAATGAAATTTTTTACTGTTATTCATACCTAAGCCATTTTGTAAAGATTGAAATTCAACATAAGTATATATAACCGACTCAGAGAGAGAAAATCAAGGGACCATCGTTTTAATTGAAGAAGGCTTTAGTTGACGTTGAAGAACGAAACTCGAGTTGAAGAAAGAGCATTCTGAATACCGTCTAATGACTTCTTTTAAATGATAATAAAAACTCGGAGAAGACATCCTATTAATTTGGTGTAACGAGCGAGTGATGAACGGGGACGTGAACCCGTTCAAAAAAAAACTCAAAACAGGAGCACAGAATGATGAGGGAGTAACACCAAACAATTATTAAAAAATCATTATATAGTACCACCCCGTTTCCCGCAAAAATTCTCACTCCCCTCCATTTTCCGCACAAAACAATCACGACCCCTCCATTTCCGCATTTTCACCCGCAATCGGAGGAAAAAAAAAACCTCTTCACTTCGCGAAAACAAGCGTCAAAACCCGTTTCCCGCGTGCCAGCCAATACAAAAGAAGGGGGTGCCGCAAGGCACAGTGCTGTGTCCCACATTTCTCTTTAGCAGCCGCTGACTCACCATCTGTTCTCGCTCAACTTGACTGCGAGGCTCACTCCAAAAACCCCTTCAATATGCTTCCCTCATGCCGAATCTCTCACTCTTCAAAATCATCCCTTATCTCACCAAATGAGCTCCCCATACACATGCACTCTTTTATTTCCCCCTTCTATATACCTTTTAAGCTCCCCTTTTTAAGGTGGGTTTTCTTTGGAAAAAATAATTCTCACGATGAACGCGGACGTTGATATTTACGAGATTATTCCTAAGCTCTTTTTAGAGGTAATTTGTAAATTATAGGCTCTTTAGGATGGAGCTAATTTGAAGAAGAAAATTATTTAATTCACATTACTTTTGCCGTAATACATAGGAAAAGGCGGGCATATTTTTAATAGTGTGTAATACATTCAAAGTAGATTAATGTATATGTATATGATGTGGAATAATTCCTTTATTGTGTTGATGAAGTTGGAAGGTATTCAAATATAAATTTTACATCCCTCTTTCTTATATTATAAAATTATTATTAGTATTAAGTAGCAATTCCATAAAAAAGAGGTATTTGTTTGAAATATTTATTGTAATATTCACCCCATAATATATTATAATATTTTGAAATTATAATTAATCTACCCATACATCTAATTATGCATGGTAAAATGTAATTGTTATAAAGTTAATTTTCTTTACAAAAGTCATTGTTACATTTACATTGTTACAATAACAAAATACATTATAATTAATTAAATTACATTATGCCTTATATACTTATGATTGTGAATGAAGCATTTTTTATGAAGTTACATTTTCAAGTTAGTTTATTGTTAAGTAATTGTCGATTAAGCATAAAAATAAAAATTTTTAGTAGTTTATTTCAATTAAAGAAGCCACATAATGAATCATTTGAATTAGAACGTGGAAAACCTTGATTAATATTTTAATCTTAGTGATATTTCCGTAGTTAGGGAGTTGAGAATATTTGATTAATGTTAACTAAACGTTTTTCCCTAGTTCAACTCGTTCATTGCGATCAGATATGCGGTTAAATGTGGACTAAAGAGTGGAATAAAAGATATATATAGAGAATATCAAGTGAAAATGCAATTGCTTATTTAACGTTACAAAATACTTAAGTAACGTTGGACTAAATTGTGTAGAATGATATGGAAATAAGGAATAAATAAAATAAAATTTAAAAAATAAAATAAAAAACATATTTCACTCATGAGTCAAAATACATAAATGTAACTTTATCATGCGTTAACAATGGCAAACCATTCTAATTAGCCCGTGCGGTTCTCTCTTCCCATAGAAACGCATTTCTTTCCATCTCACCTTTTACTCGGATCCCCTTTCTTCTCTCCCCAGTTAATCTCCTCCCTCTTACACTCACTAATGACTCGGATGGCGTAGGTGGTGCTCAATTCTTTTTTAAGCTCCAACGCACAATGGGCCACCCACACCACACGGTGTCGAGTTTCCCCTCCTGGAATTCTTGCAGATCCGTGGCTCAAGAGCCTCACGCGGACGTCTCCATTCTTTTGGTGAGGATATAGTTTCTTCATCCCCTTTCATCGAGATCTCTTATCTGTCCCTCTGGTGGTGGTGGACACCAAGAGATTTGAATAGGTGAAGGGATGCGTCCCCTTCGTCTTACAAAGAGCATTGATGGCAGAGATATGGAGGGGCATACGTATCGAAAATTATCTCTTTTGTTTTAGGAGAGGTAGATGCCCCGGAAATAGGGGGAGAAGGTGGTGTTGGCATCATCATATAAAGCCACCACGTGTTTTTATGTGTATGACATAAAGGTTTCCTAATGAGAATTTAGCGGAGAAAATATTAAAAGCCTAAAATCTGAATTTTTTACGGACCAAATACCGAATGCGGAGAAGGTTGTAATTTCATATTTAGGATTGCAGTTAAACATAGAAATAAGGACATAACCTTAAATTTTAGCTGAAGTATGTATGCTGATTTCAAGATATAAAGTTAGCTTTTAAGAAGAAATCTTTGATATTACTATTTTTAATTGGGTAATACCAATTTTAGGTTCTTTTACGGAACATTTTTACTCATTGAGTTCCAACAGTCGGTTAGGATAATATTGTAAAATGGAAGTTCGTTTCTCGCAACGATATAGTGGTAGAATTCAAAGAATCGTTTTAGCACATGATTTCCGTAACTTTCTCCAGAAAAGCATTATGAAAATATATCAGACAAGTATATTGCAGGTGCTAACACTTTCATACACTTTAAAAATTACTATTCATAATTGGAGTTCTTTACATAGAGTACCAGCAAAAGTTCTTTACTAAGTTCCGCATCCATTATCTCCCGGATGTGTTGATGGACATCTATTTATATCAACAATAAGCTATCACCATTCATTGTTGGCTAGGTTTACAAATGGCTCGCCCATGTAGTGTTGACACAAGTCGATGTAATCTTATTTAGAAACAGTTAATTAGATAGTTTTGGAGAAACTAAGATAGATACCGCAATTTTGATATGATAATATAAAAGCAAAGATTAAACTAACTCAGTTCCAAAATGAGCAGTTTTTTAGAATTTACGTCATATAATAGTTCTCTTTTATCCAAAAAATACGAACGTATATCTATAAATTTGAGTGGATTTAACTCATTTACTCGGAGTATATTAATTTTTTTTAATCGATCGATAAGTTTGAAGTACTTGTCTGCTTCACTCACTCATATCTCTATAGAAGTAATGAACTCGCGGATTTGCATTTTCCATCGCAGTGGAAAAATGAGTAGAGTTCTGCAATGCCGAATTTTAATTCCTGTACTTTAGATTCATTCCCATTTCTTATTTTCATTCTCATATTTCTCCTAGGGCTCTATTATATTCTATTTACTCTTTTTACTTAATTTTTCCGCATTTTGAGAGGAATCATACGCTTTGGGTCAATTCTGATTATTCTCCCCTTGAAATCCATGTTTTAGGAGTGAATGTAATGATACTCAAGAATATAGTGAAGATAAATAATATTTATTATTAATTTAAATTAATTTATTAATATTTATTTAATATTATTTATCGTCTTGGACTTAAATGCTGTATATAGCCCAATTTCCTGTTTTTATTGTTTTATGTAGATAATTTTTACTTCGATACAAGTTCTGTTAGATTTCAGATAATGTTTCGTTTGATATGCGCTTGCTTTTAAGATTTCTTTGGTATCATCTGCACATCAGAATTAGCAGTTTTGCTGTCTTTTCTCTCGACAAAAACTGTTTCCCTAGATGTACATGTATACTTCCCTATGTGATTATTAAATGGATTGTCGTAACTTTAAAATGATGAACTCGATGATGAATGTATTCCTGAAGTACTTGACATACTTAACTACATAATTACGATATAAGTTATTAGGATTAAAAAAATAGATCACGGTAAACAATGGCTCAACACTTCCACAACGAAATCAAACATGGCGTCTTTTCACAAAAGACCGACCGTCATTACTAATTTGTTAATTTTCTAAATTTTTCAGGGAACCGCTTTGGAAACTGAGCGCTGCCCTCCGCCGTCTGGAGCTACATTCGAGGAACTTCAAGAAATGTGTCCCTTAGGACTTGCTCTGAGCTCAGAAGACGGCGTCAACAGGTGGGTGGGGTTGAGTGTGGGAGACAAACTGTTTGAGGTTCGGAAGATCGGAAGGAATGAGCGATGCAAACCGTTACGTCTCTCATCAATCTTATTTCGTTCGCTCAGTCTCCTTTTTACATCAGAGTTTTCTGCGAAAAAAATTCGTAGCAGTTATTCTTTAAGATAGAGTTTAGATTTATAAAAAAAGATAGTACTGGTTCGATTTAATTGTAACATTTTTTTGTCTACGGAATATGATAATTTATAAGTGCGCTTCAGAAGAATTGTTAATGTTTAGTCTTAAGGTGAGTACTTCTTGATTCGACTTTTACATTGAATATGTATGAAATGTACAGGGAAGTTACGAAAATATACTTTGTCTTTGAAATAAATAAGGAAATATTAAAACAGTAAACGAATGTCCATAATAAAAATAATTTGTGGTCAAAATTAATGTATACAGTATATAATTCCGTGATTAATAATTATGATACATTTCATGAATATTTTATTATATTTTGGTATATTTTCCAAGTACATATTGTACATCCGTCTCATTAAATAATGTATTTTGATCTCTTAGCTGAGGTTCTTTTCTAATTATAATTATTTTCTTCTACTCTTTAATAGACGTGGTAGTGAGCCAAGTTGTCGCTGCGGTGGTTGTATAGTCCATCTTCAAGGTATCGCCGCTGCCTCTTGGGGTTCTCACAATGCGGGTCCCATCAAGACTAGGCCCAGGGTCCTCGCCTCCTCTTCTCAGGCTTGTCCCGGAAGAAGCTTTTGGTTACTTGAGGTAAATACTAAATATCTTGATGGTTCTATTTAAATGCTTTCTCGTAAAAAGTACCAAAATAATATAAAAGAATTATTTACCAAAATTAATGTAAAACCTTTAACGAGATATACTTATCCATTTCTTATTTTAACGATTTGAATCATCTCTTTGAATAATAAATCAATTTCACTTCTCATTCAATTTTCTAACTGAGAAATATATCTGCATAAAAATGTCAAATATTGTCTTGTAGTAATGTAACGTGTCAGTATGAAAATTTGTCATTAAATTTGGAAACAAAATGTGTTCTCTTTTGTAAGCATTAGCAATAAATCTCATATACTAATTGGATTGCAAAGCGAACGATAATGTCATCCGACCTGATTTTCAGATAGGTATAAACAAATTCAATTTAAATAACATGTCAATAACATTCTCAAATAATCATGCCTTTTACCTATCTTATATTATAATATATTATATTGGATAATATTAAGTATTTTATTGAATATCTGACAGGTAAGGGAAGAATATTTTAAAGGTGCCATGTCAGTTTTGTCACGAAATATATTATACTAAGTTTATAAAATATAAAAAAATAAAACTTTCTTTGTTTTTTAAATACGACTAATATAATTTTATATATGGCGGGAACTAAAATCAGTATGAAATAAGCTGACTTATTCCCGTCTAACTTAGAAACGCAGCAGTTGACGCAAATCAAATGGCACGCGATTCTCCCGCATCTTATGCAACCGGTCGTACATATATGTATCCTGCGGTTGCCTACACACACTCTTCATCCTTATCCGGTTGACCTTCAAATATTTGATATGGAATACGGAAATCTTGATAATAGACGTCACGTTTTACGTACGTAAGAATCTCTGTGACTTAAATATGTCATTCTTTCGTAGGCCGAGCCAGGGCACGTGGTCGGGTTGACTGTGTCCAGCATTCTACTGCCATGTCCAAGGAGGCAATGGCTCAAGGCAAGGGACGGTGACTCACTCTCCTCCCGCCTCATCCTCCACCTGCCGTCGTCAGCCAACACAGCCTCCGTTCCATCGAACACTGAGACGCTCTGCTTCTCCTCTGGACCTCATCTGCTGCTCGAATTCTACTCCTTCGAGAGACTCGAGCCCACTTGTAACGGGGGATTCCTCGCGCATGCGCATCAGATTCTTGGTGAGTCATGTGAAGAAAGATGCGAAAATATCACTCATCTAATGCATTATTCACAATTGGGAAAATCCATTAACAAGAAGGGAGATAATTGAATCTTGGTGCTAGTGATTTATTTGAATTACCTTGTTTCTTCTTAAGGTATCATAATTCCTGAATTATGCATGTGTATTATACATTTACTAATACATATTTGAATTATTTTGCTGTATATAACTCTATTGGTCTATATATAAATATTGGTATACGATCAAGTTTCTAAGTAAATCATAGTTCGTAAGATGCCAAAGATTTTTTACTACGCTAAAAAAGTTTGCTATTAAATTAATTATGCCTAAACGATTTCCATATATCGTCAAGAAAAACTCCAAACATTCACCTAAATCTATTAATTTTAGTGTGAAATAGCTCTTTCTCATAACAATAGCACGTTCATAGAATAATAAATATGAGAAGAAGACATACGTTTTTTCATTATTCGTCTTATTAATACATATAATTTCGTTTACAACATACAAACGAACATGTTTATCATTACCACGGGGGATGTGATGTCAATAAAATCAATAATATTAAATCAATTTTACTGTCCATTCTGATAGAAATATTTCATTTTATTAAACAAAGCAAGGATTTTCTCGCTGAGTTTTACATTTATGGTTCTCCGATTTAGTTCCTAATACGCCCCCAATATTTACTTTGTCCGTAAATATAGTGACTGTTTTAAATCTGACATACTCTCACATGAGGAAGCGTCGCTAAGTCGTCTTCTTCGTTCGCTTCGGTGAAATTCAAATGAGAAATCTAAGTTTTCAGGAAAACGATTCCAATTGCCATGGAAACTCCTATCCGAATTCCCATTTCAAAATCGATCTCCGTAAATGATATAATGGCAGTATATAACTGTCGTGTGGAGCCTTAGAATTCAACTGCGACTGTTTAAAGCGATGACAAACGACCTCCTGATTGCGCGTATTTTTTCCCCTTTAATCCTCTTATCTTGTTCTGCAAGTAGCGGACCGCGGCGGTGGTGGAATTTGCATTTCGGGAGATGCAAATCCCTCGAATTACGAGACATCCAAACGACCGTCTCTTCCACGAGAATTATTAACAGCCAATCCCCTCTCATGTGAGATTGTGCGTGAGATATTGCGCGAGAATTTTAAGCCGTGAAATCAGGAGATGAAAAACACCTTTTACTAAATATAAAGAGTGTTTCTACCATTTATCAGTTCATTGATGTATTACAGAAGGAAAGTGAATTATTGGTGTTTGTTTTCGATCGAAAGAGAATCCTGTAAAACGGAAGTACGTATTCTTTTAATGAATATTCGTCTTTCGATTATACGTGATGAATATCAGACACTTTAATTTTCATTGGAAACTGCTGTCAAATGTAAACTGGAGTGAAATTTTAATTATTAAAATACATGTGTAAAAAAATTATGTATTTGGTAGTGAGTATTTTCTTTCTTTCAGTCCCGAATCATCATTATCCTTCTCTATTCTATTATGTACTTATAAAATTAGAGTTTAACTAAAAACATCAGTGTGATTTGTTTCTATATAATATACAATAATTATTGTATTCCTAATTTCACACATTAAATTATTACTTGAAAAACTTTTCATTACGTTTCTAAAACGTTATCCATTTCATATTAGTTAGTTGTCGAACTTCTCTAGCGACAGAAAAGTTATCGAATTTGTAGATTATTACTAAACTTCGTAAAACTTACTAAAATTTTGTAAGATTACTACAGATTGATTTAAAAATACTGTATCTTGATACACATCTTCACGAGGGAATTTTAACTCAGCTAGAAGAAACAAGTTCAGAGTTTCTTTGAACACCAATTTGAATGTGAAGGTTGAGCACGATTAGAGGACGAGATTTTCTGAGTTGTAGTAAGATTTTTTTATCTAAAGTTGTCCTTTTTCATATTTCAGCAAACTCATCCGCAGCTGCTATTGGAAAAGAGGTCCTTTTGGCTCCAACTACGCGAGCTGTGTCGCGCAGTTCTATATCCGTCCACTTCGCCGCTCTGGCGTTCGTTCTGGCTCTGGTCGCGCTCTCTGGCGGTCTCGCCTTGAACTATATTTTCCGCCGAAAGCGCTTTATCGAGGAGATGAAAAAGCGGGAAAAAGAGGAAGAGGAAATGTCCGACTCGGATTCGGACACCAAATGTTTCATCGCTAGGAACAAGGATGGGGGCAGCGTAACGAGTGTAACATCCGTTTCCGACGTCATTTCCTTGCGGAAGCTGTCGATTGGAAGAGATGGAAAAAGGCGGGAGGTTCATGTGAGGCTTCGAGAGGAAGAGGAAGAAAATGAAGAAGAGGAGGAAGATGATGAAGGACGGGATGAAGCTAAAGGAGGGAAGAGCACTGCTGTCAATACGGACTCCAATGCACCGTGAGTTTGCATCTAATATATAGTCAATCTTTTATTGATTTCTGAGGCGTTCGTATTAGTGCATAACATATTAAATAGTTACCATTGTTGTCTTTACTTAATTAGAAGAATACCAAATATATTTCAATTGAGACAAGAAAAGTTGATTTAACTTAGGACGATGAGTTCGTTCTACTTGAATGTAAGGCTGAAGAGAGTTGAAAGGTGACTTGACTGGGACCTGGGTTTTAGTCCCAGTCATTTCACTGTTTTTTAAATTCAGCTAAATCTAGCGTCCATAACAAGTTTTGAAATAATTAAGATTGTCATTTATTATTTATATTATTTAATATTGTTGTAATTGTTGTTGTTGTGTTGTTATTTAGTATTGTTGTATTTAATATCTAACAATATTAATGGCAAGGAACTATCCATTCGATGAACAGACAATATAATCCATTATGGTACAGCAAAAACTAAAGAGATGATTAATTTACGAAGCAGCACATATTACTCTTATTACGTACAGAACGAAGAGTGCGTTAGCAATTTCATGGATGTGTTATATTGCAGAGCCAAGGCCATCTGTCCCAAAGTTGTGGTCATCGAACCCGGCTCTGAATTGACGAGGAAGATCGGGAAAGTCCGGGAGATGATGGGAATCCCAGCAGCAGAGGAGGAGAGCGGTGAAGAGGGGGACAGCGAGGAAGGGGCTGCAGAGGAGAGGAAGGACGGTGAAGTGACCAGGCGTCGGAGGCGGAAAGGCGCTTCTGGGAACTCGAGGAGGGAGTGGAGGGAATCGGCATGCCCTTTACTCGAACAGGAGACCGTCGCTCAAAGTTCCATCTCGTTACCCAGTTCCCCAACGGAGCCATTGAATGAGGAGCCAATCGCCTCTCCAAACGCACCCGGAAGGCCTGGGCTTTCAGCCTCTGCCCCTCTTTTGCTCCGAAGGTCCCTGTCTTTCTTCGCCGCCGCTGCCTCTGCGTCCACGGCCGGCGCCACAAGCGACTCGTCCTCTGAAGGAGGTGTACACAGCCTATCTGCAGCTGGGAGACAATGGTGGAGGAAGAAGTTGCAAAGGTATTTAGTTCTTTATGGGGTCAAACCTATATCTATCAAGCAATGGCTTCTGATAACATCAGGTGCTAAGTCACATCTATCAAATCTATTAATAATATATTCCTGAATCCATTCATCTTTCATACAGAAAGTTATTAAAGCTAGCCTTGAGCAGTAGTTGTTTGTGGGACATTATGAAAAACATCATATCAAAACTCACCAATTTGATCCCAGTCTAAAGGGATTGAAATTTCTTGTTTTCTGTATGATGAATCGTTAAGTTTTATGCTTATTAATATCACCTTAATTACTTTTACTAATATGTTTACTTCTTGTAATTTGTGTATTGAATAGTAGCTTCAGAAGTTTGTGCCTTCGCACTACATAATATTCTTGCCTTTTAAAGACATTTAGTAAGTAAAAAAATGAGATTATCAAGCAATCCTTTTATTTTGGGCTAATTAGATATTAATGTCAATATCATGTACATCATAATATATATGGAAAATAAATTTGCATGAAATTTACATTTCTCAATATTGAAGCATCTAAGGCATGTAAGAAATAATAGATTTTAGATATTTCATCAAGGACATTTAAAAGCTCTGAGAAGAAATAGCAAAAAGAACTGAACTGATGAACTGAAGAATAACTGAACTGATCACAGATTGAAATAATTAGATTGAATTGAAGAGTTTATTTCAGATTAAACCTGCGGAAATCTATTTGATGAAATTCACCTTTCATTAATATTTCGAATAATTTACTTCTCTTTATTTTTTAAGAACTCCATATACTTGAGATTTTTACCAAACAGCATAATATAATCATTAATTAATATTAATATATTGAAGTCCGAAGTAATACGGACACCTAACTCTCTATTGTAAAGTTTTAGGAATGAAAACATCTTTTCGTCCTCCTCTAATATTATTTGCCTCCAATTTATCTAACGCTTAATTTCATAAGGATATAATTCATATCCTCATACCATTTCATTCCAATAATTCACCTCAACACAATATCAGATGACATTACAAAATGTTTACTCTCACAGGTTTCAGAATGGATCAGTAAGTCCCGTTCGAGAGGAACTGGAGGAGACCTGGCGCCTTGCAGATCCTCAGTCTATGAAAGAGGACAGTGCAGGGAAGTCGAAGAAGTCCTCCGGGGATGCAACACCTGCTAAGGAATGCAAAGAGAAGCAGAACAGAGAGCGTCTGCTTAGAGCTGGAGCAGTCGCTTACTACCCAAACCCCCCATCTTCAACTCCATCCAACTCACCTTCCTCTACCACTTCTCCCGAAATGGGCATGAGAGGCGTCTCCGGAAGCCGCTTAAGAGGCCGCCTGCGGGCAAGGGTTGACGAGAGGGGAAAGTGCAATTCAGAAGCCTCTTTGGCCGGAGGAGCCTCGGAACTAGACCTCGAGTTTGACTACTATGACTACAACGTTCAAAACGCTGGAGCAGCTCCTGGATCGTATCTGGGAATGGACCCGGCATTCCTCGTTTACATCCCTCCCTTCGAAGGCTCCACGTCACCATCCTCCGAGGCGTCTTCAGCATCCACCTTGCAGGCACCGCCATCCGAAGTGGGCCATGACCTCTGCACCACCTCCGCACCAATGCAAGATGGTGGTGCGACACTGAGGGGTGAATACTACTGCATCAACGCCTCCTACGCACGTGCCAACTTCCAGGATGCAGGGACTAATGGTGGAAGCAGTGGTATCGAAGATGGTAGCGTGGGAAGTGTTGGGGAAATGGTTTCACTCGCAGAGTTTCGTAGGGACTCTATGGAGGAGGGCAAAGGATCGGAAAAGGAGACCAGAGTAGAAAAGTCACCCGCTCCTGAAGAAGAAGATGAGATAAAGTTTGCAGACGAAGAGGAGGAAGACGAAGTGGTGATGGTGAGTGAAAAGAAGGAAGAGGACAAGTACGACATGATAAAGCTGGAGAACCTGAGGCTCAAAAGACCCATCTGAAGAATAAGAATAACAACAATAAGAAGTCAAAAAGAGGTGTTTCAGAAGTTACTGCGAGCTGCCCATGGAGGGTTGAAGATAGGTTAACAGTGTTAATAAGGTCTTGCAAAAGGATTGGTGCTCATTCCGTTCGAAGGAGGTTATATTAAGTTTGTTCATCCGTGTCCTCCTTTTTGAGTTTTTTTTTCTAACGTTAATTAATCGTATAGTTATAGAGTCCCTTGAAAGCGTGCTTCGAAAAAGAAAACATGCTTTTATCCGTCGCTTTTTTTGGGATCTCTACACATAAATGCTTAATAAATCAGAATGCAGACCTGTAAGATGTCTACCGATCTCCAAGGTTATCAAGTGTAACGTACCCGTGGATGTGGATTATTAGAGCAACATTCCTTTACTGAATGGATGTCTCAATCAATGAAGATCGTGCAGTGCAGAAGAAAATCGTAACAAAATCATCGGCAAGATTCCAGAGATGTTTGGCAATGGAGAAGAAATAACACGTGTAAATTATGAAAGATTAAAATATGCGCAGTGAGTAAAGAAAGAATGTGAGGCTAAATGGATGATATTGTGATTCACAAGTTTAACATTGTGTAAATTGGATGCGTCTGAAAACTTATTTGTATGTCACTTTGGTAGCAAATTGTTTTTTTTATAATTTCTCTTCTCTTTTTATACTCAGTGGTTTATATAGAGGAGAGTGGCATTCATGTGCCATAGTCTGTCGCTTAGAAACCTTAAAAAACAAACAAACATGCTGAGACTTGATTTGGAAATTTGACTAAAAAAAGAGTTGAAAATTTGAAATGTGTGGAGAAAGTTTTACCACTGTTATTATTTCCATGAGATGAGAGATATTTTTGGACATTGAGAAATAAGAATTTAAAATTTTATAACACTGCATGAAATGCCTTAAATAATAAGTGGTATATTGAAGCCGTTCTAGTCATACATGAGCATGTAAACATTCAGATGATCCATGAAAGGTGTCGCGATATATTTCGTACTGTAAAAAAGAAAGCCTTCTAAATATGTGCAATCCAAGAAAATATATATATATATTAAAATATCGAGTGATGTGTGAAAAACAAAGTTGTATAGAAGAGACACTATACCGGTAAACGGGTCATCACCTCTAAGTCATTAGTAATTAGTGCTTTAAAGAATAAAGCTAATGGGAGCAACTACATCAAACCTGTAAATGTGTGTATTTATTGAAAGGTTTCTTATTCTGAAAATAAGAGGAATATTTAAAAAAAGTGATGATAACATTTGCATTATTTAAAAAAAATACTCTATCTTTCATGTCAAATGAATTCTTAATAAGAATGTTTTTCATTTTTATCAGTTCCTTCCAAACCTTTTTTGCTTCCAATAAAGCTTTGCTAAACGTATGTTCTTTACGCTCTATCAATAATAATTCAACTTGATTCAATACTGTTACTTCAATAAATGCTGATCCATCCACATTAATATATTTATAAATTTTATATCACTGCCTTGTTTTCCTTACTTTCTTTAGGTGGAACTGAATAATGATCCTAATTTTTCTGTGTAAAATTTTATGTTTACACTCTTAACAATGTTTTACATTAATTTTATGTCTTAACAAATAACAATGGAATTGAGCTTAAATGAACAACTTTGTTTGTTAATAGTAACAGTTTTTACTGTTCAATATGTTAATTAACATTATTTATTTACAGTTGTTGCATTTGATTTTAAAGCATCGGCTAAGTTTGAATTTGTTTTTAAATTTCTCCTTGACTTTGAAATCCTATTAAGTATACCACTTTGAAAAACATGATAAGTGAAGATTAAATAGAAAGTTTTAAATGACCTAATGCCATAATGTTTATCAAGTCCTCGATTTATTATAAGATGGAATACAGTAATGTTACTGTATCTCGGTACTGGGCAAAGTATCTATAATAGCTCAGAGTCGTTTGCGTAATAAAAGTACGTATTTCACTGTAATCGTTAGGTAGATTAACGTAAATTATTAATAACCACTATTAATTAAATCTTAACCAAACTAGGCTCATCATAAACGTTAAAATCGCTTTTTATTGACTAAATAATTATAATTATCCTTGTTTGTGTACTGATAGACCTACAGAGACATCTGTATGATTTCTACTCAAAACATTTTCGAATTTTGTATTGCCGCGTAATTACGTCACTTTATTTCGTAAAAGTAAGTAGCTTAAGTACTGTACAACAAAAATTGCTATTTATTTATGGATTTCTAAAGTACTTATGGTGATTGCAGGCTGTTATTGGTTGTGCTATAAGTTTTACTTGTCTCTTTGCAGTTGCTATTATTAAAAGTTGTTTACGTAAGTATTGCTAATTATTTTGTCGATTCTTTTTAGAATCATTAGAAATACAACGTAGGTCACAGAAAAGGGTAGTGAGTGATTGGGACAGCACAAAAGTCAATAGCTAATTGCAATAATCAGCTTTTATTCAATACAGAAATATGTGGAAACTATGTTCCGTACATTTATGTATGTGCAAGTTACGAAATAACTCGGTACAATAAATAGTGAAGGCAGAACGATTCCAGTACAAGATATAATTGCAGAATAACAAGTAAAAGTAAATAAATACAAGTAAAAAAAGACATAAACGTACAAATAATGATACACAAATAAATAGATACGTAAGAAGAAATAAATTATAATAATTAGTACGTAATAAGAAGTTTGTTTAGAACTGATATTGATACAGTTAAACAGCATTTGCGTATTGCCGCGTAATACGTCACATAAGTACGTGTAAGTGCGCAAGGTATAGCTTTACCTACTGAACGAAATGAAATGTTCATTTATCGATTACAATGAAATTTATTTCATATCGGAGTACGAGTAGAGTAGAAATAATGAATGAAAAAGTGAAATATTTATCCACAAACGGCCTGGTTTCCAAGACAATTGGAAATAACATACATTTTAATCTGACATCTATTTTAAATTTCGAATTTTCCCTCTTCATTATGAATACGTCAAAGTTACGAAAGTATGAACGCGAGATGGCACTCAACATTTATTTGCAAGACATTGACATTTATTACGTTTTTTATCGAATTAATAGAAAAATTCCTTCAAATATTACCCCTATTTAGATTAATTTATAAGGGGCATTAATTGGCACCTTTCCATAACTTCGAATTTTGACTCCGGATTCGTAATATCTCAAAATACAATTCTTGGCACCCTCGTATAGACAGACCTCTCCATAGCCTCCCTTGATTTATCGCATTTACGGGATATATCCTTGGGGTATATAAGGTTCAGAACGAGGACCCAATACTTTGGGGGGCATGGAGGAAATGCTACACCAACTCATATCGGTGTACATTTCCTCAACATTACCTCCCGTTCCAGAAAATGGAACAAACCGAATTTTGAACACAATATAAGACACCCGCCAAATTTCGAATATAATTTAAGACACCTGAGGAATCACCATTTCGTCAAAATTTAAATGACGTAATTTAAGACACCTGGGGAATGAAAATGCGCAAAATCTAAAATGGGAAGAAATCTATAAATGGGAAGGAATTTTTTTTAACAAAAACGCGATTTTTAAAAGGAGTCGCCCCACCCTCATGCCCCTAAAGCCTAGGGGGTTCAGTATTAGTCGATCTATTACTGTATTTATGGTATACTCGATGACTAAAAGGTAAAACTTGGAGAGACATCTATTGAACTTGTACTTGGACGCTATACTTTTCAAAAATTCCCTCTTAATCACTTCCTCATCCCCACTTTTGGACTGTAGTTCTAAACCTTGCCGTTGTGGCGCTGAAAACCACCAGTTTCGTCTACCGAATACATATGCTCATCTTTGAGCCGTCATTCTCGACCTTGCCATTGGGGCGCTGATACACAATATATTATATTTTCTGCTAGGACTCCGTTTCGTTCCGACCCATTCCCATACTACTTAGTAGACTAAATAAGTAATAAAACCACATATGCTTCAAACTTTTTAATATTTCTTTTACTTCTACATTCTGTCTTTACATCGCACACTTACAAATCCCGCTCAAGACAAGTTCTGCATCCCGCTTCGGACGAACATTTCCCCGCTTCAAACGAATGTTCACCTCACTGTCTTCTGTCTTGCTCGAAGCGGGCTCCTTCATGTTTATGATGACTTGTTTTCTGAGAATAAAAATATAACGTATGGGATAAGACTTTTTTTTGGACCTTCACAATCATAGCATGCCAATGTACCAAAATCTTCCCATGTACTTACGCGCATCACAATTGTCTCTCAGCGAAGTGATGGTCAGATACGGGACCTCTCCGTACTGATACATCATCGACTGGTCTCGTCATCTCTCATATTGGACTCGTCCTCGACAACGATGAGTGCGCGCGTGAAAGACGCGTGCTGAAAAAGAAGAATAAAATCATAAAATATATCGTTAAGTTGGAAAATGATACGAAACAAAAAACAGCGCGATTTTAAATTTTCGTTTCGCGTAAAACTAAGAATATTTGAATTTAAGGAATATTTTGAATTAAAACGTACAAAATAGAGACAAAATATATTGAAAGGAGAAAATTAGAAAATAAGAAAGATAAGTAATAAAAGGAGCCTGTGGAACGCTTTTTCTTGATTTGATGTTTTAAAAATGTGTAAAAATCGAAAAAATAAATCAAGTTTTTAGAAAAATTATATAATTCAATGAAAAGCGATTTGGTTAGGAAGAATTTTGGATGAAAAATAGCCAAAATTATGCATCTATAAAAACATTAATAACACCTCTGCGGATTTTTCGTCGTTATTTCAGACTAGTGCCTGAACGAATTAGTTTAAAATTTGGAGAATTCTGCGAAAAATCAAAAACGGCCGTTTTTCTCAAAATTTGCTCAACTTTGGCCTCTTGTAAAATTTTAACAGGCAATAACTAAGTTAAAAGACTTTCACACTCTATGTAAAATTTATTTGGAATTGACCATGCGAAGTTTCAAAGTCCGCACTCAAAAAAACGTATTTTTTTATTTTTGGCCAGCTTTTTTCGATTTTAGCGCACTGTGAGACTTGGCAATCCATTCGTTGAACACAATCAGTCTTCTTATGGATAGCCACGAGCACATTCTTGTATCAAATGGCATCCTTAAATTGAGAAAATATTAATTAGTATCTAAATCAACGAACGTCCAAAAACAAGGTTATCTCTCCTAAACGAACACTGTAGGAAATGCGTTGTTCTGCTATCGTAATCAATTAATCACATACTATTAAAATTAGTTTTCTAAAAGATGTAGAAGTAAAAAAGATGTCTTTATCTCGAGCGAAATGGAGACTAAATAGCCCACTTTCCCACTAAATTTGTTGTCATACACAAAATTTTACTACTAATTATAAATTAAGTTTGTTTACTTATAGTTTTTGTATACTTTTGAATAGACAAAAAAAGTGTTGACTGAAAAACCAAAGTGAAGCTTAGGGAAAAAATTACTTAGAGAATGGGGGTGAGTAAACCTTCTAAACCTGAGAACTTGTCTCACATGTGAAAAAGAAGTGAAAGAAGTATTTACAAACTGGAAAAATGAGCTGATTTCTCTGCATCCAAAATTTATTGAGTTTGCCAGAGATTTTTAAAAAATGTTTCCTGTTATTATTAATTTTTCAACTATTTTGAATTAAAAATTCATAACTGAAACATATAACTTTAGGAAGGCTCTGGTGTTTTTTTGTATCCAGTGACACTTGAACTATTCATAAATTTACTTTAAACTATTCATCTTAATGTTTTTAAGATTATCCTTATTATGTTTTGATTTTTACTGCAATTATTGATTTATTGTTCTTAGAAGTTTTCTTCTCTAGTAATTTGGATTGCTTTATTTCTAACTTAATACTCTCAATCTTATCAATATTTCTTATACATTTTACAGTAATTTACTATCCATCTATAAAGGAAGAGAAATAACTGAACTATCAATTTTCATTTATTGTGATTGAATTTCTTTTTGTCATGCGTTCATATGCAACATTAAGAATACTCAAATTCTGTATAACATTTCTGTCCCTGTTATTCCAAAAAACATTATCTCAGAATTTGAGGGTATGATTACTTGGAATGTTGGATATTTGATCTTTTTAGAAATTTATACTTTCCTGGGGTGCAAATACAACAATTCTTTCAGAAAGAATAATCATCATAGAATATAGTTATACCCTTTGGTTACTGATGTTAGAAAAATGTTCTCTAATGAGATGTAGAAAAGACTCATATGCAAGAATGATGACTATTTCATCCTGTATCATCATAGTTTTAGATGCAATTTTTAATTTATGAAAAATCTCTGTTTTAAGAATAGCTATTGCAGTGTGATTGATATTATACTTTCGATAGCAGTTTTATTTATTTACTTCATAAATAAAGCTACTATTGAAAGAAAAAGATTTAAAAAACTTTCCTAATCATAGTAACATATCTTGATATAAAATTAATTGATAGAATAATAAAATATTTGTATTATATGCTAAACTACTTCTATTTAACTTTCTAGTTCTTTTATGAGTGACTATTCTTTAAGTCTTTGTAAGGTCATTAATTTTATTAGGAATGAAGAACTTCATCCAATATGAAGTATAATGACATGTTGGATGGGTTGACCTATTGACAAGCTGAATCAATTAAAAACAATACATAAAAATGTTTGATATAGTATAAAATACAATTAAAAGGCTTCTGTGAATAGAAGTTTTATTTTTGATGCAGTAAATCTCCTTTTTTGTTTCCTTTACCATCTGTTGGTGACTTCTTATGCTATTTAAATGAAATGGAAGATTGGTTGATATAATCTAAATACCCCATCACCAATAAACATAAAAAGCAAAAATAAGATGGTAATGAGGCAGTAACATTAAACTTACAGCAGAATTTCATTCTTATTTAATTCATTAAATATACATATGGAGCCACTTTATTCAATTTTAATTTAAGCATAGACGAAGATGTAGTTTGCTTATTTTGTTTAGAAATTATGCATTAAGATTACTTCATATTCTCTTATCTAATATACAAATGATTATTATAGTTTAATATCTTTAGATCAGTCTGAAAATATGTTTGAACGCTATACTTTTTCTGTGATAATTTACTTCTGAAAGTAGCATAGCATTTGAATTCTTATAATTAATGAGAATAAACAAGTTCCAATAATATCAGATTTAGAACTATATCTTTTATGTAAGTTATATGTTTTATTAATTTAGAAGACTTGGATATAATGGTTACGCAAAATTATGACTTTTATAGAGTACAAAATTGTTAATAAATGATAATGAAGAAAGAGAATTTGAACTTTGGATATTTTTTATCTAGAAATATTATTAATTAATATCAACACAAGAAAACAAGAAATATGATAATAATAATAATATCAGAGTGAGATGAATACAATTGAAAAATATTATGATTGCAATGAATATAGTATAACAATGATGAGTAAAGCACAAATCATGTTAGTCTACAATGATTGTCAATGAAGAATGTATGGATAAGCATTTTAAGTTTCAATTTTCATCCTTTGGTTAATTATTAGATCTCTCTATATGATAGTAAATGAGGCTGTGATAATGAGTAATGATATTTATCTTATTCATTTTCAGCAACCCTTTGAAATATTTTATAATTCCTCTTTAGGGGTTTATTACTGAGAAAAAATAATAATTCATTTAGAAGTTTTTTTTCAGCTTTCAACAGATTTGAATATCTAATCTATATTAAATAGATATGGATGATCAAAAGAAAGAAACTTAAAGAAAATAGAAATAGTATATTTAAAAAACGGTCTCTTTGGCCAAAAAGATTGTTCTCATAAAAAGGAAGTTAAAAATGAAGTGAAGAGCCCATAAGGAAATAGAATTCTGATGTGGGAATCTGATTGGAATTGAGATTAGAATTTCAAAACTGAAAGAATCAACAAATAATCATTTACATTATAAATGAAACTGAAATGAAATGGTAGAGAAATTATTTATAAATCTCATTTATGAAAGCTTTAAGTTTTCTTCTCTCTTATTATATGAAACCATAGAAATAACACACAGATTTAATACAGAAGGATGTTATATGAATGTTTTTGGTGATAAAAAAATTGAGCCTCTATTTCAGAGTTGTAGATATTTTAATGTAACATTATCAAAATATTAACCTGTTAGAAAATCCCAATGCTTATAAAATACTGTAACAGCCATAATGTTTAAAGAAAATTAATCAAGACAAGCATGATACAATTTGGTATGAGACCTGATTTACCATTGCAGTCCTCAAACTATAAATTAGCTAATTTAATTGTTAAAATACCAGAAAATGTTCAGCTTAATAATGCCAATGATATTCTTTGAATTGGTAATATATTATTACAATGAAAAACCACCAAAGAAACTGAATTCTAAACCTAGAATTGTAAATAACTCCATTATTGTGTTAAAACATGAACTTAGAAATTAAAATCCCATTATATATATTAAATTTAAATCTAAATTAGAAGCTCAGTACTTGAGATACAAAGTAGTCCCTTAAAACTGTTGTCATATCTTTGGGATGAAACAATTTATTATACTTTATTAATTTGATTGATTTCAATACATTCGTAAGATTTTTATCTTTTTATTGAATGCCAATACCAAATGCTGTTTTAGTAATAACTAGTCATCAGTTAGGGTGCTTTACAAAAAGTAGATAATGTTATACTTTAATTTCCTAATAGGATTGCATTCTTAAAAATCTTTATTATGCAAGTTATAAAACATTGAGCCAAATAACTTGTATAGGATAACTGTGTATGACTGCTGATATTTTCTTAAATTAACACTTTTCTTAAAATATACCTTTGAAATGTTTAATGTTTTGTTTTTTACATTCTTCATTAAGTTTTTGAAATATTGATGTAAATTATTCATGTTCCTAACATTGATATGTGTATTTATATATTCACTGGGTAGATGTGAAAATCTGAATAATATTGTTAAAAATTCAGTTAATAGGGAATTATATAGAAGACTAAGAGACAGATATTTGTAAAATTAGTATGAATGTTAAAATAATGCATTTTCAAGCAAATGATATACACTGTAGTCATGATGAAGGTATCATTTTGAAAATACAGCATGAATGATGTTAATTTTGTGAGAAGGAATATTCCTCCCAAATTTACAAATAACAACAATATGTAATTGTTGTTTAACAATGTTGATAGTTAACATTTAAATTTTAGATTATGATGGTCTAGCATTTGTCTATTAGGATTAAATAAAAGAAGTTCTGTTTAACTGTAAGTCAGAGCTGTAATGCATTTATTGTCAGCAATCAAAAATATCAATTAGTTTTGTAAATGGCTAAAAGATATGTTACACTGAGTCATTTTTAGTATCCTAAAATGATTATTAGCAGATTCAGTTGAGTAGCTGTTCTGCTATGAACTTTAGTTAACTACTGCTTCCCTTAGCATTCAATTTCTCATTTATGATTGCACTGTATCCTAAGGCATCAATTAGGGAAACAACCAACAAAATAAATACATAATGAAGCACAGGGCATGCCACTGTTCAGTATGGGTGATTGTTGCTATGAGAATGTATTGTGATGCTTACTGAACAAAATCAATGATGAGATTGAGAAAAATCATTATTTTATTTAACTTTATTTATTAGTCATTATAAAGTTGCACTTTGTGCTGGCAAACAAAGTTTGTTTCATTTTCCATTTGCATGCATGTTTAATTCAAGCATATCAAGCTTTCAGACCTTAGCATTCATATGTTATGAAAATCTGGCCATATGATAAAACTTAGATTAACAAGGCTTTTAAAAATATAGCATTTTGAAAATGGAAGCTACAATTTGAATTCAAATTGAATATTTGAAACAAACTTTAGTTTAGCCTCCATTTATGAAGCAAAGAAAATAAACAGCAGACATGCACCTGGCCAAATATAATGTTAGCTCTTCATTAGTTTAACAGAAACGATTGAAAGCTGATGAATGATATCATCAGTAAAACAAGATCTAATAACAAACTAAGTCTCAGTTTTCAGTTAACATAGCCATACTCTTAATTCAAGAGTTCATTTACAAATCAATATTGGGATTTCTCAGCAGTTAAATTATATAAATTATGCTATGATTATGACTATCTAAGGTGATGACTAATGATTCATCTCTTTACAAAGGTTAATGAAACAAGAAAGAAAACAACAGAAAATTGAAGAGCTAATTTATAAGACTCACTACTTATACCTTAATCAACTGTCATAAATTCAGTTATAGCTGTTGTTTTCTTTCTATGCCTTTTAAACTCTAGCCTGCTAAACTTAAATAGTATCATATACCTAATAAAATTTACATGCAACAGAGGTTAGAGTATGGAATGATGTGTTGAACACATCCACCCTTATCCTTGACCTCACAAAAGTCAAAAATGAGACCTGTGAAGGTTCAAAGCTCAACACACTGATATGCTAAATAGCTGCTTGATTCACTTCCATCCTCAATGGTTCAGTAAAATTGCTGGAAATCTTTTGTTATTATCTTGTATTTGTAATCTTTGTTGCACGGCCATCACAACCTCTTGTAATCTTGCACTCCACTTTCCCAAATAGAATAAGATAATACTGTTAACAACCTGTCACCCACACTCTTATGCACATGGTCACAGGTGCAAGTTATCAAATGAAAGTTTATTATCACTCTTCAATCACTTTTCCATCGACACTCAACAGTCATATGATTTGCACTTAATGATGAGAGAACAGTTCAAAGTGCCCTTCAATTAACAAATTAGAAAATATAGCACTTTAAAATAAATGACTAGATACAATAATGTTCCTAAATTGTAATCTTGTGTTGAAAAAACACTGCCAGCACGTAATAATAAAATAACAACTGGTGTGATGTGTTATAAAATTAAATCAATATCTAGGGAAGAGGTAGAAGAGTAGCTGGTGTGCTACCTTTTAACTAGTGTGATTTGTGTTTAAAACAATTTATAGCATTCATCCCCAAATAAAGTATGCCAGGTCTGATGTTAGTCCCCTACAATGAAATGTTTAGGTTGATAGTTTTAGAAACTCCAATATTACCATCAAAATGGAAATGCTTCATCATGTTCATGTGAATCTTGATAGGAGTGATCATATATTTTTAAAAGGTTCAATTTCTAGCTCTTTCTTCATGTATTAAGGGGTAAAAGAATCCACCATTGACAAGACTAATGAAATGGAAGTCCAATCACTTTCCCATCCACACTCTTTGGGCCATTACAACACAGTCATCCCATGGAGAGGCGCAGCTGTTTGGTCCCAAGTGAAACAAGTCAACTTAACTCCCAATCACAATCCAAGTGGGTTCTTTTCCTCTTATAAGTATATGAGTTTTTACATTAGTGTGTGTATATATATATATTTATAAATATATTTACATTTTTTTCTCTTCTACTTTGTCATGCAGAGTAGTCAAGAAAAAATATGTTTATATAATAATGGTATATTTTCCAGAGAAGGAATAGGCTAAAACTTGTAATACCTGGTTGTGAGAATGAGTACACTAGTTGATTATTCACATGCTCATCCAGATGTTGTATATATAAACAAAACTGTCCTGTTGTGTTTTTGAGGTTAATATGTATGACAATCCATACTTGCTGAAAATGACCATTTTAAAGCCAGCATAGGCAACTCATATGTATAGAGGAACAGTACAGACATTTAATGCACTGTCACTGATGATATCAGTCTTCCTGTTGCGCTGTCCCTTTTATGGTCATACCATCTTCAGTACCTTACAATAGTGATCCAAAGGATCAATACAAATGCTATATAATGGCTCTATTTATTTCATATATCATATATATCATATATATATTTATGCATATAAGCTTCACTGCTCTCAATTCTGTCCATATCTTATAGAAAAACCCCTGTTAATCATGAGAGCAAAACTGGGGAATCAGGTGCAAAAACCTGAATCATTATAAGAATTTTCCCCTAATGGCACATACAATATATTTAAAAATAGTGAAAAATTAATAAATAAAAATCCACACAAAGTTAATAAAAGTTGTGCCCCAATGATCTATATGTCTCTTCCACAACAAGAACACTAGAAAACCCCAGTAATATATTGGTACATACACCATTGCCATGACAGAACATTTACACAAATAAGAAAGCATACCCTGTATCCAAAAATCACTTCTTTGCTGTTTGGGGTTCAAATTTTTAAGTACAAATCATCACCTCCATGCATTCCAAATCCAACCTTTCCTTCCCAATATTCTTCTTTAGGTTCAACAGTGGGAGAGAGATTATCATCACATTCCACAGGTTTTGCACTGGAAACTACCGTTTTTATATTGAGGTAAAGTCAATGTATCAATTGTGTCATTGTGTATATGTAACATGTGGGTGTTTCTTGTGTATGCATGAGCAAAAAATAATTATCTTATCTAAGTTTATAAACATCTAAATAACAATAAACTTGGAATTAAAATCAAAATATTACAACTATTTACAGCAAAAACAACTAGACCGTAGTTGAGTTTGTGTCCTTGCATTTCATTTTCTAGGTCCATCCCATTATAAAATAAATCTGTGTCAATGGCACACTCCAACCCATCTATGGCATTCCTCCATTGTAGTCTGATGCACAACACCTTTTGAAACTTTTTCCAAGTTCTCAAGTCACACCCTCCAACAGGCAATTCATACATAAACTCTTGTTCAACTTCCACAATACCCAGTCCCAATTCACAGTATTCATTTCCCTTACAGTACAAAGGAAGAAGAAATTTTGAGAGACCTCTTGGTCATCTCTGGATTTGTACCCATAGCACAGCATCAGTTATTCATTGGACACTGGGATTTCAACTCTCACTCATCTGACCCTCGTCTTCCCCAAGCAAATTGTGGTTGTTTGTAAAAAACAACCTCTAATTTGTACTGCACTGGATTAAAGTAAAATTACATTATACTAACATTGTGAAAACTGCTTGAAATAACCTAACTCAATAAATAAAACATTGAAACAGCTTTAAGCAAACATTAATGCCAACAACAAATGCATAGTATGATTGTGAGTCTTATGATATTTAAAAAATGCGGGTGATTAAGAAAATAAAATGTTATGATCCAAGAATTACCACATCTTAAAGGACACTGTTTATGGTAACAATTTCAACTCTATTAACTATCAGTATTAAAAATACAATTTTTACAGTGACTTTATAATAAAAATCTCAGTTAATGAAGCAAATTATGTCAGAACACTTAATTTATAGTATTGTGATAACTCACTTAACAATGAAAAAATTGGACAATCTGAAACTATTAAATTTGTCATGAATATTGACCATTAGAGGCAACATAATTTTGATTTGATAAAAATAATCTAGTAGGAGGAGTAGCAATTCCCAAGGCCATACTTGAATGTGACCTCCTGAGCTTGTTCAAGGTTTCCTTCAAGCATTCCATAAAAATCATAATTTAAAAATTGGAATTGCTTCAATAATCTAAACCTACGATATAGGCAATGCTTCTATAATCAATCATTCAATTTGGAATGTTCTATGTTATGGAATGCTTATTAATGGACTTTATCTAAAAAATAGTTTGTAATATGCAATCACAAACTTAAATTTAAGCTAAAGGTAACACTTCTGAGCAAGTATGAATATTACAAAATGAAAAATAATTTATTTTTATAAATAGATTTCATGTAACTAATTACTGTTATAAATACTAGAAATGTAAATATAATTATGTACTTTAGCTTTACTTGCTTTTAAGTGTGAAATAAGTTAATATCAGTCAGCAGAATAATTTACATGCTTCTTAGTAAATTTGAAACTATTAGTAACAATTGTATCTGAATTATATTGCACTAAATCCTTTGCCTCAGGAATTAAATGTAATAAATTATTCAGCCTTTTATGTCAATAATTTACCTTCCTTTATGAAAGCAGACTAGAAATGTATTTTCAATATTCCTATTTCCTCTAACTCATCTGGCTGTTTTCTTGTAACCTTTCAAAAACATTTCAACACTAACCTCAAATTCCTTTACATGAGCTTTCTTTTATAAAGCTCATGTATACTGAATTCCATAACAAGTCAACCAACCTTTGCAAAACACTTGGCTACCTTTTAGTTAAACTTTTAATTATAAAACATGAATGCAAGAATAGTGACCATCGGTAAAAATGAAAATTATTTTCCTATGTTAATTATTAAATGAATTTTCAATAATTTGTCCAACTTTGCTACAAATTCCTTGTCTTATCTCTGTTTCTATGACTATATCATTTTATGAATATTTGGTACTTTACAATGATGTTGCTAAAGTTGTAGAAATATTACAATTTTATATTTTTCATATAAATATTTGAAAGTTATATTGGATAAATTTGTGGATACTTGTGCAACTTAGCATTCAAGTGCTGTTTGGCTCCTAAGGTAAGAATCAAAGAGTATGATATCAAATTTAATTAAACCAGAAGGCATGCAGATGTATTTGTGGTCCAAACATATAAAAAAATTATGTTACAAAGAAACATGTCTTCCAGTTGTCCAAATATAAACCTTCTTATCAAAAGTTGGAAAAATTTCCCCAGTCAATTTACATAGGATGAAAGTAACGTTCCTACACAATCAATAGATATCACAGCACAATTGGAATACCTTATTCAAAAACATATGATTCCTTAATTATATACCAAATATGGACAGGAATTAAATACCTGGGGACCTTTAACCATCACCTCTTTATGAGTCAACCTGTGGAGACCAACAGCCAAGCCTTAAGCAAATTGTGATTTTTTACTTTAGTATTCAGAAATATTTATAATATAAATACAAGTTATAATGTATATCATAAGAATATGAAGCAACTATCTTCTACATATTCCTAGCTTAAATTCTACTGTAATGCCTAATACTTGTCAGGAAGTCTGAGAATGATGTGTGGCAGCCAACTGCATTTTCCCTGCCCCTTGCACCTCCAAAGCTACACGAGACACTTGCATGATGATATTTATATGATTTTTATCAATTATGTAGAGCCACCCACACTCTGTTATCATGTTCATCAGCTTGTCCACAGTTAGCAATAGCGTTGTCCAAATGAGAGATCTGTGGATAAATTGTATGGTTTTTGTAAGTTCATAAAAATTTCAGACATTGGCAAATATTTAACAAATAACAGCAAATCTATGAAATTTACATCTCTTTACTTTGAAATGAAGATATTTTGCCATACATATACTAATTATAGACAAATTATTAAAGTTTCAGCTTGCATAATTAGTATGGCTGAAAGTATATATAACTCTTTCCAGCAAGGAATATATTAATGACACAAACATCCATTAATATGCATACACAATTTAAGCAGAAGCTGCATTTAAAGCATTCCACAATAAAGAAAATAATATCTGCCTAATACTTGGAATTCTGCTGCATTCAGTAAAACAAAACATTTTGCTATTTTAGAAAAGTAAAATCATAATATTTTTATATATATATATCATATAAATGGGTAATATAATGATAATCAGATATTATTGAAATTTTGGATGAAAAGTGAGATAGAGGGTAGCACAGACCTACATTTAAAACATTCAGTAGAGAAAAAAACTATGCCTGTGACTGAAAAGAGGATACTTCACAAATTTTGGAAAGTGAAAAATTAGTTCCTCTCTATTTATTACATTCAAAATTGGATGAAAAACTGGAGCTTTATTTATGAAATATCCTTTTTTAATCATTCACACAGCATCTTATTCTTTTCAATTGAGAATCACACTATTTGACTTGTTTGACAAGATCTACAACATTTCTGCGGAATATGTATGTATTAATTCAATGAAAACATATATGGGGGTATCACTTCAAAATGGATGTTCACGCAAGGGACTATTCAATATTTTCTATGAGTTGCATGCTATCATAACCTTGAATGCTAAATTAGAGACAAATGGAACGAAATACATGTGCAACCGTAAAACGTTGATTTAGATAACAGAATACAACACTGACAAAGCAATACTTGTTTTTATGAGAAGAAGCATAAATTCTTCACAAGTGGAGATTTAGAAGTATATTTAGTGAAAATAAAATTAAAATGTCAACAAAAATTCAATAGTACAATGATAAAAGAATTGTTAGTCTAGTGTATTTTATCCTCATGAAACAAATACTTTCTAACTATTTACAGAAGCATATGTGCCAGGAAAGAAATTTTTGATGCTTTTCCTTCTGAGTCACTGGTAAAATTAGCATACATGCAGGATTACCACAAAGTATGTACGAAAACTAACTCATAAATAACTTAATTTCAATAATAAAAATTACCCTGAGAATTCCAAATTATCAATACGTCAATTTAATGAAAATTGGTCATTCAATTCTTGATTGGATTGCATATGTAACTATCAACTGGTTTCAATGGAAATTAAAGATGGTTAATATTTTCAGTTAATGCTATAAGTTTCATATTATATAACTGCTTTGGTATTATATTCAGCTTACTGTTTAAGACAGAATCCTGATTAATCCTTACAGAAAATAATTTATTCCATGTATGCTGGTAAAATTCCATAACATTTAGTAACATAATCCTTGTCTTGGTATATTAATATGAAGTTGGTGAAAATTATCAGTGCTCAGAAACTATCCACATATTCTGATAGTATTTACAAATTTAGTTTCAAGATGGTGCATGAAGTATGTCAAAAGTATGCTCAACAATATCAAATGAATTTTTCAAAATCTTAGTATAACTTAGTTGGCATAGAATGCAGCAATGGCATCACTGAAAAATCACAATGATGAACTACCATCCAAATTGGTGCACTACTTGCTTGAAAAAGATATATTTTAGTTATTTCATTTAGCTATGATCGAATTTTAGTATACTGTGCAATAAACATTGAGGATAAACGGGAAATTATTGAGAACATTTAAATTCAACCAATAAATTATACATACCTATAAATTTAATATTCAAATACTTTAATCCTCCAAGACTTAATTACTTATTTTCCTTAATAAGTTTTAGCATGATCGTTCTCAGAGAATTCATTAAAGAAGATAGGATATTTCAATATTCAACCTTAACTTTCAAATACTTGCAAAAATGGAAAATTTCTTATAATGATAAGAAAGAATGGAGCCATTAATAATATTATCTATGCATTGAAAATCTTTAAGCAATCAAAGCGTAAATATGAATTATATTTAATAATGATCTTAGTTAATAAAAATTATCCCTCAAAGAATGAATATTCAACATTTTTTAATGCCATTTTCTGAAAATATGGAAATGAATTTATTTAAATTATTATTAGTATGTTAATCAGTGAAAAGATAATTGAAGTTTTTGAAGTAGTTATTTTATTTTAATCATATTAGGTTAAAATCCAACTCTAGATTATTTTTGTAGGCTCAGCATATTTTTTAAAAATTAGTAAATTCCTATTCTATTTATGATAAATTAATCAGTATTCTTTTTCTATTAATGGTGTAAAAATTAAATACGCAGGAATTAGATGATATTTAACCATATTATTATTAAGATACTGTACATGATTGTTGAAGAAAATTTTTGACTTCCATTTTCACAGAATATCTAATCAATATAAGTAGTCTTACAGAAACAGAATTGTACATGTTATAAGATTGATGAGAAAAGTATATTAAAAAATTAAAATACTAAAAATATCTAAAGTTGTGATGTTACTTTCAGATCACATCCAAAATGTTGCAAATCCTCAAAAATTTTCATGAAATGAAATGAAATAATATATTATAAATATATAATAAAATTAAACACACTCTCGAAAGACTTCAAATATTGTTGGAAATGTCATTTTGTTTAAAACCGCTAGCTACTAATAAGACAATAACGATAAAAAATTCTATTTAAAATCATAAATCCTTATTCAACTTGGATTTCTCAAAAAATTACTTTGTGGTCATCCTGTACACTTTTTAAATCACAGAAACAAATAAACACCACTGCATTAAAGTAGTACACCCAATTATTACATTTACAAATGGTAAGGAATTATGGATCTACAGCATATTAATTTGACAGCACCATCAATGTGACAACATGAGCACAACATCTGCCACTTACTGGGGCGCCAATATTGTTTAGGTATGTATGGCAACCATTTTGGGCACAGCGGCTTAGTTTCCATGACACTGAAGGATGGTGGAAAAACAGAATAAATGGTTTGTTCTACATAGTTAAATCAACATTATAGATGAAGTTTTTAACATTCTATATAGTACATATTATTATTTCTCTAGATTTCCCTCACAATAATCAATAAAATACAATCAGAAATAACACTGTATAAATCCTAAGAAGTTCAAACAGTATACATTAAGACATGGGAGGATCCAAAACAGTAATTTAAGGTGGCATAGAGAATTTAAAATAAGTTTAACAAGCTATCATTCTTATTGTGCTTCTGATTAAATGGTTTAAGCACTTCATTTTCATTGATTATCCAGTCCAATATCTTTATCTATACTGAATGAACAATGACAAACAATAGAATTAGAAGTAAATACAAAAGAATACCAACAGAGTTTTAGTCTATATCTTGAAATTATAGATTTTATTCAATTGCCTAGCCTTTTCATCTAATGTAATATAATTGCGATGTTACCAAGTAACGATGGTGAACCTGAAAAAGAAAAAAAATGATATATACCTTTTCTTCTCCCAGAATTTCCTAAATTTGACGCTAGTATGGACGATTTGCATCTTTTGGCCTCTTTAGTTGAACTTTAAGTCGTTTCATGCCAATCTGGAATCCATTCATGGCCTGAATCGCTGCCTGTGCACTGGCAGGATTATCAAAGCTTACAAACCCTGTAATAAATATTTTTTGCAAGGATGAGGAAATACAAAGGAACATTCCGGGAATTAGATTTTTTATCAACATTATAATTATTTCAAGTTAGGAATTATAAGTACATGCTATTAAATGAAATTATAATGAAGTCTTTTCAAAATTCTTCCTATTTTAAATGTATAGAAGTTCTCGAATGACATAATATCCTTATGGTAACAAGGTTATTTGACTTATCATGGCTTTATTTAAGTTAATAGCATTCATTGATATAATTTATTTTATTGGATGATGATTTTTATGAGTACAAACAAAATCTTGAAGCTCAATGAATCAATTTTTCATTTTCTGATTCATTTTCTGATACATTTATTATTTTATAGAATTTAAAATTCAACACTTAACTTATTTACACCATAGATTTGCACAAGTAATCAAAGCTAGTAATTTAAACTTTTCATTTTAAAAGTTGTTAACTGGTGGTAATTCTTCCCATTGCACCATTATTGCATAATAATTTGGTTGTATTACTTAAGTATTTTATAACTCACAAGTTTGATATTTTCTGAATTTTTTTAAATTAAACCAAGAGTCCTTTAAAAATTTATTTCATATAGCTTAAAATTCAATGAAATTAAAAATGCAAGGATATAGTATCTTGTTTTGGAGTTAGCTGCTTTACTAATAGACAGACCTAGTTATTTACATCTCTCTTATCACTGTCGGTTTCTCTATTAAAGGTACTTGAGTTTCTCAAATTTAAAATATTCAAAGAATTATATGAATATTATTTTTTCTGAAGATGCATTTTAAATAATCTATTTTACTTATATGTTCATCAGCCTTAAAAAATCCATTTTTCCTTTGAAGATATTTTTAGTCTAGTCTAGCAGTAAGCTATAACAATGAAGTCTTCGATTAAAAATTGCAAAAGACTAGAGAGTAAAAATGTTCCAAATTATTTTCTTTAAATTTTTAAGAGCATGAGCATTGCATCCATTGCTTGAAACATTTTCTGATATTATAATCACTTGTCCATGTGTTTACATATGATTAATTAACACATGTAATTAATTAACTTAAAATATTGTAAAGATAAAAATGCATTAAAAGGTAATCTATTTACCAAAGCATTTGCTCTGGTTTGTTGCCCGATCAATAAAAACTTTGGAACTGATGACATTGCCAAATGGAAGGAACATCTGCATCAATTCTGCATCACCAAACTCCTGAGGTAAGTGATAAATGAAGAGATTGCACCCTTCAGGGCCTGAGATGGAGCAACCTATCAAGAGTTAAAAGTAGGGTGTAAAAATTAGTCTACTATGAGTGATAAATAATTTTTAAACTTATTGTATTTTACTGTGGTAAATGCATGCAACACTTTAAAATTATTTCCTACCTTATTAAAATACCTTTCCCATTTATGAAACATCACAATTCTGAATTTTCTTTGGAGATAGAAATAGTAATGAAGGGTATATGATTCGAAGTGAATTTGTAGGGCAACAAATTCTACCAGAATTATGTAGCAATCTAAAAGTTTGTATCTGAGCCCAGATCCTATCCCCTTGAATAATACATTCATTAAGTATTATTCATATATAATTAAAGTCTTCTTATTTGCACAAGAGATCTTACCAATCCTTTTTGTGATGTAGATTACGTATGAAATGAGAGTATATACTACTTTATACACTAACAGAATTTGGAACAAATAATTGTTTATTTTATACACATAAATGTTATCTAAATATATTTATGTAAATAAAATATAAATTATATAGCTTTTTTAAGTTCTTGTTCACATTTTTTCTGTAAAATTTATAATAATATAAAAATTCTCTGTTAAGTAAGATCATGATGCATTTATTATCCCCAAATTCAAACTAGAGATGAATTGCACCAATGTAGTTATTATTAAGGCCTCAGAAATTTATTTCCATCATCATTTTAATGAGAGACTTCTATATTACTGTCCAATGACAGCTGATTTAATAAGAATTGCCATTATTACATTCATTCTACAATAACTCATATTAAATTAAATCATATACTTAGGTACTATAGGTCTTTATCCAGTTATTATTCAATACCTCTAGTTGGATATAAAGATAGTTAATTTAATTGATAATTCACAAGTATGATAATCTTTATTAGATCATTATGAAAACTTCCTTTAAAAACTTATAATAAAATGCAAAAGATGTTACTTTAAAATAAATTTCATTGACAGTATTTAAAGCATTAGTAAAATTTGTTGATGGACTGCATATTTATCAGGTACTCAAAATTAATATATATTATTTTCAATATCTTGCCTTCAACCCCCTAACCATTTAGCTTCTGAATGATTTCTGAAACTTTTTATAACTGTGAAAATGGTGTGATAGCCTCCTGAAGAAATCTCTTATGAATGTGAATATTTGAAGGAAGTAGATGCTTGTTTTCAAACTAATGGTATACCTTAATTGGTTTTTGGCATAAGAAGTATCTAATCTACTATCTATTCTACTGATATGAATACCAAGAATAGTGGGCATCTGACACTGAATAGCCTTTAACATCATATAATATTTTATATATACTTCAAAATGTTCTTAATCATGATGAAATGTATGCTATCTGATGATATTCAGTTTTGTTCTTTATAATAGACTTATAAAATTGTAAGAGATATTCAAAGAGAAACTTTCCCTAAATCATTTAAGACAAGAATGAGCATTGAATATAGTTTCACCTACATGTAATTAAAAATCAAGCATATTTGATATTACTTTGAATGACCTATATTTATCTTCACATAGTATTTACCTAGCAATATAAAAAGTGGTATAATATAAAATATTATGAAATATGTATGCATCAGCATTACATTTTAATTTATACCTCTACTTAAAAGTAATTAAAATAGAATAATACCGATTTGTACAAAGAGTTCTGCTGAATTCATTATAATGTACATGTATGTATTTAACAACATACAAGCTAACTTATTATTAAAAACAAAAGTTAGCACACATTAATTAGAAAATAAATAACTGTTCTTAATACTGTGATCATAAAAGAAAATTTCATGCAGTATGTAACTTAACTTAAACTAACTGAAATATTGGTTAATTCACTAAACAATTAGAGCTATTTTATACCAATTTATTTTATGAAACAAATACAAGAACATTAATTTGGAGTAAACAGATAAAAGATTCCTTAAAAAAACAAATCATTATTCTGAAAACAGAAATTCAAAAGAAAGAAATTTAAACTTTAATAATAATTGGAAGGCATTAAAAATTATATTAACCTTTATCATATCTATTGAGCACAATAGTTGTCTTTGTTGATCCTGCTATGTTAAATAATGCTGACTCTGTAAGATAACATTTAGATCTTTATTTCATATGAACCTGATAAAAACTGATTTCAATTTATAGACAAAGATCTCTTATTATCAAATTCAGTACATCTGTTATGCATATGAAAAGTATTTTTCTCAATTGATATTAAAGTATCAAGAAGCAAGCTTTTCTATTAACATTTTTACTGAAATTAATTACTTGATCATTTCCTATATATTATAAGAATTCCATTATTTTAACAATACACATTTATTGTTAATATTTCCACAATCAAAACTTCATCTACTGCAGTAACATATATAGCATATAACTGTAGTAACAATTTCAATTAAGAAATAATGCTTGTGGACAATTTTATGAATTTAAATTCTTATAAATTACTTAATAAATAAGTTCATCTAATAGTGTTTGACTGTGGACTACAAATCGAGATAAAAAATTATGTCTGTTGAAGATTTTATATACTATATATCTTCTCATGTTACAAACAGATGCAAAAATACTACTGTACAATTATTTGGAGATTTTTTAATTAAGTTAAAAAATAAAAGTTGTATTGATACAATAGGGAGTAGCAGATAGTAAATTGAAAATTTAGCTTCTGTATTTTACAGAAAAATCATTGCAGATGACCAATTTTTTTCAGTGAATGAATATATTATCAGTTTTATCATGCAAATACTTGATAAGAGATAGCATGAGTTTTCTACTCTGAACATAAAAAATTACAAAAAATAACTGCCCATATTCATTAATGTAAAAATATAACAAAAAGTCCTATCATTTATAGAAAACTGAGTTTTAGATCATAACGGGACATTGATGAAAATTAGAATTCTATTTCCTTTTTCATCCTAAAACACTCTATTAATTTCCTGCTAAGTTAAAGAAAATAAAAAGAGATTAAGAAATAGACACCATTGATGGATCCAAATTTTTATTAAATTAAATTCATAATATACTTTTAAAAGTTAATATCCTTTTATTGGCCAGTAAATTTAGTTAATAATTGATAAATTATGTAAGAATTGTATTGAAATTTTTATAAAAGTTTGAACACAATTCAGGAATCAAAAGTTACAAAAATTCATTATTATTTGTTAAATTTGTTGATGTGATTTACTTAACTGATGAATAACTTTAATATTCATGAATATATTTCCAAATATTTTTCTTTATTTACTCTCCCACTAATGATAATGAAGTATCACTCAACAAATGGTAGATGCAGGAATTTCACTGATTTCTTTTTACACAGAAAGCTTTATTAATTGTGGCAACATTCATTTGCATTGGCTTAAACAAGGCAAGCAAATTTGTGATTCCCAACTTTCAACAACAAGTAACACACATGAATGCACACCAAAACAAGGCAGAAGTGCGAGTGCCAAGCAATATACTTAGCATAACAAATGCAGAATAGCACAATGCAATTAACATAAGAATGAGTGATTTTTACAGCTGAAAGTTTTAATTATATGCTTTTATTTTATATCTGCCTTAAATTATTCACATCAAATGGCAGGTATATTTAATTTATGAAGTCAACAATTTCAAAATTTATTCAAAATATTTTAATTGCAATTATGATAGATGAGAAGATATGTGAATTTACTTTTTAAAATGAATTCCTTTATGGTTAGTTTTGCTTTTGAATTATTTTATATCAGGCATCTTACCTTCCCTTTGCGTTGGGGGAACAGTTGTCATCGGTTGGGGCATTGCCTGTGGAAACTGGCCGTAAACTGCAGGATATGCTGCCAAGAAGATTACAAATTGATACATACACTCAGTGAGGATGAAAGCAGGACTTAAGGAGAAGGAGTAGATGGGAATAGCAATAAAATTATTGCAAAAATTTGATTACACTGTTAAGATTCCCTTCTCATTTTATTAAATTAAGGAAGTTATCACCTTTTCTCATTTTGTGTATTTTACATGTATGCCTCTCTCTATGAACATAGAAGACATGTTAACTTGATTTACAAAAGGATGAGGAATGAACACATAACTAAGCATCAAAATTGTGCAGTTATGTTATGAGGAATATCCATGCAGAGACATTGCAGAAAAAAAGCAATGTAGAAGAAATAGACACAACCAATTAAAAATTTTCTGTTTTGTTTATAAAAATATTTAACCCACATGAAATCATTCCATTAAAACATTTAAGGATATTTGAAATGTTGTAAACTATTTGATATATGAATTATAAAGGAAAAACAAATCCACTCAGGAGAAGCAGACTGACATAAACAATCATGCAGGAGTACTTACACAAAAGGATATCATGGCCCATTTGGTTTATTGACTAAAATTTGTCTCATATTTGAGAATGCTATAGTAATGCCACAGAGTAAACATTTTTAAATGAAAGACACAGTATAGGTAGATATAGATAGTTGAATGAACAGGAAAATAAATAGAAAGGGACAATACTTAAGCAAGTATCATCCAAACATTATGTTTTCACATACCAACACCAGGGTAAGGTTGCATTCCAGGGTAAGCAGCATGCTGCAAAGTAGCTTCACCATTCGGCAAGCCTTGAGCTGGAATGGACAAATGAAGGGCATCTACGTAAAAGTAGTTTAATTCCTTCAGACCAGGACAAGATATGGAGCAAAAAGAATTTTCCTGCTTACAACAAAAGCAATTTATTTGGAATTTTTCAATTATTTAATAAAACTGTAATGTTAACTCTGTCAGTAAAAAAAACTAAAATAATATCAGAAGAATGAGGAATTAGGTGAGTTTAATAGCAGTATGAAGTTTTTTATAAAGAGTGTGATGAGTTAACATCTACTTTATTGCATTAGCCGAAGTTAAGAGCCAACTCATCAAAAAATTCACAGCTCTAGTTCGTATAAAAATTGACTGATTTATTCCACCACTGATTTATCATGCAACCAAAGGAGAAAAATTCAAATGCATATAATTATCATTAAAAATATGCATAATTAACAAAGTTACTAAAAATCAATTTTTGAGATATTCTTGGCAGAAATCAAGTATATAAATAGTTATGAGAAAGATATATTCCTTTACCTATAATCAGTGATTAATAGATCAATTACTGATTATAGGTATAAAGAAGTGTATGAATGATTTATTTTAAAGGTAATGGATACATAACTTTTTAAATGAATTATATTTTTGTATAAATAAGTGTATAAAAATATTTCCAAGCAAGGTTCTTCATTTATGTTTCTTACAAACAATTAAGTTATTATATATTGATTGATGTAGTAGTTTTTATAAGGAAGATTTATTCTTTTTATGTTCAAGTAATAATAAATGCAGCTCATGTATTTAAAATATTTACTTTGTTTATATCAAATGTTTTGTTAGAGTAATTTATACTGCTTCACTCACTAATCTAAATATTTTGAGTTAAATGAAAAATATTTTATGATATTCTCTCATCGGATAGAGAATATAGAAATCTATCATTTCTGACTTATTATGTTCTATAATACATTAAGTCAACTTTAATTCTCATGGCTAAAAGAATAATAGCATTGGGCAAACACCAAGTATTGCAACAAAAGTATTTGCATAATGTAATATATTTACAAGCATAAAATATAGTTCAATAAAGAGTAGAGAATGCTCATTTTCATTTCAAAGAACACTGATTAGCTCATAAGGGTAATTGCTATAAACGATTTGAAGAGAGTAATGTATGAAATATATTTTAATTTGAAGATGATGATTCAGAACGATTCAGACGATTAATTGTTTAAAAGTAAAGAGTTTCAGAAATAATATCATACATACAACTCTAAAGATGTAACCCATATCTACCCAAGTACTAAGATTTGCAAATGAGAACCTAGTGCTGAACTTTGACCTTTAGTTGGAGGATATTCAGCTTTTCCCTAAACTTTAACCACTGCTCTTCTAAATGACGAGAGAGCTACTTAGAATAGATATGAATGATGACTATTGAAATTTCTTTCCAGTCATTGTATAATTAGAAAAATAGTGCATATATTTGCCAAATAAAGTTCTTTATCTATCTATCTATATGTACTAATGTTATCAAGCATCAACAATTTGCACAATTGAAAATTTTAAATGAATAATTTTAGAATCAAAAAATAATATAAAAATAATGAGTAAAGTTTTAATTCTTTTTATAATATTTGGTTCACCATATAGTTTATAAATATTTTAATTATTCATATATTCATCCTTATATACTTCCTAGAGAAAATCAATCACAGGAAAAAATTCTGGCTCATAAGTTTAATTCATGCTACCGATGAAATGGAAATATATCTGAATAGAATAAATCTGAAAGTAATTTTATGAAATGTAAATAATGAAATTATTTGCTCAAGAAAACTAAACAATCTTAATTGAAAAGGAAAAAAAAAGAATTGATGTTTCTATTATACAATTATTACATATTTGCAAGAACAATCTGAACAGATGTAAGAAGGATTTACATAGTGTTCTCCGATAAGATGCATGAATATGCACTGCTTTATAGTTTAAATATGTATATATTTAATTTCTGTAGCTCATTTTCAATGCAATCTTATATTAGTTGTATACTTACGTGTTGGGTATGATTGTGGCATGCCATTTGTATAAACTGGATCTGATCCTCCTGGCTGGCCATTAGGCGTTTGTGCAGCCATATTAAAATTTGGCATTGTAGGGGAAGGCAGACTAGGAATAGCACCATTTACAGGCTGTGCTGAGCCAGAACCTAATGTAAAGTTACCACAATTAGAGTCGTCATGTATAATATGCAAGATTTGCAGATTTCATTGCGAGGAGTATAAATCCTTTCAATTACATTTTGATATTGCAGAATGTATAAAAGAAACAATTTAAAGAAATTGGTATTGATTGCATCTGGATTGACATTATGTATGAGAGCTGCTAAGCCTTCCATTGAATTAAAGGAATAATATACATATTTTTGAAATTAATTACAAGCATAACTTTTATGGTGCTTTAAAGAAATGCTGATAAGGAATAAGTTTAAAATTTTACATTTAAACTCAATAAGAAAGAGTCATTATTTTTCAAAATTGTAGTACAATCCAATGTAAATCTATGAAACTGATTACACAGATATGAAAGTTGGAAGAAAGATAATTACACTTTCCAACTTACACTGTCGTTTTTAAAGGATGGAAAAGTGTCAACTTTGTTTATTTCTCAGATAAAGAAAAATGTCAGAGTAAAAAATAAGAATAATATAAAGAATTTGCTTACCATTTAGGGCGGCATGAGGCATTTGCGTGGCGAGGGCGGCTGCCATTGGGTTAATATAAGTGCCCTGAGCGGTTGCAGCTGCCATTAGAGCCTGTTGCTGCATGATCTACCGGCAAAGGCGATAGCGCATGAAGCAAAGAAAAGAAGGGCAACAAGATCAGAACTGATATCTTCACATCGTCAATCATGAAACAAATAAATGCAAAATCTCTCAAAAATTTAAATTAATAAACGTCTGCAAAGGTTATTTATCTCGAGGGCAGCCTCGAAATGAAAAAAAATCTTCTCTTTTGCTGGAGTGAAATAGAAGGTATATGAAATATATCCAAAGATATATACACATTGTATTTTTCTATACTTTTTTATAATAGAGTTGACAAAAAGCAAGCAAACAAGAGGAACAAATTTCCCTTACCTGTGCGTAGGCCCCGTACGCCCCGAACTGGTTGAAGACGAACGGGTTGAGAAGGCTCATGTTTCCGGCCATTTGTTGCATTCGGCGCAACTGACGTTCTTTTTCCGTGTCTGCAAATTTCACGACCAAGCTCGAAGACGCACCCTGAAATGAAAAAACGTTAAGATTATTAAGTGATTTTAGTGCGTGTTAAGTGATACCTTAAATTGTAAAGCTCAGCATGTTGTCATCATTTGAATTTCAGTTCCATCACTTGTTAAGATTGATCGTCTAATCAATATTTACATCAACATTGACCACGTTCATGAAATACTTCGCAGAAACGTACAGCAAAAATTTATTATAAAAAGATTAAGTTTTAAAGATAGGCACGAAAGACTGATAAGTAGAATTCCTTGCTCCTTGTAAATTTCATTCTCTCAGCTTATTTAGTTCTACGCAGGTAATGAGAGATTAAAAGACGGTTGTGATTTACATGTTCGTTCGTATGTACAATTATCGTAGACGTAATTTTTCATGAACGATGGTAGTTATCTATTAGTGGTAACTAAACTGAAATTAATTCTTTGGCATACGCACAGAATTGAAATATCCATCCGAAAATTAATGAATATATATTTATCAACGAAATATCCTTTTAAATAAAGTTACCTTTTCTCCTTCAGTAATTGAAAAATTATGTTCGATCAATTAACGTTTTTCATGGACATATTTTGATCAGTCTAGTACTGTAAAAGTTCTACATTCTCGACTTAATTTTAAAAAGGTATGATTGTGAATCTTTCACAAAATAAGAGAATTACTTTTCCAATTTTCTCTCAGAACTTTTAGCAACATCAAACTGAAATAGATATTGGAACGTGAATTTATATCTGTAAGTCAGTAAATATTTGGAATTGATTCCATCTGTTGTCCATATGTAAGTTTAAAATATTCTCACAAAACTTAAATAGTAGATCTAATTGAACATAAGTGGTAAGTTTTGTTTTTGTACAATTCATTCTGCTTTTGAGTCGGAGGGTAACACAACATTTTCTTCAAATTACTTGAAACAATGACTGTCAAGCGTAAAAGAGGTTGAGAACGTTCATTATAGTTTAAGGAGAAGACAATCGTGTGCTTAATCACTCGATTGGTTGAAAGATACTTCAACTGTTGCATCAGGGTAATGCCCCCAGGAGAGAGCCTTCGCTCTGAAAAATCCAGCCGAAAGCAATAGTTGCGGGAGATAAACTATTTGGCAACTATGACATGCAACCCATTTCACTTCTCTCTTCAATACTGCCTCTTCAATTTGATTATTTACAATCGAAGGCATGACACCACCACTTACCGGCATAGTTTGGCTACCGTGCAGACTACTTATGGCCGCTTGCGCTTCCTGGTGCGAACTGAATTTGACAAATGCACAACCTGCAGAAGAAAGAAGACGTTGCATTAATGTTTCGTTCCATCTCTTGGGTCTCCGGTTAAACATTCTCTGAAATTCACTCACATACAACAGAATACGAACTTTAAAACATGGATGAGGGTTCCAGGAACCAAACGATCGAGCCATTGCGCTCGTGAAACACGATGGAAACTCACGATAATCGCACGAAATGAGGGTAATCGCGTCGTCATTTCATTCCGAGCGAAACATCTTTCGTGCTCGAAGCAGATTCGGACGAGAAGATAAGATTCGAGCCCATCAGAGGCGATTCCGTGTCTGAAAACACCGTCTGATATTCACAATCGGTGGAGGCGCCATGCAAAAGACACGATCCGTCCAATGGCAATCGGAAAGGGCGCGGACAAGAAGCGCTGTAGTCATTGGGAATTCTTCAGCAGCGCGACCACGCCTCCCGGTGCCTCGCTATCATTTTCCGGAGAATTACCGCGTGCAGCCCACGTGAGCACCCTATCTCGGGGAGAGCCCAAGGGATCGATAGTGCTCTGAGGATGGAGGGGAGAGGAAGGCGTTGGGGGAGAGAGAGCGATCGAATGGACGGCGAAAACAAATCGATACGCCCATCAAAAGTCGATGAACAATCGTTCCAAGCAGTGCACTAGCATAGAAGCTCATTTTTTTCGCAAATTTTTAATCCGCACACGCGAATGAAGGAATCGTTAAGGAGTGAGGTGGATACATCGAGATCTCGGAGCACCGATCCATCTAACCTTTCTTTCGATCTTGTGGTTAGGAACCATAGGAACAGCAGGGGTTTTTATGCATAAGAGCAATGAAAAATATCCCTAAATTGTGGACCGACCTTCTGCTTCAATTAGGAGCTAATATTTTTATCAACATTTAACAATTTTATTTATAAACATCGTTTATACAGTACGCATCGCTTTCGATAGTATCACCGAAACGTAATCCAGAATGAGAGCAACTGCAAGGGATACCAATTAAGATTATGATCATCTTAGTAAGTAATTTAACACGAGAATTTGATTGCCTTTCCGGCCTTTTCCGTGACATATGGCGACGGAGAAGGTTTGCAAAATCAATCAAAAAAACTTCAAAGATGTCCTTAATTTACCTCCATATTTACTAATGAAGTATCTAGGGATAAAAACCCGTTCTTATATGACACATCTGTTTATGCTTTGAGGAAGGGAAGAAAGTCCATATGGTGCATCGGATGTGCTGCGTAAATGATACGAAACAAGTCGATAAAGAATTTCCACCTGCCTGATTCAATCCCTAACTGGTCCCTTAGATATTGTATTCGTCGTCACGTTGTTATTCCACCGTCTCATCTACGTGTTTATGCCGTGAGCTTTTTAAAACGCATACGAGTATGTTGACGTCAACGAAGGATAAAAATACTCAATATTCAGTGTTCTCTACTAATTATTCAAAAAACTCTCTCACAGTGGTTCAGTTGTGATTTATTGAGCAATAAAGTGCAATAGATTTTGTTAATCGATAGAATAGTATTCGGTATTCGTTAGGAAACTGTTATTTTGAGAGCACAGGGTGTTCATAAGGAAGTGATTATGTTAGTAAAGAGAAATAGAACTAACGAACGAGAAGTAGAAAAATGAGGAATAGATGATACAAATGAGAGAGGAAAGAAGAGTAAGAATTAATGGAATTTGGAAACAAATTCAATAGCCAATGTTCTAATTTATCGTTATGTTTATTCATTCGTTCTTAGCTCAACTGATAGAATTCAATCAATGCTACCAAAAGGAGTAAAAAATAAATAAATAAATGAAAGAACGATTGGAACAGTATATGGAAGGAAGATGTCTTAGGAAATAGCAAATGGATGGAAGAGAACGGCAGTCGTGTGCGGCCACCGCGGCTCGGATGCGTTCGCAGACCCCTTTACGATCACCTGTTATGTGACTCCGTAAGCACCGGCACGTGGTTATTTTAAGTTTTGATGCTTCCCGCGCGCATCCCGTCGGCGCCACTGCTCTCCCATAGGACGACGCCTTGAGATACGCCCCCGTGCGTCTGCAAGTGACTGCAGCCGCCCTTCGATTGCATGATTCATGCGACTGACACGTTTCCAAGGGAACTTCGAACTATGAACACTTGATCCTATGACAATACGATAGCAGACGCTTGCATATGTACCCAACTGCAGGTTCAGTCGGAAGATCTCTCAAAAATCAATTAAGGTACGTCTGAAACAGTAGCGTAGCGACGTCGGTGCAACCACTTGGGAGTGTCTAGAGCCATAACAACGTTTGTCAATGAAAGAAGAGCGTTGCTACGACGAATTTTATAAGCATTAATGACGAAGGGAATTTTTAACACGCAGAATATGATACAATTCGGAAAAGTGTTTAATTAATATAACAAAATCAAGACGATTTTATTCCAGGAGATAATTTCGAAGCAAAAATTTCAGACTATATGAAAACTAATATAATGAGCCAATACTATTTTGGCTCATTTTTACATATTTCTTAAAATTTGATGCATGTCGAGAGCGGGAGAGGTGAAGTAATTTTTCTTCCATCCTTATTCCAACGCCATTTTGTTTGTTTTCGATTGTTTTGATTGAATGACACTCTGAGTCATATTTGTTTATTTTCCACTCGACCTCAGAATTTATGGTGCATCCCACAGATATCGAAATTCTACGGATACCAAAGTTGGTATTCGAGGGACGTGTCTGACATTCTTGGAATAGACGCTTCCGATATGAACTCTCTGCTGAACTCAATTTGTGCTCCGTGACCACTGGAAACAAACACCGCGGAATAGATAGCTACGGAATTAATTAAACTTTGAATCGTAACGATGAGATTCACGCACTACGTAATCCATATCTTTTTTCATTGAATATATTTTAAGTTAAAGTAGACTAAATTCATATTTTTTGTAATCTCTAAAATCCGTTCAAAATCTCGAGATACTTGAGTTTGAAAGCTGTAGAAGTAAAATTAATTATAGCACATTCCAGTAAAAAAAGTATTCAAAAGGTAGGTAATTATATCAAAAGGTAGTTTAAGTATCTTAATTCAGCAATAATTTTTCAAAAAAATTGTAAATAAAGAACAAGATTTTTCAAAAATGTTCCGAAACGTGATGAGTATTCAAAATAAATCTTAAATCATTAAGACTTTCAATGATGAACGAGGATAGTCTAATAAAATCCTAGGTTGAAATAGTATATTAATACATAAACAAACGGTAAAAATAATAGATAATAAGAGAATAAAACTCAGTTCCTACGTTTATCGATTGCCTCGTCCGATTTTTTTATCACTTTCAATTCTATCAGATTTCAATGTTTCCGAAAGAAATCAAATATGAAGGTAGTGGTGGTGAATTCCATCAGAAGATACGGCAATATTCAGGAATGTTTGAATTACCAGAGATAGGATTTAGTATCAATTTAGGATTCATTACAGTCGAGGAATGAGAGTGGAATCTTGAGAGGAAGGCAATGAAGTCTTCCGTCGCAGATACGACAGTGATGGGGGAGGTACGGGAAAAGAGATAAAAATGGAAAAGAGGATGGACTGTTAAATTGGGAAATGAGGTGAGATGCTGAAAGAGAAAAAGGAGGACGTGATGAAGAATGATAAGAGATGCGTCTGCAAGAAAAGAGGTGAAAAAAGGGAACATCGTGAAATCGCACAGTATTGGGATTTTTTTCATCACCCATTCTCTGGTCCTTCCCTTTTACTATTCTTACACCGAACCCACTTTCCCATCCTTAAATTCACCCATATATCCTTCAAAATTTCCCCATATGCCCTCTGCCTCCTCGTATAACACCCCTTTTATGTCACACCATATTCTTCAGCCGTTCATCTCCCGATTTCATTTCTTTCGTGGGAGTTTATATTCCCCCCTTACTTCTGCTCTTCCCAACTTACTACCTTAAAGTCTCCGTGCACCGAACCCTTATATATATATCAAGTATAGTATAAGTCTATCTATCAAGTATCAAGAGAGGCGAAAGTTAGATATTCAGTCAGATCACAGTTTATTTTGAAGAAATATATTTATCTATATCTAATTTTTCGAAAGATAATCATAGCTCTCATAGTACACATAGCTATAATTTAATCTTGATTATTGGTTGAGTGTTTAGAGAAACTTGCGTGGACAAACCCTGTATCAAGTGTAATAGAAATATTTCTATTTTATTTCTAATTCTATTTGCAGAATTCTTTTCGCTCTTCAATGGAACTTTTAGCGAAAATGAGTCAGGATAAATAGTTTTTGTTTCCTAGCAACCTGTGATCCATAATTAAAGGATAGTTTCTTTCCTAGTACTTCCATAAACAGGTTCATTATTAGTATTCCTCATGGGTAAATTATTTCACCACCACGAGGTCGTACAATATTTTACGCTCTAGTTTCGCTTGTTTGACAAGATCGCCATCGTTCGGATTAAGACGGAGGAGGGGTTGGATCCCCTTCTCAAAATACCTCCACCGACATCGCACCCTAAGCAATTTTTCACGGAGACATTCACACCGCGTCCTCTGCAAATAATTTTCGAGAGGATTCATTCCCCCTGACGCGACAAATTAGAAGATTCATCATCCTCAATTTTCACTCGAATGCCATCGACCTTAATACACAACGCCCTCGCATTATTAAGTGCCAACATCACATAGTGGTCTTATGGTCCATAAACAAACACCTTTCCGCACAGTTTCTCTTTTCACTTCCCAAATACCTTCCTCGTATCATCTTCCACTGAAACATCTCTGCTTCCCCATACTTATTCCTCCTTCTTTTACGCCCACCTTTTGCTACCTCCGAGTCCACCCATAATCTGCTCCTTCCTCCGAATGCCCCGAGGCCATGAAAATTGCAACACCTTTGAGGCGGGAGACATAGGCCTCTGAATTATGGATGGAAGGGGTTGTCTGGTTCCCCTCTTTCGACGGAAGGTGAAAAATATGAAGTTTTGATACAAAATGGATTATATCTGAGCGCAACACGTTTCGGCAATCTCCGAGGCGTCAGTTATAAAAAAAAGAAGTCGATTTGGAATACCTCGACGGGAGAAGAGTCGTCAATAATAGACGAACGTGCGTATGTGTGCGCGCATGAGAGAGCTTAGTTTAACGACTAAACAGTCAAATATTCTCCGGTAAACTTAGGTGCAACATCTCACCCTATAATTTTCAGTGCAATCGATGAGCCGATTGAGATGTATTCGTGATGAAGTGCTTAACAACGCTCATATTTTATTTAGAGCCATACTGTCGATTGGGTTCTGGAAATTGAGTTTCAATTGCTATACAGACCTGAGAAAAGTACCATCTGCTTTCTGAATTTTACCTGTCACGACAAACAATGGGTATATGCTCTTTCTCAAGCTTTGAATCTGGATTATTCTTTATGATTACCTACTGTGTGTAATGTACATTCAACACCATGTAGGAATTGCTCAAAGAGAGTGTTTTATAACCTTTAGTATATCCAAATTGAATAGAACTTTAGTTTGCATAAGCATATCCCACAATATCTAATATTAAATGCTAAAAAGAGGAATAAATATCAAGAGGAATACTTTGAACCTTTTCTAGGCTGTCCTAGGACAACTATTCCCGATTTCAAGCGCTATTCCCAGATCAAATGTGAAGTAAATATGGCAACGAATCAATAGAAACTCACTTTATTTAGTTGCCATGGTGTTCTCGCAGTTTTAGTACGAAAAATACCTAGAATCGATTAAATGAGCTGACCTTAGGTTGCACTAAACTTCGCTTATTGATCATCACTATGCGTTGGAGAAACCAGACAAAGCACCCGAAAATAAATTGACAATCACTTTCCAGTTCGGTACCTAAATCGTGCTGTGCACCACATGTGTTTTATTACACTTCGGTTTATTTTCGAAGGAGATCGATAAAACCCCCTTAGTTCATAAGAGTCCCGCATATTTTGGGCGGCGTTTCATCGCTCACGCCCAAAAGATACTCCGCTCGTTACATCAAACTTAATTACGGAGAAATTCAAATTCGGTAATCCGCGTCACAGACTCATTTGCCGCTCGAGCGATCTCCGAGGATTCGAAAGGAGATGAAAAAAGCGCAAGCGATACGTAAAAAAGAGAGAAGAGCAAATAGAAGCGAGGGAAAGGCCTTGAGTAGTCACCGTGAAAATCAACAGTTGAATGTGGGGCGGGAAGGAACGCCACAGGTTGCATAAAAAGAAACGGAGTGCGGGAAGGGGAAGATCACAGAGGTTGAATCAGATAGGTAAAGGTGGAGGAGGAAGGATGGACCATGGCCGGTTTTATGCCCTAAGCCTTAAGGTAAACACCCGATCTGTGGGAGTCATTTTTTTAAAAAGATCACTCTTTTCTCCTGATCCAATTTCACATCATCCCGGTCTTCAGATGAGTTTCCCTCCGTTTTTGGGCTGTTGAAATAGAGAGGATCCTATTCCTTTGACGGAAATTTATTCTCATGGATAGGTTATCAGTAGATTAAAGCATAATTAACATCTTATAAGATGTACATACATAAAACATAGACAGAGTATGTAAAGCCGATGTACCTCCAACTCAATAAGAGGAATACTTGGATCTACACTACTGTGATACAAGTGAGAATATATTAATGTTGTTTATTGATGGAAGTATTTTGCAATACATAGATTTATTTGTTGAGAAAGCAAAAGTAGATCGATATAAAGTTTCACGTGAAGTTGCCAGTACTATTTCCATCGTCTTTTGGTAGAATGTTTTCCGCGAATCACCAACATAGACTCCAGATTAAATAAGATCGATCCAGTCGGAAAGAAATCTCCTTTAAGGTTCCCAAATTCACCGAAGCTAGCTTCTCCCTCCTTCAATCGTAAAACCGTATTTTACGTTTCGAAACAATTACATACGGCCGCCCTCTTTCTGCAGTGCTACGAGAAAATTGGCTTTCTTGCTGACTGCCCGAAAAAGGAGGACGCGTAAGTGGTTACTGTCACGGACGACGGCGTGGGTTCGAGAAGAGGCAGTGATTTTTTCAGAAGAAAATAAAGAGGAAGGTCGAATGGGGTGGTTCGCAAGGAGGAGCGTGGGTTGGAGGAGGAAAAAAGGTAAGAGGGACGTGATGCGTAAAGGGAAGCACATGAACAATCCGACCTCAAAACTCCATTTCTGCACCTCCCGAGCAACGGATCCTGTGATTCCGGTGAGCCCTCACTCATTTTACCTGGTTGCCTGGATACGCAGTCATCGGAAGTGCCACACGTGGCCTCCCCACTCGGCATTCTTACCCCACACATTCGGGCCTCCCCACCCAATCAAAAGCATTTCAAAGGCCGTGGAGAATACAGAGGCGGTTCCCATGGCAACCGGTTACAGCTCACCGCTTTCCCCTCAGAGGGCTCTCCAGCGCCGTATTGTGTTTCTAGGGTAACTGTCCCTTGCCTAATAAGGGTTCCTCCTCAGATCTTCTGATTCTTTTCCTCCCACGGCGATCGCTTCTTCTCTTCTAATCCCACTCCGTTCGCTTCATAATTCATGCTTCTCGTTGCCTCCAATTAATCTCTCTTCTCCTTCTTCCCCTAATTTATCTTGGCCGAATTTCCTTTCCTCATCTTCCATCATCATCTTTTTCTTTTTTTCTCTCTCCACGAGGGAGACGGTATATAAAAATTAACTTAGAGAACGTTACTATTTTCGTGTAGCAAATTATCGACCTCGCTCCTTTTTCTCGGATGATATTTTATCTCTTTGCCCTCTTCTCATCTTCGTCATTTCTCTCTCTATATTTTTCCTCCTCTGATTCCCTTCGTTAATTCCCATGGCGTTCGCTCGTTATTTTTTCCCCGAAAAAAAAGGGGGGTATTATTGAATTTTTTTTTCGGCTCACGACTTCGTAATACGAGAGTCATTTTTTTTTCTCGAGGAACGGAAAGAAAATTGATTGACAAGAATAAATTTCAGGGATCATAACTCTTCCGAAGATTTTATTACTCGGGTCTTCTCGCAATGGTGTCGAGTTCGAAATAATTATTGAAAACCTTATTGGAGATTATAATAGATATTCAATGTCCTAAAAATTTAATATAAAATTGAAGTGTACTCAGAAATTAGGCATTTCCTAGCTATAAATCCATACAGAAGAAGAATTCCGGGATAAAATTAATTGGGTGATAAATCTTGATCGAAAGTATACATATATTGATGCACAATTTTTTCGCTGAAAGATATTCGTTTCCCTAGATACGAATCAACAACTAAAATACGTAAAGATTTCATTCAAATTCTTCATTTAAACGAAGGAACATTCGATCAAAATGGAGTCTTTACAAATCTCTTCACATTATTCAGCCAAGTGGACTTCTATGCACCGAAACTTTTATAAGATTAAAAACTATGTTAGAAAAAATCCAAAAAGTCCTATCTCGAAGTTTTATTTCCCATTTTTTTGGGATTTTCAGCTGCCATCTTGACTTCTCGGACTTGATTCAAATAAAGAGAATCGAGGCCGTGGTAATCTAGAGTAGTTCGTTTGGAAATATCGTCGTCACAAGGCTAACTGTCTCAACTTCTGCACAGGTGACGATAAGAAGGAAGAATAATTCGAAGCTACTTATTAGGTGCGCTCCAAATACTTTCTTACTTTCGGGAGACATTCCAAAAGTTTTTAAATTCTTTAAAATATTTTTTTAGGGGCTACCATCATTATTACTCTTTCTCTTTAATTAATCCGTGTTCTCATCTATAATTTTTTTATTCGAAGTAATTTATTTATGAACGAGATACATATATGGAAACAATACTATTTCGTTCATGAGAGCAATTTTGATGGGAAGGAAAGAGATATTATATCATTACATATGAGATCATTTATAGAACTGTTTAAAATTCACGATATGAAATAGCGTAAAATAAAACAGTTTTAAAAATCATAAATAAACAGCCACCGTAACCTTTCAATCTATTTTCATTGCTCCCTTAATTTAAATTTACTTAATTATCATATTATGTTTTCGCATAACGAAAAAGATTTAAGGAAAAGTACACAAAGAATCGGAATGATTATCAAATTTATGAGATTCTCCAGGGAAAATATGGCCGATATGTTCGTAGGAAAACGAGGATTGGGAAGAGAAGATCCGATGGGGGATAGGAAAAGAGGAATTCCGTAATCGAGATGCGCTCCCGAGGGTCTTATTTTCCGGAAACATGATCTTCTGTCCCCGGCGATACTTCTCAGCGAATATACATACAGTGACACGGACCTCGCCCATGGGGATGTGGATGGAATTCCTCCTTCAAAATAGGTATAATGCCGAGCGATGGATTTTGAGGAAGGAATGTATTCCAAGACGTTGTATATATGGAAAGGGGAGTGGACAAAGAGCGGGAGGAAGAGTAGAGTATGGTTTTAATACAAGCAAGAAATATTAGGAGATATCGTCCACTTTGCTCGGAGGCTTTGAGTATGTATTAGAGGAAGATGCAGGCGATATTGCAAGAATTTGAAAGGGATTTTTATGGGAAACTTATATATGAGGAAGAGGTGGACAGAAGTACTTTGAGAACATGATCTATCCTTAATATCGAAGCGAATTTATTGGTTTTTATGATGCATATTCTCGTTGTCATATCTGTGCACTCGATAAAAGAATTGATGTCAAAGACTAAATACTTCAATCTAATGTTTATTATTCTTAGTTTACTTATGATTTTATTCATAAATTTCTATTGAAACATTGTTTGCATAGGGTTTGGCCTTCAGCTTCAACAGAACTGATTTATAGTGATCACTATAATACGCTAAATTAACGTCAAAGAATTACGAATAAATTATTTTCAATTCTCGTCAATAAAATATAAATAATAAAGGCTTTTTTATTGATTCTCCGGGAAGCAAACCTGAGGCAGCATAAAGTTTCAGCCGTTTAATGGCTTTAACTTTATGTTGAACGTGCTTCGCTGTAAATTCTCATTAAATAATTAATTAAATTAATGCTCCCAATAAAAGCTTTGGAAATTAGGATGTAAATCTACAATCAGAAGATTCAAGTTTCTCTTTTCGGTGAAAATAAGTTCCACATTTTCATGTCGTAAATCCAGAAATTATCATCGAAATATTAGAAACCTGATGACGTATGTTAGGAAAGTTAATTAGCTTCTATAGGCTTCGGAAACGTTTTCGGGAAAAATTAGGCGCTTGTAAACCTTTTCTGCTACAAGACCCACATGGCGAGCACGGAAGAATCCCTTCACCCCGAGGCTGCTCGTGTCAATTAGGTCTTACGAGATTCTTCCAGGAGCATCTTCCACAATGACACGCTCCAGAGTCAACACGGGCTGCTCGTACACGAAAAACTCCGAGTTCAAAGTTCAAAGATGTGCCTTCTCCATACACGGCGTGTTACTGAAAAGAGGCGTACACATTTTTCCTTGCAAAAGGGCAACGTGCAGTATCTTTAAGGGGAAGCGTCTTGGTGCAGAGATCTCTTAACTCTAATTAACTTCTTGCCAACGTGAGCGTGTTAAACCGAGTTCTCTTTGGTAGTGAATTCGTGATGAAAGCCGTCCTCTGAGTTGAGGACTCTGCTTTCAACATTAGTGCGACTCCCGCTGAAGTATGAGGAATCCATTGGGAAGAAAGAGGGTACTTTTTGCATTAGATTCTACTAGTACTAGTTGCTAAGGTTACATGCTGCTATTTTACCTTCCATAACATTAATTTATTACGATCTGTTTGTACTCTGTTGTCATGGTTTCGTTTAAAATTTCTTGATCGAGTCCGAATCATAGAAGGCATATCCTCGGTCGAATGAAAACAGCACAGTCATGGGCACGAGTGATCTTCACCGCAAATGAACGTCGATTGAAGGGTAAGCAGACTGCGTCGAGTACACACCATTCGGTTGGAAAAGGATGGAGACACGGAAAGCAGAAATTTTCCCGGAGCGTTGGCTTGTTTTTCGGCAGGACATGCGCTAAAGGGGAGGGAAGGCGACCAGGGGACACTGGATTAATGAGCCGTGGAACAAGGAACCTCATTTGAGTTTTCGCCGTAACTTTGACGAAGCATCGAGAGGTGGGGATTTGAGGGAAGACACGCTCTCGAGAAATGGGGTGCACGGAAAAATACGCGTGTAGCAGATGAGGAGTTAGTTGGGATGGAATTAGGCTTCGCAGAAATGCTCAAGAAACAGAGGAGCTGGGGACAGTGAGGCACTCTAAAAACCAAGATAATATTTCAGTGAATTTTTTTTTACGCGAATAATTCGAATGAATACATAGACACAGAGTTTGTTATCGAAATATTCCAACGAGATTATAGAAATAGAAAATCTCTATTCACCACAATTGATCTTAGCTACGATGTTCTTTATATATTTATTTCCAGTATAATATTAGGTTCAATGCTTCATATGCTAAAGTACGTCAGTATTTCATACTTTATGTTTCGCTAAATTATTAGTTAAATACGTAATAACTAGTAACATTTCCAGGCGGAGAATGGCGACTTGCTAGATTTTATTCACACATATAGATCCGAACAATGTTAAAATGCTTATTGCAAAAAGGTCGTGCAAATATTGATAGCTCTATATAGTACATCTTTCCCAATGTGAGAATTTTATCGATAGTATAAAAATATATGTAACAAACAGAGGTTCGTGAGTTTTAAAAAAGTTTTACAAGAAAAATAAAAAAAGGTTTTACAAGTAGTAATGGATCTTGGACTGGACATTGAAGGGAGATTTCGTTGACAGGAGTAACAGAACTGTCGTATTACAACCTCTCTCCCCGTATTCTCTCTCTTAAAGTAGCGCGTATGTTTATCGAAGAGCGCAAAAGACTTGTGTAAATACCCTTTGAAAGTTACCAAGTTGTTTCAGATCCCTTTGAACTGAAAAGTCGTCATTCGACTTCTGCTAAATCCAACGAAGGTTTAACGCAACTCCAGTTTACACGGAAAAGGCCAATGTTCATTGGAAAGTGGAATTAGAATTAAATGCTGTAGGATGCGTCTCTTCGTTAGCTCATGTTTTAACTCGCGGGTTTCTCTTTGTAGGCGATGCTTGAAAGACTCAAAATCCCGGGATCACTGCTTAAGCCAGAGGACGAGTAAGAATGCAACAGGAGACTGCTTTTTGGAACGTGTATTTTGGGATGAAAAACGATAAGAAATTTTCCGTTTCACTTGTTTCCATGGTAATCTCACTTCCTTGTTGTGCAAATGCGGAATTACTCGCGAATCTCTGCGTGGATAATTTTGTAGTTATTGCTGTTAATATATATTTCTACTACAGATATAAACTAGTGATAAGTTATTTACAATTTTTGTGGACTCCAATTATCATGAAAGTTAAAACCATCTATCGTGTTGTAGTATTCATACCCTGATTTTAGTAATTTGAATAAACAAACATTTAGAAATTGCAAATAACGAATCGGAGTACTAGAAAAATGAGAGCTATGTTTTAGGCTAAAGAATTTACTTTCAATTCTATTGTTCGTTGTTGCATGCAGTGAACCTTACGAAGACCGCTTTTTTAATCAAAACTAAAATATTTCGCAATTAAAACTTCACGCGCTATCTCGAGAATAATATCATATGAACGTTAGTATGTAGGCGTCGGAATGAAGACCTCATCTGAAAGGAGTGGAGAAAGGGAACTTCCTACCGCATCTCTCCGCATTTTGACCATTTTGCGGATAACGATGCATAGCAGTACTCTGCCTTATCCTGTAGCCATGGAACTGGATAATCGTTTGTTGTGGAACGCTATCCTTTCCACACTGCCCTTTGCCCGCTTTTTCTTTTCCGCCTTCAACACTAACGGAAGAGCACGCCTGAAATGCACAGTTTATCTATTGTCGTATATTCTCTAGATTTACCTGCTTCGTATCTTGAACCACTCTCTTAAGGTACATCTTCTCTGATTCTGTAACTCCTCCTATGTTCTATCCACAGAGAGAAGCTTGCGATGAATCCTGATTTGTGATTTCGTGAGTAAAAAGAACTTCTTTTCGTAAAGTCCTTATTGTTTTCGTAGTTTTAAGGCTTTTAGTATTTATAAAAGTGTATAACGTTTTCTGCTTTTACCTGCAAACTCTTCATAAGTAAAAAGTATTTCAGTTCTTTCCATAAATGTTTCAATGCATAAGTAAATGAGAAAATTGAATTATAGTGATTATTTTCTTTTGAATGAATCAAAATACAGAGCGTAACTGTGGCGACTTTTGCCAAACATTTTTAGAAAGGGCTGAAGAAAAAAATGAGTTCGTAAAACCTTCTTCTTAACTTTACACGTAAATTTCTTTTATTAAAATCAACTCTTTTCCTTATGAAGTCTTTTATGCTACGAAAGTAAAGGACGAATAAACACGAATCAGTATGCAGAAGGAAGCAAGGGTGTGATGAGGAAAAGGGGGAATATATATAGAGGACGATGATAAGCCGTGGCGAAGGTCTAGTGCACCTGCAAGGAAATCCGCAACGCGAGACTCTACAGAATGAGGTAACAATTCGTTTGAGTGCACGTCGTAAACTACTCGGGTCGCGGAAGACGTTGCTAACAGCAGGTAAATAAAAGCGTTCCCTACTTCGCAAAATTTCACGAAGCATCTCGAATATACTCTCATGAGGATTTGCTAGCACCGTGCGGCCATTTTGAGGAATTTATCAAAGGAGCGCGACGTCATTATATCAAATTACTTTCGTAAGAATTTGATTAAGTAGCTGAACATAGATTAGAATCTAAATGAAAGATTTAAAGCAAAGTAAATGCTCATGAAAGAACACTGAAACGGTAGATTGTACATAAAATGAATGTAAGAAAGTTTAAAAGTGTATCTCCTAAAGTATTAGTTACTTATTTTGTAGTCTTTTCATCGTCATTTATTGAAAGACAAGGCAAAACACCTATGTAAAAAACATTTATCACGCAGTGGTACAAAACCTTGCTTGTGAACCACAACAGTATGTTTGGAAAGCTGGATAACGAACATCAAGAGAGATAAAGCTCTCCTTCGTTATTAAGTCGGAGGCCATTTGCAGGAGCAAATCCAAGAAACGCCGGGGCTAACCGCAGAGGTTTCGTGGAGATAGACCACGGGGGATGGAGAACCAGATATGTGGAGGAAATGAACACGAAATGCATTGAATGAAGAAGTATGTGGATTAGGGGGCCCAAAGTAAACGCGTGGGAGTGGTGGCGAGCATAAAGTAAGAGTAATCGAGCGTATCTCGTTGCGAGGAGATATTCACCACAGCGGTTCCGCAAGGCATCGTTCCTTCCCCGCGGATTATTAGGATCCATTAGCCACCGACGCCGAGTGAATTTTTTCCGCCCAATCGCTGAAATTGAGTCGGACGTAATCCCATCCGCGCTAAAACCTTGATCCATTGAGGTTTCTTAAAAGACGTACGTTGCATAGCATCCATCTCCACTCTCCCTCCTGCTAACCATGAAATGCCCGCATCGTTGTATCTAATCCGACCTCCCTCTACTTCGCGTGTTTACAAAGGCGGCCTACTTCCGGTCGTAACACTCACTGTGGCCATGTGGCCACGGAAGGGATTTGACGGATAGGAAAGATCGACGGGTCGTTTACTCTACAGACATTGGGAGATAGAGAAAAATTGATGCTCCAATGCTTATAAAGCCGTATTGACTTTATATATAAGATCGGCATTTCGACGTTTTATAGCTTTAGGGCTTAATAAAAAAGGAAAGAGAACAAGTTTTGGTACGGTTGAATCTAAAGGTTATGACATTTTTAAAGCAAAAGACTTCATTTCGTCCTTCTTAGCCACTGTAGGAAATTTCTTGAGAAACTTACGAACAAATGAATTGCTTAAATGCACATTTGAGGGTGTAATGAGGATGACCAGTTCCCTTTGCGAACGTAAAAGTAAATAGATATTTGAGTATGAAACATCTAATTTCGCTTAGCTTTCAATATTGTCCCATAAATTTCTATTACGATTAACCTCTTTTGATCCCTAATAACCTTCATGTATATGTACTTTGATTATCTGAAAATAATAAACCAAATATTCGAAAAGGATATTTAGAGCAAACGAAAGAGAATTTGATATGTGTTAAGAAGGGTATAAAGCAAGATAGAATCAAAAGATGCTGTTAGCAAGTAGGAAAGAGTAGAAAATAAGCCTCAACTCGAAATTTTAGCGTTGCGGTAGTAGGGATGAAAATCCACTATATTATTACGTAAAAACGTTAATCTTTCAGCCTAAATTATTCGTCGAAAAAAATCTACACGTAAGTTAATCTTTGTGTTTGTTCACTTACATTTTTCGATCATTTTCGAAGTAGAAGTATTGAAATAAAATAAGTTTTTTCTTCTGAAATAATTTACTCAGCTCTTAAATACTTTTTCCTCCGAGAAAGTGAAATCGAGCCCCTTAGAATCGAGACGTCACTCGCCATTCTTTAACTTGTCGATTCGGCATATTCCGATTCAATCTTCTCTTTACTTTCCTCCCAAAGTGGATGTAAAGATTGCCTTTTGGAAGTGGAGTTTCCTTCGTCGAGACGGAGATGAAGATCCTTCATTCGAGTAAACGATTGCAACTTCCTATCGAAGACGAAAATACCCAAAGTTTCCCCGTTTCCCTCGAGTGACTGATACGGCGAACTGCCGATCCGTCGACGACTAGATTAATCCAGAAAACTCTTTTTATTTCGTTCGTCAACTCCCTCTAATCGAACCCCTTTCATCTCCGGAGAGAACCGGAAACACGAGCGCCGCGCGTGATAAAGAAGAAGAGCAAGTATCTCGTCGTTGGGGATGCAATATCCGAGACGGACGCTCCAAAGTCCCTTCGACGACGAGAGGAAAAGAATGAAACTTCAATTTGGGTCCGGCGAAAAAGAATTCCCCCGCAAAAATCGCAAAGAAAACAAATTACTGGCTCAAGAAAACAAGACTTCAATCTCGTTCGCCTTGGGGACGTTGAATAAATAGGAGTTTGCGGAAGAGGGAGCTGGAGTAGGTCTTTCATCCGCTCACCGGAAGCGTCTCTTTGTTTTTCTACTCCAATCCTTCACGCAAGGATGAGCATGGATATATGTTTTCATTACATTTTTCGTTTCCCTTCCCGTCCGACGCCCCTCCTCCAACGTGATGCACCTCCTCCGCACGGAGGGAGTGAATAACGCCGGGTAATTCCATACATACGCTAATCCCACGCGCACTCCACCCTTTTTTCTTCTCCGCCCGTTTCCATCCCAACTCCGGGCGAGTTGCAACAATAAACAGACATGAAAAGGAAGCGGGGATTTTTCTGTCCGTGCCTTTTATTATTTGACGCTGGCGGAAGATCTGGTTCGCGTGGGAGAGGAATACAAGAAGAGATGTAAAATGAACGGTGCACGGCAGATGGAAGGGGTATATATATATTTGTGAGTCCGAATCGTGAGGGACGTAAGACAGAAGAGGAGAAAAGAATAACGTGATCTTCCTTTCCATCCGCGTCATTATTAGGTAATGGAATTCTCCAAAAAAAACTCTCCTTCCATCTCCCTATATCGAATGATCTACTTAAGGTTATTTCAGCCACTGATTTGGCAACGTTTGCATAACTATTCGCCGGAAGGGAGATGGATGTTTTCCTTAGATCGGAGCAAACACTTTAGGCCCCGGAGATATGAACGAGAGGGTAAATATAGATATCATATTCGAAAGAGTGTACGATTTTGAATATTAAAATTTTCGGGGAAGAGAGTTTTTGGAAAATAGCGAATGAAAATAGCGGTGGATGGCGTATGAACAATGAGTTGTTTAAATGTGAAATAACGTGGTTTAGTACACTCCAAAATGCTCATCTATGCATTCAAATATTAGGCTTAAAGAGTGGAAAGAAGGAATAAATATATTTCAAGGAATCCTAAAGTTATTGAATCTTCTTTATAGTCGAATTATTTTTCATGTTTTTGAAGCGATATGATTAATTTTCTTTTCACTACTGTTTAACCTTATATCGCGGAATTCAAAAGGCAAATGAATCTGTTAACGGATGGTTAAAGTAACTGAACATGATCCTTTCAAAATCATTAAGCCTATTCTAGTTCAGACATCGAAAAAAGTTATACATTTAAAATTTGATGCGAATGTTTTGCAAACGACGCCTTCCCAAATAAAAATGCACGGATTAATTAGGCAAATTGGAACCGCGAATTCACCTAATGACGAGATTTTGCGTCTCCTACAGTGGTTCATCGATAAAGTAACCGCAGCAACCTACGATCAAAGCATCCGATATTCCAACGCACATTGTCACCATGGAGATAACAGAACAGTTGTGGGGAACGTGTGTGTGTGAGAGAGAGATAGAGCATTATAACTTTTCCTCTTAAAATATCATAGGTTTCCGAACATATTTGTATAAGAAATTTCACGCGGAATTTTAGAGGGAAAATGTAACAGATAGGGAAGCATATGTTTATAAGTAAGGAAGCCAGTTTCCCTGTACCGCAAATTCCGTAAGCCCTTTAGGATCAGTATTAGCGGTTTCTGTATTAGTGGTTTCCATGTACGCTGTTTAAATATTAGCGGTTCCTAAATCCGTGGTTTACGCGTCCGTCGAGTGCTCTAATGCAAAAGGCAACGATAAATTGCGTTTTTCGCTTCTCATCGGATGGAATAACAAGCCGAAACTCGATAGAGAGAAGAAAAGGAGAAGGGATCGCTTCTCGACAAAGGAAATGTTTTTTAAATGGATTGTGTAACATCATAACTTTGTTGGGAGATGATCTAAAAAAAGAATTAGGTGCACTCTGCGCGATATCATGGACATTGAAGTTGAAAAATTCTAGATTGTTTGAGAGGACAAAGGCGTTGGATGAGCTTACAGAATGGAGATGATCTTTTAACAAAAAAGTTGATAAAAATTACTCTATAAAGCTTCTATAGTTTCAATTAAGTAATGGTGTTACGAAAGGTTATATATATATATATAGGTATTACCTCGAGTAGTATTTAAAATTATCTAGATAGAGAAATGATTTGACTGAAATTAAAAAGGTTTCTTCTTTCTAATCAATTATTTTCATTAAATTTTAGTATAAATTCGTATGATTAACATTAAATCATAGCTGACTCATCTAATAAATAAAGAGAATGAATTTTAGAGATACTTTTCTGGAATTAAATTTCTATTTTTTATGCAAAATCATAAGCGATAACGTACAACAATCTCAACTGCATTCGCCCGGAACACAATGCATCTCTCTTTCATCGAAATTGAACACCGTTTCACCGTAAGGTCTATCATCTTTCGAGCAAGCTCTTGGAATTCAATTTTAACAGATGTATCATAAAGTCTCCGCTTGTGCCTAGAGAGAGAGAGAGCTTAATTCCCTCGTCATCACCACACTTCCTCCGCACACCTTTATCGCTTAAAAACCCGCGTTCGCCACTTCCTCAGCGCTCTAATTATTCCATCTCACACGCCGCTTTCTCCGCAATCCCTTAGATCATCCCTCTCCAAATTTCTGATCCATCTTTTAGGCGCAAAGCCGCCGGCATTCCCGATAAGCGCGCCGGATTCGCACTCCATAAAACGGTGAAGGAGAGGCGCGGATTGGAAAAGAGGATTTCCATTCGGTGGATGGGAAAGGAAAGGGGCTACCATTATAATGGAATCGTCGCCTTGGCGATGAGAGGGGTGAGGGGGAAGGGAAGAGGAGAGACAGTTTTACGCGACCGCTACTTTCCATTTACTGCGAGATGGAGGGAATATTCGCTCCTTAGACAATCGCAATCGCTTTTCGCAAAGTTTCGTTCGAAGCAAGAAGGACGTTTTTTAAACCGGTAACGAAGGTCATTTTTTGGATGACTTTCTGGCGCTGAGTGGTGGGCGAAAGAAAAAAAACCCAACGGTTTGGGCGCCATTTGTAAGGCTGGCTGCAGATGCACACGGCGCATTACCGCGAAAGGGAGAGACGGATGGTTTCCGAGTGGCACCGATGTAAAGCGATCAAACAGAGGTAAGCGGTTTTCTGGGGGAGTTGAGGTTCCTTGGAATGCGGGTCGTGAAAAACAATGGCTGTGCGGTAGGAGGCAAACGACAGCATATTTGGATGATATGGGTATTGGGGAATAAGGGAAAAGGGTCCGGAGAATTGTGGGAAAGATGGAAGAGATGTCGGGGTAGTGCACCGGAAGGGTTGATATATTAGAAGGGAGAATAATTAGAGTGGAATGGAAAGGCGGATAATGAAGGAGGAGCTTAAGAGAGAGGCTCATCGGTTGATGACAATTCCGTCGATAAAAAATAATCTCTCGCACTTGAATGGACGCAGATAGAAGGCCGATTTAAAGCGGCGGTTGATTCGGACAAAGAGGACGGGTTGAGATAAGCAGTGGTCATATTGGAGCAGTTTTAATCCTCGTTTGATATGCGAGGGGTGTGCCGTAGGGCACCGCGTGGCGAGCCTTGCAAATTGCGGTGGTGACGGGATTAGGGCCCCGGGAGTAGCTGACGGTTGCAGGGGCTGCAAATGGAGGGTCGCCATGAAAACGGGATTTTGGGGGAGCTAACATCTTGGGCATAGTTGGTGCCTATTCTAGTTTAGCCATACGGTTGAAAGGATATTCTTTGTAAATATCCTACTTAGCATAGATCAACTAACTAGCGAACTAACTTCCCTATTAGCTCGATAAGACCTTTTAAGCTAAGCAAGGAGTATATTTTTTAATAACTTCTGCACGTTTCTGGTTTCATGTTTAAAGTCAAAGCATACTAAGCTCATTATATAACTTTAGACATAATATCCATACATGACGTTAAAAAATCGACTGATTCAATAGGGTGTGCATAGAAGTGTGTGTATTGTGATTTACAAGCAATAAAGTAGAACTGAATAATGGAATCAAGCGTGACTCATAGATAAATGGAACTCTTATTAAGCTCTAAATTCAAAATATATGAAAATAGATTATAATTAGAATATAGAACCACTATAATGAGAATAACTGCTATAAAGTTTAGATTATCTTAAGATAGGGGAAAGATAGGATAAATCGCAGATCGCATAATCAATAACTCCAGAATAACTTAAGAGTAAAAGGTCACTGTGACTTCATAGAAAAGATAGACCACAAAACCTATGGAAGTTGCAGTCTTTTACAAGCTCCAATAAAAAGATATTTAGCTATAGTTATTGCTATGAATATACTGAAACTTTTACCACGTAATTATTTATAAATATACGTTTTCCTCTCTACAACTACGAATCCTCTACGAGCTACAAATGCAAATGGTTGTCTGATCATCTGTAGATTCATTCGTTTCTTTGTATATTCTTTAATCTCAATTCAGTATAAATTAGGAGGAGAAATTTGTGCTTGTATTGATTGCTGTGGTTCATTACATAATTTGTATAAATCATGAATGACTAAAATGCTAAAAAAGTTGATTTTTAGTTTACAATGCGAAAATGATATGATGAATTTAAAACTCATAGTTCCTTCTCCTTATCAGACACTTTATTATCTCTTAATTTTCGCAAATAGAAGCGAACGGAAGAACTTAATCTCCTCTCGCGATAGGTTTAAAATCAACCTCAACCTCGATATTTGGACTACCGTTTTTTATCTTTCCCTGGCAACGCTCCCTCTCCAAAGAGTTCAAAGAAAGATGGGAGGATTTCAGGCTCCCAGTTGGACTCCCACAAAAACCTCCGCTAAACCCCAATTCTGCACCTCGTGCAGTAGCCCAGGGAGAGAGGGTTGGGGAATTGGAATGCCATGGAAAGTAAAAGATATGGTAGCCAAGTGAAATGTAGCTTACCCACAATGCAATGCCCGAAAATAGATTTATACACGGAAGAATTATTCGATTTAGATAGCAGATTTTCAAGAACGAGTGTTATTGCGTAAAGTAAGGTTTTGTTAACACAAGGAATAGCCAAATACATACGATTATTGAAATTAATATAGTGATAAGTTGATCGAGTTTTCGTAATTTTTGATATTGTAAGTATCCTTAGATGAAATTCTTTTGTTCCATCGATCCTTTAAAAATCACAGTACTGAACTTCTATTTAAACTTTATAGATAAATAAAAGTAGAGCCTTTGTTATCACCTATCAATTTATACTCGTATTATAAAATGGTTTTTGCGAAGTTGAAATAAGAATTATAAAATACGTTGAGACTTCAAGAGCAACGTTTTCATCCAATCAATGTTTAAATATTTTCTTTTCATCAAAATCATAAGTTTATAATGCTTAATGTAATTTGATTGACATTAGTCGATTAGGTCATGAAACTGTTCATATTTCGCAAACCGTAAACACGGCGTTTGACCTCTCGTCATTTACCGAACATCTATCCACAAAATTGCATCGATCATTTTGCGTTGCAAATGCAACCTAATTTCCAGGAGATGGGGAGCATAAAAGTCTTAGGCCATCAACAGCAATCCTAACGCCCGGATTCAGTAATTACCATCGGAATTGCATCTTCATTTCAGTTCATGAGCCGCACATGGCATCACACACATGCATGACCTTCCCGCATCACGCATTTCCCAAAGTTGTCGTTCCGTGCACTATTGGTATTAGATGCAGGGGTGAGAGCATCGCATATCATCCGGGATGAGAGAAAGAGAGATTGCACAGGGACATTATAACCTCCAAGAATCCAACGCACGCAAAAACCCCTTCCACCATTCCATTACGGCTCTACGAATCACAGCATTCCCCGAAGTAAACACGGTTCAGTCGATCGCGGTGGGGGCGTCCGCGGGGAAATCGCCCTATCGTATGTGTATGCATGGAACGAGGGGTGCAGAAGGGTGTGTTAGCGATCGCCCGGTTTTCAGCTGCAGGTGCGGGGGAGTTCCGCCAAGTTTCCCGTTTGCAGACTCTGCAGCTTTTTCTCGGCTGTTGTGCTCTCTTCGCGGGCCAAGTGAGACCCAAGAAGGGAGGGGTTTGTTAGAAAGGGGCTGCCAAAGACAAGAAGGCTCGTTGGGGGAGCTTCGGGGCGGTAAAACAATCTCAAAGTGTGCTAAAGTGGGCGTGCGATCGTGGGTTTTTCTTTTTTTTACCCGCGTGCGAAGGGATTTTTCCGCCCGCGAAAACCGCGATCTCCCGCGGGGATTTATTTTCCGGCGATTTATCCGGCGGCCAAATTTCCTTTTCTCATCCTCGTGAGCGTTGGTTTGGGCGGAAAATGCGCCGCGTTTTGCCGGACCATTTCATCGAGAGGGCTCCATTATTCTCGAAAATTGCTCTAAGTGAAATTGATCTCTCAAAACGCGGACCGGAGCGCAGTTCATTTAATTTGTGGATGTGGTTTCGCAGCCCCGAAATGCCATTGGCAGAACGCCGCGGTCGTATTCTTTGCCCCGATACAAACATTACGAATTGGGGATTCTAGCGATATCTATTACGTAATGCTGTATGCGCTGCATCGCTGTCTACCAGAGGGCAGCGCGATTTATTTTATGCGGCGTTACGACTATGGCGATAGTATGCTTTATGGAGGACGAACCGAATCTATTTCGAGGCGCCGAAGGCTAGCTTGTGACGGCAACGGAATGAAAAAAAGAAAAAAAAACACTTTCCCGAATACGCCGTTCAGGTGGAAATTTTGCACTTTTTACTCTCCGACAAATTGCTCGAGCGTTATCCTAATTAGGCTATTCAATATGCATCAAAGGTTTTCTTCAGAGCGTTTTTATATATCTGCGAAATTATCACTCGGAAAAAATCTCTTTTGGACAATTCAATGCGTCGGCTACGTTCCCTCAAAAGTTGTTTCGCTCTTTACAAACGGGAATTTTTCCTTTCGCAAATGCGGCTGTGAATTTTAGCGCACAGGAATCGTAAGGTCTTTTCATCCTGGAGTCCCCCCCGCCATCGTCCTCCTCCCACCCTTTTGAAGGGAAAAATATCGCAATTTTCGCAGTTATTATTCGCCAAAAGTGTATCAACCAATAAAATGGTGAATTATTTAAAATCGGAGAGACTCCTTTGACTGTGGATTTCCATATTCAATCCATCCAATCTCTTCCACGTTTTGTCACACACCGAGTGTTCCCGACTTGAAAAAACTTCAACTCTCTCTCATGGGTCGCGTTGGGTGGAGGGGGGATGAATGAAAGGAAAATTCGCATTCTCTCTCCTAATCGCCTTTGGTGAAGTGTTTCTCCAACACCGTTCCTCTCACCCATCGTCCCCTTCCTCTTCTGTTGCATGGTTATAATTCATTCTTCAATTAACTCATTCCGGTTCTTCCTTTTTTTCTTCATTACCCAGTCGGCGTAATTCAGTGAGATTTACTGTACCTTCTTGTAACGATTTCTATAAGCTCAATTGATCATAGAGTAAAGAAAATATAATCGACTCTATCTTTTTTGTTTCATAGCAGTTAATTGTTTTTCAAATTAAACATTCGATCTATTTTGTAGCTATTAATCTAATATTCCCTATTCCGTGTAGTTTCATCTTTGACCTCTTCCAAGCCAATTTATATCTTCACACTATTATAAAGTGCTCAGCTACCGAGGAAATAAAGTTTTTGCGGCCCAAATAGTTCTTGGAACGATAGAAAAACATCGTTATCTCGAGAATCGATTCTAAAGTTGAATTTGCATTAGCCTAAAATGACTCATTTGAATTCAGCGCACCCCGGACTCGCTATTAGTGTTTTTCTTCTATATCCTACTTTTGCCCCCCTCGTATCTTTTCCCTGTTTATTCTTTGCGTCTCCAACAACCGTTTCTCTCATAATTTATGCATCTTTATTGCGGGTTGCGTACCAAGATGATGCTCTAGATTGTCATTTCCTCCTCCACCCTTCTCCATCCTAACCTTTCTCTTCTTTTTTTTCCCCTTTTGCACTTCGCAATTCACGCACGAACTGTTCCTCCTCCTCTTTTTTTTACTTTCCCAGTCACTTCCTCAACTCACTCTCTTCCAAAGAGCGCATTATTTTTTATCAAAAATTTCGAACCTTTTTTTTATATATAAATCCCCGCGAACGTGAGCGCCGATTTTAGGGGGGGGCTCTCCCAAAGAAAAACGAATTTATTTCCCCCTTTTGCGAAACCCCTCCTAACACGCATTCATACACAAACACACGCCCTCGCACACATCTACTTTCGTCCCGACGTCTTTTGCCCCTCCCCAAACTCAATCATTTGCAGCCCAAGTTAATCTACCCACTTCCTCTCTTCTTCTTCTTTTCCTGAAAAGGGGTTCTTCCCTCTCTTTGCGCCGACTTTTTCCTCCACCCGCGATTTTTTATCTCTTCCCCTTTTTCCACGTTTTTCCGCTCATTTTACTCCGATGCGCGATCGACCGTTGCCACGAATAATATTTCTCTTTCTTTCCGGTCTTACGTCATGGCCGTGATCCCATTTCCCTTTTCGACATATCCTTGCGAAACGTAAGAGGGCCTCATGAGCTGAAGAGGAAGCTAGAAAGGGTTCTGATGCTTCAAAGGTATTGCACGAGTTTCACAGAGGGTTTCCAGGTATCGGATTCTATTCCCCTCATTGCTCCTCTCTACTTCTTTTGAACATCTCTTGCAGAATACACAGCCGTAGAAATTTCAGACCTCTTTATATAGTCTTTCATTTACGCTAAGCCTATTCATTGATCATTTAAAGATAATAGAAAGAGGAAACTTGGAGAGAAGTTTATACATTCCTCTTTCAGTTGAATGAATGATAAAATATGGAATTTTGTGTTGCATAAGAAGACCGAGAAGAGATGTGAATCTGGTCTGTAAATCTTGGCTCGGAAAAATGATATAATAAAAGTAGAAGATTGATATTCATATAATAGACGTATTTCAGGAAGGCTAGAACACACTTATGAATGCTATCGTAACAGATTAGGGATGAGCTCAAATATAATGACTATTGAATCTAGGTCAATTCTCCTAGCTTTTTTATTTTATTTTGTTTAAGTATTAAGTTTATTTTTTATATTTTCCTTAGTCTAACTGAGAACACAACCATTAGAATAGGTCGTGAAACAATCATCAGCTCTTCATTCGAGCCCAAATAGAAATATTGAGTTCTAAAAAGAAAATTTAATTCATTTGCTGTGAAATTCAGCTCGTTCCAGAAGTATAAGAAATAAAGGAAATGGAAATATAGATCCCTTGACATGATAAGTATTTAACCTACAATTGTGGTAAGAAGTATTCAAGACCCTTTAGCTATTCATTCTTTTTTTTACACTTCTCGTCATCTGTATGTTGACAATTGCGTTAAGGTCTTACTGGTTATACATCCACGTTACAAGGGTCGTTCTGATATATAACTCGGAGGGAACGCACTTTTCCCCTCAATGCCATCCATCAATTTATTCACTCTCGCACCTGCTCGTATAAAGAGCGCATTTCAGACGTCTGCCAATCGTTCCACAGGCCCAGAATCCTTTTCGGCAATAAACGACGTCTCATAGGGCGTGTGTGTGCAGAGAAGCTCTCCCCTTCACCAATAATAAAAAACAGATCCCATTGTTTTGTTAATCACCGCCTGCATAACCTCCAGCTCCTCGTCATTCCGACGATTTCACCACCATTATGGTATCCACAGCGATCTCCCACCCATTCACGCTGCGGTATGCAGAAATCCCTCCCTATCTATCACACCCTCTCCTATTGTCTACCCCCGCCTCTGCACAAGCCGCGTCGACACAACATGAAAGGGGATCTTTCTTTTCATTCTGCCGACCTCTCCATATTCCTCCTCACTTTCATCTTTTCCTCGCCAACTTTCGGTTTCCTCTCATTATTTGGACACAATGCAGCGTTTTTAACACCAAGTTTATCTAAACTCGTTGCCTCTCTTTTTTCAAGAGACGATTTCAAGTTTAATCTTATAGCACGAAGGAAGCTGCCGTTTTTTTGCGAAAAGGAGAAATTATATTTCGAGGATTATTTTTATCAATCCAGCCAATATTTTTCTTTGCGTATTTATCTTAGTAGCTGTAAAAGCTCTTGAATAGTTATGATAGTTGATTTAAATGCACTTTGAGAAGACGTTTTAAGTTTAATAATGATTTTGATAGTTTCTTCACTGCGTATATCACTATTCTAGTCCTCCTGACTCACGATTTTACGTTAGTTTGGTCTGTTCTAAAGCAAAGCATTTAGTCTTATGAAAAGTACGTGTAACTATTTCTAAGGTTAGGTGGCAAAAGGATATGAAATAATATTTTTCCTAACACAAGGAAACTTTGAATTATGAAATAAACACTGCTCTTTATCTATACTTAACATAAATACCCTGAAGGACGTTTTTCAGCGTGTGGCATGGAGCCATGTAGCCATTAATTAACACTATTAACATTATTGTAGCTCTAAATTAACATAGCAAAAATTACTTTCATCACGGTAGAAAGTACTACAGAATTTTTATCTATCCTCATAGTCTCTTTATCAGATTGGAAAAAGCATGTGACAGTTTTTCCTATACATATACTCTTGTGTATCTGATACAGCGTCAATTAACCAAGGCAATGTACTACCACTAAGACGTCAATACTGCGTAATTTTTACTCACACTCGGTACTGTAATCGCTCAGCGCAATAGCACTCATGGATGGGGAATGACCTGAGCAGTCAGTCACCCTTATAAAGGCGTCTTTGGATCAAAATGTCCCTCGAGATGGGGCTCATTCGAGCCACCTCTTTCATCTTGTATCACCTTCCCATTCTTCCCTTCTTCTCGCCCGAAAACCCTTCGGCCTATACCATCGCTCCCCCGCCACAAGTAAGTTTCGGGCTCCGTGCACTTCAAAGTGGAATTCAATTTCACTACCACTTCCATCTTCCAAGGGCTCTCTCCCTCCCTCTCCTAGCCGAGGAGTGTAGGATAGGGGGTGGGGCGGGATTTTTTGTCTACCACGACACCACGGAATTGCGTCGTTCCAACGGTGCACCGCCTTCGGGCTTTTTAGCGCCGGATTCATTTGTTTTCTGTTTTCCGCTCTTTCTCTATCCTTTTGCCGGAGACCACGCCCCGAGTCGTGTGGAGAAGGGGAATCGACAAAAGGGGAAAAGAGAAGTGCGATAGGGAAAGATAGGTCGAGTGATTAATTAACGCCTTTTATTTGGACAAGGGAACAGTCTATTCTTCCGTCCACTGTCTCTTCATTTAATTAGTAATATCGAGAATAGAATTAAGTCGGCGAAGTTGGAGGATTAAGATACTTTTTGGGGCGAAAACCTGCGGTAATTCGGGTGCGGCGAAGATAAGTCTACCGTTGGGAGGCGCTGCAGATAACCGCAGATTATTGATAATCGCGGGTAATGGAGTAGAGGGAGTGTTCGTCGCGAAGAATGTTAAAGCTAAAAGTAGTGCGTGGTTACGATAAAAGGAAAGATGGAAAAAAAACATACTTTACAGTAAACTAAGAGGAGCGAATATCTACCTATTTCTATCTAATAATCAACGATGTCTAATAAAACTCACAGTAATAAAAACCAGCATAATGATTAGAATCAATAGCAGATAGGAAAATTAATCTATTTCATTTGGTAAGTATTGGAACAGAAGTAAATGATCAGTACAATTATCAATCAGGGAGAAATACGATTCAAAATCTGGTTTAACTCATTATAAGTGTTTATCCAAATAGATATAATAATTAAAAGAATGAACAGGTTAGTACACGAGATGTGATATATGCGTGATGAAAGCACATATATTTTTTTAAAGATAGAAGTATAGCATATTTCGCGGACAAAAGAAAGAGAAAGGATGGGATTCGTAGGGGGTGAGAGGATTTGCATAATCCTTCAGAATTTAACTCTTCCATTGAAATGTAACTGATTGGAGGGTTGGATCGGCCCTCTCCCATTTTTCGATCGGAAATACTGTCAAAAGAGAGAACGAAGGGACGAATAGGGGAAAAGATGTGAGGAAAGGACGAAAGGAATAATGAAAGATGGAATACGACGATGGTTATGCTCCGGAATATGGAAATGCTGAGAAGAAATCATAGCAACGGGAGGAGAGTTCTGATGGTGAGGAATCTGAAGGGAAGCTGTGAAGAAGATGGCGAACCAAGTGGATGGGAGTGGGATAAGATTTCTTGCGGATCTTGAAGGAGATAAACTTATCGAAAGAAGGCTTAGAGGGCAAGGGATGTAACAGATGGTCTTACGAGAAACTTTGAATAAAAAGATGCCCGAGATATTGATGAATGGAACGGTCAAAACTATTCACTTGATCTCGAACGAGAAATAGAATCGTCCGTATATTTGGCATCTCACTCCGTATATCATGCCCATTACGATAAAATGAAATAACTTTGCTGAAGATGTTGAAATTCATTATCATTACTGACTAGTTACTTCGAGTCATACGCACGAACAACAAGATGATAAACCATATGATAAAAGTTATTTGAATTTTTGGAGAAGAAGTTTGTATCGCCTTTTTTAAACTTAAGTGCATAGCTATCCACGGGATTAATCACGTAAGATAGTTTCAACAATGAATAGCTCGCTATAAATGATTATGTTATAAACATTCGTACATTGGTTAATTATGAATATCAGTTTCCATCAAGATAAATCTCACGCAATCTCCTTCCGCAAAATAACGACCAATCTGCATCCGTATCGGGGTGTGATTCCGTCTTTTTTGGTCCAGCACATTCCAGCGCAGTCACCTGGCTGCTTATCTGACCCTCTCCGCTTCAGAATTCGAAACCCACTCTCCCAAAATCCTTCCCCTAAAAACACTCGAATTCCCTTATCTCCCTCCCCCCTTCTCCTGAACATTGAGGGAAAGTCAATGGGACATCCAGGGAGACGTTTGGCACAACCCAATGGAAGGATGACGATGGAAATTAAAACTGTAGGACAAAGGAGCTCTGAGGAGGGGAGAGATAAAAAAAGGGATTGTAAGGGAAAGGATGACTGCGATGCGGGGGAATAGATTTTAATATTGCGGGCACTTTGCAACGCGCCCAGATTGGCCAAGGTTTTCGGGAGTTTGAAGGGAGGGTTTGAGGCGTGCTCTCTAAGTAGTTTTTGGGTTGGGTTTTGTAGCTAATGTGACGTGGAGATAACACGGCTGGTCGCCAGGGAAACACTCCCTCTCTTAATGCCCTCACTAAACCTCCTCCATAACTTCCCGGCCGACTTCAATTTCGGTGAAACTATGGAAAGCGACGCTATATCGCGCTCTGGGAAATAAGATATAGACCGAAAAACTTAGCTCTGCGGAGAAAACCATTTGGGGTAAGCGGAAGACGATGAGCGCGGAGGGACACCCTCTATCGTCGGAGTAAAAAATTAAACGACTATCCGAACTGATGTGTGCGATCGCGGAGTCAAATGGCGCGGAATGGAGATTCGAGAAGCCATCCGCTCTAGGGGCTGTATAAAAAAAGGAGCGGATTACAGATATCGAGCGAGGGAATAAATCCATTATTTTGGAGAATCGGAATTATGTCGGAAATATTCCCTTTCTTCTATTTAGAGGTCCTCTCGTGTAGAGGCGAACGCAATGCCACCGCACGGCCGAAGTCTCAAACCGGAAAAAAAGATGAAATTTTGGAGTCCTAGATCGGAAGAATCAAAAATGGAGGAGTAGGGAGAGTGTGGTGTGGCAACGTGCGGAAGAAGTACGACCTCATATCAGCCTTACGGTCGCTCTTATTTCCTCCTCTCTTCAAATCACGTGAATTTAAAGTGTGAACGGCGCCTTTTCCTCGGTCATCGTAACATAAAAGTTTACCGCGCCATTACGCGAAAATAGAATCTGGTTTGGACTATAGCCCATATTGCGGCGACGGCAAAAGATTATTCTTTTTTTTTTCCTCCCGCGAGGATTTCCATTCCCGGGGCGGAAACTGCCGGGTCCCCTTCCCTTTTCCCGTCTTCGCCACGAAAAATAGGGAAAAGAGAAGGTTTATATCTGGAATGAAGCGCGCGGTTTTAATAAGATCTTTCCTCCGACTTTTAATTCGTAATTAAACCGCGAAACAAGATTGATGACGAGTTTTTGGGGGGGGGAGATCGAAGTTGGAGGCTGGGGTAGGCGATGGTGGTGGAGGGTGGTGGAGGAGGGTGGTGGAGGAGGGTGGTGGTGGATGTGGAGGAGATGAATTGGGTAGGAAGAGATGAAATCGAGGAAAGTGAGGGACGTTCAGAGGATCAATCACCCAATCAATCACGCATCGCGTCCTCGTAAAAAAAAAGAGAACACGAATTCATCCGTGGGATAAAACGCGCCCTCTCGTGCCATTCTTTTTCTTTCATAGCCTCTCTCCACTGACAGCGGGAGAGGGAGAGATGGATGTGTGAATCCTCGTTCCGGGGAGAGATGGATAAATGCTTCTTTAAGGACGGGTTTCCACGCGTGGGATGTTGATTCGTTCCTTAAAGTGCATATTGTTCGGTCCAAGTTGCTTTGCGGAGGTGGTTTTGGAATTTGCGTTCGTCATAGGGGAAATATACACACCTCGCTAGTTCCGAGCGAGAATGGATTCGAAACTTGGGAGGATCCACGGAAACGGTTGCTGTGTTACGCTTGAGATACTTATTCGCAGCCTTTTACGGAAATTGAATGAAAAATTTCGTGTTAGGATTAGACTCCACGGTAACTGAATGTATTACACGAAAGAATGGGTTGATAATAGACTTCTGTGAAAGGAAGGATATTATAGACGAGCGATTTCACAGTTTAATTCTCGTATTTCAGCTGATATTTTAATTAAAATTCTACGGTAATCTAACGGATGATACATAGTCAAGGAGTAACATATTGTAAGTAGAATTTAATTTCACAGTCGAGCTTATTCGAATGTATTAATCGAATGAGCTCAACGCGAAATTATGAATTAAATTAATTAATCGATAACATCGTTTTTTTGTATCTCCAGACTTAAGGATAATTCAAGAGTGTTAAAGATTATGAGTATAAACTAAACTGGATTTTATGAGAGCCGCTTCGGTGTTTCGATCCAAAAATACTCTGTTGCTCTTTGCATCTCAAACACTAGGAGATGTTTCCGATCGAACCGGCCATCGTTCTAGAATAACAGAATATTTCAAATGTCGAGGCTTAGGATGCGATGGGCGGTTTACATTCTAGTGCAGTCACTTTGTGCACGGGCACAATCACACTTAGTAACACCGGATAGTATCCAGTGTGTGTTAGCATATGCATTACCGACGCTCGATAAAAAAGAGAGATTGGAACGGCCACTTTGGTTCTAGAATGGAACAGTAGGCGCCTTGTGGAGTGGTGGATATAAAGGAGAAAAGCTACTCTCTCTCTCCCTGCGCTATCACACTTCCGTTTCTCCTCTGAGGTCATCAAGAAAAAATAGCCAATTTCTTTACATGGCAGAACATCTATAAAATAAGGATCCGTGTGTTTTTTTTTCGAATATCAAATAAAGATTGATTCTTAGTAATGAGATTTCATGGTGCGATGCGAAGGAGTGGTTCCGGATTTGTAATAAGCTGCTTCTACAGCAGAGCTTCAATATAAGCCGCACCAATATATATAATGAATCGTTTGTGATCGCAATGATTCAAACGAAGAATGAATGAAAATAATAATTATTTAAAACGTGATGGAAAAACTTCAAGGTAGGACCACGATTGTGATTTTAATAATATATTGGACAGAACAATTGATTCGACTTAAGACAAAGAAGTATACCCATAAGAATAAGTCATGAACACACTTTCACACATTACACGTACTTACGAAATACAATAACGAATTCATATCATATATGAAAAAACTTCAATTTCATCGAAATAATTTATCGAAGGAATGTTCATAAATTAATAAATAAATATCTTCTGTCGCTATTCCTTTATATTGCAGCAAAACTAAGTTTAAATATCCTTTTAAAATTTTCAAGAGAAATAAATTTATGTTTTTGGTGCGCAAGGTGTAATATAACAATCCATTTTCTTAATGGAATTGAAAACGACTTATAAAAGAAGGAATTAAACGTAAGGCGTGAAATAGGCAATCTGTAAATATCCTTACCTTTACTAGTTCCGTCGGGACCTCTCAAAATAGTGCACTCTTCAATTGATCCAAAAGGCGCGAACAGCTGACGGACATCCTCTTCTGTTTGTTGCTTACTCAGCATACCCACGAAAAGTTTTCTGTCTTCTGAAAGGAAACGGTGACACAAGGGTCAAGTCATGGAAACACTTTCAACTGTTTTCAATGTTTTTCTTTTCAAAGCTTCAAAAGAAGTGCAGATTTGTTCAAGTGAAACGGTCAAAAATACACACATATTAAAAAAATAAACTGTTGCACGGAAACGACTAAATCAAATCTCAAGTCTGCACGCATTCTGCTTCTCGAACGCACTCAAAAAAAAAATGGAAGAACGAACGTAAAAAAAGATCATGAACATGCACAAGATAAAGTGGCATGCAAATCTGCGTTAAATTGTACGAGATAATGTAGCGTTTACGTGAAATTCGTGTTGGGAATATATTTTTTGGTGTTAATATCTTTTTATTTTTTTTTGATAGATGAAAAAGGTGCGGTTCACAGAAAAATGAACTACATCTTCTTGAAAGAGCTGTTTGATATGATAGAGACATAGCGCTGAGAATTGATTTTTCTTGGCTTTAGCCAAGAGCTCCGTTTTGAACAAAGATAACCAATAATGATCAGAAAAAAATGCAATCATGAATCAAGCGATGGTTTTACGCTAACATCCAAGCGTTATGAATAATTTGATATGATTGGCAAAGAAAATTAGAGCATTAAACTCTAAAATACAGGAAATATAAATAGAAATAGAGCGTTATCGTAAAAACGATCGGCAAGAAATAAATCTCCTTTTAAAGAAGCTATTAAAAATGAAATTCGGTAAATAAGTAATCGAACATAGAATTGAAGAAATTGCATTTGAAAAACTTCCGTGTCTTCCTTAAACAGACTGAAATATATTTGCGAATATAAAAAAGAAAAAATTCTAAAAAATAAGCTCAATGATTGAAAAATACCAATGATGGTAAATATAAAAAATACCGAAAGAAAACTGCGGAAAACCATGTATAGAATATGTCTGATAATGAGAGCCAGAAAGCGATGATCGGAAAGGCTATGAGTGAAAGATTGAGCATTAGAATGAAGAGGATGCAAAACAACCCTCAATGAATGATTCGCAAAGATGGCGATGCAACGGAAGAGTCGTTCGCGGAATCTGTTCGGAAACGGAATGATACGTATAAAAGGGATGGAGAAAGAGAAAGAGAAAGAAGATTATGGTTGTAAAGTGGAAACGTATACAATGATCCACGTGTCTGTGTATCGTATGGAGCAAATTACTTCGTCAACACACAATAATTAGTGACAAACACGAAGGTGCATACAAATTAGTTGATAGAGTGAGACACTCTCTTGGATGCACGTCTCCTACGACCGTCCGGCCTTCGATGGAGGGTCTTTCCGGAGCATAGAGATGAAAATGCAGGAGAAGTTTAGAGATGAGTGGCAAATGGATGGAGAAGAGATGGTGAAGATTTGATGTGGGAGAAAATGGAAGTTGGCGAGCGAAAAAAACACCTTGGGCTGGAGAAAGGAAGGAAAAGTTGTTGAGTGAACGAGAGAGAAAGATATCACTTGAAGATTGAATGGAGATGATAAAAGAGGGATAGGTGAGGATGGATGTTCTCGTGGAGATGCAATGAGATGGGAGGTAAGAGTGAAAGTGCAAACGAGTGAAGTAGGTAAAGAGGATGTGGAATACGGTCCGAAGGGGGATAAAGATGGCACGATGCATGTGAATGAAGCAAACGTTGTGGAAATGGAGGGAGGAAAATGATTCGAACGTTTATTTCTTTGACTATCGCACGTAAATGGATCTGGAGAGAAAACGTCGCTTGGCAACCGGAGCGAAATTTTAAGAAAAAAAACCAAACAGAACGGGATGAAAATGCCGAGACTAAAAGCTACGTCTTTTTTTTAATTTGAAAGTCGAATCTAGTTCCGATGCTAGTCACGAGCTATTTTATTTTCACTTGAGTTCATTCCTTGAGAGTAAGTAAATATTTCACTAGAGCGCAAAAGGAAAATAATAAAAATTTTTGAGGAAATAAAGAAGGTTGAGAACGGATCGAAAGTACAATGAAGACGAAGATACGACATTTAGGGTGCAACAAAGAGCTGAGACAGCAAAGTAAGACGTGAAGAACGATGAAGGATGAAAGTGGGATGTGGGGAAGAAGTTTGATGGAAAAGCGAAAAACAGATATCTCGTTGGAAATTGGACAGTGGTGTGTGTGGAAGGAGATGAAATTGTCTTGTGAAAAACGACGGGAAGTGACGTAAGGGAAAGCTAGGTTTTCCGAAGATGGGAAGGGCAGCGGGAGTCGTTGGCGCGAGGCGAATGATACGTCGCCCATTAGCAAGTGCAAACATTGCAAGAGGCTGGATTGAGGAGAGCCACTGGGGAATGCCGTCGTTCGCCGAATAAACATACACCTCATTAGCCCCTTACGCCCAGTGACCGCTGTTCCTCTCTATAACCTCATCTCCTGGTTCCCCCGCGAGACGCCCAAATGCAAAACATATTTGTTTTTATAATGTCGCGGATTGTTTGCTCCCAGGGCGGTCCCGCTTTTTTCCAATTCGTCGGATTAAAACAAACACACACTCGGATGGTTGTTTAACTCCTTCCGCGAAATTTAATTAATCGGCGCTTCCGTTACCTAAAAATGTTTTGTTGTCGGGAAGGTGTCCCGAGGATCAAACATTTAAAATTTGTTTGCCTCTCTCTCTAATTCCCGCCTCGGATTGTTTTAAGGGTGACGGATGACAGAAAGGTCGAGAATGCTGCTGAGGGAGATAGTGGTCGAAAGGCAAACAGACCGAATGTAATTATTAGGGACAGTGAATAGATGCTGAATAGAGAATGACGCGTGTAAAACTCGGACGAGAGGAAGGGAGAAATAGGACCGTATAAGGTTGCTGTGCACTTACTTGAAAGGTTGCTTAGATACACTACGGCAACGGCAAGAAACGATTATTTATCTCGTAGACTTGGTGACTTTTGCTATCAAACGATTGAAAGCTTACTTTAGTGATTATGACGACTACAATATAAGGTATTACTCAAATCATAAATGCCTTTAGCTAAATATAAATGTAATAACCTGGGAGAATCCTATCGCTATCATAGCATTTCAGTTAACGGAAAATATATCTTTTTCGAGTTTAACTTTTTAATTTTTATAACAGAGTAAAAACTGTAGTTTAAGTAATGATTCAAGTCACCTTTCACTAGCATTTGATACAGGCATCAGGAAATAACTTTCCATCTATAACCTTCGCAACGTAACTATGAAACTGTACGCGGTTAAGTATCTTCATCAAAAGTAAAGTAAAACCTTTAGGCAGAAATTTTAGAAGACAATGAGGTATCGATACAGAAAGCTATTTATATTCTCATTTTAAAACTTCTTAGATTCAGCATCGATTGAATAGAAGAGGATTTTTGTAGCTTAAAATTTTAAGAGTCATCGACAAAAGAGAAGTGAAATGTCAAGTGAAGGGGTCATTTGGAGCTGGAATCGGTTTAACAGCATCTCCACTGTACCGAGGAGAGATGTGTTTTGAAATATGGAGCCCAATTTGGGATTCTTTCGCTACACTCCCTGGACGACTCGCTTGACCCCCCTCGTGGGAAATTCTTTGCTTTCCCCACACGAGGACATCAATTATTTTTCCGTGTGCTCTTCTACGCTTTCGTACTTCGGAGGGATCGAGCGGCGATTAATTAGACGGAGCGCGAAAAATTTCCGCATGAAGTCATATAATGAGTTTCGGTGTACAAATCAGCGAGCGAAAATGAGATGGCGAGGTATGAACATGGGTAAACGTTGATGAATAAATTCATGAATTATGTACTCGAGTAATGATAGCCTGTTTACATTATGTTATGAGGTTAATGATGAAACCATGCGTTCACATATATAAATTTGAGTAAAAAGGGAAAATATTACAGATATCGTTGTCAGATGTGACGAAGTATACGACAAAGCATCTAAAAACCCTAAAAAGTACAACATTTAAGCTATCTAAAAAACTTATAAGTAATAATGGGATGTAAACAGCAAAGGAACATTAGCTAAAATTTACGTGGGCAGGGGATTCTTTTGTGAGGAAGTATTCAAGTATTTTTTTTTTAAGGATTGGCATTAAAAGTCATATTTTTTTCAGCAATGCTGCTAGGAAAGGCGTTAGGATTTCTTTTTAAAAACAAATGACGGAAATTTTTTTAAACAAAGATACCGCGATAAAAAATGAAAGCTTGAGAAAAAAACCATGTCTTTCGCTTTTAAGTGCAACACAAGGAGGGTTTAGTGTACGCGAAAAGAGACAATCAGCGGAGACAACACTAGACGACACACAAATAAACAACAAATACAACAGAGAGACTAATACTCACACACGCACACACAATACACACGCAAGGCATGTGACAGAAACACAAGTGGTGAGTGAGAAAGAGAGAGGGGAAAAGGTTTTTTTTTTAAAGCCATGGAAGAGAGAGAGAAATAAAAAAGCGTTTTACAACAAATGTGGGATGGAAAGAATAAAGTTTGGGAACCAAAAGAGAGACTGGAATAGTGTGTGTGATTGATATGAAATGGAGCGTGGTTTCAGATGGTGCGATAGGGAGATGGAAAAGAGGATTCGGCGGAAAGAAGATTGATTAAATTGAGGTGCTATTAATCAAGAGAAGAATAGAGTGAATGGAGGTATGCAAGAGTGGTTTACACGGCTGCGTGCGATATTGATGTCGGATCAAGGGTTTTGTTTGCGAATTTTTTTTCACGTTTCGGTCATTTTTTTTTCGGTGTAAAATGCCATTGTATACGTTTTTTAAAAGTTGATGGATTTTTGTTCTCGCTTTTCGTGTTGAGAAATATGTGGTCGGATGATGTTTCCTAGGTAATTATAGCGACAGAGATGTAGAGAAGTTTTTATAAGAAGAGAGAAAAAAATCGGAATCTGCTTCCATTTCAACATTGCAAGGGATTTTTTACTTGCTGTGTTTTCATATCCTCAGCTTATAAGAGCTAGATAATGAAGGTACTGTTACACAAAGTATTTCAGTTCCTGCGTTGCAAATTCATTGTAGGTTGTATCGGGAACTTAGTGATTCATCATTTGTCTTTCAATTTTGTGATTCATCACGTTATCAACATATATTCTGCATCTTTCAAAGGCAGCCTATGCATAACTTATATAATTTTGTCTGACTGAAATGTAACTGTGGAAATATTCAGTTTGATAGTGCGGCGTTCGAATACTGAGTAGTAGGTATCATAGTGAGGGAATCGTTAAGGTTCTTGTTTATGACAACCAAAATAGTTGCTAGGGATCGTGATCAATGTCTATGAACTGAAGTGGACGAGTATTTGAATGGTTGTGAATCAGAGAAGATCAGTTTGGCTTATTTGCACACCAATGTCTTGGGTGCGCTTAAAAAAGAAGTATTTATCTGAAGGCGATGGATACAAAAAAGGCCAGAGCGGCAAAGAGACGAAGCGGTTGTATATATTCGAAGCAAAAGAAGGGAGAGCGAGAAAACCCGACGTTTGAGATGTGGATGTCTTTTGGACAATTGGAAACGAGAGCAAGGATTCGCAGAAGAGAAAAAAGAAGAAAACCCGAACAGAAGGAATCGCCCCAAGAAGAGGCAGCAATCATATAGATTGGCGTTGCAGAGAAGTTTGGAGACGAAAGGAAAAAAAATCGGGAGATCTGAAGCTGGGGGTTTTTCTTTGTGCGGGAAGGTGTCGGGGGTTAGACTATGAGGATGGCTTAAAAAGGAAGACAAAAAGTGTGCGAAAAAAAGGGGGGGTGGAACTAGAAGAAGAGGTTAAAACTGGTGTTGCGGGGGGCGTGGGACTTTTTAAGGTGGTGGAAGAGGGGGTGGGTGGAAGCGGGATTACAAGGTTGAACTCGAGCCAACTAGCTATGTCTTCCGGGGATACTTAGGATTTACCTGGAGGGCGGCTCTTTAGTTTCTTTGCGCGCCTCTCACCCTCTCAAATGCCTTACAACCTCTCTTATTTCGAGTCTACCTCCAGAGACCACGTCCGCTTCGTCCGTCCCCCCCGCTGTCTGGAACAAACACAGAAGAGTGCCTTTGGACGAAAATGGCAAAACAGAGAGAGAGCTTTCCACGCGGTCATCGAGAAGAACTGGAGAAACAACACTCGAAAAAAAGGGTGCACCCTGATCGGCTTCGCTCAACGGTTTTTTTTTACACTCAGGATCACCTTTTTTTTACTTTTCGCGATCGCAACGGGAGATTCCGTGTGCGTGCAGGCGAGAAATGGATTAATCGCGAACGGGAGGTTGCGTCGAAAAGAGAGGACACTGCAAATTGACTCGAACAATATCATTAACTTTTCCGAGAATCAAAGCAATCTACAGGCTCTCTATTTGAGATTACGTTATTATTTGAGAGAGACAACTGACAACCGAAAATCAGTAAACCGACCGTTGAATTTAAGGTTTGAGGTACAAGATACGAATATATATCACAATGCATATACAACTCATGATATTATTCATTAACTTAATTCTAAAAAAAAGAGTCATGCAGGATTAAATTCAAAAAGTCATATAATCAGATATCTTGAAACATCACAACGCTCTCAGTTCGTACGTAAACGATCATGGTTATATCATTAATTTAAATAACCCTTTGAGATTAAAACACATTCGTCTATAAGAGTGGAGTTTTCCTGAAATGAAAAAGGCATTAGAACTTCACATTAAAGGCCAATTGGTGTTTGATATTTGGCACACCAATGAAAAGGCAATGTACAGGCAAAATGAAACCATCAAAGTTATTTTCACATATGAAATTCCATACTTCATGCTCAATAAATCCAGAGACTCAAAATCTGATTTTCATTGGAAAACTCACTGAAACAAAGGACATTAAAGGAGTTATTGATTCATACAATTCATGGATTTATCCACGAAACACTCATATTATGTTCCGTCGTTTGGTTGGAAATAGTTCCAACGAATGGATTCGAAATGATGGCATGTAAAATGCTGGAATGCAACCAATGGATGTTTAATGTGTCATAAACACGATAATTGTCAATTACTCCGTTAGGCTAAAAAGAACGAGCGTACCGTGATCAACGAATCGTGAAGTAGCATTTACCTCGTTTTCAACTGGTCGAATCGCGCGTTCCTTAAGGCTAATTACATTTTATCAATACAGAACGCTTCGGTGAACAATTTCAATCCAAAATTAGCGCCAAAAGGCAGTTGGATGAAACAGAAATTTTAACAAGGGGTCGCGAGGAAATTAAATTATCATAAAGGACGAAAAAGAAAATATGAATTAAAAAGGATGTAAAAATAAGATTTTGAGGTGGAAGGAGGGGAAGGGGGAGGGACGTTCGATTTGGTGGGGACTTCATTTTTGGAAAGAGAGAAAGAATTCAACCAGAGCCATTTAATTCCAAAAAATCTGTTCCCGAAAGGTTGATTCAAAGTTAACGTTACAATTTAGCTTCATAATCATGAGAATAAACGCCTTTGAAAAGAAAAATTTTCGATCTAAATGCTTGGTATAAGGGATTTCTCAAAGTACTTTAATATAACGCAGACACGTTTTGTTTGATTATCGAAATGTAATGACGTACTTAATTATTAGAAGGGATTCTCTGGAGAGTAGTTTACGATTAGTAGTTTACTAGTTTGATAGTTTATTGGGTTATTTATTTATATACTAAATTTAGTAAGACTCAATACATAAAAAGGAAGGCGGCATAAGGACGTATACGTAGTTAAAAACTAGAATATTGATTGGAAAACCTATTCCATTAAATAAATTATCTTAGTGGGACTCCTCTTTTTGCTTTGTTTTAGGATTGAAAAATCTTTATCCTACTATTTCCAAGATGCTAAATAGATGCGGAATAAATAATGTAGATAGATCTTTGGACCCATCCTCAACGTAGGCGCTCTTCAGTAGATGTGCATTTTTGGGTTAACAATAGAGAGAGAAGGTACGTTCTATTGCTGAGAGGAGGTGGTGGGGGGAAAGCCTCTAGAGCTGCGGTCTCGAGATGGTTCTCTGGTACGGATGTGTTGCAGACGAAGTTATACGGAGGCGAACCACAAACCCGGAAGTTCAACTCTCCCTCTACCGCATCTGCCACATTCGAGGCGAACCGTGGAAGATGGCAGCAACTTGAGGACGTCAACAAGTCGCAATATTCCTGGGAATCGCAATTATTTCGATGGGTTCACCTTGGATGAGATAAACTGGCAGTCAGCCAAATCCCATTCGAAGAAATCCGAAGCTCCGAGAATGCGGTGCATCCAAAAACCTTTCGCCGGTGACCCTTAAACGTCATCCGAGCTCTTGAACTCCAATGGGGATCTTAGATAATGGAAGAGGGAAATTGTAATTCGAGGGCTTTTAAAGCGAGTTGCTATTTTTATCCGCTTTTCCTCTTTAGCTAAAAGCAATCTTGCTGCCCTACTTTTCTCGACCGAAATGAATGCGATATGAAATAGGGTGGTTTATTCTAGTCAAATTGCATATTCGAGCAGAAGGGGGGGTGTAATGATACGACTGCTTCTTGGATGACATCTTCAATTGCTGCATACTTTATTCTTTCTTTTAATTTTTGATATTTTCAATAAAAATGTTTATCTAATGTATTTCACTATGTTAATAGATGTTTATCAAAAGTTAATAATCAGTCTTTGATCGACGTATCTGAATAAGTGGTAATATAATACTAGAAACTAGGGCAATAAACAGCTTTAAAATGACAATCTATATATCTAAGGTAATAATCTGTTTTTATCATCGTATTTCCCATAAAGCCTTTTCTGCTCAAAAATTTCCAAGCCAATTTAACTTTATTAGGCTTTACTCCCTAATCATTAGTCACTCACTCTCGCCATTGTTTGTTATTATTCCCCCAATAATTAGTCAACGCCTATTCTTTGTATAGAAGACGAATAAACACGAAAATGCTTTCCTTTTCCTTCCAATTCAGTCTCAATCCTTATGTAATGCGCAGTATCACACAATTTAAACTTTACGTCTTTGTACGCATACTCGTGTGCTGTAAGTTAGAATTCGAATCTAAACTTGATAAATCTTCCCAAATGAGTGAACAAAACCAGCGCTTGATGCGATAGCTTTATAGAGACTTTATAAGTAATCAGTATATAAGATTCATGACACTTTATACACGGGACACGGATATATTTCCATATTTTATAATCTTCAAAATCAATTAGCGGTAGAAGAAATATATGGGATGGATATGGTTCATACCATTCAATTTAACCTCCGATGTGGTTGAACGTATTTAATCTCCATATTCCTAAATACGCTTCTCGTGGCAGCATTTCTGCTCGAAAACTTCGTTGAGAACGCCTCTTTCCCTTATTAATCAACATGCACTCCTTTAAGGCGGAATTGGAATCCGTCGCATTAGCTCGCTGAGACTATGAACGGAAAATTTCCGTTTCTAAATAGAACCCCCTCCTCTCCGCTCTGCATCTCCGCATGACTCACTCGCTCGGCGGGTTGAGGCGCTTCAAGGCGAAGCGATCGCCTGTTACGCAAGACAGTGAAAAGTGTGCCGGTGGGAAGAAGAAGAGCTATGACTAATGCATCCAAATTGCTCCTCCCGAACTAATCTCGCGCAGAGCAAGTGATAATCCGATTAACGGAAATGAGGGAAAAATTACACGACTGGAATTTTTGAAACTTTAAAATAGCGAAGTGGTTTTTGAAACGATGCGTTCGAAACTTATTTTAAGATTGATTATATGTAGTTGAATCGAGAGATAATTTTCCGTGAAACGAGTAACATATTGTAATGATAATGCGTGTAATATTCCCTTATATCAAACTGGTAAATTTAAATATAATTCTTTTTTCGCTTCTAAAACTTGGACGTAATTAAATCTAGAAGAAAATTGCAAATAAGTTAGATGACTATCTCATGATACAATGTACCCAAATATTGCGAGTATTCACTCACACTTTAGAACCAAAAACCTTTTAAAATAAAAATTCCTTTGACGCCTTCGAGGCAATTAATCAATTTCATTTTACATATATAACTTTTAACGTAAAATAATCATCGTGTTTCGTGACGTAGTAATACCTCAAAGCGAAATTGATATCCAAAGGGATTATATGACGGGAAGAAAAATCGCATTTGCTATGCTTCGCTGGAAAACTTTGAAATTAGACGAGGATACTCGAACAAATTACTTTTGGGCTCTCGAATATGCGGGAAAAAACTCGGTGAGAAGCCGTGATTAAGTAGTTATCGATGAGCGAAGCGCATCGTTGGGTATTGCTTCTGTGCGAAGAAGAAGAAGAAGGGATTGGGTGGAACACTCGGTGCGCCTTCCGAAGCATTTATTAAAGCGAGAAGGAGTGGGGTAAGGAGAGATAAGGGAGAGACATTAGTGGAACGAAGTGGAAGGGATCGAGAAGGGGCCAAGCAGATATAAATTAACGTAAATTGGAATTAGCGAGTCCTGCACACTCGAATGGGGAGGCGCGCGGGTGGTGGTGGTGAACGAGGCACTTACGATTAACAAGAGTCGGCTCAAATGATGGCGGGAGTTTAACGTATCGTCTCGTCAAAAGTGGAGAAGACGGAAAGTTCCCGTATAAATATTATTTTAATGTCCCGAACGGAATGGGCATCGTTCGGATCCAACGTTATCTTTTCCTCCAAGACGGAGTTTGCCATCGTCGCAAGTTCGCAGAACGGCGCTCTCTTAGCGCGGTCGACGAAAGTGAAATTCGCGAATATATACTTGAGTTAATCTCCGATGATTATCGGGGCTTAATGTGGAAAGGAGTTCCTCGGGAAAAGGGCGAATTCAGCTTCTTGGGGAAGTGGATGTCACCCATACGGGTCGATGAGATAGTTGATCTACGTCTAGCCTTGTTTACATATTTGTAATATAATTGAAGGCTAAAGGGAAAATTCTCTTTTCAGAAAGTATGGGAATTGAAATCATTCATATACAGATCCAAGGAATCTCTAGAATGTGATGGTATTTCTGAAGACATACATACAGATTGCATATGTTGCTTATGCTAGACCAATATCTACAAGTTATTATAGGTTATAAGACATTTTAGGATTTATAACTAGACGGAAAATCACGCGAGCATTTATGAAATCGAATGGATAAATGTTATAATTTATTAACATAATCTCTTCTTTTATTCGAAAATATTTATTAAACAAATATACCGCATTAAAATTCAGTTTCAAATGAAACTCATAAATCATCCAATTCCAACAATCGGTTGAACGCAGCTTAGTACGTGTAAACGCAGTCTGTCTGAATTTCTTTACGATTCGAAAAAAGTTTGTCGCGTCGCTTATTAAACACCCTTTAATCCATAAAAACACACAACCGATAAATATTCAACGAAAGACGGGCAAAAGGACGCGCTTCGAGGCGAAATCCTTGTTTCTTTTTTTTTTTTAGAGGACGACGTGCAAAAGAATGCCTAAGTAATTGGCGGAGAGGAATCTGGAATGAGTGGCACAACAGTAAAAGAGAACCTCTTGTCTATCGTGTGAGGAGAAACTACGTCGGAGGCAGATTATGGGCTCCCGCGGGAAAGGATGATAGGGGGCAGAGCGGTCGCTCTCGAGAGGGTAATAAGCGATCTTGGCGAGGCACGCGATAGAGGGATTTTCCAGGAGAAGAAAAAGGAGGAGGAGAGAGGTCCAAAAGAAAAAGCCACGGAATAAAACTAAGGTTAGCGATCAAAGAGGGCGACACTGGCGAAAGAGAGAGAGGCAAGATAGAGAGCTTAGTATTTCCACCGCATCGCACAAGTTAGGACCTCGAGGATCCATCATCTTATTCCTCCGAAAATCTTCAACCGAAACATGCGCTAAGTGGAGCCAATCGACGACTCCTCCTCAAACCCCATCCACCCGAATGATTAGCCAACTTCCAACAGTAATGAGAACTATTCTCTACGAGGGAATTCTTATCCCCCCCTTTTTCCGAACATCGTTTCCCCTCAGTACCAAAAGTCAGCGGGAGAAATTCCTACATATTAAGCCAAAGTGGATTTTAAGCGTGAATTGCTAATGAGAAGTTCCGCCCGTTGAAGCACTCCAAAGAGAGGGGAATTCGAGAGGATGAGTTGATTTGGAGGAAAGGAGATGCTTTGGCTACGAGAAATTAAAGGGATCGGATGAGTCAAAAGGAATATAAAGAGGGAAGTTTGTGATGGGAGCGCGCGCAGAAAAAAAAAGAATTAGAAAATTTGCAAAAGCGGGTAACGAGTGTTTCGCCCTCAAACTGTTCGAGGTGAAATTGAATGAAGGGCGGTCTTCCTGTGGATGATAGCGCCTCTTGAGGAAGTTATGCGAAACACCGCTCCTGATATGATTTTTGTTTTCTACTAGGGCAACGCTCTCGAGATCGTTACGTCAATGATCGAGTTTGTGTGCGTTGATATATAGTAAATTGAAAATAGTTACAATAGATTGAAAGAGGAAAATATACTTTAATTTGTAATCTGATTATTATATTTTGAGGATATATTGATGTTCATCTATCATTGCTCACTCTAATAAATAATAAATGTTTCATGTTTCTGAATAAAAATAAATGCTAACAGCGTCATATAAACATATAGAATACAGTAAAATGTTTTTTATATGTTTACATACTTGACAGGACTTAAATTTTAGGGAAATAATCGAATATCGATTTATCCAATGCACGAAGAATAAATATGAATAGTTGTTTGCTTAAAACATTAATTTCATGTCTTTTGCTTGACCCACCATCTTTAATCTTTCTTACTGAAGAGTTCTACACAGTACGCTTGAAACAATACAAATTAATATAATATTCATAGCATTAAATAATCAAGAAATCATTTTCGGTAATAGAAAAAATTAATCCTTAAAAGTCTGGAAATAGCATCAAATAAATTCAACGAAAGGATTCCTCCTGAAAATGATTCAATCTAAATTTTTTAGCGCGAAGATTGGACTTTTTTCTCATCTCCTTTAAAAGAGTTCGCTATAGAACATAATGAGTTAGAGAAAAAATTGTATATCGAGAATACGCCCGCTTCCCGAACACGTAGACCTGTTTTCGAAAGACCTTTTCCCTCTAATTTCTGTTTTCTTTTTTTTTCCCGATCCATTTTTCCTCTGTTACCATTCACCACCCCTCTTAAACACCTCCCCCTCCCCCTGCATTCCTTCTCCGATATTTTCTACTAATTCTGAAAAGGCCTCTTTCATCGGGACTTTGCATGCAGTCTGGTCAGGACGTATTTTCCCCTCCCCTCTTACACGACACAGCTTTCATCCTCCCAGTACATAATTATCTGCTCTGCCGATGACATGGCAAAGACGGAATGGTAATTAGTAGGCATACGGTGGCGGGGGAGAGCAATGAGGAGGGAGTTTAACGGATAGGCCGCTCCGAAACCGATGAAGTTCGCCAAAAAATGTAGAGAATAATGATTGCGAGGGAAAGGAAAAGGAGTAAAAAGGAGAAGGGGGGAACAGAAGAAAATACAGCGACCAGAAATCGGTGTGCGAAAGGGAGAGGAATGAGAAAAAAATACGAGAAAGAAACTCGGGATGGAATCTGAGAAGGTAGAGAAAGTGCTTTCTCCGAGCTAGTAAACGCGGTATTTTGGAAAAAAATCTTTCTAGGTTATCGTAAATTTTTTTGCAGCACGCGGAGTCGACGGTGAGGAAAAAAACGTCTTTTATATACTATCGATAAGGGATATGGCGGGCGTTTATTCGAAATGAGATTTTCGTTCCGAAAACAGACGCCTAAACACGAAATGCATCCGCGTTGAGATGCCATGGAAACAGAAGCACTTGCGATACTACTATAAAAAAAGGAACGCCCCGTCGCGATAGAGAGAGCATAAAAAAAACTCAAGAAGCACGGCGTTGAAACTTTGGCAAAGTTAAAAAATAGAAAACTCCTTCGACCGATGTAACGGAGACACATTTTCGTTTCGGCAGCGTAATCTGTCAGCTGCAGGTTTCTCGCTCCCGGAGTCACGAGTAAAAAAAAATACGACGAGAAAATGAAAGAAATTCCTTTTGAGGATCCACTTTCAGACACAATACTGCCGATATAACGGATGCGTATACGCTTCAACATCCACGGCGCGTGATGCCGAGCGTTTTCTCTTTCCTACGGGGTTTTTTTGGGAAAAACTCCTTTTAAAGTTCTCCGTCACGCCCTCTGGAACTCCCGCCGAGATGCCCCGAACACCCGCCCCAAACTTCCTCCCTCGGATACGTCACCTGCATACCGCCAACCGTCAAAGGCCACACCTCCTACGACACTATCTCACGAAACTGTGAGTGCGAGCCTTTCTCCGAAAGAGATGGATGGACGGCGAGAGAGTGATGGCCGGAATCGCAAGTCGTGCAGATGAAAGGGGAGTGGTTACTTGAGCTTCTCTACCGCTGTTACATATGGAACGAATACGTTATAAACCTGCGATGATAAGATTGACGTCGCATCATTCACGATTCTTAAGTTTTGTTTATATTTTCTTTATATCCTCTTCAAGTGATAGTACTTTGCCAGAGATAAGAACTGCCCGTATTTTTACGTCGAACAACTATGTTAAACGAAAGCCAGTATGATCATGTGCGTAATACGTATATCCTCCGAAATAAAATTTCGTTTGACTAAGAATATCTTTGATATTTGGTTTGATAATGATTACTGAAATAAAGTAATATTGTTATGCTTCCAGTTTTCCCAATTGCTTATTATCCTACAAACACTACATCAAAGTATTTACTCAGGATTGTAATCTTCAATCACAAAAACATTATGAGTTTCAATTTTATATTCAATTCCCTCCCATCAAGTACATTAATTTGCTTGAACATTATGCCCATATGAAGCTAATTAACCTTTAACCTTTGAAATTCAATCAAAATATGCCGATACCAGCTGTGCACATGCGCTATGTAATCGGGATCGAATTAGATGAAACAGATTGACTGAAACTTCTTGAAACTCTTTGAAAACTTAAGAGCTTTCCTAATTGCTCTGTGGAATCACTTTCGCCGATCACGAATTCTTCTTTCCGAAACGAGTTCTCAAATTACTTGTGGGGAAATTTAAATACACGAACTCAGTACCACTTCCCTTCTTTCACTAGGAATCTTTGAAGTTTCATCTACGAAATGTACGCATTACCATTATTGATGTAATATAGCCGTTATTTTAAGAAATGAGGTAACACATACAAATTTACCGACTTCTCATAGTGCTATAAAGAAGTGTACGAGCAAAGTTGGGTAACGAATTCTCGGTGGGAAATCCCGATCACGCATTTTCCCCCCTTCTGGTCCTTATACCACCATTTCGAACAACAGTGGACCGTCACGTTCGAATTGTAAGTTGAATGCGAAACGGCTCGAGTTCTGTCCGATTTATCGCACGCCTCCGCAGATGGCGCTCTTCACACGGCCCTGTTTACTCTCGTGCGTACCAACCTCCCTTTCGAACGGACCTCCGCAGGTCGAAGTGCATTATTGATCGAAAGCGTTCGGGTTAAGAATGACGGAGAAAGGGAAGGATTAAAAAGTATTCCGTAGTTATAAATAAACCCTTGTAATTGCGATTATCTACTCTCTTCTGTAGGAAATCCATGCTTCGCTTTCACTCGTTTTAATGATTTTAACACTTCGTTAGGCAACACGAGATAGATAAAGATGTCTCAAAATTAGGCGTTCCTGAATAAATCGAATTTTATAACTTCGTTTTCTTTTACCGTAAGTTATATTCTTACACTCCAACGCGCCGGTAGAGTAAATTAAAAATAATTATTTGTAACTTTTCATCTAGTAGAACCACCAGAATATGGACTTTAAATATGAATGAGAAAATCAATTAACTAATGCCTCTCAAATTACGTTCCCTTATATTTATACGTTAAAATCCTTGTACCTTTTTCCCTCTGTCTCTTCCCTCGCATCCTAAGCCCAAAAAACCCCCTCAGTGTCCGCGGAGGGAAGCGATAAGGTGGCGATGCCAAAAGGGTCGTTTCCATGGATTGTCAATAGCAACGGCAATGAGCGGCCCTTCAATCAATGCCTTTGGGTGGAAGGGAAGATATGATCTTGCGGGGAAAAAACAGACCTTCCTGCAAGAGTTAATGCGGAGGTAGTTTGTGGGAGTTTCTCCGATGTAGGGATGAGGAATCCGACGGAGTGATTAGTATAGGGGAAGGAAGGGAGCCGAAGAAAACGAACCACAGACTGTTTACCGGAGCCCGTGTTTGTGTGTTTGGGAACAGTTTTGATTCGAGGCCATCTCCGAAACGGATTCCTTGGGCCAAAAATACGAGCGGTTTTCGGAGGCGTTTGGAAAAAAAAGAAACCCGAGATGGTCGAGGGAAGAAGGTCTTTAGGTCCAGGAGAGATAATGAAAGCAATCGAATGAGAAAAAAGGAGGGGAAATTTTAAATGAATAAAAGGGAGAGAGATGAAAGGAAATCATTGGAAAAGACGCGGAAACTTTGGGGAAGAATCTCGGGAAGGTGGATTAGTTTGGAAACGAAGAGGGGGGGCGATGTGGGGGTGAGGGGAAGTAAGAGGAGGAAGGGGGGGGAGGAGAGAGGGTAAAAAAGAAGGCGATTATAGATAAACGATAATCCTTAGCCACGCGATTCTCAAAACGTAGCGAATGGACTGGCATTTGGCTCGCACTTTGATCTCGCTGAAAGAAAAACTTTTAATTTCCTCTCGTCACATTTCCAACTTTTCTTTATCGATCCCATTCCGAATTGGACCGCGCTTCGAAAAGAGAAAAAAAATAATGAAAACAGAGTCATTAATCCAATTCGTTCGCATTCATTCAAGTCTCCAGCGAAGGAGGAAACCGTATCCATCGCACGAATCTCTTATTTTTTTCCATTTCCAAAATTGCCATCCGCAGCCGATAAGTCTCGAATATCTATATATCTTTTCGACTCATGAATCAGCCCACGGGAGGCGGTCGGGATGCGCGTGATAAGGTTTTTTCTACCGCCGAACGCTTTTTCACGGAAAAAAAAACAAAAGCATAAATGAATTACGCGCCTAAAGAGATTAACCGAAAGCAATTCCTCGGGAAGCGGGGCTTTTGCGAATCACCATCAACGGAATGGTTTTCGGTGTGCTATTAGGTCCCGCCTCGAATGAAGACAATGCATTTGCAGGGGCCGAAATCAGAGGACTTCCTCTGCGGCATGAGTCCCCAAGGCGTAGTGTCCAATCTAAAGTTGACTGCCCCGTGGGGTGTGAGTGGATTGGATCACGAGCGAATGGGGGCAGTTGAGGAAAGGGAATTAGATATGGAAGAAGAAAACAAAAGGGGGAGAGAGAGATATTACATTGGAGACGAAAGGAGTTACCAAGGAAGAAGATATCTGGGGGCCCAATTGACTGCGTTACTTGAAATATAGCGGGTGAAGAGGATAAGGTTTTGTGGAGATCAAACAACGTTATAAGATATAGATGGCGAACATGTAAGAATGGCTCATTTTGGAGGAACACTCAAGAAATATTACTTGGTGAACGAATCTTTCCAATATCACGCACATAAAACTTTTCACGTCGACAACACTGTCGAGCTCGCAATGTCAGACTGGTAAACACGTAAGGTAATTGCTAGATAATGCTGTAAATATGACCGAAGTCTTTCGTAAATAAGTTCTGATTCGGAAGTTGGTAGAAAAAAATGGAATACTTGATATTTTAATGGAATATCTCTTTCGCTTAACTACGAATATTCATTTAATATTACATACGAGATATCTTTATCGATTTACGTAAAAACTTCTACATTTTATCTCTGACCCGATATAAATGAAGTCTTTTCGGAGGTACAAAAATAGAGGCAAGAGTAGGAGATAAACCATTCGTCGGAAAAATGTCATCCAGAAAAAAAAGAAGCTCGAAACTCATTTTGACGAAACTTACTTAGATAGAGGAACGAGAAGATGGGCAAAAGGGGGAAGAGCAAGATGGAGGGATGCAGAAAACAAGGAGAGAGATCCCGGGCGAGGGAGATGCGGCTTTGAAGATGAGGTTGATCCAGATGCCTGTGCAAAGGGAAAAATGTGGGAAGGGCACATCCTATTTCCATCACCCCGGGCCACTTGCTGCGATTGGTCCGCCCATAAAGGGATGGATGGTCAACCGAGCCCATGTGTGTTTTTCTAAGTTTACAGCCGAAGCCGGGCGAGTCCGGCAAATGAAAATTTATGAAATGAAACTGCAGCGTAAAAGTTCCGGCCGAGAGAAGAAGTTTTCGGTCTCCGACGGATGCGACGTCGACGAAAATTGAGCACGCTTGTTTTTCTGGTCGCAAATTACCCTATTCATTTCCAGCGCGAAAATTGCTGCGGGGGGAAAAACTTCCTCCGTCACCTCCTTCGTGCAACACTCTCGGAGATGTCGCGACGGGAGAAAAAAAAAGAAATTAGGGCACCTTCCGAGAAGAGCGGTATGCAAAAACTTGCAGAATCTTCAATCTGATTTTCTTTCTCCTCGTGTTTTTAAAAAAAAATCCACGGCGATGGCGCTCCATCCATCCGTCGATAAATATAAATATGAAAAAGCGCAATCAGCGTTGAAAGGAACCCTTCGCCGCGTCGATAAACACCGAAATAATTTTATTCATGACATGCGCATATTTTGAACCTTTCTTCATCCGACGGGTGTGTTATTTTTCCCCTCCGATGACTGTGCACGTATCAAGGGATGGACTAATATCACACGCTAATCAAAATCTCTCATTCCGGAGCCGCGGTCGCGCGAATATTTCCCCAAATTTCGAAATCAACGTGATTGATGAGCACTGACGGATTTTGTTTTCGCTCGAAAACAAGTTGATACTAACATTTTCCATCAACGTCCTGAAAGTATCCACCCTGCAGTGTCGTCCGGCGCAAAAAGGGTACGGACGGCGGGTGACGGCTTTCAGAATTCCATCAATCACGAAGAATCCAGTGCCGCGCGTTCTAAGTGGCTCACTCTCGATTACGAAGGCTGAGCCATAAGTCCGTATTATATAAACGGAATCTGCGTGGACAGAGGGGGGTGGGGGAGGGACAACTCCACGTCACGAAATGTTACGACTCCATTTTTGGTGAAATTCGAGCATGAAAGAGGAGCGCCACGGGCGATTCAGAATATATTTTTATCTGCGAAAATAAAAACACCGCAATCGGTTTCACAGGGTTTTTTCGTTTTTGAGTGCATAAAAGATCGTGAATTTTGTGACAGTGCGGTGAGGCTAGCTATAGGGCGTATTTACGTGAATTAGCTTTATGTTATCGAGATGTGTTTTCTAGGAATAAGATGGACGAGGTTAAAATCTGACAACTCATGTGGTATTTGAGATATATTAGCGAATTTTATCCTGATCTATCCTAATGGAAAAGGGAAGAATGATGGAAGTTACTGGATGAGATAAGGAATACGAGAAGCAAAAAATGAAGCAACGTTTACAACGAGACGTGTCTCGACGAAACAGGACAGTATATAGAGTTCGGAGAGGAATTGCATATCTGATTCAAATACGACTCATGAATAAATCATTCATCAACTAGGTTTTTCCGTTCGTGTTGTTGCAACTCTGTAAAAGCAACGAGCTCATTATTTCCGGAATATTTTCTATTTTACTCCCACGTGACTGACTAAAATAGATGACGATCTACGTTCGCGAATGCACCTCGTATATATGGAGCAAATAACAGAATTCCTCTCAGAGGCTTTGACGAATAAAAACCGGAATGTTAAAGAATAGCCAATCTGCGAGAATAATGTTGAAGTATGTAAGAAAACATGCTGGTCTGGCAAGGTTGTAAATTTGGATATGTTTTTAATTACTGCAGGGATGCAGGCCGTTAATAACTTCCTAAATTGGTCTCGCGAAGATATAATGAGCGATTAATTATTGCCGGAAGAGGTGAGACGGGAATTTATCGGCGCGTCCGATACCTTGCGACTTCCTCAGGGGAGTGATTTAAAGGCGAAATATGGTCATGGAAGACGGAAGTGACCACAGAAGATAGAGTGATGGAGGTCCTCAAAGAGATGCTGCAGGATGCTTGTGGAGGGTTGCGGCAGATGCTGCTAATAAAAGTAGGTCTCGAGTATAAAATATGAGACTTCGTGAAGAAGTGGAAAGAGTAGGAGTCTAAGAATCGAGAAAGAAAAAAAAATTACGAGAGGTCGATTGTGGTTTGACCTCGAGGGGAAAAAGAATGTTTCTAGAGAAAGAAAAGATTGGTGATTAGAGAAAAAGAAAGACTACTTTTTGGGGGGAAAGGAAAATAAATTGAGAGAATAATAAGGTAAATCAAGAACAGTGTTCGCGCTGTAGGGTGAATTTTTGATGAGAACATGATATGATGGAAATGGATTCAGGGCGAGAAGAAACGAGATTCTTATGATACATTAGATGTTGATGATCAATAAAAAAACTGTTTCGAATAAAATAACATTAAATCTGATGAGCATCCGAAAATAAAGAGAGTCAAGACAAAAGTAATGGCGATGTTTTTATTAGATTTGGTCATATGTATATGTAATAAAACTGTGGTTTTGAAGTTTGTAAAACAGATAGCATACACGTATAGATAAATTTGAAGGGTTTAACCTTTTGGAAAGGAATATGGAATGAATGAAATTTTCTCTAGAACAAAAGGAATTAGGATATTGGAACTATTCAGCCAAGGAAATTACGTAATTTAAAAATTGTAAATCATCTGATCTTCAAATTTAATTAAAAGTAGAAATTCTCTAATCAAATATAAACTTTACGAGTAGAATTATTCGAAAACGTGCGAATCCGTTTTACCTTTTTTTTACGCCGTTCCTTTTTCGGCGGAAGGTGTCCCTGGTTCCAGGGGTTAATTCCGGAAGATCTGATTAACTATAGAGATAGTAAAAAAAAATGAGAGAACGAAAAAGGGGAAAAGGGAGCTGTACGTATAACGGCAACAGAGAAAAATGGACTTAGATTAAAACTTCGGGTAGAGAAGAGGAAACGGAAATATAGATAAGCGAAGACATCTGAACTCCTGGTTTCTTCCTACTTCATCGAGAATGCCCACTTCCTCCCCGTGAAGTTATTGAATGCACTCCCCGCATCCGACGTTATAAAATACGACGTCGGGAGCTAGATATGAAGTGAGGTGCTAGTAGGAGAGAGAAGGAGGGCTTGATGGAGGTGTATGTGTAACGGAGACAGGTACGTGATAAAAATGGCCTCTCTCAACGAATGGGCTCAAAGAGGAGGCGAGGACGAACGGGAGTGGGAAGAGGAGACGGGAGTAGTTATGGGCGAACATGCAGATAGCGGCGAGATGGCTCAATGACGAGGATTAATGGGACCGAGGAAAGGGCAGAGGAAAAGTACGAGGGGGAAATCCGGAAGGGATACAATGATGGCGATTGTAAGGCCGCCTGGGGAAGACCGGGGAGATTGCAGCGGTCGCACTGTAGTCTCTGGAACAAACAGTTGACGGAGAATTGGGCAAGGAAGGGGGGAGGAGGATATGACCCCCGGAGATTTAATGCACAGATAAATAATATGAATCGCGGAAATTTCGTCGTTTATCCGACGATGACAATGCGCGCGTCGTATTAATCACGTCGGATGAAAAAAGGGATTGGATGGGGAGAAAATGTCAATCACGGCTCGATTATGGGGCGCGTCGGTGCGTAAATTAATTCTTTTCGAAACTTTTATTAACGTATTCTAATTTATGCACGCACGTGACCGCAATTGCGATTGGAGAGAATAAATCTGAACGAATTTAAAGAGACGATGCAAGAAGAAGATGCCCCGGATCGTTACCGAGGTAAGGTAATGCAAGAGGAGGGCTATGTGTTGCTTGGGAACGGATAACACACACGCGCGCATGTGGCGGAATAGCTCCTGGCGTCTCTATGGCAATAAGGCTAGGTGCGACGTTCCAAAGGAGCGATTACTATTCATAGTGTGAGATATGTCCGCTATCCCTGTCTCCCGCATGCACATATCCTTGGGAATGAATCTAAGATCGGCGTGAATACGAGTGCGTCCGCTTGTCGTTAATCCATGATTCACGACTGACCGTGACGGTTATACTGGCAATTAGAAAGTTATTTCCTTCGTTTTGAATCTTATCAGTACCCTAAGGCATTTTGTGATGGTTTTCATTACGAATTTCTTCCCTATTCACTATCCGAATTATAATCATCACGTGTGTGTGTGGAAATGGAAATTAGAACTGGACTTGGAAGAGCAAGATAGAATTTTTTTATTCTATACTATGAGGAAAATATTTTCTTAGGATTGAAACTTTTATATATTTGAATGAATCTTTTGATTGGAAAACTGTATATACATACAAAAAGTCTATTATTAGATAAAAGTAAACAATCTTTACTGATTGATTACACATCATATATCTCAATAACTCTCATTTTTGAACCTTATAGTTTACAGAATAATTGTTGAGTGGTTAATTGAAACAAATTATTAAAACTGAATACACTCATTTATTCATTATTTATTGCATTCTGTTAACGAAACGAAGGCTTTAAGGAATTTTAATTACAAATACCCATGTGGATGGTAGCGATTAAAATTTCGAAGCGGATTCAATACACTCAGAAACATAATGGATGCACCACTTAGCGTTCCCTAAACGGAGCGTTCCCAAACAAAACAAGTAGCGAATGACAAAATGACTCGTACTAATGAATAGCTCCCATTCGCGTAATGAACCCGAAGAAATTCCTCCTAAGGAGGGCAGTGTAAGCGGGCGAATGGGGCTAAAGAGGCAAGAAAAACACAAAGCGCAAGATCGTAAAGTGTAGCGAAAAGGGTCAGAAGGGAAGACCTAGGATAAGGGCGATTAGTGCTTAGAGAAGATTAAAGAGAAGAGCTAAGATGGGGAAGAGAAGCTTAGGGAGAGAGAACTGCGTACCATAGCAACGAGCCGCAAATGTCTTGAAGAGGTATTCCTCTCCCTTAGGCGGAGAGTTCATTTCCTGCCTCTAGGAGTGCGATGATTTCTGGCCGAAAAGGACCAAGGGTGGTGAGGAAAGAAATGTGCGGAAGAGCTTCCAGGAAGATTAGAAATAGGAAGATGAGAACATCACGGATACTTTGGGAGAAGATCCGGGGATAATGAAAAGAAAGAATGGGAAAGGTTTGTTGTGCGATTTTGAGGTTTTTTTTATTATTCGCGGATTTTTTTAGAGGGGGAGTGAATGAGGGAAGGTTTCTTGGGAGATGTGCAAAGGGAAGGAGATGGGGAATTACGAAGGAGATGGTAGGAACGGGAAAAGAGGTTCCCTTAAGGTGGGGAGGGGGGGGGGGGAGGTATATCTGCTTTGGAGGCATAAGTGAATCTTCTTTGGGTCTAAAAGATCCCCAGACTCCCTTGTCCGCAGGGATCCTTGATCGCCTTATATACCTCTATATATTATTCAAAAGAAGGATCACTTCCTCTCTCATCTCATGACATTTCTTCTTCCCATTTGACCCCTTTCCCCCTAACTACTGATTCTTTTCCGAGAGAAAGGGATCCGCGCGTCGCCACGCACACGACGCACTTTCCCATGGAAATTTCGGATGATTTCGTGATGTATGCGATATTTTTATATCTTCCGATCGATAAAATCGACGACCGCGGTTACGTAGTTGAATTTTTCATGGCTTTTTTAAAAAACCCTTTATGTTTAAAGGTCACGTCCATTTTTATAAATTCTACATGAGGACGTAGAAGAAATTATTCTCACGATTTATTTTTTCGCCGAAATTGATGTTCGTATTAAAGTTGCCGGTGAAAACTTTTAGAAAGTTGAAAGTGAAAGTTCGAAATAAGCTGTTTTTTTTAACGTACTCTGTCGTTAAAAAGAAGAAGATATATATATTTTTGAAAAGTTTAACTTAATATTTCATACCGGATGTACCTACTCTTCAAGACTATGAATAATATATTTTTATCGACCGTGTTTTGTTAACTTGTATCGTATCGAAAAATATTTTAGGGATTTATAAATATAATTAGAATATTAAAAAAATTACGATCTTAACTGTTCAGTTACCTCGATAGTGTTAGTAAAAAATATACGTACTCTAAATACCGTAGTTTTGTGGATGATATTACGTAATTTGTGAATGATTAGAACATGAATGTTTACTCTAATCACTGACGAGAGATGAACTCACAAGAGCAGAGAATAAAAACATACGAGTATGGAATCGTTGTGAGACGAGGGTTGGATTGGAAAAGGGGGTATCCCTCGAGGTCAAATGAAGAGGAGAAGATTAAGAAAGAGGAAGAGGCAACTTGGGATGATATCGGACGGGAAAGAGGAGAGGAAGTAATGCGGGTGTCCGAGCGAAAGCAGCACATAGTAAAGGGAGCGAACGGGAGGGTTAGAAATCTGTCGAACTGATATAAATGGCCGTAGAGGTTCTCTCGAAAAGTTAAGAACAGTCAGCACTCCAACCATTTACGGAGAGAGAGCGCGATTCTTCTTTCGACGGATTAAAAACAAAGTAATTCTGTGTGATATGGTCGTAAACTCACCCCCGTTTTTCTCAGGGGGCGACCTTGTTAAGACGTCGGCAGTTTGGGAAAAGAGACGACTGCTTCCGAAGAAGGCGTCTTTCGGAGACTTTTTTTGCTTAATTGGTGTCCTGGATTATCTTGAGGATCATCGTCGCGGGACCAATTGCTCGCTGTAAAAGCCTTGGCAAATCGCCCTTTGAATTTTTCACCGTCTTTTCCCACCTCCTTCGTCACCTCTGACCTTTCTCAGGCGGCGTCCTTAATCCGTCAATCCACGGCGTTCTTTCGCCCTTGTTTAGAATATCTTCTCTGATGATGAAAAAAATTGCGAGTCGAAAATAAAATAAAAAGATTTGGGATTAATCTGTTCCTTTTGCAGCAGCCGATGCCTCGGGGGAGTTATCCGGGGAACAAACTCGATTAGCCAATTATCCTATCCGAGGGAGGAAAAAATTCGGATGTTGAAAGCCGTGGCGATACGTTTACTCGTATAGGAATTACGGAACGGATCGGGGTTTACGCGCGGAATGGAAACTAAACAAAATACTCGTTTCATAAAACCCTTCGGGTGTCGATTCTAAAGGCGCTCTTTCGTGGATCGATATCTGGAAATCCTTATTTACTCGCGAATATGATCGCTTCGATTGGACGGAGGCTTTAATTGAAAATAAATAAAGGAGATTATAATGGGAGGAATTATTGTTCGTAACATCGATTCATTTTCGGAAAGCAATTAGGTGAGTCTCTTATGTTTCGAATTTGATACACGTGGAAAGATGACCGTTCATCTTGAAACATCTGAATCTCATCTACAAGAACGTTTAAATGACCCTCAAAAGACATCTTAATATTAGATTCATTTTCCTCTACGTGTTCACTTGTTTCTATACCTCATCCAGACATAATAATCCTTTTCAAACAACACCTGCTTTTCCTTTGTAAATATATCCATCTTTTTAAGACTTTTAGCTTACCCTAGTACGAAATAATAACGCATCAAACCCAGACTAAAAAGTAGCTCATACGGTATTGATAAAAATCTTACGTATCAACATGTTAACTCCAATTCTGTGGTAGTGTCCAAATCCTTCTAATCACCCGTTGTGCATATGCAAGAATTAGTTATCTACCCGTACATTGGATTATGTTCCGATCATGGTACGTCCGATGGCGTAACAAGTATTAGGTAAGAGTCCTTTGTTGGCTGAGTCTGTAATCGCTAGGGTAACGCCGCAGAGATTATTGTGGCGTACTATGGATGCTCTGAGGGATGCATATGAATCCGGGCGCTCCGCAGGGAAAAATGAGTTGCATGCATCCATGGAGGGGTCCCAGAGCATAAATATTCAAAAGAATTCAAAAACATGGGAAACCAACATCCCATACCCGCGAGAGAGTGGTCTGAAACCACTCTCTGCTTTCGAAACGGCAATACTCTAACAAAGCTGCTCTACTTTAAACTGCGTACATATTACAGTTTCAGAATTTTAACGATGCGAAATTTTAATTTAAGCTCTGCAGAGTCTATTTTGTGTAATTTGTAAACTTCAAAGCAAAATATGGGCCCGCTTTTATGCACTAAGCACTATGAAATATCGATTTTGCACTCCAGAGGATGTGATGAGATTATCGAACATATAATATTATCGGAGTTCTAATTGACGGGCGAAAAATATTTGAGGAATAAAATGAGCTCAGATTATTATGAAAAATCCTAAAACGAAGATTGGCTGGGATTATTATTAGTTAAATCAGAACAGATAACGCAAGCTGAATCGATAAGGGAATCGGTAAGCCTAATATAAACAAAAATATTACTATCATGATGGTAAAAAGAAACATGACGGCTACTAATAACCATGAGTTTCCGGAATTGTTCAAGATCAAAGAGGATCAGAAATTCCTAATTATAGAATAATTCAAAGTGTACTAGAAGTTCACGAATAGCCGAGTTTCGTAAGAGACGAGAAGAACCATTTCGTAGAGAAACACGCAATCAAAAAAATATATGTTTAAAAGGTAATTTATATAGGCTCAATTGAAGCTAAAGAAATGGAAGGGGTAATACGAGTATTTATGAAGGTTGTTTTTAGAGGGAATAAGCAGCGATAACGTGGTTAACTTCAAGAGATATGCAGAACGTGTGAAAAGGTAAATCACATTTTCTCTAATAAATGCGAGCATTAGGCAATGTCACCATGACAACGACAAGAAATGCCTCCAAATTGAATTCGTGGACGGTGGCCATTTTCCGACGCATTAAAACCACAAATAACATTTCGGAAGTTGGGGTTCCATTTATCGTAGGAAGTAAGAAATCAAATGGGGATATGAGACGGGAGAAGGGACGCGGAACGATCGAGCGAGGTATAAAATAATAAAAAAAGGACCAAAAACAAAAGGTCCACACACAACGGTCTCGTTTTCACGACTGTGTTCGGAAGGAAAAAGCTTTCTTTCGGTGGTCTCATCGCCGCGTAGAGCGAATGACTCGGAAGTAAACGGAGGGACGCTCGAGCGACGAAAGGTTTTTATACTTTCTTTCGGACGGTTTTCACTTGGGTGCGTTGTTGCGTCGCGATGGAGACTTGGGAGAAATAAAGAAAATATTCCTGTGGGTGCGCAGCCCAGAATTGCTGACTGGGAAGAACAGTTCACCAAACTTCCTTCCAACCAATTCTGGATAACTTCCTCTCTTCATCACCCGGCCCTCTCCATCCAGCGAGTGTCCAGGGGATAAATCTGTCACTCCTTCTTCCCTTCTCTCTATTTTTTCCCTCTTTCTTTGATTCCCCCCCCCCTTCCAGAAAACCATCTAGAAATCTGCCATCGAGTGACGTCGGACGTCGAAGGACGCGACCACGCAATTCACTCTGCGATCCAATGCCATTCCGAAGAAAACTCCATCCAATCTCTTTGTCTCGGGCTCAAAAAAAAAAACCCCTTCCCACCCCACCCCACAAAGGGACTTTCGCTACCGACAACACTTACCCTATTTACTCCGGGTCTCGTTCGCTCCCTTCCCATTATCTCGATGGCTTCGGTAAATACGCCCCCTTTTTCTTATTCTGTTAATCAATTACATCGAATTGGATCGTTTTGAAAAGGGCACGGAAAAAAAAGCCCGATATTTTATTCCCCGAATCTTGCTGCTCATTTAATTAGAGATTCGTGAGCTCGTGTTAATTAAAAGTATTAGGATTACTTCGGCGTTCGGGATGTTACAAACGAGTGGGTATCGAGTGTGATAGGGAAGGAAGGGCTTAATTAGAGAGAGATGTGGAAAAGTGGGAGAATAAGGTTTTGAGTGGGAGTAGGAATTATAAAGGAAGTCTTAGAAGCGATTATGCTCGGGACGAGGCAAAAGGGAGACAGAAAAAGGATTTGGATAACGTGAAAAGAGAGCTGCTGCTAACAGTGACGACAAGATGAAAAGGAAGGCTTAGAAAGGAAAGGGAAATTCGGGACGTAAGTCGGTGACTTACTTTGCGCGGATGATGGAAGTCGAAGAACTTACGCAACATGATTCATTTTCCGGAAGAAGAAATCATTGAACCAAAGAAGTTTCTCTTACTCATACGTCTTGAGATCCAATGAAAGGGAATCCTTAATTGATATTTCGAGGAATCGTATTTCTTACGAGAGTAATGAACTACCTTCAACGTCTCATCGGCCAGGAAGCAACTACTAAAATCAATCCATGTCATATCTTCCACAAGATTACTCTCCTTCAAAAACCGAATATCTTTCCTATGTCTATATACTGTAGTTTATTACGTCATTAAGTTTCCCAATTGGAATTATGGGAAACATTACGAAACCTTAACCTCTGTTCATTACGGTGAAATATCTTCTTTCCTATGAGACCATTTGAACTTAAAAATTTCAATTGGTGAAGTAATGAACATTAACGCCCTTGTAAACCACTCGAATATACGTAAATAATAAATTTATCCGTTTATATTTCCCAACACGAAATCAATTTGATGGATATCAAGCTATTCACTCGCGTTTCTCACGACCTAGAGAAGGGACTCAGGGCTCTGCTCATTAGTTCGCCGTAGCACGCAAGGCGACCACCACCGCACGGCCCCAAACCCCGTCGGAGGGCCCTTCTCCCGACCCCACCCCCCTCCTCTTGGGTGACCGCGGTTAATGAAGATATCGTATGTGGGGGCGGATAAGAGGAGCAAACACAAAGGAGCTGGGTGTGGGTGCGGACGGACCACACCCGAGGAGCGGATCGGAGATCACTCCACGCTTGCACTTACCGTTGTAACAAGGTAGTTAAGCGCGATAAAAGGAGGCCCTCGTTAAGGCTAACGAGAGAGAATTCCTCGCTCTCCTCGTATCTCCTATGGATACGCGTGGCCGTCGCGTAAATTAAGTCCGAACCCCCAACAATCGATCGAGATATCGATTCCAAAACTTCCGATCTTTACGCCCTCTAACTTGAGATCGCTTAATTACTTCGGAGGGATATCTCATCCGATAGCGACATTAAACATTTTCCGAGGGTAAGTTATTGGAGCACTCGGTGAAAGTGACTTTATGGAACTCGCAATAGTGAATAAAGTAAATAGAGTAGATTAGATGCTTTTTTAAAGGTCTGAAAGATATGTATGACATGTATATGAACGTACGAGAGGCACTTTGGTACGCGGCTGTGCCTTTTAAAAGCATTGTAATAGTAAATAAAAATGTATAATATTTGTAGACAGAGGGCTGAAACTACGGAATATATAAATAAGTATCCCACATTCGGATTTAAGAAATTTTTTCAGCAAGCTCAAATTTACATTTAATAAAATAAATTTTCTGTATTTGAAAAATACATATGCTCACTTTACGATGTACATATTTACGATAGAAAGTATTCTTCCAAATAAATTACTCATATTAAGATTCGTTATTGATTGAGTCGTAACAGAATAAACCAAAAATATGATAAATGTGTTCTTTGAAGATATATATCAATGAGGAAAATATCTCCTCTAATTTTTATTTCAATGTCAGAATCGTTCTCTCATACTGTGATTTAAGCTCCGTGAACTATTTTCCATTTCAAGAGGAGTTGGCAATGAGAATCTAAGCTCATTTGCCGGAGTCCCATTTCCGCGTTCCCCGAAGAAGTGAATGGAATAAAAAGGAAATGCTTGAGGTATAAATTAAACGAAATCTCTGGCGCAACAGCCATCAAGAGCCAATTCTAAGCCAGACGACAGTAATTGTTGGGGACACGAGGAAATCCCATCGGATCAGACGCCCTCTATAAATAGATTTTCTTAATTGGATTCGCTAAGTCCTATTTCAGGTTGCGCTCCACATTCATCATCATTTCGGATATAGACAAGAAAATCACTCGCCTTTCTCGAAATCAAAGTGCAAGGTTAAGCAAAATCAGAGCGCGTTCCATCTCTATAACCTTAAAAATCGTAATTTACGTGCATTTTTAATTATTTATTGCTGTAAATCAATTACAATTATAGCATCTCCACAATCCTTGCGCTTTTAGCAGATATTTACGATAATATTACAAGATATTGTAAGAGTAATGAATTAATCTTTTGGGACGAGAAGAATCGTGTTTCGTAAGAAACGGCCTCTGAAGCCATTGACGTTAACATTTCCCTTGAAGTCTACGAGCGAAAGAGGTGGTTTTCTTTGATCCAAAAATAATTCTCAAAGTCAGATACGTCATCTCACGTGTTGAAATGTCGAATTTGAGTCATGGCTGTTTTCGGAGCGTTGAGCAGCTTTAGTGTGAGAAAGAAGGGATGCTGTGTAATGCCTCATCTGCTTTCTCACCATCTCTAGGGAGTTATCAACCCTTTTAGTGATCTTATACTATCTATTATAGATAAGTACGTAGTATACATTTATAATTTATTGAAATGTTCTAGACAAATAACACACATTTAAATATCCGTTTCCTTAGCAACTTAGCATCATTGAAAATATGACCTAAGGAAGACTCACACGATGTTTATTTTCAGCTGCTCAGTAATTAAGTCATATTCCAAAATAGTTTCCATTGTACGATGCTTTAACCTAATGATATTTTTCTTCCTTGATTTTGATATACTGAGAGTATCACGCTCAGTTTCAAAGTAAAGCTAACGCAAAGAAATATCATATACTTGAACGTGCGTTGACATTCTTTCGGGAAAAAAATGTATCTGTCGTATGAGTGAAAGAAAGAAGTTATAGACTCATTTCCAGGCCCAATTATTCCTTAGAAACATTTAGTTTTGCGACTTGCGGACACTAGATGGAACTAAGATACGGTGTCGCGGTCAATGACTCATCATGAGATGGTCACCATAGAAATCAGTGAAAGGTGGAGAAAACAATATATGGAGCTGAAAGAGACTGCAGAAAAAGTGAAAGTCACATTTATCCAAGAGTGACAAAATGTCACGCGTTCGTACACATGCTTTGCTTTCAGGTTGTTAATATGATAGGAAAAGAGTAATGTTAATGTTGTTTATATGATTCGCAACCTTACTATTTTAAGTTTATGAGTTATTTATTGGCTACTGTCCGTACAATGATATATTTTTCAAATCCACCTTTACTTTTCACCTTCGATACACACGTGTTTAAGCTAATATCAACTTAAGATAATGGAATCCTAGTTATCCTATATCCATAAACCCAAATACTTTTGAATCGATGAAATAGAAATAAACCTAAAAACGTACGACACTCTTCAAACATTTACATTCAATTTTTCGCAAGAGGACGATCTTATCGTTACGAATTCCGATAACGAGAACAGACAATCGATAGTTAGATGAGAGAGCCGTCAAATTTCAACATGATTTGGCACGAATTCGTCGTCGTCAAGAGAGAGAGCATCTACGAGTCGAATTTTTTCAATAAAAAAGGAAGAAAGCACGAGATTCCGAAGCGTGTCACGGATTTAAAAAAAAGGACACACATTTGGACCGGAATAACATGTAGACTTTTTACAAGAATTAGTGCGATGTCAACACGAGTGTCTCTCTCTCTCTCTGTCAACGGAGAAAGCGGACATCGAAGCTTATTAAACGGAATAAGAAATGAATAAAACATTACGTCGTTCGATGAATTCGATCGTAAATAGCGTCCGATGCAAATGAGAGTGATAAATTAGAGGGAAAAATGACAAAGAGCGATGCAAGTGAGTCACTCACATCGATCAGTCGCTATGACAACAATGTCCCAGTGGCCGCCACTAAAACACACGAGAGGGGAGAGCGAGGCGTGGGTGCGAAGGGATGTGCGAAGAGAAGATGGCGAAGATGAGTGCTGTGGAATGGAGAGGATTGTGTACAGTCAATACCGTTCCATAGCAAAACCCGTTACGGGAGGATAATGATCTCTTTCACTACGAGATGTTTCCATTGCTTTCCGGATTCGACACGTCGCACACTTAAATCCGAACTATAGTCGAAAAGCTTTTTCGGTTTGGATCATAGATCGAATCTAGGCATTTGTAAACTGTATCCTTTATGCGTAACTATTAGTACACGATCGATATCGCTCATAATGTTCTGTTGGATTGGATTAATCTCAAAAGTAATTTATCGGTCAAAATATACGTAGGAGATCCGTTTATTCAATACTATTATATCACTAAGAGCTCAATGTAATTCAACGGTGCCAATGTTTTAATGATCATGATCCAACGCAAGTTTTACTTACATTACGATAGGGAAGTTAATAATTCCAATTGGCTACACAATTTTCAGTCCCTTCGCTTTTTAGCTGAATCCTTTTTTGGAGATGTTTGAAACGATTATTATGTGAAATTATTAAGCAAGTTGAGTTAGGAAATATAGTATGAAATATTCTCCGACTATTCAAATATAGATTTCCAGTTAAACACACCATATTCTGTATTCCACCGTTGTTCTCCGCGTTATAAGATGAGTCATATAATAGATACTTCCGGGAACGCTGCTTATTAAGTTTTTATTTCAAAGAGCATTTCTATGGCAACCAAACGTCTCGAGTCAAAAACCTTTGACTCCTAAAATTCGTTAACGCTAATTCGCCTAGGGTCAAAGGAACGAATGCGATTTTAAACAAAAATTTTTCCCCAAGGAGTCAAAAAGACGAAGCTTTTTGAGGAAATATTTACGGAGGACGCAAAAATTTAAGAACTCGCTCGCGTCCCCAAAAAATAAAGAAAAGAAACAACGGGGGCTAAACGAAGCTCCGGGAGTAGCAGAAGTAATGGGGGGAGAAGAGAAAAACTCCCTAAGGCTAACAAAAGAGGGACACACGAATCGAGAGTCGATCCACGAGAGTAAAAAGAATTTACGAAAACACTCTCGTTTATACATATGCGCGCATATATATTTTTAAACGATTCGCGCCCAGAAAGATAAACGGAAAAATGAGACGCGAATATTTAAGGGGGGAGAAAAAAGTGAAATTGAGGTCGATCCCCCTAGTCGTTCGAAAAAGAAGAGAGTGAGAGAAAAAAAAGGTGGAGGAGTGAGTGAGAGAGAAAAAAAAGAAGCGCGCTATCTGCGCATCCTCGAAGAAAACGCTCTCAGAGCATTAAACCTATCACACTGGCACGCTTTCAGGTTCCAGCAAAAATTGTAATTGCTGAGGTGTGGTCGGGGAATGTTTACGGAGGGCGAGGGCTGAATGGGGGAATGGGAGCGAGAGGTGCACAAAAAGCGTGGGAGGGAGAGTGCGTGGGAGTTGAAAATAAAGAGTGAAGCACGACAAATGAAAGTGAGAGAGCGCGCGGGGATTTGGGACGAGTGGAAGGCTTTTATGAGGGGAGGGGGGGTGCTGTGAAGATGCGAGAGGGAGAGAGAGGATGATGCTGAAGGCTTCGGTTGAAGAGGGAAGAAAAGCGGGCTGGAGGAATCGATGGTTTACGGGGGGTGCCTCAGCGGATGGTTTTGGGTCCCCCGTTTTTTTATGCAGAGGGTTGCTGCGATATGAGGGGAGTCCCGGGTTGCGCTGTGGAGGAATAGGTGGGTGACGGTGAAGAAAGTGGTGCGATGGACAGAAAGTGGTGGTCCTCCCTCACACTCCTCAGGTGAGAGGCACTCCTGCGAGATATTCGGGTACGAATCGATTGCGCTACCTCCCCACCATCCCTACGCCCGCATGCCATCCCCAGAGAGCTTCCTGTTGTGTTCCCCACTCGCTCTTCCCAACCATTTCTTTTCTCTCTCGTCCATACTCCCCCGTCTATTCTTCTCCCCGTTTTTCTATCCAGTTTTTGCTACCACTCCATCACGCTCCTCGTGCGCCACCCCATTTCAATGCGCTATCAAAGTGTAGCTCTTTGTCTCCCTGCACGCACCATTCCTATTTAACATATTCTCGTATTTCAACCATTGATATATTCTACATAATGAAAGCATTTATAGTCTTATTTGCATGTTTATGAGTCTCATGACCTTTTCTCCCTAATTGTTGTCGTTTTGGCAGAAGAACTATCGAGGCAAATGTATGAATGGTTTTACGTAATAGGTTAAATGCATTAGAATTAATTAGCTATTGCTCTATTTGTTACGCAAAACGAAAAAATACGTAGTATACATTTCTTTCTATAATGCTTATTGGAAAAACATTCGTATTATTAGCCTCTTATTCGTATATTCAAGTATGTTCATCAACTCCACGATAGAAGTAACGAGGTTCTATATTTCAATCTCATTTTCCTCGAAAACAGATGAATACGTTCCTTCTTACGGAAGCAGTAACAAGACCTGTTTTGGCTTCAGAAAAAGTAACACAATACTATCAGAATAAAGGATGAAAATGTACGAAGATATGATATCTATAATGGGACGAATGTCTCTGCATTCAGCCTTTAATTTAGAGCGAAATGTCGTCTCTGTTTCGAGGGAAGCTCGACATCTTACCCCCGCATACTTTTCTAGATCCTGCCATCATCTTAGGGATATGCTAATGCTCTTTAGACAAGGGCGAATTCCCAACGCCGCATTCGAATTCTGTACGTATCCAGAGGGAAACTCTACAAGCCGCATTACTTCCAACAAATGTTTCACGGCGAATTTTCCCCCGAAAGCGATGGATTTTCCCCTCAGCCTCCTCTCGGATCCATCCGTCATCGCACGCCCTCCCCGGAAGCAGCTTCGCTACGTCACGAGCCACAAATTTTGGGCCCCGTTAGATCGGACGCCTAACAGCTGGCTTTCCCGTCTGATTGGTCTGAATGGAGCGATCTAATGCTCGCTAAACAAGGGGAAGAATCCACTTTCCGAAAATAAAGCGGCGGGTTTAAATCTTCGGTTGTGTTTTCAGTGCCACCGCAAAAAAAGTTGATTTTTTCCACCGATCCGCAGAACTCGAGTACACGGCAAAGCCCTAACAAAGGATTAATGGAGGCGATTCGGATGAATGCGAGGGGAGCGCGCGGAACGAAAAATAAATAAAAAACACGACGCGGCGTCGGAAAAATTTCGGATTTAAATAATAACCTATCCATTTTTCGCGAGGATTTCTTTCCATCGAGCGTGTTCGGTGCCGCGGAATAATCTTCGGAAAATATGGCGTTTGGCGCGGGAAAACGAATGTTATCGGCGAATTTATTTCGGTCGGACGCCTGGCGTTTCGTAAGCCGTCGCGGGAAATCGTTTACCTAAATAAAAGGAGGAAATAATCGCTTGGGAAGGCTGCATGACGAACGGGATTAAATATAGAACGAGGAATTCCTTTCCGTGTGCCGCCAACTCTTTCACCCCGCAGGCACAAACCTCGGGGCCGTTCACCGTCCTCAGGGCACGGAAAAAAAATAGAATTACGTACACTATAGAGGGAACTGCACCATTCGTTACACGTGGCCCTCATCCCCCGGTCACCAGCTGGTTCCTAAGCGACGGCAACGTGGCAACGGTGCGCGTCAGGGGCTCCTTCTGCGATGAATTAGTTGCGAGGGAAGTGAGTCATGCGGCCCCAGCAGCTGATGGTTAATTAATAAATATTCGGAGGAGGACCCGATCGGAATGACTTTTCCTTTTTTTCATTATAACCGACGGTCCGTTTAAATATTTCAGTCGCTCGTTTTCGGTACCGATTTAGTAGTCTTTTTCAAGTGACGGATTACGGATTCTCGGCTCGATTGAGAGTCACCGCTCGGAAAAGCATTTCCCCGTTTAGAGTCTAAGTGGGTGCATGGCTGATTTGAAGGGTTATTCGCGAGTAATCGTTCAATTACCTTCCCCCTGCTTTTCGTGCAATTTAATCAAATATCGCGTTTCGCCAAGTTAATGCACTGCTGATTATAATTTAGAGGATTTTTTTATTTGCCATCGGAAGGACGATTCCTAAAAAATTCACGAGCTCTTTAGCCATGTGAAATCGACCTATCAACGTATTATTTATGCACTTTTTCTTTTGGAAGAGATTGCTTCACTGAAATGCCACTCTTGTGAGCATGGCTAAACGGGTGAATATCGATTCATTAAATTCTACTAAACAACATCTAGTTGCGCGTGAGGGGTATTTATCTTCATCCATCTATTTTAAACTCAATTAAATTTTAAACAAATATTCAATTAAGATTTAAAAGCAGTTCGAAGTATGCAATATTAGTTTTTAAGATTTATAGAGTAGCTTAAATTGGAATAAGCTAATACGTTAATGTCAAACCTACTTTATTAAAACAACAATCAGTTGCCATGTAATATAAATAACTAAATTATAACATAAACAACAACAAAAGCATAAATATTTAATTCGGAAGAATTAAAGTTATAAGATACTAAATGTTTATCCAAAAACCTTACTTTATCTCAAAGGATACTGTGTTGCTTCGAACAGAATAATATCAATAGGGTTTTCAAAGTATTACAAAGTAACAAACAGATATTAAACTTCAATTCTTACAATGTAAGAACACTTACAATGTGTGAACGTATTCAAATACTTTTACACTTCATAGCATTGTTGGTCGTACTCAATTCTTTCTTGCTCGTTCCGTTTTAATTCAAATTTGGGCCCTCCAACTTGGGATTCCAAACGACCATTTTTTTTATCTGCAGGTCTGCTAATTCGAAAACAGTAACGGACAAAATCGCTGGCGCAGAACTTTAATCTTCGGCGTCAAATCGCGACAGAAGGCGAGCGACCCTCTGTCACGCTCTTTTTTTCAGCTCATCCCAACGAAGAAATTTTAAAGTTCGCTCGTAAGACCCATGCTACGTGTTGGACGAGGGATACTTCGTAATCGGCACATTAAGAGGCGGTAATTGTGAGTGCGGCGATCGACATTTCCGCGGGGAGAGTTCCGCTTTGAAACAACGCTAAAAGAACCATGTGGGAGAAACTTCTTTCGCCCTCACTCAATGGGGCCGCCGTGCATGGGTGGTGGCCTTATTGGGACGACAGCTGCAAGGGCTGTGATTTGGCCAATCGATAGAGATGGTGCGAAGAATGCACGGGATGAATGGACGAAAGTGAACTTCGGAAACATATTTAAAGGGAAGGATCGATTTTGTTGAGGTAAAGGACAGTTTGATATATTCTTTTTTACTTAATCCGACTCGATCTTTTCACTAAATTACCTCGTATCTTCCTCTCTCTCTTACTCATACGGGAAGCCATTTGAAATGTTCGTTAGGAAAGAGAGGAAGAGAGAGATGAAAAATGCAAATGATTCGAGGGCATCATAATGAGCCTTTTTCACTCCGACGACCTTAATAATTCATTCCTATTAACATTATTTTATTATTTATGGCGAATTAATTATTCCTTTCGGAAACATCAGCGGATTGGTCTTTTGGACCGGACAAAGGTTCGCGGCAGTGCGTTTTAGAGGTCATAAAGAAGGATTATGTGTGAGATTTTACGTTTGATACTATTCCAAAGAGCGCTTCAAACTGTGAAGCTTTTTCGTGTTTGGCTGCTCCGAAAACGGGTTGCATTGCGATCACGATGCACACAAATATTGCCGTAGTCACAGAGAAGCTATTCTTTGAAAAAAATCCTATTCATTTCACAACATTCTCGTGAAAATGGGTCGGAGTTCAGTAAAGGCTTCTACCGATTCTTTTTATTATTAAAGTACGATAGCGATATTTTATAAAAATAGTGCACGTAGTTTATCAGCGTTTTTCATCATTGCCCTTGACGTATGAATGTGCCTTGAAAAGCGCAGTACAGCTGAGTTGGGTGAAAATATTGTTAAAGTCAAGCAACTAAAGCAAAAGGTTTGTTTGATAGATTCGAAAGTTTGATAAATTTCTTATATAAAATATTCCTTCTCGAATATATTTCCCAAATCATTCTAAAAGAGAAAGAATAATATTCAGTAAGAAAGGTATATTATGAATAAACACGTTCCAAGCTTCAATCTAAATGGAGCTAATTATAAAACTGTGCCAACTGTCATTAGTAAATAGAAGTCTAATTAGCACATTTCGGGATGAGATCAATGTGCTAATAAGTTGAAATGTGTTAAAAACAATAGATGAAAAAATCCCTCAATTAAACTTGTGAATTAAATAGCTGCTTTCACGAGAAACTTTCGATTGTAGTTCATTTACGATAGATAACTTACTGATACTGAAAGTATGACAACAATACCAATTAGCGTTGCTATCAACAAACGAACTTAATAAACTAATTCACAATCTTAAACACTTTACTTTCAATTAAAAGTGTACACAAATATACACTTTGTTCTAGTTTATTTTAGACTTATAGCTCTTTTTAAAATCCATCCACTATCGTTCAAAGAGGAACACTCATAAAAGGAATGAAAATCTATCGCAAAAGGGAACTGAACTGAACGGAGAGCAACCAAAGCAAGGCGAATATTTACACGACCACTCATTCAATCGATATCCTCCGAAGATTTATTCTCATTATCTTTAGAAAATTACATTTTCTCTGAGCTTTCTCTCATTCCCTTTTTTTAACTCTTCTCCCACAGAAAGTGCAAGAACACGTTGCGGATCAAACCGCCGCCACGCATTCCTCCCTTTTCAACAAATCCTCAGCGGAAGGGAAAAAGCCGAAGAATTCCGACCGTTATTTATGAGTTTAATTACGGATGAATACGTAATCGTTACCTCCATCTTCTTCGCCATTTCCGTTTTTCGGTCGGGGGAACAAAAAATAATGAACGAGATTGAAAAATTCCACCGCCTTATAAAATTTCCATGATTTCCTTAGATTTTCGATCCCACGCACTCTCTTAACTTCCAATTTCTGCTTGTCGTTTGAAACAAATAAAGATGCAGAAAAAAACCCTCGTTCTTTCTAATTAAGAACTAATGAGTAAAAAAAGGAAGACTGAGTTCATTAATTATGCAAAAGATTTTCGGTCTCTTATTTTAGCTGCAAAGAATATTATCACATGTATTACTTGATAATTTAATGGTGTACTCAATAATTCATATTTATATACTTAAATAATATAAACTATATAATAAATTTGATATTCCGAACATCATTTTATCTTTATAACCTTATTTTTACAATGTGCTGATTCAATGATTCTCTATAACACACAATCTTATTCCAAACTTCTTCCGAATTATTTATAAAAACTTTGTCCCACAATTATTCTACTTTGAATCAAAACAAGAAGATTTACTGAACGGTAGATAAAAAAGTATTTTATTTACGCTAAAACGAGCCCATATTCATCTTCAATCTATATTTATTCTCGGAACGAGTAACAGAAGATTAACATTCATCCAAATCGGCCTGCACGTTCCTTATCGGGGCCATACTCCTTCCCATAAAATAATACTGTTCGGGTGAAGTTGGAAGCAGTGGGATCCCAGTGGGGAGGAAATCAGAGGAAGCTCGATTCCAAGAGTCGTACGCTTGACAGGAAAGAAGTCTCAGCAACCCCATCTTTCAAACAGGGGAGGATGTTTTTGAAGACTCCAAGCTGAAGAAACTATGAAGTAGCATTCCTTCCCTAGGGGGATCCCAAACTCTTTCAAAAAGTAATCCAACCCGGCGTACGCAATCACCGCTCTCCCCCCGAACATCCCTTATCCATTTGCAACCGCTCCTCTGTGCATCGCATGTAACTCCCTTAGGTATCCCCCCCTTTATGCCCTATCTCCCCCACCGCAGAGTGCACGCACACCAGAGGCGCTTACTTGGGCGTACACCTAATGGCGGCGGAGGCGTTGTTGCCACATGGGCAGCAGTTGCAGCCTCCGTGGCCAATGGGATCGGACGGCTTTCAGTCATCGGCAATCCTCACACACATTAAATGCATTGGCAGCTGTACTATCAAATACAACAAGTTACGAGACTTTCCTTCCGACACGAAGTTGTCTAGGATATCATCAGCTGTTAACGTTCTTCGACAGCAAGTTCTATAGGGTGCTATCAGCTGACGCAGCTGACGACGGGAAAACGGGAATGGTAGACTCCAGATGACGCTACCATACTAGTAACTATCGTGACGAATGTGAATATTTAAAAAATCGGTTAAAAATGCCTTAGTTCGAATATGGGTAACCATTCTCGATATGCAGTTTTGTTCGGTTTTGGAAGTTGTTAAATCTCAGTTTAAGGTATTACTCATAATTATTTTCCTTACTCAATGCACGCACTTGAAATTCAACTGATAAATTAAGTCGTAATGTCAGTAGTCATACGATTATTTATCAGTATTCGCACATTTTAATTCAGATGACACAATTATTACGTATCGTATACATAACACGAACTCCAAAGATGAAATACGGTGAAGTAAAATTTCGCGTGTCGATAAAATACTCTCCTCACAAATATAAATTTTGTTCGTGTGAAACATTCGTACGAAAAAAATGACGTATCTGAAGTATATTTACAGCGAAAAAAATTCCGCAAACATCGCAACTCTCACCTTTCACTCTCAGGGAAATTTCTGCGACATTCATGCGATTATCATCTTATTAGCAGCACTTGCTATTCGGTGGGCGCAGATGCGGCGCAAGTTATAAATTCGCACGCGGGCTGCCACGGCCGTGTATGGGTGGAAAAAAAGGAAGTGACGAAAACGTGCCGCGGGTGATGGGGGCAGGAAGTGGAGGGAGGGAACGCGTGCCCGGTGCTCTGCTATCGCCTCGTGAGATAATTCCGAGTGCAAGGGTAGATGCTATCGTGAGAGAGAATTAAACTCGGCGTAACAAAAGCAAACATTTTTTTTCCTATCTGCGTTCATCTGGGCGGAAAAAAGAGTAGGAGCGAGTTTTGTACACGAAGTTGTATCTTTAACATTTCCTTTCATTTGCCTCCAAACATTTATTTCTTTCCTGATACAGAGATTAAAAGTGTAACCCGTAATGAAATAAATTATAGCCAATTTACTTAAACAAGTCACGTAGAAATTGACTCCAAGGTCTTCATTAAATATTTACCTCGTTTCCACGAAGGTTTTATTTTTTTAATTTTTTTCAAATTAAGCCTAAATGGACTGGCGTTAAAACGAAAGAAACATTCTCGATTAGAATTGACCGGAATAATTATTTAGTTAACGAGGATGGAGCTTTTTGACCAGGATTATTTCCTTCCTAAATAAGAGAGCTGCTAAACAGAATTTAATTTTAAAATTCAAAGATTTAAACGTTTTTGATTTAACGTTCTATCGTTTCTATCAACATTTTTCAAGAGACATTTATTAAATGTTAGTGAAAGATGATTGAAATAATATTCGACTTAAATATAATAGTTGCTAATAAGATAAATATGCCCAGAAAAGTGTTTTTTTCGCAATTAATTTCATATATTTTCAACTCTTAAAGATGCTTATTATATTAAGAAGCATTCTTTTGTCTCGATTTTCAACTATATAACGTTACAAATGTAATCAAGGCAATTCTTATCGTACATTTTAATGCCATTCACGGGTAAAGAATACGTAAAACGAGTAAACGTACAGTACCACGAGTTCCTCTCCCTCTCTTTGTCGTTGAAATCGCTACTGTTAATTCCCTACGATTTCAGATGGAAGGCGATGATGATTCGCCGACAAAAAACTCATTTACGATCTCATTCGAAAAAGCCACGCATAGTTTCACTCGAGCCTTTTGAAGCTGTAGTTAAAAAAAAATCATTTTTGCAGCTCGAGAAGTCCTTTATAATTGGCTACCGTCATAAGAGGAGGAGGGGAGTCGAACTTGTCCCGAAGGGGAATGCCCCCGCGGTACTGGATTCCGAGATATCGTGATAGCATTTCCAAATGGAGTTAAAGGACGGAAAAGATAATGCGGTTGACGTAAGAAACGGGAAAATATAAGAGGGAATTAAGACGTGGATTAGAGATGCTATGGGGAGATGGATTGGGGGAGGATTATGGTAGAATTATTGGGGGGCGGCGATCGAGGTATCGGGAAATGGAGTTTGGGAAGAAGGGTTTAGGTTAGGAATGGCGGGATAATGGATTGAGGGGTGGATCAGAAGGAGGGTGGATTTGGAAGCGCGAGGAATATGAGCGGCGGTGGAGATTGGAAAAAAGTGGAGTTGAGGGAAATTGGAAAGATACGTGAAAGAGCATTAGTGTGGAGGAAAAATGAAACAATATCTCCGGAGGAGTTGAAGAGATACGGGTATTGAGAAGGAGGGTAAACCTAGAGGAAAATGAATGAGAGCTATGAGGGAGTAAGAAAGGGTTGTCCTGAAAGAGTAGATAGGGGTTCGTAGAAGTACTTCCGATGAGCGTTGTGAAGGAAACGTAGAAGTGGCTTCGGTGAATCGACAATGTATAGCAGAAGGAGGTTATTTTCGGGGATAAATATGTGCTTCAAAAAAGTAGGGCCCAAGAGAAGTGAGTCTGAAAAAAAAGGAGGAAGTACCAAAAAATTAGATCGATAGTAGAAGTCATGAAGATCATGATGAGAAGAAAGTTTGGAAGTTGCAATAGGAGTTAAGAAGGATTGTTCTGATTCTTCGCATCTGTGAGAAATATACATGTACTTCAACCCTCGGTTTAGTTCAAGTGAGAAATAGGCATGAATTCAAACCCAAATAAAGTAGGTAATAAAAGTGATTTTGAAGTGAACTCGTCTAATTTTAAAAAGGTTATTTTGAACAAAAGATGAAAATTACAGAAAAATGAAATAGGTAAAACGAATTGTTTTCGATGAACTTTAGAGTACATACAATATGAACATTATCAGAATCTATCTCGGCTATTGCGTACTGGTACTCGGTAATACCAGCATGAATACACTAGAGCGCTCCTCCACTCAAAAGCGATAAGAATCAGCGCATGATTCCAAACAGTACTCGGAAACAGACCAAAGATAATGGAGATGAAAAGTTGAAAAGGGAATCAAGAATCAAGAAATCAAGAGTTTTGTATAAGAAATATGTAAACGAAGATGATTGGAAGGAAACTGATGAGAGCTGGCGCACTGATGAATAAGAAGATGAGGATGGAAATAAAATTAGCGCAATGGAGATGAAACGGAGGGAGGTAGATATTTCTCCTGCAGGCATCTGTGGGCGTGGTGGCGGTATTCCTTCCGTGGGTGCCCCGTGGCCATTGGATGCGGGCCGCGGGCAGTGTAGCTGACATAACGGCCTCCCTGAGGACTGCGCCATGATTCAATCGGAAGGACAGGAATGAATCCCAGGCGAGTGTACCGGACGTGACGTGTTATGCGCGATTTAAATAAGGCAGCTGCTCGAATGGGGAGGGGTGAACACCCTCGGTGCTAATGGGAAGGCCGGTTTCTACGGGTTGCGCGATTCTATCAACCCCTAGATGCCGTTTCTATTATCCCGGTCCCCAGCAGTCGCGTGCGTGAGTAAAATGAGTGCTTTCGGTACGAGACTTAAAGTTAGGGTCTGAGTGGGAAGCCGAGAGGGGGCAGTTTAATAAAGGGAAACAGTTCCGTGCGTTGCACTCGGATTTTAGTTGTACGATTCGGTTTCAGAATGGAGAAGGGCATGGCTAATTGGAACTCCCCCTCGAATTTCAGATATGTTTCTATAGAATCCTTTAGAAGAGAGGAATCAACATGGATGAAAATTTTTAATGGTTACCATGGACTTAACTGCCATATCCTGATTGAAAAGCGACTTAATTTTAGCTAACGAAATGGTTACTTTGAACGTTAGAACATACCAGAAACTACTTAATGAAACTATCTTTACGTTCAGTTGTACTACCTTCTTAAATAACTATAACTGTTTAACTATAAATATAATACAAATAAGTTTTTTGACTTACTAAAAATCTGTAGTAAAGGGATTAATGATTCAGTTTTAAAAACAGCAATCGCATAATATCTAAACCTATTATCTAAACATACACTTGTTCCTAAGGATATTCGGCATTGAAAAGATATTTTGCTGGAGATAAATTTTTATTAATCGATGATCATAAAAGTCGATAGTATTTGATATCGATAATGATTGATAATTCTCCCAAAAATAATACATAATTTATACATAATAGACTTATATAATTAATACATAATAGACTTTCTCAATACAGAAGCATATACTCTATTTCGTAATAGGAGAAAATTCGATTCGAATAATGAGTCAAAAAGGTTTCATAACATTTTCATGAAAAATGCCTCTAAAGACTTATTAATAATACAGCATAATGGTGCCATTCCATCCCCAACCGTAACATCTAGAGCTATGACTCGGGCTTCCTCTAAAATTTCCCCTTTTGCATCGTAAAATCGACCGCTCCACAAAGACCGTGGAAATGAGTAAATTCACGCATTAGCGAGTAGAATGGTCGTAAAATATCGGATATGCTGAGAAGAAAGGACGTATTTAAGAGAGAATACCGATAAGCCCCCCAAATTACTTAAAGATTAGCTGAATCGGCAAGCGATAGAGCGATCTAGCAGTCGAATGTTTACACAGCGTTCGATGTTTTTATGGAAAATAAAAGAATCACGTTTTTATGAGACGACTTTATGGCGGAATGTTCACGCGCCTACAAAAAATTTTCGGTTAAAATGGCGGAAAAAGTCGTAAATCTTTGTGTCGAGACGTGGGCTGCATGTTTTTAAGGTAAGCATCACCTCGATATCTTTATGTTCTATCTATCTCCCCTTCCCTCGGCCATAAATTGCAACAACCCACTGTCGCCTGTTTTAATTACGACCGTCGATTAGGTATTCAAACGCCGCCATTTTTGGCTCATTTCTTCATTTTTGATAGCTTTCATTTTATTAACTGTGGACGGAGAGATGGAGAACGTGTTTGCATTTGTTTCGAATTCGCTCGTCCTTCCCGCGTTTACGTATTCAGCGAGTCAATATGAATGACGAGTTGATAATGGAAGGTCCAACAGAGTTCTACGCATCGTTACGCTGATGAACGAAATTAGATTTTTAAGTTATCCCGGCGAAGGGACGAAGAACGATCCGTAAAGCATTGTAAAATGCAAACAACCGACGGAAGGGGAATCCAACTATGGCAGATGACCACCATAGATGATTACGTTATGTTAGGGAAGGAAAGGAATAGCCTTCGAAGGTACGATGACTAACTAAGAGCTTCTAGCTCTAGTTACAATGAAAAGGGATACTTCTATGACTAAAAGCTCGCATTAAAAAGCAGACGTCTTGAAAAACCTCATCTTATTTTTAACCCTAGAGATAAAAACTGTATTCAAACACTCCAAAAGCACCAAAATCCGACTTAAATGTTCGTTGATATTGGGAAAATGTTTACTCGTAGTATTTATTTACACATTTCTATCGTAATTTGAAAAAAAATAAACCTTACTCTGTTGCTATGGTTACGTAACGTTGGGTTTAAAAAAATAATTCAACATTCATTACAGAACCAAAAATCAATTAATTACCTTATTAAAATTGTCCCTGAGAGATTTAATAATATTTAACGAAATTCCAATGATATTCACTTATTTTATAAATATATAGGGTAATTTGTTATGGTTCCAGAGATATTCTTTAGACAGTAGAGGTACGAAGAATACCGCGTAACAACCGACAAAAACCCATTACGTACAGAGCGAAAAAACATCTCTGGAAAAGAGACAGTCTGTTCAGATCGATTTCTAAACCACAAGGAGACATTGCACGACACCTTTATCGGCCATTCCGTCCTTATACAGCTTTGATTTTAAATCTTTCCGAAACGTAGCCATTTCGAAGCTGTGAATCGAGAATGAATTTCTATCTCTCTCTACACGCGCGTAACTCGGGCTGACACGGATTCCTCAACTTTCCTGGCACCGAAATTTCAGAAATACACATTTTCGGCCGTCGTTTTTGCCCCTGTCAACTGGAAACACGGGAAATTTCCGTCGATTTTTCGCCTCTCTCGGATTGAACCGTCGCGCGGGCGATCCAATACGTCCACCGTCAAATGGGTGACGTCCGCACTCTCATTCGTTTTGCAGCGGCTTTTCAAAGCGAGCGCGTATTTGGCGTCCGGAAAAATTCTGCAAAAACGAGCCGGAAATAAAAAAAGAGCGGGAAAGTCCAACAAACGTCAAGAGGGGGGAAACAAAGTTTCTTTCGGACGAGCGAGAAGTGTCATCGGCTGTCATAGGCGACGAAGACGCGTTCGCGAACGTGCGTTGGAGGCCCTCCTATGCGCTCGGCCGAGCGTGCGTGGTCCCCCCATTATCGAAACACCTGGTGCAATTCATTCGTGGGAAAAAGTTACGGACCTTTATTTATCCCGAAGAGGGAATTCGAAGAAGATGGCGGTGCGTCAAAAGGCAGTCCTATTTAGGACGTTTGCTCGAATGGCACTCGGTGCACGCTACGCCAACTTTCTCGCTGGAATACAAAAGGGAGGAATTTTTTCGTCATTTCCGTTGGATATACGCAATTAATTACGCTCGAGAGTGACGTCAAAGTGGGGGCCTCTAAAACGTTTCCTCCGGTGAACTTCTGGGGGCGGAAGGGAGTTTAAAAAATTCATTCATCGTGTGTGTTATCTATCGAAAAAAAGGAGCTGTAGAAGAGGAATTATTCGGTGGACAAATTTCTGCTCGTCTGCGGTGACTACGAGGAAATGTTCAGATGAATGATTCAGATGGAATGTTCGAATGACAAATGCCTCGCGATTGTTGAATATAGCCTTTTTCACTCTCCTAACGTTTCTCCTATGATACACCGACAATAGTTTTTTATGCATATAAAACAAAACAATTGAAAAATTAGAGAGTAATTTCAATGGATGGACAACTTTCATTAAATCTACGATTTTAATCAATCTTCTACCCAGTCATCTAAACATTTAGTTTCCTAAGAAAATGATATGATATTTAAATCTCACTGAAATTATTATATGCATAATTATCAGCTTCTAAATATATAATTCTAATTTTATATATATTACTTATATATTTCCTATTTGGAACTATAAATGTGTTTTACGGAGCCAATGCTATATTAAACATTTTGAGTGCATTTCAAAATATTAAAAAACAATAATGTTCGAATAGTTGTTATCTTATTGTTAATCAAAATTTAATTCAAAGATTTTCTTTACTTATTCTCATCGACAAAATTCAATCTATTAGATAAAAGTTTATCCAACGTTAAATGACTTATTCCTTTGAAATATAAAAGACTCTAATCCTATGAATCCAAACCACATCTGCTTATCCACCCTTATACTTATTCTCGACTCATTGCTTACATGACCTCATTCTCATCTCGTCATTTGTGTACTGCGGTAATAAACGCCTTTGTATCCGTGTTTATTCTTTGTGAAAACGGCTTTTCTAAGAAACTGGAGCGTAGGCACTCGTTTCTTTAAAACCCTCTTAAACCGACTTCCCCGAGCTTCGGGAGAGATTGTGTAGAACGTCAAGAGCAAGGGGTTGATTTATTCCGCTGTGATAAAAAGGGGAAGAGGCCTTCGTTCGGAGAATTACTTATCCGCACGAGTCGCGTAAAATAAAATTGGAATGGACAGCACTTCTGCGTTCGGACGCAAACAGTGGCAAATTACCCTCGTAAATAAAATATGCGTCGTTATCCTACTACCTTTCGTAACTCCGATGCAAAAGCTTATGTATACATTGCGTGAATTCTCTCGGAAGAACGGCGATTTTAATCGTAATATTCCGCGTCGGCTTGCTTTCGGCAATTAGAGTCAGTAGTAGTATTGGCCCGTCAAACAGCGTGAAACCAATTTATTTCAATTGAAAAGTTGTCACGCTCCGGCTGACAAACTTGCGCGGGCCTAAACACCAGGGCGCCTTTCCAATCACAAACGGTTTGTTTGACTTCGAAAAAAGAATTGCTGAACCGTTAATGCTAATTCTATTCGTAAACATTCTCCTCCGGGTACTGGTTTTGTGTGGGGGCCGCGTCATCCTACGGCGAAGGGGGAAAGGCAGAAGTTCGCCTCGAATAATTTGCCATGACGTTTGAGAAACGTCTGTTTGGCGAACGAAAGGCTATTTCTTTTAGCGAAAATAAATAAGGCGAAAAATACGATCTCTATACGCGTCGGACAACATCCACCGAGTCATACGCTTCCCTGGGCGTCTTGCTCTCGGCTCCCGGGCGGTTTTTTTTTCGTGTGGAAACACAATTGCAATAACGGAAATGTTTTTCGAAGTACTTCGATCGGAGAGTGCGCAAACACGAAGAGGATGTTTCCGCACTCGTGTATATGACCTTCCGTTGCTTATCCAGCCGAGGGCGGTGTGTGTGTAATTGCGAAAAGCGAGATGAAATGTTGGCTCCGCGAATAAAGAGAGAGAGCGAAATTACGGGACGAACACCGTGTTGATTGGCCGCTGCGTCACCTTCAAGTTATGACGTTACTCGCAGGCAAATTGCTTAAATTTTAATCGAGTATTTACCCGCGAATTTTTGCGCCCGAATTTTGTTCCGGGCGATTTCCTTTTTTTTTCGATTTTCGTAAACTCCGCGTTTATTCCTTCGCAGCTGTGGCCGATGAAAATATGCGTTGAAACGGTGGTCACAAGGGTAATTATGCAGATATAAAACGAACTTTTTTTTTATTTGAAATTTTCGAGCATAAAAACTAAAGCGTTTGGCATATTTTTTGTCCAATTCTAATCGCCCAACCGAGAATATAATTTTCCGCCGAAATACTCAAGTGTTGAAGATGAAAATGAAAAACTTTCGAGCAATCTTCAGCGCCCGTACAGGTTCATTTCGCATCTGCGATCATCAAAAAAGTTCAGAAAAGGTCAATTTTCTGGGTGAGAATAGGGAAAAGGTTACTGACACCCATCAGTCGATAATGGGTGTGCTTTCGGAAAGGGAAATTTCAATTTAGCTGACTTTCGTTTTCTAACGTAATCGAAAGAAAAAGCACTATCAATAATGTTTAAAAATCACTCGTAATTGATCAATTTAGATCTATGGTTCATATCCAAGCGAAATCATCCATAATTGTTTCTCATGGAATGATTAAAGTTACAGTTAATGCCCATTTTTATGAGGCTAATTTCTCCAGAGAATCCGTAAAATTAATTAAAAGACTCGACTTCAAATGATGACTCTCGAATTTCCTCAAGGAATTCTAGATCTGTAGAGAGGAAGAACCGTAAAAAGGAGTTTACTTATTTCAATATGCGCAGCGCTGTTTTTGTGTTTCATTTTGACATTTAAAGTAAAACAATCCATCGCCATTACATTCCGAGCATTTCGTTGCACGTACAACCGCAATAAGGGTTTCTATGGAAACGAACAAAACGCGTAGTGGCTCGATTGAATTCCCCGGAATGACCTCATTCGCGCTGAAAAAAAACTGCTCATGGATACAATCGCCTAAACTCCGCACGTATTCAAATCCGTTACAGAACCCTTGGCATCAACAAGCGCAATTCTTATTGGGCAGCGGATATTTTCCTGGAAGCAAAAACGAGGATGGCTTCCGAATTCGTGGCACGCAGCAGAAGAAAGGAAAAGACAGGTTGTTTACGAGAAGGTCATGATGACCCGCAGCCGGCGTCGACGGTTGCTACCCCCACCCCCCCAGTGCGTGAGATCTCCTCCAGTGCAGATTAGCACGCGCGTCCCAAACTCGCATGCAGCACGTGAACGCCGGAGACAAAAGGGGAAAAAGGGGGTGGAATAAAAAAAGGGCAAGATTAAAAGTGGGGAAGGGGTTCCGATGGGGCGGAAGAACAAAGAAGACGAGGGAGGGCAATGACTGATTAGAAGGGGACCTCCAAGGAGGATGGGCAAGAGGGCAATGTGTCACGGAGACCACGTGAGGTTGAAAGCTGTATGGATCCCATTTGTCATGGCATTTACCTATTCCGGCTTGTTTTTTTTTTTCTCCCCGTCCCGCTTCAAAAAAATATACGAAGCACGACGAGCGAAAACAACGGAATTCCGTTGAATAGTGCCCTGAATAAAATGGTCTCTTTTTTTTTTAAGATTTGATGGATTCGTCATTTGCTATCTGCGGGAATCGGAAACGTCTCTTGGCGATAGATTCAATGACAGCAACTTTAGCCGATGAATTTTCGATTACAGCGCTGAAAGAAAATGTTACCAAAATGGATGTGGGACAGGAGATGAGGTACTGGAAGGCTGATAAGATAAAAAAAAAGAGAAACGATTCAAAAACTGCGAATTTCGGAATTCGCGATAGCGATCGCAGCGAGGGATGGAAATATTAACTGCAATAAAAGGTTATAAAATGCGGAGGGAGATATGGATGTTACATGAGTTATAAATTGAACATGGGGTAACTCAATTACATTATCCGAATGGAACCGATGAAAAGTTCGACGAAAATAAGCCTTTGAGAGAAAACAATAAACTGGTTCATCAATAACGAGATTATAGATACAAAGCGAAAACAAATGCACGATAAATTAGAGATGTAAAAGGAGCTTTTAAAGTCCAAAAAGTGAAAGATATCGAATTATGCAAAGAGTACGAATTGATTTAATTAAGAGCCACCAAAGAACGCGGTGTTCGCACTGTTTGTTTGAAAGCTCCTCTTCTCACTTTTGCACTGATATTTTTTTATAAAACTGTCCTCTGTAACGCGAATACACACATTTAAAGTGCTTTCTCTGTGCCAACGTTTTAGCAAATATTTTTCATAACTTTTATGTTTTAAAAATTTGGGTTGGATAGAACAAAACATTCTTAGAGGATAGAATTAACGGTATAAATTTCGCGTTAGATTATATCGAACCACACATTATTTAGGTTATAGGACTTTTATTTTATTGGTTTTAGTTTATTAAAACAAACCGAGCACTCGAATATAAAGATTTCGTTGGTCACTTTAATTAGGCTCTCGCTTAAGCATCACCTAGCAATTTAGATTACTCCGTCAGAATCATTTGCATAATTTTTTTTTTATGATTTATAATTCAAACAGTGTGAAAGCGTTGGCATAAATTTGAATCGCATGTCCCTCGCGGGGAGCTTTAAAAAAGCCGGGATACGGAATGCCGTCAGAGAGTCAATTTCCACCAGAGTACCCGAATGTTTGCAGTAGGATCGTTCGTAATGACCTTTTTGAAATTCCGTTTCACAAATGTATTCGCGGCACATGAACGAAAGAACCGAGCGAAAAAGCCCGAGGAGCGCAAAAATACAATCCACACGGTAATTACTGATCACTCCGCAAAAAAAAATAAAGCGAGAAAATCAACCCACTAGTTATAAACCTGTTTACACACCATCAAATCAATCCATGCTAATGTATTCAAATGAATACGGATTTTAATGAATGGAATCTATTAAAAATTTTTGCAAGGAATTCTATTTCTGGATGAGTGCAAACATTGGAGATACTCCAAAAAAACGCTGCACATTACACAATTATAATTTCACATAGTGAATCATTAGAGAATGAATTTGAGAAAATGGTTGTTGTACTCACCTCCGCGGTTCTCACTGTCCGCTGGTTTCACCTGGATGGGACGGTTCATCTGTAACCGAGAAAGAGGAAAATACTTCAGCACTTTTTTTTTGAAGGCTAAACACTCTTATGTAAACATCTGAGGGAAAGTGCGTTGCTAAGGAAAAAGGGAGGATTGTTCCAAGAGGAAATAAATACATGTTCATCGTTTAAGGTAAGGAAAGGACCTGACAGAACATGTATGGAATTAAGATTTCGGGTTATCTATTGAACTTCATATTGAATGTATATCCTATCACAACAACTCGTAACGGAAGAATACGAATAAATAGTGATAAGTACTAATTCGAATACTAGTTATAATCCTATTGGTAAAGTCTAAATATCCACGGAAAAATATTTCTTTCTAGTTCACAAAATGGTATGTTAGCGTGCAAACTACTCATTCATGAAGATGAAATTTCTACGTACGTATATAATGTATATAATATCATCTATTGATACAACGTAACTAAATAACCTCTTATAATTATTTGCCTCTGATCAATGCAAATTTATTGATTGAAAGACTATTGCTACTGTAGCATTCTATTGATTTTTACTTCATCAGTGAAGCGCCGAAAATTCACAAATATTTAGCCTAAGGTAAATTATTAGTCTAACATATTTAAAGTATAGAGATACATTATCAATTATCACAGAGGAGATTTCGAACAAAAATCTCATGTAATTCATTTGGATGAATCAATTGAAAACTAGTTTTAATCTATACGTTCGCGAACGGTAATACAGAGATCTCGCCCATCTCATTTCTGGAGCCAAGGTAACCGCTGTCTCTTCATTTATTGTTACGCAATTTAAACTTTTATCGATCGCCGAATAAATGTCACGCTCCGGGAGCGCACTCTAACAAGTGTCCCTGCCAAAGAGTTAGACGATTTAATCATGGCCACCACTAAAAAGCTATCTCCAATTTTGCAATACGAAAAATATATATATTAAAGCTTGTACGTTCACTTTCATATCAAACAATCTAGCTCTAATAGTCTACGAATCGATTTCTGTTCTAGTCGAACTTAACGACGAGCCTACGAGGGAAAGTTAATCTACGAGAACCATTCGTTATCGGCTATGTATTGCAGAGAGTTAAAATCCATCATATCGCACTGATAGTCGGCACATTTAACACCTCCGTAGTAAGTAGTAGCACACCTACAAGTATCATTCAGCAGGCACTCGTCTTTAAAGAGAGCGCAATGGGGCTTTGCCCGGTGAGCATCTCCGAGGTGCACCTGCCCTGAACACCAGGGACTGCGGGGGAAGCACCATTGGTGATACCACACTATCTCTTTCGAGATACACTCCGAAGTCCTCCTCCCTCCTGCCCGCCTTCGCTCTTTGTCCATACAAGCGTCGGCAAAGCCTGTTGCATTCGATTGGCGTTGGCCGTTCTGCCAAAAAGTTTTTCCGAAGGGAATATGTGTGGTTGCGGGGAAACAAAGGATTTGGGAGGTGATGAAGTCGGAAAGAGCGTGCGGTGAACAAAGAAGATGTGGAAATAAAAGGAGAGAGAGAGACGAACACATCCCAAAAAAAAAATTGGTACGGACGACAATAGTGTAGGTGAAAATGTGAGGCACGAGGGTGATAAAAAGTAAAGAGGATGAGCAGGCAGTGGGTAAAAAAAAGGTCATCATGCTGAACATTTTTGGACGACAGAAAAGGTGAGAGAAGTAAAAGAAAAACACGAAAAGAAAAGAGCGTAAAAAAACGATCTATCTTACGAAAAAAATTTGAAAACAAAAATCGAAGCGTTCGGTCTGCACTTGAAGTCGTTTCCGGAGCAATATCCGACATGATCCGCGACAAAGTTAGAATTGAAAAAAGACAACGTAAAAACCGTGAAAAAATTCCGGAAGTGCTTGTGAGTTAAAGCAAAATAAACGAAAACGGAACCAGAAACAGACAGGTGCTTTCCGGAGAGGCACTGAAAATGCAAACACCGAAGACTTTGAGAGCATCGCAGAACACTTCGCGGTGGAACGAAAGAAACAAGATAAACCGCCCCACCCAAAAAAGGAAAACACTTCGACACAACAGAAAAAAAAAGAGACGACATGTTCGACGCAGAAACGGCACAATTTACTCACCGAAGTGTACGGCACATTTCCGTGAAGAGTTTCGAGTCTTCGGGCATTGAAAAAGGCTCGATCGTGATACAGAGACAGATGAACGAAGGAAGAAAAGAGAAGAGAGTGGAAGATAAGAATACAGTGTCCCGGAGGAAGGCACCCGAAACGTTCGTCCGAAGCTCCCCCTGTTTTGTTTCGCGAGGGTTTTTTAGCGAGTCCCTATTTCTTTTACTCCCGGCACGGCCGCCGCCTCTAGCGGCCAGCTAAGGAACCGGAGTCGCGCACCCTTCGGCCGCGAACACTCGACAGGCATACGTCACTGGAAGTCGGACATCGATAGGTCGGAATGGGAAGAAGATGGGACCCTCCAAGCTGGGAGAAGGAGGAGTCTACGGGCGGGCAGGAGTAGACCATCCGATGAGAGGGCAGCAATACTCCGGGAGAGGCCTATCTCTCTCCCCTTGCTATGGTGTCTCGTGGAACGGAGGGGAGCGGCAGGCGCGGGAGGAGGCTCAGAGGGAGTGCGTTTCCCATTGGCCGTGCAAGGATCCCTGGGAGCGCGGGGCGTGGGGCGCCTCTGCGCCGCGGCCATTTAAATCGACGGCCATCTCGGCCGGACGAGAGAAAGGGGGCGTCTCACAGGTATACACGGAGGATTAGGGATTCACTCACGGCGCGATGGAGCATGTCTCCAGAGGAGCGAGGGTCCATGGTGCACACCATAGCGGGACAGACGTCGTTCGAACTTCCGGGGGTTTTCCTTTCCTCTTCAAGGCGACGATTCCTCCGCTGCGAAGCTGGTTCTGCGAGTGAAGGGCGAGGTGACCCACGCCACAGCTCGTGCGAGACAGGCGTAGGGGAGCGAGGGCGGCCAGAACCCCAGCAGCAGCAGCAGGCCTCCCTTCCCCTAACCCCGTGTGCGCGCCCCCCTCCTCCCCCCCCTTTACCCCGCTACGCAACGCGTGTGCCCACGGCCCCACGCTTCCCTCCCCTTCGCATCCCCCTCTCCTCTCCAACCCTGCCCTCCTTTAGGGGTCCCTTTATCTCCCCTTCTCCATTATACTCCCTTTCGCTCATTTTCTGTGCACCTTTTTCCCCTCTTCTTTTTTAAGCTTCCTCCTCAGCGCCCGGGCGAGGGAAGGGAAAAAATATACACTACGCACACCAATCATAGGCTTCGATATGAAAAAGGGAGATCGATCTGAGGGGGATTGTGGGAAAGAGGGGCGTTAGTGATTGGGTGTGCGATGAATGGAAGGAAGATAGGGGTGGGAAGATTTGTGAGGGAGGCTGTAGTATGTTGAAAGGGGTGTTTTCAGGAGGAATAGGCGACTGTAGGCCACGCTTGTAGGCCACAGTTCACAGGGCGACCCAAAGGAGATGACTATCGCGCTATAAGAGTTTTTATCTCTCTCTCGTCTATTATTTTTGCAGCGCAATTGCGCGGAAGTTAGAACTTCGCGGTTTCCTGGAAACATCCGCTTCTTATTTTAGCGTTACTTCTGCGAACCTCTCTCTCTCTCTCGTGAATTTCAAGCGGTTCTGACGTTTTAATTTAATTTTTTGTTCTATTTCCGTTTTCGTCTTTCATTTGCGAACGTGGATGGATTCAGCGTAGCCTCGGAGCACTTAAAAAGTTTGTGTTTTAATCTGCGCATGATTCTCTCTAAACGTTCATCAACATCATTAAACTTTCAGGGACGGACGAAAGCTTAGTTTGGCGGGGAAATATATATATACAAACCGTAGTTGATCTTTGAGTAATCGATTAGTTATCCTTTAGAATTCATCCTTTTGGTATATCACTGTAAAATCATACGTAAGTACGAGGAGTGAATAGTATTACTTGCAGCTGGCGAAACGCAATGGTTCGCTGGTTGGCAAGAACCGGAGAAAATCGATCGTAAAAACTGTTACCAGAAGAAACGACGGTAGAATATCATCAGGGTGAATAATATTTGGCCTGATTATCAATAAAACACACTTATCATCAGATTATTTGATTATTCTATTGAGTGATAGAGCTCTTCTTCCTTTCGTTAAACCGAGATAACCACAGATGCTAGGCAGAATACTCGTAACAGCGGAAATGCATCAAGATGGAAAGTGGGAAGAAGTAGAGTGAGAAAGAAACTTTTTAAATCGCTTCTGCATACATAAAGCAAAGGCGCTCGTGGCAAAATCGAGAGGGAGGCATACGACCAGAAAGGTGATAATAACATCAGGAGAGACGAATATAGAGATTCGCCTGGAGCACAGATATGAGACGGTGGAGAGATACAAGCACCGGAGTGATTTAGGGAGTGACACGTTTAGAGGCAAAGGTAGAAGACAGAAATTGCTCGAGTTAGATACAGTGACGGGAGTGATAGAAAGAGGAGTGGGGATACGAGAGCGGTCGTCCGTGTATCACGACAGAGGACGCTGCCTTCCGAAGCCCCGCCCCGCCAACCCCCCCGCAACCGTCAACACCGCCTCCGCCACTCCCACCTTCCCCTTACATCCCACACGTTATCCTCATCTCCCTCTCATACAGCTTCCCACGCCGACAATGCCTCCACCCTTATCGACATCATCTCTTTTTACCCCTTTCTTTATGGAGATGTTTCTCTTACGTAGCTCTCCCTCTCTCCGTTGCTAATTTCTCTCGTAAACGTTTTGCGCCTGCGGGGAGAAGCTCCTCTTTTTTTTTCGCCTTCTCGCGTTTCGTTTTTGTTTTTGCGCGATGCATAATTCGTAGAGGGAGAGAAACATTTCGTGGATCATTGGGTGGTTTGGTTAAGGTCGGTTTTTCTACTCGGATTATGGGTGTATTAAAGTATATTGATAATATCGCATCGCTCGTATGCGAAGCGAAGCAAAACAGCGAGATCGGGTTGATTAGAGAGAGATTAACCGAAGAGATCGGTTTCGTTTAACAAAACATGGACCGATTCTTATCCGGAATATTCCCTTATGAAATCAAAGGAACTTCAGACTTTGAGGTGGTGCTTTTAAATTTTACCCCTGTATCTTTTGGAATTCAGGATGTTTTATATACAAAAGTATCGTATGTTATCTTAAAACAACTTGTACATTAAAAGGTAATACCTACAGAAACTTGGTTCGGATAATATTGAATATCTTTGATTTTAAACAAAATAAACAGTAAATTCTGTTGATATCAAAATTTGATTTAATATCCATAATAATAAAATATCGAAAAAGGAAAATTAGCTAGACGAACATTACTTAAGTAAATCTTCAGGTGACTATTAAAAAAATGTGAAGATATAAATTATTCATTTTAATCTTAAATTGTAATCATAAGAATTTCAACATCTACAATTGTGAAACTCTAAAAGATTGTAGATAGTATAAAACACTGCTTATTTTAAGGAGCTCTTTTTTACACATATTTACGAACAATTTTTTCTAGGTGTTTCATTTATATCGGAAGAATCGTACCAAAAGAGAGGCAATGCTTTAAGAATTGAATCATTTCAATTTATCTTTAAATACATCTTTTTATCGCATATTGTTATTAGTGTAAATTTAAAATCGCAGGTAATCGTTAATAAGAACTAAAAGTACGGAACGGTTTGCCCTTTTCACTGAGAGATCATGCCGCGTGTCAAAAAAAAACTTTCGCTGCTTACATCATTTGCAAGTCGCTGATAAAAAGAGAGCCGCATAAAACGACACGGCTGCGAAACTCTCTCTTGCATTGAACGCTAAGCCGCGCTGCAGAAATCTCAACGAAGACATCAGCCAAAAATAACTACCAGCCGCGTATAAGTATGAATTATAATAAGCGTTTGTTTGGTCTCTTTAATGGTTCCCTTTCTGCCGTTTTTTTTCACCTCTCCCTTTCCAAATTGAAACAGGGACAAGGTGGATTAAAGAAAGAGGAAAAATGCTTCCGTGTACTTTGTCGTGCAGCTGAGCGTGAGTTATAGCTGCACCTCCAGATATGTAATACACACGGAAGGGGGACAACGTGAAGCGTTACACACTCCCCTCACGAAAAGCACAGCTTTGTCACCCGCAATATATCCCCCTACATTGCATCCACCACCTGCTTTCCCTCCTTTAATCCCTTTCTTTATTCCACTTTCTATTCAGTTTTCCTCCACCATGCACCTGTTTACCGACTTTTTTCTTGTTGCACTTTTACTCCCGGATGTAATTATATCTCGTATCTGATCCGATTTATCCATCTACGTATTCAACTCCTACACCTATTCACCTACACATTAGTGAGCGTTTAAACAGTATCTATAGAGTTCTGATTTTTGACTGACATCTGTCCTTTTTTATGCCTATTGTGTCCATTCTATTCTGAAATCTTTTCATATGGTCCTTGGGATGAGATAAAAATCACAGTTTTCAGTATTACGATAGCTTAGTCATGTACACTTGTTTGCATTTCCACAACAATCAATGACACTTTCGTAATAAATAACACCTTACACGAAAGGTCCTTTTATGTAAAGTGCATCAGGTAAATTTTCCCGTATCTTTAATGATTAAGAAAACCGTGTAACTATTAAATAATGAACCATAAACAATAAGGCATCAAACTATTTAATCAAACACTAACCACAGTTTATAAAGTATTCTGCACAAGTAACTTGTCTACAGCTTCGACTGCCATTCATCCATCATGGCGTTATGCGTTGCTTGAATTTCGAACAAAATACTATCACGAAAGAGAGATGATATCTCACACTTTACGAATGTTATTTGTCATAACTTAATTCTTTGACATCGATTATGTTCCTTTCATTATCATTATCAGGGCTTACGAGTCATTTTCTTTAAAAAAAATACCCTAAACTCTTCAATTGCAAGGTCCATTACCTATTACTGAATCTAGATATATTCATCAAAGAGCTCCATCTTTAAATTCCCAGCCGCAATGGCGAATGCGATGGACGCATAACTGACCATCAATCTCTCCAGTGCTTTATACGCAAATGAATGACATATCTCTCCCTCCTTCCGCCTCATCTGATCTCTTTGCTTGGGCGAGCGGGTTCTATGGAGAGTGAAGATGGAAATCCCTCATACGACAGAAGTATTATCGGAACCTTCCATCTCTCTCTCCACAGTTGAAAAAAACTCGTCGAATCAAAAATCTCCATTTTTAAAAAAAACCATCCGCTATTATTCTCATCATATTCTCCCATATAAAAAAATATCCAACTTCCTGTCCGAAACCTGCCCTCATAGAGTCCTTCTCCTCTTTAAAAGTCCCCCCTCTTTTTGAAATGCACTCCTCTGCCGCATGTCCGTTGCCCCACGCAACCGCGCGCGGGCCCCTTCACCGCATGCAAAATTTATCAGGCAAACACAGAGTCCTCGCAGTTTCCACACGAGGGTTGCTGCACACTCCCAGTCCGACTGAAAAGGACCATTGCGAAACAGCTGACGACTTTTCGAAAACCCTCCCCAACCCCCCCCTCCCTCCGCCCTACACCACTGACCCGCGGTCACCTCCCCCCACACTCTCCGGGTCATAATTTTTATCTCTCTCCTCTTTTTACCGTGCCATCGGCAGTAGCATTTCCGGGACGTATAATGGAAGCATTCCGAGTCGAAACGTTATTTACTACCACCACCAAGACCGTTCACCTCTCGAATCCCCTACCGAAACCCTCGGAGACTTCAAGGTTATCAAAGAAGAAAAAGGACGCTTCTACTAAAACGCGAGAAATACTGTGGGCCGCAGTTGTATTCACATTCAGAGTTTAATGTCCTGAATGTTGTTGTTGTGTGTGGAGAGAGATCTCTCTCGGGAATGATGGAAACAAATGAAGCTACTCTGACCGAAAGCGTGCCAGATGTTGGACTCTGGGATTGCATTAGGACGGAGAGTAGAGAGACGCTTCGGGGATATATACGCGGGGTCCGGTCGTGCGAGGCTCTATATACGTATCTCGGGATATGAAAAGTAATTGAAAGCGAACGGTGGGATTTAATCTTCCAAACGTTTACAGCCTCGTATCGTTAAGACTCCGATGTAAGTATGTTTGACGTCGAAATTTTGACGATCCCTTTCCCAAACAGCAACGCCCCCTTTTAAAACACAAAACGCCTGTAATTTGGTCATCTCCGCCGTAAACTTTTAGCATCGCGTCATCAACCGCTCCTTCGACGGAAGGGATTCACTCTGGTCGTTATGCCGTTTTTAAGTGCACAGTGAATTTATCCGCCAAGAGCAACAACACCACCACCAATGGCTTCCAGACGCCCCCTCTAGAGATCTATTTTTTACCGAACCGTTTTTAAACATGGAAGCGCATTCTGCTCTCGAAAGCGATATGGTCTTCAAATAGGTCCTCCATGGGTCACGCGCCATGGCGATAAGAACCCTTTCCCCTGATCATACAGGCCCTACTCTCTCTCTCTGGTCCGCCGCACCCGTCTGGGAAATAGACAGTGACGTATTGTGAGGCTACTTCAAATCCCCATCCCAGTCGGATTCCTGTTTTCCCCTCCAGCCTTTCACTCTAACAAGATTTTTCTATCATTTCTCCTTTTATCCTCACCCTCTCCTTACCGGTCCCTCCTAAACCCGACAGCCTTCCAACGGGTTCCTCCGGTCAGCTGTCTGGTTTCCCCCGCCGTTTTGACTGCTGACCCTCGTGCTACATTATTGAGGCGGTTCCGCTGCTGCTAGGGCATATGCGAGGGAGCCGCTTTCTATTTTCGTATTCACTATAAACAATGGCGACGCATGGTTTTACTTCGCCAGCTCCATCTTTCGCATTTCCAGATAAACGGCTATAGGAAGCGGCGGTGCATCCAGGCGGGAAAAGAAGGGTGGGAAACAAGCACATTTCCTAGATTGCATTTCATCGCATTTGTAGATTATCGGACGCTAAAACAACCCTCAATTTACGACCAATAAAAATAACACATTTACCCAAAGTGAAGCAAACGAATTTGAGTTCCTATAAAGACAGCTGTCGCGGAAAGATTTTTTCATGCAATATGTTATCGGTGTCAACAAAACTCTTCATTTGATCTGAAATGCACTTATACAGATTAAAGATTGTATTCGCAAACTTGATCTCCATTGAACAGAAGAGTAAACTCGGGTTTAAATTTGAAAAGGGTTCCCCTCGAATGGCCAAGTTTACGTTCGCCTGAAACGAAAACGGTTCGATATCCGAGGCGGGAATTTTTACGGATATCTTTCAGAAGTTACTAAGGTATATGGTGTTTGTGATATTGCATCACGGTTTTTTATGATTTGAACGAAAAATTTACATTTAAAATAACCGAAAGATCGACAGCTGGGAATTATCTTCCCGTTTTTTATCAAATAATTGTAATAAAAACGTTATTTAACACTTACGTAGTAAAAACTAAACAGTTGATCGAAGGCAAGGAAAAAATTGTATTATTTTTTATTCAGTAATATCGAACAATTGTTTTTGTTTCTGCATCTCCCCATCTAGTAACTAAAAGCCTCAAATTCACATCTAATAAAACAGCTGGTTTAGAATATATATAGATTTACATATTGAAGTAAGTGATGCGTTCTTTAACACTAGAAAATTCTTTAAAATCAAATGAAAAGTTGGCATTTCCTTCCCACTATTTTACCATCGGATATTCGACGTTTACCCAAATAGATTCAATGCGAAGAGGAGTGAAATACAAAAGAGCAGAGTGTGCATTTAAGTCTTTTCTCTTACCCGACCACAAAACTGAATCCGTGGGGAGAAATTTTACGCCCAAGAGCTGAGTGTTCGATCTATCGAATCGGTGAATTTTTGATCGAATTTAAGAGTGCATGTTGAAGGAGAGGAATGATGGAATAATGTTTTGAAAGGGGAAAAGTGTGCGGAAGAGCAGCGCAAGACCTGAAGCGAGTCATGGTGAATGGTTTATGCGGGGTGCATAATAGAGGAGGGGCGGATTTTGATGTGTGATGGAAGAAAAGGCAGGAAGAAGATGAATTGACAGCTGAAGCCAAACATCCTGAGAAAAATTACTTCCAGATGGAATGTGGAATTCGCCGATGGATAAAAGATTCTAGTCTCCTATGACCTGAAATACGAACGTCCGCATGGTTTTACGAACAAGTTTTCTTAGAGAAACGTTTTCCCCAAATGGAAATGTTGTTTTTACCTAAAGACAATTTCGCATGTTTATCCGCACGGAGAACTCGACATGAATTGTGCGAGAGATTGATGTATATTTTACTTCAGTTACACTGTAAACCAATTAAGATATATGTCAATGCTATTTGACATAAGAGATAATAATATGAACTTGTGTATAATCGATTGAGACTTACAACTTTATAGGATACTTACCTTTCAACGAATACTAAATTTGCAACATTTTTTGATATTTCACGGATCTTATATAGAACTGAGGATGTGTTGCCTATATATTTTGCATTATAATATAAAATAATACGTGCTTCGTCATATTTGTACAAGAGTTATTAAAGATTCATCTCGTAAATTATTACTGATCAACATTATTTAATCAATATCACGATAAACTTTTATTCTAGAATATCTATTTCAAATGATTTTATAAACTGAATGGTGTATTAATTAAATAAGGAATTTAACGATAGATAACTAAATTTGACTGTAACGATAAGCTATTATCAATAACCTCTTCTCCTCCTAATCTTCAAATTCTACGCATGTCCTATTGGATCTCTAGGCAATCATTTAAATTATATATAAATGTCAAATATATCTTAATCAATGAAAAATTTACGCTCTTTTTTCTCTTTGAAATATATCCTTACTTCTGTGATGCAAACAATTCATCCTATATATAATGTAATCAATCTCTCAATTCCTGTCCATTTAAAACTAGCTCTCATGTTTATACCTAATTATTAGGTTACTATTTATGATTAATCTTTTGTTCTTGTGCTTTGATCAAGCTTTCCCTCATTCCTCGTATGAATGTTCCCCCTTGAAAAATACGCATGATTCATACAATCGCTGAAGCAAGGGTTGATGCTAATCACTCAGGCCAAACACGTCGTGTTCCAACTCATAGAGATTCTCATCTCCTAGTGACTTGCGTGCATTCCAATCACTACCTTTATTTATGAAACAAGCTGCCTGATTGCCCCAATGATTCCCTCCGTGCATCTTCGCATCCATAAATGCACTTTTTAGTCTTCAGACGTTTTCTCTGGAGCAAAGAGCACCGCATTCAAACGACAACTCTCTTTGCCTTCATACCTACACACTCGACTGCTTCCTGTCACTTGATGTCGGTTGGTCTTCCTACATTCCACATGTATGCAACCTCCCCTCCAGATTCTGTTCAAGTTATACATACTTCTAATCTAAACCTTGTTTGTAGTGTAAAATAAGCGATTAACATTAAGTTCTCTACGGATCAATGTAATGAAAAAACTCACGGAATGGAACTAATGGTGAAATTCGACATTAAATTTCAATGTTAGGATCGTAGAGTATATTATTTCTATCTATTTAATTCTTAATAAAAATATAAACTACAGTATTTTAGTACGATAGTATTATGCGGTACAGTTATCCGATTTAGATATCCTTATTTAGAGAAGAGTCATAGACTTTTCAATATACTTCTGAAAGTTCTGTACATTCTTCATTTATACATGGTTGATGATTTTTAATGCACACACTTAGGAATACTATTTCTATCAAAGTTGCACATTAACTAACATTCCAAAGGCCACTAAACATCATTAAATCAATAAATACCAATCATAAGATCTTGTAAAACATTACCAAGCATCATTTAAAATGTTTAAATTCTCACGTCTTATAACCCTTAAATGTAATTCCCCTTCCTTCTCACCATCCAACTACTCCCCTACCAACCTAAGCCTACCAACGCCATCTTCCTAAACTTCCCCTAAGCAACGCACCCTCTCTGAAACTCGCTCTTCATGTCCTCCTTTAGCCATCTCCGCTCTTTGTCTCCTCTTCACCTGTTTCCAATTTCGCTATCATTACCAACCTCCGCCACTTTTCCAACTTCCTCTCCGCTAATCTATTAGCGCATCCCCGGCAACGCGCATACATCACGACTTGATCTAACTTGGTAACTTGGTAACGGATTTATGTTACGTCTCGGAGATAAGAAATTTGCTCTGGGATATGGGGCGGAGTGTAGAGGAAAAAAAGCGCCATTTGAAAGCTTTTGAGCTGCGAGAAAATCAGAAGATAGGGGGCATTATATCAAATGGATGCGAGATTGAACGTGTGGATCGGGAGAGATTAAACAAGCGGATACCCATCCATAAAACGTGAGGAACCTGTAAAACGCTTGTTTCATCGCGGTTTGTCGAAAGTGCCACTTTTGCTGCTCCCAATCTTCAAGGGGATGTTTCTAAAGGTGTCATCTAATAAAGTGGAATGTAAAGAAACATGGGAATGATGGGCTGAATGTTGTGATTTCATCATGAAACTGTAGATTATATGAGTTATATTAAACATGAATATTCATTTATTAGTTTAAATGGCTTTTGAGTACGCGTGAACCGCTGTGAATGTAATATTAGATTTTCTATTTACAAAGAAGATTGAGGGTCCTAAACAGTAACAGCTACTAGCAGAATGCGTTCATTTCATTTAACATACCCTAATGTTAGTATATTGCTCTTCATTATTATCTATCTTTTTCCTTCCCTATAAATTCTAATTCCTTCCATAAATCATTTGGTAATGAAAAAGCATCACAATCGTATTCGAATAACAATTGAACTAGAAAAGTGATTTAACCCAAACCATTAATAAACCATCAATCATTCTGACATCTTCTTTATTTTGTTTACTCAACCTTTTCCTTGATTTATTTACTACTTCGCAGTTCCCTTAGTAACTGAAACGTGTGGATTCGCACCGATCCAAGGATCGCTGCAATAATCCAACGTTCGAAGTGGTGAATCGGCTTATTATAAAAAAAGGCGGAATTAATATTTCACACTCGAACCGTCGCTTTTTTTATCCTTTCGTGTGTTTCTTCCTCTCGAGATTTGCTGACCCAAGTATAAACGCGTCGACTCCAACAAACCAAGTTTTATTGCCATTCGCGAACCTGTTGAACATAATGTCGGCTTTCTGTGGATTTATCCGCGTTGCTCGCCTTTTCTCCTTCCGTTTGATAAGTAATGATGCCATAAAACTTACTATTGAGAGAGTGAGTTTGCGGAAGATCTTTGTCGTGAGGATGATTAAGGTGGAGTCGGAATTTACCGCTGTTTTCTTTCATAACTCCGACCTCTAGTCGACCAGCACGACAATTAAATCATCTCCAGCCCAAATAAATTGTCGATTCCGGTGAAAAGTTCTGCGAAATATTGACACACGTAATATATTGGGTTTTTTCTAAGGGAATATATATGGGGAGTTTTTTTCCGTAGGAGGCTGTGAGTGGGTTACTATTGAAACCTACGTAACTATGTCCCCTGTCCTCCTAAAAGGAGGAAGAAGTTTGTAGTTACACTACCCGGAATAATAATATATTAAGGAGCAGATGTTTCCAGTCTACACCGAATAAACTGTTTAAATTCAGCTTGGGTCTTAAGGGAACAAATAAAGAAAAGTACAGACGGGCCATTTGTAGAATTAAATATATAAAATTTACTAAGAAATTATATTTCTTAGTAAATCCTATCCTTGATACACTATATTTGATAAGGCCGAATGAAAGATCAAACGTTAAGAATTTTCGTGATTCATGTTTTACTAATATAGTTTATATTAAATTGTAATTATCAAACTTAATGAAAAACTCTCTGAGTTGATGAGTGACTAGAAGTACCAGCTGAGAGAGTCACTTTAGATAAATAGTTCTTTACGAGAAATTGTATGAAATAAAACGGAACGAAGGCTCGGAAAGGATGACATATAACTCGAATGTTTCAGCATCCGAAGGTACGCGAGTTATTCAAAATATTTACGACGATCAAAGGAACCGTGCAGAGACAGTATTATTACCGTAGCAACGACAGAATTGGGACAATAACCGTCTTATTACGAGGCGGAATTTACCCTTTAAACAAGGTACCCTTTAGCGTCAGCAAGATGACAAGAGCCGTCTTCACTGTTTTCCAATAAAGACTTTCGCAACATGCAAAAGCCGTCCGCGGAGAACTTATCAAAAAAGTAATTTGATGATGAAGAGAGAGGTGAAAATGGGCTCCCGGAAGCGGACGAAACGGAAATTGCGTCTCTGACAGTATTACTCGCGGTTCGACGCTTCAAAGAGGCGCGTTTCCCGAAATTTCTCCCGAAACTCTTCGCAACAAAAAGTGGTCCCGATTGTTCCCATTGTAAGTGTGCGTACATGTCAGATCAAACGACGCTCCCTTTTTGTCTCTCTTCGTTTGCATCGGCGATACGTGCGTCGCCCCGGGAGACGGGGGAGAGGACATTTCCGATACAAAAATAAATAGAATGCTCTCGGCTTGTTTGTACCAAAGGAAAACTCTCGGGCGAAAAGGAGAGCGTACAATAAACGGAAGGACGGATGCTCGTGACAATGGTAAGACTAGCGAAATGCGTGGCGTGGAGAGGGCGTGCTATTTTTCCAACGGGGAGTGTTTGTGAAAGGGGAGAGCGCGTGGAAAAATGGCGATTTCTGGGTGGGGGAGGGGGGGGAGAACTTACGGGGGGGGGGGGGTTGGAGAAAAAAGGATGAGAGGGGGGGGGGTCCGATGGGAACTGGATGGAATTCCGCGTATGGAGAAGGGACGGAGGTTTGTAGGTGTGGAATGTCGGAGGAATGGGGAAAAGAACGGGAAAGATGGGACGACACGCGCGTGGGCCCGTGGCCATGGAAGTCCGAGAGAGGGGGAGAAATTTTTTTTTTAAGAGGCGAGTTTGGCAATCCTGAAGGGACGGGTGCGATATGCATTTGAGATACGAGTGATGGAGGAAATGGAAAAGGAACGACGCCCAAGGAAATGGGTTTTTCATTTTTATAGTTTTCGTTAAATTAATGCCGGCGATGGTATTTTTAAGGGAGAATAAGCGGAGCGGAAAAAAAACTTTCGCCGTTCCCGAAACTGCCTCCTGGCTATAAAAGCGATAATTGCCTGTTTGAAATATGTTAATTAATGCGGGAGAATGGGCTCCGCCGTGAATTCCCCTCGTAAATAAAATATTTCATTTCCTCGGATCGGGATAATTTATAGGAACGATCGCGCGCGAAAGATTTTACGAAATTGTCGCGATCCGTCGTTATTTTAGCTGTATTACTTGCTAATTAAATGCGGAATCCGATTTAAATAAAATTGATTTTAATTGAAATGTTTGCCGAAATATCCCCCCTTTCTCTGATTTGTTCCGGAGAGGTTTTCTCGCCGCTCCTAATTTAGCCGTTTCACGATGACATTCGCGCTTCGTTAGTTTGCACTTGTTACGAGCGCCGTGTCATTTACTATCGGCCGAACGGAAGGGGATTTTTTTTATTCCGACGAAGAATATATAAATACGCGTCGAAGCGCCCTCCAATTAAATCGCGGGATGCGCAAAAAAGTGCAACTTTTTACGGACTCGATTATTGCACGTATTCCGGAAAAACAAGCGAGTGTTGATTTCCATGGTTTCTCGAAGAGGCGCGTTTTTTTACGAACGCGTTTCCGGGGCAACAACGGGAGCGGCAAATTGAATCCGGGATTTTGCATTGTCGCGAGAGGAAGGGTCGTTCAGTTCGAAAGGCGATTGACAGCGGATCGTAAAAGTGTTCCGTTCTCCTTAACGAGGTCCCCATCATAACCCGAGAATCCGTCTCCTTCCAAAATTGGCCTTCTTTCCGTCCCTTGATAAGGTTGCGCGCAGAAAAGGGGTTTATTCGCTCGAGCGTCGTTAAAAGATGCTTTAGCAACGATTCGGAATCGGGCCCTCGAAATAACTGATCATTTTGAGCCCCTTTACGACCCTTTCACTCCGTGTTGGCACGCAGCCGTGCGTACGAAACAACGCAATCGAAAGAGTTGAGGAAGAAAAGAGATTGAGAGCGTAACGAGCCATTGGAAAGTAATTTGACGCGACTGACTAAGACAGAGGTAAGATCAAAGGAACGGATGAATTAAGCTATCGGTTCAAGATGTATGACGTTCTTGTGAAGCAGAATTATAGTAATTCTGATTACATTTCTATTACTTTATTTTCGCACGCATTTATTTATTTATAATCTGTTGATCTACTTTCAAAGGTATTCGAGAGTCTACGACAGAACAATATAACTATTGAAGAACATTTAAAGCGATTTATAAAAAATGAGAATTTAACGCCTTTCAGAGAAGCCGGATGAATTAATGTATTTTTTACTATAACGTAAACATCCTCCGTGTTATCTCATTTAAAAAAGAGTGAAGTTATTAACATTTAAATTTTAGCTAAATGTTTTCAAATGAATTTATATCGTACATTCATCTCGAAGGATTCATATGGAAAATTGAATTGCTAAAAATAATTAGATATTCGTTCCAAATTGAACCTTTTGTGTTTTTAACCTACAAGTAATTAGTTAACCTTTGATATTTAATTTGATATAATACCTGGTTCGTGTAATTTTCTAATTCAAGACAAAGGAATGCTTTAAAACGTTGATTCTGCTCTTTGGATTTCCAACTAACTACTGAGTATCATTATATTCAATTGGAAAGCTACTGTTTTTTACACACACTCAGAAGTATTATCTAAAGGTGGTTCTAGAGTGAATAGTCTCAAAATCGTCACCAAGTAATATTTTCCCGCTAACAAGTCTAATTAAATCAGTGTGTCTGCTTTTCAGCTAAGGCATGTGCGTACCTTTAATCTAGTTTCATGTTCTCCACCCGATAAATGTTTCCATTCCTCTATCCTCCTTCTTTATCACATCTCTCCATTTGAGTTGTTACTCCTTCATCCTTTGACCTCCACTTTCTCTGTTTTATCACCGCACCACTGTTTCGCACTCCTCCGCCCATTATGTTTCCTTACTGCCCCCATAAAAACAAGGAAGTGAGCGGCTGTTATCCCTTAGCGATCCCCAAAACGAAACGCCCGTCTCTTCCTCTCAATTCTGCGATTCTACTTTTAATACCTTTCGAATCCAGCAGTGTGAGAACGTCATTTCATTGCTTTTTTGGAGGTGTTTCGGGCGTGCTCTGAATTCCCCATCGCCTAGCAACGGTTGTTCTCTACACTTATATCCGTAATGTGCAGCTTTTACGCATTCATTTTCCGTTGAACTGAATGGACTGTAAACTTTTAAATAACATTCCGTGTCAATCTGTATGAATAGCTTTGGTGGTAAAGTTATATTTCTTCGTAATACCTTATTTATGAGACAGAAATGAGCGTCATCTTACATTTTGACCATCGGAGTACCTCAAGGGAATAGTCTCGGTCCCCAAAACTTTGGGAAGAATGGTCTACGACTTCTCTGCAAAGTTAGACTTCTTAGATTATCTCCGCTCCCGGATTTGTGTTTGTGATTTCTCTCTTTGAAACCCGATAAATAGCGCGTCGCTTTTTCACCGGGGAGGAATCTGATGCCAAGACGTAAAATTTTCCCGAGGTCGACAAACATAAGGTATTTCTCTCGAATTCTCTCACTTTGGAACCTTCTATTCTTGTCATAAAGTCTCTCTCGAAAGGAAATGCTTGGACGCGAGTTTACTTCGCATGCCAGGTAATCGACGACTCAAACAAAACTTCTGAGGAGCGTGGATTCCTCCGCAAAACGGGGCATTACTACGAAAATTATCCGGGAAAACCGTCGGAAATCACGGGTCTAATCAACTGTCCGCTCCGTAGTTCATTTGTGTGCGTTGAGGCGTGCAAAAGGCGAAAAAGCCACTGGAGTGAAAAGGAATTCGTGTTTTACCTCGGGGCTGAGTCACCATGACAACTTGAAGATCAAAGGAAAAAAAATCGAGAGAGAGCTCTCCCATATTTTCTCCTTCCGCCATGTAACAAAGCTCAGACGAGCTTCGGGGAAAATTCTTCATTTCATTTTCTCTACTCGGCTAATCCTACCGTCTCTCTCTCTGTTAGATAAAGATTCCTCCTCCTCTTTCCGGCGACTTCTCACTTCCCCCACACCCAGCTTGGCAGAGATCAAGTGGCGGGAGTGCGTTAATAAAGACCCTCTCGTGTACCTCTGGAGGCCCTCTGGCGGTGGAACCTTTTTACCGGGAAGCATCACCTTGTTGCTCACCGCGCATGCGCTGGGGAAATGTACAGTGGCGGCCACGCGAAGCGGTTTTTTTTTATATCGATTCATAAAATAATAACGCCTTTAAAATAATAATGTCCTAGAGACGGGAGTAAATGGAGCTCGCTAAAAGTCGTCCGTTCCTTTTGGCGAAAAAAGGGCGGAATTTGCTTTTGGGAAATTCGGGCGATGGTGGTGTTGAGTGGGACGAGAGGTAGTTTCTCGTCGATTGCTGGAAGAGAAACTGAGGGATTCCCTGGAAAAGGTGTGGAGAAGAGAGAGAAACAAGTTTCTTCGAAAAAGAATTTCTCGGCGATTATCTCAAACGCGAAGACACTTTTTTTTGGAATACGACCAATCTCGTTATTTTTAGGGGAGATGGATGAAAAACTTTTCGAAACGCAGCAGTAGGGTAGCAGTTTTTTGAAAATTAAAAACGTTTCCTAAAAAAATGACTTCTTCTACGGATAATTGAAATATTGAATGTGAGTTGAATGAAACATGTGGTTCTCGCGCATTATCCTTATCCAGGGCTTTATAAATAAATATTGTCTCCGTGAAGTTTCTCATTTCGTGATAGTGCTGAAAGATATATATTATTTTTTTCTGATTCACTCTATAAAGGAATGATTTCTCGAATTGATATTGTTGGAGAATTGAACGGCAGACGCAACGAAAGAGGAAGTTATCTTTCATGACGCGAATCGTTACGGAGATACTGTAAATTTGACAAAGAGTAAGAATTATTCTTTCCGGTCTCATCCAATAACGTGGTTACAGCAAGAGAAATACGAAATGTTTTGTCTTTTGACGGCACAAAAAAATGACGAGAGAAAATATATTACTTGTTTTTTTAAAATTCCAATTGAAAATGATGGCGTCAAACCATTATTATTTACGGAATAAACGATTCGTTCTTTTTTTTTAATTATTCATGAAATGATCGGAACAACCAGATGCGCGTGCGACCGCAAATCGATCATCCTTCGAAGCGATTAATCGAAAATATTACCGAAATTCATTCGATTCGATAATTGATTCATGATTGAAAATGATATTAGCCGCTACATGCATCTGCTCCCGCAAATCACTTTATGCCCGGGGGAATCATTTTGGGCATTCTTCAAGAGTGATATTAGATCGCTTTCATCGGGAATATTTCGATATTTCAATTTTTTTAACTTTTATTCGTCATTACTTATTGATACAATTCCGTTATATATAAGGTTTCTAACGTATACCTAATCAATTGCAAACGTGTTTCGTTACGACTAATTGATAATATTACGTTGTCTATGAGGTTTCTAATGTATACCAAATGAATCAACAATGCGTAACAGAGTAAATATATCGATCACATAACCCCGCACCGATCGATTATAACGATGAGAAAGAGAGTACCTCTTAACTCTTGTACGTAAATCTCCAGCATCTGTTCTTCCCCCGTCGCCAATATTTTCCCTGCATCCTTCAGAATTTCTTCCCCCCTTCCGCAGATTGTAGCTTTGCTTTTCATCTTCTCCCACCGCCTGCACACATCGCTAAACCCCTTTTCGCCCTCCTTACCTGCACAACCCCAAAACCCTTCCATCTCACCTTACTCCCCCTTGCTCTACCGAAAGCTCAGTGCGCGGACGAAATCAACTTTTCCGACACAGCGAGCCCAGGGATCCGCTTTCTCTTCCTTTATTTTTGCTACCCCACTCTAAGCGAGGCAGAAATAAAGTGCATAAAATGTAACGCAAATTCTTTCCCGAGGCTGAAGCGATAGGATTCGGAGAGGCAGCGGAGCGTGATCGTTCGCAAGGGTTGGGCGGAACCGCAAGGGAAAAGGAAAGAAATCTCCGGGATCTCTCACGAGGGAGAGGAGAGGAGGAGAAAAGTAACTAAAACAGCTCGTTTAACACGGCAGATCGTATTTTTACAATTTGATGCTTCTGGATGTACGTCCCTCGGAAATCATTTGCTCCATCGACTTCCCCCACCCTCTCTTTAAAGATGGCCCTCAAAATGAAAGCGGTTTCGAGTATTCATATAGTATATATAATCCTCGGTGTGAATGCGTTAGATTCGTTGCTAAGGTCACTCATCCAAAGAGAAGGGAAGGAATTTGACCGAACGAATAATTCCGGACGGACCAACGCGCGTGAGGACGGGCGGATCGATGGCGCACAATTACATTTGGGGAAACATGGAAGCATCCTCAGTTAATTACGCCGGTTCTTTTGATTTGGAATCCGTGCAGGAATCAAAGGGAGAGGAACACAATGGCCGAAAGAGAGAGGGGCGCGTCTTTTGACATTGTTGTCTCGTTTGAAACCGGTGACCCCCCTCCGTAACCCAAAAAATTCGATCTTCTATTATACGGCCAATTACTCTTCTACGTATTCCTCCCCTTCTCATCTTCCTTCTTCTATTCTTACGTATTATATTATATATATATATCTTCTTCTTCCCCTTTTGCCCTCCAAAAAATGAGAAAGAGACTCTTCCCATCTCAATACCTTTTCGGAGAAATGGATCTATTGCCCCTCGAATCACTAAAACGGTTCTTCCGAGCGCAAAAACTTTTATACGGCCTTCTTTCCTTTATTTCCTCGCACTATCTCGAGCAACCCCTTCTTTCCTTTACCGAATCCCTTCCGTTCCCTTTTTTTTATTCCTTCGAGATGACGGGCGCCCACTGACCACTCGCAAAACAGCCTCCTTTGTGTGATACGCGTGACAAGTGGTTTGACGATGGATCATATAAAAGGGAAACCCGTCAACGCTTAAATCACCGAGTTAACATTTCCGGTGAATACGCGATTCGACCCAAAAGGGTTCGACAATAAGCTAAATTTGCTCTGCACTAAATAGAAATAATGCGAGGGGAAAGTTTTCTTACTCGTTTTAATGAATCGTAAAGCTCGTGCGGTAGAGAGAGCAGAGACACCGGCTTTGGCGAATTTATGTGGACGTAGTATATGTGATTCGGCAGAGAAAAGATCCGATTCAATTTATACGACAGAAAACGGGACGTCCAACGAGGACAATGATAAGAAAATGCTTTACACAAACGGGGAAATTTTGAAATGAAAGGGACAGAACGCTTTTTTTAAATTATTAATCAATCCACAAAGAGAGCTCTCTCTCTCTCCATTAATCGCAAAGCATTCATTTAGCTCTCGAGTTGTAGCTGTAGGGCTTCTCACAGACAAATAATTCTGAGATCTCTTTAATCAAGAGAAATTATTTGAACGCGAGATGCTAAAAATATTTCGCTTCTGAATTACGGTTCGTTATGGTAAAAAGAAATGATATTTACTCGCTGATTTAATCTCTGGTTTTCTTTTACACCTCACTAGCATTCTCGTTATTACTTGGACTCTCAGTTTTGTCCTACAAATGTGCTATTTCGTGCTCTAAAAAGGCTCCGTTAGTATAAAAATTCGTATAAAATATGAACAGCACTCACCTGAGTAAACATTTCTATGCCATTGTTTTCTACTTGGTGTAATAAAACAACAAATTCCTTTTGAAACGTCGTCCAAATCGTACAGACTAAGCTCTAGAAAATTGTCAAATTTATTTCACTGGATTCTACGAAATCCAACCAAACAAAATTAGCTCATTTAAATCATTCATCGTTGTTTTTCGGAAATTGTTGTGAAACCAAACAAACGGGAAAACCAGCAAATGGTCATCAAACAACTGGTTAAAACGTGGAAAGAGTGTCTAATTAACGTATTCTCTGTCAAGGTGACCTTTTTCCGTCTATCCATGAATGCCTAGCAATGATGTTGAGGGATAAAATACCCTTGCTGAGTATTTACTGTTCGATGGGAGTATCGATCAATAATTCAATACACGTCATCAAAACCTTAAGAAAATAACAAAAGTTAAATATCGTAACGTCATAATATTCTGCGAACATGATAAGCTTTGTAGATAATTGTAAACGAAAGAAAAATCGACTGTTAAGAAAAATTGAAACAAAATCGACGTTAGCAACAGGAAAATGCGGGAGTTTTCGGAAAAAAGAAATTCAATATAGACGCGGAGATGAGAGTGAATTGGATGAAGAGTTTGAGCTGGATTATTTATAAGAGGAACTTTGCTCAAAGGTTTGATACATGGTCGGTTCGGGCAGGAAATGAGATCGAGGAGGATTTCGAAGTTTCGAAGAACCGCACATCGAGAGATATAGATGCAAAGAGGGAGCAAAAATAAAATAACGCAAAACACGAAACTAATGACGACAGCGAAAAATACACACAAACCCATACGCATACATATTCAAGCACACACACGCGCGTGCAGGACACAAAGAACCATGTAAATTCGGTACCGGAATTAGCATGCATCTCCGAGCAATCCGAAAAAAAAATTTGGGCGGCAGTAAAATTTATCAATAACTGAATAGGAGTCGAGGGGAAGGTGAGTAAAAACACGGCGGTGCATTCATATTGATGAACTTGGCTATTTCTGGCGACACCGGCGGAAAATTGGATCGGTATTTTACTCTTTATGGCGCGTGTCATAATTCGAAAGAAGCGGTGGAGGGCTTAAAGCGATTGAAATGCCCAGAGCAAATTCCCCGGCCCGTTTGGGTATTCAGTCGAAGGTAAATGTTTGAGCCACTACCTTTTCGAACCTTTAAGTTAATTACGTGACGGTTATTTGATGGAAAGTTATTTACATAACATCCCCAATACCCCACCCTCCAGTTCCAGCGTCGAACAGAGTCCATTGTTTGGACGGAGTATTTGCACGGTTTTGTGTGGTCCGCGGTACCGCGGAGGATCGCCCTAGGAGACGCTCTACCTCCCCTACCGCGAGTCCTTCCACGGAGCTAATTTGAAAAAAAATAACAAATGAATCGCGAAGGGCGTGGCCTCCCGGTTTTTCTCTCGATTGAAGATTTCGATTCGGTTTAAAAGAGAGATGTCGGCGAAGATGCAAAGTGACGAACGGAGCTAAGGTTTCGCGTGGATCGAAGAGATGAGGAGGAGATGGATGGGAGGGACATGGAGGAATGTGTAATTGGTTTGTGAGGGGATGTTGGGTGGTTTTGCGGCTGTTTATATTCGGCGCATCCGATAGCGGCGTGTCCGATACCGCTGACTGAAGAGGGGTTGTGGCAAATGCAGTCGCCATGACTCGGGGGAGATATCAGCGATTCGTTTTGGATCTGCTTTGGTTTGATGACCGTTTCCTGTTGATGCATTGACTACTGAAAGCCCCGCTCGGAATGAAGATTTTCTTTCCTTTTTCAATTGGTCTTATTTTTTTGATTTTCACTCTGACAAGGGAAAAGCTCGAAGTGTCGAGATGTTTCACTATTTCCACTTGACAATTTAGAAACATTGAAATTACATTTCGCAATGAACTATATGATTCACATCATTAAATAAAGGAATTGAACATGAGGAGTGTTTAATAATAGATTGCCTATTATGAGATTGGAATTCGATTTGTTAAATTTTTATAGTGCCACGAAGGAAATTAATAAACTGAATTCGTAGTTAATATTACACTGAAATATGAAACTATATTAATTGTTTAAAAATACATTATGCGATTATCAGCTAATTTTCAAAGCGTCTTATTATGAATCTACTCTAAAATATAAATCCATAATTGAGAAATGTAAAGGAAGAAATGAATGATTTCGTTATTCATTTATTAAAATGTGTGCATACAAACATTTTACTTAAACACGTATTTTTAAAACAGAAATAACTAAAAGAGAAACGAAATGATTTAATATACGACCATGTCTAATGAACATAAACTAACTTCTAGAATTGGAAAACATTGAGAAAACTTAATTCCAATCATTCTAAACGTTTCACATTTTCCTTATTTATATAGACGATGTTTAAACATGAATGAGAATCTATGAAGGAATAAAATAATACAGGAATAACATGTTTGAATATTATTGATGAATAATTTTTGATAATCAAAATCTATTGAAATAGTTAGGATGCAGAAAAAATATTTCTCGTCCTTTTAACAAGGTATTTAATTATTATCGCACAGGAGGAAAAATGTATTTTAATAAATATGGAAGTAAATGGATATTGGGATGTTTTATCATCAGCTAACATATGTTATTCGTTTCGTTCAGAAAACATTATGTTTACAAAGAAATATAAATATACTATTTCCACCTTTAGATGTGTTCAAACACTTTCAATTTATTTTTGTTTGTATATTTAGGCACAAAACAAGAATATTCCTTTATATTACTTGCGATGAGGTATTTTTCGGGATTTGAAATGAACAAATATCGAACGTTTCATTTCCTGATGCTTTTTTTTTAAATCGCTATTGGATGGAGTTTATCAGTTATACGCTCCACCCGGAATTTTATTTCCCAACCGGTATTTCCATTCGATATTTTTAAGATTATTTTAAGTTCGTAGGTTTTATTAACATTTGACATTCGGATTAATTTTTTATCGAACGTTCCGATCGACGAAAATATTCGCCGAAAATTCGTATGATGTGTTCGCGATAGACAATTTTTCAACGAAAATATTAGTGTCCCTCTTTCAGGGATTAATAAAAAAAGAGCGAATTCAGAAAAAAATAAATAAATAAATGAAAAGGCCTATCAGTAATACTCGTGCGGACGAATTCTGTTAAATTCCATACATAATAAAGCGGATAATTGAGGTGAATTCGCGTATTTACAGACTCGCAGCTGCCGAATTATCCGCGAATATCAAAAACCTATATACTCTCTCTCGGATAAACAAAATGCAGCGAAAACATTTCGATGGGAATATTGCAACATCGCCTCTAAACGATTTGTTATTCGGGAATCATTCCGAAAGTACCGAATTCTCCCTCTTTTTTTTATTCCAGCGCTGCAAAAAAAGAGATAATCCTCCTCTTATATATAAGTACCTGTCCGAGCCACTAGCGGAAAAAAAATATCGCGAAACATGCGGAATCCGACCTGGTTTATGCCTTTTCGAGGACACTTTCCTCTAGTGGACGCCACTCTATCGCGAAAATGTTTCGCATCTGTTTGAAATTTCGCGTGGAATTTTCTGCGAAAGAGATTAATGGGGAGCGATTGAAAACGCTCGGCGTTTCCAGATGGATTCGATGGGGAAAAAAAGGAAGAGACCCAAACGGACGGATCCAGAAGAATTTTAAGGCAGCAATATCGTTGGAAGGCTCCACACAATGGTCGATGCGCGCCTTCTTGTGGAAGGACGGTTGATCCGTTGGTGGCGCACATCTCGGATCGAATTCGCAGAAACTAAGTTAAAGTCTCCGGATGACATGCAGGCCTCGGAGTTTTATAGCCGCCGATAGGAAGGGACAGAGGCGAAAAAAAAGCTTAAAATACACGACCGACTTTAGAAGAGAAAAGGTTTTTCCGGAGGCGTTGCAGCGTGGATGCACCCGACATCTGTGAGGACTCTTTATCCGTTCACTCGGAAAATCCAGTCTTTTGGCGCAGCGTTTAGAGTTCTCTGTATCTGAAAGTTGAGATTAGCCTGTGAAAAGGCATTAAAACAATCGAATAGGTCTGACGGGAGATGGTGCGAGTGACAGAACGTCATATTTTTATTGGGCGTATATAATGCATGCGAAAGAGGAGATTAAAACATGATGATGGGAAAGAAGGGGGAGGATGTAAGAAATAAATTTAAGAACGTAGAGGAATGGGCAGAGAAACTAAAGATTATCGTGAATGAAGATCGAGCTAAGCCACAGAAAAGAGGGTGGAAAAAATTTAAAGGTTATACGTAAAACAGGAAAGATGCACGGATATTGATACACGAAACCTATTGATAATTGTTCAGAAATACCTTAAGAGTTGGATAAGGGAGAGAAATGTAGAAATAGATACCTTCCAACCAATAGGAAATTGGAGTAAAAACAAGTATAATATAATATATAATAATAATTTTATAATAGTATAAGTTTGTCGAAATTTTCTCATAGAATTAGAAATGAATTACACGGGTTGCGTGAATATTAATAAGCAAACTTATTCGTATATCATAATTTTCGCAATAGGGTTACACTAAGCAGTAAAAATTTCAGGAATAGCAAATAAAATAGAATTATTGCAGAGTTAATTGAAGTGAAAATAATTATAGATCTACGCTTGTCAATTTATAAATATTGGATAAAAAGGGAAATAAATGAAAGAACTTAAAAAAAAGGACCTGTCTGAAGAAAATCCTTGTAAAGATCTCGTTTAGTCTCTCGTCGAAAATGTAAATCAATAGACGGAATGCAGCGCTCTTTTGTTTAAAGCCGGACTTAAACTAAAAAAAAGAGCCGTACTAGATTCAATACTTCGTCATATTAATAAAATGCGCCCCTAAAAGACAAATACAGCGCAGGGGTAATCCTCAGAGAAAGGGGTGCGGCGGTTTATGAAAGCCGTTATCCGTCCATAACGAAGGATTAGGCCCGGAAGCGAGGATTTGCGTGGAAATTACAGTCGTAAAAAAAGAGGAATGGGAACCAAAATGGCGCCGTACTAAAAAGGAGACTCGGTTGCGAAATTTCGCAGTGTGCATGGTGTGGATGAGAAGATGTAATTGAAAACACTCTGAGAAGTGTCTCGAGAAACAATGCAGGCGGCGTGAGCTGGATTGCCAATGGACTTCTTCCCGCCTCAGGGCCCATCGCAGAAAAATGACGGTAGATATATCGCAGCAATCACACACAGGAATGCTGGGGGAAATTCAAGAGCCGTTATTCTTTTTTTTGTGTACTTTATCTATATATTTTTTCTCGACGAAATAAAACTTAAATATTATATAAATCTACGAGGCTACTAGATTAATTAAAAAACGATGAAATCATTTTAATTGTGAAGCATAGATCTATTTTTATGAAGTTTTGTCTTTGAAAATATTACTCAAAAAAATAATTAACCATGTAACGAATAAGCTCTTGTATCGTAATAGATTACATTTAACTCTTATCCAGTGATAAATTCACTATCCGAACTCGATAGAAAATTAAGTTTTTGTTATAAATTTCGAATGCCAACTTTCCGTTTTCAAGTCTTAAATAATATAAAATGTATTTAAATAAATGAGAGCTGTTGTTCATCCATTCGTCAACGAGAAAATTTGCTAAGGATTTATTGGAATCAAAAATAAATTGTTAGGAAACATAGATAATCATCAGCAATGATGCTACGATAAACCAATGATAATGTATCCAAAAACAACCACGATTTTATCTTTACTATTAATATATTCTGATTGTAACTAATTAAAGCATAAAAAGGTTAAAAGTGAAGAGTTACGCCCAAAATGTATAAATCAGAAGATATATTAATTTCCTTAAATCGAGCGACGTATTCCTTATTGTTACAGGAGTAAAAATAAAGAATAACGAGAATTCGTAAAATATTTATTTATGAAAGGCTTTTTTTAATTACCCTTCTTCTCCTGATGGGAATGAGATACGAGGCGAAATTTTCAATTAACTCAGAGGAATGCGTAGGGGGATTTTGTTTCCCTTCTCGCATCTGGAAGTGGAATTTCATGTAACGCTCATTTATTACGTAAATTATATTTAAATAATAAATGTTACGAGTTCAGAGTGTGTGAACGTACACAAGATCGTGTTTATTGATGTTGCGTACTCTCTTACGCGTGAAATATTATTGTTTATGTTTCTTCCTAAAAATATACACGTTATAATCGCTTAAAAATACATCCTTAGACAAATGGTTGTTATATAGTAACATTGTACTTCTACGTTGGTCTTATAATATGGGCATCAACATCACGCATATGATACACAGATTTTTTTCCGGCATTCGTTTGCTTTACTGCTGCTAATTCAACTCGATAAAAATTTACCCGCACACATCACCCTAATTTTGGCTTCATTTCGTCTTAGTTAATATTCAAAGCACGCAAGAATAAATAACAGGGAGACACACTTTTGGACAAACGTCGCCTAACAAATTCATTCATCTTTGGCTTCACCAATAAACGTGCGGCAGCAGAATCCGACTGCTGAAGACGAATAAAGTGCAATTCGTATCTCTCTTCGGCGGAAATTTGATTCCGAAGTTGCGTTTGCTCGCGTGGAATCCGGAGCAATCTGCCTTCGGAGTTCGGCGTTAAACTCGATTGCTCCCCGTTTCCGTGGAAGGCAAAATAACGTATCATCTGTCCCGTATTTGTAGCTCCTTAAGCATTCCACCATCGTGCCATAAACCTAAATTGGAGTTCTTCGCAGTTCGTGGTACTTGCTGGCCTTCGTAAGCTGAGAAATTCCGGTTGGAGTGGAATCTGTACGCATTTCATTTATTCGTGTGCTTCGTAAAACGCTGCGTAAAAATTAGGGAGGAAAAGCGCTACTGAACCGTAAATTAGAGCTATTTAGTGTATATATCACATCTGCTTTCCTAAAATTAATGTTTTAAATAACGTTTTTTATTAATGTGATGCTGGCACAGGTAGAAACTTAAAGAAATCATGTACGATCTTTCAGTTATTATATTACGTAACATATAACTTAAAACGGTTCTCTTTTCACAATTCATTAGTACATTAAATGCCGATAAATTATTCTCCGACCGGGATATTCATTCACGTGGATACATTTAATAACTTTAACTCTGCAAACTTTGATGTCATAGCATATCATAATACACTTCGCCTTCCGAATAAATTACGATAAATTAGTTAGAATCGCTTGAAGGTTTGTTAAGCCGTATCTACATAAGATTCCTTCAAGATGTCCAAAGTGCGTCTTCCTTAATTTATTCTCCTCCTCCTTTAAGAGTACACATCGGAAGCAAGTATCTCCGTTGAATGGAAGAACTTGTAGAGATTAAAAGTAACATTGGAATTCGTGAATCCGGCACTCCTTTAGTTCGGTCTCTTTCTAAACACAACTACTTTATCAATATGTACTTAACCTTTCCGTAATTCACTCTTCGCGGAATCAATGAAAGAGAACTCTTAGAGTCATAAAATATGTACATTTAGATGAGCTCATCGTCAAAGACGGATGTCACTTGTTGGAAAGATCAACACGAGGCTGATTGAGGGCGAAGAGCAGGAGTTTTAAAATTTAAAAATCTGAAATCGAGGAAAAAGGTTTCGTGTTTTGGATTTCTTCGCGAAATAACCATATTTTTGTGTGTCTGCAAATTGATGGAAATTTATTTCGGAGTTTATTTTCGATGCAATAAAATAGTGCGAAGATTTTAAAATATTCTGAGAGAGCAAGTTCGCTTGCAGACAGGAAGTACACACCGAGTCAATGGTATTTGAAGAAGAGTAGTAAAAGCAAGGAAATGAACTGTTTTACTCAGTAAAGCTTGTGAAGAGTAAGTGAAGGATAAATCCTTACTGAAGAACAAAGAGAGAGAGTATATTTATATAGATATTTAGTATATATTTAGAAATGTGAAGTTCACATTTCTAATCCAGTGAACAGCTTCAAGGATTGTAGTTGTCATGGAGATTTTGCGAGTGGTACAGGAATGGAAGGAATAATTTGTAAAATAATAATATATCAGTCCCATCTTAATAACCAATACCAATACAAACAGGAGAAATTATATGCATGAAGTAAAATTAAAATAAGGATTTTTAAAAATATAAAATATATACGAGTACCGAAACGAATGATTCCAATCTTCACAGAAAGAAACATCTATAGTAAAAATATTACATCTATTATGGGAAAATAGGACTGATGGGAAAATAATAACATAAGTATCATTATGAAAACGTACAAATTAACTTTCCAAGGCCAAATTTATATTTTAGATTTCATCAAAGTAAAAAATTTAGTTTTACAACTAATGGAATCATATTGTTCCGCCCAGTAAAACCTCTAAATATTAATAATATTTTAGATCGCTTAAAATAATTTTTGTGACCACCAACTTCGATTCAAGATAGTTCTGCATATTTTTAACTTAAAATGTTATAAATAGAGAAAGAATCAATTTTTTCACTGAGTGTTGGCTGTCAGATTACGGATGTTTTACAAATAAAAACTATAATATTTGAGATCATTTCATTTGTAATTCAATGATGTAGTTCCGAATTAGTAAACATTTTCCAACACAATTAGATTCATGATACACTACCTAAAACTCAAATGGTAAACGTATTCATATGCCTATTTGGAAAAAATACGATATAAACGAGTGAACATAATTTTGAGTTGACCAAACTGAATTCCCCAAAACTCAAAGATAAGAAGAGAAACACGCCATTCGCATCGCACGGTGCTTTTTAAAACATCACATCCACATGAATAAAGGTGTACAAATTAAACAAAAATATTTGATATTTAATTCGGTGCGATGGGAAAACAAAATTTATTGGAGAGCTGGGATCCTTCCGTTGCTTTCCAATGCAAATATTGTTTTCTGTACCATTCACGACCGTCAGAGAGCGCGCGTTCTGCATATAAAATTCGAGAACGTATGCGCGCATATGCTTTTATTCGTGTATCGATTTTGTCATTGCGTATGTTTATCTACTATGAGCGGAATTAAGCGGTGCTTCATGCCTCCGTATCAAAGCAGTGTCTCTCCCAAGAGGAACCCCACCAACATCGGGAGTGATTGGGACCCCATCACATCTGCACGCACATTATTCCTCACTACCTTGATTGCGCGAGACTAATTCAATAGAAATCCAATGTTAGTCTAAAATTTTACAATCAGATCGCACCGTTTGATTTAATTTCCCATGCACGCGCTCCCTGCAAACACCACCGCTACGGCATCCAAAAATTTTATCAGCCATTACGTGTGGGGGGGGGGGGGGTAAGGATTTTTTTTGGGGAATTTAATAGCTCAGGGCTTGGGAATCAAACGAACTCAAAACTGGGTTAGTTTTATGCGAGCGATACATCCATATTCAAGTTTGTTCCTATCGTATAGAAACTACTAAAAATAGACGGGATCCTATGCAAATCGTTAATTCTTGCTGCCGCTAATGAAATCGCCTAGAGGATATTTTGTAAATTTATTTATGAGAGACGTACGATTCGAAATTTTAGCAAGTTCTAATGAAAAAAAAAACAAGTTTAAATCTCTACTAATGCAGTGGTTTTTGTGGAGAAATTTAAATACAGATAGGTATATATACCGACCAAATGAATTCCAAATCAAAATTGATCTAGGGTAAATTGTACTATTTACTTTATTTATTTTAGTATGAAGGTGATGCAATGTAAAGACAGACCATTTTTCATTCGTTCCAAATTTAAAATCCCTCCCAAAAACTAAACCTAATTACGCGTTGCAACTCTCCGGAGGATAATTTTTCAAGACTGATTAGAAAGATAGTAGTACTACTATCTTCTGTAAAAATTGCGAGTCGGAAGAAAAGTGACTTCGTTTTTGCATCTCGGTATGATAAGCCTAACTAGTGCCTTACTTTTTGTGTCGTTTGCTTCTGCATAAAAGGCCGACTGTTGCTCGAATTGGATTCCGTCCTCACAACCAGTTGAGAGATAGAGAACATAAAGTGGCAGCGGAGAGTAACAAATTGCTGCGGCAAAAGGATAAAAATACTAAACTTTATCAAGCTCTGCATAAAACCCCTGGAGGGTGTTACTCGGTGCGCACACACACTCTTCCATTTTCGTACGAAATTATGCAGGTGTTTTTTCCCGATGTATACATTGCTTTGCCTTTTTTTCGAGCCGTTTCGAAGAAATGCACTCGCATTTCTCATCAGCTGAGGAGAAATTACGCCGTAAAAGAAACGGTTTTGGCGGGAAATATAAATTTCGTTCTAAAAAAAAACTGGGGGAGGGAATATAATAAGGCAATAGCTAAAACTGAAGCAAATTTTATAAATTTCGTAAAGTAAAGAGCACTTTACCCGAGATGGGGAAGGATCATTATGAAGGTTTGTACCTTATACTATCTATATACTTGATTGTCTAGGATAATCTACGTATTTATAATTTTTCGGGGGTGTAACATTTGTTACAATAATCTTTATCAATTGGCAAGACAGTTCTCCTTATAATACTTTTCTTGATTTAATTTTAAATAGATTTGAGAAACATCGCTTGTAAACCTAAAATATCATCAATATTGTACTTTTCCATCCATAAATTCATGTCTATAAATTAAACAGCGTTCCATTGTAATCCATCGTAAAACTACCACTCTTTTTAAGATAGAATAGAACTGTTTTAACTCATTCATAACACGTGGAATAATTTCATGACATCTATCACTTAAAATTCCTATTTTCTTTCAATTCATTTCATTTCTAACCTAGCTTTACGTATTTACCTTTCTTACAAAGTACACATCCACTCGACAAAGTACTCTTTATTCTTGGGTACATTGTAATCCTTACGTAAGTATCGTAAGATTCCAAAAGAATCAATTTCCCTTCACTCTCTTTCATGACGGAATGGAAACGGTGACATTTCATGCTTGTGTCTCACTCAAGAGTGACGGCCGTGGAAAAATCTTCGAGTCATCGCGTCTCCATTAATAACCATCACCATAATGGCCGTCAGTCTCTTGTATCTCTATACGCAAAGGGAAATAAACTGAGAAAAGCTGATAGTGACGGACATTAATTCTAAAAAGAACTCTGAGAGATGCTGTTAGTCCGAGATTGTTTGCTCTTTGACGTTGCAGTCGACTATCGAAATATCGAAGGAGCGATATTCTCTATTCGATTACCATCTCTCCATTCAAGTAACGCATTCGGTTGAATATAAATCTTAGTTTACTTTTATATATACTTGAATAGTTAAACTGGAACATGTACGCATGTAAATAACACGAAAATGTATTATTACGAAAAGTAATATTATTATTCATCGATATTTTGCACATTGTTAAATATGTAAAAAGATGAACTGCAGTATTTAAATTATCCTTGACTAAGGTAATCTAAACATCAAGTTGATAATAGCATAGCATAATCTTTATTATTACCTTAGAAATTGAAGCAGAAATAATGAAGATGCAAAAATAATAAAGATAATTAGTCAGATACTTCTACATGTAGATGTACTTCAGAAAAGTGATTATCAGAAAACCACTATCCTTCTTAATCTATAACTTCGTTATTTTGTACGACTAGTTTGTTCGAGCCAGTTAAGAATAATAATATAAATATTAGTTTCTTCTGCGTGTTCACTTAACTGTCCTGCTGTAAAGACAAAAATTCTTACAATTCTTTTTAGAATGAGTATTAGCTTTTAATGATATTCTGGAGAAACGTTTTCGAATCAATCTCTATAAGCATTTTAAGAATAAACAACATTATATGCTGCAAGACTCAGACTATTTCCAACCAACTCTTATAAATTTCAAAGACATATAAGAAAATAGATTAAATGTTTGAGGAAAATCGGACGTTGGTTCTAATCTTCAATATTTCTCCCCACTGAATCCGCTGTAAGTGTGAAAAAAAAATTTTCACAAGACCATCAATTCACCTTTGAGGACGAAAAGCAACGGTAGCAATGCAGCGGCCGAAGATTATTCGCCGGAGGTGGCGCAAATCATATAAATGTAGATTTAATGGTTAAACAAATCGAGCGAAGAGATCGCCAAAGTTGGAATTAGAGTGTGTGTGTGTGTGAGCGCACGTAATGCTCAATTTATCACCCTCGGAAAACGATGAAGCCCATCGGAGCGTAACAAATGACCTCCTCCTCCATCGGACACTTGGAAGAAAAAATTCCTCTCGATCGTCATATGTCACCCGGGTTCTATTTCGTTGCCATGATTCCGCGCGCCGATTCGTTTTCGGTCGCGGGAACGCGTAAAAACCTTTCGCGGAACGTTTTCCCTCCATCCATTATTTCCCATTATGTCCCTTCGCAAAAACCATCTCGACTGCTTTCAAACTCGCAAGGTCTTAGTTTCATTCTCCGTCACGTTTCCTCGCCGGAAAGTCAATATACTCCCCGAAACATCATCCCGGAGAAAAGTTTCCGAGGCGTTTCTTTTTTCTCTCCTATAGAGAGAGGAGGGTGGGCCCGTATAAAAATACATCGATCCGAGGGAGGGAACAACCACTTTCGTGTTATTTACTACTTGGGCGTCTTGAAAAATAAGCGCGCCTTAACTTCTTTCCCTCCTCTAAGAGAGCTAAACTTCTCGAAATTGTCTCTCTCCCTTCGACGACGTCATCCTCTTCCCGATTCTCCATTTTTTTTATTTTCCGAAACATTAACCAAATAATCTCGAACTGAAAGTTTTCTGTCATATGAAAAAAAGAAGAAAGGCGACGGACGCCCTATATAAAGGGTGGCCATAAGTTAATGGAGCAAAAATTCCATTAGGAGCGCAAATATTCTCGCGATTATCGGGCGGGGGAAAAAGCACTTCATTTGGGGAATATTCCCTCTTCAGCGCAGTGCATTCATCTCGATTAAGCAGGAGGGCCTCGTGAGGAGCGGTTGTCAGTGGCAGAGGTGAGGAGAAGGGTGTTACTACAAGCTCTTGGCAGAGTGTGTTTGCAGAAGAATCGGACGAAGTTAATCTAAGGGAATTCTGCACTGAAATACCCAATGTTCCGAACCGTTTCATCTATTGCAAAGTAGGTTTCTTTGCCTACGAATCTATTCTAGAATGGATCTGCACTAATACGTATCGAGGGTGTGGTTTTCTTTGGAAGGTTTTTATATCTGCGTCATTTAGGAAATTAATATCTTACGCAAAGGATTTTAGCTTTTCCTGTTCGTAAATCAATAATAATAATATCTCCTTTTTATTTCGTGTTATTAAGTTTCATATTAAGTATTTTAGGTATCTACTTTGTGCTATTTTATGTGCTGCGTATTGGAATATAAATATTGACGAAATACATAGCGATATTATTTGCATATTCAGGAAATATTGGAATTCGGATTTCGAGGAATTCAAATCGATAATCCAATATTATCATCGATTTTCGAAGCTCTCGTTCACAGACAGTCAATAATAGCAAAATATGGTGTATTTGAACCTTTAACAGCATTCCTTTCCCTCCAAGTTTTAATGAGGTACTCACGATAGTTCCACTTATCAAAATATGTGTATATGCCATATATATTAGGATTAGCATTAGACCAAGAGCATGATGCATTAATAAAGGTAACGCATCTTATCCTCTTTTATATAGTTTTCTTTACCAAAAGTGTATAAATGTTATGAATTACCCTTTTCAAGTACAGCAGATAGAATCCTAACTGCAAGGCAATTTTAATGAATGGGAAACGAAAAAAAAATATTGGACAAATATACGTCAATATATTCATAATTATTTTTAAAACCACCAAACATCATCCGATCTAGAGTTGCTGTAGTATAGCCCTCACAGTAAAGCATGATTATTATTAGAATTTGTGACAAAATAGCAGCTATATTTCCCTAAAAATGTACTGATAACCATGCAAATACTTTCGGAGGACCTTTTTATTTCTTACCCCCTCAATGGCAATCTAAGATATCTAAAATTTAAAAAAAAGTTTTAATTACGTATCATATCGTTGCACCCGATCTAGTCTCTATGTGACGGGTGTAAGAGAATCTCCCTCAATTCTTTTACGATTCGAAGAAACGTTTTTTCATTAATTCCAGAGAGCGATTACACGGACGTAAAAGGATTGCAGCTCGGAATTTTTTGATGGCATAATAACGGAATGCTTTCAGTGGTGTGTGTGGTCATTTGACGCGCGTGAGGCGGGAGCACCGGTAAAAATGTTAAGAATGCAGTGAAGAGGAGTAAGAAAACTTGATAGAGATTTGGTGTAAAAGAGGGAAAGAAGGGTATAAATGAAAGCATCGAGAGTTGAAATGCGTTTCTAGGTTGGAGTGACTGCTCTCTTTACTGTTTCCAGCATTAAGGTTTTACAACAAGCCGGGGACTTAAAGATGTGCTCTTTCCTCTCTCTCTTTGGCCATAAACTTCCTCCATGCAACGCGGGTAAAACATTTCATTCTTCCTTACTCGCTCATTCGCCTCAGGGTTATTGCACAGTCAGAGCTTTAACATTTTTCCTCTGCGCGGTTTGGCTAAATTATTTCCTCGAATGAGATCACTCCGTTTGAAGGAAGGGGGGGTTTTCGGAAACTTGCAAAAACGCTGCAGAACTTTATTATTTATCGACGAGAATGTCGAAACAAGAGTATTGGATGGAGCAGATGTATGATCGCGTAAGAGAACTCAAAAATTATACAACCCGAAAAAATGACGTTTTGGGGGGGTATTGATATATATATACGGGATGGTGGCAAGGGAATGCAGAGAGAAGGCGAAGGAGGAGTGGTGTAAAAAGGGAGAGGTACGAGTAGAGGGATTTTTTCTGGGGATGAGAATATATTCGATGTTTAATTTGGTTATGAACAAGAAAAAATGGATATTTTTACATTCCGACCCGGGAAGGATGCTTCAAAAACCTCCTCCAGCCGTTCCATAAAGATGTCACATCCATGGGGAGGAACGGTGGTGCATGAACCCTACATTCCGAACGTAAATTACGATTGCTCTTGAGGGAATGGAAAAGGGATACAAAATCTCAACCCGTTTCAACACCATTGAGAGCATTCCATTGCCCTAAGATTTCGGTGCCGTAACTGAAGTGACTTCTCTTAATGCCCTTCCAACATGTCTCGCCTTACCCCCTTTTTCAGGGTATTACCAGCTCCTGAACTGGAGGAATTTGCAGTACGTTTTTGAGTACTCGAAAAAATCCATGATAGACACTCGTCTCTTGTTGGTCTGATATTTTATTTCATGGCCACTCGTCGGAAAAATATTGTTGTAATTGCTATATTACACCGATGAGTATGGACCATTTTCCATTTAAAATAAATTCTTCCTCTGCTTGGTTTCCATATAGCAGGAATATAAAACCCTATAAGAAAAATAATATTCAATTCTTTGTGTAAGCTTAATTTTTTCATATTTCCTAATATCTAGTGATAGTGAAGTCATGCTATCAAACAATTGCTATGGTAAGATATTGATAAATTATAAAGGTACACAAATAGTATGACTTCTCATCTTACGCTTGATATAATCATAAATAACATCGACAAAAACAAATGTTGACTAAATATATCAACGTTATTTTCAATTATTGATCATGGCTTACCACAAATATAATTCATCATATTCTTCCATCCCTTATTCATATTTTCAGCGCAGTTTCGCTTGTGCTGAAATAAGAGCCAGAAATTTCGCATTCCGTCGACACACGATAGCAGCTTTCTGACTTTTCCTTGATTGATATATTTCACTCCGGAGTCCATTAAATAAATATATAAAGACGCGGTCGCAGTCAAGCGTGATTAAATCATCCCATCTCTTCCGGTTTAATTTATAAATATTATGGGACGTCCAAATCCATTATTTATCATTTGTCTCCGCACCTTTGCGAAAAGACGTAATAATAAAAAAAATCCGCGAATTAAAGGTCCTCGATCATCCATTTTGTATGTTAATGATAAGATATAACCGTATAAAAAAATCTCTCCTCTTCAACCCACGTGTCTTGTCTAAGCCCACGGAAAGTATCATTAGCCCCGCGTTAGGATGAAAAAAATTTTCAATATTCCTCACAAAAAACAGCCATCATTCTTTTTCTTGGTTTGTTTTGCCGTATCTCTATTCGTCATGATTTTCTCTTATCCAGCCCATAACTCATCTCCCGTCTCCTCGTTATGGCTTCCCCACTCAGATATCCACTTCTTACGGATTCCCTTCGGGAAGCGCAAGTTTCATTTCTTATCCCTCCCACTATCTCGTCATCCTTCCGGTGACAGAGAAGCAACCAATATCGGATTCACTCCCACCAGGATATCCAACCGCTTCGCTTTGATGCGTTTTCTGTGACGAAATGCGTGTTAGCATTTCTATCAGGATTCGTTTTATTTTCCGATGGAAAAAAAGAGTTGCAGCGACGCTATCGAGAAACACGAGCGAGAATATACGTCGTTGCAATTCTCCTATCCTCCGAAGACGCTCCAAGAGATTTCTGAAACTGTAGATCGATGGGTGAAACCGAGAAAGCATCGGAGCGAAGACTTTTTATGGATGTGTATCGGTGAGCGAGGGAAAGTAGCCATGGAAACACGTGTAAAGCTACCAATGTTAATACTTGTCAAGTTATAAATGAACTTATGAATTTGTATAGTTTTTCATGCGCAAGACGATTAGTATGTGATTAATTAAAATTAATGAAGGCATAATGTTACGATTTTATTTGATTTAATCGTTATGTTTTATTAGGAAATAAAATTCGAATCAAAAGGCAAAGAAGTAATTCCTTAAACTGTGTTTTTATATGGTAACTAAGAGACGAAAAATGTATGTACTGTAAATTAAAATATATGAAAAATTTAACTTATTTAAAGGTTATATTTGGGATAAAGTTTACGAGTCGACAACCATTTCAAAGGAATATGCTGACAAGTCGATTCTTTTTTTCATTTAAAATCATTGACGAATAAAAGTATTCGGTAGTAGTAAATTAATAAAACTTAATACTGTTATTTAAAAACACGGTTGTCATGCATACATAACGTTACTTGTAAATAAATCCAGCTGCAACTCAATCGATGACTATTGTATGACACGTCTCTATTGGAATTTTCCGATTGTAAACTCTTGTTAAATTCCACGTTTATTTCGAGAATTTTATATCCACAGAATAACAGAGCTTGTGATAGAGCATCGCTATCATTCATAAAGAATTGATACTTTTTGAGAGTTATAACTCAATTCAGTCTCTCCCATTCCACGGATTTTATTGAAAGCAAGCAATGGTATTTGTTCGAGGATCAAATGTTATTTTTCCCGGAATCAGAAAATGCATACAAATCTGAGTTTATGTTGTAAAATCCTTTAATCGATATTTATTGCGTAAATAACTGCATCTGTGGTACCCGAACAAAGAATTAAACTCTAATTTTCCTCTCTCTAATGGAAGTATAAGGTAACTGGAATCGAAACGGACGATTCGCAAAGGAGGAAGTGTTCCTCGACATACAATTAGACGGAGTTATCGACCAATTGGGAACGAACCTCGCGAATGGGAAAATAAAAGAAGTAAAGAAATACGATTTCCAGACGTTATGCTACTAAGAGAAAGCAATATCCAAATATTTGTACGTTGCTAGGAGGATGTAATTGTTGATTGGTATTTATTCTCAGTGAATGTTCCTTACGATTAAAGTTAGAAAATGATTTTGCATTTGTTATTTTAAGCTTAATTACTTAATAATTATTGCTAAATTTTTTATCGCTTGTTTACTTCTTTTTAAATGATGAAATTTCGAAACAATGTATTTTGTAAAAGTACATATTGTTATATCATTATGATTTATGTATATATTACTTTATCAATTACTATAATCATACATTATACACATATTTATTTGTGTCCGTGCCTTGCCTAAGAATAAAACGTTAATAGAAATCAAAGTCTAACTTTTGCAGGATGACTCGACAAAAAAGACTGAAATCGAGAAACACGTGGCAGTGAAATTGGAATAATCTTTCCTCCCACGACCACTTCTGTTAAGTTGCAGAATGGGATACAAACTTATTTTCAACTTGGTCGAGCGAATCATTTTCCATCACCGATTGGTAATCGATCACGCGGAGTTTGGTCCACTCTCAATAATTCCGCTATTTTCTTTCCACTGATTTTACTCGATCTCTGTGAAATCCCATTAATACTGATCCAATGGATGCGACTCGTACTCGATGACCTAGATACGCTTTTGCTCTTCCATTTTTGCCATTTCGCTCTATGCGAACGATTTTTCCACAAAGGAATCTAAAATATACATATCCCATGTTATACGTTCCAATAGTCCAAGTGAGTTAATGATAAAAATCATTCCACGAAATATTCGTGAAAGAGTTGGTGATACCATTTTAATGTGTGTTTGAACTTTAATCCTGGTATGAACAAAACTGAATCGATGTAGGTTGTAAGAGCGCATAGCTAAGAATAGATTTCATGTATTAGTTCCTGTGATACAAGAGGTTGTTGAATGCCTACAGAATTAACTCGAAAGGTGAAAAATTTATAGATCATAGCTTTTTATTAGCGAAAAATAATAGGTATAATTCAAATTATATTGAAAGAAAACCTTAAAACAATAATTTCTTATTCTAGAATAATTTATAATAATTCACTTACTTGGGAATCAATTACAGTTTTACATTACAACCCGTAAATATACCCGTAATCATTAATAATTTCACTCCTTCGATTGAGGAGATGATAACTCGCCTAAGAAAGACCTATGTATGTATGTATAACTCAGCCTCTGCAAAAGACGCATGGCAAGTGCACGCAATCAAAACGGTTGATTTTGAGGAACACGCATAAGATAAAGATTCCCACGATCTATCAGCAACCGACATCCGTGCCGAACAGCTTCATTGCGCTGGAATGTGAAGTCACGGTGTTTTTTTGTTGTCCCGTTACTCTGCATTGCTAAGGAGAGACGGTGGAATTTTTACGAGGGATTTCGGACGGAACGTGCCACGCGATATAGACCGGGAATTAAGCAAGTGCGTCCACGGCAGACCTTCTCCATGAGGACCATGCAGACTAATACTACTCAAACAGCGAAGCCATTCGCCATGTACTTTAAAGGGATAAAGGAAGCGGAGTTCCTTAAATGGAACGGAAGGCCCTTTCTCTAGGGACAGCTTCGGAAAGAGGGAATACATATAAAAGGAGGAAGACGATGAAAAGAAGACGAGAGAAGAGCGCGATTAGTATGCAAAGTCGTTCCGCGATGTGTGGAATTCGCCCGTGAGGACAATATTAATTTCGGATACACAAACAACTTTGAAAATGCAATTCGAGCGTGAGGCATTGGAAGAGCGGGAGGGAAATTAATTTAATTAACGGACGAATCGGACACCTGAAATGGGAAATGCGGGATACGGCCGTTTCGCGTGTCTACGTAACATGGAAAAAAGAGCGGTGAATTTCCAGTGAATCAATGTAGGAGCACTAGAAGAGGATCGCATGCAGTGGTAATGGCCGAAGAGAGGGAAGTTTGAACGTTCCAAAGGATTAAGGAAAGGCACGCCAAGTTGTCTGAATTGTCTTACAAGTTACTTCGGACGAAAGTCATTTAAATATATGTATATTTTTTTGAAAATCGTAAACAATCCACTTCGGTCCGAAACAATTCTAATATCTTTGGGCGAAGTGATCGCAAAAGAAAAAGAAATATATGAGAACAAAAACATTTTTGAATAGGAAATAAATATGAAGGGAGTTCTCAGTACGTGCCGTTTTCATATTTTAAATCTAGCCGTTCTTCCCTTTTTAGTATTTTGAAATTTCCGGCAATGCTTGAATAAACACGGAATGGATCTGTCGAAATTGAAATCCCTTCGAAGTGACGTTCGTGCATTCGAATAGAAAATGAAATTCTATTTGAAATGTGCACGTAAACGATCGATGGAATTCGTGAAACATAGAGAATTATAAAATAGCGAACGAAACAAAAGAGGAACGTGTTTTTAAACCCAATAAGAGTAATTTTACTATTTCTGCTGATTTGGTATAGACTTAGTCGAAGAACAATAGTATTTTCGAAATAATGAAGGACGATAAAATTGTTCGTAATAATACATCAGACAATAATAGCAATTTAAGTGTTGGTATGGAAATTCATGCTTTAAACTGTAATTATTTCGAATTTTTTTGTAAGAAAACGACTTATAATTAAAGAAAAAGAACCTTAACTGTTCTCTAATCCTACGAAAACCTATTGCATATTTGCCGCATGCACATGAACTTAGTCACAACTTAAACCTCGATCATTTTAATTTCGTGACGTTTCGACAGCATTACCGCGGAGCGACGTAATTGCAGATGGGTGGGGAGGGGAGGGGGTAGAGCGGGATGAAGCGTTGTCAACAGGGGGAACGAGCGGTAAACAAATGCATATTTGTCTGCGAGCAGTTACGTTGTTAGGATAAATCATCTCCATCTGCTCTAAGCACGTTCATTCCGCTTCACTTTGAGTAACTCTGCCGATGATTCAGTGAGCATATCGGATACAAAGCAATTTCCCTCTCTTCCTCATTGGCGTACCCACACCACCGCCGCGTCTTCGTTAATTGTTTTCTAAACAGCGGTGCGATTGGGCGGGGAACTAATTATCTTTGGAAAAAACGCATTTCGTACTGTCATCGTTCGCTCCACCGATCACCGAGACAAGGCTTCGAATCGAGCGGAAACAATAACCGCCATCAAGGGCGCAACCCGCCGCCGCCGACTTCTCCGTTAAAATGATGACTGGCAGGAGGTGGGAAAAAATAAATAAATAAAGAAACCTTTCCAAAGACGCAATTCTGTGAAAGATTGCGAGCGGTGGCAATGTTTAGTGTACCCTTTTTTCCTCTCTATTTCTCCTGCGATAACCGCCGTTTCCGTGGGAAACGGAAGCGAGCGATATTATTGGCTCTAAAAAGAGGGGTATCGTAATGACGGATCAAGAGAGGGCGCTCTCCCCCTTTTTTTCGGGGGTGAGAAATGTTATTGGTAAAAAGGATGGAGGTCAGCTGGAGAAGGAAGGGAAACAGATGGAGGAAAGAAAAGCGGCGGTGGTCTCGTATGCGCAAAAAACGGGAATGGTAAAAAAGGGAGGATCGGAAAAAGGGAATGAGTTTGTGGAGCGACGAAGTGTGAGAGGGAAAACAGGGGGATAATGAGTGGAAATAATGCAGTTTCGAGGTGAGAAAAATTAGGGAATAATACGTCCTTTTAAGGGGAAGGAAAGAGGCCACGAAATTCCTTGAATATTATTATTATTTCAAATTCGAGCACCGTTTGACGAAGGCTGAAATGAAGTCTGATTTTCCGAAGATAAAAATTATGATATTCTGATATGTATTTCGGAAATTTTGGAAGGAAAAGTTACGAATATTGATAATGCTTCGATTAAAGTGGAAAATAATACTTTGTATATATAAATATAATATTTTCTATTTTCTAAATACGAATCTTTCTGATTGTGAAAGCCAACAAAACGAATTTAAGAAGTCAACAATAATGGGTGAGTGAGGTAGTACGTAATTATAATCCATTATTATCAGCATGGTTAAATCGTCATTGGATGCACGCAATAAATAAATTCCAACAAAAATTTGAAAATAGCAAGAAAAATAAATAAAAATATGAACCTAACGCATTTCATTTCGGATGGAATGGGAGTCGAATATTTCTAAATAGTGTAAGCTTTTATGGTTGTCTTGGAAACAGGTCAAAGGTTTTCAGAAGCGATCCAAAACCTAAAAAAGTAGCAATGTTTCCAGCTGATAATGTTCTGCAATGCAAACCATAAAAAGATGAGCTTATACAAGAGTGTACGTAGTTTCTGTGAATCGAAACGGAAAGATAATTTCGGAAACCGCTTGTATCACTCATTGAGGAATCGGTTGGAAAAATCCCGAGCAAAGTGGGTTCACTTCCTCCCCAAAGATCAGCGAGAGCAAAAGGATCGGGTAAACATTATATTTTCTCGTTAAAACTCACTCTGATAAAACGGTAGAAAGTGCCACGAAAGTGAAGCGCACAACGAAGATAAAGGACTTTCCGTGAGAGGCGAATTGATTCCTATGGCGCTGCTTAAATTATAAATGCGTTGCCTTTCGTGCGGAAAACGAGGATTTGTCTAACTTTTTGTCTGAGAGGAGGTAACGAAGGAAAGGGTTTTTAGATGGGGTTGTGAAAAAGAGAGAATTAAGGCGAGCGGTTTGTAGAGAGGAAAGTCGGCCCGGAAAATTCGCTTAAATTTAGGATATTTTACTCCATGTCGTTCGCTATAGTCCAGCACATAGATACTCCGAAATTTATAGAAGAAAATCGTTAATTTTGTTGTTATTATTCATTCGTTGTTCAATTAAGCAACCGAATTTTCTATTTTTTTACCTGATAGGACATCTAATTTCTGTTTTCAATTCATTTCAGTACGTGGAAATTCGAATCGATGAACGTAGCTCCACTGCAGAGACATTACACAAAAGAAGTACTTGGTAGGAATTTACTCTATTATGTTATGTTTCTCATAAGAATTTTATGAAAAACTTCGCACGCTTGTGCCTAGTTATTACCCTCAGTAGTAGGACTTTCGAGCGATAAACAGCCGCTTATCGTGCATGAAAACCTCATTTCATTACATTCTACGAAATTTCATCGTATTCACCGTCTCGCAGGATATATTTAAAGCAATCCCGACATTTTTTAACTGCGCCCGACTACAATTCCACGCGGAGCGGAAAATTTCCGGCTTTTCTACGCGAAAGTTAATACGAAACATAAATTGAGCTGCGGAATCCGAGGACACACATAGACAAATTAAATCATGTCCCGTCTAAATATGCACCGCCGCCAAGTTGATTAGATTACGCGGAGTTGCAAGGCATCTTAGCAACGGGAGGAATAAAAATGCCCGTTCCCTCGGCGACGGGAGAAAATATCTCACTACAGCATTGCTCCATTTCGTACTTGCCATCTATTTTCGGCATCTCTGCGCCTGTATTAGGCACCCCTCTTTCCCCCCTTCTCACTCTCTAATGAACCGTTCAGAGACAAGCTTAACTGCTATGGCTATGATGACGCAAAATAAATTATCCTCGGTCCCTAGAGACGCCGCGAAGGAAGCACAGCGGGTTAAGGGAGGATATCTCTGGGTTTGTGAGGCTGTCTCGAAAGGATTAGTAGGAAGCGGGATAACCAAACAGCGGCACGCTTTCAGCTCCCTCCATAGTACTAAAGCATGTACCAAGGCGATGTAGAACTTGCGGGATCCCGGCGTAAAACGGATTAAACCCTTTAAAAAAAAGGCTTTCACCTTTTTTTCCTCTCCAATTTTTCCCTGTGTACGCCTCACGTAAAGCTTCGTTATATATAAAGTTGAAAACGTAGTCCGACCGAAATTGCTCGTGCATTCTCACTTCCAATGAACTGCTCCTTAATGAGTTGACTCTACGCATTGCGCTCAGAGTCAAACGACGAAATCCCGTTTTATTTCGTGACGTCAAAGGGGAAAATCTTTCGCCGAAGGTGCCTCTTAATAACCCCGCGGTGGGGAATCGAAAAAGGGGGCTTCGCTAACTGTGTGAGGGAAAAGCTTCGAGGCGGATCTAATCAGAAAAAGATGGCGGCGTCTTCAATATTGTACGCTCATGTGAAATTTCCTCTATCGCGCATATTAGCGAAGTTACTAAAAGCCGTTGAGTGGGAACGCCCGAAAGATGGAAAGGGGAATGTGGAGGACTTTATAAGGTAATATTCCTTCTCTTTACGACCACGGAAACGGTAACTAAGGGGGGATATATAAAAAGGAATAGGAAAAAGAATAGGGAAAAACGTGTCTGCGAAAGATAACGCGACAAACACAATGGACGACGATAGATTCGGAGGAGTGGAAAAGTACGGAGTTTAAGGAGATGGCTCGCAGAAGTTCGGGGCCCTCTCTCTTAGGAGGGGATGAAATAAAAGGGAGGGAAGTTATGTTTGGGTGGAGTTCGAATCCTTTATCGAATGGACAATACCGAATTTCTGGCGGAGGGAGTGGCTCAAGGTGGATGAATGATGGAGGAGGAAGCCCAAGTTGGAGAGTTGTAGAAGTTTGAAGGAGAGAGGTAGATGAGTGGAAAAGGGAAGACATAGGAAGGTTTATGGAAGCAAAGGGAATATTAAAGGAAATGAGTTATAAGGAAGTTGAAAGATACGAAGAGGATAATGGATACGGAGAAAGTGGTAAACAAGTAAGAATAACTGCGAGAAAATGGTGCTGTAATAATGTGTTTCCGATTCTGATTTAAGTATGAGAAATGAAGAGAACTTAGAAGGAAAATAGATATTATAAAGCGAGGTAATGTGTAACCTTGTGTAAACATACCTTAACAGATCGAAATAATATAGGTATGGATTGGTTTTGCCTACTCTTTAAATGTAACTGGATTCATAAATTCAGAATCGTAGACAATCTTATACTGTATAATTGTTCATAAAAAAGATAAATTAAAATGCTTGATACTCTTCCAAGAAAGAAAAATCACACTAAAATTATGATAGGTTATTATTGATCATATACCACGTTGGTTTATTGCATGAGTATGCCAATGAGAGGAGATTAAAGAAGCGTTAAATATTTTCACAAGATACTCAACTACAACATAATTTTAAAATTGATTGTTTTAATGTGAAAAGTTAATACTTGATAATCTATAAAGGATCCGTAAATATTATGGAATTTATTCGATCGGTTTAATACATAAAACTTTGTTCATATTTATTCTCAGTTCAAGCATTACAACTTCATCCATCGCTGCGTGGAAATCTGTGACAGATTTAAGATCGAAGGCACAGAAATTCCAATCACGAAAATTACAGACAATTCAGAAAAAATAAAGAGATAGAAATATCTCGTTACGAATGATGGATGAATAAATATTTTCAGTAACTTTATGGTGAGTTAGATATAATGGTGAGACGTAAATAGAACTCAAATATAAAAAGAATAATTAGGATAAAATCTTACTTGTAAATGGGAGATATTAGAAGAAGTGAAGACAAGGATACGTTAGATGGGAATTGTATTTATTCAGGTTACTAAGGGAGACATGGGCTGATAATGCAACGGAACGCTCGAGGAATGGAAAGATGTAGGAAAATAAAGGGAGTAAACGTATAAGAAAGAGAGAGATAAACAATTTAGGAAGGCAAAAGCAAAAAATGAAGAGAATGACTAAGGAAAAGGGTTAGGGAAAGAAAAAAGTGGAGAAGAAGAAGAGGGTGGGGGCTGGGAAATGCGCATCACGCGGTAGAAATGAAGATTGAGGAAAACTTGACGTAACTGAGGGCACATTAATAATGAAAGACGGAAATACGATGTTTGTTTGCCCGAAAATGGAAATAGGAAAAAAAACTCCTTTCATAAATATACAATGTTCTGAAAACCTTCAGGAGTTTATTTTTGAGAGATAAAAATGAAACTTTAAAGTCATGGCGTCTTTATTAGTCCTCTGAGTGCTAAAGGAAAATATTGTACGTTTTGTATGAATATTTTATGTCTCTGATTTAAGAGGCCGAGTGAAGAAGTACTGTTTCATCAGTGGAGCAGATTTTCCGAATATTTATCAAGAGTGAATGGTTCAATTTATTTCTATTTGAAGACGTCCGAATTATGCCGCTGAGTTGAATTCCGTTGAAAGCTTGATTATTCGTGCGTTAAAATTCGGAGAAAAAAAAGAAATTTTGATCATTAATTTAAATGCGAACTCTACTCACTGCCGTTCATAAAATTTCAATTAAGTAAATGTTAATAATTAGGTCAAGTTAAATTTGTTGATGTTTCCACAATTTTTGTATACTCTGAAGATCGTTCGAGATGAAATATACAGCATTCCAAGATATGAAAATGTGAATAATTGGCATTCAATTTACTGTTAACCTTCACATTTGTAATGCGGACTTTATGATAATATGTTCATTGAAATATTTTTCAACTTGAGTGCGAATCTAATGAAGAGATTCCATTCCCTCTGACGAAATAATGCTTCTGGTGTATACTTAAAAGAAAACAGAGACCAACAGAATTTATCTATAATACTTAATGAAAATGAGAGAAAATAAGGATTTAAACTCTCTTTATTGAGTTAACAGATTTTTCTTAAAATTTAATCCTTGTTACTTCTAATTTATTCTACTTTGAGAGTCTTATTTTGACCACATATTCGTACATAACTTCAAATTGCGTACTTAAATTGAGAAAAATATAAAAAATATCTTTCTAAGATGATCAAATTTGGTATACCGAATAAATCCCATTCAATTATCTTCTTTGGGATATGATTAACTTGTTTAAATTGAATTTGAAATTACTTAGTTACTATCCTGTTAACATAGCAACAGTTTTCAATATCCTATATTTCCTTTTCATAATAATGGATATTTATTTATTGTTGCTAGGATATGTGGATAAAACGCGTAAATGTTTACGTAAATACACATTAAGTCAGTACCAAGAGGTTTGAGGGAAGGATAGTTTAAATGCGGAGAGTTACATGGAAAGCAGAGCGGACTTATGCGTTTGAGAGGAGCTTTAATGAGGAAGGCAAACTAAGAAGATAGTGCAAGTGAAAAGAGCTTAGTGAAAGGGAAAGTTCGGGACAGTTGAGAAGGACATTTGGGAAGATAGTATTATGACGACGGTAAGGGCAGGGACATGCGAAATGCGCTATTTACAGCGATAATCAAATCGATGACCAAAGTAGGACATAGGTTTTAGGAAAACAACTCTTAAGGTGAGCAAAGACGGATAAAGTTGTACATACACCACAAAAGCAGCTTGTTACTAGTACAAGGTAGTCTTATAATTCAAGTGTAAGAAGATTTGAGGAGCACAGAAACAAATCAGATCAAATACAAGGAGAGTTGTTAGTTGAAGATCTTTTCCGTTAACTTTGAAATAATCTTTTGAATTTTATGTTCGTAATATACCGAGTTATACTAAGAGTAAATCAATTAAGATACTGCATAAATTAATAGAATAATTGAAGTGATCTATTATGAGATATATGAGATACATTTAATTTCCGCAAATAATTACATTCGCCAAGAGTGACGCTTATTAACCCCTAATTATTAATGTAATTTGGATTAATATTTGGTCTAAATTTTAGATACATAAAGAATATCATCATCAGAAGGAAATAAACTCCTGCTACTTAGGCAAAAACAGCTCTGAAATGTAATGAATGCTGCATATTCACGCACGAAAAAGTAATGTTTGATGCCTAAACTGCAGGAGCTGTGATTCAAAATAGTCTTAGTTATTTTGTAAAGAACACCTCCATAAGATTATTAGTTTATAGTGTTTCTGCCCCTTTTTTAAAAGATTAATTTAGGGAAATATTCAAATTTTGGCTAATACTAAACGTCCATTACAATAATTTCTGATTTTGATGAATTATTACTCTAAAAATTGAAACTCATTTACTGATAAAACATGTTAGATAAATATTGGGGATGAGCAGAGATAATTCTATGTAATGAAGCAACTTAAATTATCATTACTGAATTGGGAGATGGAGAGATAATTCATAATAACATATTTTGCCAATCCCAAATATACATATTAAAAAAAAATTTTTCTCGACATTTAAACGAAAATAAAAGAAGAAGCAATGACAGTATATGTTATCTAGAATTGCAAAGAATTAAATTCTGAACTTTGGAGACATCAGAAAAAGATAGCTATCAAAACATTCTTCATGAGGAAAGGCTATCATCATTTACTGAGCAAGAGAAGAAACGAAGTACTGAACTTGTTGAAAACACGCCCGAAGGACTCTATTAAAAGAAGATTTTTCTGTTTCCATCTTCAGAAAAGAAACTCAAAAGGAATTGCTCATTTTCACGCAAAAACGTTCCCTTCGAAGGCGTTTCCCTTTACCAATGTCTGGGAATGGATAGAGCAATCTTTTACCACTAATGAGCGTTTGAGGGCACAATGCCGAACAAGTCTCGGTCACGATGAGAGAAAAGTAAACGAAGAGGGAAGGAGAAAGATGTGCTCGGCATTACTATAAGAGGAGAAGGAGAAACAAACAAGGTATCTTCCCCATCCAAATATATATATACCGCTGAAACAAGAGTGAAACGTAAGTGCTTATATTTCCATTCAACTGATGATAGACGTATAAAAGACAACAGAATACTTTCTATCAAAAAGTACTACATCAATTGACAGTGAGATCGTTCACGATGATAATACGTATGAACTGTTCTTATTTCTAATTCAGCTTTTACATTGCCTGAACTTCAATCCCATTCGAGACTATTACTATATTTGAAGGATACCAAGAATATAAACTAATTAACCTGATCAATCTTTGATTTAATTCACGCCAAATCCAATGGATATTCTTTATTTTACGTATTTATTTAGTTAGGTATCCAAATGAACTTGAAATTACAAAAGAATTCTAAAAGTTAAAAAAAATAGGAATTGGAATATTTTAATTGAGGATATACAACAAATAATTCCATACCAAACTTGTAAACCTCGAGAGTTTTAGGTTTGTTGGAATAACAATACATTAAGAGAATTGGACTCCGTTCACTCCTGAAATCACAAATTTCTGTTCACTCCTTTTTATTTATTGTCCTTAGAGGAAATTAGTCTGCTAGAACTCTAGCTAGAAAAGCATGTCTAAAAAATTAAGAAATTCATCCATAATATTTTACCCTTGGATTATGGAACTTAAACTAATATAAACATCACATCTTCTTTTAATAGATAAAAACAATTTGCATTCAAGTTAAAAAGGAAAGCTACTGAAGACAATATCCCTACTTCGATAATCCTCTGTTTCCCCACTTCAATGATCCAAAAGCAACATTTTTACAATCAACATCTTCGATCCGAGCCACTTTTCCTAAAAATTCGAAACTGAAAGTCTCAATTGCTTTGCAAAACTTAAATCGACGGTTCATTTCGTATGCGAGGGCGCTTCAACCTTCTTATGGTTACACTCCGGTTGCCCGCTCCACTCCATAGCATATTCACCACCACGTGAAGGACACCGAATTCACTTCGACAATGTCTGCTTCTGTGAATACATTTCAACAATAGAGCGCCTGTTTCACGAAACACTGCTATTCACCAAATCTCTTGAGCGAACAATTGGTAGCCCAAATCCACTGACAACCACCAACTCTGATAGCATTGCCACCGCTACACTTACTTGTGCATTCCACCAAGCCTTGTTAGACATCCTATGGTCCGACCGTCCTGCACTAAAACCCTCAATGGTCTCCTTTACTCTCAAAACCTTCTACGACATCCCTTCTTCTAATCCAAAGATATCGTTCGGATAAAGGAACTCTTCGACCGAATCCTCTCCGAAAAACAATAAACAGGATGGCATCTTCGTAATAAACTGTCTCACTACTTCTATTAGCAATTTCCCCGGCCTTCCCGAAACCCCAATACTCTCATCGCTTACCCTTCGTACACCTGCTCCCCTCAGAATATTCACTCGCTGGCTCCTTTATTTACTGCAGATTGCGCTAATATTTTGATGAACGCATAAATAGGGATGTGCCTAAATGTTTGCCTATTAATATTTAAAAGTAAGGCAACCCAATTTTATCGGAATTTACCGAAGAAAAGACATTATTAATCGCTTGTACGATTTGCAAATAAATTCATTCTCTTGCTTTAAATTATAAATAAAGTACATAAAAGATTCCTCCATAAAAATCTATAAAATGAATGGGTTACGGGGATACTAATCCAAGAGTAAATTCGATTATAAATATCGATAATTTACAATTGGAACTTATTTTTTTGGAATATATGTTTTTCATTTAAAAGAGTAGTATTAAACAAATAAGACCTGTTATTTTACGATTACATAATTGAATGTATCTGAGATAAAGAAGGTGAGTTGTGTTTATTTACACAAGAATACGGATCTGGCCCTTATACTCATAAAATCCTATTACGTGTAATTTTATAAGACTATGAAATTAATGAGATTGTTTGTTCCAGCTCTACCTTTAAACTTTTACTCTACTAAATAATTTGATTAATCACAAACTTTTATTTCCTTCGTACTCAAGGAGAATTAATGTTGATTTTTTTCATACTGAATACATACATTATACTGAAGCAATGAAAGCCGATTAGATATTATCGTTATTTCCATTACAGCCACATAAAAGTTCTTTTTACGTCAATAAAAAGATCTTTTGATTCCCTATTACGACGCATTTAATAAAGAAATAAATTATGAATTATGAACCTATTTCTTAAGCTTCTTCCAACATGACGTTTTCACTGAATAAATCGTTTCCAATCGTAATTAGTGTATCCATACAACGGCAGGTAAAATTTCATATCGGCGTGAACGTGTATTCCCACAGGAGGAGGTTGCATCATCGTTTCCCATCCATTCCACTTTCTCCCCCACAGGGACTCCTCCGGGCACTTCTATCTCTCCCTCCTGCAAAACGGGGGATTAAGACAAAGGGAAAAGGTTTGCTGGGAAGAAGTGGAGGGTGGTTGTCGAGGGCGGAAGTATCATGGAGGAGGAGGAGTGGTTGAAGACTATGAAGAGTAAGGGGTCGCGAGGGGTCACGGAAGGAAAGTGCGCGGGTCACGAGTGACGTCATGGTCCGTTGTTGTGGATTTGTCAGAAGCGAGGAGGGAACCTTATCGCTCGGCAGAGGCATCGATTTTTCGCGGACCTCAAAGCGATCTCTTCTCCAAAAATATATAACGTTTTCTCCCCGAACAAGAACATGCCTTTGTTCCTCCTCCTATATGGACCACGCAGCAGGGCTCCCGAACGCATGACATACAAAGGGAAAAGAACGTCTGAAAAATAACAGGAGGGCCCCGAAGGGATGAAAAAGGAAACGATGGGAGAACAAAGAGCAGAAGGAATCGGAAGATAGAGAGTAAAGCGGGCGCTTCGATTGGGCGTTAAATGTCTTAGTATTTGCAACGGGAGAAGGTTACGTAGGATGAAAAAGAAATTTTCGCTCGCGGCCGAAAAAGAAATTATCCGGCTAATGTTTTTCGATCTAAATGAGGCCGGTTCTTAAAGGCATTTTTACCATCCGCAGCGTCTCATGGGGCTGCCTTCTGTGTTCCTCTTGTGTTTTATTCCATGAATAGCGGTGTTTGTGCGCGGATGGAATAAAAAAAAGAACTTCGTCTCATTAGGCAGCGTAGAAAAGACTTCCACGGTGATCTCGTTTCGCTTAGAAAAAGATGACTCTCGGCGGCGAACGTTGCGAAGCAACGGATGATATTTAGGGATTGTTAAGTTCTTTTGGGGGGATATTTATGTATATACGGAGACTGCGCTCGGAGGGTATTTCCGTTGAGAGAGGGATTTTTGGATCATTTTTCTTCGATACATTTTTAGTCGAATCCTCGAATTTCAGTTAACGGAAATATGGAGTTTGATCGATATAACTTACATTGAGATGGAGACATAATGCTTAAAAGTTAGATGATGCTGAACATTAGACGTTCGGAGAATATCTCTACGGGATTGAATAAAATGAATAAACGGATATATATTGTCGATTTAGACTTATTAGAAATACAAACGTAAATTATGAAAATAAAGTTGAGAAACGTATCTAGTTACTGCATATATTAAATTTTGATTTTGAAATTAGTTTCCGAAAATAGTTAATTACCCTTACGAGATTAAATATTCTTAAATATTTTATCCAAATTGAATCCAAACTGTTAATTAAAATAATATCGATATATTTTGATAAATACCTCAGATAATAACTACTAAATTGGTATAATTCTTTAAAAACCAAGTCATCCTGAAAAGCAGAGTAACTATCATTAGATTTTACTTAGTCCTTCATGCTTAGAGGTAGCGTACGGCTTTCATTTCCGCATAGCTGCCATAAAATTCTCCTTTGAACACTTTGATATTTTCCTTACATCCCGCAATTGTAGCGTACCACAATTCGCCTTCCCAGCTCCTCTTAGTATGACGTAACCATTCTCATCCAATTTCATAATTTCCCTAGGATACGGCGCTGAAAATTATTTCCCTCGGAAATATGAATGGATCGCGAAGAGCGATATCACAGTAATTAGTGAACCGACCCTTCACGTTTCCTTCTCATCTCCCAAAGAAAAAAAAAAAGAAGGCCGCCTCGCGCGATACAATTTATTCCACGCAAATCCTCCGGTGGCGTAATATCTTGCTCGAGCAGTACTTTCAGAGAGAGGCACCGTAAGCTTTCGGGAAAGAGAGAGAAAAAGATACAAAACGAGAAAAAAAGGTTATTATTATCCCGCGTAGTAAGGTAAGGAGATACACAGGGTGCGCGTGTGTGTGTGTGCGGAATAAAGCAGGAAAGGGGAGGCAGTGAGCGAGGATCATTAAGCGGTCTCCCGTGGCAACCGTTGCCTGGGAAGCAGTCGTGTAGTCTTGATCACAGCGGCGGAAGAGAATCAAGGAAGCGGGGAGGCGATTGACGTGGGGAGGGGAAGAAGCACCTCCGATGGTATTATTTCTCTCCGCCCACTTCTGACCTCTCCCTATCCTATGGTATAGCTATCGCTCGGGTAACCGTCTGCTTCGAGTACCTTCGGCGTCTTCCCTCGGATCTCTTTTTCGCCGCGGTTGTTATTGCCGTGTCTACCTCCCTTATCACTCGGATAGTATAGAACATCCGGGAGCGTTCCCAATGCGGAGGACAATGGGTGTAAAGGCAGCGAGTTTGTGAAAGTAGTTTTAATGAAACGCTAACGATGACAGCGTTGGATGAGCGAGGCGAATTTACCTGTTATCGTTCGGATGTGAGTTGTGTGTAATTACTTTGGATGATGCGGTTTCGCTGTGTTTCGGCGATGATTTTCCTCTCCGATATAAAAGGAAGCATCTCATTTCCTGGACGAGATAAGGTTTTCTCAAAGGGAAAATATGGAAATAAAATCTCGAATGTTACCCTTTCGGCGAAATTTTTTTATTTTATCTCGATCGTATATACACGTTTTCAGACGGTCGCATCTCTGTGGCCAGATGTCATTCGCCGACATTGATTTATATGTAATTCTGCGAAAGAATTCTGGAATTGTGGTTTAAAGAGACAATATCGTAAAATATTCGAATGGGGTTTGAACGACGTCAAAAATTTTTTTGATCAGATACATAATCATTTCTGTACACGAAATAATTTGATTCTTAGAGCTAAATTCATCTCTACACCGAGTCGACGTTCATCATATACAAATATAAAAGATTTACTGTACTAAATTTGACTGCCCTATAGAATGAATTCGTATGAAATAACAACTGCGATCAAGTATCTTGCAGTCCGGTCTGATCTGGTAATTTGCATATCTTTTGTTGAAGTATTTCTTTAACCAAAAATTGATTAAACGGAAGCTTACGAAGATTCATCCTTTTGTGTGACAGAGAATGAAGGTGAGTTTGAAAAGAAACCTTTCCGAACCTAATTTATGCGGATTCTATAAAAAGAAAATGAATATCCACTTCCCTTTGAAGCAACAGGAAGCATGCTGAATGTACGTAATCACAAAAAAGTAATTGATGTTGCAAGACAATGAATTCGAAGCGGACAAAAGCGAAAAAAAAGATCGATTCATTTATCGAGCGTCGATCTTTTTTAATGATCTACGAATCAACGCTCAGCGTCAAGGTAGAAATTTGTATGAGGCGCTGTCTTGCTTAAAATCGAGAGAAAATCCATCGCGAAACGAGATACAAAAAACTGGAGGAGCGGAAGGGTAACTGTTTTGATAGCCTGTTTATTTTAAATAAAAATCAATAGCCATTAACTTAGATACCCGCTGGGTAGAAAACCTTTCTCTTCCGAGAAATAAAAACAATAGGCCCCGTAAATAAAGAAGCAAAACGGGGCTATGGTATTCCTTTACACAGGATCGTTTAAAGAAGGAGAAGGGATGAAGGATGGGAAGTAACTATGGCAACGAAATGAATCCGCTGGTTTTTATCAAGAGTGCACATCCGAGAGATAGGCATCTGAGAAGCGTTTTTGGGAGGATTCCCTGTGAGGGACGTGCGAGTAAAAAAAGGGAAAAAAGGAACTGCAAAGTGCTATCGTATTAGACTCCTCCGGAAACCGGAAGACATGCCAGCCTGATATCTGGGCCTCCGAAATGGATTTTAAACCTCTTCCATTACCTTTTAATTGCATGCAAGATGAGGTCCAGATGGAAAAATCCCCGGTAACAACGAGCGAGTTTTTGCGAGCAATTAAGGCTCGCAAAAAGACGTTTTGATCTCTGGAGGAAGTGCGCCTTGCGCACGAGGAATTTCGCAATCCCATTTGAAAGCGTTATTGCCTCTGATAGGTTCGCAAGGCGTGGAAATCTGCTCCCGTGCGGCGGAGGCATTAAGTTCTCGTCAAGATGTGTCACTCCTTCCAATCACGCGAAACTTACTCTTTGAGATGAATAAAGTCTGCACTAGACGCGTATCCAACTTATAAGTCTCTTCCGTTTTCCCCTTTGCGCGAACTTTCGCATTTCGTCGTGGCAAAAGGTCACGGTTTTTAGAGGGAGAAAATCCAATCCTCGTCTCTCCTCGAAATGAAAAACAATTTCGGGATCCGAAGGGATGTAGTTCTCGAGGAAAAAAAAAAGATTTTTTTTTGGAGCTCCGGCGACAAATATTCCCTCCCACTCAATGATCGAGTAAAAGGAGTCCATAGAAAATATTACACACGCTATACTCGGCCCGGAGGGAAGGCTCGCGTCAAAAGCCTTTCAACTTTGTTTTCATCGTAACTATTTAAGGAGAGACGGCAAAGATTGCCACTACACGCCTTGGAAACAGGAAAGAAATTGTACATCGCGCGGAGTGGATTGGAGGGGGGTGGGGCATGATGGGAAAAAGAAACGGGGAAGGGGGCTCCGGAATGAAATAAGAACTCATTTCGGAGAAGCGGCATCAGATAATAAATAAGGGAGCGGAGGTGGGCGGGGAGAGGTGGGGGGGGACGGTGCAGGTGGAACGCTTGTGTAGGGGACTGATTGCGAAATACGACTGATCTCTCGGGGGAGGGGTGCAGCCCCCGGGGGCAAGACGTGGAGGGAGAGAAATCAAAGCGAGCGACTTTGCCCTAAGGCTCCGGAGACACGGGGCAGGATGGGTGTCGGGGGGGGGGGCCTCGGATCGCGGGAGGGTGTCCGTGAAGAAACGTATATATACATTTATGTATATATAGAAATGGATAGAGAGGGAAAATAAAAAGAGAGAAAATTGCACGGAAAGGAGCGTGTCTAAAAGGGAGGCAAAAGAACCCCAGGTGAATCTCCTTTTAGAAATTCTCAGCATAACAAAACTGTTGCTGACGTGAGGCGGAGGGTGCTCAACGGTGGAGAAAATCGAGTATAAACTCTCTCGAACTTATGCATTTAGATGGTTACGTAAACTCATCGATTTCGCGTTTTTACGCGATTTCGCGTCGAGTTATGAATATTTATCGACGCGATTGAAATCAAACGGAATCCGTAGGAGAACGCTTTCGGGATGGAAAGTAGAGAGCCCCGTATCGAGTTTTGCAAACCCGTAATGCGTGGGCTTTCCGCAAACTTTGAAGTTTTTGGTTCCCTCGTAAAACCCGGTTGTAATCTTAATATGAGGCCTCGAAGACTTAATTAGTTTTTGCGGGAGCTTCATTATAAGGCATGTCGGAAAAGGATTCTTATTCATGGGAATGCAAATGCTTGTTCTCGTCTTGGTTTAGGACGCTTTAGGCTTAAGGAACAGAAAAGAAATTCCCACGTTTTAATGAATGCATCGGAAAGTGTTTGATTTAATGAAAACGGCGTACAAATTGTGAGGTTTTTATAAAACGTGTTCTTGGGGAGGGATTGAAATTCTCTGTTTCATAGTTGAGAGTAATTATTCAAGAATTGATTAAATTCATTTCCTCAGGTTGCTTAGTGGCACGTAGGTCGGTGATGTAGGTATGTTAATCGTTCGTAAACATGGATCAAAATTTGAAATATAAATATGGTAATTAAACCTTTATCTCTGGGTTTATATTTTTAAAAAAGCATTTTTCCAGTTTATGAAATTTTATTCAGGCAAAGAGGCGAATGAATGACCACTTAATGAAAAATACCATAGTAATCTCTGATGTGCAAATTCATTTGATATTCTCTGTGAATTAGTAAACTATTCAAATATGATTTACTCTAATTTAGAGACTTGCAGACTTAGGATTAAATGCATAAAGTGTAAAGATATTCGTATCTATACTGAAAAAATGCTTCACCTAACTAACAGACATCAAATATCCAATCTACGTATGTAAAATAGTCAAAATATTTAGCAATGAACCAAGATTAACTCGTCAGACAGGGAATAGTTCAGCCCTATTTATATTAGGCTGACCATAAACAGTAGTTTTACACTTGTCTTTCCTCAGAATACTAGGTAATGAATTCTTCAGCAGATACAAATGATAGAATACTCCAAGCCCACATTCACTCGAGTATAGTACGTTATCTCTCTTTATTAGTATGGATCCGTTAATGTCAAGGAGTTGCTTAGCAACGAGTTACAATCGAATACGCAAAATCCTACTCATACGTACTCTATATATATATAAAGACACACGAGTGTAAATTAACAGCTTCGGTAAGTTTATCCCCAAAATACGTGTCTGTGTGAAGAGGGTCCCATATGTCTCAAAGGTTTCACCACAGCTCCTTATCAAGAGGATCGTCCGTCTTCTTATCTCAGAGAGAACTTTTCCATTTTGGAAAATAATCTCGGAGGAGTGAAAGCGGAGAAAGAAAGGCGAGAGGAAATGAGATGAGGGAAGAGAAATGTTTAGAAGGGAAAAGAGCGGCCGGAAGGAAGAAGCCGTTACCAGCAGAGTTGGGTATGACGGGGGAGTGGCTGTCAGAGGCAGGAGATGGCGGCGTTCGGGTTTGGACAAGGGGATGTAGCGGAGGGAAAAAAAAGAGGCAGTATAAAAAGGATTTGGGGCGAGTGGTACTAAAACGGAGAGCCGAAGAAAGAGGCTTTTCGCGAAGAAGGTATGCGTGCTGGAGTGTGGGAAAGAATGGTAGAGAAATAGGTTGGAAAAGGAGTCTAGGAGAAGATTCCTGGAAAATAGGGATGGAAGGAGCATCGGCAGGTAAGGAGAGGAGTTTCTCTCTTAGAAGAAGAGATGCGTCGTCGCTTGAGAGGTTCGCCGTAATAGGACTGGCTGCCGAACTAGGAAGATGGCGAGATATCCGAAAGGAAGTTTCATAAGAATAAGTTTCATTGGAGGGAAGAATGAGATGGGAAAGTAGTGGAGGCTGGATCCGGGAGAAAATTGAATCGGAGGGAATAATCAGAAAGGCGTGCTCGGGGAGACATTCCAAGTAAATGCTCTGAAAAATTTCGCGAGGAACTTCCTCCTCTCTTTCAATCTAGCCGCGCGCGCTATCGAATTTATCTCGATGCAGAATAAACAGCGTCGGATGATCGTGAAATATTTGGATGCAGAGGATGCTGGAGGAATTCTATCTTACTCTCCATCGGATTTAAATAATTGAATATTATTTTTTATAATTAAATATTTTTATATTTTTTTCGAATCAGAGGGTGTATTAAGCACTAAGGAATTGTAAAATAAAATGATAGTATTAGACTTCGGTTTTACTTTAATTCTTTCCCTCTTTTATTAGAAGAAGAATATCGGTGCTGTCAAAGAAGTAAGTGATTGCTGTTCTTGTCTTCGTGAAGCTTATGAAGTTCAAGAAAACTGAAGATCTGAGTAAAATCAAGCAATATGAATCGAAAACTTTTGAGCCATGAAGTCCCTGAATGCAACATTCTTCCTTAAGAAGCACAAAGAAGTGAAGAAAAAAGCAAAGAAAAAGAAGCCGATGGTGCAATATCCAAGTAAAGTTGTGCCACGCTCATTGATTGGCTAAGGGTTTCAATTTTCCTTTGTTTGAAGACAAGGACGCAAAGTATAATAGAAACGGATCATGAAGCACGTAAGTGATATGGAATCCACCGGGTGTGTGGGAAAGAGGAACCGAAGTGATAATAATGCAGAGTGACGCTGGCGTATCGGGAAGATACTTAGCTGAGTGGATTTTTCGGAGAGGAAATAGTCGAGGAAGTCTGCACCGCTGATGGAGGCCACGCCGTCGGCCCGAATTTTGTTTGCGCCTTCTTATTTGTTTGGTTGTTTTTCCTCCTCTTTTCTTGGAAATTCTTTTTCTTTTATAATTGACAATGGCGTTCCATCTATTCTGATTTAACATGATTGTCCGTGTATATATATATATTAGAATGTTGCTACGCAGCCATAAGATTAGAATTAAGTACTGCATTTCTAGTAGTTCTGGTGGAAGTATGCAATATTTCAAGTTATTTTTCCCATATAGTAAAGGTATCGTACGTGATGAGTTGTTTGATAATGATCTAGAGAATATTTATTTTCATTGAATTCGAAATGTCTTCTTAGCCTAGAAATCTTTGTGAAAGTATTATGATATGAGATAAGAGGGAAAGAGTTCAATTCTTAGTAATGACGATATTTTTCATTTCTGCTTCTCCCCCGGTTGTCACACTAAGTTTGCATCATTTAGACTTACTCTAATAAAAATGAAAACTAACTTGACGATCATAGCATTTAAGTGATTTGCTTGTAAATTTTAATGTATCAAGGAGCATTATTATGTAGTACGGAGAGATGGAGTGTTCGAGTGTCTTATTGATGTTATTCGAGCACCTTACTAAGGTTTTGTTGTCCGTTTTGTCGATCTATCTAGTTTAATTTCACGTTGAGAGTGAAAATTTATGAAATTTTAAAATATAATATAAAAAAGTTGTCTATTTGGATTAATTATAAAACGTTTCTGATTTTTTAGAAGTTGTGAAATTCGTAAATTTTAAATAATCAATCCTTTCCGAGCGTTAGGGTCGCTCCAAAAAACAATACGCCGAATTCATCCGAAAACACATATTTTATCGGTAATTACACCGAAAAAAACTTTCTTGTTTGCATTTAGTCTCGTGAATATGATAAGTTTCGCAACTACCTCCATCGATTATTCCCCACGACCGCCCTGTTTGCATAAATAAAAAAATCCGCGCAAATAAATTCCGCATTTTCATTCCCAATCGCCATCGGCTGCGGTCGCTAATTAATCAGTTATTTGCGCAAAAATAATGGTCGTAATTTACATTTCTGGAGGGTGTTTATTGTATCGGAACGCTCAAACACACAAGAAAATTTCGCTCCGCTGGAGAGACACGCTTCCCGAAATGTCAACGCAACTATGAATCACGCCCTCGGATTTAAAAGTGAAATACGCTATTACTCTTTCCCTCTTTGTTTAGGAAAATATTCTCTTTAACGGGGAAAAGACCCCTCCAAAAAAGACCAATTTAAAATCCCACCGGCGACACCTTTTTGCAATTCCCCACTCTCTCCCTCTCTTGCCCTTCGTCCGTTTGTCCTTCGACATCCACCGACTCACCCTATGACTCGCCCTTCATGAATATGCATCGCACAATATTCCTATCTCATTATTAACGCCCTTCGCCATTCAAAGCCTTCCTAAACGCCATCGACTGCGGACCGCCTTCACTCCTCATTTGGGACGTTTCATCCGCGTGTGGACAATGGGATTCCTCCTCAACATCCGAAGGGAATTTCACGGCCGTTTACAATCGGAATGCGGCAAAAAATGCGGAGCTTCGGGAAACATTTGGGTAATTGAAAAAATTAGCCGTGCAAAAAACTCCTTCCACGGCTCGAAGGGGGGCGTTATAAAAAAAAGCCCCTCGACCCTTCTTTCCTGCCAAAAGAATGCCAATCCGAGAACGTCCTTAATATCTGAGTGACGGTTTTGGTCGAGCGGGAAAACGTTCCGATCTGGCGGTATCCATTAAAATCTAGTGAAGAAGACGATGATGCCTCGGTACGTGTGTGTGTGTATACGTATGTGTATAAAAAGAAGTGCCAATCAAGGTCTGTTCATTAACGAGGCAGCGCAACCCACGTCATCCGACGTCAGTTCGGGCTTTCATCCTCTTCTTCCCGTCCTCTTTTATAAAACGCGGACGAAAGTTTGAAGATTCAAGGGCCGATATCGTCATTACGGAGCGCATTGTTTCGCCACTTGGCGAACTATTCCAAAACTTTTGGGGGGAATTGAAAAATACGGGCCCTCTCTCTTCTCCTCCTATAATAACGTTTTCTTCTCTTACGGAATATAACCCATCGATTGGTATTTTCGGCGCAAACATCTGAGCAAGATAAGAGCTAATTTACCGCGATTTAATTACTGCGGATGAACAGACTAGAACGGTTTTCACGAAAGATTCCTAAAACTAAGGACTGGTTTTAGAATTGTATAAGGACATTGAAGCGTAACAGATGCACTCTAATTCGATCGTCTGTCTAAAAATTGCATTTTATTTCCGGAAACGTTTGTAGATCGTGACGAGGTTTGGGGATTTTCTAGTTACGATGGATCGTTCTCAAAGAAAGCATATATTTTTCAGATAATATAGAATATAGGTGAATTTAGATGATTTTATCGAAAACTTGTAAAAGGTACTATCATAAGATTTGGAAGAAAATCATAGTTTTCATATATTCCAACAGGGAAAATAGAATGATTTGATATGAGAAAAATTACTATAATTATTAATATTTTCTACAAGGACGACACCTTTAAGTGTGAAAAGATGAACAATAAATGAAGAATTATTTAATAGATAAAAATCATCACGCTTATTCAATTATACCTATATTTTATAGTAACTTTGACGGGAATAATAGTGGTAATTAGATATATATATTTTTAAATGAGTGTTGATCAAATAACTTTTAACTTTTATTATCTCAGAAAATTGGGTATGCAAACTTTGCGTCTACGAAAAATGTTCGCCGAAAATTCTAGGTCATGTATTAAACATTCAAATCTATTATGAGAAAAGATAATTATGCTGAAAGTTTCAATATTATGAATGCAAGTTCATACCTGAATGTATTTGCATGTTCCTGGAGTTTGTATACCTTAAGGCCAATCGAAGTTTTAACTTACCTGAAAAGAAAAGAAATAAATTGCATATTAGAAGAGAATATAAACCGTAACGGATGAATAAATGCTTTTTAATAATTGACATGCATTAGATAATACATTCAATGAATAAGGATTATTCGTTTGGATGACATATTTATGGAAATTACCTTTCAAGATGAGTCAAAAATTGAAATGAAATATCTCTTGGGGGTATATTTGATTAACGCATCATTTCAACTCATATATTTGAATCAAGGAATCAAATGGATGAAAAAAAAAGAAAATATGAATATACAAGAGAATCATAGCAAAACCAAACTTGATAATCGAGACAAATATCATTTTATCCACGTAAACATTTCGGTCATGTAACTTAACCTCGCGTTAAGTTTTATTTAGGATTCATTTCATGGCAAAACATCCTAAAAATAAGTTTCCGTAGGATTTTCTATTCCTTTTTACATCCCACAATCATCAGTTTACCCCAAGGGAATTTTAGGAAACTCTAGCTGCTCTAAAAAGTCTGCTCGATTTAAATTTCAGATTAGCAAACTTTGCAAGTTGGCAACATAGAGATTTTAGAGCATGCTAGAGAGATAGTAAAACTACTCCCTCCACCATAAGCTACTGCAACTGCGACTTTGGAAAAATATATAATTCGAGGAGCATCTACTTTGAAATTCACAGTGAATCTGGTCTATAAGTAGCTTAATAAGCAGCACGGCTATAAAAGCATATATATCTTGTTGAAAAAAAAGATACGGGAGTCAATTTCCGAGAATTGTATAAAGCGCTCGGAAGGTAAAGCCGGAAACAATTTAAGGGGTTCATTAGGATTCGAGCGATTCGAGTAAAGTCAGAACTTCTGCCTCCCTTTTTTTTCAGTTGAGAAGATAAAATTTTCCGTCTTTACTGCAAGAATAAGAGAAGTGGAGCAGTTCGAATACATTTAAAATTAATACCCTCTTTCGATTCCCTTACGTGTGTGTTTTTTTTGAAATGGGTTCTCGAATCGGAATTCTTATTGTTTGTTGAAATATACTGCAAAAATACTTATCTTTCAAGAACATAATAGGAGAGGAGCTTTGACTCAGGAATAAATATCTTTGGAATTGGAAAGTTTTATAGGATCAAAATAAGTTATGAAATAGCAAAAATGGGTCGATTCTAATTTTATGTATTCAAAATTTTTTTCAAAATGTAGGACTTAGTGTTCAAAGGTTCTTTCTTCAAGGATAAATAGCATGCAAGAAATCTACGTACGTATAATTTACGACTGTAAAACTGTTTCTTGTATCAGTTTTTGGTAGAAATTGTTTCCATCGCTACGGTAACTATGTACACGTATAAGGAAATCTTAACCGAATAACACTCATTACAACCATTTACAAATGCATAAATACTGCGTAGGTTTACATTAAAAAACTAAAAAATTACGAGAACCATAATCGAGAGGATATTCCCCGATGAGTATTACACGAGAGCCAATCGGTGCTCATATTCTCTGAGAGAGTAATTCAGAGCAAATGCCATTTTAAGGGGGAGAAAATTCCAACTCGCGCAAACAAACGCTAAGTTAACGCAAAATAAAAGCACACTTGGATAGCGGCGCTTCCTACGTAAGGGGTGGGAGACGCACTAAAGAGCAAACGAAAGAAATTCAACATCAAGTATTTAAGAGCGAAATGGAGTTCTAGAGATGGACTTTGAAGAGAGGGCAGAAAAAAAAAGAGAAGCAAAAATGTTGATGGGAGGAAAATTACAGGAAGGCTAAGAGTCTAAGGGAAGGCCAAGGAGGAAAGTGGCCAAAGTAGAGAGGTCTCTGGGGGGGGAAGCAGAGAAGGGAGTGGGTATAAGAGCTCATGAATAAAACAGCGCATAATTTGTCATTCGTTAGGGGGCGGTGGAGTCGCGGGCGGACAAAGGAATATCGCGGGGCCTCTGATTGGAGGGAATCCCGAGACCTTGAGAGGGCAAGTGAAATGCGAGGAATTCACAAAAGCGGACTCCGTGTAAAAATACGCGTCTTTGCGGCACTTACCTTTCACGCTCTGACTGCTCCCGGGAAACCGTCTTAATTGCGATGTTTATTTTGTATAAGCGCGCGCGCCCTCTTTTTTGATACCTTTTATTATTCTCCGGCCCTTTCGCATCATGTTGTTGAGATAATCGCGCACCGACCGCGAGATTTATGCGGTTGTTAATGTTTTTATGGATGCCGTAACCAAAGCGACGTAAACGCAGTTTTCCGAGCGCAGGGATTATTATATGATCCCGAACGGGGATTCCTTGATTATTCATGAGTCTTTTTTTTGTTACTCCTTCGCTTGCGATAACAGTCCATTAAGTTGGAGTATTGCCGGAGTAGGAAGTGCACGGTAAGCTTTTTTTTTAATGTTTTTATTTTATTCGGTCGGAGGATACATCAAACTGGGATGATGGAGGATTTTGTTCTGAAAGAGCTGTTTCATGAGGTCGTCATTAGGAAGACATTGGCTATAAAAACGGAATAGAAAGTCGTTTCACGGAGTGATTGGAAATGGTAGATAAGAATTACGATGGAGTTATGCTAAGGCTGCCGTCTGAATATATCTCTAATTCTAACGCATGACTCGTAAATCGAAAGGCGGACTGTGTCTTTTTGATAAGGGGAATTCCCATTACTTTTAATGATTATTAAAATATATAGAAAGTCAATCGGAAATTCATAAATTCAAGAAAATTATTTTACTTGAAGAAATGCAATTGAAAATAATTTCTGAGTCGAGCAGAACATCCTGAATATCTTTACTTACTTAAATGTTAATTCGTTATTTAACTACCGATTGTTGTGTTGAATATTTAAACATTTATCATTAAACATCTACCGAATAATTTTAATGATTAATTATCTTTTCATTTAGAGCGTTAACCGTTGGGAATATTGAACATTTAATAAGGAAAGTTTTAAGATATCATTAAATATATTTATATATGTACTACGGAACTTCGATGGAAGGAAGGACTTCGAAGGAACTAAGATGGGTGTATTAGTTGATTATCATGTCAAAAAGAAACACTAAGACATTCACTGTACTACTCAACATTCTAATTTCATTGGTTATAAAACATTCCAATTAAAACAAGAAATTCTTCATAAACAAGCAAAAGTAACTGAAAATAATTTGTATTTTTATTAAAATTGAAGATTCATTATTCCATGAATTTTATGTTTAAGTCTTATTTTGACAAAATATGTTTATGCCAATAATTTTCGTTTAATTATTAGGAATCAAGAATTTCTGTAGAAGATAGCTTTCTACAATTCTCCCTCTTTGGGAGATGATCAACCATAGTTCAACAAAAAGAAATATCTCAAAAAGATAATATGAAGTGATTGCCATAGAATCTCCATCACGATCGAGATTTCATTGGAACGCATTCTGCTCCTACATTCGAACAATCTCCATGGGCCATGTTCGCGTTATAAGTCGTATGCGGGAAAAATCCATCCCGTGTTGGGGGACCACGGGGACTGTAATCGGTTATTCAGCGACGTTTGGAAAGGGGCAGGTGTGCGATGACAACAATCGCACCGATGTTTCCCTTCACTAAAACAGACAAGGTTCATCGCAACTCCCTAGCTACGAACTTCCATCATCAGCAGGAGGGAAAAAAAAGCACGGTCCGATACATCGTTCCAACACGGCGTCCACCGAACCACCAGTTGCTGCATCGGGAATGTAACACAGAGGAGAAAGATGAAGGGGATAAGAGGCCACTCGAGAAAGAGCGGAAAAAAGCTGCTCCTTGCATACATTCTTGGCCACCAAAACTGGACTTGACTTTGAAGATCACACAGCTTCCCGATTCATTTAAAAATATACACGGAAGAGATTTTTTCACACGGTTATTCTTCCAAGAATACAAAACCAAATTTTATAGCAGAAAAATGTAAAGTCTTCTAGAGAGGCTTGCTCTTTCGTTACGAAGTATAATGATAGAATTTTTGTTGGCAAAACAAAATACTTCAAGTATGAATTCATGTGATAATACCTTTGAGTATACTGCGATATGTATAGTCTACCAGTTGCTTATAAAGGTGACAGATCGAAATCGACTTCATCTGATTTTAATTTAAATCAATCGATTACTACACAGATGCTATCCAATATACTTTAAATTATCTCAAATTTGTTAAGGACAATGTTATAAGCTAGCAGATGATGAACATTGAGATGTTTGGGGAACTTATTCAGCGAATAATGTGCAATTGATACCCTATATCATATTCATACATTATTTTCAGCATATATTCACAAAAGAGACACGTTTTTAATAAATTTGTTTCTCATCTCTATTATTGGAAAGATTTTTCTCTATTTAAGCAAAATTAATTGAATATAAACTACATGAATGGAATGGTAAATTAAAATAAAAAAGGAAGCGGCTTTTATGTTTGAGACAATCTTATTTGGACAAAGTCCAAGAATGTAAATCACTCATCTCACAGTTATCAAAATACAACCACAACGAAGAAAATTGAATCGTCAACTTTATAATTCAAGCACCTTAAAAATATCATCACGAAAACAAAAATAAAAAAAATGAAACGAGAAATTGCCTCTCTTTTCCGTGTGACATGTATCATTACCGTAAAACTTCTAACGTGCTTCACTGGAGAAGATGGATTAGAATGTGAATGCGTGACCACTTCTTGGCGTACTCAAAAGATAGGATCCTTCAAAACTGCCGGAGTTAAACTTTGGCTAAAGTTTTCATAGCGAACTTCTCGATCAGACGCAAGATAAGAAGCCTCTTATCGACGCCACACATTCTGAGGATTCGTCGTAACATTCGAACCGTTATATACTTCTGATCTTCAGCAAAAGGAGATATTTCTCCGGTTCGTCACCCGTCTCCTCCACCACCTTCCATAGTGCCGTAGGAATCATCCGTCCCTTTTATAACATCCATTCCTCCCATGGCGCCAATTGTAATTCAAATCTCGGGTCTTGTCGAACCCCCCTTCCGCCCTTCAACTCATTGCTTCCATTACGCTTCCACACCGTCCTTTCCAACTCCCTCTCTCCGTAAACCCTATAATCCCAATGTTACATCATTTCTGCTCGTGTCTCGTTCTTCGCTCCGTTTTCTAAGACATCTGCATATTTTTCTCTATGTTACGTGATGCAATGTATCAAAATGGAACTCTCTCTCTTATTTCTGCTCATTCCAATTCTGCTCGTTTGATAGAGGTGCGAATATAAATCATACCCGGATATTCAAGAGCAGAGAATTCAATTACTGCAGATTGCAACTTAAATGACGCAAATACTCTAATAACTTTGACACAATTTCCGCGTAAAAACAAGCGACCTCGTTTAATGCCCAACTTTGTCAACTTCTTTTCATAAACGATTCCGAAATTTAACTTGAATGTGAGTGATTACCCTAATTTAGTTCGAGGACGGAATATTTATTTCCGTGTATCAGAATACTAATTTTCGACTGCTACGTGTTCTGCTTGGAAACTGAACGTTTCATATAAAATAAAAGACTTCTGAGATGCGTTGAATATTTCTTAATGTACCCTATATACATATATATGAGTCAAAAATAAAATTCACAGCTTTTAATTATGACGAATCCTGCATGAACTGCTTTTTACTATACATATAAATGCTTAATTCTAATTAGAACGATGAACGCGGTGCTGAATTGATTTTGACGATTTTAGAAAACTAAAATGTTCTACTTAAGTGATGCAATTATAAATATAGGAAAAATTCAAACAATCTATTTTCGGAAATGACACTGTTTATCTTTTACATATCATCTCAAAATATTTCAATTGATTTCTTTTTATGCATTGATAAAAGTAATCATTATGAAAGCATTATACAAGCTATAAAAATAAAATCGATTAAAGTCCGGCGGTATTTCAATTAAATCATTATATATCCTTATATTATTTATCAATCTACACGGACATAACGAAGAGAGAGTTATATTATTGTACATAAGTCGATTTCTTCATAGATATCTGTTTCTGATACGACAACAATGAGTGTTTGTCTCCTCCGTTTCCGATGGCAACCGTTCGATAGTTCCCCCGCCAAAGTGCGACATTTCAACAGCACGTCTCCCCCTTCGAGTCCTATGATGGAATCGCCCATCACTCTCACCTAGGGGTCAATGTTCCTGCGCTTCTTTCAATTCCTTTCTAGGATTGGATACGCGCAATCGACCCAATGCACGCCTCTTTCCAATGTGTCGAGAGACTGTCATATTCACACGCCTCATCTTCTATTGGAAGACAGAAGCACTCTTTGTTCACGTATCTGAATATCGCGACTGTTTATTCCTTACGAGATAAAGTATAAAGAGTATATCTCAGACTTTTTTTCAGAAACAAAGAGATATAAAAGAGTCTTCTGATTTAGTACAAAAACTAAACACTGAAATAAATACAAATTATATATTTTCGATTTCTTTTACATAGTACATATATACTCGACAACATTTAACGTATTTTTCTGCACATGATTGTTATTGTGGAGATTTTTACTTACCATAAAATTGATTTTATATATTCATAGAATGTAATTATGATGATTTATGATAAACGTTTTTCAAGCACAGTATTATAAAAATACCTATCACGAAAAGAGTTCTTTTCGAATGAATTTGCTGTTAAAATGTAATGTAAGTTCATTGTACCCTTTCTTAATTCAGATAAAACTACGTGCTTCCCTTTGAATTGGCACTATTACTAGTTCGTACTTCGATAATATTGTCGCCACGAATACAGTAATCGTAACAGACCATGGAACACCCCGATCGAGTAGTCAGCTGATTAACTCTAACACAATCATTCACATTACAAAGAATCGAATAAATAACTTTGGAGGAGACGAACGATCAAAGCTCGAAACAAAAAATCGAACGAGAAAAAGAATCCGCGTGAACAAGAGAACCTTTCCGCGAAGAATAATGGCGGCGAATCGTACACAACGAAGAGCGGGATAATGGCGCTGGAGGGAGTTGTACGCAGAGACCAAAAATGATCCAGTGTTAGCGGTGGAGGGGCGCTTTAGTACTTCCCGGGGAGCGAAATTGAGGACAGTGGAGAGATAAGCAAGGGACGGCCGTGGTTAAAAACCTCTCTAGAGATTGCACAGGCGACAGGCGCGTAAAAGACCGGTGCTCTGCGAGGTATTTTCCGCTCGAAATGCTTCGGAAAAATTTCTCCACTTCGGAGGACTCGAGAATATCTTCGTGCGTTGCTGTTACTTCGTTAGCGTGCTCCTTACTTTTCCGCTTGCGACACGTAGCGTTATCTAGAGCAATACGACGAAGACTGGAATTATTTTTCGAGACTTGGAGTAAGCAGCGATATTCCGGAGAAACGAGAAATCCGAATGAATTATATGTGGACTCGAATCTCGTCTTTTCCGCCACTTAGAAGTCGTATTTTATATCCGTTTCTGCATTCCTCAGCGTTTTCCCCTCGACTTTTCTTTTTCCTAATATAAAACTGGTTTTCTGTGAATTTCAAAAGCGTGGTGGAGCTTTGCTTTCCTGAGCAGAATCTCTTTGGAAGGGAAAAGAGATCAAAAAGATCTTTGGCAGTTGTCTAAAAATAAGACTACAGATGAGAAGGCCCTGTGATAAATCTCCGGAGTTATGAATAAACGTTTTCACTCGCAGCCTTACTTGCTTCCCGCTTTCTTATTTGCAACGAGAGAGCGTACTTCGCTCGCCTCTAATTGTGCTTTTTACTACTTAAAAAAAGGTGGTTTCCTTTTCCGCGTGTACTCTTCTTTTACGTGAGATAAATAAATATCAAGAAAGAGCGAGCTAATTTTGAGTGACGATTGATATCACTCAAGTAAAAGCAAGGCTCGGATACAACTAATTTGGAACGGAATCAAATAAAACCTTTACGGCAAAAGAAGCAGTTAAGGAAGTACATATATTGAGTACAATACATTCTGAAGCTATTCTAATTTTGCAGTGGAGCAAAATTTATTGCTACCTTCGTCTACATAAACCCTTAAGAAAGTTCATACAAAGAAGAAATATTTAATGAACATGGTTATCTGATATTTCCTCCTTAAACTACTGAAAATATCCGCTATTTTCAAGTATATTATATAATTATTTAGTTGCAATATGAAGTATTTACGTTCCGCACTTCTTTCGAAACTTTTTTGAGATCAAAATCCGTTAAGAAGAAATATGAATATTATAAAAGTTAATGATAAGGAAGATCTAGATGAATCTTAACATATCAAAAATTTATTGTCATAATCGAAGTCGAATTAATGCCGCTTTAGGTAACTGAAAGAATGCTTCGAAAAACAGAATATTGTAATAAATATGTATCACCTTTTCTGATTAAAGACGGAGATTTGAGCAACAGTACCATATTTAGAAGCAATAGAATAATAGGCGTTGAACCGAATCATGTACGACACATATCAATGGCTCAACGTTTGGAGTATTAATTATATTTAGTGGTTGTTAGGGAAAAGTTTCGTTGCCAAAACATATTCTCCTAGACGCCCGAGAAAGGAGGATAAGACCGGAGTCGGAAAGGATTAAATCTTGCGCAACAAGCGACGAACACTCGCGGATGTAATAAGGTAAATTACTAAATTGAAAAGTTATGGTGTACTTTAAGGGAACATCATCCTCGAAGATCCAAGAATATCAAGCTCCTAAATGTATCAAAACCTCCCTCGGAGCGTATTATCACCGGCGGAGGGATATGCGGAATAATGAAAGGTGCAGATAATAAAGTTCATCTTTGACGGAGAAGATATCAGCAGAAACTCTGTCATATTGCCTTTCATCACGTGGAGCACCTCTAACGGGAAACCTCTGAAGCAACTTTCACACACGCCGCAGGTATTAGGTAGAGAACCGTGCGCGGAAAAATGATGAGAGGATTCAAACCAAGTCGTGGGATTGAGGGTTAGAGAGAGAGAGAGGCGCGGGATGAGAGACCGTAAAAGAAATAAAACATCGCGTTTTTGAAAAAAAGTGCCGGTGGATGGAAAAAAGGAGGGTTAAATGAGGGGAAGGGTTGGACACGGACGGTCCGAAATGGGTTGGCTTGATTTTCCAACGGAAAGGGTAACGCTTGCGAGGAGGCCCTTGGATGATGGAAGGACGGCAGAGTGGAGGTCAAGGTGGATGGAAGATAAGGGAGGGAAAGTGATAAGTGAGGGAAGGAACTCGGATGGAAAACAGTCGGCTCGGATTGCGAGGGTTGGCGTAGGTGTGATGGGGAGGAGAGGGGGGGAGGGGGAAGAGATGGCACGGAGATGAGAACTTGCACAGGCAAAGAGCACAGCTCCCTAATCTCGTTTTGGACTACCTCCTCCTCTTCTATCTCTTGGCGAATACCCCTTGCGAATTGCCTCCCAAATCTCACCTTTTCCCTCCCCCCTCCCGCCTTCCTATTCATCCCTGTTATCTTCCCCTCCTCTTTTTTTTATATTTTTCCTTTCCAACTCTCCAAAATCAGAAACTCCTTTTTTCCCATAAAAACATCGACAATCCCTCCTCCGATGCTTCTTAATCCCTCCGCCATCATCGTAAAATGTTGCCAAGTACCTAAGAAATAAAAAGAAAACGGGGAAAAAATGGCACTCACTCCGAGCGGACTATTTATGAGGGTAATCCGCGCGGAAGATCGCGCCTCCTGTTTTATAAACGCGTAAGAAACAAATGAAATTATGCGCGTTAAAGGGAAAGATTGAGGAGGCTCATTTTCCGAAATTTTTACAGTGTGCTCGTCTTCGAAAAAAAGAGGAAATTCTCTTTCTTTTTTTCTCGAAGGCGTTCCCGATATTGAGCACTTGTGTAACTCTTCTTCATCCATTCATTACTGTGGGAGGGCTTGTTGGCCCTAATAAATAAAAAGTCGAAGGTATTTCCGTCGGTGGTGGCAACACAAAGTCTATCTATTTCATTTCTCCCTCGATGTCTCGCGTGGGGTGGAAAACCACTTAACTGTCAGAACACGTCCCCTTACGCTCGATTGGAATTCTTTCTGTGCCATTTCTTACCAAACTCAATGCTTTCTCTCTCCCCCATAATACCCCCAGAATCTCCTCTCCCTTTTTAGGTGCTTCTCTAATACGACGCACTCCTAAATTGGGCTTCGATTGAAACGCATAGGCCCAGATAAGCAACGTTGAGACCATAATCGAAAGGGTTTAAGAGCTCCTCCGAATGGCTTTCCTATGCTTTTTAATGATTTACTCACGTCGTTCGGATGCGTATGACATTCATTCGGGAGCATATTTCTATCAAAAGCGTTTTTTCTACTGTGAGGGTTTTTTTTTAGCGTGTTTCTTCGATCACTAGGATTTGTTGAATAACAAATTGATGAGCTGATTTTAAAATAGATCATGTTTACCTATTTAAAATTAAACTTTACCTTAGTAAGTTAATATGCTCTATTATTTTCCAATGACTCTCATTTCAGGTCCATCGACGAACCTTAGGCGTAAGTTAGATTAAACTAATTTATAAATACTGTGTAAAAAAGATCTAATTATTGTGCCAATGTTATGTTTATTGAATAAATTCTAAAGTTATGAATTAATCATTTTCAATAAAGAATGCTTGAATAAAAGATATGTTACCAAATGTAATGTGTTACAGAACTAGTAAGATTTTAGTTTTCTCCTACTCTACTATTAGATAACATGTACAATATTTAACAAAAAATATGGTTCAAATAGTTTAAATAATAAAAAATACTCAACTCGTAGAGATATATAATATTCTGTAATAAGGTGAAGATAATGGCATGTCGAAGAATGAAACAGATGGATAGAAGAATATTTTAGTAAAACATTCGAAAATATTATCCAATTTTATGTCGGTGTAGACGGCGAAAGTAAATATCATTTAAACCAACGTATTTCCATGCCTTCCTCTCCATAGTAACCACCCACCCTAGTAAAGCAAACCACCTATAGAAAATTTATCACACCTACGTTCCGCACGCACGCAGTTTTAACTCATCTCAGAAAAAAAAACTGCACAGCATATTTAATAACGAAACCGAAAGGAAACGTACGAGGCGATTGATTTCGACGGATCCCTAACTCAGTGAGAGAGAGAAAATCGCTTCTCTCTCTGAGTGAAATCCAAGACCTTTACACACTTTTGCGTGCGTTATTGCTCAACCCTTGGCGCGACACGTCTTCCAGCAGCACTCGACGAATGGGCCGAACGAAGGACTGACCCGAAATCCATTTGCGCTGCTCAATGAGCCCACTGAAAGCCCCGCAAATCTCCGCACGTGCTGGCGGAGAGAGATAGGTCGAAGGCGGGAAAAACCTTTTGGATGGATGGAAAGGGTTGACGCGTTCGGAAGGATGGATGGAAAGCGTTTGGATAGGGGCGAAGAAAAGATGGAAAAAAAGAGGGGTTTAGGAGTAAAGGCCGAGGGAATTCAGTGGTATGGAAAGAGGATAAAGTCTTGGGGAGGAAAGTGGAGAGATGGTGCTGAGGTAGTATGAAGAGATTACTGAGAGGAGGCTGCTGATATGATATGCACCGGAGTACATGAAAACAGAAAAATTAAATTTGGATGGTGCAGATTCTCCTAGAGGAATATCTATTACTTATATTTTCTCAGAAAAGGTGTTTGGATTTTAACATATTATTATACCATAGGAGCTATTCGACGAGAAAAGTTACCTTGGTTACGCAGTAAACAAATGCAAATTGAGCCTTAATGCTCTTGTTATGAGCAATGTCAGATGAATTTGGGAATTAAAATGCAAGAAATGTCAAGAAAATCCTAAATGTGCTATGTTGAGACGTTTTAAACTTGTTTAAATTACTGGATTTTTAAATATACACAAATCTGCCAAATTGATTAGTTTTCCTAGCTCTTATATCATCGTTTCATTGTTGAAAAACTATTTTGTTTATATCAACGCTACTAAATTGTAAATAGATTTTAAATCAAAAGTAATAATAAGATTCACGTGTCTAGAATAAAATAATATTAAATTTCTGCGGGGAAGCCTTTTGTTTGTAACGTATACGGAAATTAGATTTGGTTTGTTATATTTGTGCTATCGTTGAAATTACTGTTGTATGTATTTCGAACAGCATATTTGTTAAATTACTTCACTTAGATAAGTTTCATTAAAAAGGTTAGTCAAGAGAAGCGCTCATAAAAGTGGTTATCTGAACAGTACTTATGAAACGTGAGTGCTTTTTCCACCGTTTTGAAGTAGTTATCTTACTCTGCACGAATGTTTACGGGAACAAACTCGTAAATTAGAGCGCAAACAAGATAATATCTACAACACGATTCCATACATGTCATCTTTGCAGAAAGGGTGCCAGCAATCGATTGGGGGTGAGCCAGTAAAATTGTATCCGAGCAGCGCGATAGTAAAGTGGAAGAAAAACCTAGAGTATGATAAGATAAAATATTTTACGAGTACATGTGACGTTTTGAGACTATGTATTATGTAAGGCTATAATATTATGATTTAAGAGTGGGTGGTATCTAGGTTTTATCTTGTACCAGCATTTGCCAAAATATTTTAATGAAATACTCTAAGTAATGATTTTTCACATTTAGCATATATTTCGAGCGTATATTCAATCAGTGAAGGCTGAATCAAAATGTTTTCTATAGGAAATTCTATTGGAATTGGAATTCTAAATGGAAATTCATTACAGAAGTTAAAATAAGTTTAATGTGCAATACGTACGTGACTTTAAATCATAACATTTCTGCCATCACCTATTTCTTTCTATTATATTTACAATTTAATATCCAAATATCGTTCTATCTATTTTCTTTATAAAATAAAATCGTTCTTTTCTTTTAAAGTAAGGTTCCAAAGGGAAATGTGGATAGTTGCAAACAAGTAATACAACAGAGTATATACTCTGACGCAAACAAGGAAAGCATTCTTCGGGTAGTTGAATCGAGACAAATTAATTGAAAACGAAATTGAATTTTCCTCACATTAATCATTACAGTAAAGTCTTGCTTTGAATTTTATACTACCTTAACCTGCACTTTTATACTACCACTCTACATTACTTCTCTTTATTACATCTCCTATCCTTCATAATCCTAATGAAACCAGTAAATACAGTGGGCGTCGAAGGGTCAAATTACAGCTGATTCGTAAGAAAATTAGGAACTAAGTCCCCCTATAGATAGTGAGAGTTATCCGAAGAATCTCTTCAAGGAAACGTAAGGAAAGACATTTCCGGATTTATTTCCAGATGTCATCTTGTCGTGGAATCGACTTGTGTCTTGAGCCGAAACCCAATTCAACCGGAAACGTCATTCGAAACTCAAAAAAAAAAGCCGAAGGATTCGTCAGTGAATGTTAATCGGATTCAGAAGAAGAAGAGAAAGAGCTATATTTTCAAAACATGAGATCAGCGGCGAGATAAAGCCGAAGATAATAAAAAAAGGGCGGATAAGAATAGGAATAAATCTTTTTTAGCTGTGACTTTTATGTGATTAAAAGAATCTCTTCTCTTGAAGGAGTGAGGAAGACACTCGCGTGCTCGTGAAAATTTTCACAAAAAAAATGAAAAAAGTTATCGAAAAAAAAGAAAATTGCGACATTCTCTCATTCCCTCCCACGCGAGCCTTTTCGTCGGAGGCACTCGTGCTAATTAAAAGAAAGAGCCACTTTCCTTTTCCGGGGATTTCCCCTCTTCACTCCGCCGTTAAAAACCCAAGTGCCTCCGAGGACACGAAGGTGATTAAACCGTTGACCAGCAGTTCCTCCTCCTCTTTGGTTCCTTTTGGTTCGGATGAAAAATCCCTTGGCGGATGGCTCGTGATGCCCTCGCGGCGTCGTTTATTATCGTCTTCAATCGGTCTCTTACGTACTTAAAGCACACACGCAAAGAGGGTCCTTATCGCGGGATAAATGCCGCCATCATTTATGCATCGAAAGAGGGGTTGCGATGGAGAAAGAGGTAAGAAAGGGAAGCGAAGGTCGAGTGTGGGACGCAATTGGAATGATGATACGGGAGAGCCTGAAATTTGAATGAGATGGAGTTTATCCCATCCGGTGCAAAGAAGCTCGATTCGGAATGAAAATTTCATGTGGATATTCCCTCCCTAATTAAATAGCATTAATCCCCTTGTGATGTATTGCGCAAGAATAAGAGGGAAGTCCGATCCAATGGAACAGCAGAAGCAGGGAAAGGTTTTGATGTTGGTCAAAGATCCGATATTGGATACGATGCGGCTCAATAAATGGGCGATGAGGCTAAAAGTGTAAGGAAACGTTTAAGAAGTTGAACTCTCTACTACTGCAACTCAATTTTAGAGGTAAATATGATGATTATAATTTAGCTTTTCGAATCGAGAAGTGGTTCCTACGAAAAGTATCCTGCTGATTAGGCATTAAAGTATACACACGTGTGCGGCGGGTTGCATAACTTCAGTGTTCTTTTCGAGCTTATTTTCTCGGTTAAAATTCATCCATTGTATTTTTCTCTCATTAGTTTTGCAAGATTAAAAAATAGAACTTCAAGTATTGGAGGTATTTATGTAAATATTTGTTGAGGAGTAAAATACACCCTCAACCCCCTTACACCCCCTGCCACACGCCGAAAGGCGGCTTGCAGGGTACTTATGTAGATGTAGATGTAAAATAAATTTGTAATAATCAGATAAGATTACAACAACTACGGTAAAGTCTACTTACTGTATAAATGATTTCCTTCGCACAGTAACTACTCGATATTTCCTCCTTAAAATCCATTGACTGCAAATTATTAAGCGAAATAATACTGAAAAGGATATTGACAGGAAATTTGGAACTAGTGAATGAAAAATGATTAGAACAATGAGAATGAAATGCTAAGGAAAACTATTATATTTCCTTTATTAAAAATCATTGGGAAAACAAATAAAGAAGTGGATATAGAAGCAACGGAAAAGGATTGGAACAATCGTTAGCGATTGAAGGCACTTTCGTCGGAAGAAATGGAAGGAAGATGAGGGCAAGGATGAGGCAGTTAATACCTAAGAAGAGCCTATGAAGGGAAAGAGAGCGGCGTGTATGTGGGCACGAGACAAACAATGGCCTTCGCAGTGATAATGTGCGAGTGAAAAGTAATGACCCGCAAGGATTTAGAAGATGATGGGATGGAGGTCGAGTGTGGTTAAGATAATGGTGAATAAGATCGGAAGGACGGCGAAAATGCGGTTTCAGAAGATCCTGATCACATATGAAGTTCCTCTTGCATGAAGAGATAAATCGTGTGGGAATTACACCCCGTTTCCTTTGTTGATCATTAGATTCTTTCCACTTGAACTCTAATTAGGCTAATTTACTGTGGTAACTTCGTACCACATTACGCATCTATAAAGTATGATACTTGTGAGGTGGGAAGATTTATGCGGGGATATTAATTTAATTCCTCTGAATAGGGTCGTACATTTGTTTACGTAATGTTCTGTTAGCTCTACATCGGTTGCTAAGTAGAAGATGAGGTCTATCAGCTGTTTTGCTTCAACGGAACCGTTCTTGACGTTAACGTAACTGATTTCCGATATAACGAATTTGATATCATAATCATCAAACTTGTTTCTTGTAAAAATATAAATCAATATAAGACAATAAATAAGTTACATCCATCGGTTCATGATCCTTTCTTATAATTTAATTGGAGGTAAAGTAGACACACATAAACCACATAAGTATATAATTACCCACGAAGTGTTACAGCAACGAAATAGAAGAGATAGAAAGTATTTCATTCTACAGGGTAAAACATCCAATTTCTTGTTTGCAACCCTCAATGGTCGGACAAGTTAAAAAGAATAACACGTTTTACATTAACGATGCTTTAGAATGTCGAAGGGCTTTTTATTAGCCGAAGGAAATACAAGAGCGCCTTTGAAACTGAAATGTACTAATGAAGCTTTATTAGGGAGGATGGGGGGGGGGGAAATTCTGTCTTTGAGTCATTCAATAAGGATGCGAATACCTGGATGAACGTTCCCCACAAATTTAAGCCGATGGTAAGGTGACAAGGTTCTTCATCGTCATCCATAATGCTCCCTCGATCCTCAAGCATTTGTATAATGAAAAGACGCGGGAAATGATGAAAGGGGCAATGATGGAAATTTCAGGTTCTTCAATGTCGCACGGGACAGCTAATGGAGCAAAATATTCCGGATCTTTTGGGCGATTTCCTGACTACGAAGAGGAGGTTTTGCAGAAGAGGATGACGAGAAGAAAGGAGAGAGAGAGTGAATGAGGAATAATAGCAGAAGTGATAAAGGAATGGAGGTGTGTCTGGAGGAGCATTAATCGGGGTGAGTGGCATCAAGTAGAGCCGGGGAAGATGTAATTTTGGCGGAGTAATTAGCACAGAGTGGGGGGAGGGTAGGGGAAGGAGGGAGGAGGGTAAATAGAAGACGAGAATAAAAGATGCGACTCAGGAATGGGAAGTACGTTATATTTTTTTTTCGACTGCAACCCACTTGTTTGAGGAACTATTTTTTAAGACGGAGAAGGGAATGGCTGGTGCGTGGGTAATTACTGGGTACGAGTATGCGGAATTGGTTGCGCGAGGAATGCGAAGGGAAAGAGGACGTCAAGGGAAAAATAAAGCGGTGTTGTTGTGGGAACAACAGACGTTCATTTAGAGGGAGAAATAAAGGCGCTGTTTAAGGTTTCTATTCTGATTCGCTTTAGTGGCGCTCATCGGCTAAGAGGTAAAGGATTTACACACTTGTCGGCTTAGAGACATTGTTACATCTGTCTGCTATATGAACAAGCTTGGATTCATTTAGTTTTAAATTAGTTTAAATTAGAAGATTATTAAAGACGTAGTATTAAAGAATAGGAATCGTGGAATTCCCGTATTTGCATGGATCTCTAGAAATGGACGTTGAATAATTCCCTTTTCTAATTAGACAGTTATTTTTTCGTGTTGTATCAAAGCACACCATTATATAGCTAACTCGAATTAAGCTTCAAACTGCTGGAAATACTTTGCTGAGGATCTTTCAGAGAAGTTTATAAAATAAGTTCCGAATCGAAAGAAACTCGTGAATGTCTCTCAGACGCGTGGGCTCCGAAAACCACCTCCAAAGGAAAGAGCTTCCATTCAATCTCCCGATCGATTCTCACCGCCACTGCGGTGGCTAAATAAGTTCGAAAACCTTTTCATATTAAAATAAAAGTACTGATCGTTACCCGATTAAAACCACCGAAGTGGTTCGAAAGAGATTTTGCAATCATCGGCTAATGTGATTGCGTACTTATGCCTCCATTTCCCTTGTCCCCGCCGAATTTAATCTGCCTCCCTTCCGCGAACCTGTTGAACATAATGTTGGTTTACTTGAGATTCATCGTGTGTCCATCCTTTTTGCTCCAACATTCCGCGAATCACATGTTGCACTTCCTACGCCAGCATAATCCTCGCTCTCTACATCGCGTTTAATCTGACGCTTCGTCGAACATCCGGGTCCGAGAATTAATAATTCGCCAAACAATCGTCGCCAGGGATACGCGGTACGAGGTTATATTTATCGCCTAGTTATTTTCCCCTTTTGCCCCCGAAACGACGAATCAATCGCACTGCTTATGCGGTGTGTTTTCTGCGGGGTAACATTCCCTCGGCGCATTTCGTTTATTTCTCTCCTAATATGACGCTGGAGGCCAGGAAAGGCCGGGGAGCGTTAGGTTGGGGGGACGGAAAAGAATGCAGCAGCGCCACTGGAAAGGGGCGAAGAGACGGAGCAACTTTTATTAAAGGCCGTAATTGCGACATTTTACGATGCTCCCCGGACGCCGCGCGCTCAAGGTATCCGAGGAAAAGGAAGGAGAGAATGATGAGTTTATCGAAAGAAGGAACGGAGACTGCGCCAAAATACCTTTTTCCTCGACGAGATGAAACAGTTTTTGGAGTTGCTGGGGTGGCTATAGAGAAAGAGAGAGTACAGGAGGTTTTGTTGAGGTAGGAGTGCCTCGATGTCAATCCTCAAAAACATTTGTCCCAGAATCCTTTTTACGGAAGGTGTGTATTTGCTGCTACATGACGAAAATAGTCCACTCTTGATATAAAACAAGGAACACTGTCATCGGCTGATAAACACCCGGAAATTCAGGAATCGTCACAGGTACTGCATAGTAGTGTAGTGGGAGAACATATAAAAGAGAAGCATATGCCCAGGAGAGTAGTGGACGTGGGAGAAATTTAAGGGAGCGAGTGCTGGAAAGAGAGCCTGGGAGTAAGCGGGGAAGGGAGGTCAAGGTGTGGGGTGCGGGGCGAGGGCTGGGGGGGAAAAGACGCCACACGCAGCTGTGGCTTTGGACGAGTAATTTGTATTGATTTCCAGGAGGAGCGAGAGCTCCGGCTGGTTCTACGGAATCCGAAATGGTTTTGTTTTCGGGTGATGGAGGGCGGGGCGTTCTTTTTTTTCGGATAGGTGTGCTGGTGAGAAAGAGCTTTCGCCGATATGTGATCACATCTGCCGAACTTATGAAACAGCTTGGCAACATGGAGATAGTTGTATTTGTAAGCCTCTCTCCTTTTTCGGGGTGGCGGGGGGGAGCCGAGGAGGAACACCACCACTGGGGAAGAACTCCCCACCAATCGATTCCCAAAGCTATTCCAAAATGTTCGATGGATCAAGACATTTTCCTTCTATGTGTTTTCGCCAGACGGCGATATCGGAATTTTCGGATGGAGATTAAGGGTCTCTCTGGATTGGACGTCAATAAAACATTGCCTTTATGACGATTATGAAATAACTCCACTGGGCCTTTCTCATATTTTTGTGCTCCTCTCTTTTGAGTGATGGAAAAGAAAGGAATTCTGAAAATGCGCTGTTAACAAGTACTAGGACCTTGATCTTAAAAATTTTAAACAGGCGTCGTTATGGTTATTGTAACAAGTAATAGTAACACTCGTATCTATGTGCAAGCGATCGTAAACAATGTAATACGTGAATAACTGAACACATGCGGAATGTAGTACTTCCAACCGATATCATTCATACCATTCATACGTCTATTGCATTCCAAACGTGAATGATATACCATACTGAAGCGATTTGGACCAATAAATTCTCAAAGAAGATGGTGCTTTTTTTCTACTAGCTTTTAGGTCACACCGATCATCAATCTATCGAAAGATTGGGGCGCATATTGATAACCTTGATCAGAGGACGAAATCGAAGTTTCACTGATTAATCAATAATTCATTTTCGTACAACAGATATGCTGATCATGGAATAGAGATTAGCGCGAAATAGGGAGTAAGATATATGGCTGGAAGGTCGAGGGAAAAGATTTATGCGACACAGGGCGTCGTCTTTTAAGAAGGTCGCACAGTTCCTTCGAAGGCGAACCGACAGTTAATGGAAGGCCCACAGAAAAGGTATCGACACTTATGAAAAGGAGTCGCCCATTACGTCTGATATAGTAAAGCGAAGTTTAATAACATTTCTTCTCCCCTATATACGCGTCCCGTAGGATAATTTATTGGATTAAGGTTATTCATTGGTTTGATTTAAGGAATGGGAAGCGATCTAAAGGAAAAATATTATAATGGTAATGCATGAGAGAATAGTACTAAGTAATAGTACTATTATTTATAAGTGGTTGAATTGTATGATAATTTAAAAATTCAGCATAATATATGGTAATTTAAGCATTGCTATTAGTATAAAACTTATTGCACCCCTTTAATTATGAAATAAAATATCGAATATTATACACAAAGAAGAATAAGCCTGAAATGTACTAAAATTTAAAATTTTAATTCGACCCTTTACAGCATCATTTAACTCGTAATTATTTTACCATCCTCTTATTCCTTACTGTCACCATTAAAAATGAGTCAAGTTTTTTTGTTTTTGAATTCAGTAATTTGCTTATATCCGGTAACTTTTTCCTCCTAAATTAAATGTACCATATGTTACAAAAGTCATCCATTTCTTACAGTAAACGCATCTTTGTACATTTTCTGTCGCTCTCACTTGTTGCCACATCTGAGTCACCCCAAAGTTATTCTATTATAGTTTTATATTATTATCTGCCATATAATGTATAAATATATTAATATGTGAAATACTTTTAAAAAAGACACCTATGCATAAATTTTAAGAATATAAAAAGTAGGCAGGAATCGCAAAAGCTTACAATATGAAGTAAAAATATCTTTTAAAGGAGAATGACAACTTAGGATTTTTTAATAGAGGATCAATAAAAATATACAAGCAAAAATTAAAAAAAAGATTGGGAAAAGAAGCTTAACCTTTTGATCTGCGATGCTCTGACCTAAATTTTCTTGTTCGTTTCTTTTGAAACGAACTCAAATTTAACGTTGATTTGATAAAAATTTTAATTGTTGATTTACGTATACCGTGAAAAGTACTACGTTCTACGTCGATAAATATTCATAAAAATCACATTTAATATATATTTTTACACACTGTACGCTTTTAGTCCAACGCAAATCGAATAGTTGTCCTCTTTGATATACGTTGACACCAATTGCATGTGCAACTGTCTGACACAATTTCCTTCCACGCTTATTTTCCGGATGGATTCAATTTCCGTGTGCACCAAAGTTCTCTGGAAAATTCGATGGCGTAAAAAATGTCCAATGGCATCGCGAGTGATAGAGGTAGCCATCGCTTCTTAAAAATATAGCATTCACTCCCCAATTATGGAGCCGTAGAGCTGTGTCGAGAACATCAATATTCCAGGACATCAAATGCTTCCTCCTTCCACAGGTGTACCTTCGGAAGGCCGCCCCCCCCTCCGACAGGTTACTGCCCTCGACGAGCGGCCACACCCACCGAACGCATCCATTCGAATAAGTAAATGCGGGGAACACATTGATGGGCGAAAAAAAGGTTAAACTTTGGGGGAACGGAGGTGTTCTATTGTGCGGGAGGTACTTGTTGAGAGGAAATTTTGAATCGGTGGGATGAGGGCGGGAACGGTTTGGTTAAGGTAAAAAGGGTGTGCAATTGGATGCCTCAGCGAAGATTGGATGGACGTTCGCTGGGGGTTGTATTGAATCTTACAACATGGAGTGGAATTCGGGAATGGAGATTGTTCGTGAGAAGCCTTGGGATCACATGTTACTCTCGCTGATTATTGGAGATTAAACGGATTAAAGTCTATGTGCTATCTTATTTTTGTTGGATTCGATTCTTACTGAAAATAAATACGAATCTGAATTAAACATTTCGATAAAATTAAACTAATACCCACCAGAAGAATTGAAGTATACATGGCCTTACTAAACGTTATAAAACTCTTAACAAAACAAAGATAATAATACTGTTATTAAAACGAGAGTAAATACTGACTTAGTATAAATCTATTCGTCAAATCAAACAGATATTTTTCTATTTAAATTACCATTTACATCTAAGACACGGTCTATACATGAAATAGAATGACAAAAACTCTCTGATATGCTAAGATGATGTGCATAATTAGTCTAAAAATATCATATGTTAAACGTAGAAAAACCTGGAATGGATTGACATATCAAAATGATGTATGAGTTGAATAATTAGTCGTTAAAAGTGATTAAATTAAACCTTCCCTCATTATTATAAGTCTGAGATTTTTTAATGTTCTATTATTTTAAGAATACCTGTCCTTGAAATGGGTATATTAAGGTAATCATACGTCTGAATTTCTATTAATCTTTAATTGTATGTAGAGCAAATCTTATACCTCTAGTTCCATTCAGAGGTTGAGGGAAAGAGTCTCTACAACCCTCTTTACTTTGAGGGGGCGAGTTAAATGATGCTCTCTGTGGAAAGAACCTTCTCGACCATCTGTGTCTTTGTACACATATAAACCGTGGAAATAAAAGTTGATTTTGGGGGCGGAGTCCAGACCGTGGTGCACCGCTAAAGGCTACGGGGAGGAAGGGGGGAGGGTGGGTTGCTGCTGTTTATGCAAGAGTAATTCAAGTGGGCTGCGGAAACATGCCGAGGGTGAAGTCGGATATTTGGCTGTTACGACACGAATAGTTCCGAGACTACTACAATCCAAAAATTATGCTAATAGCGAGGGAAAAATCTCCTCCGCGCGGAGAACTTTTTTTATGGATTAGTTTCCTCATTATACCGGATTACAACTCCTTACGTATTTATTTTTTTCTATGCAAATGTTTGCTTATTAAAAACACACCGGACTCCTTTCCGAAAGATAGGATTAACGCAAATCGTTAAGAAATATAATGGCCAGCTACATCATCCGAGCAGAATGCTGAAAAACAAGGAGAAATATTACTTGGAAGGAGGCTGAGGGGGGGAGGGGAAGGAGCCGTCAAATTTGATGAAACCCTAAGGAAAGAAAGGGAAGGAGGAGGAGGAGGAGGTCAGTGGGAAGAAGGAGAGAGAGAAGTGACGTAGAAGATGATAAAGGAGGAATAGGTAGGAGGGAGAGACGGCGGAGCACGTAGCAGGCGGAGAGATATGATTTAATTAAAGTCTTAATAGACGCATCTACGGCCCCTCTCTTGGCCTGCTGCGAAGGCCTGAGATGATGAGGAAAAGAGATGGCTTATGAAGGCGAGGAGAATACGGAGGACCGATAAGTAAGGAGAAGAGGAAGAAAGGAGAAGAATAGGAACCTCCGTACAAACAAGGGTGTGTGCATAGAGCGATGTTGTCGGGCACTTACTTCGCAAGAGAACGAAAGAAACTCGGAACGCCCTGTAAGTACGAGTACAAAGTGGGAAATTTACCGAAACGTGTACAGGAGTTGTAACTCGATAATAACTGCGAACTGTACTGAAATACCTCAGGTTGCTTTACTCAAATTTCTCATAGTACTACATGTAATATTATGGATACTTTTAATGCTTCGTATAAACATTTAAATTATATCATAATTATTGTTCTGATTTGTACAATTATAGAGAATTTATTTATAGCATTACTTCGATGCATGGTTCAAGTTAAATAAACAAAATAAATGCCTTTGCGATGTACTAAAATGAAAAATTAATGAAGGAAGATATATGTTTGTACTACAGCGCAGAGTTATGTTCTGAGATAACTGATTTTAGCAATCACATGCTTATCTTAGAGTTCAAACTAACACCCAGAACACTAAGAAATATGTAGTTGAAAGGGAAGACAGACCGAGTTTCTAAAGAATTTAAGAAGTAGAAAATAGGAATGAATACAGATAGGAAGAAAGATAGAGATAGAGAGAGAAATATAGATTTTACAAATATATCTGGAAAATAGGGTGGTCTGAGAGAGATCCAGGAAACAGAGACTTCAGGATATCCATCAAACAAGATAAAAAAAAGAGATTTCACATGAAAGGGAAGAGGCTAATGGTCGAAGGGCAAGGAGTATGAAGGGAGCATGATGGAAGGTAAAGAATAATGCGTAGGAAAGATGACTCCGGAAGAGCTTCGAGTAGAGATGCCTTTAGGGTTATGGAGACGAAATACTTTCAAAATGAGCAGCGGAAAGAAGAAAGATAATGGGCTTCGGTTATGGAAACCGTGGTGACGTCTAGGATTGGCAGGTGCCATAGAATACAGGCGCACGATGGTAACCAGGAGGCGTTCTAATGGTTAAGGGGAAGGAGTATGGCTGCAAAGAATGACATCAGGAAGGAGGCTTTCGTGAGTTATTTTGAAACTTTTTTGGGAGGGCAAAAGAAATATGAAACGGAAAATTAGAAGCTGCTCGTTTTCTTCTAATAGAATAATATGGATCTAGGTAGGAGGTTAAGTAGAGTAAATGAAAATCGTAAAGAAGTCATTTGAAATTAACGTTGGAATAGCATCGCTATTGTTTGAACAATTTAGAAAGATTTTGCAATGTATATTTATTGCAATGAATTGACTAAAAATTTGGGTGGAGATTACTAGTATAATTTTGATTGAAATTTATATTAATATGCACTAATTTAATAATCTATTTGGCTATTTAATTAATTAAAACTTTATAATCGCCAAGCTTCTTTGCTTTGGTGGATTCGAAGTCGATTTAGATAATCAGATACACGTGTAACTATTTGAATAGAGGTTTCAATATGATTCACTCAAGTATTATCGCAGCATTAATACCGTAGAAATATACCTAATAATGGTAGAATATTCCACATTTATTTTGGATTGAAAATATAATATATAAGCTGTATTCAAATGATAAAGAGAATATTAACTCATATCTCTTTCATTTTATTCTCAGAAAAGACCTTATCCCCGTCGGCGATGAAAAAAATGAGCCATAATTAACAAGCAGTTCACTCAATTCTGGGAGAAATGAAATATTCCATAGCTGTTTATGTCTTAAAATATATCCAGAGAAATATTTTTTTATGCTCAAAACCCGCAGGTCCTAAATTAGCTCTGGAACTCATCCGGAAAATTTTCAAAACGTCTCGTAAAGATATTACTCATCACTTTATTACTTCCATCTATCGTAAATGTTTATTGGATTTATATTCGTGCTGGAAAATTTTATAGCAATTTATGTCGATGTTTGCTCTCGTTATTCCATACGGAATCGGAAACATTAAAACGATGTTGATTTATAATGTATGCTGTAGTTCAGAAAATATTGACTTTTATAAATACGGTACACAAACGCAGATACTAAACATATGGGAAAACTATATGGACAAAAGAGCGCTTCGGGAATTCGTGTAAAATCGATCGCACGGATGTAAGTTTGCCCAAAGGACTGATCCTGGAATGACCCCCGTTACGTACGAAAATGATAGAATCTGCAGACGTTGTACCCAAAGGGAAGCGAAATCTCCGCGCATTTGCGAATGAATGACGAGCTTAGTCCCTTCTGACGCTTAGTGACCTTTGACCAGGTCATTAGATATTACACCGACTCGGAAACCCCTGAGGGACATGTGCCTGCGGTGAGGATCGCATTCAAGGCACAGCTTCTCATGCAAAGATAATATCCTCATTTCCGAAAATCTGTTAGATGGTATTACAACCTTATAATAATGCAACTCCTTCTCGGTATCATGTCTGTAATGAGCAACGGAACGTGAAATTTATGGACCTCTGTGAGGGATGTTTTCGTAGAGGCATGAGAAAGTGGGGCTGCAAGGGAATGGGTGTACAGAAAACAAAGGAAGTTTGGTACTTCTTTTGTGTAGTGTAAAAAACTGCCACAATTCTTTCCAACGATACCTTTTCGATACTCTGAGATTTTATGCTGGAGTTTTCCTTGATAGTATTTCTGATGATAGACATGTATGTGATGCTTATTTGTTAATATTAATGTAAAATCATCACTAAAAAGTCTAGTTAATTTGTTTGAAAGTTAATATGCGATTAGAAAATAACTGATTTATTGTGTGAAAAATCTGAAGATTACAATTTTATCATTCTATTCTAATTTTAAATTGTAACTTCAGTCATCCTTTCCAAACGATAAAAAATTTATTTGGGAAACAGTAGAAAATTTCTAAATAACTTTGCCATGAGTAAAGACATCGTATTTATATTAAGATAAAGCCATTATATTTCAATACGATCTTAATGTTGTTGACGACATTGTGCAATGGTTTAGAGCCATGGTTTAAAAGTTAAGAGGTAAGAAAGGAATAAGAAAAGAGTAAAAACCAAGGGCAGACTAGCAATCCATCTTTAACTGAACTCTAATAATAAAGATGGAATAAATTCTAAAACATGGAATATTAAAATATTAGGTAATGTAATAGAAGCCAAGACTTAAAGTTACATGAATATCCAGGTGGAATATATCGATACGAAGCTACTCCTAAACGTTGAGAAAAAACATTTTAGAAATGTAACAATTCTGACTAACTTTTATATCTTATACTCAATTTTTACTAGAAACATCCATCACTTGAACATGCACACGTATGTTCTATTACCAACGATAGAAAGGAATACTTTTCCGCTTCTTCGTACACGCAATTTTCTTATATCGCTCAGATCCTGCGAACAACACTCCCCTCCCAGTGTATCTCGCAAGTCATTATTTTCTTGCTTCCTCTTCAGATGGATCTCCGTTTGACACTAACAAGGGAGGAGTTAATGCGAAAAGTTTCAAAGTGCAGGTCGAATGTAAGACACGATGACAAGGAGGAAGTCAACCGCCGATATATCGGAAGAGAAAGCGAAGAAAAAGAGAGGAAGCAGTTGGGCCAATTTGTTTGGCACGGGAGAAAGCGTTTTGTAGTCCGGCCAACACTCCGTGCCACCTGTTGGGAATGCGAAGGGGGGAGAGAGAAACCTGTGGAGGACCTTAACCCTACTCGCGTGCCAGTGCGGCCGTGTTCGGAGAAAGTGAGGATTGTGGCTGCAGATGAAAGATGGTCAGCTGTGGGGAGCACAAATATGCTTCCGTAATCTGCTTTAAGACGATGCAACAGTCGTTTGCGTGACAAAGAAGTTGTCGCCTTTACGTTGCTTGGATACGATGACTGAAATTCCTTTAGTTCTTTTTTATTTACTTGTTGTCGTTATGATAACTGGGGATTGAGGGTTACTAAGTGAAGAAAAATATCGATAGATACTGTGGTAAACTCGCTAAGAATAATACCAGATTATGGATTGCTAAATGTGTGTATTAGCAATTATAACAAAATTATTATTTGCTAAAGTCTTACTTTGGAACATATTCTCAACAGATCTACTAAGAGGATTAGTGTAGCCATATTAAACTTTTGCTAATGCATCCTAATTATTTTCTTTCAGCAATCATTAATGCCTTTACGATTGCATTTTGTCTCAACGTGTTCTATGTAGTTCATTTTCTCTAGAAACACACGAAACATTGACCAATCGAGGATCAAATTTTTTCAGATAATGTTGAGATAGTGGAAATTTAAGTTTCATTGTGACTATTTTTGTCTCTCGTATCCTTAAGCATTTTTGTGCGATATTTTTTACACTTCAAATCATCGCAGTTATTTCAAGAAGAATTCAATTGTAGACTCCTTTTATAAGAAATACTGAATACCTCACTATCGGAGATAGATCAGTGATCAAAGCGATAGATAGCGGTCGGATTCAGAAACACGAATGGACTAATATTTACTAAGCACGTCCGCTGAATTACGTTCACGAGAGTGGTGACCTATGACTTTGACGTCATAACTGCGTATCACGCAATAAAATTTCAATCTTTCTTGAATCTAAAAAATTCTTTCCTTTCTTCAACGTTTTAAACTAGCTCACCAATCGCCATCTTTGCCCGATTTCAAAAAATTGTTATTGTAAGTAATAAATGAGAAATAATTTTCTTTGACTAGCGTTTATATATATTTCATACTAAACTGAATTTATTTGATAAATAATCTGTTTAATTGTTTTAATTATATATAGAAATATATTTTATGATACAAATTTAATATGAATAACGTAATGTTTAAACTCCTTACTTTTGCGTTGATTTATACCAATGAACATGAGATTCTGTCATAAAAATGTCTTGATTTAAAATGTAAATATATTATTATTATTATTATATATTTATTACGACAATTTTCCAACAGTGATATTTGCATAAGAGCACTGTATGTCAATATAATAAAAAAGGTAAAGTAAGAAATCATATTCACGCAGGACAAATGAATGTTACTAAATCAGCTAAGGGAGTCATGGAGAACTGATGAAGGGATAAAAACTTGTGATTGATAAAGAAGTTTCATTCGGTATAATATAATATTGGCGTAATTTATAAATATTAGATTGTTATAATTTCTACATTAATTAAATTTATCCATGCCTGAATGAGGGCTGAATAAAATGAGCTTCGACTATGTTCTTTACCTTGAGTCCTTTAGTCCTTACAATCGTTGAACGTAAACAAATAATAATTTTAATAGATAAGGCTCAAAGTCTTTATTACGTTATTATATACTTAACCGTTAAATGTACATTGAATTCTCAGAAATAACTAAACGGCATGTAAAGAATTAGTATCACCATTAGAGAAGTTCACGATGTATATCTAGCCATCAAAAAAAAGGAACTCTCAGTAAGATAAAACATCACGCTGTATTTAGCTGCATATAAATGAACTTTGTACGACTTAATCGAACGAGAAGATACTAACTAATAAAGGCTTTCGAGAGTAAACTTAGAGAGGCATATATACACACTATGAAATCCGATGCGGAGAGAGATAATGTTAATTTGTCGCGTTTTAATAAACACGAAGTGTGTGTGTGGATGAAGTGCGTGTGAATACGATAGCGTGTGCAAGTTCTCTCGGCGAAGGCATTATCGTGCTACGGAAAATCCACTCTCGGCTTCCAGACGTCGTATCTCATATTAAACTTCAAACTATTAAACACGCAAAGTTGGCAGAATTCCATAACCCAAGAGAAATAATCCTCCGGTTCGAAGCGAAGGAACGGAGTCGTAGGTGTTCCGTAATTGTTTGTAGAAATCTCTTTATCTTCTTCGCAGACAACATGGCACGAACTGACTAACTCTTGCGCGATAATTCATTTTTGAATTTCGGCCGAGATCTTATCTTGTCTCTCTCCGGATTGCCAGACATCCATGTCCCAAGGAGAATAGAATCTCAATAAGCTCTTCTACGTAAGGATTCAGCCGATCTTTTAAAGTTAAATTTGTTCGTTAATACTTCCATACTTTGCAGTTCTATTAGGTACGACAATTCGACAATGCATTGTTTTTAATGGAGAGCTATATCGAACGTATAAATGTCACTAAATTTGTAAGAATAATGAATGAAATGTACATTCACTTAAAGCAACAATGTGATAAACACAAATATTTTACAAGAACGTTAAACTGAAGACGATCATTTTAACGCATATTAATACATTAATTTCCAGAATAAAATGCACAAAAAGGTTAAAAGTACAAACACAGATACAAACAAGTAACACAGGTACAAAATACCTTAATGCAATTTGACTACTGATTAAATACTGATGGCACGTGGTTCGTGGTAGTGCATCTCTCTAAATCAAAAATTTAAAGACAGCGAGAGAGACCTTTCCCAAAAGCTTTTTACTGATTGTTAGTGCTATAGGCAGTAAATAATGCGGTTACTCTACTCTGTATTCTGTTTACAAAACAATCGATTTGGTTTCATTTAACATGAAAGCTTTTTAGTATTTTGCGAACCTTCGCCATATCGCGACATCTTCCTTGTTTGCGAACATAGTGGATGGAAAACCCATCGGGGATTGAATTACCACGCGATATGATTTTATTTCGACTGCTGTTGACTTGTGATTCGGTGGGAATGCATTCAAAATAACTTTTCCGGGAATTACTTTCTGGCCTATGTCGAATCGAATTGCACTCATCTTAAGGTTGGACAAATATGAATGTTGACTTCAATATTCATGCATTAGAAGTGGTTATGTTGTTATGGAACCCTTGATAATTCATTTAGTTAATGGATTTCCAGTGGTCGGAAGTATCTTCTGTAAAATTGCGAAAAAACTAAGCGAGAAAATCTTAAAATAGCAATACTTGTCGTTGAATCTATCTTATTGATATATTGAGGAATGATAATAGTTTATTAAAGTTTTAAACTAGCATCCACCCATAAATATTTAGAAAAACCTTTGATGGCTACCCAAAATTTAAAGCGAGATGAATAAATGTAAAACGCAAGAATACATCAAAAAGAAGTTTGTCTTAAGAACATTCTTTTATTTTAAAAATATAGTTATTGAACTTATCAAAACTTGGAATATGCTATATGATAAATTTGATTAGTTAAAGTTGACGGAAAACTAAAATCTGTAAACACGAATAAACCTGATAAAGTATTATTCTCAGAAAGATAGCTGCATGACCCTAAATACCACTATATGATAATAGCTCATCCTCAAGAGTAAAGGTTACCAAATAATGTGAATCACGGACGTGAATGCGAAATATATACAGAATATTTTAGTGAGGATCCTCCGTATCTCCATATTTTCAAAAAAAAGCAAATTTTAAATCCTCACACTTCCTCCGTGAAACAATTCCTTGCATTTTAATCCCTTCTCATTTTCCTACTAATAATTCATATCCATTTTGCCGTCTTTTTCCCTTGGGCTATGCGGGGAAAGGAGTGTGTGCGAGATGGTTGGCGGATTACGGCGTGGAAGCGTTAGGAGGGAGTTTTGCGAGTTCATTTTACAGTGACGATAAACCAAAGCGGAAAGTGCTATAATAAATGGGCGCGAAATAAATTTCGAACGACGGGTCCCCTATATTTCAAATAAACGATTTCCGACATCGCGGTTGATAGTGCATCAAATAAAAATATTCATGAGGGCTATAAAACCTGATTTATCCACGTGGGAGGAGAAAATTAAGAAAAACACAGTAACGGAACATTTCATCGGATCAGGCGCGCCTCCATTATTATGAAAATAAGGGGTGCATGTTTTTGTGAATAGCGTTATCAAAGGGTGAATATTCGGCGCTCCGTTAGATACTCATAAATATATAAACATCGCAATATTGTGGAAATAATGCAGAGGTACTATTAAAAGTGGTTGTTATGGCGATACTTTCAAAGTAAATATTAGGAGAATAGTACCTGTTTTGCAGGAATACGATTTGCATATGATACCAGAGATAATTCCATCTACGGAGTATATTTATATAACTGTGTGAATAAGCAGCGTACATTCTCCTGTCGCAAGCGAACTCAAACATTTTCTATTAATAGTGAGAATTAAAATGGAGACACTTTAAGTAGTTTTATTACAATTTTGAGGTAAACATTTGAATAGAAAGGGTTAACTTGATTCAAATGAGATGTTTTAAAAAATTTACATCGTTATATTTCGTGTATAATTCTGTAACAGTATTTATAAGACCGCTATAATTTTATACTAAATTAGAGGCCACTCATGCGTTAAACGGGAAAAGAGCTTATGTAACCATAGACACATGGCATAAACAAACACAAAAAATTCCACTTTCAGGAGCTTTAAAAAGCTTTAATATAGTGATTATTAAGGACATATATTCTTTAATTATTTACATGTATATGGAAAAATATTAAACGCGAAGTTGTTAATTTAGATTTTTTACTATATTCGTAACTACAATTATAATGAAACAGTGAAAGAAAGTGAGCTATTCCGTTATGAAATTTTTTTTGTACCAATAAGTCCATTCCGAAATCAAGTGATTATTAGCTTCGGGATTTACAGAATCGAAAAGGAAAAATTACATCTGCATAGGAACCGTGGAAGTCGCCTTTGGGCAGTGACAGGAGGTGCATCGAAATAAATAAATATGAATGAGGACGAAAAATATCAAAAAGGGCACCGAAACCGTTGTTAAAAACAACGCGCAATGAGTGGGAATGGTACGTTAGAGAAAGGGGAGCTTAATTGGCTGGTTTGAATATATAGGGAAATGTCGGGGGAAAAAATATAAGTCCGAGAGACGTCGAAAAAAAAAACCCACATTGCGTGAATCCAAAATTAGTACGATCCAAAAGAGATGAGAACGCGCTCCGGGTGAATATTCATATTTTAAAGATGTCCGTCATTTACTATTATTGTTCGCGAAACTTAATCAAATGAAAGGCTCGAGGCGTTGGAATCTGGGTGCGATGAGGGATGAGAACGGAGAACTAAGGGATTTGCCTGTTATTTTTCGCCATGCAATTCTTATTTCCCAGAAGTGCTACTCGCGCAAAATTTAATTTCCGCGGAACTCAATCCACCGAAATGATAAAAAAAATTCCTTGCGGACTTAAAAACTTCCAATGCGATGTTATGAGGCAAGAATGTTCAAACTCGCGAACGTTACGAGCAAAAAAAAAAGAGATCCCCACTTCTATCTCGCCGAAAGGAAGGAAAGAAGGGGAGGAGGAGAAGACTTCTCTATGAGTATCCCATGCGAAACATTTGCATGCTTCAGCGGATTTTTCATTATGTTCCAATTTGAGGGATGTCAAGTACGCGTTCAAGACCCGGGCGTGTGTTATCGAATAACGGAGTTCTCTCTCACGCATGAGTTACTCGTGTTTTGTTTGTGTTACTCTGGTAACCGACGTTTCATTGGTTACCGGGGGTTGTTCAACCATTTTGTCTGCAGGGACTTATTAGCAGCTTAAATAGCACTGGATCGTCGAGTGCCTCTTCAATTGAGATGCCTCCGTGTGTGCTCGATAATTTTATATCGAACGTATTATTTTCGTCGAAAGCCAATTATAGCTCTACAAATAATAGCTTGAGGATGTTTAAACTCTCCGAACAACTCAATGTCAACATGGAATTAATAATAATGTTAATGGAAAATGTTAATAGAGCTTAATTGGCTACGAATGTTTTGTACTATTACCTCTCCAATAGCGAAATGTATTCCTCGTTAAAAAACATCAAAAATGTCGAATTTTTAATTATGTTAATAAGTAGAAGCCAGAATGATATCCATTAACAGGAACTTGCAAACAGCTCGAGGGAAAAGAAAATCCTTCTATTATCTAGAAAGACTCCTCCGTATCTCTACAAGACACATACATTAGTCTAATTATGAATTATCAATTTTGGTGTCGGTTTTTTAAAAACTTATAAAGGTCACGCCCTATTCTGTAAAAAGTCGCATCGGATGAATCCGATCTAAAAAAAACATAAAGATCCTTTTGAAATAGAGAAATAACCGTAAAACTATTTAAAGAGTGGATATACACTGATCAACTCGGAACAAAACCGCACAAAAAAAATTTTATTTGACTTCGAAACTTGTTTATGCTCGGAATAACCATCAATCAGAGTGGAATTTCCGATCCGCCAACCCACACTCTCTCTCGATAACGAATATTTTACGCGGCGGGTCAACTCGTACTTTTTATTTTCTCAATAACTCAGGCTCCTATTACGCGTCGCTCCGCAAACAATAGGCCGAAGTCAATAAACGTAATGCAGATGTCAATTAATGACCGCGGCCATTTAAAGTTCTTCTTTCCCTCACCCCTCCCTTTTTTTCCGATTCTCTCTTCTCTTTTTTCTTTCCACAACCACCACCGCTGCTATACACTTCTTTTTTTTATATACCGCTCACTCTTCACCTATTATCTTTCATTCCTTTTCCGAAGAGGTCTTAGAATAATCTCTCGTTTCCAATGACCCTTTTTCTGCATCTCTCTTGTGTTCCCATTCGCTCTGTGGTACACCCGGAGAGTCGCGCAGCCCTCGGTCCTGAATAAACATGGCCTCATTACTCGAAAAACCCAGAGACATTAACATGGAGATTGGCTGTCCGTTTGGGAGGGGAAAAAATTAATGGAACCGAATGAGGGTGGGATTAAGAGGAGGGGAAAGGAAAAGAGAGAGTTATGGGAAAAGATAGAGATGCAGGGTTAAAGAAAAGCCGATGTGCAACTTTGAAGGGAAACCACCGAGGCGATCGCGTGCACTCAGCACGTCTTTCCACCACTTTCTCACGTGAGAGAGTGTGTGTGAGGTGGTGTACGGTTAATGAAGACGACGGCGGCGCCATCTGCAGATTGAGGGGTGTGTCGTCAAAGGTTACGCAAAGAAAGGAAAAAATATAAAAAAAGGGCCCTGCGTTAATTCTCGGAAGGGAAGAAGAGATAAACCTATAAAAAAAAGGATCTTGGGAACGTCCCATTATTTGTTTTACAATCTAGTTAAATCTTTAGTATCGAGGGAGAGGATTGTTATAACCCGTTTATCTTTATTGGGCGATATATTTAGGGGGGAACGTCATCATCTGATATTCCGATGTATGCAGGAATCGATGGGCAGATTATGGGATTTGAAGGCAGTAATAGTCTCACTTTGGGCATTCAATGAAAGATATTATAATGGTCCGTTAAAAATCTCATTATACGGAGGCATTCGGATAAGTCGGTTACTGTATTCCGTCTTTGGGAGATGAGGTTTAACCCAAGACGTTTTACGGGTCGAATGAAAATCGCTTCGATACAGATGAAGAGAAGGAAAAAGAGAAGAATGATTTGTGAAGATCATAAAAGGAAGTATCATAGGGTTTTCATGAATATGAGACCATGATAATCATCTTTATCGACATTGATTGATATTTACTGCTTTTGAATGTGATGAGCTATGGATATATATGGATTTCAGAGAAGATATAGCGTTCGGGTATTCGCGACCTGTACTAGTTTAAAATTTAAGACGCTTTATGATACTTTATACTCCCCATTATACTTCTGGAAAGTCTATTTTATGATTTTCTCTTCTTGAATCTAGTTCCGTAATTAGTTTTTACCGAACTTATTTGAACAAAAGCACAATGTATCATTTTAATTTGGTCAAATTAATTAGTCATAGTATTTTGCTTGATTTTTTAATAATGAAAAAGCTTTCGTTATTAAGTCAACTTTAATAAGCACCTAACACTGAACAATGAACAATGATCTACAATAAAATGTACATAGTAATTTAAAACTGAGTATCCTTAAATTTAAATCTTTTTCTTATATATACTGAATAATAAAAATTGAATTCATTAATTTATTTTATAGATTGTTAAATAATACTTTAATTTAATGAAGAAAGATGGAAAAAGACGATTCTACGATTCTGCTATTTTGTCATTTCATTGCAATCAGAGAGGGTTGTGCTAATTTATTTCCACCTCATCGGTCTCATAAGCGTAAACTATGATCTCGTTACTCTGAAATCATAGAATAATGGCCCTTATTTTCGTTTGCACTGAAATTTATTTACTCACGCCCTCAATTATACTCTGTTTGCATTCGTATTTTCTTTAGGATCCTCTGCCGCTTTTAATCTCCTTTCAAGCACTTCTGTGTGCTCTTTATACTGTATCTTCTGACTTTTCCTACGAATGAATCATCTCAATATTTGTATCCAATACAATTATTTATTCTTATTCTATTTATAAGGATGAATAACAAATTCTCTCTCCTTCTAATTCCTCCTTTCTTTGTTTCGTTTCTTAAATATGGTATATGGTTGAAATACAATTTAATGAAAAACTAGAGGCCCTTAAGTATCCTTTGATGTAAGAAGACAATTATAAAAGGGGAAGTGACTGAATGGAAAACTTATGATTTTAGAGAAACGAATAGAAACTTTGCTGAAATAAATTCTTGCTCAATGATTCTTTTGCAAAGGTAGGACGAGACTACTCTCAAAAGGCCTCATCCTCTTAATATCAGAAATGATCGGGAAACATCTTTCTTGTGCCATTTCCGTCTCATTGTTTAGTGAGGAAATACGTTTTCTATTACACCTATCTCACTGGTAATTGGTCTCTTGGTTCACAGATATTATCCTTCCTATTTTAATTACCTGCCGCACATTCAAAATGTGCCCCATAACAGAAGGATACTTTACTTCAGATTCTAGTCATTTTTTCATATTAAAACGAACTTCCCGATTATTTAAGAACACTCTTTCATGACAAAGTTAAAAAATTTCAGCTGATTGGAGAAAATAATTTCATAAATATAATTTTAATCAAGATTTTTTTGTTGTTTTTTTAGAACAAATGGAATGTAAAAATTTTATTTATACATAAGATTCAGTAACAAATATTGAACGATCTCAAATATGAGCAAATGTAGATCATAGTGTCACCTCTGTAAACAACTTCGTCACTTGCCTCTTCGCAGTTTTCCTTTTAATTCTTTTTTCCACACACTGCTCCGCCCTTGAATCTCTTTTCATTTCGCACTTGTTTGCGTCATACAATTCCTTCCCCTCTTTAAACTGTCACCATCCCCACGATTCGATTTCGCCATTTCAATTAGCCCTTCATTTATTTCTCCCGTATTCCATTCTCTGTAAATACCACGCAGTACTTCGGTTTTGTTTGGATAAAAAAAAGCACACAACATGCCAAATATTTCGAATCCCTTGATTATGGATTACTTCCCCGAGATATTTTCTCTGTGAAAATATTTCGAAGCTCTTCGCTACGTCGGAAAAAAGCGGAAAAAACCCCCTTGATTATGGCTCCGCATCACCCACACCCTTCTTTTTTCAGGATGCCGCAGATGGAGCCACTGTCGAATGGGTCGTTGATCCTGGATGTGTGCCGAAGCGGGATAAGGAGAGTGCAATGTAGGGAGGCTGGATAAATTAATCAGCGGAGATGGGAAGGGAGGATCCGGGAAAATGATAATACAAGACCCTGATTGAGCATTCCACCATTTCGTTCTTGTACCTCCGGGGCTATTGTAAATTAAGGCTTGGCAATTTTCTCGCTATGGTCGGATAAAAGGGAGGTTATGAATCAAAATAGTTTTCCCTCATTTTCCCCGTTGACCTCTTCCGTGGCTGAGAGAGGAGGAAGTTCTCTTTTTTTATTCGGAAAGGAAAAAGTAGAGGTCCGGGCTGAATAGAATATCTCGATACGGCCAAGGAGGTCTCGTTCCATCTCGAAAAATCGATTTCGGCTCGTTAATTACAATGGAATGGAAAGCGTGTTTATCACTACTATTGAAAGACGAGTAAATTCGAGCATTTCCATTGATTGAAAGTAACGATTCGTCGCCTGGCGAAATTATTGATGCGAACGAACGCGGAACGAACCTCTGTGACGAACTGAATTAATGTAATACTGTTTGCTACCCAACGCATTAAAATTATTAATACCCTTGATAACTGTATGAAATGGGCTCGTTTTAAAGTACTTCAAACCGTGGGTCGCTAGTACCGTGAAGCATTTAATTCTCTTAATCCGTTGCAGCACAAAATAAGCATTTCCCGCTCTAAATAGGCAATGGGAATTATTTGTTAATAGCCTGAGAATTTTTGAAGAGACGCGATTTTGTGTGCCGTCGGTTCTGTCTGTTATATATCTAAAGCCGCTTATCACGGGAATTACTAAGCCGCATTAGTCCCCGAGAGCTTCAAATGATTTTGTACTAACAATTTTACAGTACGGAAATATCGCGGTAAAAACTTTCATGAATTGAAATAGTTATTTCGCAATACCGTGTTAAATTGGAACGTATTGAAAATGATCATTATCTGCTTTTTTCTTCTTTTTGTCGATATGAAATGAAATAGGTTAACTAATTGCAGCAAGCTTTCATGTAAATACTTTTTCATTAACTAAAGAACAAATTAGCCGGGAATTTTGTAAGAGATATTACGAAAAAGTAATATTCATACAAATATAAAATTGTTGATAAATATTAATTACATGACTTTTTTAGATTGAATTCAATCTTTATCAGTAATATAGAGTTATAATTATTCATTACTGCTCGATTTTCAATATTTTAGCGTTAAATTTCGACGATGTTTTCTCATTTTGCGACTTTTTCGACATTTTCCAACAAAATTAATTTCCAACTACGTTTATTGATGGACGTAAAAATTTCTTTTTTAAATATATTAATTAACGAATCTGTTATGCCTTACGAATTATAGTTAAATATTTCAAAGAGATATAATATATACTATTTTAACTCACCATTTCTGCTTAATATAAGACGAGAAGGAAAATCAAGCAAACTTACCTGTAAAGAAAGAGAAATTTAATTATTGATCTGATAACAGATAACTTTAAATCATAACATCAAATTATTGTATATTCCTTACAACTAATTTTTCTTTGAGAAAGAAAAAGCTAGAACATTTTAATAATGTAATTGTAATGTTACATGCTCATTTTTCCCAGGATATAAAGGAATGAAGAGAGATATGCGTTGGAGGAAGTGACGTAGACGGAAGAATTATTAGCAGAATATGAATTAGTGGAAGAGTGATATTAGTGATGAAGAAGATGGATGAGAGGCGCGAGATTGGAATCACAAGGGGAAAGAAATTAAAGACCAAATTGAATTCTTCTGTTCCAATCGGAGGATTGGAAATTTCGGAAAAGAGTACTTTATTGGTTCTTAACTTCATAAAATCATGTTGAAATAGATTCTGTACCTCTTGATTAAAAAAATATTGATGCGTAAAATAGTAAAGACTTAGTTTCAGCCATAGATGATTTTCGTTAAAGAAAAAATTACAATAAGACACACTTGGTTTTTGCAATTTTTGAATCGGATACTTCCAAAAACCACTAGATTTACAATAAGTTATTTAAATAAAAAAGTACAAATTTAAGACAAACTATAATAGTTCAGTGTCAATTACTGAGAAATTTGGCTCATATTCAGGTACATTTTTTCGTCTATAGTCTCCATCAAAGTATAATAAAGGAAGGAAAAATACATAGCAATTTTTAGAGCGAATTTAAGTTGTGTGTCATTGAATTAATTAGTTCTAAATGTTTCCTTTTCTAACTTTCGAGATATTTATTCCAAAAACCATCCTAAGATAATGAATAGAATTTATGTCTTATATTATTCATCAGATTTACAGTGTTTCAACGATACAAATCCAAGTTCTGAATAACTGAAAATAATATATTTTCAGTTAAAGAGTATAATATATATACATGTATGTGTATAAAAAATATTATTTTCATAAACAGCTCTGTTAACGTAACTCAATGACACAAAAATTGTAAATTTGGATCCATGCACAGAGGAACTTGAGAAATTTAGTTAGAATCTGCACTTGCAAGTCCGCAACTTCCAAAACAAAACAGTTGTAAAAGGACGTTGAAACTTTGAAACAATGTAAAATCATAGCACGACGTACATACATCGACCTAAATTCCTGACTTTGACGTTTTGTCTTCAACATCATTAAGAAATAGCAAATTTTGCCTTTATAAATTCTGCATTAGGCACGAGAGTTTTCCATCACAGATACTTTTAGCGATACGCACATACGCCACTCATTACCTTCGCCGAGTTTCAATTAAACTTAGACATTCCGCTACGCTATTGACTGCTCGTCCTTTCAAAATTCCTGCTGCGTAAATAGCTACTCGAAACGAAAGTCAAGTCTGGGGAGAAATATCACATTCTCGCTCGCGCCATCTTTTCCTTTGGATGTTTAACCTTATTTAAGGCACACGATTTGATATTTCTAATATTCCAGTCAGGATTCTCCAATCTGCTAGATTTCCTCGAATGGGGTCTAAATTAATGAATCGCCCACTCGAGGAAGGGAGGCGCTCTAAGACATAGGGAAAACAATAAATGGAGAGGATAGGGAAAGGGTTAATTAAAGCACGAGATGCGCACTCCAAAATGGGAACGGAGATGAAAGATTGATACCCCAAAGGTTTCCAAGAGAGATATATAGATTACGAGACTATATAATGCTCAATAAATGTCAGCGAGTCGAGAATTAAATAATGTAGACGCACGTGGGAGACAAAGACGGAAAATATGGAAATAGTCGTCGGCAGAGAGGTATATCTGGAATGGTATTGAGGGAGTTGATATCGGAGTGGAAATTCGAGGGGAGAGATAAGGCTTAATTGGAATGCGAGTCAATGTGGAAGAGTCGGTCAATGACGAGAGGATAAGGTGAGCGTCGGGAAATGCTGCAGGGAAGTCGCCTTTATTTCCCGACGAAGAGGTTATGCCAACTTTGCGCTCGATGACTTCGGAGAATGAAGACTATAGCTGCGCACAAGTTTTGCGAGAAGTTTGAATTCTGTTGGGAGATTCTCGCGGAAGAGAAGTGGAAGATGATGAATTAATTATGGAAGGGTTGCGAAAAGGAGAGAGAGAGAGATTCTGGGCGAAAGATTAAGAAGTTTTGCGTTATCTGGGCGACGGAGGTTATCTTGTTAGGGTAATGATCGGGATGCATCGTAAGATTTCATGTTTTCTCCGTTCGCTACTTTTCGGAGAGAGAGTGCTTGATTAAAACCTTTGTGAATTACGAAGCGGCTTGAGTTAATTTCCTAACTCTCGGGGAGGTGTGGGGGGGATGATAAAATAATCAGAGAATCTGGTCATGCTGATAACTCATCGTAATGATAAGGAAAGCATCCTCCGATGTACCTGCTGTGGAAATGCAATTTTCATCGGTGCCCCGAAGGGGCGGCGTTTTCAGTATTTAGCTTATATCGTGAGAGAGAGGCTTTTGGGAGCGTATCCAGGGCACGGAGCCAAGAGTGACGTCTGATTGAAATCCTTTAAGAGCCCATTTCCCGATGCCGGAGTTTAACACGTGAAATTAGTGGGAATTAACGTAAGGATAACATTTGGAGAAGCGGTAAGAGAAATAGATGCTGAGGAGGGGGGGAGTGGGATGGGGGGGTTTCTTCTGGTGGTGAATGGGGGAGTGTTGGGGTGGGGGGGTCCAGAAGAAGAGGAGGGTGGGGGGAGGAGGTGGTGCATCTCCTCCGTCGTTAACTCCTCCGAGAATCGCTTTTATGTCTTTGTTCCTGCCTTAATTCCTCCCTTAAGCTCCTTTGGCTGCTGCAAGCTCTCGATGTCTCTTCTTGGGTTTTTCCAGCCTCTTACTAGGCTAAGGCTTCGCAGGATCGTCCTCTTTTTTTTGGCTTCCTCTTCATAATGTGTTAATTTAGGGAACGTTTCGAAATAGGAAATATTCTTAAAACCCTTTTATAAGGTTCAGCTTTGAATCTCAGGGTGTGCCGTCTCCTTCCAAAGTACCTTTTAAGCTGATACAAAAGCGACGCATTGCGAGTTCAGAAATATGACTTAATCGCCTTAAAAAGGAGCTCTAGCACTTCTTCGGGGGTAATCTTCGTAAAGGGTTTCATATTAACAATTTCATAATTATCGATAGAATAGAAGCATTATTGATATAATTATGTAGGAGAGCTTTATATTTATGTACCCATCACTAGTAACATTCTATGAAATCCATTTATTCTTTGTATTCATTTAATCTTTGTGGAAGAATATGAGAAGAATATCTTCCGAACATTTTGAAGAAGAAAATATTCATTGTGAATGTCGCAATGTCCTCTGAATAATTGTAAAGGATATAGAATATATACCTTTTTAGTTGGATCATCGTTATAATGCTATAATTTAAAATTATAAATTAATAATACTTCCACCATTGTAATCAAAATAATAATTTTGACAGTTTCTCATTCTGGAGTCTTTATCTTTATTTGCAGTTGTTTTGTATTTATGTACCCATTCTTGTAATAATTAATTTTTATCAGATTAAATCAAAAGTTACATCCCAATGATTCATATGTTTATTAATTCCAATTGTTTCCATTACGAAAGCTTATTAATTCTAATTCGCACTAAGAGATATCTATAATTGCAATTAAGTTCACGGCCTTTTAATTCGCGGAATACACTTGCTTTGAATGCATATTTTGTCTTAGAAATTACTTTAAACTATAAAATAATAAATACTTGAAATGACATTTCAGAAATCCTGGAAATCTCATCATCCGAATCCCACATACATTTGCCGAACTTTTTCATTATCTCTTCGTGCGCCTTCAAAATGTTTTCCAAGATCCGGCATCGATTTTCCAATCGTGCAGATTCAGCAAACGATTGGAGCGAAGACTGTCGATCGGGGGAAACAGTCCAATCGTGGGAAATCGATGGCTCACCGACGACTGTTTAAAGTACCGTGCTCCGCAGAGCTTTCCGGACAATGCATGTACGAATTTCACCTATATCGACCCCCTGAAGGTCTCCCTTCGCTGCAACCGGAGACGCCCCTTTTTGTCCCGGGTCTCCCCTCGCAGTCATTAGGAGGGAATGGCTCTTGAGGAGCGACCACCAAGAGGCAATACGAGCAGGGGGAGGAGGGAATAGGAGGAATAGGAGAACTTGATGGGGTTAGAGACCTTTGGTTGTAGGAGGGATTTGACTCCGGCTGAATGAGGTTTGTCTGCCGAGTTTAAGGGAATGTTGCCTTGGAGATGAGGGCACGAATGCGGAGGTGGTGTATATAAGGAAGTTCTTTTGTTTTTCGTCAGGAAATGAGGGAGTTTATTCGAGGCAAGTGATTGCGGTGAAAGTGATGAGATGAATCCTCCAAAACGCGTTCGGTTAATTTATGGGTAATCGTCGAAAAATGAGAGCTTCAAAATGGCGGAAATTTTAAGAGCGTTGAAATGTGCGTAGATGATGAGGGTACATAAATATTTTCACTCTCGATGACGTCCTCGGAGATAAGATTCGTACCGAAGAGTGGACGATATGCATTGCGGGAGATGGAAATCGCGTCAGTCGGTGTAATTGCATCGCGACAGTGTGATTTTTATGGCTCAATAACCACCGCGTTCCCACGTCTTTTCTCCAAATAAACCGAGATATATATCAGTAGAACGTCAATGTGTGACATCAACTCAACCTCGTTGCTTTTGATTTAAATTTTCAGGAACGGAATATCATCTGCCCTTTACATCTATCGAGTCAATTTTAAGAGTTGAGGAACGTTCTAATCGATGCTGCTGTAGTATTCAATGTTTTTGTAAGAATGATCGTATGATTCGCGCAATGAATGATAATATTTTACTAAAAACATTTCTTTAAAGACCTCTTCTACATTCCTGAAGGTAAATATTTCTCTTTGTATATAAAGTTGGACTTTTTTGCTCATACTATATCGGTTCCTTGCACTCTCTATTGTATACATTTCATCATCCCATTTAAATTCTTTATCAAATTCAATTTCTAATAATGAACGTAACTCAAGAGAGTTCAGCGTATCAGCTCAACGGCACTGATATGTTTCTATGACAACATAAAAACAAAAATGGAATGCTATAGACTATCTCTGAAAATGCGTCTCAATTATCTCATTAATTGCCAACCGAAAACCCTACCGGTTACGACACAGGAATGCACCACAATTATACCTGTTTATTGAGAATGGCACAAAAAGCAACGACCGAGTCCAAACGATCTCCTAACTAATGACATAGGGGACGAGGTTCGATTTTAATTTGAGCGCTCCGCCATTTGATCGGAAAAAAATCTTTCCGATACCATCGCAGCGTCCACTATCCGAGCCTTTTTTTTCCTCTCTCTCAGAATGGCGATGTAGGCCATGGAATCCTGTTACCGCTGCAAATATCCCCATAATTCACCCCTATGTAATCACCCCGGAGCCCATCTCTTCCACTCCCTTCACCCACATGCACTTTGCCTTAACCGCACCTCTCTTAAAAACCCCCTCTCTAAAGTTTTTATTCTTTTAGCTTCGGAAGGAGGTGGTCTACGCGCTGTGGTCAAAGGACGTGCGGTTCCCTCAAGAGCTGTTCTCGGTAACTTTCAGTTGCAGAGCCCTCCTCTTTCAGGGGGGGACCGTCTCCAGGCCCTCTTTTTAAAAGGCCTTTAACGGCCCTCCTTAACTCATCCTCTCTTCCTTGGGCGGCCATCTTCCTTTCCTGACACTCCTATTTGCTCCGGGGCTGTCCAAATCCCAGATTGGCTCGGAGCCAAAAATTTTATTTAGACCTCAAATCGGCGACCGCACAACTATCTTTTTCCGCCGAATAAATGAAAACAGTGCGGTTTCCACCAATAAGAAGAGCGACGGGAGATTCCTTGTCCGTAGAGGGACAGGGAAATAATTAACTGGCGGCAGAAAGAAAACAAAAGCGGAAAAGTTATGGCGGTTGCGAAGCAACAATTCCGAAACTCGCTATCCACAGACAGACTCTTCGGAATCCGCAGATGAAAACGTATACCGGTGTCTGTTTCGGGAAACGGAGATTCTGCCAACCGCAGGTTTTTGTTTTAAGCAGACAAAGTTTTTCAAGAAAAATTGTGACGTGGTGGGAAGCGGTGGTCATGCACTTTTTTAAGGTAAAGTTTTTAGAAAAGGAATATATCTTGGATTAAAGACTGTTTGGAAACATATATGTTGATAGATTCTTGAATTTGAAATTCCAGAATACAATACCAGAATGCAGTATATGCATAAAATAAAAATATCAAAGTAAAAATAAAGAAAATATCATTTTTATATATGGTATTATTACTACAATATGCTGTACTTATTAAGATATTTCGTTTAATACTATCTTGTAATAATATCGTGTTTTTTCTGGCATATTTTTTGAAATTCCTTGTAAATATTGTAAATTAATATTGTACAAGTAAGAAATAAGAATGAAGTATGGAGCAACTTCATTCTCCTCCACGAAATAACTTTACTTTTATTATTTAATCATACAGATACTTCTACGAATTCCAATGTAACTTAGAAAATGATGCGAACAATAAGAATAGCATATAAATAGGCAAGTAAACTGTTTTACACTTAACATTCTTTTTAGTATTGTAAGTAAAAAAATAGTATTCGAGTGGTTTTACAGCTCTTCAGTTCTTTTTCTATTTTCTATCATACTAAGTACGTATATATGTTTTCCATAATGCTGACGAATAACTCTTCATTTCGCTGCAGTTCGTAAAAGTTGACTATATAGAAAGGAATGTGACATGGGAGTTGTCTTTTGTACAGACTTAATCTTCCGTCCACAGATAATGGGATGGTTGAAGATATTTTTGGCCTACAATAATTTATTTACAGAGTACCAATTCAATTTTTAGCGCACGATGAATTGAAATATGGCTGATAATGACAATGAATTCAAAAGAAGACCGTATCACAATAATATCTGAACATCACACAGCCTCACAGAGGATCCCCGGAATGATCAAATGATAAAGACATGCGTTTACATACACATTCGAAAACCCTTTCTGCATTCGGACAGAGGTATTCATTTCACTCATGACAGGTACGAGATAGTGGGATACAGCACTAAAGAGAGTACTTTGAGCGAGAGCAGTACGAAAGAAAAAAGACACACCGAAACGGAACTTTCATTAAAAATTCGTTCAGATAACACTCACAAATGGCATCGTTTACTCCCGGTTTGAATGGAGGCAGCAGCGGAGTTTGGGTATTTGGAGCGCACGAGATACAAGAGGTTCGGATCATGCAATAAGTTCTTGGCTAACAAATGAAAGCTCCCGAGGAAAAGATGCCATGAAACGTCGCAATCAAGCTTTTATGCCGAAAAGCCAAAAACGATTCAACGGACTCACCGATTGGAGGGAAAGGGATGCCCCTTATCTCTTAGCTCTGATATACAAGTCCAGGGATTTAGGGAGTGGAATTAAAGTGAGAGAAGGAAAGAAAAGGGCCTTAAAAGACTCGCGTAAAAGAACGGATTGTGGAGAAAAGCCCCCCTTTTTCCTTGAAGAAGAGAGTCTCTCTTGTTGATAGCTCACGTGGAATCACGCGAAATCGATCCTTTCGATACATCGATATCGATCGCTTTTCAGAGGATTCCAATTGAGTTATATCTGTACATGTTTTGTGCTAAGAAGAGCCATTCTTTTAACCCAAAGATTATTACTAATGAAATGATTCTAGGAATTCTATATAAGTGACCTTTTATATAAGAATAATCCGTAAAATTTTCTATGTAAATTGATTTTTTGTAAGATCCTACACCTTGTGACCATAAATAGATGTAAAAGTACACTATGTTTAAGCACAGTATGTTTATATTTTTTTTAAATCTCTTTTAGATACCATACTCATGGGAAAATTTCTATCAGTCATTTACATATAACAAACATATTGCTGACGGTACTTTTTAAGCAAGTACTTTCAAAACTGTTTCGGAGTAAACAGTTATTATCTGGATGAAATCTTTCCTTCTTTCCTTAAGATAATAGATCAAAGAGAGAAGGATTCAAGACAACTGATGCAATCATAGCTCAATATTTTCGTCTGAAGTCTGGATTTCTGAATTCCTGAATTATTTACAAATATTAATTAATTATATTAACTAAAAATATTATAGATACACATTCGCATCGACTTATTCAGAGTTGATTGCTTTGCTTGGAAAACGTTTCCAACTTCTTCTAAATTTTATGTAAAGCGGGTCGAACTTTAACTTCGATCTTCGTTCATGTACACTACATCCTATGGAAACTTTATGTCTAAGCAACGCAGTAATTCATTTTTCTTTCACGACGATTTGATTGTTTTTATGAACCTCTTTAAGACTAATTTTTATATAAAAAAATACATCAGACTTGGCTCCAATCATAGACCTAAAAATGGTCCAAACAAAGGGTGAAATTCGATAGAAAATAAATATAAAGATACAACCAGAAATTAGACCAGCTGAGAAAATTTAAAAAAACGGAACCGATACTTTAAGGGTGCAAATCCAGTCAATGGCGATCAAATGCAATGTGTTACTCTCAGCAAGGCTCGATATGTATCCAGATAAATTGCTGTTTTATTTCAACCCGAAATCAATGCAATAAATATCGTGCGCCCTGAAATGGTTTCTCTGGAGGAATAAATTGTGCAAAAGAGAGATACGCCGAAGAGAGGGAAAGGGTTGTAACAGTGAACCTCCCCCCCCTAAATAGGACATTCATTCAAAGACGTCCGGGTGACGGCAACTGGCAATTGGATTGTGCCGCCACCTGATTGGAGGGGCTAAGTGGCAAACAAGAGAATAACGCCCCTCCCTTCGGATATGCGCCGCAAAATAAATCCCTTTTATTTTTTTTTCTCTAACCCTTTGACCTCATATCCTCGTGGCTCGGTCTTTGCACCTCCCTCCTTTGCCCCTTAAAACGCGACCTCCCTGTCACACTGCTCCTCACCACTGCCTTCCCTTAATCCGGCTACATGCCTCTTTCCCCACAAATCCCCAGTCTCTCCCTATCTTCTCCTTCCTCACAGATATTTTCAACGTCCCTTAGCATCATCCAGAAGCATCCTCCGTCCCTCCGACAACCGCTCATTTTGATAAAATCCTTTTATCGCATTTCCTTCCGAGTCACATTTCAATTTCAAATTAAAATGGAAAGCTTATTCGTGCCATCAGACTTGATATAATACTGCAGAATTTCCTATTCGACTTCGCAAGGATTTAGGCATGATTTAATCAATCGCATACCCCTTATAATTAAATATCTTAGATTCCCTAATTACTTTTCGGGCTTATTATACTATAAAAAAGAGGCGTTCTTTGGAAAGAGAGAGAAGACGGTCTGTATTAAAAGGGGAACTTCATTTATACTTTCCAGCTCCATTTCGAGTCAATTTCAGTAGATTTCACTGATAATATTTTTTGTGGGCCAACGATGATAACGTGGCTGCGAGATTTTCTTCTATTTTTTCCGACGGATGAGTTTGTTTTGTTGATTTTTGCGCGGTATTCCTAGCAACTTATTTTAAATTGCTGCTTTTGTGGGGGTGGGGGAAGGATGCTTCAATTCTGGAGGAACATTACCATTTAATTTGCGTGCTCATGTTGACTTTGCATTAATGAATCGCTCCTTACGAAGCTTCTGAATATTAAAATATACAGGAAAGTTTCCCGAGGGAAGGGCGAGTATTTTTACACTCAATGTTATTTATAAGCAGCCGAATATTTTTTTGCCAAACTGCATTTCCTCCTAAAATGTAGGCAAATCATATTCTCATGACCACAAAAAATATCGAACGTAAAATGCTTTACGATGACCATGAATTTCTCCACTAAAAGGTAAATTCTAAAAGTTGCTGCTTTGTTTGTTCGGCGGATCTCATTAAATCATGAAATGCACATTTAAAGTAAACCTTTACTGTTTAACTGGTCTCCATGGGAATATTACTCCGCAGAGACATTCGTCTATCAAAGGATGGAGGGCCATTCAAAGGTCTCGAAGAAGGAATATTATTGCTGATTTGAGTACTTTATGAGAGTAGTTGGGCGGAAAATTAAGACAGTAGTTTGTGAATGCTAATAGTATGTTTGCAACTATGTATGAGTCAAAGATACTTCTAGCCATTTAGGTGAAGCATCAAAACTGAATTATTTAAGAACTAATAAATTTAATGGAATCATATTGACTCTAAAGCATAAAAAGAACGCCGTACGCTAAGTAATATCAAGACTGATGACTGCGGCAAAGAAAGGAAACAAACAAACGAATGAACCGGTTGTTAGGAAGTAATTGAAATCGACTGAATGTTGCACGGAAATTTCTCTAGAGATTCTTGTTCGTTTCGAATGAACTGACGGAGGAAAACGAAAAACAAAACGCATTTACGTAATCAATCAAAGCCTAGTATTTTCATGGAACTAAATTCACTCTCCGATAGTCTTCGTTTTTACAATTCAACTGCCGCATTTGCACAACAGAAACGAAGACCGCGTCGTGAAGCTGTTACCATGCATTTAAACAACTCCCATCGACGCGTTGCCGAGCGACGTAAAAACGGCGGCGCTTTTACGAAATAAACGGAAATAATCACCGCTTCATTTCGGTCGGAGAAAACGGGAAATAAAGATTGTAATAACGCCGCGTTAGCGAAAGAGTTCAAAAGCGAAGGAATATATGAATCTCGAAAAAGAACTTGATATGAAAGTGAAATAATGCAATTTTGATGACAGTCGTAATGGTTGGGTTATGACATCTCGGGAGGAGGAGGGGAGGGGAATAAAAAAAGGGGTGGAAATTGAACGAGACGGAGATAAAAGAAGGAGAGAGAATAATGGGCGCGAGAGGCGGCTTCTACATAGGGAATGAGAAAGGATGAAAAGAAACTGTTCCAGGCGAAGAAGGGGAGGATTTTTTTAGCGCATAAGACGGGGAATGGAATAAATGAGAGGGATAAAGAGGGCAGAGTATAAACCGTGGAATGAATCGCGCAATTGAAGAGGAAAGATGCGCGTATCCGAAGGGGCTCATCCAGGCAGGAAAGGGAGGGGGTTAACGGGGAAGATGTTTACTTGAAAAAATAATGGAATTCGAGTTAATAAATACAAGTCTCCTCTCTTGCGAGAAGAGTGCGTTTTTGCCTCGAGGTGAAATGCTCCGGGGAATGAGCAGGGGATTCGAGGAACTTATTGCAAGGGATACGAAGTCGGAAGTTCGACGGCTGAGTGATGTTGCGAAGAGGTGAGGGGAATAAAAGTTAAGATTAAAGCCATGGAAACAGCCACCGTGGGAAAATCGACAGTATGTTGATTTTCCTATTTTAAAGGGAAATTATTCCATAGAGAATCACCACATTCGGATAACAGTTGAAAGTAGTCAAATTTGAATTATTACGGTTCCATAACGGTCGTTTTTTTTTGTGAAGCCAAAATTGTTTTGTACCCGTGACACATTTTACATTAGCTTTCCCAGATAACGGCGTCTAGTGGAATCGGAATGGGATATCGCTCAACTGTTAAAATTTTCACGAGCCCTGATGATAAATCAGGTCAACCGATAAAACAAAAATGTGACCTTACGATCATATTAACATGGGCGATGCATATTTTAAGAGTAGCTTACGCAGTATTAGTTTCTGTTTCGATTCATGATTGATGAGAACCGACAATTTTTTTTCGCTCGCATAAATAAGTTGGAAGTAAACAGAGATCATTCAATTTGCCCGATGCCATTAAAAGTTCGCAAATACATAACAAAAATTCGCAGAGGTCAAAATCATATCGGCAATTGAAAGTGACGGAGAAGGCAAACAAACAAAAAAAAGAAATAATATTTACGACACAATTTGCATCGAAAAGCCCAAACGTACGTATCCACTCACATATAATTAACCGTTTACCTTTCAGAGGAGATAAATTATTCAGAATAATGGAAGAGGCCCTGAAAATCCCTTCCCATTTAACAATGTACGGCCGCCGACGATCGACGCCGAAGAATGCTTCATGAATGAAAATCCACTCGTAACCGAATTGAATGATAACACCTTTCGAGGCCGAAATCCATAGCAGCGTTCCGAACCAACGAAAGAGATAAATGCCCGAAAACACCCGATAATCTGCAATCACGTTACCTTCCGAAGGAGTGACGAAAAAAAAACTCTCTTAATGTTCGTAAGATGAGGCGATGCGGAAGGAACGCCTTTTGATGGGAATTTGAAGAAATTTTCCTGTCGAAGACGGGGAGAAGGAAGTGGACGGGGGGGGAGTAGAGATGGATGAGACTGCAAGGAACCATGGGAGTTCATTAAAGTCAACCGGCGATGATATGAATCTCGGACGGGAAAAGAAAGGGAAAAAATAAGATGAGGAAGTGGTTTAGAGAGATGGCGGTAGGAGGACAAGGGAGAGATGTGGATGCTGGAAATGGAGCATTTTGGGAGAGAAATGAGGTGGTGTGCGGAGGGATTATATGGAGTGGGGATGAGGATAAATGGAGACGTAGATCTGGGCGGAATGAGATGATGCATGTGAAAGAGGCCTCGAAATAATTTCGTCCTTATTTATCGCGGAATAGGAGAGAGAGACTTTTGAGTTCTTTTTCGCAGCCATTGTGCTCGTGATATACGCCTTCTTGATAGCCTCCGAATAGAAAAATACGCCTCTAAATCAAAAGGGTGTGTAACGATTTTCATACGATCCGGGCTTCCTCGAGAGTTTCATATTATTTTTTTTGGATGGGGGAATTAAATTGAATTTGTGGCCGAATTTTGGAGTTTGGAGACCTTCCGTGAAGGCTAATTTAGTTACTTTCCGATAATTATAATTCAAAAGGGTGTATTTTTTAATGGGATGGTTACGTTCTGGCATGTAATCGTTGCTATGCTAAAGTTATTCAAGGATCTCCGTCTCCGTCAGTCGATCGTGATTAATTATCATAGATAATACTGAATTCATCGTAGATCTAAGGCTACGATAAATTCAGCATTCTAGAGAGATCTAGAGATTATTTAAAACCTCTACTTTTTAAAATTTATTATAAAAAAGAGGTAGACTGAGTATGAGATTAAATGTACATCCAACTCGAATGAACATTTGGTTAAACGTTTCAAAATTATTAAGGTTTGAATAGGTTATCATTCTTTATATTTTAAATATCACATGTTTGGAATGACTGATGAGTAAAATTTATATTATATATGTTTCCTAAAAAAACGTATCTCTATTTCTGCTTAGACCTACTAATCGAGAATTAATAAAACGCAAAAAAATTCGGATTCATACGACACCAAAATAGTCGATGTTACCGATTTTCTCTTTCCTATTCTTGACATCTTTTCCTTTCCCGAAACGTCAAACCATACCTCTGTCGCAAAAATTGCGCAATTTTCGAGGCCTCATAACCATACATCCTGAAGATGCGTCGGAACCTAATTTATTTCCCTCCCATTTCTTTTTTTTTATAGGTTCACTTTCCGTCCACCTACAGCAGCACAAAACCCGTCAAAGGAATCGATTCGTATTCGACCAACTTTTGCAATCGCCCATTTTTCTGCCCCATAAACAACGATGGAAAGGCGGGATCGCGATAAATTATCTTATATTTTTACGGTATTTCCATTTTATTCATTTTTTATCGTGCGAGGCAATCGGAAAAATTTTCCTCTGCAGATCCTGCTGGCTTATAAACAGCGGCATTGCTCCCTTCCGATCTTGATGTGCTGGAAAAATGTTCGGGACGTATCCCCGAAGTAGTAGACGTTTTTATTGCTGGTAAACACCGAGCAAAAGGAAGTTCTACAGTTTATTTGTCGCCGAAAGAATCGGATTAATTCGGTAAAGATATTTTTTGTCCCACCTCAAAAATAAAAGGGGTTTTTTTTTCGGGAAAGGTGTTGTTGCCGCAATGGAAGCAACTCCGTTTTCATCAACATCCTTTAAAAGTTTTTATTCATTCCTTAACGTCCCCGACGCTTTTTGGAGAATGACATTAGGAACGTGTAAGAAAGTTGTTGATGGTGGTACGTACTAAAGCATGTTTTTCAAAACTGAGGTAATTTTATCTCAAATTAAGTAAATTTTCTTGAATCACTAAACATTTATCGTTGAAATGAATCCAAATATGTTTCAAATGATCCTGATATTTTCAATAAGGTTCCTTTAATGTTCCTCATGCCTTGATGAAAAGCAAGTATCTTTCAATCTTACTTCTACGTGTTCCAGTAATCTTCAATATGTTTTAACATTAGTGTCATTTCGAGAAAATATTAGAAGAAATTGATGCATTTATATTAAGTTCTTATTAAAACAGAGAATTACGAGATAGAAATTTCTGGTGTATCTTCAATAAGAGATATTGTGGAATCTAATATGAATCAGCACTGTTATTAATTTTTCGAATTTGAAATTCAAAAGTAAGAACGTGTTTTTTTGGGAATGCTTTCGTTTAAGTGTTGATTTTGACCATTTAAGATTGAGGAATGGGTATATTTCGTAAGAAACTCCTAAAAAATTGTAAGGATGAAACACTTCGTCTGGTCTGCCTCTGTTCTCCATCCTCCTTGGTCCCTGATGGCCATCTTACAGCCATTTCAGGATACGATGTGTGTAAATCACGTTGAATACGTGCTTCTTGGAATTGTTTATCGCCACCGAGTTGGAATGACGACAGAGCGTCTGGAAAAAGATGGCGCTGATGGTTTAGTGGGGCGACGAAGGGACTGGAGTGTTTCAGGTAAGGCGAGGAAAGATTTAAGGGAAAAGAAATGAAGAATGCAAGGAAAACGATGAAAAGGGAAGAAGAGATAAAGGACGTCGTTTGTGAAGGAAGCAGGTGCTGGAAAGAGAGGGAAGTGAAAATCCGCAATGTTGAGGAGAAGATGGCTTCGGAGGCGAAGTGGAAAGAAGATTTGGGACATTGAAACGATGAATAAGCAGTTAGTGTCTGGAAAACGATACTTTGTTCCCATAGTTTTGGAGCTCTACGGAAAATTATTCTATATGCTCATAAGATATTAATGACCAGCACAGGAGATAATATAAGTTTCAAAAATCTCGTGCTTAGGGTAGTTTTCTTTTGGAATTATTTCCCTGATCTATGCTTAAGTACACAAATACTTAGATAAACAACTTTTATGGTAAAGTAGTATTTTCAAAATTGATATAAGAAAGGAAATATAAATTGAACGTAAACGATGAATTTCATATATGAATTAATGCAAGCGCCTGAAACTTACCCAAAATTCAGATGAAGAACATAAAATCTTTTGAAGATATTAATGACTAGCGTAGGAGATAATATAAGTTTCAGAATTTTCGTGCTTAGGATATTTTTCTTTTGGAATTATTTCCCTGATCTATGTTTACGTAAAATAATACTTAGATAAACAACTTTTATGGAAAAAGAGTATCCTCACAATTCCTATAAGGAAAGAAATTGAACGTTAATGATAAGTTTCATATAAATCTCTTCCTGCAAGCCGCTGAAACTTATGATTTAGATAAAGAGCATAAAATTCACCCATTTCATTTCTTACGTGACAGCAAACTAACTTAAAATACGAAAAAAATTTCAACATAAAAAGTAGTAGTTCAGGAACACTCACAAGTATTTACAATCGCACTTAACGGGGAATTCTTTGAATTTCTAACCAATAAGCTAAAAATTGCTAGCATATGATGGAAGAATCACATTTTCACATCAAATTATTGTTTTCCCTAAAGACTAAATATTCATATGACATCAAGTTTGTTTCCAAGGCGACGATCGATTGCGGAGCTTTAAATAATTCGACATGGAGATTAAAAAAAGGAGTTTTATCATTGTATAGTATTGGATATTATAATATATTTCAAGGCATGAACAGAAATAGGATACCCATCTCATGTACAATCTCTCGGTGGGGAAAATCTACGCGGAGGAATAATTAATCGCCAGCACTTACTCAGCAGACTATAAACTAAAGAACACGTCACGGAAAATTTACTGCACTAAGTTGGGTAAAAGTGCAGATTCGACCGAAAGTAAAGCTTAAGAAAAGAAAAGTTTAGGGGAGGATAAGAAAGAGTCATGGAGGCGATGGAAAAGTGCAGAGGAAGGAAAACGAGGTGAAATTGAATTGGAAGAAGAAGAAGGGATCAGAGAACAGAAGATTGGGAAAGAGATTTAAAGAGAATCAAACGGAATAAAGAGGAAAAGTTACTATTTTAAGGGATTCCCTCGAATGTAAAACCGTAGAGAAAATGGTATAACAGAGAAACATTTAGGGAAATGGGAAAATTGAGGGTGGAGCCATGCAGGCGTGTGAAATACTGCATTCTAAAGGGGGTGGGGTATAGTGGGGATGGGGGTGGGGGATGTAGTGGGGTTGGGGTGGGGGGGTGCCCAAGGGAGGGACAGAAATAGAGTCAGGTGACGTGGATAGAGTCTTCAAAGGTCGATTTCGGTGGCGACCTCACAACTGAGGGGGGACTTAAAGGTTTTGCTCAAGGGCGTGAAGAGCTGTAAATTAAGCAGAATGTCACCATTTTGAAGAGGATGTAATTTTTACATTTTCGGAAGAAGTTTAACGTTTTTGATGCCTCATTATAAAAAGAAGAGAAAAGTTTTCGAATCGTGGGAGTAGTGGTGGTAGTTTATCCACAATTTTGACTGCATAAATAAGTCTTTAAATTTTGGATAGGTTTCGTCATTTCAGGGGTTGAAAAGATTTTAAGTTTACTCTTTTACGTACGTATTTAAGTTTCCTATGGTTATTTGGCAGCTAAATTTTATTTAATTTAAGTCGGAAAATGATGTAATTTCCATAATATGCACGGAATCTTTTTAAAATTTTTCCTCGGGCCTTTCACTAAAAAAGGATGATTTTTTTTATAAATTCACAAAAATTTTAAAAAATTGATAAACAAAAAGGAAATAAGTCATTCGGAAGAGAAAAAAATAAATATGTACTTGGGTAATTGATTTATCATTCCGTGCAAACAATTTTCGTTTGTCAACATTTCGTGATGAATGAATTTATTTTAAAGGGGAAGATTTTTTTTAACATGCCGAGCAAAAATTTTACAATTTTGTGATATTTCAAATCGGTTCATCGCTCGTGAAATGAATCATGATTAATATATCGATATTTTTCTAGAGGAGCTAACTAATTATATTTGTATTCTTGTGATAATAGCATAAATTTTATTAAGATGCCTTCATTATCAATTCTGTTTAAGTATAATTCTAACCTTCTTCTGATTCTTTACCTATAAAAAGGCATTTAAAAAATAATGACAACATACGACAGAATTTTAGCAGATATGCACCATTTTACTTTAATTTCGGCCAATACGCTAGCGTGAGTTTAGTTCAAACTACATACAATAATTATGGGAATAGGGAATTTAGGGAATAATAAAAAAGTAATCCACACAATAGCGTAAAGCACTAATACAATATGAAAGTGTTGTTTAAATTTCAGCTACTATGTAAGTCTTTAACTGTAAAGTCTTTAAAACAAAACCCATCGTACTGATCAATGTATCACTGCTACAAAATGATTGTAGTTAATTTATTTATAAATATTCCCTGAAAATAACAATTGCCACTTTATTTGCAATATGGATAAGAATGAAAACTCTGAGTCTTGTTTTATCTTTGGAAAAGTATCATATAGATACAAAAACCATAAACATTTAAAGAAAACTGTACTTGATTCAATCATTTCTGTTAGTTTAAGAGAGACATAAATTGTTTGTAAATGAGCAAATGTTCACAAATTGGTGTAAGCTTTAAAGTGACCCTATTACGCCTCTGAAATGGTTTATTTGACAAGAGATTTCTACCGTGATAATTCCGGGAGGTGGCCTACTATTGACGGAAATCATCCAGTGCTGCTCATTTATCGGGAATATATTACCGGAAGAATGTAACGGCCATTGAATGCTGAATTGATCCTTGGGATGCGATCCCTTAAGCAAGGTTGCCTTCCTCGCGGAAATTAAAGTTGAGTGCAGCCCAAGAGAAGGTCAGTCTATTGTAATGGTATTGTTGCCAAAGAGTGTGAGAGAGGATAAGAAGAGACCCTCTTAAGGGTTAATGGCCGATTGAAACCCACTGGGAACGGAAACTACTTCCTGAGGGATCCCCTAAACAAATGAAGGACAAAAGTAGGGATAACAAAGTAATCAGGGGAACGCTTTAAGTGAGAAACGAATCGGAAAGCATTACTCACGGTGTGGAATGACTAAGTAACTGTTCAATTGCGCCATTATTGTTGCGATATTGTTATAACAATGTGATTTTCATTTTTTCGAACTGTGAACAATGATGTAAAATTCTTCTCCAACACTTACTGAGAGAATGAGTTAACATTTATCTTCACAATTATTGAGTGAAGGTTAGTAAACAACCATAATTCTGAAAATATTTAATATGTTACGTTTTCAACAGTGAGCGTATTACAGCGAAATATAGCAAATAAATAGCTTTGAAAGTAAGTCGATATACACCGCTTTAACGATTAAAATAATATGAAAAAAGAAAGCTATATAATCATATGTATAATCAGCATTCATATATAATCAATTCTGTAACTATAGAGAGTAAAATGTAATATGTAGAATAAAATCTTATATTCAACCTGATCTGAATAATTATACGTGTCTTAATTCTTACATTGCAAATACATATAATGAAACATTTTTATTCGAAAATTGATGATTTTTAAAAATCAGCTTTAACACCCAAAATAAAATTTACCTATATATTTTTACACAGGCACAGTATTTGAGAGGCAATGGATTTATGAAATACAACCCTTGGGAAAGAACGTATTTCAACAACTTGCCGTGATGTTTAAACACTCGTGACAGATGGAGTACGAGTTTTCTGTCAAATATCCACGCAATTCCGCTTTAAGCACATTTCATTCGACAGCAAATCATGGTGGCAGGTCAGGTACTTCGGGGACTGAATCATCTTTAGTGAATTCTCGCGACAGATGTTGCGGCTGCAAATGCTCCGAGTTTAGTATCCACCGAAATTTAGGGAGCATTCCATTTTCCGATTTCGGATTCATGATCGAATCGTATACGGAGCACATTGGCAACTGTTCAAATGCCTCGGAAATTTGGAGGTTCATTCCTTGGATGTGCTGTAAAGTACTTTTTTGATAGATTATGGAATGAATACACACCTACAGTATGGTTCTATGACGGTGAAAATATGTGAATAGGAAAACAGACCTATTATTCCTTCAATTCATGGACAGTCTGACAAATAGTGGATATAGTCTATGGTGTAGCGTAATTGAAATTCATCTACCTCAAGATAGACCAAGCCATGTAAGCTATATTACATTAAAAATTCATTCTTACTATGCATAAAAATAAAATGAATCTTTATTTTTTTAATCTTACAATTATATTTTAAACAAACCTAATTTCAAATTAAATACTTTTCTCTTTATAATTATTAATGTTTTAAGGATGAATTCACATGAAGGACTTCTGCTTTAAACTCAACAGAATTTTAATGCATCTCCGAAATCATTACAAAACAGTGCATTGCAGCTCTTTATGAATATTTCTCACAAAGATAAGCAAAGGAAAACAATGAGGAATGGAATATGAACAAGAGAGAGATCCAACTTTAGATATGCACGTAGAAAGAAAACCCTCCTCTCAATTCGTTAACCTCATTCAGTGCTTTAAAAAAAAAGATCTCGCTATCAGATGAAAGAAATCGTGCAGCTCTGAAATGGAAGACGGCGTTAATCCTCAAACAAATTCGGATCTTGGTTGTTTTTTAAAAGCTTAACCCCTAAGGCTCTCTCGTTCCTTCTTCGCACGATTAACATTTCCATGCAATCATCTTCGCGTGAGAATGATTTCAGTCACGTGCTATCCCACGACCTGTAGAGCCCAAAAACCATTTTAAAATAAGTCTCACGGATGGGAACAGTCGTTCCGAAGCTTCGTATTGATTTATACTCGAGTCCTCTCCCGGTGCGCCTTCCAAACACCCCCCACAAACGTCATGTCTCCTTCTTCCCTAACTTCGCCTCACCCTTGATCTAACGTAGCCTTTCTTACGTAACATTCAACTCCAGTTTCTCGTCCTTTTGTTTACGATTCATTATCTCCATCATCTTATTAAATGACGAAAACATCAACTTTCGATTTATAGTTCGATAATTGGATAATATAGAATGTATTGAGGTGGATTTGATTCTCTTTTATTTAATCATGAGTTTAATAAATTGATTTTCAAAATTTAAATTAGGTCTTGTTGTTATTTATTTGAGTCATTTGAATGCATTAAGGCTTCAAATATTTATGCTGAATATTATTGTCATTTTCATGATCCACCTAGCATTAATTTCCACTATTATTACCTATTAGAGTATTCTAAGAGTGATATTAATTAAATCTAGAAGATGACCCATGATTTACTTTTAGACAGATAGTAACATTCTGCTTATTTAAGGGTTATTCAAGAGTACCTACACTTATCGTTGTCTACTTTAGTTCTATAGAAGCGATTTCAAATAAAATAAGGATATTAATAAGGATCGAATACAATTGCGTTGATTTATTATCAAAGAATCATATATCAAGATGCATTAAATTTTGCGATAATGATAAAGGTTTATGAACACGTGATAAATACTGTGATTTAGTTGTCCAATTCATCCATCCACAACTTCCATTCAACATAGTATCCTAATATTGCAAATTTTGAACATTTTAATCATAATATACAATCAATACAGAACAGATGTTTAAGGTTAAACGTTGCCTTATCTATATTTCAGAGGAACTTAGAACCTCTTGTGATTCATGTAACACTTTAACGTAATTATAATCTGTATTTCGACTCGAATAATTTGACTTGAAAAAAAAACATAGCTCCAAGTAATTTTTGACACTATAAAACGAAACACAAAGAGAAAACATATTTACATGTCGATTAAGTACTTCAGTAAACAGACGTATCAAAATGGCAGTAAACGAAAAAGCATTACCAACGAACCGGATTCTTGAGTATCTGTGCGAGAGAGCAGCGCAGACATGCCTCGATCATGTCCAATCTTCTTCCACCCTTTTAAACTCGGCCACTCTTATTGCCCCTTCGCTCTTATATTTACTCGCGTGTCCTTTTATACGCCCACCACCATCTTGTTTCTTCCCCTAATCCCACCCCTCCCTTACATTATCCTCGCCTCTTAACTCACCCTTTTAAAACCCTTCTAATGCCTCTTCTTTTATGTCCAAACATCATTCATTCTTCCCCTCTATTGTTTCCTTCTCCCGCGGATCGATTCTATCAATCTCGCACTTTTATCTCTCCGTGCACTCCCCCCTATTGTTCGCCCTGAAAATTCTATTTCTCTCGTATCTAAGGCAACCTTCCGTTTATCCATCTTCTCCCTGGAAACTGTCACGGCCTCTTCACGCGACTTGATTTTCCCGTCCGATGTCTTCTTCCTTTCCACGCTTTTTCTCTCGTCCGGTTCTATCTTCCGACGCCATTTCCTCCTCCCGCCTTCATTTCCCGCCTCTTCTCCCATTTATCTCGTTTCCTCCATCAAATCAGCCTCTCTCTCATCTCTTTTAGATCTGCGTCATTTCATATCTCTCCAATGATTGGTTGACGAACGAATCATGCAAACGCGTCTTGTCTTGCTTTTCGAAAGCCGCTGAAAGCACTTTCGAATCGCTTTAGAGTCTAAAAGGGAGCGGAAAGTGTAACGTTAGACATCGGGTGGCTTTAAAGTTGGATTGCTACCCTATTTAATTAGGAATATTTCGATGAATTATGTGGAAATCATGAAGAACCTCTTAAGAAAATAGAAATATACCATTTGAATACCACTTTTTATCTCTAAGATTACTATAAGGTGCCAATAGTGGACGATTAGCAAGTGTAAAACAAGTACTGTTACGTAATTACGAATAAACATCGAATGAATATCTCTATTAAATAAAATATCGTTGCTAAGGAAATTGTTGATTGAGATACGTGAATAAGAACGTATGATTTAAAGAATCCGTATGCTAATAGTCATAAAAATGAATTCCAAATCCAAGTTCCATCATAATTGAAAACAAACTGGAGCTACTACTAGGAGACACATTTTGACAAGAAGATGTTCTCTGGCTTTGTGAATCGCTGTTTCCTTTGATGGTTACAACGAGTCGCAAAAAAAAACAAAAATCTCTTTCGACCGAAGGAGAAACAGAGGAGCGAACATCCGTCGGGTCGCAAATGTTTAATGGAATAGGTGCGACCTGAATTTTTATTTCTTTTACATTAACGTTTTCCTCGAAGAAACGAAATGATCCAACGCCCAATCACTCGAAGCACTCCTCTCCTTTATGTGTTGCTCTATCGTTCCTCACTCTCGTGCGCTCGCATAAATTACGGCCGACGACTTTCTCTCCTTCTTCTGACCTTATAATAAAAAAAGCTCTTTCTTCTTCTCCGCCAAAAACCGAAGAATCGTGCAAACAGCTGTTGCGTGCAGATGGTCTTAAAAAAGAGGGGAGAGCTGCCAAAGAAGGGGGAGAGAGTGGGTGAGATATGGCGCCTCGGTGGAAGAAATTACATGCGATGAGTGGTGGGTAATTGGGCATCGGAATATGTCGGGGTTAACTCGGGGGTGGAAGGATTTCGGCTCTGCAGCAGGTGTCTCGTTTTCTCACGAAGCCTCGCATTAAGCCCTTGTACTATGCTGTGGGCAAGTCGCCTCTTCACATCTTGAGACCATCGATTTGCCGGAATAACATCTCCTCTGTTATCTTTTCTAAATGGTTTTTTTGCATGCGTCAAAGTCTTCGTTGGAAAAGGGCGTTCCTTATGAAGTCAAAATTTCTCTTAATGGAGGCGATGTTGACAAAGGCGGTTCTTTTTATTTCTTTTATGCTACGGTCGGTGTCGCGTGGGCTGGAAATAGGTGGAGCTATTTTGGGACAAATATTCTAGACATGATGAATGTTACACAAGAGATAACTAGCGTACATGGTATCTCTATTCTCTATATACATCTGAGTCAATTACATGTTGTAATAAAGTCATGAAAAGAACTTACTTTCATAGCATCTCATCTCATCAAAGAGAAATGAGAATCTATGAGCCTATCATCTCTCTTGTTTTTAACGTTGCGAAACGAGGTATGAGTTGGAAATATAATTTTGGATAAGCAAACAAGACGAAGAATCTCTTTTTAAAGGGTCTATCGAAAAACAGAGAGGTAAAAAATTCGAAAGATATGCGAAATGTTTATAAAGGAAAATATGTAATTTGAATTTCGATTTTTAGTTCCCTAAATAAGATTATGATGGAAATAAGCTAATCGGTTTAATAAACATATATTAATATGCATTACAAAATATATTGACATGCATTACAAAGTCCTACAGAAGATTGGGCAGAGTGAAATAAGATGATAAATGTATTGAATTTGTATAACTAATAGTGTCCTTATAGTAATAAAATCGCGATTTGGCCTTTTAATTCAAACTATTTTATCCTACTTTATCAAATTAATCATCAAAAATTCCGATTCTAGACTATAAGAGCCTTATAGTCTAGAATCGGAATTTGATTGATTGATTGTTGATTTTAATATAGCCGTTAAAAATTGCATTGATTTTCATGTAAAATTTAATTTCATTTGTACGCTTTTAATTAGTGAAGATATACCTCAAGGTCATACCTGAAACTTAGCTGTTACATTTACCTCGGTATATCGATATTAAGAGAGTAATTCTATATAAGATTCATATACTCTTAGCTTTTACTCATTTTAAATGTAGCACTCGTTCAGCAGTTGTGCATAATGTACTACGTTTCTTTTCAATTTTACGTACGTTTTTTTCAATTTTATGTAATTTTATTCACACTACTTATTCGCCGTTTAATCTTCATGGCGAGAGTTTTCATCGTGACAAGTTATTTGTCCGAAACATAATTCTGAGGAAATACTCATGCGATTATTCGCCCTCCAACGCGCATTCCATTTTTCTCCAACATTCTCTTTATCCATTTTCTTTCCTTTGATCCAAAATGTCCCTCTCCAATTTCTACTCCCATTTCCACTCATTTCCTCTTTTTTCACTCCAAATTCCCTTTCATATTCTCTGTCGACCCCTTGTTCTTTCGCTTTCAAATTGCGTAGCCTCATCTCACATTTTTTTTCGTGTGTGTGTGTATTCCATATTTCTAATCTCCCGACCTCTCACACCCACCATTCCATTTTCATCTTAATAATTCCTTAATTATTTTTCATACTCCTCTTTGTTGTAAAGAAGCGTTAATTAATTTCTTAAAGGCCCAAAAACGCCGTAATAAAATGGGGTGTTTATGGAGCAACACCAACAAGTTTTTACGTAATCTCGCACCTGGCGGGACTTTATGTTCTAATTTATTATCTCAACGCGAAAGTTTTGCCGGCTTCCCCAACAATTTTCTTTTTTTTTCTGCTTAATTTACTCGCAAATTATTTCACCGAATACTCAGCCCGAGGACGTTTGCATTCATGAATCGCTTGATTATTTTCTTTGAGGGAATCCTTAAGACGGCTCGAGTATAAAAATCCCAATATAAAACATTATTATATTATATTTTCCATCATTATGTAATATTAAATATTCATTATTCAAGTTTTAATCACCCAATGTTATATACATCTCTAAAGAATTGATTTAAAAAAATACTGCTCACCAAAAAAATTCGTGAAATAAATTCAAAAGGAAGTATCAAGTGTGTATATATATCAAGTGTAGTTGTGTATTTTAATTAATTCAAAATTCAAGCTAGCATTCAATACTTAAATTTAATTCTTGCTATTTTAATCGATTTTGTACAATAATTATTAACATCGAAAATATATTCGTGATGAACGTTCTTCCACCATCTCGTAGACGTAAAAAAAAAACTCTCACAAAACTACAAACAAAATGCTCTCCGATTCATAGTAAAAGCATTCAGCCAATAATAAAATGAGTAAATATAATTTGCAGCTCACAATCGAGCAAATATTTATCCCGAAAATCCCGCTGAATAAGTTCGCAGCACGAGATAACAAACAGCCAACACTCGATGGAATCTGAAGGCAGCTTCATCATTCCATTGAAATACTCCTCTGTTCTCGCGCTGCTCACTTTGGCCTCCACACGTCGATTCTTTCTCCAAAGCTCTTCTCAAAGCTATCAATTAATTAAACTTGCCACCACCAGGAGGCCAATAAATATTCACAGCCTCCCTTTCTCCACTCGAACCAAGTTCTCAGAGAGGGGCGCGCGAATTTTTTTTTCGCCGCTTTATTCCAATGCAAATGCTTCGATTACCAATAGAAAGCGATGCTATCTTACTCTTTTAATCGCCGTTTCTTTTTCTCTAGCCCTAACTCACCATTCATCCGGATTAAACCAATTGAAAAATCTCCTTCTCTTTCTCTCTATAGCCTCGTTTCACGTTCCGCAGACGAGTTTTACGATTTCAGTTGACCTAATTTGAATAATTTACCGGTTACTTTTTGATTACCCGTTACCGATACGGAAAATTTCGTGCTGATTGGATCTTTCTATCTTGTGCTGCTTAACACATGGCCAATTAAAAATACTTCAGAGGACCTGAGCTGTTGATTAGGATTCTTTATACACTTTCCTAGTTCCTGTATTTCTATATGTTCCTCTTTTTTACTTCTGTATTGTTATATTTATGTACTATTATATATAAAATACATACTATGACATTTAAAGTCAACAAGAGTCCTCCTTCAAAATCTATCAAATTATAGTTGGCATATATTGCTGCTTCTGGAAAATTATACGAAAGTAAAATTTGGAAATAAAAATTTGGAATAAAACTACGCATTTCTATTACTCATGAGAGACTCCTACCGGGAAATTTAAAATTAATTAATTCATTCATTCCCACAAAAATAAGTAATTTATTTACTTACTTCTTATACATATCATCATATCTTATCATATTTCTTGCGGTTAGAGTCTTATTACTTTGATAGCTATTATGTTTTTAGTTAAAGTGTCTCTATGATATACAAAGTATAAAATAGTCAGATTATAAAAAGTCGATTTCATAAAACAACATTAATGGTACTTCGAAAGGCCACAGTAAAGCGTTATTAGTAGTTATTCTCACAAATTTTTCATTTTTCCATTCAGTTATAATATTACCACGTATGAGACCACCTTTCATTTCTTTTTCACTGAAAATATAATTCCTTTGCATCGTTCCTTTAGCATCTTTGGCCAATTTTACCAAATACATACGTATGTAGAATAGTATATACCCTCAATAAACATGAAACATACCACATTTCTTATGCATCATAATAGAGAAAGCTATAGAAGATGTATTGAAAGAAGATTATTAATTTAACTAATTAATATTAAATAAAAAATAATCCTAAGATAAATAGTGAATTAAATCATGCTAAGCATAGTAATACTCAAAGGAAGTCTTCTTCAAAATTTTAATCACCGAAATTATGTACGTAATTCAAAGTACTTCCTTAATTGATGTAATTCCCTCCAAAAAGTATATACCTTAAATAACATCAACATACGCTTCGAAGAAGTGATAACAGCAGAGAAATTCACGAAGAAAGAGAACGATAGGAGAGACAAAGGGAAGAGTAGATAAGGGTTGAGAAGAGTTGAAGAAGAGACCACAGGACTCCGTGGGGCTTCGAGTGCACCCACTTAAAACATCTCTCCTTTTACCTCTTTGCCTTCTAATTCTTTCTCTTTTTTAACCCTTCGATTCAGCCTTCAACAAAAGGGCGAAAGTCATAAAAATATTCCTCCGAAAGGATTCCATCCGGTTTGATGATGGCCCTAGTAACTTATCTACTTGTATATCTTCATCAAACCAAACCTCGGCTGTCGCTTTCCACAGTCCGCCTTTCCCTTTTGATTGCTAATTTCGAGTTCACATATTACTCCAAAAGGGCAGACGAGAATTTTTCACCGGAGCTTTTTTCGATTTCGGAATTATATTCGATGAAAGCCAATCGCTCGATCGAAAATGTATTTCTGAGAACCAATTTCAGTTCCCGGTAATTAAGAAAGTTGAGAGGGGCTTAGGTCAGGGAGAGGGGTAATGCACCAATTTTTAGAAGTTAATGAGATCGGATGTTATATAATGCTAGGAATATTCATCAGCGTGCAGAATTACACTGTGAGCGAATTGCTAAGAGGTGTCTATGATAAAAAAGCAATTATTTAAGAGAATTTGACGCTTGTGAAATTTTTATTCATATGAATTTATGGGAAAGATCTTTGACGAAAGAATGAGGAATCGAGACAAATAAAAGTAATAATCGATTTATCAATCAGACTATTTTATGTTTAAAATATTAGTTTGCAATATTGTCGAAATTGAAAGTGCAAATTCGGGTCACTTCGCGGAATAATATCCGCTGCGTAGTTGCTTAACCAATAAGCGTCATGTATATTTACTTATAACTAACTACAAATTTTCAGCAGACAATGATAGTTGTCCTTTTCCATACCTGTGATCTATTCAGTACATAAATTTGGAGAATGGTAATGTATGTTGAATACAGAATAGAAAATAATCTGCGAAACTGTTTTTTAATGATCCAAAAATTCTTGCCATCTAAATAGTTATTTATGATCTCATTATATAAAGGAAATATTGTTTAACTAAGAGAAACGAAGAGATTTGGCATATTATACCTTTTTAAGATTCCTAGGGTATATTGAAATCTTAAATTTTCCTAATATATAAATTTTAGAAAAGCACTCTTCCCTAGCAACGATTGTTGAATTCCATCTACTTCTACCATAGAGACGATTGAAATCGATTATCGGGAATAGAACCGACTGAAAAACATCTCACGGCCGATGAAAAAAAAATACTAATTCAACAATTTTGAAATATCAACATCCAGTATCGATGTCTATTTTAACGACACCAATTTTTCGCACTCCATGTACTACCGTTTGGAATTTCGGGAGGAAAAATGGTCTCCATCTACCGTCCCTATCTATAACATGACCATCCATTCCTTCAATCACCTAAAAGTAAACCTCATTCTTCGCGGCGCAGTGCTATCATCGATATCTCCCTATCTACGCCGTCTCAGACGTTTGTCTGCTCGTCCGAGTCATGGGGCGAGAAAAATTTCCACGCCATGGGATACGGCAGTTACGATTCGGGGAAACGGAAGAATGCGGCAAATATCGATGCCTTTTATGGCGAAGATATAAATGGGCGGAGGAAGATTAAAGTGCAGAACGGGGTCATACGGATAAAAAGGGATTTGGTGACGAAGAATGGGCAGGAAGGATGGATTTGATGGGAGGGATATGAAATCGCGACGGCAATAAAGTATTCTTATTCGAGAAGAATATCGAATAGGCTTTTATAAATGATTTTAGTACAGTGCATCATGGCGGATACACCGCAACGATTCATCGGCAATATAATTCGTGGAAACTTCCACCCGCTGAACAAGACGATGAAAACGCATTGATCTACGGTGGAATTCATTTATGCATCTATTGATCTTTTCCCGATAATGTACCGTCAGGTGCAGATATTACCGGAACACCGCTATATAGAGAGCTCTTTTCCCGATACGAGTTTTTCACATTTCGATGATTTTATACAAGTTACGAAAAAATTCAAAGATCCATTTTTTTATATTATAATAATGGAACGGAAAATAAATAATAAATTTCTATTATTAGTAGAGTTCACCTAAAATTTGGAAATAATTTTAATAAAGAGATATTTAACGCGCTGTTTATTAAATTAACATGTGACGCTTTCTATGAAACTATAATATTTAATGCTTATCCACAGATACTTTTTAATACACGGCCTTCAGTAAAATTTAATAAATTAATCTACTTTAAAAACGCTAACTGAATCTATATTTATTTTTCATCAAACGTAATTGTTAAATGATTTGGCAGAAACACTACAGCAGAGAAAATCCTTGCAGAAATATGTTAATCACGAAATGTGAACTACAATTCATCGCATAAACTGATAATTGAGAAGGATTTTGTTATATTTTAAAGGAATAAAATAAAAATAAGCTGATATTATGGGCTAAATATAGCAGAAATTTTGGCTTGCTTTCGGTAATTTGGTATAAAATTTATTATAATATAATCTCCCTTCAGTTGATCCTATGAGAAGGGAAATGTATTTAATACATTGAAATTCACAGCCACAAACTAATATTCCAACAGCCTACGAGAAATATTCCACTACCATCCACCGAGGAACCTAAATGGGTAATATGTATGTTTTAGTTAAACCACCGCTTTAGGAGCACCGTCTCGTCCTTCCTTTATATATATAACATTTACGTGGAATATATGTGCATCCGCAAAAAAGGATCACAAAATTTTCGCGTTCGAAACACGTTGGCCTATCGATTTCAGCCTTTATTCATTATACATATACACATTGGCAAAAACATGCACGTTTATAGAGAGCCGTGTTTGCACGGTTGAAAGTGAGAGGAGCGATTGCCTCAAGGCAGTGTACATGTATGTTGTGAGGAGTATTTGAGGAGGAGAGTTAGTGAGGAATCACAAGAGTTTGTGTGTGTTGTGTGGAGTCTCTCTGGAATTCCAATCTAACCTTCGCTGCGTATATCCCGTGGGATAAGAGAGGGCTTTTCCTATCCTTTTTCTTTCCTTTTACTTTGTCTCTCTCTACACTTTTCTCCATTTTTGCTTGTCATACATGCGCTTTCATTGAATTTAATATACGCTCCTCCATACACGACGTCCCTTCCTTTCACGCATTCTCCTGATTTTTTTCTCTTAACACAGCGTTGTTTCCATGGGGATAAAAATACGCCTTTTTCCTAGACCATTCGAACGTCAAAATATTGATTTATTAGGCGAGTAACTCGTATTGAATTTTTTTGTATTATTATTCGTTGGAAATTTTATGATCGAGAAGACTTATCCTATGGACCATTATGGGATCTGAAATCTATTTTGGTTGCGGATATAGAGCAGTACCTCATGCCGTATGAATTCAATACGTTTAGCTAGGTATGAGAATGAAATAATAAAAATATGAGTAGAGCCAATTTAATTCTGTATAAGAAGGAAACATATCTAATTTTCTTCTATTTGAAGCTATATCTCAATATGGATAGTTTTGTGAATTTAAAATGATAGAAATGTGAACTATTTTATCATTCAATATAATTCTAAAATTATTGATAATAATCAAACCAAGCATATTCAGTGGTGGAAAAAGATGAAAATATGTAACGACTTGTATTCAAATAACAACTGCGAATGTCGAAATACGATTTGGATTCGATGATAGAAGTAGTGATCCTTCTTTTACTTCAATTATTCCTTAATGACAGAGGGAAATGAATCTCACGATATTTCAAAGTTTCCCGTTTATCATATCCAACTTGGATGGAATAATTTTTAAATTTCATTCAATCACTTATTTTAATCATATAATAGTAGATATAGAATTCAACTCCCAAACAAATTCAATTACAAAATAATATCCCTCAGAATCGTATTCTATAATAATAAAATTTTCCCGAGCTAAAAAAAAACTATTCGTCTAAAAATCAGACTATAAAATGAATGAATGGAATAACAAGACGGTTATACGAAACTACGGAGCAACCATCGATAATAATATATTTACAAAAATACTTTCAAATTATATGGAAATCATTCTTCTCAGAAAGTTTATCTTCGAAACATTCCCAACAATCAGTTTTAATTGAGACTAGTTCGTCCATTAAATTCATTCTTTCGGCGGATGGCCAACTTTCGGGGGAAGATTCTCTCATTTGCTTAAGGGAAACATCAACGCGGCTAAAGTTTTGCGGCTCACAATGGAATAGAGAGAGCTTCGGAATCCTCCGGTGCCGATGAATGGGAGGGACGGCGAAAAGACGGGGAAAATGGCGGATCGCGAAAAAAAAGGTATTTTTTTGCAGAGGGAGAGAGAATGGCGACCTACATGGCGTGGAATACGAATGTCTTTGAACAAAAGGAGTTATTCTTCGGAGGCCCTGCACCCGCGACCAGCGGAGAAAGGAGGCGTTGAACGAGGGGACGTGTAGTAAGTGTGGGGAAGTTCGAAGTGTGTTTCCGTGAGACGGAATATTAAGAGGCCGAGAAGACATCTGAAACGAAGTTATCATCTCGAGGCTGAAATAACCACGGCTTTCGAATGAAGCGATAGTGTTTTTGCTAATGTGAACTTGCTCGAGAAATGGCGTACATTTACATACGGAGGTCGGGGGGGAGACTACTTGTGAAGTTGTGCACTGTGAAGGGAGGAAAACCTTTTTGAGTGCTGCGGTCGCGTTGAGGTCACCAACAACACCGAATTATGCTAAATATTATGCAGCAGTGTTGTTGGCTTGAACACGGCTCAAATTTCGATTAAGTTTTAACTTTTATTTTAACCGATATATAAAATATATCATATTAGATATCGTGAATTTGAAAACTTTCCCGAGTTTTAATAAAAGATAATCTATAAATAATAATTCGCGTATCCATAGGTTATCAAATTTCAGTTCGAGGGAATATTAACACAGAAGAAATGTTTTATTTTAAAAAAGCTGCAGGTTAAAAATGGCAGATTCCATATCTGTATCAATTCAAGGGATAATTAATGCAGAAGAAAAGTTTTACTTTAAAATAGCAGCACGTATGGAATGGGAAGTTCCCTATCTTGATTAAAAGTGAAAAGGAAGTAACTTAACTAGAAGGGAAAAGTGAAAGAGAATCAACTGGATGTAGCAAAAAATTCACTTAAACCTTATAAGATTTGAAAACTGGAAAGGCATACGAAGTTCACAACAAGACCGGACTAGATAAGAGAGTCGATTTTTGTCCAAGAAATTCATCCTGAGGATTTTTCTTTTATTAAAAACGCTTGCACGTAAAAATATAAGAAATTGGTATTGTCTGGTTTAGAATTAATTTATGCTAAAGTTGAGGATGCATTATGCTGGACTGTTTTATATTTTTATGATATCAAACCATACGTTAAATATTTGTAATAATTCGCTATTTTATTTCGAGAGTATTAAACTCTTCAATGAAATACACATTTGTGAATTTTACACTTCCCTTTACAGTATTCTGAACCACTCGACCAACACTGCTATTTTTTTATCCATGCCTCCCATTCCAAAAATCGAGAGAAAAGAAAATAATACTATTTAAACATCGTATTTTCTGTAAAATATTCTCTTCTTACGTATTATTAAAAGAGTTTAACTCTCAGTATAACCTCATACAATGAATTAGGATATTGTTAGCTCCGGAAAGATCTTTTAAACAGCTTGTGAGGTTGAAAATGGAGGAAGCGATACGCTAGAATCGTAGTTGGAAAAGACAAGAGAGCTACAACATGGAAGGAGAGGAACAAGAATTGACCGTAACGGTGAGCGAAGGGTTCTCTACTGAGAAACAAGAATGCGTTCAAGAGGTAAGAGGATCCATTATCCCAAGAGAAACCTATTGAAAACGATGCTTTCAATCGAAGGAAATAGAGGAACCACGTACAATGTACTTCTATGGGGAATCTCTAGTATTACTTGATATTTATTAAAGTGATGGTATGATGAGGAAAATGTACCAAGTAAATATAAAAACTTTACTCATCCTCGTGCTCAACCTTTGAAGTAATGTTACACTAAAGTCTTCTGATATTTTAATTTATTCCTAAAATTTAGATTTTTCACGAATTTCTGGATAAATACACTGCTAATAATCAAAGTAAGCTTAATTAAAAGGATAATAGTTCTTTTTCAATAGGAAAAGATTTTTTAATAACCTCTAATTGTTATTCAAATATTCACACGGCTACATTATCAGATAAAACTTGCCAAACAGAGATAACCCGATTTTGACGATATAAAACAATGGAATAAATATTTTACTATTAAAACTCACGGATAAAAAATTGTTTCATATCAGCTGGAAAGAATTTTAACAAAAAAAACTGTTAAAGCTACAGCACGGTGACTACAACAGATTAGTATCGTTGGAGATTATATCTGTGCGCTTTCAACTAAAGAAATTGACAGTTTTTGGATTACTTGAACCCCTTCCAGCAGCAGTTGTTGATGACAAGAGAGCAATGCCAGCGACATAGTAGTACCATATAGATACCTGGCGTGAAAGCGCCCTAAATTTATGTGACTTGCAGTACAAGAACGCAATTCACGAGACAGAAACACAGGAGAAGCATTCTGTGTTGGTCCATGTTAACAGGGACACATATCGTGAAAGGATATTGAAACAGTAATTAAAGTAATTTGTGAATCGAATTTACAATATCCAAATGTAAACGAATAGATATACATATTTTCGAGACGGATTCTTCAATGTATATTTGGTAGAACTGCATATAATTTAATTGCAATTTTTATACATTTATATGACAACCCCTTTTCATGAAATTATTTATTATTTATAGATTATTACCTCTTAACTTTATATATTTTTCTGCGGAAAGTAAGGAGATCTATTTATTAATTTACTCAGATAGCAATGGGTCATTTTTAATGAAATTTAAAGCTAAGGAAACATCTATTTATAAACAGATTATTATTCTATCACAGCCTCAATAAGTATCATCTTTTGATGGAATTTTATCTCATTTGTTTCATTTATCGGATTTAAAGTAGATAAAATTTTGAAAATTAGTTGATAAATCATAATACATCAAAACGTGATTATGATAGAGGAAAATATCAAAATTTCGTTTGATTGGATGAAAAAAATATGAAAATGATGATAAAACAGAAATCTTGATCATTTTAGCCTCAATTTTTTCTTTATATTAACGGAGAAGATATTCTTTTAAAGTCTTTCATCATTTGAAAGTAATTAGCCGTTTTATGAATCCAGAGCGCAGTCGATTTTGTCGTTGAAACTTGATCAATTTCATTTAAAAGAATGAGAATAGCTGTCATAAAAATGATCAAGACACAAATTTATTTATCATTACGGAACGAGAGGAAAATATCCTTTTAAGTGAAACATTTCAAATTCCATCTCTGGGCAATAAGAAAACTGCTCACGTCCCACTCGAGAGAGAATAGAAACAACATTAAGTCCAATTTATTTTCACTTTGCTTAAAACAGACTCTGCCCGTCCTCCCTCGTCGATTTTTACTTTTTATCGCCTTGCAGAGAACGTAAATTTCCCTTCAAATCTGACATCCAATTTATTTCTCATTAATGCCCTCCGCTGTACTGCATATCCGAGCGCGACATTCTTACTCTCTCATTCGGGCGATATATCAAAAGGCGGAACAATTTAAGGAAAGCGGATTCTCTTTTTCCCCGCATTTGTCTTCCTGCTCACCTCGCCAAACGAGGGCGAAAACATCGGTTTACCTGTCGCTATGGAGATTTTTATTCACTTCGCACGCACATCTTCCAATCTATCCGTTTCAATGCACGGTCAATACCTTCCTTTTCTTCCCCTTTCATTGTCGTCTTCCCTCTTCAACCCTTTCGAAAAGAACCGCTCTACCATTCTTCCATAACCGATTCCGTAGCTATTGCGACACCCTACTCCGTCTCCCGCAATTTGCGTCAATCAATCAACTCCAATCCTCCAAAGTGGATTACCGTGGAAATGAAATTTACATAGAGACGAATGAATAGGTTTCGGGAGAGGCAGTCGGATTGGAAGGAGTGGGTTTCTGGGGAACAAAAGAAGGGAGCGGTTAAGAGATAATTATTGTATTCATAAGATGGCGTCGGGTCGAGACGTGGAAGGAGAGAGGGGTGGGGGTGGGAACGTCTAGTTTAATTGCGGAGGAGGAAAATAGTTTGTGAAAACTGCTGGCGGAGCTGAGGAAATGTGGCCCTAGCGAGAGTGGAATTGAAATGTTGAGATTGTCGTATAAGATGTAAAATTGAGATGCGAGAAGGTGCAAAATGGAGAACCGCAAAGATTTTTGTATACCTTTTTAAAGTGATAATAATGTATCCCGGTTAAAATAGAATTAGTGGGACGAATATTTCTTTTCTTTTGACACATTCTAAGTCATAAACTGCTAAAGTTCATTCCGCACATGGCAATTCTAAAGGTTTAGCTTGTTACTAAGAGACTTTATTGTTAATAAAATAGTTTACATATCTGTATTACATTCAAAATCTAATGTAACTAATGTTAATACACACAGTTCAGGAAATTGAAATAGTTTCGGAAAAAGCACACTTTTCTGAAACAATTATAGTTGTATTTTTAAACTTACTACTACTACTACTTACTAAACTACTTGACTACTTCACTTACCAACTGTCCGGAGTTGCCAATGTTCAAATAAATTTCAACAAGGTTTGATTTAAATTAATAAAAATAAGAAGTATCAACGAAATATATACATACTCTCCCCTTGTTTATGTCCAAATTTTATATGTATGCTCAATATTAAATGATAATTTAATACTATGCAACTATCAAAAAGGTATTAATTTTAAAATTTTAATACATGAACTAAAAATGGATCATAAGTTTCAAATGATGAAACATATGTTTACAGAGGGAGTGAAATAAAGAAAGATTGTGAAGGAAACTTACAATTTATAGATAAAATAAGGAAGGTATCGTGTTGAAAAGACTATTTCAAGAACAACCAAAGAACCGAGATATCTGACAGAGATAGTATTCCGAGTTATATAAAAGAAAAATTCTGTCGAGAAAACACTTTTAATGAAAGCAGGACATCAGAGGAAATGCGGCCGAGCGAAGGAAATTGAACGGACGTCTTGAGAAACGGTTTATTTGTAGCCTTCGACTGCTTCAACGATTCGAAGACACTAACGGTGAAATATCGCAGCGTACGTGAGACGGAACCAATTGCCAGTTCAAATCGCGTGAAAGATTCTGCGTGGGAAGATAGTAACGGGAAACGCTTAAAAGCGCCTTTTTTCCGAAAGAGTAGATTTATGTGGTTACTCAATTAAACTTGCGAACACACACACACACACAAATGTGACTAAAATAATCTAATCCACATAATCTAATTACTAAAACAATGATAAATTTAATTGGATTAGGAAATTAAGCCTTAACTACTCTGGAACAATTAAGAGGGGTGTATTCTAGTAAATCTCAATTAAGGGGACAATGTTCTCATTTCAATTGAGATTAATTAGTAGAAATAATCTTTGTATAAACTCGGTGAAAATTCATAGTAGCATTGTTCATAATTTAGTATTATTGTAGGCAAACTATAGAAATAAAATCTGAACTCATTTCTCGTATAACTAATTTAAACTTCATGAAATAAGACTTAACGTTTATAGGATTTATTTATATTACCTGGATGTAATTTCAACGGGTTGCATTAGTATTTGCGTTATAAAGTGATTCAAAATTAATTTTTAAAAATTGTGCGAAAATTGAATACGTAAACTATAGTGAAACTATATGCAAAATGTTTAAAATTTGGAAGTTTACGTGCAAATGTGAAATTTTGAGATAACTTTTGAGATACACGGCTAAATAAACATTCGCTATTTTAGTGCTTCATAACGCAACAGAAATGTAGATACATACAGAAAGTTAGTCAGTTAGAAATATGTTCAATGAATCCAGGGAAACTCAAACAAATGATACACTATAAACGTGGATACATTTCCAATGTTTTTGAAATTATGACAGGATTTACAGTAGAGAAACTCGACGGTTTGAATAATTGAATGCATATGTCTCTATAATGATCGAAGCACGTGTAAGGCTGCTACGGAGGACTAGCCGTATTGTATTAACGATAGTAAAACAAGAGCGCTTTGCCTCCGAAATGAGCGATGAGTAGGCTTCCCTAATGCCATTCGGGAATATCATGGGAAACCATATCGATACGAACACGAAATAAAAAAAATCCGAACCCATACTTGTAATGGAGTCGGCTTATGGTGGTAACGTACGAAATTTTCGGAAACGAGACAAACGATTGTGCCATGAAAAAGACCATAAACCATCCGGAGGGGGAAAACTTTTACACGTCGACTATTGGCTAGTTTCAACAGGTATACATCGTGGAGAGAGGATGGAAAGAGGCCGAAACTTCAATTTCGGGATGCTATTTCGGGACGAGATGGGGCCGTGAAAGGCTAAAGGTGAAGAGGAAAGAAATAGGGGGGACACAGAATGATTCGAATATGTAAGGATGAGAATGCAATCGGCACCCCTTTCAAAAAAAAGGGGGAAAAGGATTCATACGTGTGTTGGAAGGGGTGTGTGTGTGCGTGCATGTTCGCGGGGAGTGCCAGGTGATTCCTCAAGGCTTTTCATCGCAATTGGATATTCTTCCAATTTCGTTACGGGACTCTTTCTTCTCCACCTTTTGAGAAATCCTACGCGTCGCCATTTCTTTTCTCCCGGAACAACCTTCGCGACTCGGAAACGTCAATCTGAACTCTTTTTTTTTCTCCTTATATATCACTCCATTCGATGCTTTTCATAGGTTTCGCGTCTTTCAATATCTTCCGCATCAACTTAAAACGAGCGGATGGATTTGCTTATTTTTAGATTGGATACTTTTCGGGGCATAAACAAGCACCGAAATAAGCGATGCGCGATTTCCAAAAAAGTCGCTGGGGCGCGAAAAAATGTTATTCACGCCATGGAGATGCGAGGGGACATATATTGCGATTTTTCCCACGTTGCCGAACTGTAATATATTCTTCTCCTCCTCTACACGCCATTTGTGGGGGGGAGAGCGCGATGGAGATGGGCTTGTAAACCAATAGGTGCAGTTGTTCGATCTTTCGCATAGTTCGTCGCAACTGGAATTGGATTACTTTTTGTTTTTGAGAGTCGAACGAGATCAAGATTGCATTTGAAGCGGATGCTCCGAACGCGAAATAGAGATTCGAGAAATTCTGAAATGTTGATGAAGCGAAGATCCAAGCATGTGTACATATACATCGGAAGATATGAATCGTTAGCGTTCGTCGATTGTATTGACATTAATTTAAGTGCGGCATAAATTGATCCTTCTGAAGCTTCTGATTGATTCACAGATTATATTGTCGCGTGCATCGCTTCATTATCGATGCTATGTGTATTATATTACATTGTGGTCTCTAAGCGTGATTCAGACCACGAACTAGTTGAATCCTTCGTCTGTCAGTCTATTGCTATCTTGAATCATAGAAATTATGGATATAGGCTGAAAGGCAGTTTAAGGAATATTTTCTACTCATCTTATTGGGGATATATTTTATACTCATCTTCTTGGGGATAAGGTATAAACGAGAGTACCATACACACTTTATCCACGCAAACATTTTCATCGCTTAAAGTGATGCAATAAGAAATAAATATTAATTTTTCAATCGTGAGCTTTAAATTTTCATATACAAGAATAACATGAGGATTAATAATAAAATATAAACTAGGGAAATTGGGCATGAAAAAGGATCAAGACTTGAAACCCAATCTTCCAATTTCTGGTCAGTTGCTCTAACCAGTTGTATTTTCAGTCCAAAAAATTCAGTTTCCTTGTTTAGGAATGAATTATATATACCAATAAACCATAAATTAAATGTGTTTTTGTTTGTTTTATGGCAAAAACATAATTTTTCCGTAACTTACGGCAATAATTATTTAAATACGTGAGAAATTTCTCCTTATAATAGTACATCTCACACACTGGGTCTTAGACATATCCCAACTAAAATTTGCCTAAGTATCCAAAAATTTAGAAGTAATTTTAGCAATGTTAATCCGTCTCTAGCTCAATAAAATACTATTGCAATTCATTTCGACAACTTTCAAAACGAAATAATACAAGGATGAACCGATTAAAGCGTAAACTAAGAAAAAATAAAAGGGTCGAGGATTTAAATCACTCTTAAAAAAAACCCTTCCTAAACGTAAAAGCTACAAAGTAAAGGTTCCGTTTAACATTTAATGGAAACAACCTCTAACTCGGGGAGAAGAGAAGCAATTTCATCTTGAGCTTTTCGTCTGCTTACTAAGGAAGTAGCGTTCATATTAAGGCGAATGAGCTCTTAGACTTTCCCGTGTAGTATCGCACCGCCGAGCGAAAACGTTTCTGCCGAAAATTCGAATCATAAGCTCGACGAACTAATTTTCGGAGATCTCTCTCGGAAAAAGAGAGAAAAACAACGAGTATAAAATTAATTCCGAGTTGACAAAAGGCATCGGAACAATCGCGGGGATATATATAGAGGCAAAGAGTGCGATGAAGACAAAGAGGAAATGAATACGAGCGGAGGATGGATTCGGGATAAATTTGCGAACGAAGAAAGGGACAAAAATTGTGAAAGGAAATTGGTAAAGGAAGAGGGAGGGGCAGCCGGAGTGGGGAGAAGTATCGCACGGTATGAGTTTTCCGCTGTCATGGACAGCGACGCCCCAACTTGATCGATGGCGTATCGGTGTTCCTCCCTCTTCTATGCCGCCCTTTTTCGTAACACTCCCTCGACCGGTTTATACCGCTCTTTCGTAAATATTCCGGCTCTTTGCATTTCAGAATTTCCCCCCCCCCTCTCCGTCCATTAAGCGTTTCTCCACATATATAAACTCAACTCTTAAAAAAAACTTTTTCCGTCGAAAACTCCTTCTTCCGCTGGACTCGCGCGTGTTTATCGATGCCGCTCTTCGGTAAGTTCGGCATATGAAATGTAAATAGGTGATTATATAAGATACGCCGTCGGAATGAAGGAAGTTTCTGTTTAACCAGGAAGTCAAACAAAAATTTGCTAATGGAAATTAAAGTTTGATCAATGTTCGGCGAGAATGTGGCATTTGGAATCCGAAATACTTTCAATCTACCGAGCGATTGAAGCTGTGGTTTCTACACCACGCTCGCGATGTTTGAACTGTTCCGAGATCCAATACTGGATTACTCTCCACGGTTCGCAGAGAGTGTGCCTTCCTCCAAAGTTGCAAATAAATAATGAGGTTTCCTTAAATGTCTTCCCAAACTCAAATCTCCGAGTAATTTTTTTCCTCGTGGCTGTAAAAAAAACTCCTTTCCGTAGCGACTCAAGGAAGAGACACCCATCCGTTTAAATATTTTAACATTAAACAAACTCGAAACGAACGAGATGTAACGAGAGTTTTAATTCTCTATCGGACGACGACGACTATTTACGCTTTATGAAATCCAAAAGGGAAAATAATCCTATAAAATTCATAGCTAGTATAAACGTTGTAGCATTATCCTGTGGATAGAAGATGGGTTGTGACGGATATAGAATCGCGCAGAGCTGTGTAAATAGAAGAGGCCCTTTAAAGCTTGCTTACTGTACCGGCTCTAAGCCGGATCGTTTTTGTTTTTATACACTAGCAAGCGCGTAAAAAAAAAAAACTTCACGTACATTTCCTCCATTTCCACGAAGCGGACCCCCTGATTCGATACTATATTTGAGTACGAGGAAATCCAACGACGAGCAGAAAGTATAAAAAAATAAGTATCTCGGTAAACTATAAATTAAAGCTGTGCTGAAACTTTTTTTAAGACTCCTGGACCAATACGGCAGTCCCCCTTTAACGACCATACGAGATCTCCTAGAACCTCCAAACGCAAACCTTACAGATAAACATGAAAAGGTTACGATGGGTTTATCGAGAACATCACCGACACCTGTACCTACGCTTTTTCATTCTCTCAATTCATTCATACGGCTTCTTCCTAGAAATGGCTGTCAGAAATGGTCTACGGTGCAAAAACTGAAGAGAGGAAAGATCCCTCTCTACCCATCCATCTCCCACACATGCACCGTTGTTTTCGGACCCCTGTGTAGCGCGTGCCTTCTTCCTCCAGACTCCACCCCTCGTGGGGGGGGGGGCGCGGAGGGAGCGCCGAAGGGGAGGACACCTCCATCGACCCGAATGGACTCGCCCGGAACTTCCCGGAGGACTCCGGTAGCGCACCCCACCTCCCATCCTCCGTCAACACCGCGCGATGGCGGTAGAGTCAACATTATTTGCCAGGAGGGACCTCGTAGGTCCTCGTGCGTCCTCTCTCTTGGGGGGGCCGCCATCGTGTTCAACGCCGCGTGGGGCGCGGCACTCCCATTAAACTCACCCGAGTGCATCCGTGCTTCTTCGGGGCCTTTTTCCCTCAGACCTTCCATGAAGTTGCGCTCTTGTGGTATCGCATCTCACCTCTCTAATCCCACACCCGACCTCTATAATCCTTTCTCCTACCCCTTTTACTTCTAACGCACTCCCAGTTTCCATCATCGTGGCCTATAATCCCATGCCTTCCTCTGATGCAAAACTTACGCCGAAGCCAGGAGCTTGTTAAGTATATTATGAGGGGAGCATAGGAGACCTCTTCAGCATCTCCGAGTTCATAGACTGATATTCGGAGAGAGGGAGGGAGATTATTCAAAGGCTACCCTTACGTGGAAAGAATATATATATATTGAGAATGTGGAGTTTTCTTTTACCGAATTTCTTATTGTTTCTCGTCGAGATTTGTCAAGATGATCTAATTGATTTGATAGGATCTCGGAGGAGTGACTGTTTTCTCTTCGAGACTTCGAGAAAAATTAAGTTTAAAACTCGATGATGATACTCGAAAAATAAAGGTACGGACGGTATATTTTTCCGAGAGAGTAAACACAGTGAGTGACTAGCACTTTTAGCTCCGTTTTGGGAGGATATATATTACATGTACTCGTTCACGAGTACAAATATTAACCTTCACATACTTGAGTCATGCTATTGTGTACTTGAAATAGAATTTTATCATTTTTATTTTGTAACATGAACGGAAGTATTTTCACGTATTACTCTGAGTTTTAAATATATGAAACTTCTTAAAAACTACATTAAAGTTTCAAGAATATATATAATTTCAAATTTATCTTCAAATTACAAAAGAAAAGTGAAAAATAAAACAAAATTTTAACTCCTCCAAAGTATATATATTATTAAAATGATATCTTGTTCTAGCAGTAAAGAAGAAAGATATAAACGTAGGGTATGCATTCTTTCTAAATGATACGCTCAAATTAACAATTCTATACGTAAGAAAAGTGCAAAATGAATGAAAAGTTGTGCATATCTTTAAACCTTTGACCGTATAAAAATACCCCCAAAATTAGTGACGTTTTTCTAGTCTCTTCATAAAAATCCGAATTACTCGATTGAGAAAGTACTCGAATAAATTTCCCGAGCGTCATCGCATAAATAAAAAAATTAGAAAGCATTGCGAGGGACAGAAAAAAGGAAACAAGAAAGAAAACGTACAAGAATAAGAGGATAACGAACTAGAATATTAATAGCATGATATGAGAAAGAAAGAAAGGAGGCACATAACACGGAAAACAGGGAAAAAAAGAAGAATAACAACATGGAAGGGAATACACATCCTCGGTAATAACCTAAGGCGGCAGAAAAAAGAAAATCGGTGAAGAACAAAAGACGTCGTAATAGGAATATTAAGAGATGCCGTTTCCCTATTTGCAGACCGAAGACTTGTTATCTCCGAATTCATAACTTCCGCAGCCGCGCACCATCCCTCCCATATTTATCTTTTTCCCTCTCCGTCATCCATCTCTGTCTCTCTTTGCTTTCTGCAGAAGCTCTTGGAGGGGCGCGTACGCTACCCACATCGCAAACGGGCGAGCATTGGTTTCGAAGCCTCTGGAAATGATTCCCTCTAAAAAACCACGTTCTCTGGACCCGAAGCACGTTCGGGCAGGAATCACACACCCACACACGTTCCCTTGCGAAGGATTTCTGCCCTCCTTTATCCCTCCTCCTCCACTTAACCCATAACGCGACCTTCCTTCAACAAATGCGCGCATGCAACGCCGCAGACTCCCGCCAAAGGATCTACGGCGCACTTGTCAACGCAGAGAGAAAAAAGCGATTTCGGAGGAAAAGTCGCCGGAATTATTCCGGGTGATAGATGAGAGTTGATGGCGAAGCGGAGGGAATGACAAATAGGAAAAAAATAGGAAGGGAAAAAGATGATGGAGTCGTCGTCGTAGCCAGAATCATGAGCGAATAAATACAAACTAGGATATTCGGAAAAAGAGAGAGATGTCGAGGAAAAATACACGGCTCCCCGGGAAGAGGAGTTTTCGAAACATACAAGGCACTTTTATTCGGAGGAACAAGTGAGTGCGGAGAAGGTAAGCCCCAGGACGAAAGAGGGGAAACAACATGGCCAAAGCGATGTTTCTGGTGTATGTCAGAGAGCAATTTTCTCATTACTTGAGGGGGTTGAAAAAGCGGCTTTGTGGAGGGAGTGTGTGTGCAGAACAGGTGTCAGCGAACGTTCCATGCGAATTCTGGAAGAAGGGGTCAACTACGACTCCAGTTGCATTCGCAATGGGTTAAATGCGAGGCTAGAGAGAGGGGATGACTAGGATGTGAAGTGAAGTTAGAATTGTATTATATTTCCTTCATTTTTCCATTTGGAGTACTAGAAATATATGCTGATGATCAACTGAAATTGGGGCGTGGGTCTTCTTTGAACCAATTGTAATAAGTTTACGTAGGATTCATTTCAATCCATGAATGGAGAACCTTATTAAAAAGAATCAATTTTTGAATTGAAGTCAATAAAGACGTGTAGCATAAATCTTCAAACTTAAAAATGTATATATTGAACTTTAACCAAATAAATAGTGTTTTTTAGATTCATCATTGAATAATGCAGATATTAGAGTACGATAAAATATGGTTTCTTCTAAAAATCAGGTCAAATAATACTCTTAAATATTAATAAATACTTCTCCTATGAAAGGATACTTCCTATTTTAATGAGAAGATGAAAATGTGTATTAAGTTTTAACTTTTAACAGAGAAATCTTTTACTATCCTATTACAATCACATTAATAAACTTCCACTATTGTTTCTTTTGAATCTTAAAAAGGACTTTGATTAATCTCCTATTAAATATCTTCAAATTTAAGATAAAGTTCTCTTTTCAATCATAATTTCTTGTACTATTGCGTACTCGACGATTCAATTAAAAGTTACTATCCATTCTAAAAGTTATTAAAACTCCTCAAAATCTTAGAGGCACAAAAGACAAAACTATTTCAAGATTTCCGAGGTACTAATAGACAAACATAAAAATAATCAAGGCTTCTTGATGAAATAAAGAACGAATTCTCTAAAAATAGTGAAAGAGCGGGCATGAATATAGATGGAATTAAAGAAAAAAAATACATTTTCGAGCGATACCTACGTAAGAAACGAATCTCATTCTTGCGAACTTAATAAGCTTATCAGATAATGAATGCTCGGAGAGGTTTAAATTCCACTCGTGTTCCTTTTTTCCTCGTACACATAAATTCTTGGAAAAAATCGACGACGCTGTAAAGTATCCGGTACGATAATTAGTTCCGCCACGTTAAACATTTGATTCGGTGTACGCTTCGGGGATAGCGATTTCAAAGGGAAATTAGAACAGGGAAGAGAGCATGAATGGTAATTGATTGATAAGATTAGCTCCTTATTTCGAATGATGAATGGGTCCACAAAGAGAAGGAAAAAGGGAACGTCTTCATAAATTGAGAGATGGGAAAGAATACAGGTGAGTGAGGCTGTTAATGTTAGATGAAATGGAAACTTTTTTGGTGTAAAAACCAAGGCGATGAGAGTGGGAAATTAGTTCTTCCAATAAGAGGATTTCAATTCTGAATGAAAATGAATGGGAAATGACAGTTCGATAGGGAGAGAGCACTTCCAAAATCAATGGAACTATTTTATGAGCTGAGTTATTGGAGATTTTATGATACGTCTCTCAACCACCTGAGCAATACTGATTTTTGAAATTTTTATAGGACGAATTGATTAATTATAGTTCATAAAATCGTTTCCATGGACAGTTACAGATGTTGCTATACATTATAACATATTATAAGAAATGCAAACGATGTTAATATATACTATAAAATGTTACATGATATAACATATAAATAAATTGAAATATAAACACCACTCTTATATTTAACCGCTACGGACGAACACAAATACATCCCATCCTAGACCAAATAATTTTCCTATCCGCAAGGACTCGAACCTGGGACCTTGGGACTATGTTCGCAAGCACTAAATGCGCTAGGCACTTGGCAACCGGCGGTTATATATGTTAGATGATATTAGTGTGTATTGTAACACGATAATAGAAGAAGTATACTTTTATTTTGTATAAGTAACAGCTACTATATTGAGGCACACCCAGTTGTTAATGAGCCTAACCATGACATTCAGTTAATTTACGTATACTAATATGTATATATCAGAATACTCTGTTATTAATTCAACTATCATACTTCTTTGGTACTTCCCATATGAATTTCATCCCAAAGAGGGAGCGTAATTACGTTTAATTCGAGCGAATTTAACGCTATGATAAGAACGAGCTTACTCGGCTCTTTTTCTACGCATAACGAGGGGTCATACAAGAGGGTGATTAGTGTCTGTGATTAAGCATCGATTGCCATCCGGTGGTCGATAAGTTGAGTTACCCGAACGCTCGATTTGTGCATCCCTCGTTAGCCGAGTACTCTGTTTGCATCGATCTAGTTTGGTCTAAAGGCCATTATCGCTAATGCCTTCCACTTGAACTCAAACAATCTAACGATGCCGTCTCCACTGCCTAAAATGCGTTAATCTTCAAATCGTCACCTCCGTTTCCTTTATGCAACTGAGAATTACGATTCCCTAAAGTACGATTTATAATTGCACTTTGCCGGGGCTTATGAGATCGAGAAATCGACCAGTATGGTGTATGAGGCTGCTCCGAATGCATTTCGAGTAATATCGAAACATTAGCTTGTTCACGATCGCTTTTAATCTCCCTAATATACGTACGAAGATAAGTGCGATTTCTGGATTAGCAAGGAGGCTGATTGTATATCTGCGAATGGACCAACATTAGAAGTTAATTGTTTTGCGTTAGTGAAATGTAATTCCACCTTATTAGCGAGAGAAATGAAAGGATAGAGATGCAATGAATATCTATCAAAACTCCTTCTTTCATAATATTTGGCGAATGACAGATATTATGCTCACGTCTAATATTCCTTACTGCAGCTGCTATTTATCTAATTAATTTCTATGCATATTTTAGGAGTTACAGTAAATTACTTAATATAAAATATATTTGATTCTCTTCATTATATTCCCAAGCTATCTTGAAGAAATAACACGACAATATTTAAAATACATAACATTTAAATAGAATACTAAATGGATATAGAATTATTCGACGTTAAACATACGTAAGATGTTCTTACACCCATAACAATGTGTGAGGGTTGCTATGCGATGGTGTTGTAGTGACGTAAAGTATTTCACGGACACATACGTTATAAGAGATTCGACAGGATGCCTCAGAAGGCGATGAATAAGGAGTCGTAATGGCATAGGAAATGGAAAAGGGGTGAGCGAGGATGTTGTACGAATTAAATGAGAGAAAAAAGATGGGGAAATGGCGGCTGGAGTGGAATGACCAGATAGGGATGAGGATTTTGAAGGATTGGTTTTGGGGGAAAAGAGAAATGCCGGAGAAGCGTGGAAAAGGAAGAGGATTTGGAGACGTGCCTTTTTAACTGTTGGATGAACAGCTGAGCAAGGATGGAACAATGAAAGGAAGGCTGAATGGCTCAGATAATTTCGGAGATTCCGTGTAAAACGGTGGGATTGAAAATGGCTCCGTGGATCCTTGTGCAGTGTAAACAAGAGCTTATCTGAGAAAGTAGAGCTCGTCTTGCAAAAACACTCCGCGGAGATGTCTATCAGCAACTCTGGACCATTATTACTCCTAGGGAACGACTTTTACGGTTATTTCTCCGAATCCGTGGAGATGCCATGGAAACTGAATTTTTTATCCGGAAGAAAAAGTTTAGGACGCAGCATTTCGTTCCGTCAATAACCCGACTTTTCTCTCATCCGATTTCCACAAAGTCTTGCTCTCTGCAAACCTCATTTCAACCTCCTTCTTCTGCATCCTCCTCCTCTGTTTGTAATCCGCGCAAGGATTAATAAACAACGTGCGTGCACCCTGGCGGCGTGCGCCTAAAATCACACCGAGGCCGTTACAAGAGGCGTTCTGTGTAAAGCCCCTTCCTTCTCCCGTCCGCCAACAAATCCTTTTAATCATTCACCCATTCAGATAATTCCCGGCTTTCCGAACTAAAACAGTCTTATCTGTATTCAGCGAACAAAGCGCCTCCTCATTCGCGGTATGTGAGCAAACATGTTGATTATACGGCGCGATTTGTATCGGTAATTCTAGCCATTCTTGGCGCGAACAATATTCTAATTGTTTATGGAGTAGATGATTCGGCATTTCCGGGAGCCCCGAATGAATAATTGGAATTAGATTAGAATCCTATAGCGATCCAATGGAACGGAGTGAGGAATTGGATTGCAGAGAGATACAGAAAAGCAATTTTATAGGTGGAAATTATAGCGGATGAGCCGATGCCATTGTGTTCGTTAATTACGGTACATTAAGGAAGAAAACATTGTGCGCATTTAGAATGTACTGTTTTATTGTAACTTTATTAAATTGGTAAGAAAACAATGCAATTTATTCAGTAACTAAATAGACTCTATTGTCAATTAAATAAGCGTTAATCCGACGCGAGCCGACAAACAATGCACGCCATCTATCATAATTAATCGTGGTACATTGTTACTAATTCATATTAAGGAATTATTGATTACGTAATAATTTTTGCTCGTAATTAATTTGGATTTAACTGTGTTTAGATAGATTTACGATTCCTTAAATGATACCATCGTGAATATATAACGAAACCCCAGAAGGAATTATTGATACTCAATAACCGTATATTATTATTAAGCAACGCCATTTTCTTCCTCGTGCGGTTCAGAACTGATGGCTCAAGAATTGATGGCCCACCAATCATTTATTTCTGTCGAGAGAATTACGCCTTCCGGGCTGACAAGTACTTTTCCTCGCGTGAAAAAATCAAAACAGGAAATGACGACGGAGAAGAGGGAGAAAGCAACGACAGGTGACTTAACTGGGAGACACTTCCCGAGAAATGGCACTTCCTGTGCTGATTGGAATCGATGTTTGCGGGCGGTGATATATAAGGGAACTCGAGTGGGATGGAAAATTCATTTATATACGTACGACACACAAAAAGAATCGACGTCTTGGAAAAATTGAGAGATGATTCGATTGCGAAATCTGTATGATACAACGAAGTAGAAGGAGAATCATTTGTCAGGAAGGAATAAGAAAAAGAAAGAGATTTACAATTACGATATTATTATACGTAACCATCACGACCAAGCTGTAAGATTCTAAACTATTTTTTAATAATTAAATAATTAAATATCAAGTGATTGCTGCTATTGTTGGATTAATGAAACGTTCCTTGTCATTGTGACATATGTTCATTTTTATAAGATATATATTCCTGTAATTGTATAAACAGTTTTGACTGTGCTTGCAGAGTTCTTAAGCGGATTCAATTGAAATAAAAATGGAACGAAGAGTCGAATTCAGGAACTAGAATAATGACAACAATAATTTATCTTTAAACTGCGCAAAATTCTTATACACTTCAACACTTGGAAACACGTACTTATGATATGGTCTTATGTAATTCCAATGACTGAAAGAACCATTGTTCTCCCGGAAACATTGGCCCTTCGAAGGCGGGATTCCGGCGCTATTTTTCAACGCGGAGGAGAAAATAATTCGGAAATTATACTCATATAAGAGAGTTGATGATTGAATTTTGGAAGGAAGAAGAAGAAGAGGGTATTCAGTGGATTTGGTGACGCACGACTACTACCAAGGAAATGGAAAATAAGCTTCAATTTGAGTTGGCGAAAAAAAAACTCCATGAGAGAGAGATCCGTAGAATTCGAAAACGGGAAGTATCCGCGATCTACACGATTCCAGCGAAGCTCATATCCTCTTCATTCAAATCTCTCATTTTCACTCATTCGATTCTCCTTCATTCTCCTAACATCCATTCATTCCTCGAAAACTCTTCTTCCACCTCTTAGATCTCTTCGGAGTGCTGCGCCAAAGTTGTAAACAGCTTCTAAGGACGTCAGACAAACACGCTACGGAGAGAAAGAAACCTCTCCTCTCTCTTATCGTTCGTACGTCACATCAAAAGACATACAATGCCCTCTACAGTCACTCGCTGTGACTACGAAGGCCCATGGGAGAAGTCTCTTTTCTCAGCCTCTCAAACTCTTCTTCCCTCCGTAAAAAACCCATCTCCTTCATATGGGTCGATGAAAAGATGTCCAAGTATACATTTGCTCAGGTGGTCATTGGAGGCTCTTGGACGAGGATCTAAATGAAAAGAGGGTGCTTCGTACACCGAATGACTCGGTACCCTGTTCCATAGTTAAATTTTAGACAGATTTTCATGTAAGACGCGATAGAAATGTGCAAAATTATCAAAATATACAATTTATAAAGGCCAAATAAATTACGGGTCACAGACACGCGTGAAAAATAGGCAGCTACTGCAAAAAAATCAATGCAATCTATAGATTTATGAATAATAATATACTTGGAAAAGATACTTCTTAAAAAATATTTTAGATTTATAAAGTATGCATTCGTACATTATCAGTATGTATCAAATGCATGTAATATGGGTATACAATCTACATAGATCCTTATCGAAAAACAAAACAATATTGTCCTATTTAGTTTACATGTATAACGAATCAGAACACCTATTTTTCATGATCTTGTATTGTTCTTAAATTGCTTTTATAGCTTTTTCATAAGGTGCTTTTAAGGTATACCTAAATTTGAGAATAGCGGAAGTAAATTTAAAATGAATCGTTTCCATGGCGATGCGGGCTGATAAGTGATTACTTTGGAAGTTAAGAGATTCAAAAAAAAAATTTCTGACTAAAGTGGTAAACGCTCACCGAAAAGTTTCTAAATCGACTAAAACTTTGTTTTAATTCCTGTAACTCGTGCTATATCTGGGAATTGATGAGGAAAAACGGTAAGTATATAAAAAGATCCCAAAAATAATTCCCTTAAATTCTTTCAGCACGATGTATAAAAAAAATTACTCAAATAGCGTAAACTTAAGGAAGAGACGAAATCTTCCAGGAATTTCTCTTTGCATAAAAGTAAAGGAAAACACTGTAATCAAATTTTCTACGAGGAAACCGAGCTCCGAAAATTTTTTAAAATTGGTTCTCCCGAAGTTGATAAATTATGGTATTCAGTTTCCTTCCGGAAAAATTTTTTGATTCCCAGCGTGCAATTTCGCGCGGAAAGAAATCCGTAATAGAAAGTAATTAAGCCTTAGGGTTAATTCTTCACTTCCGAAGTATTTCTAGAGGGAGAGGAAGTTGTAGCGAACGTAGGAAATCGACCTTCCTATGGATTACTCTTCTCACGGGTGTACGTATTACGAGGGAAATGATTGTTTGCCACTTCTGTTAAAGTAATATTGTCCGCTAATCGCAAAGCGGAGATGTACGTGGTTTGCCGGCACTTTGCCATTCCTCCCTTCCCACACATCTCCTCCAAAATTAACGATCCGCTCTTCCGATAGATGTTTCGAGCGAACACTTGCTCCCGGAAATTCGGCGGATTGGGCGAATAATTGCTATCGACTGAGAAAGGGAAATGACAAGCATCGGTTCGAGCTCAAGGAGCATCGTTTCCAAAGCACAAAGGTAGAAATATTGATTGTGTTGTGTGTGTTTATTTGCGTCGACCGTGATCAAAAAGTAGATCCTTTTGATCGTTTTTTTCTTTTCGGCAAAAAAGGATCGTTTGGGAAATAACGAGCACGTCGGAAACAAATGCGGAAAAATTTTACTTCGTTTCGCGCGCCCTCGCCGGTTGTTAACAGGAATGAGAATTTTTGGATAAAGATTCGTTCCGTTGTGAGGACAAAAAGGGGACGACATTTGTTTCCGCTATTGTTTCAATTCGTTTGCGGAAGGTAAATAGTACAAATAAAACGAAATGTCCTGCGGATGAAGCTACGGGAATTCGTTTTACTACAAGTGTATTTATCCGTAGAAAAAGATCGGAAATTTATTTGTAAAATAGTAAAAGATATGTGTTCAAATAGAGCATGAAAAGTAATCACCGGAATTCTCTTTATGTAGAGTTAAAGTAAAAATGGATGCATTCGGATATGGGAAAATAAATGAATTTTTTCGAGAGAGCTATCAAATTAACTGCACTCTCGGTGTTTACCGAATGCGTAGCGTCGCATTTTCATCAAACAGCACTTTTTTAAGTTCCGCTCTATAAAAACTTCGATGAGATAAAACTTCCGTAGTAATGCCCCACATATGAAATCAACAATGTCAACAAGAAATATTGCGAAACGCGAGGAAATCAAATACCGATGCAAAGTCACAATAAATGCATTGGGAAACTTCGGACCCGTATTCTGTGTCTCTCGCACTTGATTGAAAAGACGAAAGTTTGATGAAAACTCCGACTGTATCCGAGGCAATAGCTTTTTTGCCATATTCGGACAAAGTTTTCAAAAACTCTGGTACGTATGTGTATAGGTTGTTTGATACGAGCAACTTTTGTATCCACGCTCTTCATTGAAATTGAATTAATTCGTTAGTTTATTTAATAAGGTAGCTGAAGAGGTAGAAGGCAATGTAAAAAGGCCTATTTTAAAAAGGCTATTAAAATACTTTATATCTGTAACTTCAAGATTCAAATTTTCAAAATAATTATACATTCAAACAATCAATATTTCTCATTCTTCAAATCCTAGCCGACATTACTTTCCAATGTGTAGCTCGTGCGTTATATTAGCAATTTGTCTAAGCTTTGCTGATCTGTAAACATAGAAGTATCTTTACGGAATATTTTATCTACGTATCTACGTCTTGCAATCAGTAACCCGATACTTTTAATCGCAAAGTAGTGGAGAGAATTCCACCTTGCCACACCGACGGTTGCTAGGGCGAGAATAAACTGAAATACTGAATACCTCTAAGTAAAAACTTACATCGTCAGATGTTGCAAGACTGACTCGAGATGGCCACTTACCTTCTCCAAACCCATCCAAACGGATTACGCGTAAGACGGATTTTACGTGGATCGAATTCGCAAAAAGGGGCTAAAAAATCGAATGATCCTCTAGGGCCCGTGTAACATTTCGTCGTCGTCGGGGGCAACGCAGAGAGAGAGACGCGAAGGGAAGGTTTTATTTGTCTCGGAGAGAGAATAAACACCACTTAAGAGTCTAATGAAGGCAAAGAAAACCGCCACGAAGAGGGCGGATGCTCCAGACTACGTGTCTAGTCGATAGTCAGTTACACGTGCGACCTATCGATTTTCGGACGGCAAATAAACAGGGAGCGCGAGAGAGGGTGACTTCCACCCAAAGGAAGACGGATAAAGAAAGCCTTGATGAGAAGATTCGTGGCTTAAGAAACTGCTTCCCCGGGGCACAACCCCCCCCCCCCACTCCACCTCCACATCCACAGGTACACCAACTTCATACTCAGACAACGGGAGGGTTCCAAACTATTGCACTTCTCAAAGGCATTTACTCCCGTTCACAACTCTCTGCCAAAAGCGTTTGTTTGGCGGTTAACCGAGTTTTTAAGCAGATTCGCGTTTCGGGAGCACTTTTACGAAGCGGAATAGGATCCCGGAATACTTTGGCGGAAGTGGTCTTAATTGGATGCCGTCTGCACATTTAAACAGCGGAAACTGAGATAGGCTCTTTCAACGAATTCCTTCCCGTTTCTGTGATTTCGGATCGATAATTAACGTTGCTATGGATTCATAGAGAAGTTGGTTCGTGGAGACTACAATAGAGCTACGGATAAGGGCGTGGTTGTTAATGCCAAATTATTCCCCAGTATTTTGAATTGCTTTATTTTCATCATTCTTGTTGTATTGTGTTCAGTTTCATGCTCTAAGATTCTCTTATCTACAAAGTTCTTACATTTAGTAAGTAAGTGTTTCAAAATGTTAGAAGTATATTTTTCTATTTCAATATCGTAAATCAGAACACGGTATTGGAACCTATGAAGGGTATTCATGGAAATGTGTTAACGGAATAGAATTGAAAACTCGCTCGTTGCTATCTAAATAAATAAATTAAAAAACAATAAAAGGCATAAATAAAAACATCAATCGAAATTATTCGAGTCACGGCACCGCACGACTGTCTTTCCAAAATAGCACGCATAAAAAATAAATTCGCGGAAATTCGCAGCTTATCGAACATTCCTTGGGAAAATGGCTTCGAATTCAGGAACGTACGTATGTGCCGATGTATTCCGCGAATGTTCTCAGCGAAATCCTTCGCAGACTTCCTCTCGCAAACATTCATCCCCATTCGAATAACTAATTCCGCTCGGGAAGAATGTAATTCAACAGCCATGACATCTCTCCGTGTTCTAGAAAATATTATCGACACGCCGCCTTTGTGTGCCGTAGCCATGGAAATTCAAAGGCGCACCCTTTTTCACGAGGTCACAGTCGGCACAGGAGACCGCAGATCGGGATCCAATTTTCCCGAGCGAAAGGCCCTAAGACCCGCCGATACCACCACCGCCCCTCCTCCAGCAGCGTCTTAGGCGTCCGTACGGATTAGGCGGCGAGAGAGTACCTTGAGAGAGAAACAGTGCTGCCGCGTGTCGAGGTCGGAAATTACGCCTCTGGGTCAAAAAGCAACTTCCATCCGAGAGAGCTCTTGATTATCCGTCTTTGCGCCGATGTTTTCGGAACGAGTTTGCCGTGCGATTTTGTTGCGTCGTTTATCAAAGGACTTCGGATGGATGACCTTCTTTTTTTATTTGGGGGATACTCCTTGGGAAGGAGTCGTTTGATGCGCGTTGACAAAAGAAGCCGGAAATGGGCTCTGGAAGGCGCGAGTTGGATTTGTTGAAACACTCGCACAAAGAAACTCCATGTCATTTATTTCCGATACAATGTTCTTTTCGTGTAAATTATCGTTGCGTTCGAGAGAATGCAGATTCTGGAAGGAATTGTCGCTTAAATATTCTGTCTGGAAATTTACCTTAGAAGATATGGAATTAAATAGAATTAAGCACATATTTATAGAATGATGATTGATGAACTTCACTGCTTAACATGAATTATTAATTTGAATAGAAACGTTAAAATATCGCCTGAATACGGATGAATAATTCTGAATTTAGTCTCATTGCTCTATCACAAGAGGCATAACATATCATCTTACTAAAAAATCTTTGATAAATGTATTATAAATTATAATTACGATTGATTTCTTAATGATACATATGGTATACAAAGCTGAAGCGTATTTAAATCTCCATTTCCTATCCACTTTCGGTCTATCAATGTATCTTCCAAATGGTATCCGAACTCATTGGTCATCCTTTATTCATTATTGGTCATGAATGAGTTTACGGAAACCTAACCAAATAGGGCCCAAAGCTGATTATATAATTTGACAACATTAATATCCGAAATCGTCTCTTTCCTTCCTCAGATATCCACTTAAATATTAACATTCGCAACGCCGATAATAATCGATATCCCAAATTAACTCTCGGGAGAGGTCATGCTCGGGTTAAGAGAGAGATGTACACAATCTCTCAAAACAGACTATTTTTGTTTTTCGAATAATTAGTTCCGATTTTAATTAGAATCGTTATAGAGATTGAAAGCACGGGTTGATAAAAAAAGAGAGGCGAACGACTATAGAGGATATCCCTTTTGTGATTGTGCCTCAGATGCATCATTAATAATGCATGCGCATCAATTGTCTGCACCAGATCTCGAATTTAGAGCGGTGCTGATAATGACAGAGCTCCGTAAAACCTCTCGTAATTAATGTGCGGTGACCCAACTTTCGCAGAAAGAGACGCAAGTGTAAGTAAAAGTTAGGTTCTGTGAATCATATCGGAAATATAAAAATATATATCGAGGCGCGTCATTTTTACTCGATATCAATCCATTTCCATTCCCCTCATCGATCAAATCATTCCATAGTCTCTCATTTATCTCCATATTACGCTTCCGAGCGCCATTTTCGTTTTTATTTTCACTCTGGCATCTGGAAGGCCTTCTCCTCTCTCCGAAATGGATTTCGTTCCAATTTCTCTTCATCCTCCGCGTCTTCTGCCACAAAAGCCTCCAATTATTTTCCACGTCAGTCATTGGCTACTCGCATTTCTCATTCTTTATCTCAACTAGAAGGTGTTGTTTTTTCGATGAGGGGAACCGATAGCGAAAGTATTTTGTTCGAAGAAAGTAATATCGTGATTGCCTATAAATATTTACCTTCTTCTACTCTCGAGGACTATAGTACCACTCGAAATAGAATCAGAACTACTTTTCTCAAATATGTGCACATTTTACGTAACACAATGACAGAGGGTTTTAACTGAGTTAACTGATTTAGACAAATGTATAAACTACGTAAAGCTTTGCAAGATCTTAATAATTAAAATCCATATTTTTGGGCTTTACTTCGTCCAAGGACATTTGCAGTATATTGCAGAATGAAATATACATAAGTGAATAGAAGTAAACATAGTTTATTCTTTCTGATATACTCGAATCTAAGTAAACGCTATTTGTGGCATTATTTTGGGATTAAGTTGGGAGTAATGGAAAATGAAGAATTATAACGATGTTGAACATCCGCAATATGAATTAAAGCATCTGTATGAAGATGCTTTGAGGATTATATTATGGATGAATTAATGGAACAGAAAATGAAGATATCAGTATGAATGCACACATGAAATATTAATGATAAAAAGAAGTTAAAAAGGAAATAGTCAAGAAGAGCTTTACTATCACGGTATCACAGGTTAAACGATAACAGATTTGTCATTATTTTTATATTTGCAAGCAAGCCAGGCATTGAAAATAGAACAACTTGGTTCCTATCGGGGAATGGATCACAGGAAATATTCCAAGCATAACCAAACATAGGTAGCTAAGGCCAATGTCACAATGTTTTGGTCTCATTCTATGCGCTCTCTACAAATGCCTAAAGATACCTCTGCAAATATCTATGAATATTTTAAATACTGTAAACGACCAAAAATGTAGTCGTATATTCGTAATATCTGATTTAGATTATGAACCCTACCATGGATGATATAAAACCGAAAGGTAACTGTAAGATTTTGGAATGTATTTTACAGTTCGTGTAGTCTTATGGAGCGGAAAATTTTTGGAATTAGAAGCAAACAAAGCTCGTGCACTTAAGGTGGAAAAAATAGAATTTATTTCTCGTTCACAGACTACTCGCCGGTACTTTTCAATCGGGCGTTTGATGTTGGTTAATTTCATCCCAAGTAGGATGAACTGGCAGCTCTTGACTCCACATGCTTTTCCAAGAGCTTCCATCATTTCTGCTTAATTTATCGTTAGACAGTTGTAATCAATCGCAGAGACTATCTCTTCCTTTGATGCGATTGATCTTTGCCTGCAGAAGGACCAGAAGCAGCTTCCGCGTTCCTCATTTCCTCGCAGAATACTTTTCTCGTCTCTGACGTTTCCTTCCTTCTTCACATCCGCCCTCTTCTTACCAAACCTCATCTTCCACCTTTTCCTGACCAAAACAGCGCCCCTGCTTCAACTTCATTTCCTCCCTCATTTTCCCTGGGTGAGGCTTCCTTTTCCCCTCACAATCTTATGCCTCACAATCTTATGCCTCACAATCTTCTATCCCTCCCTCGAAATTTTCTTTTCCCACTTTCTCAACTTTCTCCAAACTACTACTAGTCCTTCCGGTGCCGATTTACATTCTTCATACGCACACTATGGACTTTTTCTCTCTTCCCCAAATCTCATCTCTCAAAAAAAACTCTCTTGTCTCCTTGAATAAAATCTGCCTTCACAATTTTCCTCAGCACCTCCTATTCCTCTTACGTACTTCCTTAGGATTTGGATTCGGCGAAGAAGAATTGGAATGAGGCGTTCATAACTCTCCAGGAGGTTTTCTCTCTATGAAAAATATATAACTGTGGGTGATACCGAGGAAAATATTGGACTACTTTGAATCAATGTTTTTACGAAACTTTAAGAAATATTTAACATTTTAGGAAGCCTTGTCTTTCAATATTTCAATTGAAAACTAGCAAAATATCTCAATATGTTTAAAAATTGGATTCAATACGAATATCTTTTGGCTAATCATTTAAATTCCTAATTACATTTAACATTTCCGTGATTGTAGGTAAATTGCTAATTAATATCACTAATCACCCAAGTTTATGAAATGTTACTATTTACGCCTTGAAGTTATACGTACATAAATACTACAAACAAATTAAATAGAGGTAAGAACCAAATAGGAAATAAGAGATGTGATTCCTTCAGCAATATCAGTGGAAGTCTGATCATATATAAGTTGCGAGTATTATAATAAACTTTGCTTGGAATATTAGGTTCAACATTAGCTCAGTAATATTTTCATTTTAGAACGCGAATCAGCATTTCAGATAATATTATTCGTTTTGTACGATAATGTATGAATCAAATTAGCTCTGAAATGACCATTCTCTGCGATAAATTTTAGTTGTATTCAGCGTAATAAAAGAGTTTTACGTCATATTTTATTATTGACATAAATCCCGTTGATATTAAGACGAGAAATTCCGTTGTTCGTTTAATAGAGACAGCTTTTTCTTTAAAAAAAATCCTTGTTGGTACCATGCCTAAATTTTAGTACCCATAAGTTAGTAATTTGAAGGAATCTCAATTTATGTATCATATAACAGCAGACACAATCATCTTTGAGTTTATAACTCATCTCAGTGTTTTAAGGGCTCCGGTATGGAGCGAAATTAGCATTCACATTATATATATACGTAGCATTAACATTCACATATAAGAGTTTTATTTTCACCGATAATTTTCATAACGAAATAAGATGGAAATATTAGGATGATTATATCCGTGTGTACGACTAATGAGGGAGCGCTAATTTTAGCAGATGATGATATAATGGCGATACAGTGCTTCAACTTCTGTGTGACTCATTCTATTTCTTGAATCGTAATTCATCCCTCTTCTATTCTTCTCGGTTAGCCCATTCTTCGTCTATCCCCGAACCATTAGATGCCCTCTCTTCGTCAAACCAAGCGACTGCATCTAATGAGATCGGTCTGCAAAAGGGTCGCCGCCTTCGTTGCCATGGAACCATTATTTTCTCGAGAGGCATGGTTCGAATAATGACCGCTTTTATGGGGAAGATTAAGATCACTGTAATATAGTAACTCGGAATGCAAACGAGTAAGGCGTTGATGAAAGGGCCTATTCCCTTCCCTAGTTTATATATCCTGCTTTCTAGAAGGCAATTCCGTCCCTTTCGTAAACGCGTTCACAACCTCCTATCGTAGACGTAATGATTTCATACCGAATTGGAATGAGGTGGTGAAATTACGCAACAATAAACGAGAGAGAGTGAACGAGCGAAGATCTCGAAAAAGTTTCGCATTTGAAAGAAGTGAAAAGAAGTTTCGGAATCTTGTCCATATTAGAAAAGTAGAAGAAATGTGAATTTTTGCATCGCGTGCCGGGATTCCAGAGAGCGCTGGCACGAAAACGTGTCCCGTCGCGAAACGATAAAATATTCCGGAAATCAGAGGCGTAGTCACGGAAGAATATATTCGTGTTGAAGGCTCGAGCGTTAGAGAGGCCGCTTTAGATTTCCGAGATAAAATTATCGCGCCTGTCTCACTCACGTACACACTTGTTACGTCTGTCACGGGATTTGAAGTTTCGGATCGCGGGGTTTCTGGAAAAAAAAGAAGTGGATGACGGGTGGTGGAGTGTATTTTTTTTCAGAGACCGTTCGCTTCATTTTCTTTGCAGAAAAACTCGCAATTTCGCTTTCCGCTAAATAATCCGTTGAATTTTTTACGATTTACGTTTCATACAGTTCACTGTTTTTTTTAATGCGATGAAAGGGATATTTTGGAGTGCAAGGTCTCTCATTTTTAGAATGGATCATAAATGAATACTTAGGTTTGCAGTCATTACTACATCCAGAAATGGTACGTGTAGAGTGAGTATAGACTGGACTGAACTGGATGATATTCTCATGGATGGTAACCATTAATGGCTATATTAGTATACTGCTATAATAGAACTATCCTTTTCGCACTGAAATTTTATTTTTATGCTAAGAGATGATACTGTCATTTTCCTATGCATATGATTCCATGAGTCCATGATCCGGAAAACATTATAAATAGCTCTTAATAAAACGGAATAGTTTTACTTATTTGAAAGCCGTACACATTCTTTTTGAGGATGGATATAATTCTGAATGAATCATTTTATACTTCCAGCTTCTCAGTTGTTTTTCTCCTCCAGTCCTTTCAAATGGGTCTTAAGCAATGTATAATATGTACATAGATTCACTAACTAATTTTGAATCTATATAATTTAACCGACTTCAAAGATTAGCGCGTACCATCAGTGAATATCAAATCTCCTAACGCTGTAATAGAATTCATCAATCTGGTCAAAGGAAATGTCTGTAAGCATCAACTGAATAAACACTAAACTATAATACTAATTCATACTTAAAATGAATCGAGGAAAGATGTTAAACGTAAAAGTAACTCATTTTATCCGCCTTTACCAGTACCAGATTCCACGTTGCACGGTAGAACTTCATCCGCTCGGATGTATAATGATTCACCTCGAAGCAATGTCGATCTCTTTTTCGTAATTGAATTTTTTCAACGTTCTCTCTTGCAGTATTTCTGTGTTCCCCTTTAGGAACTGTTGCTCCTCTGCAACTGGGCCAAAAGACTGCCTTCACTCAACAGGTGTGTCTGAGCACGCGAGGAGCCGCGGATACACTCTCCGAGTGCATTCAGAGTCTACGCGAGATCTCTTCATCACACATTTAAACGCGTCCATTTACTCGCATAAATACTAAAACGAATGGAAATATTTTTTTCGCAACTGCACACTCGCGTTTTTGGCGACTCAGCCACTTGTATTTCAGGAGCTTTTGGCGGAATTCAATATGAGTGCGAAACAACTACAGTGCAAGGAAATGATTTTAAAAATTTTGTTCTTTTGTTTTTTTTACATTATTATATAAAGCAACGGTACTGAATTGTGGTAAAGTATGTTTGATTATTTTATTATTATAATAATTTTTACTTTAAGTTTCAAATTATTTCATGCGTTTATGCTGATAAAATGTTATTATTACCTATTAATTATCCGAAATTTATAGCTATGATTGAGATGAAAATTTATAAATTTATGTTAATTTAAATATTTGAAAAATGAATATCTACGATGGGTATAAAAACGCGGGAAATTTTTAATAGTAGCAATATCTTTTTTTCTTGCTTTTTCTTATATTGGAAGGTATATGACATATTTATGGTCAACATTAAGTACATAGTATTTAATCAATTATATGGAAATGCACAAAATTTATCTAATTTATAAATTGATTACCTTAGATCTAAACTCGTAACTGAATCATACCTAGCCTTAAATTGGCTGAATATTAACAAATTATATTTTTATTTAATTAATTAAATGAATCAAGTAAAAAAAATATGGAAACTTCTGAAATTATTCCTTTTAAAAGATACCAATAATTTTTGCAATGCTTCAGTGAATTTTTATTTACTCACCTATCAGAATGTTTGGATTTAATGTCTGTATAATAAATTAAATATTCTTAGTTTTCTGTAATAAGGATATTAAACTTGACTGATATAAGCACATCCAAAAGATATAGTTTAATTCTCGCTTATATATTTAGCATTAAGAGATTTTATCCTTTTAGAGGAACAAAAATCATTGGCAATTTCACTATTATTATATAAAAGCCAATCAATTTTCTAAGCTACTGAACCAAAAATTCAGTTCTTATTCGATAAACTGACGTAACTATATTTACCTGCCTCTAAATATTTATTACTGGAACTTATCTAATTAAATATTAGAATTTGAGGAAAATTTTAATATTTACAAACGCATTACTCTTTCTTTCATCATATTCAAGCTATTTTTATTTCATACCATTCATTATTCCAGTCCTACGAGCAAAGGTGGATGATTTGGATCGTATAATTGACCTATCGCTCTAAATTTACCATAGAAAAGGGTAGAATTAGAAATCCAAAGAGAGAGCATTTTCGAAAAGTTTCGTCGGAGCGAAAGATTAAATAAATGCTCAAAGCCTTGAAAGCAACGGAGCACCGTTTTCAGCACACTCTAAGCCTTCGCATTAACAATTGAAGCACTTTTCAACGCCTAGGCACGCCTTTTTCCGTCCCCTTTTTCCCGGCGAATCATCGAACATCTGCCCCAGAAAACTCGAAACCCACTCGTCGTCCATTTTGTTGAGCTTTGTCAAAAGGCAACGGAGTTTACCGCTCCACCGAAATACCTCTGACAGCAGCAATCACAGCAGAAATACGACAGAAAAAGCTCGTGAGAGGAAAGGAACGACAGCTGCTTCCGAAGGAAAAATCGTGACAATAAATGAATTTAATCTGTTAATGGATTTGGAAAAATCACTTTGGATACGGTTGGAAATGGACGGACGTCCGTCCGATTGTCCGTAAAGTTGCCAAGGTTGTGTTTAAAGTGTTTGAACCGAACGTAATTCTCATCGAAAAAAGGGGGAGGGAATTAGTCGAACGAGGAAATTGAGTTGCGCCGAAAAAATATATATATATAACTGAAAATGGAATAAAATTATGATAAAAAAATGAAGCGCGGAAGTATCCCGCTAAGAGCTTATAATTGGTTTCTGCAAATGGAGCAATAACCCATTTGCCGTGTTTCCCATCTTGCTAGGAAATACCTAAAAAGGTAAGTTCGTTATTCTGACTTAATGAACCTTTTACACGGGAATGTTATAATAGCATTTATGATTGAAAAATCCGATATGGGTAGAGCAAATGTGAAAAATCCAAACGAAGCATGTAAATGAAAATCAGATTCGCATGTGTTTCATGGCAAAAATGTCCGCGATGATTGAATATTTTTATGAAAGCTCTCTAAAACTGTCGTCCATATGCAAATAATAAAATCATCAAATATTTTCGCCTTTTTAGGATTGATTCCGAAATGGAGCTAGAATTTTTAGAGCTACTATTTGGAATGCTGATACATTTAACAAGGAACGCATCTGATATAAATGAATATCTACAAAATGCTTGTAAAGATAAAATAAATTATATGCAATGAAATTTTTTTGGAGTACATTAAAAATTATTATCAACTATTCCTTAATGTGTTGTGAATTTTAAGGTTACATTATATAGATATTAAAATTGAATATGTATGTAATCTGATTCTCATGAGAGATCACATACTGACGATAAAGAAAAAGGACTTACTAAAAAGTCTATTCGTTGTAAATAAACGTAAAATTTTATGACAGTATTTGAATAACATAAAAAAGCTCTTGGTGAATTTTTCTATATCTTCGAAAATCACTATCATACATTTTAAATTCAATTTTCTTTTCAAATGCAAAATTTAAAAAAATCAATATTCAAACTTTTCCGAAAAAAAAAAACTATCATGCAATTTCAAATCGTAAGATGAGATTACATAGTGAATTCTACCCTAAATGTAAACTTTCAGAATAAAGATAAACGTGTTATCAGATAAAGAAACAGATAAATAATGTATTTATGAGTCAATTCATTTAGTTTTCTCATTCTATTCCATCAACGTTCAATGTCAGCTGAACTGTTAAATTCCTTAATTGCATATTTCATCTTAATTAACATTGCTTCAACGAAACCAATATCAGGAATGCGAAAACATGCGAGAGAAACCAAAAGCATCTTACGTCGCACGATCAACAAAACCTCACCACTGCGTCAGTCATTTCGATGACATTCGAAAACGTACACCAAGTTTCTCAAAAGAGTGGATATCGATTTGAGGTCCGGGAATGAAATCGACGTAGCTTTTAATAGCGCGTTGAGGGGGGGAGGAAAAATAACGGGGATAGAGGAGCGGCAGAAATTAGAGAGGGCGTAGATTGGAAAAGGTGTGTAGGAGACGGTTGAGATTAAAACTGTCCGAAAGAAAGAAGAAGGGGGTGTGAGAAGACGTAGAATAGGGGAAGCAGAAATCAGAGGGGGCTTAGAATAAGGTCGAGTCAATCTCACAACGCGTGTCGTGGAGACGCGACAAACGCTGGGCGTTAATTTTCCCATCGCTACGGGAATGGATTGGAAGTGCGGAATAGATGTCGTTTCTGCTAAGGAGCTTTATACGCCTTCCCCCCAACACGCCCTCTTCTATACAGTCGCACCTCGCGAGGGCGTATATAATCTCCACTTCTGAAACTGACGTATTTTGAAATAAGGAAATGAGATTTCCAAGAATTCCGTTAATCATCTTTAATTTTATTCAAAATGAGTAATTTCGGAAAATTATTCACGCGCTTCCGGCGTTGCCAGGGACAAATTAAACAATTTGCCCTTAATGGCTTCCCTGCGGAAGCCGGATTTGGGTTTGTCGTCGGTTTATTAAAAGGCCGACCTGATTTACTTCGCCTTATGAATGTTCCCTTATATATATTTCTCCCAATGTCTGTGTTTTCCCGCTGTCCACAGTTCGCTGTCGTTTTTAATTAAAATCTTAAAAAAAATACGAATGGAAATCCCACGCTGTTTAAGGGCGTAACTATGGTTATTATTGTGATTTTGATTAAAATGCGGCATTCGAAGCGTATGGAATAGAAACGGTTGGGAAAAGGAGTGTTTCCATTATACATATATACTCAGATGGCTGAATTCCAAATAAGCATTCTCTGAATCGTAAATTTTCGCGAATTATATCTAATTTCACTCATGTGAAATTTGCGATATTTACAGAGTGGTATGGATTTTATTGCAAACTATTCGTGGAATTTAGAAAATGATGCTTGCTTCGACTGAAATGATTTTTAATTTTAATACCACATATTGTTTGTTTTGAAACATGTCACTGATACTATTATGTTTTGCGGTTTCGTGTTTAGAGACTCGCAAAATATTCTGAATAGCAGCTTTTTTATATGCTGCTAACAATTTACGTGTGTTTAACTCTTTCTGCATAAAACAAATAATTTTTTAATAGTGATAATTCGCAGCGAATTTTTTAGCTTGTTCTTTTTAACTAGAACGATTAAAACTATTTGTTTTTTTTATTGAATAACATGTAATTTTAAAATTATTTGTTGATTTAAATGCTAAATTACTATTAATTATTCAGCGCGGTTTACCAATATTCTAAAAAATAAAAATTTTCTGTAAGTATCCTTCACCACCATCAACATTAACATCAACATTATACATTTCACTTTCAGGTTCCGAATAAAACGAGCTGAAATCATTCCAGCCTTTGCTTACCGAATGGCCTTCAAGAGAGGTGAAGAGACAGAGGGCTGGTGAATATTGCAAAAGGGAAAGACAATGGAAGAGAGAAGCTCTGAGAAGAATGGGTGGTAAACCATCGAAGGGAGTCCTCGAATTTGTCACATTTCGAGAGGTGAAAGACCTGAAGCCCATTGCTCCACACTCTGCCAATATTTGAACCTGAGAACGGCCACTCAGATTCCCACACGCTTTCCAGATTTCCTTTTGCCAGCCCTTGCCACGCCACGATATCGAACGTCCTGATAAAAATTTATGGGCAAACAAGACTCCCGCAGAAACCCTAGGTGAGGCGATGTGACACACGCATCAATTTCGTTTTGTTTATCTCCTGAGTTGCCGCGCTTTTCCGTTTGTACAGCGGTATCTTTCTCAGACCGAATTTTCAACCTTAGTTCAACCGGTTTTCACAACCAGACCCTTTTTCCTTCTCTGGTTTCTTCCATTCCTCCGATCCAAAGTGCTTTTCCCACGCCGTTCCTCCGACGTCATCGTTCTTTTTCCCTTTGGTTTAACAGCCTCCGGCTTCGGTTACTTAGTCAGTCACGTTCTCTGGGAACGAACTTTGGCAGAAAATGTGATTAAGAAAAAGAGAGACGGAATGCTTTCATCATAACTTGTGCTGCTTGGTTGGAATGGAAATAACTTTATCCACGTCCATGATTTGAAGCTTACGTATAAAATATGGCGGAATAATTCCAGCTGTAAAAATACGTTCATTTTAAAATCTACGAATTGTACGTTCGCTAAAATTGTTATTCTTAATTTGAGATATGGTTTCAAACGATAATAATAGTTTGACTTTTTTGCAAATTAATGATAATGATACAAGAACCATATAATGCTTATATTATCTTCAATAGCCTTTTTAGATTGAGCCAAACAGTATTTTAAGTCTGAAAACGTGAAATTATCTGCATTATCTGCTTGAAGAGATGTTCATTTAATAGCTAAGAGCTAGGTTAAAGTCGTAGAACGGCAATCTTTTAGTTGGGAAGGCTATTTGGCTATTGAAGAAGAATCTCTTACTTCGTTTTCAAACGTTTACTATTCCTACAGGTATACTACAATCTGGCGTAAATTTCGACATCCAAAAGTGAGCGTTTCTGATTAGTGAACCAACTGTTTAAAAAGATCTTTATTTCAAGAGCTAAAAAGGAAAATAAAAACTTTATGCAATGAAGTTGCATTAAAATTTTTTAACTTTCTAGGCAGCTGTCGTTAACAATGAACCAAAAACTCCGTCTCAATTTTTCCCTGCTCGAATGTCATATCTCATATTCAACCCTAATCGGCTCAACTTCAATCATAAAATGATTCATACTCTCTCTTCGAGTGGAACATACCAGTGAATTTCCTTTCAATTGATAAATTTCTTTTGTTTTCCCTTTGACCTAACACAGCGCCTCCAGTTTCCCTTTTATTTCTCATCATTCGGAGGAAGTGCGGATGATAATCTCCTCGGAGTTCCTTTTTTAATGGAAGTTGCCGAATCGTACCCTTTTTTTCAAAGATAAGGAGACATTCAAAAGCTCGCGGACGATTTAGCAAAGCGAATGTATCACATCTCACGGCTTCTGGAACATTCATCCTGTTTCGCTGCTCAATTCTTTGCCTTTGGATCCTTTCCCTCGAAACGAAATTACTGTAAACCGGTACTTTTCTGCTTTCTTGGAAATTACAGAGGGATTTTGGAACAAATGCAATTTTTGCGATAAGATCAATCCGTTCATTAAACCGTTTCATATTTTGCGCTGATTCTTTAGACTATAAAGGAATAAAAGTCGTTTGACCTCTAAAGTCATGCTGAAGAGGTTATGCGTACATCGGTAATGGTATCATAGGATAGAGAGTAAAGGTTCTTTTCGAATATAAGGAAAGAAACGGAAAGATTAACCAACCAAATTCACGTTTATATGGACGGAACCTAAAGTGTGAAGTTGTTACCATATTATGGCCATTGAGTTGTTTACACATCATTCCTATTTACATTCATTGTTTTCATATTAATAACCCAATTTTTATATCAATACTTTGCAAGAAATCTCACTTTAATTCACTCACTTAATAATGAGAATAATCATGCTCAAAATTATTTTTAAAAAGTTTTACATTAAGAAAGAGATTTTAATACACGTTTGCAGAGAAATTTGTGAAGCACGGTAATTCAATCTTGACGCGTATTAGGCGTAAATATCTTCAAATTTCCAATTAATAAGAAGTTCAAAAATGATAAAAAATAATTGCGATATAAAGGATAAAAACGAAACTCAATTTTTGATACAAAGACGAGAAGGAGAATATTAAAATTCTAATTAATTATATTTAAGCAAGCGGAATTAACGTGATAAATTAAGCAGGATTCCTTTTTAAATCCATTCGAATGAAAATTAGAGCTTTCAAGCATGAATTTCATGAAGAAACGATATTAACAGACTAAACAAAAAAATACTTAAATTACAACATTAATTCGCTCTCAAGGCAACCGAGCGATGAGCGAGTAATAGAGGGATTTGAAAATTCATAATATTTAATTACGGGTACTGCTTCACCCTTTTTATGTAGCCCTATATTGTAGCATAAAATTATTTAAACCTTTGCACAACAAGTAAATTAAGACAAAGGCCTTTGAGTCTACTAACAACTCTATTGCATCAATACATGGTGCCTCGAGCGCTGTGAATTCCATCCGTTAAATTTCGGTGGGGTTGAATTACGTTCGGTGCGATGACACCTCTAGATACAATAGCGCTGCTTTCCTAAACAATTTCCGTAAAAGTACCATTATCTGCACACCACGTGTTCATCCGAGCAATGCCGCAAATTAGTACCGTGGACCGTTCTAATCTTCATCGCGACAACCGTCCAACTTCTCAGAGACAAATACTATAAATTCATACGAGCGATTCGCAACGAGCAATAAACTCTTTCTGGTCGTCATGGGAACATAAATTAGGCTCTACCGAGGTCCGCAATCCGCCGCACGCAATGCATCCGCTCATCCGTGCACTCGCCTAAGATGCTTCCCGAAGCAGGTTCAAATCGCCAAAGCGGTCTCTGCTCACACATGAGGACGCATCCTCCGGAATGCGAATGAAATGAGCCGTTAACTGTGCCATCGCCGCCGCAGACGCTCGAGCAGAACGAGATTACGTAGATGCCCACGGAGATGCACCCTAAAAGTTGTCCATCGTCCCAAAAGCGTCCGGTGCTGAGGAAGCAATAGGTGGCGTCGTTTGTCACGCGTCGTTTTTGCCCTAAACAAAACAGCTCAGAAGAGAGGCGCTTCGTCGAGGAATTTCCAGAAGCTTTTGTCCCACGAGCAAATGGCTCGTTTCCACTCCTTATCGCCTCTTCCACCACTTGGCAACGGGGCCACTCGGCCGTAATGGGAACCGCTCCTTGCACCAATGGCTATGATTCGAGAGGAGATAGGGGTACGCGGAAATGAGGTATGAACCACGGTCTGGGGGAGATGGGTAATAGACAACAGTGAAAGGTGGGGAATAGATGAATTAGAATACGAGAATCCTTACTGTACGCCATGCGATGTGGGATTGTTAGGAGAATGGGACGCATTCAAAGACGATTTATGAGATACTATGGATCACTAGACGCTGATTGTGATACTTGGAATGAGTTAATTAAATACGCTATCGTATGCATAGCGATTGCAATAGATTTCACTGGAAGATTATCAAGACGTTATAGATACAATTCACAATTATTACAATTTTCTCGGGTAAATACTCGACTAATTTATGATTAAATCATTTTAAATAGTTTTGATAAATTTAATATCCTTTAAAATGTAAATTGTTCTTCAGCGATATATTATAAAACGAAAGCATGGGTCAAAATAATTAATTCTGAATGTATTCCCTTTCACCAATATACACGTACGTTTTTGCATAAATTTATTGATTAAAAATATTTCTCTTCCGAAGATGATAAGTTAAAAAGAAATGAACTCATATGTAACTTCATTGAATAAATTATTTCTTTACGATAAATAAGAAATAACCCTTATTTACGTACATTGAATCTTATATGTCCCTTTCACGTTAATGGGAAAGCATGCAAATGAATAGTAAAGGAGTGAAAGGAAGATGAAAAACAAAATAATTATTTGTCTTTCCTTAAAGTTAGAAGTTACCATTTCTTATTCCAAGAAGCCATTCCTTAAGACAACAAGAAGAGATGAGAGTAAACAGCAATAATACGTACCTGAAACGAGAAATAGAAAGCAAAATTAGTGCCATAGAATAAAGCAGTGACATGCATAATTAATTAAAATGTGACATTTAAAATCTTTACGAAAGATATTTTTGTGTAAAGAAAGGTTTTTTTACTACTGGTATATTTAAATTATCAATATAGAATTCAGTGTCTTTTAATACGTGCGTTCATTTTCTTTCCGTGACCAATTTACGCGAGCGGTACTTAACCGTTATATGATGTCTCATAATACTACCATCATCCGATATCTTCCACTCATCGATTTTACATTTTGGTATTTTTCCATAAAAGTTTTCTAATTTCCTTCTCATACAATCCTTCCCTCTCCAGGTAATGTTTCTGATGGAAAAAAGTTGATGAGGATTTTGATAAATGATCCACTTCTTCATGATCAAAATCCATTAATGCCTGATGTACCCGAGTCAGGCAATATCTCATGGCGCTGTACACGTAACCTACTTGCAGGTGAAGATATGAACTTCAAACTCATTTGTGGATTACTCGAGAGACCATAAAAGAATCTTATGAAAAATACGCCTCTTCATGGTACATTTCCAAAGATATATCGAAGGTCTTACGGTGATATTCACTCGTAAATAAAAATATATATATTGGAAATTATAACGAATGAATCTTTTCATCGACCCGTCTTTATATTTTCTCTCTTTCTTGCATCTATTCGTGAAATATCCCATTAAATAATATACATTTATATAGTTCATTATCATAAAGTTGAAACTTCTTTCAAAATAATCTTAGTTGATAACTAATTCGCGATCCCGGATATACAAGACATCAAATTGCATCAAACAAAAGAAATTCCCAACCCATGATCCGTAACACACAACCATGCATCGCATTATTCCTACGCATTTCATTTATGGGAAATTAAATTTTCGGTAGCCATCGATGCATTATTTACCTCGTGACGTAATCCGTTCGTAGATTCAGCCGACTGAATTCGGTGGGAGATCGTATCTCATTGATGTATTTCCACGAAAATAAGCTCCGCTTCTGTTCCGTTCGTCAACTCAACATAATGAGAGTCCAGTTTAAAATTATTTCAAAAATGCGGATGCTTGATGAGATGCGCCGAGTGTCAGAGGATACCCAAAGGAAAAATGGAGCTCAATGCACGGAGCGAATCTATTCAGAGAGATATGAAACTTTGGAATTATATTTCACGTGAAGAGAAAATATAAAAAATAAGTTAAGAGGATTTCATGGATCTCATATCTTTCTCTTTAAACGACTTCCTTTTCCATCATTTCACATTTCAATGATTTATCGAGATAACAAGATATTAAGCCTTAGAAATATACCGTTCAATCCATTCATTAAAAATTATTAATATTTCAAAGCAACATTAAAGATATTGGAAATTTCTACGCTTTGTTTGCATTCGTACTAGCTTCTTTGCATTCCATTGTCCTACTCATAGATATACGAAGGAACACAGTACTTGTGATTAATTTTTAACGACATGCATGATGTAAATAATCTGCTTATTAAAGAATTTCTACTATATCATGAAATAATTAACATATGCTGCGCAAAACTTTTGAATTTTTTAAATACCTGACCGAAAATTAATCTACATTCATAAAAGAGCCGAATTTATCTTTTGTAACATTAAAGACCTCGAGCATTGGACGTTTTCATTAAAAAAATATCTTTTTAGATGAATTGAGGAACCTTTTGATATAATATTTCTGAGAAACTGCTTCAAAGATAAATAAAAATGTGGCACAAATTAGGGCTACGATAAAATTAATAAAAGTATTAAAAAGAAAAAGGTATAAGGTTTTTGATATGCTGGTAAGTAATTCAAGTTTGTATAAGCAGTATTTCATAGTTCATAAAATGGCTAATTGTGAAGATATTGAAGAAAATACTGTTCATTTCTTGTAGAATATGTATAGAAATGAAAATAGATCAAATCCTTTTTACAAGTTATTTTGCATAAAAAAATCCTAAAGACTCATCGAAGAAATATTTTTAAACCCTTTTGAAAGGGTCCAATTTTTATGAAATAGAGCTTTATATTCATTAAAGATGTAATCAAGCAATTCATATTCGATATCAACAAGAATTAATATTAATAAATAATGAATTGGACACGAAGACGAAGACTTAAGAGCAGGGATTCGATTGAAAATATCATCAATTCTAAAGAATAGTGTTTTAATTCTAGTTTTTAATAAAATTAGCTCTTTTTTGTCCTACAAATAAGATATTTCACTCTCTTCAAATTTCAATATATCACCAAATCCTTTTGATTCTCAACAATTCGTGAGTGTGCTTTCATTTTGTTTCCCTCCTGTTATTTGATCATTTCCAATTACGTTCCGACAATGATGTTCACATACTTTTGCTTCGCTTCAACTCTTAAAGAACACTTGACCCGCCCATTTCAACCTGACCACTCCAGAACATTCCGTTGCCCTAATATTAAAATCTTCTTTATTAAAAATATGACCTTAATACGGAAGAGCGGGTTCCAGGTCTTCGAGCGACCTTTTTAATTTAAGCTTTGTCTTTGTTAATTCTAGTTCTTTCATTAACACGGGCGAATTCTACATCGTAGAATACGCTCATATATATCTCGAATTAATACTTAATGAAGTTAATTTCGTTCTATTCCGGCCATACGAATTTAATATCATAATTTCAAAATCAACGCCTCTTTTGGTCACTAGATCGAATTCTTTCATTAAACTCTCTCATGTGTTGAGCAAAAGCTAATTTTCGAAATACTCCTTCTCATAATACTGAAGTAATTACACTTATTACTTTTTAAGTAATGAGTAGTTACACACAATTCCTCTCGTTCCTTCCTTCAAATGTAGTCTTAATCACGGAAATCGAGCGCTCACCGTGATTTCACGCTCTCGATTCCTCATCATGGTGAGAGAGTGGTCTGAGAAAATTCAATTCGAGTGCCGAGAAACACAAAAGAGTAGAAGTAATTAGTAAATAACTCATCGGACCATTTACTCCCCTCCAAGGCGTCATCAAAAGGGCGTATTATACGCAGAGCTGACGAAAAAGAAGGGAAAAACTATAAGAGAGAAAGAGGGAGGGGAGGGGACAGTCAAAAAAGAAATAGTTTCCAACACCTCTCCCTTCTTTTATATATATAGACTCGTCAGCCGTACTTCCCCGGAGGCAAAAGTGAGTACGTATATTCCCGAGAACGGATAGAAAAAGCAATTACAAAAATTAGTTTGAGCAGTTTTTTTAAAAAATGTAATTTAGCGATCAAAGCGCCGGGATTTTAATTACTTTCTCAATTTCGGGAAAGATAGCGAGTCCATAAAAACAACTCTTCATTAGGGAGTAAGGTCGCCGGGGACAATGAAAGGCTTCGGAGGTGAAGAAGAGAATTTACGGCCCAAAGGGGGGCTCTGCATGCCATTGGCCGGCATTCGCGGTCAGGGGGAGAGGAGCTGCTATGGCTGTTGCGGATATGAAGAGCGCTGGATATGTGCCACGCGAATAACTTTTTTGATGAGGTTGCGTACGCAGCGCGTAAGCCCGTTATAATACTACGTTCACGAACGTTCGCAAATGTTCTCGGACGAACCGCACGGACCCAAAATGGCGTCGTTGCGAAATTAATCGTCCTTCGATTTCGGGAGTATCGGGATTTTTTCTTCCGCGGCTATTTTCGAACGCCTTGCGAGCAACAGGTTCCGCAAAAAAAATCGTGCGAATGTGTATAAACTGCGAGCCGTGATTTTGTTAATATCCTCGGCAGTTAAAAGCGCAAAGCATCCTCGCAAACGACTGTTTTAATGAAAAATCCATTCGTAATAAAGTGTCCGTGAAATTACTCGGAATAAAGTTGGGGGAATGGCCCACTGAACCACTGATCGTAATGAAGGATTAGTTTCGCTTACAGACTAAATGATTCGTTTTATAGATTATTTGGTAAAGGACGGTTAAGTAAATTAATGTCTTTATAACAATTCATAATCTCCTCCCAGTGCTTCAAGAATTTGGTTCATTAAATGTATTGATTATTTGTTTAATGGTGATATGGTTAATTAAATGTTTCCTGTTCTATTGGTTTGCTTTGTTTAAAATGTTTTACCTCTGCTTTTAATCTTTCCATGAGGGCAATTTTGAAGCAGTGTTTATTCTTCACCGAGAGATTAAAAGAGAGATTTTTCTATGATTACGAACTAGGTACTCATACGCTTCAATGACAAAAAAACGCGCTGAAAATTTCTACTCTTCTTCACCTTTTCCGATGCGTCACACGTTTTCGGCAGCGACGCCCTTAAAAAAATCTCATCTACGATTCCACTGCGAGAAATGTAGTCTCTTCCACCAATTTAGCGTATCTCACTCCCTGAAGCGATCCTTGCCCAATTTAAAACGCCCTTTCTGCGAGATTAATTCGCAAAAACATTCGGATCCAGTTACGGAGAACTTCTATCTATTGCCTCCATCTAATTGCTCCTCCATACGATCCGAATCGGCGAATTGGGAAGTTTTCTAATTTAAAGACAGCAAGAAATTCGAGGTTTGTAGCCGGACTTAATTGGAGCGAACATTCGTTTAATGCGCGATACGGCTCGCTAAGCGTTAAGCTCGATTCCAGGCATTAAGAAATATCTCGCAATAGTACCGAGGCAGCCAGTAATCCAGTCTCTAATTGTTCGGCCAAACTTGAGCCCTAGCACGTTCATTTAACGGAAGATAAGGCAGGTGAGGCTTTAAGCCCGTCGCCAAAGAATTAAGAAATAGTCCCGAGCGACTATAATCCGCTCTCCAATTACTGCTCCGACCAATTAATTCGACAAGCGACCAAAATGTTTCCTTTTATGTCTCCCGAGGATGTTAACTAACAATTAAAAAATCTCGGCAGTTATATAGGTGTTGGCGGAGAAGATTACAGACTATCAAATAGGTCTACTTCTAAAGGAATCCGAAATGATACACCGAATAGAAAACTTTCACTCGGATTTGATGCTAATCACAGTTTGCATGATTCTATTAATCAAATCGAACATGTCTCTTTTTCTAAACAAATGTAAAGATAGGGAATTTTACTTTTTACGCTGCAGTTCGTAAAACACGCATGCGTACCTAGCTAGAAAAGAACCTGCTCATTGAGTTATACTGCCAGTGGGGTTGGATATTCAATTCAGTATAACAGATTAACAGTCATCCATGGGGATTTTCTAATTAAATTCCAAGGGGAAAAAAATCCGTCAAGCTTCAGAATCCAGAATATATCATGGTTGTTATAATAACTTTCTTTACTTTTTTCCCGTTAAGAGTAACATGTTTGTGCTCTAAAATAATCGTAAGAATGGAGATGATTCACAAGTATTTCTTTCGGATAAAACTATATCTCTAATTGTAAAATTGAACGCCTCCTTGATACTTTTTAATGAATATACCAAAAGACTTACAGGTTTATCTGAAGGCGCTTATCCTCCGATAAAAGGAATTTTAAGACGTAATGCCTTGAAAGGAATTTGACTGAAATTTAGATTAGAGGAAATAGAAGCAACTTAGTGCGAGAGGAGGAACGTTTCCCTGGCGACACATTAGTAAATGAGAGTAATTGGAGGTAATTATATGCTCGGTGGGGAGGGAGAAACCCTTAAACTTGCGGGAAGGGCAATTAGTATATCAGAAAAGTCTTCAGTTTGCCGCCATAAGGTTACCTAGGAAATATGCTTCCTGGATACCGTTCCTCATGTTTATTTCATCCTCTTTCCCATCGCCTCTCCCCCCGCATTCATTTGAACCATCCCAATTCACTCCCATTAACTCCTCCGAATCCCTTTATCTTCCACATTCTCCCTTGACTTCTATCGTTCCTTTTATCTCATTCATTACGCTCTTCCTTTTTTATCTAACGACACAACCATTCCATCTCCCGAAGCATCCTTCCAATACGTCCCTCTTTTGTCCCATCATTTCCCGCTATCGCCACTTTTACACGAGTTATCAAGTCCGAGGACTCGATCCTTTTTCCATTCCCCTCTTAACCCTTTGCCTGAAAGGAATTCCCTTTTTCTCGCATTCCAATCTGTGTCATCAGCGGAATCTCTTCCCTGCGGACGTTAACTCATTACCGAGCGACTCTTGCAGTCGTGTCATTCTAGTTTCAACTCGTTTCGGTTTCCCCGGTAACCCATTTCTACCCCTCTTTTCAATATGCGTGCTTCTTGACGTTCTGGTTTCCGTGGGCCCTCGTTCCCAATCGTCAGGGCTTCTCTTTTTCAAAGATCCTTTTTGTTCGATGCTGCTTATCTTTTTACCCCAACCCCTTTTTTACGTATATCCTCCCTTCGCAGATTCTGATTCATTTTTCATCTCCTTTTATCTCTTATTTCATTTAACGGCTTGATTCACCCGATGTCTCTTTGCTTTGCGTCCCTCGTGTAACCGTTTTACCCTCAAAATTTCCCTTCTTTTGGTATTTCCTGGAATATCTCGCTACGTCTGTGACTCAAAAGCCAAGATTTTTATCTAATACTCTTTGAATTTGCTCAAAATGGTCGGTCATGCTCCAATACCACGGTAAAATTTGTACACGGTTGTCGATAACGAAGAAATATGAAATTTTTGTGAAAAGAATTTGCGACGTAATTCATGTGAAATGCAGATTATCGATACGGCGTTTGAGGGAATGGATTTTGGTTTTCAGTTTACCTCTAAAGATGTTATCGATTAGAACATTGATACTTTAATTCGGATTGACGGAATGATATAATTTACATACGTATCAAGATATTGTACGATTACTTTGTGAATGAATTGTAACCAGTTACGTGCCATAGAAAGGATTTTCCATTTATTTATGCTTGTCGAAACTTAAAATTGCCCATTAATTGTTATCTTAATATAGTAGCTAATTAACTTTCCTTTCGCGAAGCGAAAGCATATTTTCACAATTCAGCAGAAGATAATTCATCTACAATTCTAGTAACTAGTGACTATCAGCTAGTACATAAAGGTAAGTGAAAACCCAAATTAATTTTAACCACCCATCTTTGTTTTTTAACTTCATGGATATTAACTTAACTTACGGGAAAATGAAACGTCGTTTGCTTACTCCGAAACACTAGAGAGGGAGATACCGTCACGAATTTTACTGCGTTCATATCCGTTGCCATCTCATCTTTCTCCACGTTCAACCATAAACTCCCTCCTCTAATGAGAACAAGGCATATCATCATTCTCTCGAGATCATTTCGTCTCTTCCGTCTGCAACCTTCACGCGACCTCTTCTGCACGCTCTCACTCCTCCTATTTATGTATCCCTTTTCCTTTTATATTTCTCCTTATCGCGCTTAAAATCACTTCATCTACCCGACAACATCCCTTCACAATCTCACCCTTTTGTCTTCCTCACAACAAACCTCCCCCTAAAAAGACCCCATTTTACTCCTCTTCCATTTTGATTCACTCTCTTTTCCGGGCCCACCTGCTCCTGCCCCGAATTTATTCCTATTCGCGCGTTGATCTCTCCCCGTTCTTTTTTTCCACCGCCGCCACTTATCCTCCACATATTCGGCCTTTCTCTCGCGTCTTCTCGCACTTGGACGGTTTCCTTTCATCTTCTACTTCACTACCGCCGCCTATCGCCCCCCCCCTCCGGAGCGCCCCCCCCCGCATTCATTTCGGCTTTTCGCTCCCTTACAGAACTGCGCGTCGCAGCCTTGGTCCCGTCCCTTGTCGACCGTTTTCCGCCATTTAATTAGGAGTCCCGTGAGGAGGGTGGGTGCGATGGAGAGGAAGATTGAGTAGCGAGAGGAGTTACCGAGTAATGAGGAGATGTGACCTAGAGGAAGGGGATTAATGCGAAGGAAAGAAGAGAGAAGAGGGAGTATTTTGGGGGAGTGATTACTCTATGAATTCCGAGTATGGCTGAAGAGGATGAAGCGGCGTGAAAAACGGTGCTCGCAAGAGCAAATGTGATTGGAGAAGTGGAGAAAACGTTTGAGAAAGAGGGCGGAGCGAGATAAACTTGCTGATAATACGTTTCATTTAACCACTTTCTACCTCTACGGTTAGAATCCGTACAGGCTTTGCTAGCAGCTAGTCTTATGATTGAAACTTTAATCCGTAGTTTCAATATGAATTCGTTGAATCCTCCCAACTGCTATGTTAATCAAATGTACCAACAAGTTTGACTACATTTAAGAAATAGAGTATAGTTGCTGTAGACGATCTGAAAGTATTACTTCTGCATTTATACTTGTTATCGTTATCGAACAAACGGCATAGTATTTATCTTTGCATATGACTACGATAAATTTACAATACTCCATATCGCATTTGATGATAATATTCTGTTCAAGATTTAAGGGTGAATCCGGAACCATTGTTCATTTGCGAATGTTCACTGTTAATATAAATTTATGAATATTTAGTCTATCAGTTCCTCGGGAAACTACAAAAAAATTGATTGAAGCAGTAAATTCTAATATATGACATATTCCATATTGAAATGATTCTAACTTACTCTAAAAATAAGGTAGTGAATGAGAAAGCAAATGGCTGTATGTGGGAATATGACAGTTGCAAATATATACAACCATTCGATCGTGGCAGTTGGGAAAGCTACAAGGTGCACGTATAATGTCATCGGAAACCCTCAAAAACATCCTCACTTCTTTACAGCAACAACATTTCAAAGAATCATCAATTTAATAATACCTAGGACATGATGAAAGTGTTAAAAACCTCTTGATATAAAGGTTTTAGCAACAAGCGCTTTTGAACTCGTAAAATATTCAAGGAAAACGATATAAATTGCATGAATAATCTCACAGGACCCATTGTCTGGAAATCGCCCATTCATGCATCGCTTTAACCCTTGTCTCCTGAGGGCATTCATGCTCAAAACCGTTAATGAGGCCAAGGGTAAAACGCAATGAGCAAAAGATGTACGAATTATTCGCGTGTAAATTGCCCTAGAGGGGGACCGAATAAATCTAAAAAGTAGCCCGAATTGCGCAACGGAAGATTCCCCGAAACAACCTCGAAGGGATTTTTAAAGGAGGAGGGATGAATTGGGGTGAGATAAAGAACAGGAAGAGGAGTGGAAGAAGATGAGATGAAGGAGGGAAAGAAGGTTATATAAAAGAAGAGGGAGGCGTACAAAACGGGAGAAAGGATGGCCTCGAAAGAAGAAGCAGATATGTATAAGGGGACATACGGGGGGTGGTGAAGGGAGGATAATGGATCGAGGGAAGGGTTGGTAGAGGCGACGATGAGGAAAAGTGGAGACGTAGAAGGAATTAGGGGAAGAAAAACGGGTTGACCGAAGTGGAGGCGCAAATAGGAGTCGGTTTTGGAGGATATGGGTACTCGGAATATAAAATAATGTGATTGGGAAAGGTGTACAGCACCTGGGTAGCTGGTCCCTTTATCACTCCGTTTGAAGGGAAAATAAATCCATGCGGAATAACACGAAGACTAGTAAAGCGGAATGGTGTAATAAATGATGAGTGTTTCATAGAAAAGCAATTTCAGGAAATTGAGATGCGCCCGTTTCGTTCGTTTCTATTTACGAAAATATATTAGCACTGCGCATGTTCGTACGTTCTTTGTTAAATTGTAATCATTGAGAAGGTTACGGTTATTAATTGGAAAAAAAATACTCTTTTATGGTTATCTTCATCGTATTTTATAGTTCGTCAAATCAATGATGGCACACTATACCGAAATACGTATTATGATAAGAAAAAGGGACGAGAAAATTAAAAACCAACCTGAAATATAATTAAGTCTTAACATCAGAAAAAATGTGGACGAAATTTTCTTCTTTGTCGAGCTTGATAACAGATAAAAGATTAAATTCTACGAAGAGTTTTAATGAGTAGTATTCATGGAGTGGGATATGAAGCGAGGCATCCTAGTTACATAAGAGCTGCCCATATTATATAGTGGTGGAAGGGGTGGAAGACAGTAAGAACACAGAGTGGAAGGGGTAAAGAGTTGGTGCTCTGGAGGTTGGGGAAGAAATAAACACACACTTTGGTAGCAACGTAATGAAAAGGCTAAGGGGAGGGAAGAGGAAAAGGTTTAAGGAGGAGGGGTATAAGGAATTAGGTTAAATCCCGGAGGGTCTTTTTTTCTACCAAAGGTTTCCGGAGAAACTCTCCGCGTTCCCACTTAGAAGCACCCTCAACTAACCTTTACGAAGGGTATTACATGTTGGAAGTATCGGTTAAATACGCTCTGGAAGTGAATATGACAGGACACATAGTTTTTAACGGTTAAATAAGTAGGATAACTTTGAATGAGTTAACCTTTGATTTGTTTCAAGTTGCTTGATTCTATAGTAGCATTCACCGAATTTGAACGTTTTGCGAATGGTATTTCGATCAACTTGAAGTTGCATAAAAGAACTCCAATTAGATCCTACGGAGAGTAACTATTTCCCTCGTTAAACATTACCAGCAACTAACGTATATAGAACATTGGGTAAACTGTTTTAATGCGCTTATCTCCTTGTTTAACATTTTATAGGGGTTCTCGTATTGGCAACAGACGCAATGAAGTTTACGAAATTCATTTGGAATATAAGTAAATAGAGCTTAAGTGTAGTCAGTATGATTACCATGAGTTTATGAGCAGAGAAATGAGAATGCAAATACCTAGCGTATTCTCCTATTAGACAAAGATCGAAAACATTATCAAATATTTAGAATCATTGCTGATTCCATTGATAAAATAAATACTGTTTGCATGTAATAAACTCTAACAATCAAGATGAAACCTGGAAGATGAATCTTCAGAAAATGAAAAATAAAAGGATAATATAAACAAGAATGAGCGATATTAAGTAAATTTGTGAAACAAACATGTGTTTTAAGAAAATCTACATACATCTACCACGAATAAGCAACCAAAAGGTAACAGTAACAGAATGACTTTTTGCAAGATAACTAAGTCTGAGAATCAACTCCAGATTTTTCCAGCGCAAGAAACAAGCAAATATTCCACTTGGAAATGGCCACCGTTTGAATCGCAAAGGAGAAAATGTAGTTGAGAAACTTAAGAGGAGTAACAGGAGGTTAGCAACCCAGATCGGTCCAGAGACTTTGCACGTGACATCAAAGGAAAATAAAGGTTCCTCATTTTCTTAGACTACAGCTATACAGTCCCTTTTCGGAGTTCCTGGCGACGAAAGGTAAAAAGAAGTAATAGAGAAAGACTTGGCATTTAAATTGTAATGAATATATACTCTAAGGAATTCCAAAGCTTTGAAAATGACGGCCATCTTAATTTTAGAGAAGGACAAAGCGAGCGAAAGAAAAGAATTTCGTTCATCTAACGTTCGATTAAACTGGGAATGGAATTCTATATGATGAATAAAGAAACACGCCAATTAAATAGGGGATGAGGCAATCTGCATATGTTGTAAGGGGGGGTTGTTTTCAAGGGATCCCTATAGGGGTTCATTTGGAAGATGATTCATCGCATCTCTCAGATAATACCGCTTTCGTATACTTCAATCAGTTCGGAAACTAAGGAGAGGGTCAAAATAGAATTAGAAAGAATGCTGTCAAAGTGGAATAAATTACTCTTTTATCCTTCCATTACCATACATATCAATAAACTCGTTGCATGTATTAGTCGTCAAAGTTTTTCAAGATTTGTAGTATATTTCTTTGACTCATATCATAACCTATTCCTTTGATGGAAGAAAAAATATGCTTTGACTATACACAAATGACTATAATACTCCATATTTTAAATAGAAAAGAATGCTGCATAATTAATGATATCCTCAACGAGAACAGCATTAATATTGAAAAGTCCCATCTCCCATTAAAATATGTCAATAGTCAATAATTAATTTAGATATAATGTTCAATATTAAAAAGTAATGGAAATTAGGACAAATCTCGACAGAATTTATTAATAAAATTTACAAGCCTGAGTGAAACTTACGAAAAATATCTCCAGTTTAAATCACAGTGAATATCTGTTCAAATTTACCGATAATATTAACTAAAAGATAGCAAGATAACAACAAGAGAACATTACCTAAAAGAAAATATATTATGGAACATATTAAAGCGAAGAAAGAATTCTGAACAATGTGTATCAGCGAAGTACTTTAAATATTAATATAATAGAAATTAATAAAAAAACAATATTAGAAATATATCCAGTGAATGAAAATACTATCAGCATTTCGGAAATAGTTGTTCAAAAAGGACGCTTTGTATTGGAGGAGCGTCCTCATGATTCAAGGGCTGCATCGGAGGATATATACGTAGCGGATCGAAGCCCTTGAACGTGTTGACTAGAAGCCACACGGATGAGAGAGCCAAAGGGGACAGTGGGAACGGAGAGATGAAATAACGAATAGATCTAGTGACGCGATCGACTTGAAAATAAATTAATACCAAGAGGAAGATAAACACTATTGAATATAATAGTTTAACATTTCATAAAACATAACATTTCCAATAATTTAATGAAGAATTACGGTTTGAAATCAACGTTAAACAAAATACATCGGAATATAAATATCGAAAGGAACATACGTTTTATTGAATATAAAATAAAAACGTATTTACATTACAAAGGCTACTTTATATAATTCTGATTTACGTAAAATATTTCTATAAAACTACGATATAAAAACTGTTAATATTAAAATTAAACGACGAAGGTGAATTCGTAAATAAATATCAATTCTGGTAATGAAAAATGTAGCATTCATATATATGTCAGCTAACCTTTATCCATTGATTTATCAAGTAAGAATTGAGCTGTATGCTCGATCAAGCGTTACTCTTTTTATCGCAGAATCGTAAATGTAAATACCCGATTGTGTGACGTGTGAGTGTGACGTAAGGGCGCATTGAGGAATACATGAGTAGAAAAGTGAAGCGATTGTATAGTCGATGGGAGAGATTGGATGTAGCAAGAGGAAGGAAATGATGTTTGAGGGATGATGGGAAGGGAAGAATAGGGAAGGGGTGGGGACGATAAGGGGAGATAGGTGGAGCGGAAGCAGTCGTGTTCACGGTGCATGCGGCGATGCGTGAGCCCGTCTGAGGATGGATGAGACAGGGTTTCATGAGACAGGGGAAGAATGGCTGGTTGGAGCGGGATGGAACTCAGGCATAAGAGATTCATATGGGCAAAGGGGTTGCGACTAATCCAGGCAACGAGGGCCTACAGGTGTAGTGGGGGAGCTGCGAACACACGGAAAAATCAAAGACTCGTGAATTTAATTTTGTAACCCATCGGCGCTTGAATCATTCCTATAGCGAGTATAAAAAAAAATTAAGAGAAAAGGATTCTATATACGTGTCTATAAATCACGAACTGATTTTATTAGGAGATTTTTACGAATATCAATTTAGTTTATTACTACGTTTAGTAAAGCAGGATATCAAAAGATTTATACACGTTTTATAGATGTTTTTCCGCGTATTTATTTCGCAACTTTTGATCTGAAATTTAAGGACGAGAAACTTTCATACTTTCGTATAGCGAAAAAAAAAGAAAGATTGTTCACTCCTTCCAGTTAGGCCAATGCTATCTCTCTGCTGTAGATAAATGAGAGAATGTTCCGTAAGAGATACAATAAGATTCGATAAGGTCGATTCATACGAATGGCATAACGATATTTTTATTTAGTTACGCACGAGTGGATTTCCTACAAAAGAATTCGTCACAAGGAAATTTCGACGTTTGAACGCTCTCGTTTCTTTTCATTCGTGATGAAATATATAGATAGATACCAGTTACCGATGATATAAAATGAAATGACGACAAAAAAATATACTTGGAAAAAAAGAGCTTTTATAAACTCTCTTTTGAGGGAAGAAAAAATCCCTCGGGCGTTTTCACAGGAAGAACGCATCTGCAATCTGATTCTGGGGAGAGAGCACACGGGATCTTCCCAAGCACTCAATTCATTATGAAAGGAACAACATACCAATCGCTGCCACGTATCAAAAGGCGCCCTTCCGGGAAAAAAAAGAGGGAAGAAGAGACCCCGGCTCCATTGTCCAATCTAAAATTCAAATTATAAAAAACTTGGGCTATTTTCCCCAAAATTTCCATACTCGAGGAAATTTTAAATTAAGTAGCCTATTAAGTCATTATTTTCCACTTCTTCGGTTCCTTTCACTCATGAGAAAAAAAGGGAAGGAGACTGTGTATTCGCGAATGAAAATCGCCGTTTTCCAAAGCTGGATTAAGGGGAACTTAAAAAACTCCTTTCAAAAGAATCTTTTTCACGGACGAAGGGTGGGCGGAAAAATAATTTGTTGTGTGCCGTTAGAGAGAGAGTTTCCATAGAAAAAGATGCTTCCGAGAATAAGGTGAGACTGGTGAAAAGAAAAGAAGAAGAAGGGGAGGGAGGAGTTCGTCGAAGCGTGGTTGAAGTCCGAAGATAGGAGAAAGAGATGGGAAAAGGGCAGAAATTAAAAAGGCAGAAATTATAGGGAAATATGTCTCGTAGGCGATGAGATAAGGGCCCGGGAGGGAAGCAATATTCGCAGAAGAGGAGTCAAGGAGGTCGGGAAACATAAAAGGGAGGTGGGGGGAGGATGTGAATAGCGGTGGCCGTTCTCTGGGAAAGAGAGGTCGCTGCCTGAGCGCCCCCCTTTGGACCTCCCGCTGGACCGAAGAGGAAGTGGGCGGGGGAGGCGCAGGCAAAAGACCTCGCATGCCGGATATCAGGCAATAGTCCCCATAGCAACCGGGAGGACCTCTCCTCCCCCTTCGCGAAGGAGCGGGTCATTCGATGAACATCCGGGCACTTGTCTCCCGTACGAGCTCCTTCTTCTCATCTTCCGTTTGTGTCAGCGCTTTCTCTTATCCACAATATACGAATTCCGCGTCGTCTGAGGTTTGGACTCTCCCACCTTCGTTTCTCTTTTATCGTTTCTTTTCGTTGCGTAATAATGCCGTTTCCATGGGCGTGCGAATTTTCAACTTTCCGCCGAATGATTGTGACGACGCTCTGACAAACAAATCTGCATCGCGTACGCAAACAAGTTTTAACTGCCCTCTATTTTTTCACGCTTCGTATGAAGTATATACCTGCGCGCAGAAGTGTTTTATTTCGCAACAAAAAGGGAACTCGCGTAAAATTCGTCAATTTCGACGTCTAGATTCATAGAAGCGTGATTTCTGCCAGAATCTGCCGCGTTGCCGGACCGAAGAGTTTGAGAAACTATTATGACTAGATATACACACGTTCGAATTAGACTCGCTCTAAATGTAGCGAGAGAAGTTCGTCGGTAGGGTTTGAGGAAGTAGAGAGAGATATCATGGCCTAGAGGGAAGAAGAGTTGAACGTGGGAGTCGAAGCGAATCGCAGTTCCGTTAGTTTTAAAAATGGTCGGATATCTAGTACGGACGTAAATTTGAGCCACCGTTAAGATTATCTACATTTTTGTGCCAGTGACGTCATTTTTGTTTTATCAGTAAAATGATACAAAGTATATGACTTTTCAAAGGTTATCGGAAGATGTTGTTATATAAAAACACGGCAAAATCTCAAGCAGTAAATATACATAGAAGAAAAATTTTGCACATCGATGACATCTTTTTCTAAAATTCCAATTTTTTACGCGTTAATTTATGGTATATTGAATTTCAATAAACAAAGGATGAACTTAGGATGCTAATAAGTTGACATATTATTCATTTGAAATGATTCCTCAAAAAATTAGGAACCAACTCAAGTGTATATAATTACGGAAGATACATATATTGTTAAATTAGTATTTCTTAATATCCAGGGATGGGTGCCTGCTCAAATCGTACGATGCTGTCACAAACAACGTCCAAGTTTTCCGAAGAAACTATGAGTTGATGTTTGATACCAGTAAGGTTACAATGTTTAACTAGGAAAACGTGCAAAACGGTTAATTTCACCCGATCCCATCAAGCAAAGCGATAAAAAAGAAGGCAAAAAACGAATCTTTCCTTTGGTTTACGCTCCAGTCAGCTGAAGAATGCTAGAACAATATCGCTTAAGACAGACTGACGCTGATCCAGAGGATTATGTGCGACCTGGGCTAGAATTCCCAAACCCCTTTTCCGGGTGCACTGGGATCACGTCGGATAAACTGGTTTTATTGTCGGCGGGATGGGTGTAGAGTCTCAAGAAAGGAACTGGATGGTGTTGAGATGAGGAAGGGGGTAGCTGGATTAGGGGCAGTACACTCGTCTTGTTAGTTTTACGACTTCTCCACCGCTCCTTCCCCGAAATTTCCCTCTTCTCATTTCCTCGTTTTCCTTATAAACTTCATCCCTGCAATTCCTTACCTTACGCCATTTACCCTCAGACGTGTCTCTTCTTCTTTCCTAGAACATTCTATTTTTCCCGCACCTCGTATCTCCCTTTCCACTCGTGTTCTTCACGAGAGAGAGACCTCTACTCCTGCAACGACACGACCATCAAAAATAGCACCTCGTATACCTTTCAAACCGCTACTTTCACTCCACACACTCTATTATTTCGACGCCATTCCTATCGCCCCGTACTTTAGCGATATCCACGCTCATTTTCCCATATTTCCTTCCCTCTCCGGGTCGCGATTCGAATCTCAATTGCTTCCTCCTCCTCTTCCCCTTTACTAGTCAAGCAGACCCGTGTTCATTCATAGCCTCTCTCGAATTGCCATCCCTTTTGTTAGCCCGTCTTGCTATCCTCATAAGATTATCTCGTAGTGCAGCTCCCGCGTCTTTTTTTTTCGTATCCCTGCTGAATGTCTCCTATCATGATTTTCCTTGCGCAGTTTTCCGTCTGTTTAGAAAGTCGAGGGTCATTCAGCGGAGAAGAATGCGAGATAAAAATAGAGAATCGCGTTCTGAGAAAAGGTGAAGGGATACGGATTGAATAGGAGATATGTTTAATCTGGAAGTAAAATAAACTAGTACCGCCATAGGAATTTTTTCTTTCGCGGATGTTTTTCTTTTGCCATTTCTTCTTAATATATTCTTTTCCTTACGTTGATAAGCAATCTCTGTATTTCTGTCTTCGTTTTTATGTGACTTTCATATACTTTAACCGCAGTCATTGAAGAATATTAGCCAGACGTATGAGTCAAACTAAAATCGTTCGCAGAAATTACTAGCTTGCACGTTCTTAGATGTACGTATTTGGATTGAAATCAAATTTACCTAATCATGTAACCATGTTACCTTAATAAGAATATGGAAGCGCAACACTCTTATGTACTTAATTTTTTGTGTAAATAGTAAATGAAAATGATTATTATCTTTGTATATTTCTCTATTTATAAATCAATGACTAAACGCGAAAATAAACACTAAACCAAAATATAACTCTATTTTCTACACTGTGTTCATTAGATTCTATCTATGCGCCACAGTTATATCATAGCGAAATATAATCTTTATCGCATTTGTATCCAAGGAGATTAGTACGATACCGTTCCCAAAGCAACCTCTTCAATAAACGACGAAAGCCGTTGTCGTGGAGCGTGTAAACTACGCAACCGATTCCATTTATGTATACAAACGGCACCACGACACTCCGATAGCCTCCCTTTTTTCACGGACGAGTGCCTCACGAGGATGTATCAGTATATAGGCCCACTTTCCCGTAAACGCTTTTCTCCACCATGAGCATTATCACTTTCCAATCACTTCGAATTCTGATCGCAAAGTGCCGTCGACATTGGGTTAGCAATGATCGAGAGATCCCTTGAGACCAAAGAGCGGATGCCTCTTAAAAAAAAAAACTCCCATTTTTTCCCCTAACCCTTGAGGATAGGCCTCCCTATTCTCGCGTCATCAAGTATTGATGGGAGTATCGGCGGCCGTGGTTAAAAGAGCGTTCTTGGGGAGGAAAAAGAGAGCGAACGGTGGGAAGGATTAAAGTTGGGATTGGTGGAAAATGGGACATGGAGATAAGGCGGAGAAAGATAAAGAGGCATGGGATGGGAAAAGATGAGAGGAAGTATTCCAATAACGCGGGGGAGTGGAGATAATGTCATTTTGAGAAAAGAGCTGCAGGGAAGGGATAAAAATGAATGAGACATGATAAATTAGAGGGATGCAAAAGGGAGCTATGGGGAATGGTATTAAATGTGGGGTAAGTAGATCATAGGAGGAGGATGCAGATATGAAAGGAGATTTCTTGGGCCTCTGGGAAAGAGGAAAGAACGAAAAGTAAACTGCCTCTCCACCGGTTTCACTTAAAACGTCAATATCGTTTTTCGAGGAAAAAGGTTGTCTTCCCCTTGTTCTTCGAAAAATTACAGTGCTCATATACGTATCGAACTGTGAGATGGGGTTACTTGAAGGACAAGATCTTTTATCTCAATATTATTCTCGACGTATGGTAACCATTACTATCATTTTGAACGATATTTACGAACGTAGTTAATTTAACCGTAATTGAATTTAATAATACCAATTCCACATTAATAATCTACTTCTTTATAGTTTTCGATTCAGTTTACCGATTGAATTTGTTTGTTGAAATGACAACGGCGTGAATTATAATTTTTAATATTTGTGAAATGTTAAAATTTTATATAACAAAAGATATTAATTTGACGATTCAACAAAAAACAATTTCTAGAGAAATAATTTCAATAACAAAATTCAAAATGAGATAAAACGCGGATTGTAAGCTTTGAAAGAACAATTTTTACGTAGACAAATAATGGACCATTCACCGATCGATATAACTCGACCACCGACAAATTAATTGAATTTGTCCGAATATTCCGCATTAATGGAATTTAAATAGATTGATAGGCGAGACCAAATAAATTCGGGACATTAAGCTGTGAAAACAGCCGACTTCACATGTGCGCGCTCTCCCACGATTCAATTCGAACGCCCGAAAGCATATGTTGCCGACGAAAATTTCAAAGGAAATAACGCTCGCGAATATGAAATTGATAACGTTTGCGAATTCATGGGCGATGTTATCGCTATATGGGGAAATCGTTTTAACTACCTGAAACCCGTCGGCGCCTAATTCGCGATCCCGCGGAACAAAAATATTTCCCTACCGATCAATTTGCATACGGATGGTTTCAGGTATCTAAACATTTGCTGAGGAAACAATAATGATTTATTACTAAAATAAACCGAAATCGATCGTGCAAACACGTCGGATGATCCATCAAAACTGCTCTATATTTATTTGTTTTGGTAGTGATGGGGGGTAGCGTAAAATAATGGATAACATAGAGAGAAAATCGAGCGAAACCTATAGGATTAAATGCAGAGGAGAATAAGCGCGTCCATTTGCGTCTATTTTCGAATTGGTAGTTACGGTAAATAAAGAATACACTCGTACATCCCCATAAGCGTCTTAACTGCGAACTTGTCGATTGTTCGTCTTCGGTAAAGAGTAGCCTCTGATGTGTAGTTCTTTTCTTTTTAGGGCACCGCTTCGAGACCAGATCGCCCCAAAGAGAACTGACCTTTCGCTTCTCCCCATCCCACGCTAACTCCATCCCTCTTCTTTGGATGTGCTCCCCATGGAAACTCCATTGCCCCGACGGCTTCCTGTTTGCTCTAAACCTTGTTACGATGATGGCGGAGGAGGGGTGTGGGAGATGGGAAGTGAATAAGGGATGGACTCGGAGAGAAGAAAAGGTCTAAAGAGGGAACCAAAAGAAAAATAAAAGTTTGGAAAAAGTTCGTATTTTATGCGGATGCAAAGGTCTTATGCTTCCATGCATCTAAGACGTGAGTTCAATAACAGCATCATTCTCATCCATAGCTACAACATGCGGGATATTTTTAGAGCCCTTATTTCGAAGAATGCACGGGAAATATTTCTAAAGGTACATATTTTTTAAAAAAGGCAAAGCTTTTCCTTGAATATAAGAGCATTAGTGTATTAAAAAAATATATGTATACTGTCCTCTGCATACTGGTCATTTAGGCAACATTCTTCGACATTCTTTTTATCAAGATAGTTCAATATAGTCCCAGATAAACGATGGGATGCTGGAAGTGAAGCAATGTACGACTTCAAATCGGACCTTAAAATGAAAATAATTGTGGAAGCTTTTGAAGTTTACAGGACTGCGTGGGACGTTAAATGAATTACGGAGCTATTTTTCACATTCGTGGAAAGTAATACTCTCTGCTCGTGCACTTAAAATCAACCCTTCCCTTTTAGACGCTAAATGTGCTCTACTTTCCATAGCATCAAAAAAGAGAAAAAATACGTAGATTCCCTCCAAGAGGAATTTCAGGGAGAAAGAAATTAATAGCTCGAAGGTAATAATGTTAAATCAAAATGTTTTGAATCGGAAACTTTACCTCACTGAGAAGGGCTGGGGGAAATTTATCGCACGACTTTGTGTCGTGCAAACTAGTCGGCGCACAAAGCTATAGGTGAGACAGCATGGGAAGAAGGAAACGATAAAACAAACACGGACAAATTTGATGCCGCGCAATAAGGAGACAAGTTGAAAAGGAAGGCGTCGGTATATCAAAACACGGTAAGTCATCCTGCCACGGTGCCAAATTTGCGAGTTATTCGAATATTTCCGAGCCGAAAACTTTTCGAGAGAGAGCATATACAAGAAGGGACACAAATAAAGACTGACGCGTAATTTTCGAAAAGCAGCAGGAATGGTAGGAACTCCAAGGATAATGGTAACCGACAGAAACTATTATTATTTACTTTGGAGGAAACCTGAGAGCGGGTATGAGAGTGAATTTTGAAGTGAATTTCTGAGCCGTGGAAGCAAAAGTAAGAGGAAACTGAGGATGGCAAGAAAGATGGTCGGAAGACACAGAAGGAGGTGAGGAAAAGGGGGAAGTGGAAGGGTGAGAGGATGGCAGTAGGAGAACGGGAAACAAGAGGAAATGAGAGAAAGTGTAAGGGGATAAATTGAAGGGTGGAGAGAAAGTGGAAGATTAAGGGAAATGAACAGCGGATGTTCAGCAATGGAAAAAAGCGGAAAAAGGTGAATAATGATGAAACGAAAAATGTGAGGGATTTGATGGAGAAATGAAGAAAAAGAATTAAAGCGTAGATTGGAGTTGGGGAGAGGAATCGAAGTTCTAAAGGTTGAGAAAGATGAACTTAGGAATCCTAGTAATTCATTAGGTAACGAACATGTTGTTATGGTTGCGGGTAAATAAAAGATAGAAAAAATATGCTACAAACGTTGTCAATTACAAATGAAATGAACGAAGAACAGTCATGGAATAAAGTGAAAAGAAGGGAGCATAAAAGGAGACTTAAAGACATTAGGAAATGTATTTAAAAAGGGAATATTAAAGGAATTGAAAGATACATTATTCTAGAGTATGATAAAGGAAAATAATAAAAGTAAGAAGAGAGAAAATATAACAATGCAGATTAATTATGCTATTTTACTCAAATCCTTGGCACATGTATCTATAAAATGGAATGAATAGAAATGATGCAAGGAATGTAACGGAATGATAGAGAGAGATTGAAGATTTGAACTCAAGAACAGGTGGAGGCAGAGGAGATGTGTGCGAAACACAAAGAGAAGTGAAGCTAAAGATGGGGAGAGGGTTTTGAGAGGATATGGAGCAGGCGATGGAGAGGGCTTTGGGTTTAGAAGAGGCCAAGTGGAAATATGATGTCCGATGAGTTTGTTTCGAGGGGGAATGCGACACATATGAGATGCTCGAGATGGAATGTGCGTGAAATGAGCGTGGGGAGTTCCCTTGCACGTCGCCCGCTTAATTATTCCTTTCAAAGCAACTAATGACGAGTATTTTAATGCCAGATTCGCTCACGGAAAATTATACCAGACTCGGGGAGGAAATTTGCATCCGACGAGAGATAAGCTGTAATAAAAAGGATCATTATTCTTACAGAAAATATTGAGGCGGCATTGTTTTATGATCTCCATAGTAACCGATAAATTTCAAAATATATGTGAACCGTGAGAACGTGGAGATGTTTCTTACGTCAGCTCTTTAGCCATGGAAAAACATTTATTTTTCAAATATTAAATTTATTGCAGATCGTCAAGATGTTTATCTCTTTACATGTCAAAATCGCCTGTATAAATTGAATGTCTGTTCCTAATGAAGAAAGGTTATGTATGTTCAAAAAACATCAGTTTTAATCGTGAAGATAACATTTCTTATTTAATGATCATATTAAGCTCGAGAACTGAATGAACCAAATATCAGTAAGATATTCAATATTTCAGCTCAAGTTAACCAATGAAAGTTGTTTCATAGATGTTGTTAATTTGATATTAAAAAATCTTATCTATTTCATTTAAGAAATGTTTGTTGATGGAGGATATCAAGTAAGTGAAGTCTTCGTTCTTATTGACTTACAGAAAGGTTTTTGGAGTCGTTTTTATGAGTGCACATAGCACGGTGCGCACAAATTCAAAGCTTACGTTACATAAGTAATTGATTTAAACCAAAAATTATTAATTTCAGTGCTAAATTATTTATGATTCAAATGAATTATTGAAGCTGGTGAAATATAAATTATGTTCATTGGAGAACTTAGTGAAAAATCGTCCATCATTTGCAAATTTATGGGATATCGAGAAAACTAAATATTTACGATGAGAGAAAACCTTGGAGGAAAAAGCATTACCTGAAAAACAACGGTTGAGTAATGTAATTTATGTATTATTTTGGTTTCTCATCCTCGCGTCCCTTTCTTCTTTCACTTCTTTCATAGTTTTGGACAGTCGCTCCCAACAGTCTCTACCCATTCCCATAATAACTCTTTTCTTGGAAACCTTCGACCAACTTCTGTGACTTGGGGTGTTTTCTCCCCTCCGTCTCTGGAAAATGTTTTCAACGGATAAACCTCACACTTCACACATTCACTCCTACTGTCCCAGAACTCTTCCTCTTCAGAATTTTTACGAAGTTACTGCTGCCACCTTAAATCACAAACTCAAAGCCAATATATCAGGAAGCAAAGCCAGAACGAGATAATGTAGTGGTTCTGACCCAAATGGATCAATTGAGAATTGTTGGAATAACCAAACCATGAAATGCGATTTATGATAAATGAGTTGGATTCTGAGGAGATTTATCGCGAAGCAAGTGGTGCGTGAGTTCGAAGAAAACAAGGAAATCGGAAAACAAACGATAAATAATTATCAATCGTAACTTTGGTGTTCTCATTAAATTAAGAGCATCATAGAATCTAGTTGAGCAGTGGATTTCTTGATATCAAACTTTTTATTCCTGAACTCCACAAAGCTTTTAGTTTTCCCTCGTGATATACCTTGACCTTTTGACTCTTCGCTTAGAAGAAACATTGATAATTTGTGGAAATCCTTGTTTATAGTTCCCTTTTGTTATTAGAAGCTGAGCTAAATACAGATAGTTGTTGATATGGGGATACGGAGAAAAAGTTCCTAGCGTTGCCATGGATACATTTTGAAATAGAATTGAAAAATAAAAGGTCGCGTTTTCTCCTAAGCAACAACGATATATTTTTCTCAATCGAGATGCGTGCAACGCCTTGATGATGGAATCACAAATGCTTTTGTTCGACAAAGGATTCACACACAAAGGTTTCGAAAAACGCATACATAGATCAGCTGTGGATAGACAATGATGCATTACCTATGTATCATCATCAAAATTTTTATCCGTTATATTGGATGAACTTCATTAGATTAAAATACCAGCTCTTTTATGTAGATTGATTACGTCATTTTCCTATTCCTAATCTTCGTAGCCAACACAAGCACTGCATAATCTCCTAGGCAAACAAACTCGAGGCATTAATACCATCAAGCCGGATCGAATAGGTCACTGCACCCACCTATAAAGAAAGCAAAACGGCTTGCGTAACGAAGACATAATGGTATGGTCCACGGAGTAAACTAAGACACCCTACCTCTAATAATGTTCAAGGTAAAGAATGCGGGGGCCGGGTGAGCTATGAGGTTGACTAAAGCGAAATTTGTTTTCATAGGAGAAGATTACAAGGGAGGGTTTGAGGAGAGGAGCGCCTGACGTGTGCAGCTGTGTCAGAGATTAAAGACGCCCCCGCAAGACATTAACGGCAAGAGGGCAGTTGAGGGAAAAGAAGGATGATTGCAGGCATAATGATATTACGCGGAAGGTGCAACGTCGCCCAAGGAGGCTCATAAAGCCCGCAATGGCGTTATTGTACGTGGAGGTGTTGTGAAGAGACGTGCCCAATATCAGAGGTCTTCGAGAAGTTTCCGAGAGGGTACGGAAATTCAACTTCCAAACAAATAAAATCGCACGTTAAAGGTCTTCTTTTTTTGTGTTGAGATTCCGCCGTGTGTCGCAGAATGGTGCAGTCTCACGAGGGCTCTCATTTTTCATTTCTCGGAACTTTTTTCCCAAATCTCGTTTGTCTTCGAGACCTCCAATTTTGTCGCGACCCCGTTGATCTTTTTTTCGCGAGAAATGCATGCCGCGAGACACTCCTCCTTTGGTGGATTTTATTGTCCGTCGGTGCCCGCATAGCAGTGCTCAGTCGATGTTCTGTGGTGTGCCCGCAACAAGGCAAGCTGCTCCACCACAATGCAGGTCCCATTGATTTTATAGCGCTCGCCTCAACTCCTGTGCATGAGGGAGATTTTAACGATATCAATGCTCTTTAATCAAGACGTTGGATGCTTGTTGACTTCATGCTGTTTTTATTAAGGGAAAAGTATCTTCTTGCGTTAAAAATATGAATTGAAGTTATTTATTTTCTCCGTTGGAACAAACTAGCATATTTGATGTATCTTACTAATGTGTTAAATATTTTAGTCGAATGGTTTGATGTTTGTTTTTACTAACATCATTCCTAATACGAATTGCTTTGCTTTTATTCTGAAAGGTATAAATTATCTCGTAAAATCTTAGGATAATAATTATATTTTTTGAAAAACATGAGTTAGATTTTAAAATTTTGAATTATGCTTTCTAAATGTAAATACACTTTACCGAGCCAAGCATATGGTTTGATAGACCAATGTCAAAAGGAGATAAAAGCTAAAACTCCTGAATGTTTATAATAGTATATTTCTATTTTCAGAATTCAGAATTAAATCAGAAGATGAACTTGTTCTTTGAATTTTAAGCTCCAATTAATAATATATGTATTGGCACTTAAACGGAACATAATACAAAGAGAGCTAAATTCATAAATTGGTTACAAATATAAAATAATATCCTCAGGTAATTTAACTTGATAATGATTTTGCATACAAAGTCATTATATAACCCTTTCACTTTTTCTTTTACACAATATTTTTACGCAGTTTTTTAAGCAGATTGCTCATAGAATAACGTTTACACCAATGGCAATTTCTAAAGAACTGCAGAGAGACATTTAATTTCATAGGTGATAAACTGCAGGTTAATTTGGGAAAAAAATGGAAGAAATCCTTCGTTTTCATTAAATTTGAATTTAGTGGCGAAAGGAATGCAAGTAAGCCGTGAAATTATTGCTTAAATGAGAGATGAAAAACTACCGAGATCGCTTCATTCGTTCACACAACGATGAAATTTATCAGGAAAATGTGACTCGATAATCGAGATTTATAAATTGGCCGCCAAAATTAGGCGCGACAAAATAAATTATTCCACAGCAAATGCTTTATAGCGCTAATCATTCCTCGAAATGATTGAAACATTTTGGCAATGATTCATGAGTGACTGAACTGTTTATATTCTGATAAGCTTGATATTTGAGTTTAATTATTCCGAAAGCTTCTCTTCCCCGTATTTCATTTGATTTTTAAATTAATTCGATGAAGAAGGCATACATTGGAACATAAGGCAATACAGCTTAATTATACGTCGAATCTACGCTGTATTTAGACATCAAAGTTGTCATCGTGATTATAATAGATTACGCCATTATAAACTAAATCGCAGCAACGAATGTTTATAGAAAGGAGCTATATATATAATGTACGTATACATGTATATTACAAAATACGCATACTGTATATATAAGATTTCGGAGTTGAAGACTGAATTAATTGGAGATTCAAATAAGACGACGCATGTCAATAAAGTTATTTACCCTTAGGTCATCTTGTCGCGGACCGTAGAGGCAGAACGATCCCTCCTAGTTACATGGTCCGGATGGATTTTAATTTAATGCCAACTGAATTCTAATGCCATCTCCTTCATCAAAACAACATGGCGACATGCCTTTATGATTCTAACCATCTCAGCCGCAAACCAAAGGTCGGCTCGTGTAAATTAATGAATTCTCTGTTGGTCATCACTAGAACGGGTGGATTTCATTATTTAAGAGAAATGTCTTTTACTCCAACCACGTTCTCCCTTCATATTCAATCAGCCAACTAACCATTGCTGCGTTGTATTCCTTACTCTTCAATTCATCCTCACCACTTCAAACGAATCTCCTTAATGTTCCTTTGATTACTCTTACATGAAATTTCAGAGCTTAATTTAAGCATATTATGCAAAGCTTCCAAAATTTCATCTTACATCGATGAATGCTTTGTATTCGAAAACACTAATTTAAAGAACGTAATGTTAAATTCATTTAGATAACATCGTCTATTTTAAGGCGATATGTTATCGGTTTAATTAAACGTATCACTAATACAAATAATCTTCAATGCATCTACTGCTTTTGACATTGTTTATAGTGTTGCTAGTGGTTACCAGCACTATTAAAATGCGAGAATTGACACATTACTGAGGAAACTTGATTAAACAATAATCATAAATAATTTAACTGTGTAACTTACCCTTCCGTCTTTGTTCCTGAATTTAAATTCTACAAGATATTATTACGTAATAAATGGTTTTGTTGTTGTTTGAGGATGAAATAATAAAAGGTAGTCAACTCTACGCGAAACGTAAATAATTATAACCTGAACTTTAAGAATAATAAACACGTGTAAACACTTTTATACGTTGAGCATGAAAAATACAAATAAGAATATATGTTTGTCGTATGTGTTTCTATGAATTCAGTACATATTCAAGAATATTTTCCGCACGGCCATATTACAAACTTCGCACATTTAAATAACGGAGAATGCGTATGCAAATAAACCGAGCTAAAATTGCAGGTTTCACATTAGAGTCACAAATATTTTTGTTGAAACTAGAGTATAATCACTCAACGAGCTCCTCTCTTCTGTTCTTTGTCACACCGTATGACAGCCGTCTATTTTACTTTATCACGGAGTTGAATGACCCGTTTCCCTTTAAAATCCCCATTTTCCATATCTATCTTCTCCAATCTCACACTGGACCAACTACACTTTCCTTCATTTTTCACGGTGCAATGATGTGGTGTGGATTTGGAGCTCTGATGGGAGTAAATTAACGCGTGAGATTAATGGGAAGCAACATATACATATGAGGACAGAAAAGCACGGACCGAAAAATAAATGACAGGTCCAATAAATAAAGGCGAGAGATGTTAGCGTGGGATCGGGAAAAGAGAGGAAGAAATAAAAGCTGGAAACAGGGAGAGTGCAGAATTGCGTTTTTTTTATATATTTCTTAAAATGCTCGATCATGCTGAAAGTTCAGAATATTCAAAACTCACAGCTCAGAGAATTTAATATCTTTGCAATTAGTCAATATTCTTCGCTCCGACGGTTTGATGCAGTCGATACAACACTAAAATGCTTAACTACATGGATGAGTTTACGTTGAGTTTGTCAAATTATATATCGATGCATGTTACATGAGTATGTTAAATGAAAAGCGGTATTGCTGACATCTATTTATTAGCTGTTTTGGTTCCAATTGTCAATTCATCTAAATGAACTGTTAAAAGACTATCCTATTTTCTCAAAGAGCTATTATTTAAAATGAATCTCCAATAATCATCATGGCACATACCATTCCTGGTACACTTTCAGTTACGTATTTAGAGGGCCTAGAAATTTACATTTCATTAACGTTAAGATTTCTTAAAATACATGTAATAACATGATAAATTACATATATTACCCTCTAAAAATACAAAAGCATAAGAAAAATTTTATATACAGATGAAATCTTTCGTTTCCATGGCATCAAACAAAATCCTAAATTTGACCGACATCCCTAAAGTTTTTTGCCAAATTATCAAATATAGTAAGGCATTGAATTGCAATATAATAATCCTAATAATAATTAAAAATAGATAATAGCAATTTAAATAAAGAACCTGGTCTATGAATTCATACAAACATAGCTCTAATTTACTTTGAGATTCATTTCATCTTTATCAATAAATCTTTGGAAAATGTTTCGTTGTGATTCACGTTTAAAAGATCAATACCACGATTTTAAAATCAACCATCTTCACAATCAATAAATCCCATACACAAATAAACAACAAACTAAACGATGAAATGCAGTTATTATCAACGTAAGCAGATAACATTCACTCCGCATATGCGAGGAATGAAACAGCAAATACTCCGATCTGAGGAAAATAGTTCGCACACCTCGAAATTTCCATCCACTCTCCTCTGCCGACTAAGGCTATTGCTTTGCAGTTTTCATCGAAGTTGTCAGGTTAACCTGGATAATCCCTAGCAACGCGCACCCTCCCCTAAGCTGCGTCGAAAATCATTTATGCCCATTACCCTTCGCCAACTTTCGCATACTATCCGCTTTTCCCCTTTCTCTTTCCTTCTCTTGTTTGCACTTCCTTTTTTTTTAACCCTCGCTGCGAAACCACGCTTCAATGGCATTCCACTGTCGCTGTTTCAGATTCCTGGCGCTGAAATCGTGTTGTCGCCCTAGTCGAACGCAACAGGATGTAAGAGAGGAAAAGGAGAGAGAGACATAGCGTGCGTGTGTGAGAAATGGTGGGAGGGATACGAAAAAAATATAACCAGTGCGAGGGAAGAACGGAATATTTATCGACTGGGGCGGTGGTTTCATAAATGCGAAAGGAAATTTCTGCGTAAAAATTGACGCTACGCGGAAGACATTGGCACGAGTAGGAGATGGAAATAAAAGGGACGATATATAGAGACGCTCGGAAATGATGCGAAAATGTATAATCAAAAAGTAATGTCGAGACGGATGTCACCACGGAAGCCTACCCCGAAAACATACTTCTGTCTTTTTACTGCTTATTCGAAACGGTAAAATTCTCGTGCTTATGGTAAATACAATCTAGACCTTACTATAAAGGACTACTTATATAGAAAAGGATATTTTACACCACGTTTCCAGCGCATTTCTTGAAATGTTTAATTGAAGACGACATAATATTGCTTCTTATTCATTCTTGTTAATTATTTATGTAATGTAACGAATACTGAATCTATGAAAGTTATATCGATGAAATCTAGCCTTATTTCAAATACAGATGAACCATATTATTGTCAACTACAAATTGATAATTAACTCGTAACATGAATGGTTGATAGATCTTTCAAACACGGGATGTTATACTATTAACCTATTCATTTATTTACGTATTATACGCATTTCCCAGATAAACATGTAATTATACCCCACGACACGCATACAGATATACATCGTCATAAAGATCGTAAAGAGAGAAATATGCAGAGAGAACGAAGGGACGTTTTCGGGAATCCGAAAGTTCGGAAGGAGAGAAAAATCCGGAGCAAAGTAGCGGAGATTTATGCATCGCTTCTTTTTTATTATAAAACAGCAGGAAACAAGGGGAGGGAGAGGAAGGGTGGTTCTCTATTTTAATTCGGAGCGTAGAGACGTTCGGGACGAATCTATTCGAAAAAAAATATGAGGGAAAATGTCGAAAAGCGAAATGAAGGGGGAAGGCGTTCGGAATTCCGGAGGGGGCGAAATTGATGGGCAGCAGGAATGTCAAAGGTGGACTTCATTAGCCTCACTCAGTTGATGGAACAATGGAATAGGAGGGAGGAAGGAAGGGATAGGCGGCGGAGAGACAAATGTAATTCTCGTTTCAAATTTTAAATAACACATCCCCGGTTATCATGAATCTCTTGAACGTCCGATATTACTTCCCCAATACCCACCCCCCTTCGCGCTTCTTTATTTTCCCATCGCATTAAATTAAGAGGAATCACGGTCTTTTATGTTCCGATGAATTAATTTCGTACGCCGTTTGTTTTTTTTGGGGGGGGGGGGGGTTGGCGATGCGAACAATTTTATATATCGAACATCGAAAGATTTGTGATGATGAAGAACTCGGGACCGGTCGATCCTGATAATTATAGTAGGTGTGCTAGGCTTAAAATTACGGTAGAAGCTAAAGAATATGTATTTGGGAACATAAATATTTGCTTTAAAATATATTAAAGAGAGCTGGTGTATGGCCGAGAGGGAAAAATGCATGGGGGAGCTTTTTTGCTCCGGAAATTATAGCGACAGAGCGTCGGGCATATCGCAAACGACCGCGAATTTAAGCTCCATATTTCAGCAAGATAAAAACAAAAGGAGGTTCCCACAGCGACGAAATTGAAATCGGACGTAGACCGAAGGCGACAATGCAATTTCAGGCGCGCATGCGTCTATCGGGAACTGGCGGGAAACAATCGTAGTAATTGAAACCTGAGCCTGAGAGCACCGCGCTGTGTATTTGTGTGACAGCTCGAAGCCAGTGGTTGTATACGAGGCGTCACTATGGCGGAGTTAGGTAGTCCGGTAGCCTATGGGAATAGGATTGAGGTAAGCCTTTGCAGCGAGTGAGGGGAATTAAGGGAGGGGGCGGAGGACGTACGCAAATGCGTGCACCGGGCGTGCAAACAACAGAGGCTGGTATCTCGCACCGTCGCGCCGCGAGGGTGCTAGGCAACGCTTCAGTGGCATTCGGGGAAAACGAATCGACAGTGCACGGGGATGATAAAAGAGGCGGAAAGAGGAAATGGAACAGAAGGAAGTGAGGGGAAGATGAAAAAGGGGTGGTGGCCCTTTTTTGGATGCGTGATGCACGAGCCCCACGGCGTGCGTGCCATGGAAAATGAAGAAAGGATGAATTAGATACGTGAAGCTTTGCGATGGAGCAACCCCCACCCCTCTCTTTGGAATGGTGATCTTGTAGGCGAACTCCTATGGAAGCGATTGATTCGCTCCTTTTTGGAAATTGATAAATAACAGGAGGGGATTTGGACGGTAATCGCGTCGGAATTATCCCCCTAAAGGGTATTGACGGACGTTTTAATTCCGCCGGATTTGATAATAACTACAAAGGATGTCAGCGACGGACCGCGGCTAAGTGTTGCAAATAAACCCGTCGTTTTAGAGGCTCCCGTTCGAAACTAGTAGGGGATTATAAAAAGAGCCTGTGGTTTACGCCGCTCTAGTCATCGAAACTCCGGGGGTCGATACGCTGGCTATCCCTGTATTATAACGTACGCGAGGTAATACAAAGGAATTACCCAAATAATGCTCGGCTGGGATTAGCCCTTGCGCAAAAGTAAAAAGAGAAAATAAAATTATCCCCGGATAAAAGCGGATTTTCGAGCCCGATCCCCTTTTAAATTAATTAAATGTTGTACGACTTCGCGTACTGTTATCTCCGAGTGTACGCCCAATTCCGCGACGTAATGCGCCTATAAACACAACTTATTAAACGAAAAAAAGAAGTCCGCCATCGCGATTCCTTTTCGCTCCCGAATTATCATCACTTTTTGCCGCAATAATTGACCCATCGTAGCAATAGTAGGCATAGTAACCAAAAGGTTACTAGGAGGGGGGGGTAGGAAGGAAGGGGGGAAGGGAGATATCGAACGACACACACTCGCAATTAAAAATAAAACCGGTCTACGGTCGGAGTCATCATTGCCAACGCATAACGCTTCGAAAAAAATTAATGGGAAATTTAATAACGGTGCCGAGCTCGGTTGCAGGCCTCGGTGCACGACAAGGGAAACAAAAACACGGGAAGAAGAGGGAAAAAAGAAGACAAACGGCAGGAAAAGGAGCGGGAATAATAGTGATGGCGGTGCATGTGTGTGTTGGGGACGGAATTGGGGGAGGGGAAGTTTCCGTTAATTGCATGGGGAGGGGGGGGGAGAGAATCAGGGGATTGGCCGACGGACAGTGGATGAACGAAGGATGCGAAAAGGCGTGGAAAAAGGGGAAAAGAAAACACTGTGGAAAAGTTCAATCCGGAAAAGGCAAAAACGGATGAGCGGTGGAATAAAAGACGGTCGGAGTGCGTTTCCACCTTTCTCCATTGTGCGTCGGATGGCGCTCAAATGAAATTAATGGAACTTGCGGATATAAACTGCCTCGCGGCTTGTCCGAATGGTAAAGAATGAAGTCCGATGATAGGAAGCGCGAGGAAAGACCGGAGCGCGCGAGGGAGGGTCCAGAGAAGGGTGGGGAGGGGAGCTGCGGGGGGAGAAGAGAGACTATTGCATTTGATGGCACGGCAATTGCCTGCTCCGTGATTTATGTAAGTCAGGGGACAAAGCTGAAAAGTCGGCTGGGATTAGCAAACCGGAAGAAAAAACTACGCCTTCCGATGAATTCATAACTTCCTATAGTACCCGGTTCATTTGGATACGGTGGTGATGCTCGCCTCGCACCGCTGGGATTCCTAAACGGAAGATTTCGATATCGCTTTTTCTAAAGATTTGTCTAAGTTTGGTGATGAATGAACTTCCTTTTGAATAAGAAACTCCCAACTTGATTGGGTCGATTCGGAAGTTGAGATGAAAAATGAGACGTATCTGACCTACTAACCATATATTTCTAATTAATTTTCCACGACCTATTCTTAGTTGCATCCTTTCATCTCGAGCTTTGAGCCCTAAAATTAAATATATGTACACGAGCGTATCTTTTATACTCACTCTACCGCGCAACTTAACAAAACGAGGGCTGTATATCAGAAGCCCTAAAAATTTTCTGGGCGTGTTCTTAAAACGAAACGAAATAGTGAAAAAGCACATTTCGCAGAGGATAGGATTACTCCAAGTCCGTGCCTCTCTGAATCATTAACGAGGTCAAAAGTTCGTGAATCTAGCCGACTCAAAGTAAAATTACCCAACCGTATTCTTTGAAAAAATGCGCATAAGAAGGAATCGGTGTGTGTTTCCATGGAGAGCTGTCGCCTCAGGAACGGTCATTCAAATTCCTCCCTTTTTAACTGCTCCGAGAAAAGCCCCTTCTCTCCACCGTTTTTTCGTTTGTCGATGGTCTCTTCGCGTTTATGGCTCGGCCACGTCAGGAACAGCCATTCGGTAAACAAGGCGGCTGCACAGGAGGAGGGGGGGAATAACCGTCGTCCGTGTCCCATTTGGGAGCCAATGTTACCGAGAAACAAGGAGGCAGTCAAAGCAAATGTTCCGCACTTATACACACACACACACGGCAGCTCTCTAATGTCCACTTTTATTCCTCCGAATGCCTTTCGTTTATTCAACGGACTCAAATCGGCATGTGGCGCCACCGTTATAAATTAACGGGTTCGAGAAATTACACAAACGTTGAACAATATTTTTGTTTTCATGGGGGTTTTAATGTTTAATTTAAAAAGGGTTAAAATACTGAACGCTGTTAAGCCTTTTCGAGTATATTTTTGGCAGTGCGCAGTTTTTGATCGCTCACTTTTATGTTCTCGCGATATGAAGAAAATTATGACGCGGAAGGGAATGGACGCACGAAATAAAGACGTATTTTAGTCGTTTATATATATATTTACGCTCTTCCTGATCCATAAAATGTTAAAATTGTAACTTGCGATATTAGTTCATTTTTAAGTTATAAACCTATTATATATTATCTCATCCTATTTCATTTTTGGAAATATATGAATTAAAATAATTGTTATTGAGTACCAAGAAACGTAAAAGGTTTTGATATTTCCGTAAAGATCAGCACTTACGCCTGCCAAGCAAAGAGCACTGCATTGAAAAATATTTCAGACAATGCTTTAAAGTACCATAATAATTCATTTTTTCACAAGGTAAGGCCTGAAAACGTTACTTTTAAAATTTTACGTTAGAATAATGTTAAGTATGAAATTCTTTGTGGATTTTCTCAAACCGTTGCTCTTAATTAGCTAAAAATCTATTTACATTAAAGACATTCAATAGAACATATAACCGACAATACTATAAAGAAAAGCATGTAAGGAAAAAATACTCCTTTCAGATTCTAATGTCAGGAATCAAATTACAGCATGTCAGGATTAAAAAAATGTATTAAAAATGTTTTTAATCCTTGAGCATGGTTATTCATGAAACGTATCCTCTCCTTAATTTAATCTATCGGTTAAAATCTATTCGTGTAAGGCAAAATCTGAGGCAAAACGGGGAGACGGAATTAAATTAATCCTTATACGCCGAAACTCAATCTTTTATTTCCTAGAAACCATTCCATCCTATTTCTTTACGTCAGTCATGTTTATTTTTTCCGATCCCTTTCCATTTATACTGTGAGTGTAACCTCTGCACTTTAGGTCTTTCCTCAGGAGCAAAATTACATTCAAGCATTAGATTGAAAGCCAAACAAGAATCCCTGGAACCGATATTAAACCCTTAGCTATTCTTTCATGAGGTTTCGACGCAATTTAGGGACTGAATGTGGGAGGGTTTGCATGGCTTTGATGGGCCAATAGTAAAGCCACTCTTCGGTGCCTTTAGATCAGCTGTCCAATCACGTTCCTATACAACAGACCGCACTTGTAGCCGAAGCAGTTCCGCGACCATCTGGTCAATCAGGCGCAGGATAACGACTGTCGCTCCCGTCGCCTTAGGACCCCTCCTCCTTGAGTAAGGGACGGTCGTTTGCCTCTTCACTTACACAGGTACATAACAAGAAGGGGCACATAAAAGCAATTACGGCCTGCACAGGTGTCGCGATTAATGCACAGAGGCTATTTCAAAGCGTTTTTAACTTCCAGGAAACACGATATTGATCGGAACGGAAAAAAATAGAAGCTAATTAACCCTCTAAGAAGGTGAATGACATCTCAGGAACATTAAAATACGATAATAAGATGTTAGTATCGAGAGAATAATAATTATACAAGGATTTAATTTTAGTAAAAACTAATAAGATTGATAATGATGAAGAGAATGTTTAATTTTGGTCAGCAACATTAAGATAAAATCATGGTTTAGTACCTAGATTCTTTTAGAATAACAGCGATTTAATTATAATAACAACAAATAAAACTGATGATAATGTATAAGATCCGTAATTTAAATATTCTTGTACGTTATGCATATATAATATACACGATTTTTTTTTTGAAGGTACGTAATCCATTTTTAATGAGAACAATCTGATGTTAAACCTCTTTCAAGTTTTTTCCACACATCTTATAAGAATTTAAAAATTAGCCTAAATTCCAAGAAAAGAGTTGAGCAAAAAAGTAATCTAACATTTTAAAATTCTAAATCTTTACATGGAAACTTTTTGTGCTGATGTGTATAGTTACGAAGTTATATGAGGAGCTTTTGCAGCATTATTCTCCGAAAAAGTTTGTCTTTGTAGTTAAAAAAGCACTACTAGCATATGAGACGAATGTTTTCACGGGAATATTATCAAAGTTGAAGAAGGAATATTATCAAAGAAGTATTAAAAGTAGAAGATGGATTAGTGGGAGTGAGTGGTACGTGATGGCAAAAAGTAATCGAAGGGAAAAAAAGGAGACTGGACGCAAGGTGAGGAAATTGAATTCCCAGCCAAGTTGTTCTAAGGGATTATTAGATAGTAAGGGGAAGGAGCAGCGGAGAAGAATTCTTCTTTAATTGGCTTTCTTTTTCACTTCCTTTTTGGCCACAGTAACCTTTTACATTCCTAACCCTTCCTTTTCTTAATTCACGAAAACCGCGCATTTTTTCTTTTACACAACTGAGTCATCCATCATTTGAAAAAGTATTTTAATTCCCTTCCACACAGTAATATTATGTAAAAAATCTTTCAGCGTTTATATTTTTCTCAACTCAACATGATCAAATTTAAGCATCATTCACTGCACGTTACATCATAAATGTAAAATGTGATTGGGTTTTAATGACTGAATTGAAGCATTTAAGCTTCCTTACAAAATCTTCCGTTTTGAAAAGTATAATAATAGTGTATTGAATTAGTTTTGTGGATGATTTTTTAATTTAAAATTGATGTTTGCGTGAATGATGATTAAACACCAAGCAGATTTTATCATTACTCATTCATTCCCACCATACGTTATTATATACCTTTCCTGTGTAAATCGTTCCCACAATATCCAAAGAGTTGAAAACGTTATTATCCTCTAGTTTTATTTTTAATTATATTTCATTGTAATTATTATTCTTACAAGAGGAAACGCTGAGTAAAAGAAGTAGAATATGCATTTTGAGCGGCATACAAAATAGGTACAAGAATTGTATAATTTTTCAAAATTATCCAAGTATCTAACTTAGGAAAGAAGCTTCCAACTCAGAATTCATACTTTTATATAAAAGAAGAAGAGTATTATAGACACATTAATTAATTTTTAAATATCGATGGAGGAACCGGTAGGATACCAAAGGGCGTGGCGAGCTGTTCGGTATCCTTGACTACGCAACCAGCAACACACGTAGCCCTACATGTTATCTAATATCAAGGGAAGTACTACCTTCTGAAGAATTGCAGGGATATCAATCCCTGCAATAATTGATAACGTGTTCTATTTTTATTTAAATAATTTCATTTAATTTGCACATTTATTTTACTAACAGTTGTTAATAAAAATATACGCTATATGAATGTCGAATGGTTTAGTGAAAAAATAATGTACTATGTTCATTAGAGGATTAGATATAACTGTGAATGTAAATATTCTGGGGTGATAGTGTTTCATAGTTCCATCCATTTTAAACAAAATTTTTGAATGCACAAATATCTATTAATATTTCCATCTGGTTAGTAAATAAATAACTTTCTCAGGTACCCTATATAATATTCTATAACGTGTACATTAATCGTTGCGCGGCATAAAATTTAAATCATTAAATTCGAGATAAAGTTCGTGTACTTTCATCATATCAAGTTCTATCATCTATGAGTTCAATTACAGTATTGCATCTATGAAATGTTAATGATGTAGGCGAAAGTGAACGGTAGTAAATTTATGACCACCATCGCGAACTAAAATACACTAGATTTATATCAAGGACCGCGCTCCGTTTTCATTTCATATGCATCATCCTTATTTATGGTCAAATCGATCGCACTTACTCCCCCCTCCGAGTATCCGGGAAATTTATTTCGGGCGGTATTAATTTCTAAATGGAAACGTATCTTTTTCCATTTCCCAAAGATAAGTTATTCCATAATGCTCGGCCCCGTTATATTCGGATTATTACGTATTTTTAGAGAGAGAGGTCGTTCTTATGGGCCGTGGCCCATTTGTCTTGACCTTTGCGAGACACGAGAAAAGAGAGACCACAGATGGCGCTGGGGATGGCGGAATCACTCTAGGGAGAGAGGATGGTTGTGGTTGTGGGGGAGGGAGAAGAGTGATGTTAGGGGCCTCTGTGAGTCTGGAGAATGGCGTGATGCGGAACGAGATTGAAGGAGTGACACGGAAAAGAGGCGATCTAAGATGGTAATGGAGAGGATAAGAAAGTGTAAGAGGAAACAGGGTAAATGAAAAAAGTAAAACTACTGTTACTTAGAGAAGAGAAATACAGAAGAAGGGAATAATGAACCTGATTTAACCTGAAACCTGATTGGAGGATAGAAGAGTTATGTCACAATGATGTAATCAGTTTTAGCGTTTGGTTCGATTAAATATTGAGAAAATATTTTTCATCTTGGAAGAACCAGGAACAAATAAATATCCAATAATAGAATGGCTAGTTGAGTAAGGTTCACAATAGATTAAAATGAGGAACTAGATACTGGATGAAAAATATACGCTTAAATATTTCATAAACTTAGTCTTACTTAACTATACTTCAAACATAAAGATATATCCAAACTGAACCGGGAAAGGAAAATTAGAAGGAAGTAAATCATACTTATAATCAATTTGAGGATAATTAATGATGACACATCTGTCTAAGTTTCCTTTTACTAAATTTTCTCTTTAGATGAGATGAATTTTTGTACATTTATATTATTCTTTGGTACATATAAGGCATCTTTCACATTTAAGTACCAACTACTTAGCCAACTTTTGATGGTTAAGATGCGGATTTGCTCCTATGGATATATAGGTCTGGAAGAAGACAGAGTTCATCCATGATAATAACATGTGTTTAAAATATGCATTCTTCCTTCGAAAGAGAATATTTTTACTCTAATTTTCAAAATTTATAATCCATTGTTTGCATCATTATTGAGCCTTTACATAGTCTTTACAATCCCTGTCGTTAAAATCTCCAGTTTATAGCCTCATATTTCGATACTTTTTAAAGATGATATTGTGAAATAAGAAATAAACAGTATTTTTTAAAGATTTCCCTCTAATGTAAAAAAATATTATTTAAAGAATCAATGTATTTTTCGCTCCTCGTATTTTTTAATGAACTCTAAGATACTAGATTACATTTATATCCTTATATTTTAAGTTATTCAACACCAAGGTTAAACATAATAATTTAAATAATAATAATAAATAAAAACATGATTAGTTTCAGGGTATTAAACAATAATTTCATCGCTTTCAGATGAGTGAGATTAAATATATAATCATGAGTATAAAAAATTTCAAATAAATTGCATAGAAAATGAGACGCATTGATACTAGCATTAAATTTTCCATAATTATAAACTTCTTAGGTTTATCATAAAATCGTGTACTTTTGCAGATCAAAGAAAACGAGACTATCCGAGAGAATCGCATGTTTCACCATAAACCCATGGACGAGGTCAAGTGAAGTTCAGAGAGCAAAAGACAAAAGTAAATATAGGAGAAATAACGCGAATGAAATTAAGTTAGGCAAAATGAAAAAGCATTGGCTCTAGGTTGAGAGGAAATGGTAGAGGACAGAAAAGAAAATTAGGTGAAGACAGTTTGCCGACTGTGAGTGAGACGAATAGGGGAAGAGGGTGCTAAGACGGAAGAGGCATTATTAGTAAATGGGCTCCAGTGGGAGAGGTGTGAAATAGCAGACGTGATGGGAAGATCTCACAGCCGAAGAAGGAGATGGAGCGGAAGGAATATATCCCCACGGAAAGAGAAAAGACGGTTGCATAGAGAGAGGAGTGCGTTCCGTAGAAGAAGGCATTGTGGAGGGATGCAATGAAAGAGCGAGTTAGAAGTGAATGACTTTTGGAATGGAGAGGGAGCGCAGACGGAGACCGATGGCTCAGAAGTGGGCTGCACCTGCTCCAAACGTCTGCTCTCGCATCAGTCTCTTTCTCCATTCTCTGCTCTTTATTTTCCCTTTCGGAAATTTCCAAAACTTCTCTGGTTCACTCCGACCTTTAGATTTTCCTTTCAGCCCTTTTTTTTGAGTCAGGTGGACGTTTTCTGTACTTCCGTCCCATTTCGCATTCCATTCGATTAAATGACGTAATGTGTGAAACTGCTCGGCTTTGCGAAGTTCACTTCGGAAAGTAAGAGAAAAGTGGAGGAAAAATCGCGGATTCTTGGAGTATGGCAAGGAAAAAATTCGTGATGTGTGACGAAAAAATACCATGCAAGGCTAAAATTCTGAAAGAAACCATTTTAATTTGATTAAAAGCAGATTCTATTTCCCTTGCTTTACACTGAAAGTTTATAAAAGTGCGGAGGGTAACAACAACAAAGGAATGACTCTTATTATAAAACGCATTCACCGTCAACTTACTTCCTTTTCTTTAGTGTACTACTTACTATTTTAATCCTAGTTCTCACATATTCTGTACTACACATTCATTCACTTTTTTAACAATGAAGATTTTCTTAAAGCTTCCAAAAATAATTTGATGTGTGCGCTAGTACTCTTTTCAAATGCAGAACAGAATGAGAAAATAACATTCCCCTTGGACTCATACGTATGCAATCTATGCATAAGGTGAGAGAGATCATTATCATGTTCCTGCTGAGAATGTTTCCACTTCCATAAATCGCGCGTATGCATTCCCTAATGACGACCCACATAATAAAAGTAGCAAATCAAGTATAATCTCGCATGACAGAAGTAATAAACCGCACGAAAAAATCCCATTCTCACGGAAAACTGTGGAAGGTAATTCTAATATCTTAACGTTAGAGGGACGATTCGAGCAATGAATGGGGCGCTCCTTGTAAATTGCGCCCATTACGAGAGATTGAGTAATGAAAATCTATTCCGTATACACATCCGCTTTACTTTGGGCAAGAAAACGATGCTAAATGTGACGAGATTCTTCGTCGCTTGATGGCACAGTTTTGCTGAGTAAGCGACACATTCCGAGGGCGTCATTTGGGAAGAGGTTCCCTAAAACGCAAAGACAATTCACCGAAATAACCTTAAATAAACTCGACCGAGTTTCTTGCCCTCCTCCGCTGTTCCCTTAGTTCGAGCATTTACCGCTTTTACGAGCGCTGTGGGGATTTCTGATTCGTTGACATTAAACCCAACGAATATGCTTATGATTAAAATTAAGCTCACCCTTCAAATTCAAGATTTCGTCGACGAAATTGGTATGCGTGCTGGGTATCAAAAGCAGTTTATTCAAAAGGCGTTACATTCAGAAACCTCTTCTATGAAATTTTTCCTCTTTGTGCTTATTTTTTTTGGTTTAATGTTGTATTAAATGAAGCGAGTTTAATTAATTATTTACAATTTATAACTCATTAATTTGATAAGTAAAGCTTAACATTAAGCCTAGCTTTAACATTCACGAACAAGGAAAAAATGGAACATTTAGGAACCATTAAATAACTTACTAATACTTACTAATACTAAATAATTAAATTACGGATGCATTCATAAGTATTTTTCGCACGAAACATGAACAAATGGGTCAGTGTAGGTGATAAAATAACTTAAAGAAATGTCAACAATCTGGTAATATTAACTATAATACATCGGAAATGTTGAACTCCTTTCAAAAAATTAATTCTAAAGGAATTGAAGTGGGTAAAGAAGTATAAAAAGATAGCAATATCTTGTTAATTAAGTAAAATAAACCTTTGGGCTATCCTCTCATTTAGTAAATACTAATCTTGCTAAGGTATGATGTGAAATAATTCCTAAGATCCGAGAGACACTATACTGTGCATATGTATTTGAAGAAATAGATTTAGCGACAGATAAACGGTATAACATTTATCAGTTTATATAAATCCATTTTCTCTGAAAAAAACCTTATTAAGCGATGTTTATTCATTCAATTGTCCCTCCACAGCCGCATATTCAAAAACGGATCCACTCCATTCCCGACTTATTCAATCTTTGATCCCGGCTTAGGCTAAAATATGAGCCGACCCTAAAATTATGGACTGCGATACATTGAGCGTCCTTTCTGTCTCTCCGAGTCTCCATCATATGCGAGAGAATAAGCGAATCTAGGCCGCCGCCAAGCAGCATCGTAACCCAAAAATTTATTTCCGAATTTTATGGGCGTCGCTCGTTCAATTCTCTACCGCCGTGCTATCGCATACGCATAGCTGTCCTCTTTTTTTCCCTCTCCCTCTTAACCCCGTGCGACCCTCCTTTTCTGTGCACATCCCTCGAACGATGGATGGAGGGCGATTCAGAGGCCCCACAGGAGAGAAGACAAAAGGGAGAATGACGGATGAGCAAAGACCCCCCACGACGACGTCACAAAAGGAGGAAAGACTCGCGAAGGAGACCGTCTTTCGGAGTCAAATGCGTGTGAGGGTGGGGAGGGGAGTCTCCCCGAGGATTGCCCCGGATTAAGGGCCAGATGCTGGAAGGGGGGTGGTGCTGGAATGCGCAGCAGAGTATAACCCGTGATAAAGGAGGTTACAAATGACGATCGGTGGGTACGTTCATCAATAATCCGGAGATTTTTCCGTCTCCCTTTGCATGCTATTAAGGGAACAGTCGATAATTGAATTGATGACTATGGTTGGAAAAAGTCCGGATTGTTTCGACTGAAGGTGCGTCTTTGGGGAAAAAGTGAAAACTGGAGGAGGAACAAAAAAGAATAGGAGTGGCAATGCTCGAGTGAATAAAAGAAGAATAGGGGAGAACTCTTTTTGGTGGAATCTCACGAGAACTCCAGTTGACGGAAACGGAGAAATAATGTGTAACTTCTTTGCAGTCAAAGTCTCTTGTTGCGGTAAATTTCGTCAGCGAGATCTTTTTGTTCGCCAAAATATAGTTTATGATAATCTATCTGAAGATAATAAATACGTAATAAATTACGCATAGCACTTGCAAAATAGATCCATACAATTTCATGAAGGTAAAGATCGATCAAATAACGTAGTACTGAACATAGTTTGACGTATTCAACATCATAAACTCAGGAACGAATGAAATATTTGTACAAGTGGAAAATATGTATGGATTCCATACGTCCCACGACTGAACGTTTCGAACCCATTCGATGGAAATGAGTCATGAGTTCAAGTATTTTCCAAACCCTTTCATACACAAGAGTGAGGGAGGGAGGTATATGTATTTTTTCTGGAATGTTTGAAAAGCAGACAGGAGAGGGAGAAGTATATATATGAGGGCAGATCGAATTGAGAGATAGGGAAAGGGGTCAGGAGTGGTGTGGGAGTGTTAAGGAATGGAAGCTGAAAGGAAAGCGGTCGGCTACACTCCGTGGGAAAGGCACCGAATAGAGTCATCACGAGCAGGTGCTGCTCCAGACCGATTCTGGATGCTGGGCGCGAAAGAATAGGAGTGCGGGGCGAAGAATAAGAGTAGCGGAGAACGGTGAAACGGAGAAAGGGAATGAGATACGGTCCGGTGGATGTGAGGGGATGACGTAGTAGAAAGAAGATGAGAAGGGTGGCGTCGTAGAGAAATAGATGGCGTGAAATGCGAAAAACGAGGGAAACGGATGAGGGGAATTGGACATAAAAGGAATGAATTCCGAAACAGAACGAAAAGCGAACCAAGTTGAGAAGGAAAAGTTCGGCGTGAGTTCGAACGAAATGTGAGGCTTCGGATGATTAAGGAAACATGAAGAACCCATGTTAGTGCGAGAAAAGGGGATCAGAATAAAAAGGGGAGAGATTTCATGCTCGATTTAATTTCATTCCAAAGATAGACGTATGATAAATTTATGCTTATATAAAACACGTGATATGAATCATTCTACGTTTACCGAAAATAGATTCTAACTTTTATTCGAACGTCGGTGATTCTACAGTTATATATCAAGCTTACCATTTAGTACTTCTATTTGTTATCAAACAATTTGTTGAGATATTGTTAACTCCAATATATGAAGCGGATAGTAAATTCAAGTATGTATTAAAATCTATTAAGAGTGTAATTTAACAGTCCATGTCTAAGGTAATTTAACGTTACTTAACAATACTAAACAATGTTATCATCGTTAATTTAAATCCACACAATATCTTAGTTATACCATTTGTTTCCTTTCGAAAAAGAATCCTATTTTTTCTATGACTATAATCGATTAAAAGGTCGAAGTACTTGTAGATAGATAGAGGTCTCATTTGCAAGAACTAATATTCGCGTTTTTAAAGATGTAATGGAAATTTTCAGCATCTTTTTTAGTTGAAATGGAGAACTGAAGTCCAGTTATTGGGTCAGTGCACAATCGGGAGAAAAATAAATACCATAGGTGAATTTGAACAAAAAAATATACATGAATGTTAACTAGAATAACAGAAATTTCTTCAAGATTCTAAAATTATTACAGCTTAAGTTTGGCTGAAATTTGAAGAAAAATAATACGTCTTTAAATATTTCAATTAAGACGTTAAGCAAGATTTCAAAGAGAGAATTATAAGGTCATCATGATTTGATGAGGGTTCTAAATTATAAAATTTTCTAAACTGTACATTTTAAGATCATGAATAATGATAGGTAAAGAAAACAACCACAAAAAATTCAATCAAACATTCCTTAGTTAAAAGACATTTAGTATCAGATGGTAAAAGAATTGTTTTATTTCTCAATTCATTTGTCATTTCGGTTCAAAATACAGCCAGCTAAATCTCAAAAACTCAATGCTATGTTACACTGAGAAGTTATATAACTATAAAGGGGTTTTTCTTTTCCTAACCTTGACTTAACGTTTTTGATGCTCATATTGAAACTTAGTCATTGATAAAATGAATGAAGGACAACACTAATTAAAAACAGAATATCCGACATAATTCACCATTTTCCAATTTTTAACAGCTCTAAGAGCGAAAAAAGGAATTAAGCCATGGATATAACACACACCATCGTAAATATGTACACCCTCAACGTTAACCCTCCCTCATCCCTCCGGCGTGGACCAATATTTTCATCAACGGAAGTGCTGTTGTTTGCTCCGAGTATCCGATCTTCTGAATGCGCACACATCATTTTCGGCACGAGGAATAAATTTCGCAGCTCGAAGGGGAGTTGTTTTTTTATGGTCTTCCGAGTGTTTTGAGGAATGAATGCGCAAGACTTTTGGCTTCGATGGCCTGCGATTTAGGTGGCTGTGGAGAGGAATTGAGTGGGTGTGCGAAAAGGAGGAGGAACTTGGTCGAGAAGAGATTGGGAAAAAGGAGGGAATTGCTTTACTGGAGCACGTATCCAAAAGATGAAGAAGACTGGATGGAGAGGGAAAAAAAGGTAGATTTCGGATGAGAAAAGGATATTCGATTCGAGCGGCGTTTGAGAAACTGCAGGAGCACTGAGGGGGGTTGAGGTGAGAGTGTCTGATGAATAAGACGCCCTCTCTGTATGATACGGAGGATATTTTCCAGCTCTTCTCGGCTGCGCACGTCACCCATTATATCTCCATTTTCTTTGAGGCTTACGTAGCGAAAGAATTCGCCGGAATCTATAGAAATGTTAAGAAAATAATACGCGGAAGAAGAGAAGCGGCTAAGAGACATCGGAGGGATCGTTTTGGATGCAGATGTATTTTTTTGCGAAGGAATTTTAGAGAAAAAAAAGAGATGGGGAGGGAGGGTGGCGCGCGTTGGGAGGGAAATAACCGTAACATCCAATATCGGAATCGCATTTCCGGAGACTCGCAATCCTTCTCAAACCCTATCTTGAATCTCCCTCGTCTCCGAAGGCGCTGCAACTCGCGTTCAATTCCCTTTTTTAACGTCTGCAGTTATTCGCGTCTCTCTGAGATATCTTCCCATCGAACGAGAAGTATGTATGAGTGGAAATTTAAAACGAGATATTTAGTATTGTGCGAAAGTATGCAAAAAGTAAATTAAGTTTAAGACAAATAATTAAATACAGCAGTTGTTTATCAAAGAAAGGAATCGTAAAAGGTTAAACATGGAAAGATTTTTTACTCTTTTTAGAGGATATAACGATTAAATGCATATTTTCTCAACTTACATTAGGATATTAAGACAGTTTTATTTTTTTACATTCAAATCGATCCAGATACGTGGCATTGTTTTGATGAATTTAATCTCAACATCGCATTACCTATAAAAGTTTAATATCAAATAAAGGAATCATGAAAGGTTAAACATGGAAGGACAATTTACAATTTCAAGAGGGGATGAAGAGTAAATGCATTAGTTCTTAACTACAATATGGATATTTTGAGACCGTTAGAGATTTTTACATTCAAATCGATCCAGATACGTGGTATTGTTTTGATGAATTTAATCTCAACAACGCATTTCCCAAAAAATTGAGGATTATCTCGTAGATAAAGTACTGCAGAAAATAAAGGATAGACGAGTTAAATCTCTCGCAGCAAAAGCCGAGGGAGTATTCCGTGAAACAAATAAAAACGAACCGTTCCTCCTCCACCCTCTCTTAAACCGAGGAAGATGACTTACACTGCGTTAGAGGAGTTTCAACTCTGATAACCATATAACTGGAATTTTAGAACTCAGAAGAAGCGCCGGTGTTTTTCGTCCGTGTTTATGGACGATAAAACATCGAACGAAAAATCGAAGTTTTCTTCTGCTTTAACTTTTCTTTGACCTTTCCTCGAAGCACGACTGTTCACTCTTCTCGCAGACGTCAGTTATACACGTGGAGATGTAAAGAGACGGAAAAAAACACGGCCGTAAAGAAGGGAGATAAAAAAAAAGAAGGTAGTGAAATTCGGTATGAGGGTCGAAGCAAAAAGGTATTGGAAGAGAGCTATGTTTGAAGGAAGGATATGTTCGATTATTGAGGGCTGACGGGTGAAATAGTACGAGCGGTGAATATGGGATGGGTGATAGACGAAAATGTGTACTACTACTATACGGACTTATTCTAGGTTCTACACGAGAAACACCCGTTAGATTCCGTTGAAAATGCAATACTAAAAGGCAGTGCGGGGAAAAAGCACTATAAAGTTAAAATGGCAGCACACTGCTGCAGAACGCCTTTTACGAACTTTTGTAGATTTTACGAATGAACTACTCAGCACTTCTTTCTTCTAAAATCGTGCAGTAACTTACAGTTGTTCAAACGTTCTTTAAGAGTTGAATGGAGAACATTGCTGGATTATTTTTGTAGTACAGTAGCTCGGGTGTATTAAGAAAAAGCTACATTTGTTCAAGTTTTAATTTGGAACATTTACTTTTCTCTCCTTATACCCGACATACAGGGATATGAGGAAATTGAAATATTAAACATAATATTATAATTCTATCGTCTATACTTAACGTTTGAGCTGCATTAATGCTTCAGTTGAAAGTGATCAAGACATTTGAAGGTTTTGAAATGTAAATGAGGTTCAAATAGTCACATTTTTCTGGATAGGAAAATACTGATAAGGTAGATATTTAGTTTATAATTCTGATATTCTCATAATGGATCATATTTAATTCCTCAATTTATCGAAATTTTTGAGTATGGAATTCTTTAAAAAAAAACTTAAATCTCATTATTTTTCATTAAACTTCTTTCCGTCCCTGTACTTTCAATTAACTCCCCTTAAAAACCCCTAAAAATTACACATAACGTGAGAATGTATGGCATTGCACCGTAACCCTTTTCTATTAGAACGCAAAAGACATTTTCTGGAAGTTTATCTGCGTTAATCTAAATCCAATTACATAACCATTGCTCATCGCGCTCATGATTCGTTCTCTCGCTTAGAACGTTCTTTCGCTCATCCCTTTCACCGCACTTTATCCCCTTACAATCATTTTACATCTGTTTTAATTACTCCTTCCTCCCTTTAATGGGTTGCACCCTCTTCTTTCAATTTTATGCAAATGAGAGCGGGGCAGCATTTTATGCTCCGCGGACCATCCGCATAATAATAACACGAGGATAATCAACCGCCGGTCATAATTCCTCGCCGTTGGCAGGACGCGCGCTAAAGGATATGAATGAAGCTCGAAAGAAGGTCGTGGAATGGAAAGTAGGAAGAGGTAATGTGTGCCGAAGGAATTCTGGGAAAGTAAAGGGAGAGAGAGAGTTCATCGGCGTGTACGTGAATGCAAAGGCGTGCTTAGAGAGAGAGGGTGCTGTGAAAATATTCGGTTCACGGAACCCGCGAGTATGAATTTTAAGCTGTAAATAGAAAACGAAACAGATGAAAAGCGCGGTATGAATTAGTTAAGGGAGCTAGTTTCGTGGTTGATGATTCATTATGCAGTTGTTAAAGCAGTGTATTTATATAGCTGCTGAAATTCAGAAGGGGTATTATTAATGATTGATAAACGCATTATAATTAGATTAGTTTGTGTATTAATTGAAAGTTGAAAGTGTTTTTTAAAAGAAATTCTCTCTCTTGTTTCACTGCATATGAGGAAAATAACGTTAGGAAAAATCCTTAATGTAAAAAACGGCCTTTTAACTTAACCTACTTATAAATATATTCATCATTAATTTACATACATTTATATTTACACTTATCTATTCTCTGATTAAATTCAAAAGAAGGACTTAAATGTTATGCTCCTTACAAAGAGAATTAAAGCATTATTTTATGCTCCCGTGCAATGGGTGCTTCGAAAAAGTAACAATCGAAACATCTAGGCACACGTTCCTTTAATTGTCAAGGAAGGACACCGTTGCCAAGCAGCAGTGCAAAGTATTTTAGAAAGGTGCTTTCAGTGATTAGCGTCCTTTTAAAAATGGCCACCCTAACTGCATTCCCCGAATCCTCAATTGGATCACGTGCCTTGCCATTGTCCAACAACTCACGTCCCCTGTTCTATTTTCATTCCTGCGAATCACAACCTTCGTCCACTACCGGAAGGACCCAACATTCGTAATTCCCACCTGCGATCGCCCCCCCCGTTTGGACCCTTTTTCCCCCATCGATCCAACCCTTTTCTTTCTCTCCTGTCCAATTTGCTCTTATGACGCTCCCTCACATGCATACTCCTCCTCCCTTTGGCCAAACGTCTACTCCTCACCCACCCCATCCATCATTTCCCACTTGATTCTTCGCCCTTTGCACATTTAAAACCTCTCCTCCTCATTCCCGTTCTCCTCATTAATTTTGGACGCATCCCCTTTTTTTCAAACATTTTTATTTCGGAACGACATGTGTCGGGGCGAAAGTGAGGTCATAACCTTGAAACAAACGGAGATTTCTACGGACGCGGTCGCTATGTAAACACGCGACCTTACGCTGGATGTACGACCTTTTTTTTAAGGGAAAAGAAACGTATAAAGTCTCGCATAACCCTTCTTTAGTGTGCATTTGTCGTCCTTTTTTAGCCTCTCCTGATGTTAATGGTTGAAATAACTAGGCGCATTATTTCCTCTAATTTAGATTCTTTAAGGAAATAGTAATTCGCGGGAGATTTATAAATGTTTGCATGAGTTGTGAGGGAATACTTTTCACATCGGCTTACCTCGTTTCTAGTTTTTTTTTCTCCGAAAACTTTCAACTCTATATACTTAGGTTATATATGTAGGTGATAATTAATATGATATGTTTTTTTTTATTCGTAATAAAATACCGTATTCTTCACACCTTCTACTTCAATCTATCTATCTATTAAAGTATCAAGCAATCCTCTTTTGGGCTTATTGCTGGGGGGGTGTTACCACTATGACTTTACTTGAGTGAATAGTTATTCTCGATCACGTAAGTAGAGTCGTGTCTACATATCACGTCTAAAACTAGTCATTCTTCTTGTATATTTTCGTATTGAATATCTATTATTACATATGCAGTAGGTTGTATACTGTATATCTGTTCTTCTTATGTTAACATCTCTGTGAAAAGCTCGCGTTATATCAATGTAGAGAAAAACTAGTTTTAATATAGATGTGATTATACAGTTAAAATATGTTACGTCTATCTAGGGAAACATTTCTCAGGAATTTCATTTAAAATGGAAAATAAACAAGATGAATAAAATCAAAGACAATGTGCTTGGTTTTCCATTTTGTATGTAACATTCTTATCATCAATATGTCAGCTTTTAAATGTAAAAAACGATGTTAAAGCCCTAATCCATGATTTTGCATGAATAAACTCATTGGACGTAGTTTATTCTAACCTAAAAACCTTCAAAAAAAGTCACTCTATACACATAGGAGAGGAAAATCCTCTTCTGCAAACAAATTTCTTTCTCGAAGATCTTGTTGCATTCCTAAAAGGAGAGTTTTCATCACCACACACGAGGCTCCCTTGTCCAGACATCTCTCATATATACTACACACGGTACCTTATCTTCCGTGCGTTCTTATTCCTCCGTAGCCCCTTGCTCAATTTCTCTTCTGGAAGATACACCTGAGCATACTAACGAGGCAAGGCGACATAGGAAGCCGTTGCAGATCCACCCCACTGCGGCACGTTCTTCGTATCTACTTCTTTCTCCAACTCCGCTCCTGTACAACCCCTCTTTCTTCTCCAGAGGATTCAGACTCGATTCTTCATCTCGAAATTCCGCCGCAAAAGCCTTCATCCGTTAAATCCTTATCCACATACATCTTCGCACCGTAAGCGAGAATCATAATCTGTGCAATAATGATGATGGCTCAACGTAACAGTTTCACTTAAATGCGGTTGTATAAAGCACCGCCCTGAAGGAACGAATTCTCTCTGTTGTAAGGGCTCTTCATAAATTATCACTGTCTGAAAGAGTGTTGCGTCGCATGATATATGGCCGAGGCTTTAATGATATACGGTCGGGGGCTTTGCCAGTGCAAGCACGCCGTTCCAAAAAGCAAACTTTTGCGGAAAAGTCGATGATGAGAGACCGATGTCTTTAATTGTTTCTGGGATGCTGAACCCACTATCTAAATCATTAGGGGACGGTTAACGCCGAGGGAATATTGTCTATCGCTTCATCACCCTAATTAATCCCCTTTTGGAAAGGGAACGATTAGGATGGCTACTCGGAGTTATTCACGGCATGTAATTAACTTTTGTGAGATATGCGATACTAGTAACACTCATTCCTCACTCCACTACAAAAAGAAGAGGAAAAGTGTACTTACTTTCAATCGATTTTCGTAATAAAAAATTAATACAAACGTATTTTTAAGTTTTATAAGGTTAAATATTTCCTATGAAAAGAATAATGATCATGACTTTCATTTGGTATTTAATTATACCTTACTTTTATAATATCATGACAGAATTGTATTAAGTACCCAAATACCCAAAATTTAAATAAAAGAGGAATTTCCTTAATGTAATATTTACTGAATTATTAATAAAGTTGCATTTTTGAGAAGGAAAATATATATTATAACTTATTATAAAATAAGGGATGGTAATTATAATATCCACGCCCTTGATGTTCGAGCTAAAGATAATAAACTGCTAATAGTCTATCCGTCTTACAATATATATTCACTGTTTTGATTCAACATATGCGTCTTATCAGGAGCTGAATCTAATTCTTGAAGTGAACTTAGAATACGAAGTTAAGCGATTTGTTTGTATTTATATAATTTCTTTATATTAGGTTAAGGTTTAGTAAACAAGGGATATAAATATTATATCGATATATCAGCTAAGACTAATAGCATAGCACAAACTATAGACTATAGCAAAAACGAAGTTTCAATTTGTTATCGATTGAGCAGAAAGTCTAATTTTTATGGACATCTTAAATGAAATATATCCATTATTAATAAACCTAACCGGAGATTGAGCGATTATATCACACATTTCATAGTTTAATATTATGAATCATACTCTAGGTTTTAATGATACTTAATCTCCTTTCAACTCCAATTACTCTCATCTTCCATTACTCAGCAGTTCCTCCCTAGTACTATCTCTTCCCTTTACAACCCCACACATACTTCGTGCCAAGGCCTCTTAATCACTTCCACTACTCCGAAATGAAGGCATTTGTCCATGTCCTCCACCAAAAACCCCTCCACCTCCCTCCCTTCTTGCCCAACGGTCTCTCTTCCCCCCTTTTTTTTCTGCCATGTTTCTTATCTGTACCTGCCCTCTATCGAATCAGTCCTTCAAGTTAACTTCGATGCACTATCCGTCTCAATCTTTCACTCCCCTAATATCTCTTTTCCGATGCCTCATCCATCATTCGATCCGATTTTATTACCTCTTGGATTCCCATTCGCCGCAGAATGAAACTCGACAGGTAACTTCATTACGCCTTGTTTGTACAGCCACACCCAAATTTAACGGTTCTCCTTAGCATACGTGTGCCACGGTCAATTTGAGCAAATGAACGAATTCTGCGGATGGCTGACCCAATTTGCGGGAATGTGTGTCAAAGTAGATGAGGGCAGAGTAACACGCCGATGATTGTGTGCTTCCACGTGCTTGCATGTCTCGAGGGAAAAGCCCTTATGGTAGCGAAAAGCACACTTAGGTTTAACATTAGTTTGGAAAGTTAATTTTACGACTGTTCTGGAATACGATACGTTTATTAAAATATGTATGGATACATGTGTGCGTTAGAGAATCGGTAGATAGTTTATCTTAATTTAGACATAAGGAAAGGAATTGAGGTACTTCTTAGCACGTTAAAGCGTGCGTTTTTTCACAATGTTAAACAGAAGCGAAAAAATAGCGACATGACTGTTACTCGAACCCAGGTCTCCAACTTGAGGGACAGGTATGTTGACCACTACACACCACCATGCCGCCGGTTTTCCTTTGTTCGAGTCATTCGAGTTCGAGTCCCAGTCATATCGCTATTTTTCACTTCTGTTTAACTTTAATTTAAACGTTTATATAAATATATGATGAATGTATATTTATCCATAAAATTTATGAAGTAGTTAAGCAAGTCTTCTACAGATCTTTTGGAAGAACACAACACCTACACTGAAAGTGAATTTGAAGTAACTATTTTTGTTTTTCAAAGAAAAATCGATTTTCACCCACAAAAAAATCACAAGTCCATCGATGTTTGACTATTGATGCGGAAGGAAAAAAAAATAAAACGAACGACATTCTTGGTGTAAGCAATCAAAATACTAAATTAGGGTTCCTGTGTTGTTTAAGCTCCTTCGGCCTTGAGGAATTTCCTATAGAGATCCTCCGTGAAAGGCCATTCCGCCAAAGAATCCATTACGCAATGGGTAGAAAATAAAAAAAGAGGCACGAAATAGTTCGTCGACCGCATTATTTTCACGGTTGCTTTACCCCTCCTGAAGCCTCTTTGAGCCGGGTTCGGTTATCACAAAGAATGTTCACTCCAGCGGGAGCGCTCTAGGACACGGGGACCAAACCGTCCTAGTCCTCGACAACAAAGTCGAGCCAAGGGAACCGTTAAATAATCAGCCAAACCTCCCGATATACCACGTCGGCTCCTATGACACGCCTCCGAGGATCTAACGAATCTAGTTTCATATAATATAAACCGTGTAAGCGCTAATGATGGATAATCTGGGTCCAAGTGCATCCAATTAGACGTGCTCCCTCACCCCAAAATGGATTCAAAGCCCCCCAACAATGGCAGCGTGCATGCGACAGCATTGTTCAGCGGCACCCGAAATCGGAAGAGGGAAGTGAGCGAATTCGTGTGCTAGGACTTTGTGAAACCCAGCGGGCGAGCGTTAAGGAGGGAGATAGGAAAGAAGAGCATTGTGTGCGGGGATAGAAAAAGCGGGCAGATAGCGTTCATATCGGGGAGTCAATCGGTGGTCCCTTCCCAACTCTGCGGGATTGGTGGGCGGATACTTGGGGTGGGTAGAGCGGTTCCATTTTAGGGCGGGCGATCCATTACGGCAGACCGCTAATTAACCCGACGTCCAGTGCGAAACCAATGCGCGCGGAGGGGAGAAAACCCTTTGGGTAAGTCACACTGGGGGTTCAAAACAAGGGACCGATGGAAAAGTCCTCATATTTTGGTGGTATGCGTTGGAGAGTCTGGGTGCTCTGTTTAGGAGATTCGCACCAGTCTATTTCGGAAGATGTGCCCTAATTGGTGCAGTGGTAATTCTAAACGCAGTTTCAAACAGACTCCCGTCTCTCTCTGCGTGCGCTCTCTCCGATGTAAGGGCCCCACACCATTGCTTCGTGAATGCCAAGGGGATGAGTTATTTTGCTTCGGGGAACAGTAAATACTCCGTTGAACATAATTTACTCCCAACTAATTGAATTTATGTGATCAGAATTATTTTTCGAAATTAAACAAATTCATAATTAACATAATACTTCTCCTGCAAATTTTTCTATTGATGATTCTTTTAAATATGAGAAGATTATGATAGGAATGACAGTTACCTTTTCTTCTGAATAAATTTCTACTGTCTTCATTATAGTATCCCTAGCAACACCTAATAGAAGTTTGATAAATATCACCATGAAAAATTTGTATACCTCATCTTCTAATTATTGCATCGGTGTTGTATATAATTCTTAATTACTGCATTAGATTACGAATAAAAAATATAATATATCTATGCAATGAAAATCGGAACTTGATAAATATAATTTCTGTGTATCGAACAACATTAACTGAATGTTTATTGGATAATAAAATAATTAATTAGAACTAAATCGCAAAAATAATTTATTTTCACAAAACAAAGGGGTCACAAAATATTATATTAGAGGAAACTTTTGTTCTCAATATAAATATTGCTCCTCTTCCTCAATGCAAGTTATATTATTAAATTAAATTAATAACGTTCAATTTTTGGATATCAATAGGAGTTTACATGCAGAATAATTTCTAGTTCGATAAAATGAGGACTTGATTCTTTCAGTTCTTCAAATCTAATAGATTTAAAAAAATTCTAATCAATCAAAACCAGTGACAATATGATACGCTCGATTTTATGTAGAATATTAAAGCTCTCATACTCATCATGATATGAAACTCTAATTAATAGATTATGGAACGGGAAAGTTTTATCGATATTTTTATCGTTACTTTCCATGCATATTACATACGCCCATTGCATCCGGATATCTTTCACCAAAATAATAATATAAACGAATTCATATCTTTTTCCGGAATGAATAGCGAGAAATCCGAAACAAATATTTTCTTTCGCATCATTACAAACGTTTTCATTCATTTTTAATTAGTCTGATGTATTCATTTCCGATGATAAATTATTCACTCGATAATTAATGAGAATGTTTGAAAAACGCTTTACGGATAACCTAAATTAATAACATTTTTGGGAAACAAATGCGAATGACACGTTTGATGTATGGTAATTCTGCAGCTGATTTAATATTATTACTGTATGAAACGCTGCAGTTTCAAAATGCCGGTGGACCATTCATACAGTCATTCATCTGTATTAAACAAATGAAATTAACGATCCGATGCTCGTTGATTCTCTTTTGTTTTCTTTCATCGAAAAAGGTGAACGGTGAATTATGGATTTAGGGGGTGGGGGAGTTTTTTTATTCCGTTTCCTAAAAAAGTTTATTAGCATAGTTTTCGGACGTAAAAAAGAAACCTTAAACCATAAACTCAGGGGGTGAGGGGGGGACTAAGCCTCCATTTCTATAGGGTAACCGTTTGCGCATATAAACATTCCACCTTTTATGTCCCGAAAAGGGAATGCATTATCTTGCGAGTAAATCAACTCCGTGAATGACTCAGGTGATGGGTTGTTAAAAAGTATCAGCGAAGCCCTAAAAACGAGACGCGCAGGAAGGCGCTCATTCATGGGCCAAAGACTTCCACTTTCACTATCGTGCGTGCTGCATCGCTCTTTCACTATGCTAAACTCGGAAACTCCTCATAACCTCGTTCCTTCCCCACCCCCTTCCCCTCCCCAAGACTATCAAAACCTTACAAAACTCTTCCCTGTCCTCACTTTTGCTTACTTCGTTCCTCACTATCTGCATCCTCGCCAATGGCAGACTTCCGACTCCCCCTCCCACTGCCGATGACGTCAAAGGGGAGGAGTGTACGACGGGATTCGAAGCCCCGCCTCCGCCCTCTCCATGGTGAGACACACATGCAGATATTTTTGGGGTTGATGGTTCAGGGGGTGAGAGAATATCCCAAAGGCGAGGGTAAGAGTGGGTTACCGAGCCGTGGCATTACCGAGATGTGTGGGGGCGTGCGCGTGTGTGGAAGAAAGGGGCTGCTGTTGGAGACCTAAAGGGTTATGGAACTGGGAATGACAGCGCTGCTTTGAGGTACGCATTGGCGGTCCGCGAACGAAAGCCCCGGTTTTGCGAAAAATAAATCGGAAAGAGCTGCGGGAAAAATGATCCAGGAGAAAGACGTGATTTTTGACAGCCCGCGATGGCTGCAAAAGTGCTCACGGTAGCACTGTTTAAATAACAAGGGAACAAGGACGCGATTCCCTGCTTTTGAAGTGAGAGTGAGCTATCACGGGCTCGTGAATACACACACACACACAAGCGCACATGTGAAAAAAATATAAAGAACCCCCTTTTCGGATGCTGTATCTCTCTTTCCCCTTCCCCCTACGCAACCGGGCGCAGACACAGTCTGACAAGTTTATGAATTATGGCAGGTTTCGAATCATTCCTTTTTTTATGGGATGTTAATCACAAAAACAAAAGAGATTACGTGGATTGGTGTGTAGTTGGGTTGGCTTGAAACGATATAAAAATCTCGTTTTTCCGTCGAGGCGTCGTTTATATATAGCTCGGCTAGCAATCATATTAAGATTGCCGAAAATTGAGTTTCCGAAGTAAATGCCGATCGATTTTTTTCTATTGCAGCGCTAAATGACGAGCGGAATTTTTTTAGTTTTTTTTTTGGTTCAACATCTGCAGTCACTGATACTCTGTGAGCGCAAAATAGAGGCCTCGCATTTCGCTTCCATCACATCGTATTTGTATCTGCCGACATTAATTGTAAAGGAACATCAAAGGAACTCAATTTACCTCCATGAATTTATAAAGGACGACGCGACGTAATTAGCTTTGTTTCATGCTGTTCCAATATCAGTCATTATTTGCTACAAAGGACACGGAAAAATGTGGCGCGTGATTACATTTTTTGAGATTATTACGGCTCATGAGTGGTGGTGGTGGTGGTGCTTGATCAAATGATGAAAACCCCCACTAGAAGAATTATGATAGGGTCCCCTCTTAATTAAAGAAAACCTTTCTCAATCAAATGTTCTATTATTATGAAACTAGGTTGTTCCCTTGAACGTTCCTCGAAAAGACTCTCTTCCGCAGATAACATCATTGTCCCTTTTACTTTATAAACGCCAATTAATTATCTCTTGTGTCTATTCCGAGATGTATATGGAGCTACAAAACGTTTCTTTGATTTCTTTGATTCGGTAGTTCATTTCGGCTAATAGCTACACCGGAAGATCGATTCTTATAAAGCACCATTAAATTATTGAAAAGGAAGCTTTGAGAATTATTATTTTCCGTTCATCTTAGAGTTTAAAGAACACATTCAAGAGTTTAATGCACTTAATTTTTAGCTGCTTTTTCCCAATTTTAAAGATTGGTTATTTTCCCTCTCTTTCACAGGTATGGAGAATATTGCTGAAACTACTCAAAGTTTAAAAGATTTTGGAATTAGTTAAATGGAAAAGAGAAGAGTAAAAATTAGAACTTTGAGCTGTAATTTTAATTTCTAATAAAAGTTTATCGCTGAATGGAAGGTGTGTAAGAGAAGTATATTGTAATATGATTGTTAAAAGTCCACGGTTTAATTAGATTATGAATTAAAATATGAATAAACTTAGAATGAAGTACTTCATTATCTCTCAAATTTATATAATTTCTATCGCTTTATGAATTGAGATTTTGACATAATAAATTGCTGATTATCCCTTTTAGACTAATTCCTAAAGCAAAATAAGATTGAAATATCGTTTAAATCTACTCTGATTATTCGTTTGTAACATTCAGTCGCCATGGAGCCATCCACTTCAAGAGGAAACATGTGAGCTATAGTAGACGTAGAGGTTCATCAACAGTTAAACATCGCTTAAACAGTTTAAACGAAGGAAAGGATCTTTGGGCTGAAATTCTTTAATGCACGAGCGTAGGAAATGAGATTCTTCTGAGGTATGAAAGGTGCTCTCGCGGCTGTTAACGTTACTTTGAATGGTAACTGAGTCTGGAAATGAAAGAGAGAGAATAAGACCCTCGCGCGACGCCATCTTTAAGAACTCCGGAGGGAGACACGTAAGCATTCCACGAGTCTCGTACGCATCCTTCGCCGCCTCCCTACCTCATTTAACTCCCTTTCGCCGCATTCTAACTAAATTAGTGTCCCCTTTTGCGTTGAGGGGAGGGGGGGAGTGCGTTCCTCATACGCAGAATGGGTGGGGGCGTAAGATGGAAACTAGAAAATCGGAAGAATAATGAGAAACGAGGAAAAGTTGGAAGGTAAAGATACGGCAGCGATGGAAAAGGTGTTGAAAATGATACACGACGTAGACGCAAAAGGGATAAGATACGGAGATAAGACTAAAAGAAGGGAAGTACGTGTTTCCAAAGGAGACTCGAGGATCGGAATGGAGAAAGGGTCTTGAGAAATTCGAACAAACGTGTCGAGACAGGTTTGAAGCTGATAGCGACTGAAGGGAAAGTGTGCGAAAGGGAAAATGCAGTGGGAGGAGGTCGTGAAAAACGGGCCGATTTTGAAAAGTGGAGGGGGGGGAGCAAAGGAGGAACTCCCCCACGAAAGCCCTATCTCCCCCCCTTCGGAGCTGCAACGGGAGGTTGCCATGACGACAACACGTAGCCCATTACTTGTCCCCGCTAAAGGGAATGGAAAAAACGAGGCCAAAGAAGGAGGGAGGAGTCATGGGCGGAGCGAGAGGTCTGCACGAGGGACTCAGGTGAGGCGTCTGGGTGTCTCGGAAAGGATGCCGGATGGCCGTGCGTACAGAGACAAGATTAAGACATCAAGAAACAATTGAAGGAGGAAATGAACGCTCGTCGACACTCGCGAAGTGTGTGTTTGAACGAATGCCTCTTTCGTCTTTTTTTTTACGAAGAGTCTCACGTTGAAGTAATGCGATGTCTTATAAATAAAAAGAGGAGAGGATTAAAAAGGACGGCTTGGGGTGGATGCTCGCTATTCATTCTCCGCCCGAAGGGGATTATTTTGGCACGGGTGGTCGAATTGAAGCGAAATGCAGAAATAGGCGATTCGTGTGCTAATTGGTCGCGCTGAGTGCCTTGGATGCAGAAAGAGAATGTATAATTCTAGGATTTTTTTTGGTTTTTATCTTCTGTGAGTTAGATCTCTATTCTATTCAGTGTTTTTTTAGAATTGAGAGTCTTTTTAGGTTTAACTTGAAAGAAACATTGGATAAGTGCGCATCCGTTTGTTTGTGTTTCGTGATAATAATTAACTCCATATCATATTAAATATATTTTAAAAGGACATCAATATTGGATGTACATGCAATTTTAATATGTATAAAGAAAGGTAGGTTACTTATTTACCGATTGGTTGCTACTTCAGGTACTTCTCTTGAGTCCCTTAGGCGTTAATCTATGAATTTCTGTGACGGACGTTTTAATCATAGCAAGCAACTGCCATGGAGATGCATATAAAAATGTCGCGAAAGTGGTAAAACGAACTAGTATCTGTAAATAAATTTAAAGAGTATGGCTCGACTGCGAATAATGTCAAGTTACTAAAAAGGGTCTCTTTATATAATATTTAAATTCATTAAACTTTATTGTGTCCATAATTATACGGAAGTAATGATCTTGAATTATGCTGTGCATAATGAACCACCAATCACCAACCTTAGATAAACTTCTATGAATACATTTCCGTTCAGACTTACAGAAATACGGAATAAAAACGTAAACACTCACTTAAATCTCTTTAGCATATGTAAGGAAGTGATTCATAAGGAATCCAAATTATCCCCTTCACAGAACCCTCTTTTTAATACCACAGAGCTATGGCAAAAGAAAAAAAGAGGATCGGAATGTCATGTAAAACTCTCGAAAGGAAATAATTCGGAAAGGTTAGAAAAGGAAGTGATAAGTAGAAAAGTCGACATCTGATGAGAGGAATAGAAAGAATCGACATGACAAAGGTGTTCGGGGGGATGCTCATTCCGTCGATTCAAAGCCCTGGAAAACGAATCGGATTTTAATGACCACGGTGGTGGGGGTCCAATTTCGCGGTTCCCTTGGAGACGACGAAAGGAAAAGCAGTCGTAGGTTGGGAATAATATCCGCTGGGAGTCATTGGAAGGCAGTGTTACTCTTCACCTTTAAAACTTAGATTTTAAACCAAATCAGACTTTAATTTCCACAAAAAAGGCATTATTCGGCGAATATATCAATTCAGTCCATAAGCTTATGGGTTCGAATTACAAACTACATGTTAGAATCCGTGGTTAATACAGATATTATTGCGAAAAACTGTCACAATTAAATGCTATCGGTACTAAGTAAGTAACCGATCGTAATAATATAACATACATATAAGGCTACATTAAGAGAGATGTATGGCTATCTAATAATCTAAAATTCCGACTCACACATTCACAAATATGATAGGAAAAGAATGAATCCTCACAGACGGTAGTAGTCTCTTTTAGATTCTGTATATATAATGCCTCTTTCAAAATCAGTGTATGAGCGCAATTTGCATTGAAGACACAGCGGGTGCAGGTTTAAGAATTTGTCTCCCTTGGAGATAGAAATGAGCCGTCTTCCGATCACGCACGCGTAACCATGTCATAAGTGTTTATCTTCTCGCGACATTACCCAGATTCCCTTATTTATGTATGGGTACCCGGAAGTCCATAAAAACTGGTTAACCAAGACCGCATATATCTTTGGACGGTCTGCTCATTTGTTTTTATTCGATTCACTAAACTTTTTACCGTAAAATAAAATCGCTCCAAACGAGGCTGCAGTTGCGGGCACCCGCATCTCTCTTGGTAACCCCGTTTGTCCTTGTTTAAAAAACAGCCCCTGATAAGTTTATGGCGTCGAGTTTTCTTTCCGTTCCTAGTATTTTTGTAATTTTCTAGGAATCTACCATTTAGAAGGGCATTTTAGAAATCTGTTCATATAAAATATCAATTTAGAATATACTATTTGAGTAAAACTTCCTTGAAAATCAAATCACTGAATTTTAGTATAGACAGGCTAAGAAAGATTAATTTTGCTTAAAATCCAATCAAATCAGGAATTTTATAGTTATTTATAATTCAAATTAAATCGGTTAATGTTGCGTAAAATTATTAATTTCCTCTTTTTTGTATCCTATAGATTCTTTTGTAACTCAGTTCAAACACTGCTATTCGTTGCCTATATTGGTAAATCCTAAGGTGTACCTTTTCTAAAAAGAAAATATATTTCATCCCTTACGTGTTCTCGATAATTATTTCAACCATTCTCTGGATAACGTATTTAAATATTATTGAAAGTTAATATATCTGATTTATAGAAGATACATACATTCAATCAAGTCATACATACATACAATCAAATCAAGTACATACTACATTCTTAGTAAAGGTGGTTGTCAAATAGATATTTTAAATTTGTCAGTTATTTAATAATGTTATGAATACATGACTGATAAATTTTAAGTCTTTCAATTAGTGAAAGTAAATATATTTAGTTATAATGTCCTTTTTATATTTCGCCAATTATTGTAACCGTATAATTGGTTAATTGAAATAATCGAGTCTTTTATTCATAAGAGCGACTTCATTCTTAGGCGAATAAATACATAAATTACGGGTGCGGTAGAATAAGGACGCCTCCTTTCCCTGGTTGAGGCGGATACATACGGTTTACTCCCATTCAGTTTCCGGAATCTATTCCAACTTGGCTCCGAACTCGACAAGAGACTGCGATATTCTTTCACTCAGCCATTCAACCCAAATTCGATAGAATGAGCTTCCGAACTACTTCTCTCCCTTTTCGACTCATAATGGACCGAATAAATCGAATAGAATATTCAAACTTTCTTAACCAATCCCAACTTCTCAGAGGCAGTTTCCACCGACGTACACCCATACACTAGGCCGTACAATTTATGTGTTATGTTGACCACTTCCACACTTTTCTAATCCCTCCGAAAAAAAAACCATTCATCCTTTCTCAACCATCCACCGAATAATTCCATCTCCTTCTTTGAAACCTTTCACCAACTTCTGAGGCTCTTCGTCCTTTCCCACACGCTCCCTCACACCTCTTGCACACGCTCTCTCTCTCTTCTTTCTCCATTCATCCATGCATAACGATCTCGCAACTCCTTTATTCGTCTCTCTTCCATTGCTCGAGAGCCGTCTGCAAAGTCCCTCGGAGACGTCGTCGTGGTTTCCTTCATTTGTATGTAGCGGGAACCTCGTTGAATCTAGACTTGCAAAAAGCATCCATCAATTATCTCTCGGAATGGGAGACCCCCCCAGACGAATATTTCGAATGAAAAGGGGTTTGTTTAACGAGATCGATCGTGACGTTTATTCGCATGACGACGTGTTTTACGTTTTTTTACTTAAATAGCGATCGGTCAAGTTGGTTAATGTGCTCGCTTCCAAACAGGCTCTTTTCTTTTTCATGAATGATTAGTTTTAAAATCAGCTGATGAAAATGTTCGAGAAGATGTTTATTTTGCAATGAAAACGCGTTTGAGATACTTCCTATGTTTCTCAATAATATTGCTGTTAATTTGAAGAATTTGACGATATCTCATTTGATACTCTTTACAACACCCAAAAACGTGATTATAATAAAAAACTGCATACATAAGATCCTAGCGCATATAAATTGCCTCCTAACATATTGTAATTCAATTCCATGCCCTAAAATAAGAGGTGCTAATCTGCATAAACTAAAAATTAAGAGAATTTGCGTAAACTCAGGCTCCTTCAACTGAATATTTCTGGAGGATATTGAGACTGATCTGTTTGTAATAATGGTACATTAGTTGGAGCAAGAATTCTGATATTTTTATGAGAAAAAATTATATATCATCATTACCAATTCTATAAACAATGCGTTTTGGTTTGGAGGGAATAGCAAAAAACCTCATTCTTAGATAATTATGTTCCTCTTCCATCTTTAATACACATACACTTCTCTACCAAATCTCGTCTTCCAAAAGAAATCGTTCATGTATGTAAATATATTAAAATAGAAACTGAAAGTACCTCCACAAATTGGGCATGCACTCTCACTTATTCTTTAACGATCTGTAAAAGTTTTTCCTGAGCACAACACATCATTAAACCAATGAAAATCTTTCCAGTGAGTTAATGCTCCGCCTGAAAAGGTCCTTCAGTTCGACCTCATTATTTTTATCCATTCGCACCTCTTCAAGTCTTTTCTAGTTTACTTCTGTCAGCCGATCGACGAATTGACGGGTTGCAGAATATATTTACGAGGAAACTTTGATTATCGATTACGATGACGTCTGACGAGGTTTACCCAGGTGGAGAAAGAGCACTCTATCTGCCTCAAATCTCTCCTTCGACGCACCGTTATTTTCACGGCCGTGCTCTTTCATTCCTCCTTCCTTAGATACTCCTTCCTTACATTCATCACCGCCTCTCTTCTTTCCCTATATTCTTCCTTTCATCTTATTCACCTCCTTATTCAACCACTCCATTCAGAGAGAGAGAGAGTCCACGTGTGTCCCAAAGGCGCGTGCACACACGCAGACACACGCTATCCCCATTCTGAAAACTTTCCCAACTTCTGCAGCCACACAAGACTCCCTCCCGAAGTCCTTTGCGGTTTCTCCTGGAGAAGGAGCCACCGAAATTCCGGCCATGGGCTCCCTTCTGAATACAGACTCCTCTTCGTAAACAGGAGCTCCTCCGAACTTGAGTCTCTCTCCTAAGATCTCTCTATTCCTCTGAAGAAGAAGAGGGGATGGTAATATACGGATGGTCAAAGTGAAATATCTAGCCAGAGGCGGTATTGGCACAAGGACTCGCTCCGACATTACGTTCCCCTTCACTGGTTTTCCGATCGTTCGTTAGAAGTTTGTTATTATGATTACAATCATGTGTGTGCTTCGTAGGGGTGGGTTTTAAACTTCCCATACGAAATGCATCCGAATTTCTTTTTCATCTGTATTAATTTAACCATCCCTAATTATCAAAGGCTTACAAAGATTTACGCGTAATAAATACTGATCGAACCGTTTTTGAGTATCCTCTTGTCACGAGTAAAGTATTTCTTAAAGTGGAATCCTAGAAAAATTCAACGGAAGAACCACAAAATAATTTATATTTGACTTGATAAAATTCTAAAGAAATGAAATTGTAACTAACGAAATATCAAATTTGATACGGCGGATCATTCATTTCAGATATCCATTTCAAATATCCTTTCATTTAATAGGAAACGGAGCTCTTAAATGGTGGAAATATTTCTCTAATGGAAATTTTTAAAAACTAAGACTAGTTTAGTATCAAAAATAACTAAATTAAATCTTATTGAGCTTAATTTGTAGATGTATATTCCAGGAATGAATGAATAATTAAGCATCGAAGTTAGTGTGCATCGATTAAGGGTTAATACAGTCGCAAATTTACAAGATATTCTAGAGTCATACATTAGATAAACATTTAGATGGAATGATATTATTTAATGGAGTGAGATGATTGATGATTGTCTCCAAGATTGGCAATCATAAATATTCAATTACAGTAATTGCATCGGGGCAATAAATTGCGTCTTAACTAAGCAAACTCCGAGAAAATTAATGGCGAATCAAAAGCGATCTTTTGTTTCTGCCATCGAGTAAACGAGAAAGATCATATATACTTCATCCCTGAGCAAAAAACGCATAAACTCATACTCCGCTTCATCTCATACATAATACGGGGCACTCGGAATATCTCTTGGGAGTTAATTAAGACGTTTTCCGTCTCTTACACTTTGGCACCCCACCGATCCTTTCTTATTTACCCTGTGGAAATCGCGTCTCCAATTCACCATCCATCTCGAGTAAGAAAGGTTGGCCCCGGGCGCCTAAGGTAACGAACGCCAAAAGAACAATACCCAATGAGAAGACAAAAGAATGATTGCTCGATCGACTGCTGGCAACCCGCTCGTGCTACCCTTTCAACCATCGCCTCTGGTTGTGTCCTCCCACCACTTCTTCCCATCTCTTTCCTTCCCCTCCCAGTAGAGATATATACACCCCCCTTACCTTATATACCCCCCCCTTTAGCTTAAGGTTCTTCCCTTTGAATTTAATTTCATCGTTCTTCCGCTTTGTCCTCGTTTTCTTACGCTTTCTTCCCAATCGATTCCGTCCCTTAATCATCTCTTCTTACGTCCTCTTTTCTTTCCACTTAATTTCCTCACCGGGGGACGCTGTTATTTTTTGTGTCTTAAGGTCTTTTTGTGTACTCCTCGACCTCCCTCAGTAGATATCTAAGCGCTTCGTTAGTTTATATAAAAAAAAGAGAAATTTCAGATTGATTTTCGCTGCGCTAGATAGAGAGAGAGAGGGATCAGTTAATTTCGTTGTTAATAATGGGTTCCTCCAAGTCGTGCTTCTTTAGTCTTTTTTTCCTTCGTGGTTCGTTCTATGTTTTAGGCACCAAATTTGTAGCATTACATTTTTGTCTAACTACTTTAATTTTGGCTCCTAGCGTCTCCTTTACTGGTTGGTGGCGTTATTTAATTAAAAAAATTCAAACCAATCATGGTGAGACAGGGATTTTGCAAATGGAAATAATCTTGATATGTTTTATCTATCCCTATATTATAACTAAGTTTTATGACTTAGAGACTTGAGAAGTTGTTTTATTTTTTATTCAATGAGCTAGTTCTTCCTAAATTGACTAACCAATTGTACAAAATAACCAGGAAGTTATTATACCATTCAATTATTTCCAATATAGTCCGGTAACCGAGAAAACTAAGTAACAGTAACGTAAATTCTAGTTAAAAATTCTTTTCGGGGGGTTACCAGTAGGACAATCACAATGTCCGTACACGGATGTTCCTGAATTCAGGGAATCCTTATTAATTACTATAGTGCGTTATTATGAATCTGTCCATTTGGCCGAGTATGATTTCTGAAAACTTCATCAGCTTAAATTTCAATTTGTATAATTAAAACGCACCACAATTCCATTTCATCTTGTTTGTTGAAAAATCACCGTTCGAGGAAAATTAAATGTCCATTGAATCGTTGTTGAGTGGCGTTTAATTCCAAATCCCGTCTCCAAGAGCGACTTTAAGGACGTTTTAAAATATCCCCGAAATGAGACTAATTACGTAACGAGGGTATTGTGACGCTACAAACATCCCGAGTACTAATAAAATAATAAATAAATTACGTTGAAGAGTAGTTAGTTCTTTTTGCGCGGGGAAAAAGATTAATTACGCATTCACGGGAAAAATAATAAAAAGCGTATCTGTCGCGGGCGTGAATGAGACAGAGAAATGGATGTAAAAGATCGGTGGGATAAAACTGTCGTTGTGAGATGAAAGGTAAATAAGAATGTTTCGGATAACAGTGGGGAAAATGTACACAAGAGGCGGGAGATGAAGCTTCTGCAGTTAAATACACGCAATACGAGAGTGGAAGCACTTTTAATGGATTTTAATTAGTCTCTCCGTCGACACGCTAACGTATTTATTCATTTCGTACGTTTTCCTCCAACAATCGAGGAGTTGCGGTCGAGGGATTGTTGGAGAAAAAGGAGGGGGAGGGATTGTTGGAGAAAAAGGAGGGGGAGGGATTGTTGGAGAAAAAGGAGGGGGAGGGATTGTTGGAGAAAAAGGAGGGGGAGGGATTGTTGGAGAAAAAGGAGGGGGAGGGGGGGGAATAAAAGGAAAGAAAGAAGATGAAAGAAGCAATCGAGGAAACGAAAAGCAAACAAGATGAGCATGTGAATGAAAGAACTCTTGCAAGATGGCGGGGATTAATAGAAGTGATCTGAGGACTTCCTCTTGTTGCTCCGTATGACATCGCGTCAATTCCGGATTAAGTGTCTCTCTTAAGACAGAGCACCAAATATATTTTAACGAAAGTTTAAACTCTCTTAAATTTTAAAGGTTTTAATCCGCGTGTCTTTTTGAAAGCTTCCCTTTTGGTTTTTTTCTTTTTTGGAGGAAGAAGCACACTTAGAATAATTGAATGATCGATCTCATTCTTGGTTTTACGACGAAGCTACGGACGCTCTGCTTGAATAAAAATAAAAGTAAAGAGTTTCTTCGCTGGAGGAAAAATCCGGAACAGGACCAGTGATTTTTTTTCCTTGCTATGCATGTTGTGAGCGCAAAGGCTAAAAGATCAATTTACTTCGCGGTGAGTTAAGCAATTAAGTAAAGTGGAATTTCCTTTAATGAAAGGAATCTCGAGGAGTAGAGCCTACAATTAACCCAATTTCTCATACGCGAATTGCATCAAATTTTGGGTGGAATGGTCAGAATCGATGAATACTAAGTAAGACGAGAAGCAGCCGAGATGTGGAGATGGTTAACAGGCAAATTCATGAATTAATGCTTCTGAAGCAAATATTGACAGCGTTCAAATCTTAGTTTAAAATTACTAGTTTTATTCACACCAATCGATGGAAATTTTGAAGTATATAATTTATTATTTTGTTTATGACTTTGTTCAGACACACCTTCTAATATTAACTACATAATTTATTATTTTTTAAAATTGTACTGTTGAATATTAACATGAAGAAATTAGCACATTATGAGTTTTTATAATCGCAAATATAATCTACCATTATTGAACTACGATTGACGCGAGGATTAAAAATTAAATTATCGGAAAACTGTGTGTTAATTAAATTCATCTGGTAGCAAATATTTCGCGAAAAAAACACACATTCCATTCTTCGAGTACATTTTCACCACAGAGACGATTTTCCCTCTTCGATAAAACACAAATATATTTGCAGCGCAATAACAGGGCAAACAGGATCAGATTTGTTGGGAATAGCACAATATTGATATTTCTGGTCGCCGAAACAAAAATGGAAATCCGAAATTTTTTTTCTTCCCCGGGTCCCATTCCGCACCGACGCTTGTACTCGCGGATGCTATTCTATCGGCGATAAAACAAGTAAAGAGAAAAAATAGGAGTGTGTTTTGGGTAGAGTTTTTCGTGGAAAAATTCGGAAGGAGTGGATAGGCGTGGAAAGGGTCGCAGCGATGTGTTCCGAATTCTCCGGTATTTTTATTTATTTTTCCCCAAGAGCCGCTCTCCAGGGAGATATGACGCCAAGGGCAACCTTCCCCCTTCGTTATAGTTAACGAGTGGGACTGGGGGCGTATTAAAGGGAAGCAGAGGATGCTGCATTCTGCCGGTGGTCGCGGACGTAGAGGATGATGTAAAAAAGGAAGTAAGTGAAAAGAAATAAAAAAGGATGGATGGAAAAAAAAAACCTTCGAGGAAGATGGTGAAAACGTTCCTTGCTCTCAAGACTAAGTTCACGATACGGTTGTGCGGGTAACTCGCGTTCTATGTTGGATGTTGAACTAATCCACCCTAGAAATATTTAATGGGAGTTATAGACTATCATGTTTAATCCATCTTCGTCCCCACATTGAGCATCAAATGTTGGAAAGCTTTCCTTCAAAAACCCAGCTTCATTTTGAAATATCCCATACGATGAAATCCTGATTCCGAGTTGAATCATGACATGATAACGATAATATTTATGAATCTTCTTATGATTCAAAAAGTAATAATGATATGATAATGCAATGGTAATGATTACATTTCAAATGATAATGAATCATAATTAGACGTTACGTTGAGAGACTAAATGAGAGGCACAATCATGTCCAATATTTATCGTAGCTTGCAGTGTTAGATGACTTTTGTCTCTCATCCATAAACGTATGTATGAAAAAGAATTCGATGTATTATAATTTTAAATTTCAGATTTTAAGGGTCATCGTATGAAGAAGTTCGAACCAAACTTCATTTCTTTAACAACGACCTTTTCCGAAAAACTCCCTCCTAGAAAATCTCATTTAATAAATCTTCCGAGCTCAATACAAGCGAAAAGTACGATTCTTTGGGTTCCGGATTGTTATTTAAAGTTCATAAAAAATTGGCCGATGGATGTTAAAAGTATTCATTCCGAGAAGTTCGTTCCCAGAACTATATGCAATAGCAGATGTATACGATTGAAAATTTCCTTAACAAAATTTTCGGAGGGCATCGGAGCTTATTATATCTGCAGCATTATAAAAGGAAGGGGATTTAAAAACATCCTTTAGAAAGTTCGCTAGAAAAGGCTCCTCTCCCCCCCCCCCCCTTGAGCCAAAGGAAACGAGGCGCTCCTCATTGCTAATTCATAAAAACGCTATTTTTCTTCCTTTCCGACCTCTCTACTTCTTTTGTAAGATTCTCTTTTCCCCTTAACATTGGATGCAATAACGAGGGACATTTGTCACGCCGCAGCTTTGAGAGAGTAACGCGAAAGGAACTGGACACGCGAGTGACGAAAAAATGTGGAAACGGAGAGTAGGCGAGAGAATTTGTCAAGATGGAGAGACGATTTTTTTTCAAGCCCAAAATGAGGCTGGAGTGAGTAGTGGACCCACTCTTAGAGAGAGAGGCCTTGTCGAAGCTGAGGTTGCGGTCGCAATTTCCGGCTTCATAAAGAAAGACTTTGGCGGGAAAGCTCTTTTTAAAAACGACTGCCGACTCCCTATATTTGTCTTGTTCTAATTGAAAACCTCCTTTTCGAGTGCATGATGAAAACTGGGCGCCATTTAATCACGCGGCGCTTTCTTGAATTAGGGCTACTCACGGACGTGCAAGTGTACTCACGACAGCCGCTGACAATGAAAGGTGTTTCAATTTGAGTACGAAGTCAACTTACCTGTAAAGAAAGAAACAACGCAATTAGTTTACAAGATCAGGATATTAATTCGTGAATGTCAAGTTACGCCATAGCAACAGATAAATGTAAATGGAAACCTTTTATCGTATAATCGCGAGCACCATAATATTCTATTGTCAATATGACTCTTCAGAAACATATCATCTATACAATACATAAGAATTATAAATTACCTTTAGATTTACATATAAAATAGAGCTATCAGCAATATAAAAACTGAAGTGCTCTATCAAGTTGCCCTATATATCATCATAATTTCATCATTGCTGCTAAGAATTTTTTCATCACAAAGTATTATGAAATAATTATTGTACCTTTACACATTTATGTTCATATCAATATTTGTATCACCATTATTCATCATTCATTCAAGTCATTTTAACTTATGAAAATTCAATCGTATTATAATAAAACACAGCTATCAGAACAAAATATAGAGTTAAGTATTATAACTATAGTTTTTTAAGAAGCTGAAAAAGCTTGAAGACTAAATGTCCCCATTATTTTACAGGTAGGACATGACGGTGAAATTTACTTGCAGATAAATAGGTATCATTGTAGTAGCAATCATCGATGATGCATAATGTACCCGGATATTCTGTATCTGTGGTCACAGAGAATGAAAATCAAAGATAACCTCTCTGCTTCAGTCACTGGAACAATGATCATCCATTGTGTCAAGAGCACATGTACCCGCTTCCTGTTTGAATGCGTTCGGGCAGCAATTCATGCAAAACCTAACCCAGAAACTATGGCTTGCTGGAAATCATTCGCAACAGACGATCCAATAACATCTATCAAAGAGGCAGCGGCTGAAAAACCAGAGGGCGTAAATGTTCGCTGAATGAACTTATGGAACAAACTTTTGACTGATTTTTAAAGACTTCGAGGGTCACAAAACCGTGTTTCAGAAGTCTTATTATCACAAAAAGGCTTCTGCAGATATGGAAACGCGAGCTATGAACGGCTATAAAAGGATTCCTACTCATTAAAAAGTTAATTTTTTTATCAAACGATAGCAGCAAGAAGGCATATAGAAGCTATAAAGTTACTCTACACAAAAGTGGGATGTGTATGGATGAAAAAAAATGTTGGAATATTTAACAAAAAGCTTTCCGATGCTCAAAAAGAAGTTAATAGTTGCTTTATCTCTTTTTAAAAAGCATACGGCGCACATAAAAATTCATTGATATCTTGTTAAATTTGTATTATCATCAACATGTAACTTTATATAAAGAGCCAACAATTTTGAAGAAAATTATTTTATTCGTTTCTCTAATCTATAGAATTTTCCATAACTTGGTTCTACAGTTAATAATTCTTCCTGAGTTGTTTTATTAGAAGTTTAACATAACAAGAATTACTTGAATTTATACAATTCACATTCTATAAGAAGGCAGTGAAAGAAAGGCTATGAAATGAAGACTTATAGTCTATAACTCATATTGTTTTAACAGAGTGAAATTAATGAGTGAACTCGTCACATACATGACTAATATTACCTTGGAGGACTCCCTTATATTGTTTACCAATTTGTTAATGGTAAAAATTATGACAATTTTACTACACATTGTTTCTTTTCCTTTATCTTTACTTCTTGTTACTCTCATTGTAACATGCAAATTTGATATGAATAGTGTAACACAATAATATTGATTGATACGTAAGGACCCATTCGATCATAAATTAAAAGAGAGTTTTAATATCAATTATATTCACTACGGTAAATAATTACCCGTTTTAATGTAAAGTCATATCACAAGATCTTAAAACAGTAGCCAAATAGATGAGTGAGCAAACGATGGTGAGTCTTATTTAATCTTCAGGAAATGGTAGTAAATATTTTAGCGTTCTTCATAAATCTCAAAATAGATGTCAATTCTCGGTTATTACCTCCATTTCCTAGACTAATAAAATAGATAACGAGCTCCTGGGCTGTATCTCTCTAGATAGTTCCTACGTGCTTGTTTTTTATTCGAAAGTCAACGATCTAATTCTTGATGGAAGAGTAATTTAGAAGACTGTTATGCAAACATTTTTGATAAAATTGGCAAAGGTATGAAAGGAACATGTTAAAAGGCTGAACTCGATGAAATTGATCGAATTCTGGAATATAAATTCATCCTACATAAGAGAAAACATTACAGAAAATTTGAGAGGAAGAAGGAGTAGTAATATTTCAGAACTGAAAACACAAGAAGAGATTATTTCCATAATAATGGACAATAAAATATCAAGTATTGAATCTTATTGTAGGATCAATCATTAGGCAACTAATAATGTAGAACATTTTAACAGTATGTTAAATATAATAGAGTTAAATATATAGAATGTACGAGTCTTAAAATTTCATTGATCCATTAGATAAAAAGACAATTTATTTTCTCCAGTATATTTAGAGTCATTAAATAATACAAAGGATGATTCAATTAAACGTTTATGAGCGATGAAAATTTGACGAATATTAAGGATTCCGCGAATTTTCGCAAACTAAAATTGCACTTGAATTCTAAACACATTCAAATTGGGCGTTAGTAGAGAAAAGTATGACTCAAGATTTAATTATTCTGCTCCGGTCTAGAAGCAGTTGTTTCGAGTAAGAGAAAAATGCTTAACATTCGAGGCCGCCAAATGGGACCGAGCTACCCTTTTGAACAAACAAGATACTCGATCTTACGTTTGTTGGAGCACTTAAAGCAGTCTGCACGAAATGGCCTCCTTCTCTCAAAGAGTTTTGTTTTGGGTGGGAAAAGATAAGCAAGTACTTAGTCTAAGTAAAGGTGGGACATTATTTAAGCGTCCATCAACTTTTGTTGCTCTCTCATGAAAGCCCAAAGTCAGAAATATAGAATTTAACTTCCACAGTTTGCGAATACTACCGACTAAACAAACGAAGAGGTATATGGTAATTGCTATTATAATTATGTAATGCTATATAAATTTAATTTATACGTTTATTTAAATATCCATGTCTCCATGTTTAAGTTTAACTTTTTTTTTCGATGAATAGTTATTTGAAATTCATTGCTGACTACTTTTACACTGCTGAATTCTTTCCCTGTAATTTTAGCAATTTAATTTTACCGTAGATGATAAATTTTTCCTGTCCTTAACAAGCTTAGGAATCAATATTTTCACCGAGAAACGTCGAAACCTTTTATTCTGTCAAAAATAGCAAAAATCAAAGACCTGCCTCCCTCAAATTTTCACTGTTTTGTTTCGATTTATCTATATAAATAACTTTATGTGTTCATCCAGTAAGCTTTCATTTGTCTGATTTGGTTTTAGTTACATTTATATTGCAGCATTTTCAGATTCATTACTATACAAATATCAAATAGTTTATCCTCCTCTTATTACGAAAGAAACCATATTTGGTTTGAATTAACAAGTTAATCTGAGTAAGTCTTCATTATAAACTCCAAGCAAAGAAAACTTTGAAACCTGTGTGACAGATTCAGCTCCCTTGCTTTCACAGGAGCTCTTCTACCTTAGGAGTTTGAGGTCAAGTTAGAAAATAAGATTCAATAATGTTGAACACGCCCTTCAAAGGTCCTACCAACAGCACTGCTTCCTCCTTAGTTCCCGCTGGTGCATTCCACTCTCGAGTAAGGGAAATGGATCCTTGGATCTCCCGTTTCCTTCTCTCATTAAGGAGAAGGAGTGAATTACGCCTCGTACTTCAGCCGAAGAGAGAATGTCCACCTGCTGCATCATTCACTTCTTGTTTATTACTACTCTCAAACAACCCTCTCGAGCGGGATAAGGATCGTTGCTAGGGCGGGATTGAGTTGGCGCGATTATATTTCAAATTTAGTCCTTAATTATTTACATTAAAGAGCTGCACACTACAAAGATATGAGGCACTTCATGTGAGGACGGTATTAAGTTATACATATTTTTCCCATGTTTGTCGAGGAAAATGTAGAAATTCAAAGGTAATGTATATCAAAGAAACTTTAATTTATTATAAAAAATATTTTAAATTAATAATCATTCAAATAATATAGTCGATGAATATAATGAAAAATATACTGAGAATAAATGGTATCGTTATATGGTTATATAATTATAAAAGTATCTAGACAGAGAAGGTAAATAATATATATTTAAGGGAAAATAAATGATGGATGGTCGAGGAGCTTTATTAGGTACGCATATTAAAAATCTAATATTTTTTATGAGGCATCCTAACGCATATTCAGTAATCTTAAAACATATGAACGGTAACATTAAGACTCGGCAAAGATTTTACTTAAAATATTTGTATATAAATATTAAAATCTGCTTTTAGATAATAAATACTTTTTCCTCAAAACATAGGATATTCTCATTATTAATTGAGTTGAAATATTTGAGAGATGAAGTTACTTCTCTTAATCAGAATTCTTTTCGTGAAAATAATGAAATTTCTATCGAAGAAAATTAGGAGATCTGTTTGCTAAATATAAATATTCCGCGAGATATATTCTGTTGTGCACTGGCTTATAAAATCAGTTCTCTCTCTTCCTCACAGCGAGGAATATAAGGGAAAGGAAATTTTTCACAATAACTCCCCGATTTCGCAGTTGCCCCTAAAGCTTCCATCGCTATCACGTATCCATTTTCGCGAACTTTCCAGTCTCCCCCTTCCAAAAATCTCAAAATCCTACGTTTTATTCCGCAGCATCCGCATTAAGATTCACCTCTCGCCTTCCCACACCCATTTCTGTTATGATTTCTCATGGCAGTTTTATCTCCAATTTCCGTATCCACTGCCAACTCATTTTTTTCCGCTTCTTCGCCACTGGTTCGAAAGAAACTAATTCGATTCTGAATTTTATTACCGCTCTCGCTAACTTAATAAGGCGGAAGGGGCGGCAGATTGGACAATAAGATAGACCAGGGGTTGCCGGGGCAACGAAGGGGTGTCTGGGTGAAAAAAAAGAGAGTGTATATAAAAGGTCGGAAGATTTCGGTCGGAATGGAAATTCTGAGATGAAACAGGAGCAGTTTAACGCTTTTGGACGCCATAAGATGTGGATGTCGTGGGGGGAAGAATGTAGAACGATGAAGCTGAAGGCCGTTGTACTCGGTTTAACGAAGGGAAATGAAAACGAATGAAAACGCTTGTATAGGCGAAAGTGGGAGGGAGAAAGATAACGTAATGAAGGTGGAAAAATGCGGATGTGAAAAGGGAATGAGGAAATCAAGGAAAACGTTGAAAAGAGATGACGGATTAAGGAGAATGGATGTCAGAAAAGAGGGAGAAGATGAGATTGGGTTGAAAGGAATATAATATAGAAGGAAACAAAAGAGAACGTTAGAGGGAACGTAAATCGCTTTTCGGAACAATGCGATTCAACTTCTTACTGTTGAATGAAAGCAATTAAAATTTTCAGCTGTTTTGGAAATATAAGTCCTTTAGAGTGGATGGAAATATCACTTTTCACGGAATAATTATCTTTAGAAGATTTCGGAAAGTTTCTTTTTTTTATCTGAGAAGAGGATAAAATTAAAATAGGTATCTATTTTAACAGTAATAAACATCCTTCTTTAAAAGCAAACAAGCTCCCCATAAAAGATTATTTACACTTTCATGTGATACCTTCAGTAAGGGTTTCTAATATTGAGCATGTTACAGAACACGTCTTATAGTTTCTTCTTCTTATTACTTTTACAGAGAGAACTTTTACCAGATTACGAAACTTTCAAACATATTAATAAGAAGCTGCTAAAATACGCAAATATTTAACTTGGTAACTCAGAGAGTTTTCGTTTTGATTGAGGGAATTAATATTTTTATCCTCATTTTGCGAAAAGAATCTTCATTTATTTTCGAAATGAATTTATTAAATAGATTATTACTTATTTCTTAAATTCTGTAATTAAATAGTGTAAAGGATTCTATACATAATTTGAATCTCCTTAGTAACCATATACAAAGAAATACACATAGAGTGGTGGAGACCTGTAACCGGTTACATCTCCACTACGAGTGCTATCTTCACTCACAACAATAACTTCAACTTCAGAATCCTCGCATCATTCCGTCGCCTTCAATAAAATCCTGAGTTATGTTATCACCGCCTATGGTTCGCCATAATTTTTTTATCTCTAGTATTTCGGCCGTTCATTTTTTTATGGACGAGCATTATATTCAATAAATACATCTTTCTTTAGATGTTTAAACGACTATGGACCGATTTGGTTTCGCGAACTCGGTTTCTTTTACTGTTTTCATGACTACTTTCATATCCTTATGCTAACGACATCAATTCTACGCTTTCTTGTGAAAGATTTTCTTAGTACCACATCACGAACGTCAGAGACGGCAACTATAGGAACATAAAATGATATTGCACGCATTATAGGGACAGGAAATTGATCCGAGAAAATATCGTGTCTATCGATTATTCAGTTACTCTCGGTGAAAGTGTTTGTTTGTTCCGAAGAACGGAATAAAATCGAGGGGCAAACTTTCTTATCTTTATTATTACATTTTGGGATGGATTATTATAGAAGTTACAATATTCCAGCTCATGGAAAATTTTAATCGGAAAGATAGAAAAGAAAGTTCATTTATAATAAGTCAAGAAATCAAAGAAGGAAAATAATAAGCGTAATATTACAATAAATATAAATAATTAAATTTTGTGAACTTTTAGACAATTGCACTAGTTTGAAGTGGTATTATTTCATCCTTATACATTGCCCTATTAATAGAATTATTATAATTATAATTCGGATATTTTGCGCCTGAACAATGGATTATCAGCACTTTTTTCATTCATTAAGTATTATTATATTTGATTTTTACAGCATATATTTTACAGTGTATGATATAATATGGAAATTCCCCTCCGTATAAATAAAATAAGGTGTACATTCTTTCATTGAGCCCGTTCTTCCTCATAATTTTTTGAGACGTATTTATATATCTTACATTATATAAGAATCTAAGAGTGAGCAGATAATTAAATAAAGATATACGCCATGGGATGGGAAAAGTATTCGTTACAAAACGAGAGGTAACGAAGAACAAGCGAGACACGGCGTCGCACACAAAGCGATCCGTAAGTAACTTAAGAATTCCACGCATACCAAATTCCGAAGCATTTCACGAGCCCTCTTGCTTCCAATTCCATTATATGTCTATTCGGTTCAATTAAAGGAATATTCGCGAGAGACTGTCTCCCCCGCACACACATAAAACACCTTGCGAACGCGCCACACCCGACGTAATTCACTTGTTCCGGAGGTCGACGAGATACACCTATTCTTTGGGAAATACGTCCGAGAGCCGAAATGAATAGCAGCAGACAATACAGAAATGATTGAGAGATGGAAGGTGGCATAGGTATGAAGTAATGGAAGTTTTTACAACGAACGAATGGATAAAGAGGAATTAAGTAAGGGGGGGTTTTCTATCTAGGAAATCATGCTATTTATATTAATTTATAAAGTTTAAGAGCAAGAATTCAAAGGATTTCTCAAGATTTTTCTAATGTTTAATGGTTAAATAAATTGGAAGTTAATACATAGATTTAGAAAAAGAATATTTTAATGTAACGTATTATTAAAGAATACATTGTGCTTCGCTTATGGACTATGTAAAGTATGAGGAATTTTTGAATGCTTGCGAATTCTGAAAAATCTGTTTTCCAGATTAGTTGTACCAATGAATGCGCTGATTCAAAAAGAGATTTTATAGTTACTACTACCAACATTTTTAGTAACACTAAAGATAATTTTATTTCAACAATTTTAAATATATAGCATGAAATACCCTAGAAAATTAATGAATGATTTTCCCCCGATATTTATAATTGACTACAGCTATATTAAAGATGGGGAAAGGTAAGTATTCAAATCAGATGCAACCCTAAAATTTCTCTGTATAATCAAAATACATGCGCATTTTTTTGAACCTGGCAACGAAAAAACGGTGAAACATTCCGACAACATGCGTTACATTCAGTACATTAGAATATTGTGACGAAACAAAGAGTTTCGACGAAAAGAAACTGAATATACACCTAGAGATTTGCACCGCTAACTTCCCTATTTTGAAAAGGGACGTTTAATTCATCACTGTTCTACAACTTCATTTCGCTGACGAATTATCTTTCCGTACTCGCGGGAATGCCATCCTACGTCTTCTTCCCACCGAAACCAAATGCGAAAAACAAATAGGAGCGAGTTTGCCGCAGATATATCAATCCCTCAGAGAAGCGGACGACTTCCAAAACGAAACAACGCTGGCATACATCCAGTCTCACACCTCTCGTCTTTTCAGTAATGTCTCCGCGCTTTGGAGACGTAGCTCTTTCCAGACGTTGAGAAATGATCCTTCGCTCTGCACTTATAGTGGTTCTTCTCATCTACATTTTACTCTCGTTTCCCATTTCTCTGTCTTCTTCTCCTTCAACCAATCACTTTTCGCTTTTCCCCCATGACCTTTCTTCCCTCTTTCAAAAATTCATATTGAAAAAAAACTACGTTTCTTCTTGTTTGTAGCCATGGAAACCTTTATGAATTGATCAAGGTTAAGTTGTTATACCTTAATGCTAACTCACCTTTGGTTTCTATCAGTAAATATTAAGGATGGTACTTTCTAACATCTTTCTGCGATAACCGGAGTATATTAAACTATTTTTTGACCCCAATAATTATAGTCCATAAACTTAGAATAGATCGATATTGACCCTTTCTTAAAAGGTATGATGTAATATTTTTGTGGGGAAACTTTTGGATGTTAGAAATGATATTATTTTCTATTGTAAGAACGCTGTAAGGAAATATCTAAAAACGACCTTGAATTAACACGAAAGGTATTCATGTATTGCACTGATACCACTCTTTTATGACATTTTTTTAAAAAGAGTATCATGAAAGTAACTTATATAAAAGCGTATCACTAGAGTAGTTGATTTCTTTCAGCGATATATAAAAACTAGAAGTATCACAATCGATCCCTCACGTTGAAAGTATAAAAAATAGTTATCGACTACCGTATCCATTCTTTCGACAATTTTTGTACTCTCTTTCCGTGACAGACTTTTAATTGTAGTTCATTTAATTAATCTGTCAAATTCTTTCTTTCTTATTTTCTTTACTCCGGCATTTTCCGCGCAAGAGTATCTTTTTTTTCCAAAGATCCATTGAACCCATAAAAACCTCTCTCCCATAACCACAAACACTTTTTTCCCCGCCATTCCATCACGGTCGTTAATCACGACGCCATTTACAACGCGGACATTCTTTTGTTTTAAAGGTTAATAGATTCAATTACTTAAGCAAATGCTGCGTAAATAAGAGCTTGTCATCTTAAGAATCGATTAGAACGTTAATATGACTTTGGCATTTATTAAATATCTATTACTAAAGACGTTAAAAACAATCTTCCATGATAATAGGAAGTAATGTTTGCTCTGAATCATCAACGCTCGAAATTTCCAAAAAATTCACTAGTTAGAGAGCCAAGAGTATCAAAATGGATTCAAATGAACTACGACTATTGAATTGTGAATTCGATGGCGAGAAAATTTATAATGCGCAGACATTCATACTTCACAAATATTCTCTGTTTGACAAAACAGGTATTAATACAGATCATCATATTTATACTATATATATTAACTGACTATTATCAATAATATTTTACTTATATACTTCTTTCGACATCAATCAATGACTATCCTGCACTATCCACTTGTATCAGCAGTACATTAAATAGTGGTTTTACGCTTTTTAAAGATACCTTTCCATTCCATCAGAAATTATGAATTAATTTACTTACTTAAGCATTTGATAATGTAAATAAAATTCAAAGGTTAATAAAAGAACGGCAGTTTTTTTTAAATAATGAATAATACTGATTATAAATAAAAGAAGAGCAGTGTAATAATCCTTAGACATTTATGTTTGCATTCATCGATGTATGGTTGCGTGAAGTGAACACCGATCCATTTTAATATTTGAGATAAAAGGTTTCCAAGTTAAAAAGGAATGAAAAGGAATAAGTCAATGTCCAGTATCAAATCCTAGTAAGGATTTGAGTGAAAGATCTGAACTGAAGAGTTTTATCATGAATCGCTTTGAACTTCACTTTAAATGTACCAAAATTCTACATCATTCCTTATTCACATTCAACGAATCATTTAAGGATCAGTCGATAGGAAATATGTGAAAACCCAATTCCCTTAATGATGTATCTGATTCGTAACATCTTCCGGAGCAGAGCTTTCTTAATTAACCGATTAAATGGAATTTCTCGGAATATCTCTGGGAATGATTAGCGGCGCTGTCATTCTGTTACGAATTACTGATGCAAAATCCAGATCCATCTCCTCGCAATCGCGTCAGTTTAATTGCCTAATTACAGTATATAAATTAAATTCGGAAATGATTAATAGTCCGCTGGGAAAGTGATGAGTCTGTCGTTATTAAAGAAGAAATTTATTCGGGAAAGATGCCGTTGGAGAGTGTTTGGAGAGCCTTGGAAAGAATAAGAGCTGAGGGATGATTGTGAGGGGTGAAAGGATATAAAATATCAAGGGATTGACGCAGAGCTGCTTTGGGAGGCATTTATAAGGGAACTGGTAAGATATTGATAAAGGGATAAAGTAGGGACGGCGATGGGTGAAATAATGCCCAATCGGAGGAGGATATAGGAAAAAATTGTTGGTTGACAACGAGTTTTCAATTCAACAATGGTTGCGAGGCATATAAGTAAACACAGAAACTATCAAAAAATTCAAGTTATTGTAAATCAAACTTGAAATTACTTAGAAATGATTAATATTAGATGGTAATAGGAAAACATCATGAGATACTTCTAATATTGTTCAATATGCATTAGTACATTCAGTTCAACATCGATGACCATCTCATTGATTGTGAATAGTTGATGTAGTACAACTTGCAGTTTCTCGAAGTTGATACTGCAGCACATTTCGAGCATTAATTTTTTTTGGAATTTCCATCGAATGCAATAAAAAGAACAAAGGTAATAAAAAGGAAGGCTTCCTTTGCATGTCAATTTTTCCGGTCCTTCTAATAATTGCCCATTCGATTTGCGCGGACGGTTAAAAATGCAGAAAAATCAAATATTGCAAAGAGAAACAGGCGAAATCCGGAACAAAGCAGACGAGTTTAATTTCCCCGATTTGAATTGCTTTCGTTTGAAACATATTAAAACGATTCGTTTTGTTCATATTTCACTCTGCGGAGACTGAATTACATTTGGAATCCCATTCCGATCCTCTGAAAAAAATAAAAACCTTTCGCTTTACAAAATTTGCACAAACTCTCTGCCATACAACAAACCATTTTGGACAACTCGGAATTATTAAGCAACATTTTCAAATTCCATCTACTAATTGTAGGAATGCGACTTAAATGACTTGCAAGCCTTGCTTGTGAATCACTTCTTCTTTCTTCCTTAAATTCCTCGTTTTAAACCCCTCCGATCGACAATAGAGAGAGAAACGCAGTAAACACCTCAAAATCCAATTCCAATTAGACACTAATCCGACTGTTTAAATACTTTTTCGAAACAACGCGGGGACTAGCTTTTAATGGAATTCTCTGTCACTCTTGGCCAGACCTGTGGAAATTCACGGAACCTCTTCCTCATATCGACTGGGCCCCTAATTCGTGTCGGCTGAAATCCTGAATTAAATATGGAGGTCTCTCTCTCGAGAAGATGAGGGAGGGAAAATGAAGGTTGATATGTGAGAGTGGCAGTACGAGTTCCGATGGAAAACTAGTTCGAAATAAGAGCCAACGAAGGATCTCTGATTCATGGCGAAAAGAAAATGCGGTTACCGAGTCTGTTTACAATTTCGGACGGGAAAAGGGATATAGAGAGAGCATCGTGGTTTTTTTTATTTCCATGGAGAAATCAGTTTTTAAAAATAATCTTATTACCGAGAATTAAATTTGGACGAATGTTTGCTTTTTCCGCTAAAATAAACGAATGAGCGAAACGTAAACTGTAGTGTCTTTTTTTATAAGCAGAAGAGATCCTTAGATAAGTAACAGATTGAGAGAGATATATATATTACAAAAACGTTTTTTATTGTTAGTGAAATTCATCATCTCCATGAAAACGTAAAGCAAAATTTCAGGCGCATTATAATAACATTCGAATGTGTTCATCAATGAAAAGGTGATTATATTTTATTAATAAATAAAGTGATGGAAGATACATTCCCCGAGAGAGTTCAGGGAAGGATAAAAGTACATATATACTCTTGCTACTCATAATAAATAAATATTCGAAAACATTGGCGGCATTATAATATATACTTTAGGTTAATAAAATATAAAACATTACGAAAAGAACAATAGCAACGTCAATCAGAAACGTGTGATATCGCTCTAAAATATTTCTTATGTTCCTTTTCAGATTAAAATAGTAAGGATGGACCAAATCATTATTCCGAAAGCACATAAAATCGAGTTTTTTCATTTAAAATTAACAAATTTTCAAATTAAATTACAAATTGAACTTTAAAAAGATAGAATAAAACACTCAATTGGAGGTTGAAAAAGCCTTCACCAGGAAGTACCATAGAATTCATATATGTATAACTTTTTTTATATGCTCTGCAAAAATAGATACAGAAATAAATTACAATGAAGAACAAATATTAGGTTTGTTTTCGAAGTACTGAAGAACTTTCAAAAAGAAACAGCTTCTATCATCAGAGAAAGGAATAAACAAGGAGATTGTAATAAGGAAATCGAGAAGTTTTCCGAAAAAAAAAAGACGTTATGAAGTCGTAAATAAGGAAGCAGAAGACGGTACGATGTCGTCTCAGAAATATATAGTCAATTCCTCTATCATTTTTATATCTATTATATACTAGCGATACATCACGTTTAAAAAACCATAACCACGATGGAATGGGAAATAGCTAATATTATATTTGAAACGGCATTGTAAGGTTATTCTCACTCGACGTTTATCCGATATAAGTTCGAGGGCCGATATAACACGTTGTCTGCGTTTGACGGCGGACAATAAAAAAGTCGTCACCGGCATGCGTCATAAAATAGAGGCCCCCGCTGAGTAAAATGATAGGAGAAAAACTATGACGAGATCAAAGAAGAGGGCATCATCCGAAGATCGTGTGGCAGCATTAATCGATGAAGGACGCGTGTTGAATACGATAGCAGTGGAAGCGGATTTTTTTTATCAGATAGCAAGAAATAGAACGTTGGATTTTGTATGGATATAAAACTTATCGCAACTTTGATATACTTTGAGGAATATAAAGTGGTGAGCTTAGCCTCAATTTTAGGAATTGAACAATAAACGTTAATAAAAGCTTTTTGAGACAAAAATGAATTGCTAAAGTCGTAAGCATCTTTTTCAGTATTCAGTTTGATGAATGTATCGTAATCCTAAATAACTGAGTAAAAGCACAGAAGGGTAAGTTATTTCAATATATTTAAATAATTAATGATTGATAATTATACGAATTGATACATACAAGTTTAAGTTTTTATCTACAGAGGATATATTTGTTTCCAAACAATATTTTTCTTATGAAAGTGAAAGAATGCTTTATCTTTTTCTCTTGTGTGGTTATGGAAATGTTGTTAAAACAGTTTTTTTTATCTTATCTTTAATATTGACATATGTTTTCTCAATAGAATGTATGTATACACGTAAGTTTTCCTTTGCTATATAGTTGATAAAAACATTAAACGAAAAAAAACTCTAGAATAGAAAAATGCTACAGTTATGTTTTTTTAGCGTGTTTATTTCGAAGATGTGTGCATATTTTACATATATATATATATTATTTTCCGTATTAATTCCGTACATAGATACGTATATATTCCGTGAGTAAGATTTCGGGAAAAGTATTAGTAATAAGACGTCTCTTTAGGGTAAACACATCTCAAAGCAAACGGCGATGGTCCATGAAGAGATAGTGGGAAGGAGCGCATGTTGCCGCCACACGTACCTAATCTTTCACTTTTTCCCCTCGTAAAGCACACCCACTCTCCCTTAAAGCCCCTTTTCAGATCCCACCGCGCGATATCGGTTTTACTCCCTTTTTTTCACACTCCCTTCACAAAATCTCCGAAAAAAAACCCTCCTCTCTGAAATTCCTCCTTGGTAGAACAATGACATTGATGAAAATTGAGTACAGCGAGGTAATCAGCTCTGGCTTTAACACGGGCCACTTCGCATCCATTCGGCCTAATCGAGTTATGGGGAAACTCTCTGCTCGCCATCAAGTACCGTCTTCCTTCACTCCCCCGTGAGAATTAACTCCCCCCCCCTTCCCATGCGTCGAACTCTCTCTCTCCACGCCAATAATCTCCATCACAGTGAACGCGTTTTAATAATTCAACTGGCCGCTTTAATCACCGGGCGTCCTTTTTAATACGGCTCCACCTTGATCCTTGTCGTCCGGATGAGAGAGATTACGGCCAAGGATAACAATTGGGGAATGGGATACGATAGTCGTGTTATATGAGATACGGAGCTTTTCGTGGGATAAAACACACGCCGTGCACAGCTCGTCCATTTTCCAAATCTAACTTTTATTATGGCTGTTCCGGAATCGAGCAGGAAAGAGTAACAAGTAATTTTGTTCATTTTACTCTTCGGCCGTACGATAATTTAGGGCGGAAAAGCTTTAAACTGATATTATAGTTCTGTTTTGTTTTGCCCGTTCTGTGCGAGTTGTGGCCTTTTTTGTTACACTGAGTTATATTTTTACAGATTATTTCATTGGAATAGCTGTGAGGAGGCGAAATAGTACTAGATGTATATGTTGACTATGATTATTCCTGTAATCTCGGTCTTCACTTAATTTACTTAAGTAGCATATAATGTCTGATAGCATAGTATTATAGTTTTTATGTTCATATCCTTTCCAAGAGTATAAACCCTTGATAAGATTACCTAAATACTCGTATTATATAAATTCTCTCAAATATACAATATTGCCATTTACTCTCATAATAGTAAATAAATTCCTAGTGGTGTTATCATGCAAGATGTTTGATTAACTGTGTGCTAAAAAAGCCATCACATACATACGTTAATGGAGCGTTACAATAATATATTCCCCCCAATATTTTCAACTAAACGATATCTTTGGAGAAACTGAAAGAACATGAGCTGTTAACAGATTATATTCAGCATGAAAATACCAAAAGGAATTGAAGTGAACATGATTGATGTGTACCTATTCGAAAATTTCATGTATGTATTAGAATCATATTTCAACTTGAATACTTTGAGCACCCCTAGAACGAAACTGTAATCTATCAAAATCAATGTCTGTGATATTTCAGCTCTGCGCTGGTCAACTGTTAAAAGCAATCGGAAGAGAGCTTCTGGGAAACTTTAAAACAGCGTAAAATTTACCATAGGGTCAGAGATTGGGCACCACCGCTCTTCATTATGAAAACAGATGGAAATCACCTCTTTGGTTAAAAATTCAAAGCAACAGCGTTTTGTTTATTCGAAAATTTTATTCGGCAGCAGCGAAAATCTGCGAAAATGCATTTTTCATATTCTCCCTCAACCTGCATTTTCCGCTTGTTTCCGAGTGGTTCTGACGGATGACGTGAAGCGAGTTCGCTGCAAATGTTGATTTTCCCCCCGAGCTGCCATCATGGACTTTGACTCTTAGCCTCGCTTTTACCCGATGAAAACCCTTTACCTCTTTCGGCCACTCTAACCTCGATTGTTTTCGAAATATCTTTTGTTTTTTATTTCGCTCGGACGAAAACGCTCCTTACCTTGGCAACGAAAGCGCCCGTTTCCTTGGCGACCTGTCCGCCTCCCCATTTCAATTATATCGCACGTAAACCTGTCGCGAGAATGGCTTCCCGTTCCATTTCCCCATCCCTTCTATGATGACTCGTTTTAAGGCTTCGGTCGTTTTTCAATCGGCATAACGATGCCTAGATTGAAGCCCCACCGGAAAATGGCTTCGTATGTCAACCGTGCTGTATTTCGGCTCCCTTTGCCATCCATTATTTCTCAGATAAATCCAGTTGCCGCTGCAAAAAATCCTATCGGCTTACGTGACACATCGTGCCTGCAAGCTGAGGATTACTGCAATCATGCAGTAATGCTTCGTGTCGCATGTGTGTTCCACTCGTCCACGAATTAAAATTTGATTCTGTCGCATGAAGTTAATTGCGGGAGTGGTTGATACGTTTTTGTTGCGATTTCCGAAGATGTGACACGGAAACGAAGAGATTACACAATTCTAAAAAACTTCATATTGTAACTATAAATAAATTATGCCGATGCAGTTTTTTTCAAGCTTTTGCACTGAATCTAAAGTGAGATTTAATCGGATTTGTGAGTAAACGTAAAGGTAAACGTGGCTACGTCACAATAACCGTCTAAATTACACATTTTTGCGCTCATCAATTTACTATTGAGTCATTACAAACGTCAGAGTTTTAATGTTATCAACACGAACTTAAGCAACGTCAAACGAAAGTTATTTTTCTCACATCCTCTAACAAGAAGTAAATTCAATACACTCCAATGTATATTTTCACATAAATTTCGGAAACTTTACGTTGTCATGCAGCAGATAGTTCCTCACATTCATTTTCGGTGTAAAATATCAGAATACCCAGCGAACGGCGGTCTATCGTATACTAATTTGTATGAAAATCTATTTGGAATATACATTTTCATAGGTAAAGAAAAGGAGACATCGTAATCTTTCGCAAACATAGGACAAAGTAAAACTCTCGAGTTCAACTCGTTGCTATCAACAATGACAATTTACAAACAAATTAACATCAATTCAGCTTCCTTAATTATATTACAAATTCCATTAAATAATGGAAGTCTGATTAACGGAGAAAGATACGAGAAATCATTTTCACTTTCCCGATTAACGAAAATCTTTCTCCTTTTTATATATAAATGAGAGAGTGAGTTAGGATTTAAGGGGACTTTTAGTGAAGGACTAAGGAGAATAGAAAGAAAGTAAAGGGACGAGGTAATGGTGGCGAAGTGAAAATTTGAGATATAGATTAAAGGAGGCATGGAAGTGAAAGGTGAAAGAGAAAATGAAAGTCTTTAGAAGACGGGAAAGTGACGGCAAGGAATTTGTTCGAAAGAAACCATTAGTCGGAGACTAGAGAAGGGCGGGGTTTTAGATTGGAAAGAAGACATTAAGAATAGATTTGATAAGAAAATAATTATAAAGCATCCAAAACGAACCTAAAGTTGACTAAATGGAACTGAAACGACAGTTCAATAGTGTAGATAGTACATTCATTTATGGCGATTTTCAGCTTCATAATTACGTTGCTTTAATTGAACTATCAGATTCAGTAAATAATTAAGGCTTAGTGTTGTTAAGCAAACTCTTTTCCAAATAGTGCAACTTAGCAACCAAGGAGTGGAAGGAAAATTTTTCAAAATTATTATTTATTTATTGTTGCTAGAGCAACAAATAGGCACCAGTCCAGGTGGTAGCTCTCTTTTCAAGGGCACAAATGCAATACTCTGCCAAATTGATTATGCAGAAGTGATCGTCAGTAATACCAGACTGTATTTGTGAGAGATACGAACAATAAAACAAAACCAACATTAAAAGTACGACAAACACAAAGCAGGGAATAATCCACGAGTACGAAACGTCTTTCGTTGAAAAAATCTCCGAGAAAGATTTCAGCTCATACTGCTAATGAAAGCAGAGCTAATATTAATTTTCCAATCTTCTGCATCAAGAAACAGTGCGATCGATTCCGATAAAACTCAGCGCGTTAATGAGATTATACAGCAGCGATTGCGGTAATGCAAAGAACAAATAAACGACACACACAGAGAGAATCACATCTGTTTCATCCAGGAAATGCATTTACTTAATTTCGGCATGATTCCAGTTTAATTACGTACACAAGCTCTCACGCACGTGTTGGCACGCGTGTAGACGTATTTATTTTTCTGGAGCCGTGCCAAAGCGTTGTATCAGCACGGAGAAATCTGGCTACTTCCTTTAGCGGGGAAACTGTATCGGGGGGAAAAACGCAGGGGATGAAGAAGTTGGACCGAAAGGAGGCATTATTTTACAATTTTCCGAGAATAAATTACGGGGCCGTCTCTGCCACACGCTCGAAAAACCACCCAGTTATTTAACACCTAAAGCAACTTAAAAACGTCGCCGCGATAAAAGTAAGACTTCGGTCTCTGTTTTTAAAAGAAACCTCAGAGAGAGCTGATGTATCTTTTTGAGACACTGTTGCCGTGGTTTCGTTTTAATTCCGTATGAAATATTCCGATCTTTCATCAAAGAAAACCCAAAAATCAACCTCTTGTCTTTGGAGAAAGAATTTCTCGCTGTCTGAAAGGTATCGTGCAGGTTTCCTATCTAGAGATCTGAAATTCGTTTTGTGAGCTAAAAGGGTAGAATAAACTAATTAAACGCGTATACTGGAAATGTTGAAAGAACGCTATTTGAGGTCACTTATAAGGTCAATTATAAAGTATTGTTTAGCTTTGACTACTTATTGAGTGTTCGTTCGCTGGAAATATAACCTAATCCATTAAAATAAAGAAGTATAGAATAAAGTGAAGATCAAGAAATATCTCTCCATTCAATTTTAACAAGAAGCGATTAGTTAATAAGCGATTATCTCTATGCCAATCCAAGTTGATATCAAGAGTTAGTGAAAGAGTCTATTACCAAGGGTTGATGACAACCAGAATGAACATTAAAGGTAATAGTCAAATGTGTATATTTAAAATATACATATATGAAATATATTATATGCATATAAGATATAAATATAACACAAATATATATAAAATATTTGTAATATAACGATTTTCCCACGTAAACATTTCAGTAGTGCTCTGTTTTTTTAATTAAAAATAAATACCAATATAAAGTAATACATTAGCTAAATGGTAGTAACATTGAATGAATACTGTACGACTAAGTATATTTTAACAATACAGATTAACAAGTAGAGGACGTGAATCCGTGATATCATCTGCAAAGTGAGTTTCCCATCTAGTATATCATCACTTACGAACCTCCAATCTTTACACTCAACCCAGATAATCACTCACTTCTCCTTCACTTACTCCGTAAAAAAAATTAAATCCGCATTCAAAAAGGATCGACGAGAATGACACTGAAAAACGCAGAATTTCCCATCTCCAATAAGTCGGAAAAACCGCTGCAATAATGTCTGGAAATCCTCATCGTTGTGACCCTTTTTAGAGAACCCCTCGGAAACTGTTTTCTTCCACCAATTCCTCCACCTCCTCCTCAGCTGCATTCCTAATCCTCGCCAAATTCCAATTTTCCTCTCCCGAGTCCTCATTACGACCGCCTCCTCCTCCTAACCTCGTTTATTCCCAACCCTTCTCTAACTCATCTTCTCCTCTTCCTTAATCTATCCTCTCTTTCCCTTTCGTCCATCTCCTTCTCCCTCCTTTAAACCCGTTCCCCCCTCGGGCATCCCTCCCTTTGCATTGATTCCGTTGCCATGGAAAAAATAGCGAAAAAGAAAAGTTGGAAATAAAAAGGGTCTGGAAGGAAAAAGGCCAAGAATGCAACAATCATTTTAACACCCTCTTAATTCCTGAGAGAAGAAGGGATGGCGTGGGTGGAATATGGCGGGAGGTGGCAACACAAAGAGTGGTAAGGAGGGGAGGAGAGATACGCTGGCAACAAGTTGCCGGGTTTGGCAAACACTCGCAGCTCTCAAGTCTCACGGAATGAAAAGCTGTGCTCGGTTTCCTCAGGAATTTATAACCCTCGCGTGGATAAAAAGCGTTCTTTTTTTTCTTAAAAAACGGTTGCATATTATGATTAAATGCGGACTTTCTTGGCAATTAATCGGCCGTGATATATTCGCTCAAGGAAGTGACCGTGAGTGAAGATTTTTAATTAACGTCTCGCATCTTTTTCGAAAAGCCCTCGCATTCTTTTAGATTTAATAAGGGAGAGAGCATAATTTGTTTCTCTTTATGTGAAGTTTTTAAGGGCTTTGGGTGTAATCAAATTAAATTATTGTGTGTGGTCATGAAGAGTTAGATGACGCAGTATACACAATGAATTCAATTTGTGTAAGGATGACATAAGGCTGGAGAATGTGTCCCGATCGGTCCAGAAGAATAAGAAGCACGTTATGCTTTATGAACGAATATTATGTTGCACGCAAAAATGAAGCACTATTTTGAATATATGTGTATTTTAAAGGATGAAAAGACCACTAAAAAATTGATATGCATAATAATAAATATTATGTTAATCATTTTTTTAACCTATTGTATGAGTAGTTTACTTATAGGGTAACGATTCTTAAAAATATAATTAAATTTTTAAAATGAAACACAATGGATTAAAACTTACATTTATAGAGTTCGTTCATTCCCTCATCTTAAGATTAAAACTTCTGAGATCATCAAGAATTTATATTCAATTGAAGCACGTGGAGTTTTGGAAAATATACTCGGAAATCAAGTTATATCAATATTGAAATTTTATTCTTTTTAATGGTGGACAATAATCCCCAATATATTGGCTACCAAGTCATTCTATTATTTCAGAATTCACATTCAGGATTCTAAGTTTGTTATTTAAAAAAAATTGATTCCATATATAATATAAAACTAGTATCTGATGATATCATTGTGGTTAATTTGATCATATATTTCCATTCGGTGTAAAAATTGGAATATTACAACACAAGTTTTGACGTCCCCACCTGTCCTAGACCCTGTCACCCCACCTAACTTCAACAATACTGTAAATAAATAAATAAACTCTGTTCAACGCATTATATATATTTAACGGTTATAATACCTCAAGTAAAAGAAGCATTACAGAATTATCTGCGAGACATTATATCAATATATACATTTTTACTGTTCAATAATCCTGTGATTTATTAGTTAATCATTATACACATTATAAGAAAATGTACCGAGTCAAATTTATCATATAACGATGAATTTTATAGTTGTGTGGAGGAAGAAGTACTATCCGTCATCTCGTACAGACGACAGCGAAACTAACGTTCCCACGAGAGGACGGTGAATGCACGGGATATTAAAGTAATAAAATACGATGCCTGGAAAAATATTCTCCACAATTTTCTTGAGTGCACTCTTTAACATCACCGCTAAACGCTCGTAACTTGAAGCAAAAGGGGCGTTGGGAGAAAAGGCAAGATTGAGAAGAGAGTAATGGAGAAATGGATGTTTTGTACCACTGAATGAAAAGACTTAAGTATAAGTAGTAAAACAAACAGAACGTGTATTTTGTACCTTACTAAAAGTAGCATATTTATGTAAATCGACACCAGCTCTATGGAGTTAAATGGAATGATGTGAAATCCACAGAGAATATAAACTTACGTTTATTAATTTAAATGATTATCCTCCGTTTTGTTTCGCTCCTATGCAGTAAATTGATATGAGCGATTGGTCAAATTTTTATTGACGCGTTTTCATGTACATCTTAAGGAAATTAACTTTTGCAATGTTGCAATTTTGTCCGCAAAAGTGAAAGTTTATTCATATAGATAGCGAAGGTCTATAGAAAATAAACTAAGCTTATTAGATTACTACTCTGTAAATACCTTCTCCCTATGAATTTTCACATAAATTGGGAAAATTTAATTCTCTTTCTCTAAGTGCTATTGCCATATATTACATTCTATGAAGACTAAAAAAACATTAAAGCTCCATGTTAAGTAGTTATTAAAACAAGCAGAGGCGTACCTGTTACTTAAATCCGGAAAATGTTACGTGTTGATCACATCCTATTCTGCACTATCATATTTGCGTGCCTCAGAGTGATTCGCAGGAGGTCAAGGGATTTGCATGACTGAAAGCGTTTCTTCATCTTCATTTAATAAATGGGCTCTTTAGATCTTGAAAGATCAAGGATTGTGAGGGTTCCAGACGAAATAAATCCGTCATCAATATTCATTTCCATCGGTTGTTTAGAGGAAAAATAGAGCAACACGTTGCTCAAAGAAATACACTGAAATGGAACCCTGAATCGTAAACAAGAGAAAATCAATACTAAAAAACATTGACTCGATTCAAATTCACTCAGAATAACACACAAAAGAAGGTTTGCTTCAAACCAGCATTTTTTGTTCCCGCCGTAAAAATACATTTTAAAAAAATTATAGTGAAAAATCAGAAATTAAATATTAGTTTCATTATAAACAATACGAAATTGGAAACATATAAAGAAGTACCGCTTCCAATTACATTAATACATAAAATAAGTAATATAGAAATTTAATTAAATATATGAGGGTTTCGTTATCATTTGTTTCCAGGTTTCTACAATTTTCATCTTTCATTTAATGTACGTTTGGATGTTAATAAAGCAAAATTTCTAATGTTTTCAATAAAGTTTAAATTATGTAATTAAACAGAGGATATGAATAATTTATATAAAATCATTATACTGCATTATATATCAACTATTCCAGTAAAAATTTCCTGTACTTTGTAATCGTATTATAGCAGCTTTGAATTTTTATCACTTTCCATTTTTAAGTCACCGTTTCGGAAAATTCGAATCGATATGATTAATGCCACCGTAAAAGATGATAGATACGTAAACGGAATTCAAGTATTTCCGACTTTTATCTTCTCGGTATTAAAACAGCAAAATATTTCAGGCGCGGAAATTTTGTGTGTGTGTTCACTGATGGCTATAGCGGAATGAAAATTCATTGCCTTCATCTCTGAAACTCAACACTCAAGTTAGACCATTAATATTGCATGCACTTAATTCGGTCCCCTTTCCACGGGGTCATGCTTTTTACATCGGACGCTGCGGTTTTTCAGCCCCAATGAGTATTGAAAATGTGAGCTGACAGAAAGTGAGTGGCAGCAAAGAAGAAAGGGGTGAGCACTATGAAAAAAATCCTCCCTAATCTCCCACCTCATCCACGTCATATGCGCTATGTGCAGCTTTCTTCATCCTCCTATGACGCCACATCCCTTTAAATTGCCTGCCCGTGTTGAACTTTTCCACTCACTCATATTTATTCACGCTTGTCAGCAGCTGAAGACCGGGAGAAAAAACGTTACTTCCGCCAAATCATTGTTCATGCGTCTAGATAGCCATTTCGCGTTAAGGTGGATCAGGATGTTTGGGGAGAAACTACGCCACCGGAGCCTAATATGAGTATGGGATGGAGCAAACAATTTTTTAGAGAACTAATTTCTGTTCCATTCTGTATTCATATAATAGCTAAATGTTAATCTTGTAATAAACTATAGGGATGGGAATAAGAGCAATTTGTTGGGGAGCTAGTAACTGCTCTATACCTATTCATATTAGAACAATATGTTAATCTATTATTAATAATTAAAATAATAATAATAGACCATAAGATTTTATTTTACAGTAATCTTGTTAGCTATGGTTTTATCATTTATGATCCCCGTCGTAATAATATGAAACATTTCAATGGAATATTATGTATTTAAAATTAAGGAAATTTAGTATCTAGATCAAAATGATACAGTTCCGGTATTTGCGTGGTAAAATAATCATAATTTAAACTCTTAATGCAATGACAAATTTTGTGATGAAATCACACGGACAAGGTTCAATTAAAAACCTTTTAGTTTTTAATAACATTTTGATGAGACCTTAATATGATATCATACAGACAATGTTCAGTTAATAAACTATTTATTATTAATAACCTATCCATGAATTCTAATGATAATTTTATCCACATTTTGGAACATTCCTTAAAGTTAAAAGTAAAATGTTAATTTTTCTGGCTTGCAATTTGTAATACACGGAGATACACTGTTGGTACTTTTATTGATAGCACAATTCGTACCCTTTAAGCTCCTCTAGGCTTGTGCTATTGATTCCAGAGTGTAATTTTTCCGATCCTCCTCGAATACCTGATTCTTGCCACTCTATGTTCTCATTGTTGGGCGTCCTTCCCTTCTGCAGAAACCAAATCCATCAAGCGCAGGACGATCGCATTTTAATTATCCATGGCAATTACAGGTAATTGGTGCCATTTAATACCTGATCTGCAGCACATCAGAGAATAGAGGGGGAAGAATAGATAGTACATTCTCGAAGCATGATAAATGTGCGGGAGTAATGTAGCAAGCGGTTTGACATGGAAATGGAGTGGTTCGATCGATGGCGTTAAATTGCGACCGGAAAATATTTAGGACGTTTCTAAGATTGATGAGTATCACGGGCATCGAAGCGTGAAAAATAAAGGAAACGGAATGAAATAAAAAGTAGGACGAAAATCATAATTTAAATAGTATTTCGTCCTCGTAAATGCAGTACAAAAGTTGTTTCGATTCCCATCTGTAGAATTTGTCATTCTTTATGAATGACACACGTAACCTGGAGTCTAGGGGCACATTTATTTATATAGAATAAATAGTAAATATTCACGAATATCAAACGTGATTCAACGTGGGTTGAGGGTTTTGGTAAAGTTATGTTTTTTAGGGATATAAAACGTCAAAAAGTACAATATTTGCGAAATATAATCAAAAATTTCTCATTCTTCTTCGTTAACACATAAATATACACTTCTTGTATCGTTTTATCAGACATAGAAAACAAGTTTCTCGATTAGTAAAATTCGGAAAGGAAAAAAAATAACTATTTCTGGTGATGTATACAGAGATAAATAAGCTGCCCCTCATAAGTATATAGATCTAGTATATCTACGAGGCTACACATTTATACGATGTTATCGTTAAACTTCTAGTCGAGTGTTTTTTCCATGTTTAAATGTTCCTCACAGGTTTGTGATATAAGGATTTTCTTTCGTGCTTTCATCACTTGCGTAATGAATATAGAAGTGGACTGAACCCGCCGATGGTGGCTTCGTCACCAATAATTCAAAAGGATACGATGGCCTCATCGACCTTGGCTCTTTTACAAATCCACAGTAAACGTTTTCAATCGACTGCGTAAAAATTCCAGTGCGCGATTAGACGCAAACTGAACCATTTGCTTTTTATTTGCGATATGAACGTTCGCTCAAACGTTCATCTGAGTGACAAATCGCTGAGAAGTTTCGGTAAGTGTAAGGGCATAAGTCTTGCATCGTAATCTTTCTGCGGTGACTATTTATATTAAAGTTTTTATATTCATAATAAATGAGTTGTGAGTGACCGAGATGTATTTTTATGAGAGAGCTTTCCAGAAGCGAAGGTTTAAACTTACGTACTGTTAATTCAAGATATACTTAATGAAGAGTATATCAATGCTATTTGAAATGTGAACATTAAAAAATCTATTCATTAATTTTAGATATAAACTTAAATAATTATATTCTAGAGAAGTTGCGTTCGATTTGCTGGCCAAATTTATACTGTATCATAGCCGTCTAATTGTATAATTCTATTAGCTAGTAATGATTCTTTCATATCTGTTTCATAGGCGGTGAAATTGCATGCGAATTCAAGCACGGAATGTCTTTAAGGGAAGTTTATATGTAACTTGAATTCATATTTATGATAATGATTTATTGTTAATACCAGAGCAATAATAATATTATGTCTAAGTAGATACGAAAATATACACTTGTATTTAGATATTTTAAAAAATAATTAAAGTACTTCGTTTGGAGGGAAACGCCTCAATGTAACGATATTTACATTGCGCACAATGCCATGGGTGTGTGGGTCTGCTGGTAGTAGAATGGACTCAGATTATCCTGTAGTGACAATCTTCGTTAAATCAGCAGTTTCCTGATTGCGGTTGAACACTCGCGGCGGTTAAACTCAGCCTTTGAGGTGAACCAACAATAACGAGCAATATCGTGTCCATTCAAGACCACAAAGTACTGCCATGGCAACTGCAGTACTGCCTCTAAAACTGCTTAGCAAATCAAGCGATGGCGTCAGCTTAAATGCAAATGGCACGATGCATAATTGAAAAATATAACTAACTGTATATCACAGAAAATGATTCTAATTTCTAATGAATACAATTCTCAAGTGAAACATGAACCAAATCTCCAATTTAATTCATATAAAAGACTAACACAGAGAATTGTATTCAAACTCCTCAAACTGAAAATAAGATGCATTGCCATAGACTCTCGAATGCTATCAATTTCATAAAATAGATAGCTCTCGCTTACTTTAATTCTGATCTGCTGAATTTTACTTGAGAATGTAACAATGTTTTCATTATCAACCGTAAGAAGTAAATTTTATCTGTAACACAGATTATGTGAGTAGAGCCTCTGGAACATACTGTTTTGTTTGCCCTGCTTATGGGATAGGAATGAGGTTCTAGTGTTTGATATCAAAATTAATTATGGACAATAACCAAACGAAGTCGAACCCTAAGCAAATACAAGTCAGCATATTAAATTCAAAATAATCGCTTCTAATTCAGTTATTATTATTATCGATGTTTACAAGTATAGGGATTTTTACTAATCACTAACCAGAATCTAAAACGGGAGCATTACATTGCTCATTACATTGAAATATTTTTTAATGCATATCATTTGCACTAGAACATTTTGACTTACTGTATTAGACCCATATTAAAAATATGTACTTTTACTTTAATCATAAATGGTCTTATAATTCTGATACCTTCCGTGATGTTAAAACATTTTCGTTCATACAAACGGTATATGTAATTTATAAACGATATGTTATTTTATTACGTTTATAACGATATATTACTATGAAAGATTATTTAAAAAACATATTCCTAACTACCAGAAGGAATATATATTAAAAGCCCTAGAGTTATACAGTGAGCGGCTAAACTCATTATCAATTCCAATTTCTCTTAGATAAATTTCAGATGAACTTTTATGCGATGAACAAGTTAAAGGCAAAGATTCCATCGTACGTACATTCCAACATAACACGAGGTCGAAGCAAAAGTAAATCTTGCACGGGACTTAAATACCCTCTCCATCTCCAGAAGCGATTCTATTATAAGAAACGAGGAAAGAGCTTTAACGCAACCATATTTCACCTGCCCCCATTTTCATACCTCCTACGTCTGCGATCCACGTACTCTCTGGAATTACAAAACCCTGATTTTATGCCCCATTTGGATAATGGCGGGCATTTTCTGCGAGTTTCAGTTTTCGAAGTGGACGTCGGATGTGGAAGAACGAATACCACCAAATTGCAACGGCCAGCGATGGGGCAGTAGGTTACAAGTGCCGGAGAAAGTTTTTTTTTGTATTGAAAGAGAAGATAAATCCGCGAAATCGTATGGAATCGCCATTTATTCGGAGGTGGATGTGGTGTATTGGACGAGAGAAATAATGGCTGAGGGAGGGGTGGGGTGCGCTCGGGACAATCGCTAGGGACGGAAGAAAACAATTGAATGTGGTTTTTGCGTGTGATGCGAGAGACAATGAGATTTTTTTTCCGCCGCAGGAAGGCACGGATCATTGCGTTTGGAGCGCGATGGAAAAAAATTCATAAGTGAGGGAGGACGAACAATGGAGTTTTTGAGGGATGGCATTATGAAGTAATAAAAGAATTGTTTCCTCTCGTGCAGTTATTAGAAAAAAGAGATCACGCCGTATTGGCTCTCCCTCGCGTTAATTACCGGCGAGAGTTTTTCGAAATAAATAAACGCGATATTTTCGCGGTTTTAGTCGATCATTATGGCATTTGTTTTGCGCTGAATGGGGTCGCGGATTGAAAGAGACTAGGCGAGCGAAAACGTGGGAAAGGGAGAAAGCGTTAAACGTGGTTGACGTAACGGATTGAAAAGCGCCCATTATGCACGGTGGAAAAATTAGATCGATGGAAAGGTTAAGCACGCATTATTGGAAGCGCGATTTGAAAAAGAGATGTGAATAATTCAGGATTTATTTGTGAAAGAGTTAATTACGATCGGTTGCCACGTTACGGGCTTAAAAAAGAGCTATTGATTGGCCGAACCCAAAAATCGATCCGAGAAGTTTCGTCCGAAAAACAAACGCATCACGCAATGCGAGAGTGCACGCATCCCAAAAGGCTGAAACAACACTTGAGGAAGAAAGGCAAATAAAATTTTCGAGTACAAGCGTAATAATACGTTTACTTCGCCATTATCGCGGATGTGGAGACCATTTTCTTCAATTTTTCCCCTCCGCAAATTGCTCCCTCGTAATTACGTAATTATAGGCGAGTCTTGCGTTTCCGACCGATGCTGCTTTGTGTAATGATACGCGTTGCAATGAAAGGCGCGTTACGATCAAGCTGGGAGCGTTTATAATCACGAATCACTAATCACGTCATTTTCATGCAAAACGTCGAAGTACCATGGGGTTAGGCACGCCAGCTCTTTGAATCTCGTTGGCTTTATATTCCTTTTTATCGCTCCTTTAAGACGGATTTATGAAAAGATTTTCGAGAACTGGATATGAGCATAAAAATATGAGAAGTTCCTTTTATTTTACGTAGAAATCGAGTTATTAGTTTACCATTTTTATTGGAATTATTATAATGTTGTTTCTATTATATTATATACATTATCATTAGAAAATTCTATACGATTAATCAGTTCCTTATTAGCAGAAACGGTATTAACAGTTTTATCTCCTATTAATTGGTCTGTTTAAATTAGTTTTACGCCTCCGTTTACGTTCACATTTCATTAATCTCATTTTATAATTACGTATAAACATCTTTAATAGTAAAGGGAATAAACTACAAATATAATAAGCTTTCATCAAATAGAAAGTATATCATCATATCATGAACAACAACGAATAGCATTTTCTACTTCATAAAAGCGACGAACCATATTACGGTTGGAAAGAACGAGGAGTAGATTTCTAAAGATAGCGGATAGAACAGTTTTGTCAGTTTGCGTGCATCATGAATTGGGAAATGTTTACTCCCCGGAGAGTCAGTGCGGGGAAACAAAATGCGGATGATGATACAAAAATAATCTGCACTTCATGGCAAGATCGTGAGAAGTTTCACGGATAACGTAGTAAGAGGCGGAGGCGGAACGATCGTCAAGGGGCTGTCGACCCACCGAAAGCAGCCCTTACGTAGAAAATATGGCTAAAGACGCGGCGGGTAAATGTTCCTCAGGCGACCACTAAAAAGCGTCCCAGTGGCACTTAAGTGGGGGAAAGACGATCGGAGTGGACTAGATCTCGGTCTCTCGTTTAGCCAAATGCCAAATTGTTGTTACGGTGCCGAAAACATCCACCGCTAGTGCTGCAAAATGATACGGTCATCCACAGGTCGACATGTTTGCGATTGCAGATCGCTTGTCGAATAGGGGTACTTCTTCTTAAAAGGTCAGCGTGAAATAGCTATCTGGTCTTGGTTGCTATGAGAGATTGCCATAGAAATACACGGCTCGAAGTTGTTGAATGACTTCAAAATTCAATCGTAGACTCGATATAACGAAAGAATCGATTTAATAATAGACTCGATTCATTCTATCAAAGAGGAAATTAATTGAAATAAAGTAATATTTTATATTCGAATATGAAGTAGTAAAATGTTTTGTATTTCTCGTATGAATACCTTTTCGGATCGATAAACAATATAAAGTTGAACCTTACTTAATTAATTTACTATTTATATCCAGATTAATATTCACTTTATAAATTCAAATTAAATTAAGAAAACGTATTACATTGCAAAACTGCAGTTTGGAGGTAAAACAACCTATTAGATAAAAGATGTATTTAAGGACTATTAATAAATAAGGTAAAATAAATGAAAAGAATTGGACGTAGAAAAAATAAAGAAAATATATAGAACATACAAATGTGTTACAATATAAGTGTTTAGTATTTTATTCAAGTGTAAATGTAGTCTTCATCCGATGTTAATGCTTTGCACACACTATTAGTGCTTCAGGGTGTTGTTAATTTATTCCAGCATTAAATGATTATCTGAATCAAATTAGGGAGCTGTTTCTATTTCAATTCCTAACTATCCGATGTAAACACGGCGAACGAGAGATATTATCTCGTATTTACGGAAATTTACTGCTTCGCCTCCGCAGTTAAAGGGCACTACGTAAATCTATGACATTTGGAAATGTTATGTTAAGCAAATGTCAAACATTGTTTGAATATATTTGCATAGAAACGATCAATGTCTCGGAAAAACAAACTTTACTGTTATTATAAGACTCAACTCCCTTCCTTTTAGAGCTATTTTATACGTATACTCGAGAATTATAATTAGTTTAAGAATTTAAAATATAAAATTTTGCTACAACTGAAGTATATTTTGGTGTAGAAAAAACATCAAGTACACTCATTCAAGTACTCATCAAGAGCGTAATAAAATATTGACCTTATTCCCTTCTATAAAGTATGATGAATCATGTTCATTCGACTAAAAAGTTCCATTCACAAATCTTTCATATTATGTATCGCACAATTAAAACATGTATAATTTTCAGGCATATCGGCTTTCATTAAATTTTAATAAAGTAGTATTTGCAAAACATTCTCATTTCTGATAAATGTTGATTAATTAGCGTAAATTAAAACATAGCAACCAAGATATTTTATCTCATGAGGAATAGGAGCATTAATTAAAATTCAACATAAACATAAATTACATTAATACACAACTATGAAATCAATAGATGTTGAACTCACATGATACAGTCGCCGCAGCTGAGAGTTAAGGCCCTGACAACAAAAAACAACGCGTATCAGGATTCAGTCAACCACAGAGGCCAGAAAGCCGATAAGTTTATCTATCAACTTCAGAAGTTGGGGGCTCGGAACTGCGGTATTTCGAAGCACATGACATGAAAGCGGTGGATTCAGAGTCATGGAGGTCACATACGATAGGGTGACACACTGGCAACAGTGATTGATTGCTTCGAATATCATGCGAAATTGATCGATAAGCTTCTCCGGTGACGAAGCTAAGATTGGCGAAGGACATGCAGACGGCTGTACGGGAGAACATCCATTGCACATTTTTATGTGGCGGAGTCAAAAGACGGGAGTGAATGGGTCGGATCGGATTATTTGAGGGCTTGCTAAATTCCTCGGGATGATGTAGAGATAACTTTCAGAGAAAGAAGAGGAGCTAGGCCCGAGCAGCCGAGAAATTAATACAAGAGATTACGATATGGATGCCATGTACGGTAATAGAAATTTTGCATATCAGCTCAAAAGCGGGTACTTTATAAAGAGCAGTACCATGGAAGAGGGATAGTGTTGTGGCTGTGCGATAGAAGACGAAGGATTACGGTAATCCAAGAACGCAAGGAGATTACTCGTGCTTAATGGGTTTTGAGAGCTCCCGTTTAAAATTGCATACGCTCAGAGCAGATAATTTAAAATAATGATTTAATTGCAACTTCTCCGGGTTTTATATATACGTTACATTCTGTAAATGTATAATTCATTTAAAGCACAAGACTTACAGATATAATATAATAGATGAAATTGAAAGTTCATAAGAAGCATTGATTTTAGAATGCATTCATAAATGGAATTAAGGAATAAAAGCAAATTCTGTTTTAAATATCCAGAAAGGAAGTAGAAGAATATACTAAAAACGGTATGGAAAACGATTGGCTTACTAATTAGATATACAATTAACCTAGTATTTAAAGTAAACCAGAAAAATTACATCCCTAGCAGATGATTCAATGAATAACAAATTTCTCTTTGCTAAGTTTTGAATTCTATTGATTGACAACATTGAGGGAATGAAATTCAAATAACATTAGTGAATGCCTAATTTGAGACTGTATTTAACCAATTATCCTGTGGTAAACGATCCTAACTAAAAGATAACTAGATATTCAAGTTGAAATCGATTTAAATATCAATGAGATGATATGTTAATTGGATAAATGTACAATATACTGTAGTTTTAGTTCCTGACATGGCGTTGCAAATGTTTTCTAGAGTTTTAAAATACTATCTCAATGTATGTATTATTATTATTCTATTACTACTGATTTGGCCTCCTATAAAATAACAATGCATGTATGACCCAACAATCCTTATACAGTGGTACGAGTCTTAGTAAACAAATTTTAAATAGTATTCTTGCTTATTCACTGGAGGATATTGCATTGGTAAATATGGGGTAATAAAGAGAATTTTTACTTTGTTGAATACATGGAGTACACATAATTACAATAAATGTGCTTGAATGAACAAAACCTACAATTCAATACTTTACTTGTGATATTTGAAATAATAGAGATTATTGTACACTCAAAATCATTGAGTTTGGGCCCATTTTTCATGAACTGAATAACATTATGTTTTTGAGTGTATTAATTTTTCAAAATTTTTTCATTATATGTTATAAAATATATTAAATTTAGCTGTGAAAACATTGGAATGAACACTGAATTTTCATTACGGTAACATTAAAAGATACGCTGAGAGCTAAATTTTGAGCAGTTGTAAAATATGCAAACGGAATTATAATTGGCTAATTTTTCAACTGTTTACATTTCATGAATAGTGAGGAGTACAGAGTACAGTTCGTGAAGATCGAACTTTCAGTTTAATTTAAAATATATCAATTCGTAGGAACACACTCTCTTTGTTTCCCTTCCTATTATTTGAATTCGCAGTATACTTTACAATTTATCCTCCAAATACAACATTTAATTACGGTCTCTCGCCCATCTTCCGAATCCTCCGGTATGCCGATAGTTATTTATACAGAGCGCGATGCGTTTTTCGATTCCCGTTGCCTGAAAGGCTTCCTCCGCTTGTTGCTTTTCAATTAAATTTTTCACCCTCCGAAAAATGTGCGCCTTCCAAATCCATGGCCATTTGCCTCGGCGTTCCCATCCGGTTCAATCACACGCCACACACAATCCTTCCATACTTCACCCAATAGAGCTCTTCTTTCTTTCAGAATAGATACTCGCCTCTCTCTCCAGCACCACTACAACAACGTATGACCAGAACTAATTTTTTCTCGTAATTCAAAAACCTCTCTTTTTCATCTCCGAGGCGTGAAATGGCGACACAAATAACCCAACGGTTTCCATCCATATCACTTTTGAAATTGAATTCACTCGAAAGATATTTTTAAAAAATATCATCTTCCTAATACTTCATTTGGAATCATATAATTAATATGCATGGGCTTATTTTTATCTTCGGCTGAAAATTAAGGTTTATACATTGAGGAAGGAAGATATATGAGAAAGAATCTCGATTTGGCACAAGTTAATAATACCTAAGATATAATTCCTTCCTCTGTTTTTATTCATTTCTAGTATGTTGTAAATAAACAACAGTAAACCATTCGGCTCCATAGTTTCAACTGAACAATATGGACGTAAACAAAGTTTCTGTTTTATATTATATTTCGACTTTTGTCGTAAGTTTTCTTCGTAGTTATGACTGTAGTATTGTATACCTTAATTTTATAACAAAATATGCTATCATACTTTCATTATCCATCGGGTAAACGTGTGAAAATAGAGTCAGAAAATCATGTGAGGTTTGCGACTGTTCATAGCAACGGAGTAATCATTCTGAATTATAATATGTAACGAATCAAAACGAGAAAAATGTGAATGTATCACTACTCCTATATATTGAATCACACGTTTCAAAGCCAGTGCAGCAAACAAAGCTATATTTATCGTTTTTTTCGTAGCTTACAATTGCTACGCTCCGTTCATTTATATAATCCGAATGACAAAGGAGTTTCAAATGAACGCAAAGAAATAGGAAAAATCAATAAGTGGTCGGAGCTAAACTTGTGATCAGCATTCGCTGAAAACAATAAAGCAGAGGAGTGACGCTTCACTTCCATCCTCCTTCCCTTCAAACACAGTTGCACCAAATCAAGTTACGGATTTATTGATGCGGTCGATGATTTCGGCGCTCTCTGGTGTAATAAACATTCACCAGAGGAAAATCGCGCATTCAAAATCCCATCGAATGTATGAAAAAAGGGAAGATCTCGTTTTGTGGAAGATTGGAAGAGGGTGTTTGGATCTTATCGCGAGGAAATCATTGAAAGGAAGAATTCATTGATTATTGAGGAAGGCGGTCCATCTAATCCGAGGTGAGAGGGCTTCTGATGAGTTTTGCGTCACTCTCCCTCCGGGTTGACCTCACCTTTCTGCACTATTTTGGAATCCGCCATGTTTTTTGAGGGTAACGTCGTTTTTGAAGTAGCTAGACTTGAGATATAAATACGTCAAAGATTACGAATAAAGAGCATTTTTACTAATTCATAATAATTACAAAATATAAACAAGAATCTTTCCTTAATGGAGAATTTGAGCGATATTTGGATAGAAAAAGACAGATCCAACATTTACCATAATCCTGAAACAGCTATGAATATCTCCCGATCCTAAAATGATATTCACTTGTTCTGTACTGATAAATTGTGATTAAAATCGCCTGGTATAATTTTTTGACTTTGAATATAATCTTCTATACATATATAAAAATAAATGCGTGTCTGTCTGTACTCTATAGATTTTTAAAAACAATATATCCAATCATCGTGAAAATTTGGGATGTTATTGAGTACCTCCTCGGAAAGGTTTTTGAAAAAGTTTTTTTAATCGGAGTACTCAGTTCAACTCCAGAAGGGAATAACCGTTCCCATAAGACACACATGTAAACTTCATTTATCACTTGCATGCTTCCTTTCTTTTGCAAAAGTAAATTAGAAATAACCAACGTATGGATTTGAAATCAGCACCAAAAGAAGGGAAATGGAATAATATTTCTTATTTTGGTCATGAAATATAGATTACGATCAGAAATTACGAGATCTTGGATAAATTAGATGATAATTTTGATGAATTTTGAGGCTGTAAACAAACTATTTCTTACTAACCACGAATATGATTGTTGAATTTTCTCATAATAACGCATTGAGAATTCATTCCAGTATTTAAATGATGTTTGTTTATAGCAACGTAAATTATTGCGGAGTAAACGGTTTTTGATATTTAATGAAAATTATATTGAGATAAATTTAAGAGATTGTATGTACTGCACGACTTGCTAATCTGATGACGTTACCGACTTCGTCGGTTAACTGACTATAATATCACTAATATAATACACACAATCTCACCTTAATACATGACTAGTTATCTAGCTAAAATGATGATAGTCTAAGACGAATCAGAAATAAGTAATAATCAATGGATAGCAGAAATAAAGTAATTCATACACGTAAGGGATTATTCCAAAAAAAGGGAATTTATGAAAAATACACTGAATATTTTCTTTATCTTATAATGACGATAAACTGAGGATTGAACTAATGATTGTATTATCAAGAAAACTATAGTATCTTTGATTTTGAATCTAGTTAATTCTTATTTTTCCGGTTTATGTTTTCAAACTATTATTTGTTAAAGTGACCGAATTGTAACGAAACGATATCAAAAAGGTTTGTTCGACTTCCATAATCTCTAATAGTAGTAGTTCAATACCATTGTCATATCCAAAATGGGTTAAAACTTTAAATGTTTAAAAAAGTCAGAATTGAATGAAAATCTGTATGGCTTTTAAGTTACCGCAAAATAAGAGTAACTAAAATATTCTCTCGCGTTACTAAAAAAAGGTCCATCGTTAGAGCACCCTTATCAATGTCTTTTAAGCGCATCATGACCTTCTTCAAGGGAAACCGTAATGCATCTTTTATGCCTTAGCTAAGCTAAAATTGGAGATCCCCGCGCATTCGCACAGGAATTGTGGCTTTTTTCCCCCAGAGGGTGTAAAAGAGCGATGAGTGCAGAATATTTAATCCTTAGCTTTGTTTAGTTTTCGTCGAAGGAAGAAATCCATGATTTATGGACCATATTCCGTATGATGCACGTCTTACATAATTTATGCTTTTTCGGTGGGAAGCCGTATATTTCCTTCGACCCAGAATTCGGTTCCATTAACAAAGAAAACTTCCGCGTGCTCTCTTTTTCTCCCTTCAGCTTTTTGCCTTCCTTTCTAAATTTCCATCCACTTCTTAAAATGTTATTTTACGAAAGAATTGGATTACTTTCAGCCTTGATCAAATTCCAATTCCGGATGATTCGATGATTTAATGGCAGTATCTGTTAGTTCATTTTCCAGCGCTCGAATATAGATTAAGTTACGTCGATTTGAAATCATCTTACGGCTGATAGTTGTGCTGATCATTAATCAAATATTAGATGCATTAATAATGGTTGCCATAAGATTGTCAAGGGTTTCATTCTCATGGCAAGGAAGACTCCCTTCTTGATTTTAGGTCAATAATACATTTCATGAAAAGCTTCAGTCTATCCACTTATTTTAATGTTATACATTTACTCTTATCTAAAACCTAAACCTTCTGAATAAGCCTTGATAGAAATTAATACACATAATAAGTGATGAAAATTCGGTTGATCGAAATATATTACTACGAATATATTTATATGAATTCTTTTTCTTTGAAACTCTGAGTGTTCTTTCTCCATTTTAAAGTTATTGATGAAATATCTATTACTAATTGCAGCTCAAAACAAAAATGTGGTTTTCGGCTATATATAATTCGAGAAAAAACTGTCGTTGACGTGCTTTTAGAAGAATTTAAGCATTATTGATGTTTGAGTGCCCATCAACGAAAATGTAAATAAGAGAAAAACTGTAATGCTTCCAAGACCCATTTATTTCATTTAAAAATAAACAACACTCATGTAATTGGGTAAGACCTATTTAAATAAACATATACATACTTCCCATTTTCAAGCCAGAATTATTAAAAACTCCCTATCTTTTGACTAAAACGCGCGACGCCGAGTTTCTAATGAAACTTAATTTGAGAACACAACTGGAAGAAAGGAAATATCTCTCTCTCTACATTTTAATATGTTGAGACTGGCAACAGGGACTCTTTTCCTTTTTTTTAAACCTAGCGGAATGAAAACGATGGCATTTAAGTTAAATGCAGAAGCGTAACAAAAAGCTTCCTTACAAGGATTCGGCGAAATGAACGCGCGGAGACGGAACAAAGAAAGAGGAGGAATAAAAAAAAGGTCAAGAAAACAAAAAAAAAGAAGGAGCGAACCAATTGGCATAGTTACTTATAAAAAGGAAAAGAAAGTAAAGCCGTTACGAGGGAAGATAACGAGACAGGAAAAGGACTACGGTTAAAGGAGAATGAAGGAAATTAGAGGAGTGCGATGTAAAGGAATGAGAAGAAGTGGAAGAAAAACGGAAGAGATAAAATTAAGGGCAAAATGGAATAAATCAACGGGGTAGGAAAATAAGAAACGAGAGGAGAAGTGTGTTAGGGAGTCGATCTTGGGCGAGTTCGACGATGCAAAGAAAGTAGTAAGAATTAGAGAGGAGGGAAAAAGGGGGAGGGTGTGGAAGGGGGAGGGAATATAGAACAGTCCTCATTTAATAGCGAAGGGAATTGAGGAGGTTTCGGCGGGTGCTTGGAGGGAAAGAAGCCGCCCCTGTGTTCCTTTGGAATTGAGGGCCAAAGCTCCAATTAGCGACCCCACCCCCTCCTACCATCTCACCTTATTTCTTTCGCTTCCCATCGACATATCTTACGCCGGCTCCCCCCCTCAATTCGATTTGGGGGAGGCGAGACATGTAACCGAGTTAAACCGCGTTTGACAATATCCTTTTGAATCAGAAGAGCGAGGTTATTGCAGAAACCTTGATCTGCTGCGGAATCGATGGAAAGTGCGATTGTTCTTGAAAAAAAATATACATACTCTCTCCCACCAACTCTCCTTGTAGCCTTAAAAAGAAAGTTTCTCCAAAAGAAAATTTCCAAAGAATCGGGGTAAATTGAAATTCGCTTGCATCGCAATTCCCTAATTAAATATTCTCCGAATTTCTTTTCAAACTGCGTATGTTCTCTTGCTCGATCAAAAGAATAACCAAGCGGATGTTCATTAAAATCACGATTCATTTTGTAATATATATTTACAAGAGCCTTGTCAAGTAACACTTGTATTTCGGGTATTATCAGCAGGTATATCTAATTAATTTACCACGAATGAGATTGATAGTGGATTTGAGAAGATTAATCTATGATTTGTGAATACCTATCTCGTCAAGTGATGATTGAAATATGATTACTCTTATGATATCCTTTCCATCTACTTTACATTAATTACAACAACCTTCGAGGATAACACATATATGAAATAGGAAACTAAACACACAATAAATTCTTGCTTTTTCCATTCTCTGATAAATTGAATATTGTCACAATGAAATCACTTTTTTCCTACTTAAGTATATAGATATGTATTCTCTCTCTTTATATTTTCTCTATTCATCATATTGCTAAAGAATGTACAGCCCGCAATAGCTCCAATGCCACCGAATTCTTCGGATTCTCAATAAAGCCGAAACAAAAATGCACGGATCAATAGGCTTTGGGAAAATAATCTGAAAGGACGCGGAGGATGCAGGTAAAAAACATGCTTCGTCTATCATAATCAAGAGTGACCGCATTTAAAATTAATAATGTTGATTGCTTTCCATGTTAATTGGAATCCAGTGAATTTACGTATGATGGACATATCTGCTGCGGTTCGGTAATAACGATAAAGTTGTGCACTCCAATTTTCAGCCAATCCACGTATCGGTGCAAAAAAAAGTATGTCGCCACGGGAATTCATTTAAATATATAGCTCGACGAAATTCTAATAAACGCGAGATTATCATTGCACTGACTTTTTCGATTAATTTGGAGGTTTTTTTTTCATTCTTTTTTTTTATTCTCTCTCTCCCGGATCGCTTTGATCCGTTTATCCCACGCTTATTTAGAGCTCTTTTGCTAATTACCCACCTCTTCTTGCTCCGAATTATTTCATTTACACGCAGATAATGCACCCAAATTACGCGCCCGAACGGACACGCGGGGAAAAATTAATTTCGGAGCGCGCTTCCTGACACGCGGGAACAGAGAAAAAATCCGCTGGGGACAAACGTAATCTGGTGCTGTTTAGATTGCGTTAGATTATTCCGGTGGCGCGCGTGCATGCACACACAACGAGAGGGGGGTGCATCGGTTTCATTTCCTCGTCACCTTATCACCGACGGTCAGTCGCGCGTTCGCTGGACCAGAACCGCGGCACGACATCAGTCTTCAGCCGTTCATCACTACCAATGTGTCAACCGCACGATCGCTTCGATGAATCACAACTCCCACGCCTTATCCTTGGGCTATGCACAGCGCCATCTGCGCTACACCTAGACGACCCCTTCCGCACCCACGCGCCCTCCACACTGTTGCCAACGCAGCCGATAGCAGAAGCAACACGCTACTCTTATTAATCCCTTTCCCTCCCCCTCTTCGTGTTATTCCCCATGAACGCGGTTTCGAAGGTTACTGTTTTGCGGGACTGGAATGGGAGGCAGACGGTGCTTCTGTTTCAAATCCTACCGAACGGGGATATTTTAATCCCATCGTTTATAGTAATGGTCCATCGAGACGGGCTGATTCGTCAAAATATCCGATCCGAACCACTGTTAACGCTCTCACCAAAAACGATGTTCGAAGTACTGCGGGATGATGTTTTTCTGTCCGAAGGGGCGAGATTTGTTTCCAAACAACCGGCGGTATCATTGCAGTAGTACATCCCTTTGAACCATTACTTATAGAGAACGTTTTTTGGTTCGTGTTATTCAAAATGTGGGTGATATGTTTTTAATTTAGTTCTCAAATAATAGTAATAAAGTTGCACATCAGTTTCTAATTTCGTATTTTCTGTGGATTAAAAATCGCCGATGGAAGAGTTTTCTAGTGGTCTTTGCGACAAACAAATATAAAATGTTTTCTAAGTTTAGAATGTTTAATAATAATAGGACGAAACTATATTAATGTTTTTTAACATTAAAGGCATAAAATAGTTATGGATAAATATAAAAAATTGCCTCTTTTTGTAATGAACTTTGTAAATGATAAAAGATTAATTGGAAACCCTTACCCTGCATTATGTAAGTTTCAAAAATTCCTATTTATATTATAGTTTATATACAACAAAGTGTTTAATAAATCAATCATTACTTTTATCAGTACCTAATTCTGAATTTACATATTGTTTATATAAATTATTACTGAGATCGATTTTAGGAATGACTTTAAAAAAGGATAGACACACAAAATTGGAGCGGAGAAAGTTCGAGGATTCACTGGATGTAGAAAATTGAGATTCTCTCTTGTTGACGACAAAATTGCTTGATTAAATACTTTAAGCGAATTAATGGTTCCATTACTTTTATTGATTTCCACAATATACGGCTGAATTTAAAATCCGAGAATGTGATTCAAGAAATTGAGATGTATATAAGTTATGCCTGAAAACTAAACTGAAACAGACGAATAAAATAATCGAAAGTTAAAATGAGAACTCTAAATAAAGAAAAGTCTATAGCTTCCCAATTACAATAATGTCCGTTTTAAAAGAATTTACTGTCGCTAGTTAAAAACAGTTGGAAACTATTGGAAACCACGGGACTGTTAACGCACCCCCTCATAGTTCGTACGAAAGCCGTAAAAGGGCGCTTCATTTCCACTCGTTTCTTTTTAATAATTGTGTATCGCGAATCCGAAAAAAGGGTATCGCTGGGAACGCGAATATTTTATCGCAGGAGTTAAAATCGACGCGATAAATTGTGCAAAAATAGAGAAGGGGAAAACCGAGGGAATACGGTGCAAACAGAAAACGAGATTTTCATACGCAAAATGGGATTCATCAGCTCTTTTACCGGTGGAAACATGGATATTTTATTCGATTTAATTAATCGAACTTGTGTTTTACGTGCGCCTCTGATAGGTGAGCCATACGCTCTAAATATCATTAAATGTACAGATATTTTCCAGAGTATTTGTGACGGACGAACTGTGAACATTCCAAATTCAGTCGGATATGTGAAGCATTTCAACCGATTTGATGCATCCTGTCCCTCCTAATGGAATTCAAACGTCGAGTTTAAAAAAAAATGCCGCGCGATTAAAATTATTTAAGATTCATCTCGTCATTAACCGGCGGATTAAACTACAAAACAAAAGAACTCTTAAAATTCCGCGCCTACCTGCCTACCTCGATAATAAAGAGATACGAGAAGATATCGCCTTTAAAAAAATATATAACGCCGTAAAAAAAAGAGGAGTAAAAATTCACGCGAAAATCTCTTGAATTTCATTATTTTGTTCTCTTTCCTCGGCTATTTTTCTTTGGTTCTGCACGGTGATAAATTATCGCCCATTACCCCCTTAAAAAAGACCCGCACCCGGGAGTAATCGTAATATCCGAGCATTCTTTACTCCCGCCGAGGACCCACCCACACGACGCTTTCTTCGCTCCATTTATGTCCTCCACGAAACGTTTATCAATATCCCAATTCACTCGCGACTTTCCTCAGCCCGTTCCACTCAACGACATTATTCTCCATCTACCTTTTTTGCTTTTCCTTCACAACCATGCATCTCTAGGCTGTCCCAAAGGCTTTATCCATCTGATTATTTCATCGACGGAAAATTTCAATTTAAAAGAAATCCTTAATCATGTTTATTTCCTGTCTACACTATCTCGTTGCTACGAAATCTGTTGCTATAGTGATATAATACTAAAACGATTTGCTTATGTACTTTCATTAATGTTGAAAAACATTAATCGTGTTTATTTACTGTTCAAACTTTCTCGTTGCTACGAAATCTGTTGCTATAGTGATATGATACTAAAACGATTTGCCTACATACTTTCATTACGTAATGCTCGCATACATATCTTGGTTTTGTTGATCCTTTATTGATACGTTATCCCTTTCTCCTCTTCTGAAATTACCACGGTAACTCACGAATCATTGTCGACAGCAAGAGAATCAAAGACGAGAAAAAGTGTAAGGAACGGAGGAGGAGAAATGGCGGGTTTTGTGGGAGTCGGTGGTTCGGGAGTTTGCAATCTGAGGGTTAAGTGCCGGAGACGGAGTACCAACTTCGATCTTAAGGGATTACTCGACAACGCTCTTCTCCGTTGGCCGAGAGAGAGTCATCCACCTTCGATCCTTTCGGCGGTGATCCTTCTTTCTTCAGATTCCTTAACTTCTTATCCCCATTTATGTTCTTACTCTCTCTCCCCACCGCCAAACAAGACCGCATTCTTTTACTCACGAGATCTAGAGTGAACCGCTCAATTTACTTAAAGAAGTCAAAACAAATCAAATTTGGAAATATGGGATTTGATATTAGGAAGAGAAAATGTCAGATCATAATGGTTCGTGTGATGTTTAAACTAGAATCTTGCGATGCTAACTGTAAGTCAAACTACCACTGATATAGATGGGTAAAAGCACAAAAACTTCTTTTTTTAGATACGGAGTTATATACACGATTTGTATGATGTATATAATGTAGTAAATGTATTAATTTATATATATGTGATGTGAGATACATGGAGAAAACACATGCAGAAAAATAGAGTGAAAGAAATCTTGGAATAAAGAAGTGTTTAGTAGCGTTTAAAGATTTACAGCAACAACGATTTGGAAGTTAATCTCGTCAGTAAACTATATGAGATGATAAATATTCTTCTCAGGGGGGGGGGGTGAAAATTCTAAATCAGGATAGAAATAAAGGAATTTTCGAGGACTGATAAAATCCAAAGTACGATAATACTGTGTGCAGACATGGTAAATAATTTAGGATTTAAAAACGGTCAAAAAGAAGAGTAAACGAATAGGCTATGAAAATGTAAAATTTAAATTAAAATTCCTATCAAAAATTCATTTGACACACATAAAGTGAGGGGACATACTGTCACTGTTTCAACTGACAAATTAATTTTTTCTCGAAAAGTTCGTAAATTATATATATTTTTACGCAAGATACATTCGAGATTTCGCAAATACTATTTTACGAGCTGGATAAAGCCTATTAAGAAATTATATTTCAATTGGAACGGCATAAGCTGTCTTTAATTTTTAACGCTTCCCGATATAAACTGAATAAAATATCAATGTTTCAGTATTTTGACGGCAGATCATTGAATAAATGATACTCGCGAATCGATCACCGAGTTAATTCCATTCTACTTGCATCAAAAATGAAAATAAAAATAACTTTAATCGAGAAAACTTCCGAGCTTTCAATCGATTCCGAAATTAAAACTTTCATTGATGTTCATCGATGGAACAGTAATTGAACGTCAGCATAAATATTTGTGTAAGCAAGATATCCTTCTCCTAAAGCAGCCCTTTGTGTTGTTCCGTGGATTGTGATGCACGTGAATAAATATACTGTTCATTTAGTTGCAGTTAATTTAAGCGATGGTCACCATTTGGATAACATAATTTTCGCATCTACGATCCAGCTCATCATTAAGACTTTAGAATGTTTTACTAATGCTTTAATTCCTTCTTACGTTATTTAATTCTATGGTCGTAAATAAGACTTACTGAATCATTAAAATCTCGACAAAATTCAATCTGATTTCTAATGTTACGTTATTATATTATATATTTACAATTTAAAAGAATTTATATGATAGAAGTAGTTTCAAAATTATTTACGAAATATTTCGGTTGAACCAGTTTTTTTTAATGAGATGTCACCCATATTTTTAGTGAAATAAAAACACATCTTTCTCTTTTCTTTTTCAATCGATTCATTCTTTGATTTCCATTAAAAGCCTCTTCCAAAAACCGTACCATCTTTCAATCTCACATCAATCTGTACTGCAAAGAAAACGTACGTTTCTCGTCCTTAACCGTAAGAGCATCTTTTCCTAACATACTCTCTACACCACTCCTTACAGAACTACTCCTTACTCCACTACGAACGTCTTTCCTCATCTCCAGTCCTCAATCCTTAATCCTTTCCTCTTCCTTGAGGCGCACCTACAAATCCGTCCCTCATTCTTTCCTCGATCTCCCCCTTCGCTCTTCATCTGTCAAAATCCCTCAATAACTCTCAAACCTTCACTTCCTTCCCTTTATCTTCCAACTCCCCCATATATTCCTCCCCTTTTTCTTGTGCCCGTCGAGTGCAATTCTGAAGCCACGGGAGGTTCTCTCTCGCAATGGGTTGGAGACTAACGACGATCCATCGATCCGAAATCTCTCTCGACTCGCCATAGCCTGCAGCTCTCATCTGCCTTTTCCGTGGTCTACCTTCCTCCCTAAGGATTTATATAATGACAGCGAGTGATTCAGTGAACCGTTACAATCATAGCGGGGGTTCGCGAGAAACTTGGAGTTGAATTCGGTGGAATGTAAATGGATAAATAAGCGCTCCTTGGGGGGATTCTGGGAAGACTCCAAACGAGCGAATTTGTCCGTGAAGGAAGTGACGTCTATTGAACCGGGATTGGATACGAATTGCGGATTACGAATGCTTAATGATAAATCCATAGAGAAAGTGATGTTTGAAATTGCTTTTGAAAGTATAATGGCACCTTGTAGATATGTATTTTCTCAGAATTCTCTTGCGTTAGATTGTTATTAAACATTCATCAATTAAAGCGTTCACGTTTTCAATTATAATGCTTTCATGATGTATATGAAAGTGAAAATGAGAACGTCAAAACAACAAATAAAAAAAGTTTTTTTTATTCACATCAAGTAACGTAAATTAAAATTGTTTCTCATCACTTATTCATTCCATAAAGTGCTGATATGGATACTTTTCGTGATATCTGAAGATCGCTCAGAGTTGGGGATTCTTATTAGGAACCGTAAAAACCCAAGGTAAAGGGAAGGCGAAAAATTAAGTAAGTGCATCCTTAAATCACGTCCAAGAAGATCTTATCATCTAGTGCCATCACACAAACGCTTCTTCTACCTACACAAAACGTCGCTATTCCTTCACTAGCTCCACTCCAAATTACCATTTACCGCTGATGAAAAAAAAGTCCTCCCCTCTCCCTTCGGCGCTACCGGAAAAAAAATCGCTGCAGTTGCATGACCCACTGCAACAATCTCTCTCGAAAGAGAGAGAGCACTCCGGGAGAAGAAAGAAGGTTTTTTAAAAAACAGGAAGACGAAGGCGCTCCTTTATGACATCCCTCTACTTCATCTGCATCTCCTTTTTTTCCTCGCTTTTTTCGTGCTTCTCTCTCTCTCTCTAATGCCTAATTTTTTCCTTCTCTACTCGCGTTCCATTTTTATTCATACCGCCCGGTCGCCTCTTTTTCATCTTGGTAAAGGGACAAGAGAGTTTGGGGAAGGAAGTTTCGGTGGAAAATTTTAATACCTGCACACGCTAATGAGTTCGGGGTTGAGGGAAAAAGACTGCAATGGTTCTGTTCTCAGGGGGTGTGGGGAGGGGGGGAAATCATTGGGAACTTGAAGAAGAAGAGACGTAAAAAAAGAAAAAGAAGGTTCCGCATCGAGAGAGGAACACACCGTTCGAGATCGAAACGGATCGGAAAAATGATAAACATACAACGTTACAACAATTATTTATAATGACAGGATATCGAACAATTTGAGTAATATGCTAAATATTGTATCGTTCTAAAACTCCGTCTCCATAGATACGTATCGACTTACTCTTTCGTATCTCGATCACGGCACAGAGTTCAGAGCGTTTAGATGTTTTTAATATATAAAAAAGTTCAGCAACGTGTGTCGAGAGCGGAAATAAGACGCCCTCCGCATTTTAATCAACCTCGGAGGTGAATAAAAAAAGGTGAATAATGGAGCAAAAGCTGAATGGCGGTTTTTCCGAGTGATTGAATTACGGGCGAAAATAGAATTCCCCGCCTCCTCTTCCCATCGGAATCAATAACATGCAAATTGGTAATAAAGGCGTGGTACACAAAAATGATTTCTCCCCGAGAAAGGGATTCTGGGAAAAAGATTCAGGGGTCTCTCCTCACTCGAGAAAAACGTTAGGAGAAAACGCAATTAAAATAAAAAGTATTTACAAAGGAAGAGTCTTTTGGAGGATTTTTAAATTCGGCCCTTGAAGTTGGAATGCATAAAACTGCGCCCCGGGGAAGCCTTTGTTTGCATACGAGGCGTTCGGGGGGGGCGCCACAGGGTGAATGGAGGGGAGAACAAAGGACGGTGGTGAACAAGGCCCCCGACGGATATGCAAACTGCCATCTTTTGACCTCCACACGCTTCTTTCCGCTCACCTTCGCAAAGAACGAAATCCTTCACTTCTGACGCCATATCTCATAACCTCCTTAACGAGATCATCAACTCGGCCGGTCGGGATATTTTCCTTCGCCTGTGGTTACTACGATACGAGTCTGCGAGTGTTGTTTATTTTTTTTCCCCATCGACTTATCAGGGCGACGATTAAAGTTTTGTGGGCAATTTTGATGTCCACGCGCTATCTTGCCGACTTTTAAGAGCACGCCGTAAAGGTTTACGCGTGCAACGGCGAGAGATTGTGTTTTGTTACGAAAAATCTCATTATCTTGGGCGGGTTTAATTAATTGGGAGCACGTGTAGAAATTAAAATAGTTTTAATTAAATTTTCGGACTGATCAGTATACTTTTGATGTGTGTTCGTTTTGCGGCGGGATTCGATTCGTGATTAACGATATTCGACGCAAAAAGTAGGTTTCGATGCTATTAATTAGCGCTGGAACGTTATATAACTCAATTGATATTAATTTAATTCCGATTGAAAATTAAATATGTTTATAATCTGATTGGCGGGCTTGATATGTTTGTAATGAATTTGTATTGATAGAGGAGTTGAATACGTTTCTTTTGCAATTGAAGTTTAGTTTTAATGTTCAGCTCTATTTCGTAATTCCGTGAAAAAGAAATAAAACAGGATGGTTGTATTTATCAATATAATGGAAGCGAGCACAAAGCATTGTGCTCTAATTTCATTAAAAATAAAACGTGTTGAATTAAATTTGAATTGAAAAAGTCGTAGTATATTTACGTGGGTATGTATGTCGATCATAAATTGATACTTACGAAAGCTTTTGGTTTTATTACTTCCCGATTTTACGCCACGATGATTATGTTGAAAATAAAAAGTCAAACTTTTGCTTCGCCGATGTGGTGGAACAACTTCTCCGAAATTATCATCTCATCAATCGACATGTTCACCAAAGTTTCAACCCTCACACATTAACGTGTTCACTTCCCAACTCCATCAAATTCCCAACCGCTGGTGAGGCATTCCAAATAAAGCAACCGCACCTCAGAGAGATTCATGAGTCTGAAACAAAATCCAATCTCCAAGTTGAATATAAACGGTGATATCGATCCGAGTGAAATGATCGAGTCCTTAAAGTCTTTCCGTGTCGCACGCCTCAGCGATCCCAGAAGAAGAAGATCGGCACGAAGAGAAACGAAAGGACAAAAGTTGTGTTTCCCTCCTTGAGGCATACGTCTGTCCAATACAGCCCAATTCCCACTCCCTCCACCTCCAACTGTACACTCCTCCTGCTCCATCACTTTAACTACTAGCCTCCCAAATACTCTACCCAAGTTCTATTCCCCGGAAAGACTTCACAGGAGGAGCACAATTAAGCCGCAGGCCATGAATATCGACTGGGTGCCTCTCTTACTCCTTAATCTCCATCCCTTTAACCAACGTACGTTCTCTCCTTATCCCCCAAAACCATCTTCCCACACTCTACCCACATCCCATCCAGCGTTCGATCTCGTAGACTCCTAAGATAGCCGACGGTTGCACTTGATTCCACCAAACGAAGATGGCTGCTGCTATTTCACCCAAGCTTTCTTTTCTTTGCTGACCCGGATTTACTTCTTTCGGATGGGTTCCTTGTGACCTCGTGTACCCTTTAGAATTGGACTGAGGGTAAACTCCCAATTTACTGTTTTCTTCTTAAAATTGGCTGACAAAAAAAGTTGCCTTCTCTTATTCATATTTAGGAAATGGTGTTTTTGGAAAGTGTATAGTATTCAATAGGGGATAGGTTAAAAAGTAATGAAAAAAATATCATTTACTATACCCTACTTACGTGATATGCGTATAGGAAATTTTATATGAATTCCATCATAATGAGCTTCGGTTCTTAATTCAATGTTTTTTTCAAAGCGCGTTATTTATCAAAATCTGAAAGCTATAAAACGATTTCTGTTATTCGAAGGGAATTTAATTTTTGAGGTATAAATTTCAGAATTATAGTTCCAAAGAAGAATTAAGTAGAGCCATCGACCGTATGGTTGTTACTATTTCCTTCAATTAAATCAGAATTGATCACATGAGGCATCTCAAATACTTTCAAAGGCATATCCATTGAATCTCTGCTGTTTCTCGATAAGGTAGAACCTAATTAGAATATTGTATAAGCTTCAATTCCTGCTAGTATTGCCCTGAGAATACCGATAAAATATTTGAATTTAAGTAATTGTTGTGCAAACAGAATTTAAATGATACACTGACCTAGAATTTTCCTTATAATTAATTGTTAGTCTATCATATTTATAGATCATGACTCGATTATGATTGAATTTTGTTTCTTAAGATATAACATTTACAAAATTCTCAAAGTTTATCATCATCATTATGATTAATTATATAACACTAAAGCATAGGGGATTATTCTTAATTATTTTGAAATAAAGTATTTCCACTATTTGAGATTTATGATTTGAAACTGTATTTTGGAATACCACGACAAAGATAAATGCAGTTAAATCTTCAATTTTCCAAAGATAAAGGACAAAATACTCAAACATCTATTTTGATCAAATGCCGATGCGAATGAATATGAAAAACTTTTTTATACATATAAGCCTCAACATACCTCTAAATCCTCAACCAACTAATTCCAATTCTTTGAAGTAGTATATAGATGAATAGTTAATTCCATCAAAGCTCCATCTTTATGAAATCCGAGTGACCTATTCCTTATACTATAGCACGGAATATAAGGGACGCATTACATTCATCGTTTCCTCGAAGTAGCAGAGAGTTTTCAGCAGCGCGAACGAAATGAAATACGGTCAGTAATACGTATAAAAAAAAAGAAGAACGCATAGAGTCGCACGAAAGAGAGTTCCATTCCGCGTCCATGAAAGCATTTCAGCCGATGAAAGCGGACACACGAGCGAGTATAATCCCCTCTCTGAAAAACTCTCCGCGAATACACCGAGTAAAAGAGAGAGAGATTGCGAGTCTGTCTCGTGTCTACTTAGGTCAGATACAGGCCGAGTAATAATTCGGACTTAAAAAAAAAACGTTCCGAGAAATATATCTATTTTCCCAATTGCGATAAAGAGCGAGAGGCGCGTTCTTATGTTATCCAGTGCGGAGTGAGAGCCGCCAGCCGACGAGAGGTTATTAAATAAAAATAAGGAATGAAACTGTCTCGTGTGGAAAAGGCCGCTATTAATGCAAATTGCTCTCAGAGGGTTCCTCCCCCTCCCCCCCCCCCTTCCTCCCGTTTCAAAAGATGCGCTGATTTCGACCGCCCTTCTGCTCCATTTGCTCTCAAAACTTCTCTATACGTTTTCTTTGTATACTCCCGCATCATCTAACATTATATCCGGATGCTTGTTTGTCTATTTTCTGTTCTGAAATTCTGCGAGATTCGATACCTTTTGGAAATTTTGAGGGAGTCCTATGATTGATTTTAGCCTTGTCTCGAATTCGTTCGGAAGAAGCGCTAATGATTGCTCTTCAAGAAGTTGTTTCTAATTTCTTTTGAGAGAAGTTTTCGCGAGGATTTTGTTTATTTCTAGCGCACCTAGTTAAGTGCAAGCCTTGTATGAAATTTGATCTGCAAGCCTTCTTAAATTTCTATTTTGTGTATCTTTCATGCTACTGTATTTATGGTAATGATATGTGACATATTATCCTGAAAGAAAATGTCTGGATTAAAGGAAATCATTAAATTTTCAATCCTTCGTAAGAAAGCAAACAACCATAATTATCGAAAAAAATAAGATAATTTTCTCTATTTTCATAATGAAGAATGGAAAATGAAATAATTGAATCCTATATTGCAACTTCAATAGTGAGTTTACTCCCATTACAAAGTGATTCATCAGGATCTTGAATTTTCAACGCCAAAGGAGCTTGATTGTATAATAAAATCGTATCAAAGACAGCTTAAAATGACCACCTATCAAAAAAAATCTATATCTTTTACCAAAACTATGATGTTATGTGTAGATAACTGCGTGGAAAACTATGATGTTATCGGTAGATACTTGCGTCGATAAAGCTCAAATATTGGTAACATTTTATTTAAAAACAATTCTGTTCCTTGAGAGTAGATCAATATCCAAATTAAATTATTCTTCTCCTGACATAGTGAGCCAGTTACTTCGTTTCTTTCTCTTCGTATCCAATTCTCCCAATAAAATAAAAAAAACTTCCGAAAGAAGTGTACTTTGATAAAAGTAAGAATTCGTCCTAAAGTGGAACAAGGGAAGGTTTCGAGAGGGGATGTTTGTGTGTGTGGACGAATATGAGAGAGGGATAAATTAAGTGGAAAAACAGGGGGAGGAGAGAGTGGCATATCTTCAGGAGGCCCATTATCTCCCTACGCGACCACACCCAGGGAATAGACGAAGGGGGTGGAGAGGTAAGTCCTTCTCCCCTCTAATATTTCAACATTGTTCCCAGCGGACTCAGGGGCTCAGAAGTTCTCTCTCTCCTTCCACCACCCTTTTATATCCCCTTAACATTTTTTTTCCTTCCATCACTTTAACTTCGCATTTTATTCTTCGCTTCCTCGACGAGTCATACATTTCGCATAAGATGTTTATCTTTTCCATTTTCAACCTAATCGGTCAAGCTGCTCGGAGACTTCCATGTGAAACTCCTTCTTCACAAACTCCGATAGTTTTTTTTTTTTAAGGTGGAGTGTGGGGGGGAGGGGGAGGAAGGGGAGGAAATAGCTTTTCTCGGAGTAACGGCAGCTTGCGACTTATTTTTCGAACTCGTATTCGTGTTGCCGCCTTAAGAAAGGTACACTCTTTCTCTCTCTGGGGAGGATTTAATCAAACCTAGGGCTATTAAATTGAAATTAATAACTCTCTAACTAATGAATTCCTTCAAACTTTCTCATCGCGAACAAACTACGAATCTAGTTTTCCTTTTTATTTTCTCAATTTTTTTTAAGCGTGAACCGGGTTTCCAAATTACTAATGGATATATCCGTGATGGGCCCTCGTTTCTTTGAAATTGAAAACTTACATTTACTTTGGCGATTAATTCTATCAACTTTCGAGATACTCTAATAAATGACAGAGAATATAACGGTCCTAGAATTTGAACTCTTTTCGTAAAAAAATATTTTTTTCTGAAAATTTTTGTTGGAGAAGTAAATGGATTGTAATTATATTTTTCATCTCATATCACGTTCATTTCTCATATGAAAAAACCAGTGAGCTTATGAACCATTTACGTGATTATTGTTCAGGGAATTCCTATGACAACAGCAAAATAATAAATAAGCCATTGTTAGTAAACAACTGCTTTATAACGAAAGAAATAGATAACACGATAGAGATATGATTGATACTCTGATTCGTAGAACAGAGAAAAATTGTAAAAGGGATTAATTTATATAAAATATTTCAACTATGAATATTTTCAAAGTATATCGAACGCTATCATGCCGTGAGGTCACGAATTTTTAACGCATTTCGATCATCGACACCTAAAATTAATAAATATCTGTTCATACTCCGTCTGTCATTCCAAAAATGATTCCGAAATAAATTCCTTCGACGATATGAAAAAAATAAAACTCGTGTTCGAACGCTTCCTAACGCAATGTGAAAAGGTTAGCATTCCTAAAGCATTCTTTTCCGCATGAGTTCACCGTTGTACAGAGGATCTGCAGAACTAGATCCCGGAGAGTATTTTTCGTCCCTTTGGACCGATGGAATGAACTCTTATTAAACTTAATCTCTGCGCCGCTGTGAGGAAAAAAACCCTCTCCCACTCCGAAATCGATACTGCAATACGAGCGAATTCCACAAGGACCCCGTAATATTTTTACGCATCGCGATCCGCGCGCATCGGTAGAGACCTTCTCCCCATCCCCGGATTTTCTTCATTTTCATTGTATCGCCATATTCCTTCCTCTTTTATTATCCCGCTATCTCTTTGCATCCACTCTCACTTTCCCTCCGCCAAATATTTCCCCCCCCCTCCTATTTGAATTCAATTAGGGATTGGAATGCTGGTTCTTTTGATTTGGGCTTTGGGATGGCATTCCGCTTGATCGCTTCAAAAAGTGTTTCCAGAGTGGAGTTCCTCTCTCTCTCCCTATTGATTAGCCCCTCGTTTTAATTCACTTCGGCGTCCCTCCGATGCGTTAGCAGCCCTTTTATCACTTGGCCGATCGAATTCGAATAGTGACCGGCTTTATTTTTTTTTCCGCCCACTTTGGAATTCGTACTGGATATCACTTTTGAATCACTAATGCATTTCTAACCGGCGTCGCTTCGTGTCAACACTTGAACGCTTTCATTCATTCTCGAGCCATGCTTCGTGATATCCCTCCCTCTACTTTATCCGCGTTTTTTCCTTTCCAGCGAGGTTTCTTTCGCATTCGTGCGAGGCGTTGAAATCTCCGCCATAATGAACTCTCGCCTTGCGAGTTCATTAGATCCCAACTCGCCTCTTTCGCCCTCCCTATGTATAATTTTCCGATGTAGATGACCATGTTCGTTGTGCCTCTCAAATGTGAATCGATATAGACATTTTTCAGATGTATTCATTCCGAAAATATTTTCACAGTAATAATTACCAATTTTGATCCCACATTTTCAAATTCGATGCACTAGTTGAAATTTCTTGATCATTGCTTAATAGGGAAAAATTATCTTTCCTTACAGAGTGGTTACAATGTTTAAATGGATTGTATGATTATTATTATAAAATGCTCTGTCTTAATTGGAAGTTTTAGGGAAAAATTCGTGGTATGTAAATACGTATTTTTGAAATTTATAATTGCTCTAATTTCTAATTTTTTCTGCATACAGTGAAAATATCAAGCAAATTATGCTACTTACAAATATTGTCACCACTCAAGGTAGTATTGGCAAAGTCTCATTTTTTCACTCACCTGAAATGAAAAGAAAAATACAATAAGCAAACATATATAGCATAACATGAAATTCATATAATAATATATCATAATTGAATATCGCAATTTCTTGTGCTGGCTAAAATTACGGGAGATAAATCTGAAACTTTACTTTATACACCTAGAATAAATAGACGTTAAATCTTATTTAATACTTATGGATTAAAAAATGTATTTGTATGAAGTATAAACGCGGTTGAACAAAAAATTCAAATTCAAAAATATAGAAGAAAAATCTTTTGTACGACATAAATAATATGCTGGGCTTTAATTTGCAGCACAATTATTAATTCCGATATGTCTCAAGAGCAGTAAAATAAATGTGCCGTGCCCTCATACTCCTTGACATTAATCTTCTTGATAAGTCATACTCGGGAAATTCCAGGAATTAAGAAGGTGGAAGAGTGACGAAAGAATTAAAAGGGGCGATTTCAGTTGCATGTCATACTGCAATTACTTCATTCTAAAGGTTGGACTTGTTGAGAGTCGTATCATACGTTGGGCAATGGGATATATTTCGAGAGTGAATTAGCTATCGGCAAAGAAATCTTTCCAGAAAGGGCGTTCATTTTTAAAATTATAAGGTCGTACTTCTATGACATGAAAAGCTCTTATGAGGAGGAATTCGTTTCAGTGCAACTCTTAAAAAGGACTTCATAAACGAATAATACACAATTTGAGGAAAAGAAAGATAAAATCCGAAAGACCTTTTTCGAGCAACGGGTAAGAAAAATTTCCTTAAAAAGTATAATTATACGAAGAAATTCAATAATGTAGCCCTTTTTTTATTGTTGCGTAAAATCCTCGTCGCATACACATGAGTGTTCTACGTCATCTATAAAAGAATAAATTCGAGAGTTGTTTATACATTGAAAACCTATTCCAAACTTTTGTTTAGATATGCAAATATGTTTCTATTCACTTATTATATTTAAAAAAATTCAAAAAATCAATTGAGATGCTTTAACCTCCACCGATATTTTGACATGATACTTCAATTGATTTTTCATTTGAAATTAGGAGTTCAAGTCCCGTTCAAATTTTCGAGGATAGGATGGGAATGACGTATTGCTTCTTCCAGTATTGTACGCTATATAGTTGGTTCCATAACATTATTAAATAATAATAAGTTTTCAAACAACAGGACCACTTCTTAGAGCTGTCACGATTAGATATAACTCATGTCATACATCGACAACCAAATGTCATATGTAGTATGAATTACAGCAATAGAAACTGAAAGCAATGAATTGAGCAAAAATCATAGTTTTGATAAATCGCCACCACCTAAAAGACACAATCAGGGAAGCGGATTCAGGCGATGATCCAATCACTCTTCACGATCGCAGAAATTTGTTACGCAACACTTTCATTCCATAATCCCTCCTTATTTTCCACAAAGCTCTTGTCGAAGTAATTTTACGCCCTTTTTTCCCCAACTCTACGACGTTATTTTTCACCTCTTCTCTACGATCCATCCGAAATTTTTTTCTGCTCTTCCGTGCCTCGTTCCATAACTCGTCCCGCCCGAAATTTTTTGACACCTTTCTCCAATTTGTTTCAATATCCTGAACCCCTTTTCTTCGACATAAGTATCGTCTTGTTTCTTCCCATTTCACGCCTTAACCTTTTCCCCTGTTTTTCCTTCCCTTTCGCATTCCTTTGGCGGACTCTTTTTTTCCTCCACAAAACATTTCCTTTTGTTTCCATGACTTTTTTTTGCCTCCTCCTTATCAGCTCCTTCCCTCTTCCAAATGACCCATTTTTCTTGTGGAAGCTCTCCCTCTCCCCCTCTGTCACTTCGCCACTTTGTCTCCCGCTTAAATTGCCGCGTTTTTCCCTCCGCTCTCATTTCTGCTGCGTGTGCAGACGCCTTCGAATCTCCTTTGGCAACGACATTTAGACCCCCCCTCCCTCTCTTGACTTCATATTTAATCTCCTTTGACTTCGCCAGTCATCCTCCCTTCGTCACACTAACATGTCTCATCGTCTGCTTAATGTAGCTGTTGTTTTTTTTGTGCATCTCGAGACCCACCTTCTTCTCCGTCAGGAAGTTATCTCAACTTATTTCTGTATTTTTGCGGAAGCAATTCCCTCGTTTTTCTTTTTTGGGCTCCTTCGTTTTGCCAGAGTCTTAAAAATACCACTCAGAGGTGGAGGACTTGCACGAGGGAAATGTTTTTACGGCGCCAATACGACTCTACTGTTCCGAACTCCTTATATGACATTTTTTCTCGCTCTGGAACCGTAATTAAAATTAATTATAGACTTTTTAATCGTGTGAATTTTAGAGGAGAATATCCGTTGCATTCATTTGATTAACCGACAAATTTTAAGTGCTGATTAGCAATATTTGAAATGGCTGAAAATTTTATGAAAATTTCAATTAAGTTTTAATTTATTCTCTACGCCTATCATCAAGGGAAATTCGGTTCTTTCTTAATTTTAAAAAAGACATATTATCATTTCTGTATGTAAATGAGTTTTAGAGTCTCGTAACATATTGTGATTCAAAAACAAAGCCTGCATTTGCCTTGTATAGCATAACAAGAAATAATTACATCTGTATTGTAAATGTGCATTCAATGGGGATTGAATTATTTTTAGAAGGGTGCTAATATCTGGGAATCTAAATCCCTCAGAAGTGATGTTTTGTATTCATTAAATTCCTTTTTAATAAAATATCAGAAATTCAAGATAAGCTAAAGGAATGGAATACTTATATATTAATATGTAATCAATATATTATTGAAGTGTTATGATATTCATAACATCATTATAATACATAATAAGCACTTTTTTTCTCGTATTAGTGCTAATTGCGACAAAACCATTGTGATATCATGTATTAACCAAATAAAAGTTGAACTCCTTTTTAATATAAAGGTTTCTCAAAGTTTATTCTCGTTATTCTTCGAGAACATTCTTTTTTTATATAAAGTTATACAAGCCTATAAATAGGAACTATACTGTAAATAGGTTAGCGTTATTTGCATCAATATCGTCGAACGTTCTTTCTAGAAATGTTACAATTTTTTTCAAACTTTACCAATATATTTATATGTCTCGCAATATTGTATCATTCCATAAATTTTCCTTTCCTCTTAATCTAAATTCACTCAATGCGCTCCATTATCTCCCTACTTTTCTCCAAAGAAACGTAGGAAGTATAAGAAGAGATAAGCACAAAAATACGACAAGGAGTGGATAAACATGGAATACTTAGAAGAGAGAAAATAAAGATAGAAATCGAGTCTAAAGAGAAAAATACGCTGAAAGGAGAGCGGACACGTCCTGTGGAAGTTGCTTTCTGTTGTAGGAAAACTTAGAGAAAAAGAAATAAAAATATGGATAAATGGAAAGATACTAAAAGAAAATGAGGAAATAGAGAAATTGAAGATAGGATGTTTTGGGCACGTGAGACACGAAAAGACTCGAGACTAAGATACACAGAGAAAATAAGAGGGAAATGAAAAGGTCCGAACAAAAAGGAAGAAGAGAGGAAAAGGCCCCGTTGCCATGGACTTAGGCCGTGTGTTGCTCTCCGAAATAAATTACTGTTTGGAAAAGCGGGGTCCTTATTGTGAGGGAGACATATTCATGAAAAGGGCCAATCAGATGGGACCCTTTTAAAATTGAGGCAAAAGGCCAAAGGTAGGGTTTGATTAAGCGATGATTTGCCGTTCTCTTTAACGTCTATCTTTTCGAGAGATAATGCCGCATTATGGGGTAATAACATAGCAACCGGTGACCGCGAGACGTAATTGCGTGGGAAGGATGCCGTCAAGAGATCTTCTTTTATTTTGGGAGAAAATCCGATTGGAGGAGATATATGAAAGAGGGCGATAAATAAAGGCAAAAGGGCAAAAACTCGATATAAGGACAATGACACTCGGGATGGCAGGCGGATCGGTGATAAAACGGTGACCGAGGAAGGCGGCTGCAGCTCGTAAAATGTTCACTCGCTTTATGGGGATGACGTACGTGGCCATTTTGGATCCGCGGGGCCAAGCGGGAAGCGGGAGGAGGAGGAGGGTACGTTGTAAGAGGTACAGATGCAACGGAGATACTTTTTATTTGTCGCGACATTTTTCCGAGTTCAAATTCAATAATTTCTCGCTTTTTATTCCGATCTCATATCGGCTATGCACGTAAAAAAAACCGGTAGCTTTATGAGGTCGCTTTTTTCCCGCTTTGAGGAGGTTATCCGCTCTCCGCTATTTATTAAATCCCGAAAAAAAATAGAAAACTCGTGAGCGAGTTTTCAAACACTTCCCGAAAAACGGAAAAATGTAATACTTACGCCAAGATTTTTTCAAAAATAGGAACGGATTCTATTTTTATTCCATCAATATTTACTTCGTTTTGTTGGACCCTTGAGATTTAGAGTCGGTGTTTCGATATTGAGAACCGTTTTAATATTACAAAATACGTAAGAGATGTTTATTAATGTTTCATATACACGATTCATGAGTAATGATGGGCGGATAAGAAAAATCTAAGCTATATAAAGGATTAGAAATAGGAAAAGTATTAAATTAAAACGAAGTGCGGAAGTAGCAATAATAAAAGCATTACGAAAAGCCAATATTCGGAGATATATTCATGAAGAAGTTGAAAGAGGTGGGAAAACAGACGAAGATGAAGTTATATAACACGAAGGAAAGGAAGGTTTGAATTAATAAGACGGAATTGTGTGCCTGCGAGACGAAATGAAAATATATATGAAAAAAAGGGTTGAAGTCAGAAGAAGTCGAAAAAGGGGTGATATAATAAAAGTAGAGAATCAAGATGGAGATGGGAAATGACAAGATAAAATGAGAATTTCGGATGGAAAGGGAGAGGCCGAGGAAGGAGAATGCGGAAAGGGGAGAGAGAATTATGCGGAAAGAGCGGGAGAGACAGTGGGGTCCCCAATATTCAACCTAACCCTTGATTAGAAATTCTAATTGTCTTCTGCCTTTTATGGAAGTGTGCCTATGCTCTGGCGAAGACAAACATTTTCACCGCTTACAGTGACATTAGCCTTCAGGGATAAAAGGATTGAAGCACGTCTCTCCCGGGAATCCTATGTACTACCACTCACAGCCTGTTGCGCCCTCCATGTCGTTAATGTTACTCCAAAAACTCTCTCTACATCACGACAATCCAAAACGTTTTCCATTTCATTTCCGAAGCGACGTCATTTACTCTTCATTACACCCTTCTACTGCAGCGGCGCCAAAAACATCGGGTAAACTCCGACTTATCCACGCATCCTTTGACCGTCTATTTCTCCCCTATTCACACAATTTATACTATTCACTCAAGAACAAGCGATTCCCGGCGCCCCCGCCTAACAATTGCCCTCGTCGCGCTGCATACTAAACACTCGCTCGGGAGTTTTGGGTCTGCGAGAGGGGGAATAAAAAAGGGTCTGTGCAAACACTGGGAATAAACGTGATGAGTTTTGGGATGAGCGAGGTTGCAACGACTCGGAGGAAATGCGTGCAAAGATGTAGATAGAGGGAATGAATTAAGGGAAGAAAAGAGAAATGAAATAGTGGAAGAAGAGAGACGTCCAGAGAGAGAAAGTGGGAGGGTTTTCTCTCTTAGGGGAGGCCAACAAGTGGATGGAGCTAATTTCGAATTCCCCTTGATGAACCCTGGCGGAGCTTCGGAACGGAATGCGTTTTCGTAAAATTTTGGAAGGATATAATTAAAAAACACTCGAATTCTTGTTCCATAAAATAAGTCGGGGATTAATAAGGGAAAAGCTTCGATGATAAACGTGTCCGTTTGTGTACAACGGCGGGACCGGAATGTCATGAATTCGGGATATTTTAATGGGAGGATCTTTCGCTCGTAAATTATGATTCTTCGTCTTTCGTCGCACGCGATTTTGAATTTCACGGGGACTTGGGTTTTTTGAAGTTTCCGTAAAATTACTTCCTTTAGAAGTTAAACCTGTAATTCTTGGATCAAATCCACCAAGCTGAATACTTGAATAACACCAGAGAATGTAATTATATAAATAACCTATTAAAAGGTGCAATTAACAGGTATGTAATTGAAGTTACATTTGTTAAGAAATTGATTAAATTTTATCTCAATAAATGTGGGTTTGCAGATAGTTCAGAATAATTCTGATAAATATTAATGTCATGCGAAACGCATAGATTATTTTCATCCAAGGATTAAAGGGATTATAAGTATTCAAAGTTCTAAATTTTCAGCTAATTTAAGGAATAAAAGTTAAATGAACTTTTGAGTACTAATTTTTGCTTAAGGTTTAGGAAACTTAGGCCATAAATGAGGAGAGGCTTTAATTTAATAAATTCGTTGCAAAAATATTATGTACTGAAAGTAAGAAATGCTAAATAAAAAGCAGTAATATTTAAATGCTTAAGATTGATAAAAATGAAGTTGGTTTGAATTACAAGCATCTGCAAATTGTATTTGTTAATGAACATTATTATACATAATTATAAAATTTTAATTGAAATATTTTTGATAGAACTCTAACAAGAAATTTCGAGAGACCATCGTGAGGAACAAAAGAAGTAGTAAATGCCTTAACCTCAAACTTTTCATCTAATAAAAGAACCTACGAATTTAATTTAGTAGAAAAGTTTAAATAAAGCGAATCTTCTCCGCGGAATATTTTTCTTGTTTCGAAGTTGGATTAGAATGGGAGAAGTTTCACGTGTGACAATGCACGAGACACGGAAAAACTGAACGACCTCGTGATTGGTGAGTTCGGTGGAATTAGACGGAGTACACACGAGGGGCGGAGCTGTGGAGTGCCACCGATTTACATCGGAGAAGTGAGGCGACCCTCCTTTGCCGCCCTCCTTTGCCCTTCCCTCGTTCTTTCCAAACGTGATTGAATGAGGTTATCGAGAGCAATAGCACACGTATTTATTTTGTATCGATAGATCGTTAGTGATGCTTCAACATCAGCCAACAAGTGCAATTACAATAAATAATCACACATTAAATTAATCATTATTTTGATCAATTGAACGACTTTGACTACCACTTCATCTTCGTATTTATCAAGAGAAACTAATTAAATTTCTATAAATATATGATTATATGATTTTCTTTTATGAACTCCTATATTTCTTCATCGCCATATGAGTCCATAATGATAATATAAGAAGAATCTTTCGCAGAAGTAAAACCAGATAGCATCCATATAACTCTTCAGTGTTACTTCAATTATCTTGTATCCTGAGAAAACATTTTATATATAAAATTTAATTACTCTTAAGATCTTTAAGCATTCAAAGTAAATTAAATAACATTCATTCAGCATTGGATACAGAACTTTGACTTGAATAATTTACGTAAATAGCTTAGAAAAGGACGACAACCTCTAAATAACTATCGAAAAGCAATCGACCAATAATGGATATTCATTTTACATTTTAATCCATTTGCAGAGAAAGGATGAAATGAAAAGAACGAATTTGAAAGACAGAAGGACGACTAGTCCTCCATGAATCCCTGCAGTAGTAGCGCCGCCACGATGACAGACATGATTACTGTCCACGGTGATCGACCACCAGGCGATTCGTTATGTATTCACAGGACATTAACGGTCAACGCGTGCGATTCATGTCCCAATAACGTCCCTTCCGTTGATCTTGAACTCTCCTCTAACCCCTCCACCTCACTCCAGAGACAAGCGCTTCTTTCTTTCAAGACGCGCACCTCCTACAATCGCTTTCCTCCATAGTCCTCCACACACCGTATGTGCATACATCCATGGCCTATTCAATTTACATGCTAATGATCGAGAGGGTCACGGCGTGGAGCGAAGGGGAAGGACGTCGTTACAAGAAGATTAGGACGAGAGAGAAAATGGACCGCAAACTCCAAATGAACAAAGCGATGCATTCCTTATAATACGTGACTGGAACGAGCACGGATCCCTCCCCCTCCGTTCCTCCCTCGGAGGAGGAGGTCATTGCCGACAAAATCCGCGTAAAAATTGCGAAACTTCTCCCTTTTCGGCACACGTGCGAATGTTTATGGAGGAAATGATTAAGAAGTCTAATCTCGTGGAGGTATTTAATGCGGGAGTTAATTCATTTCGGGAAGAATTCCGCAGCTCCGGAGGAGGGAAAATTTCCTAGCGAACGAAGCAAGTAATAAGCACGTATTTGCTTCCACCGAAAGAGTGTAAGGAGCAGAATGAGAGAACGCAGAACGTTTTTTTCTCCTCTCGAAGAAAGAAAACTTCCCCTCGAAAGAGTATCAAGGCGGGATTAAGGCAGGCGTATAAGATTAGAAGTCTTGTGCCCCGAGATAATCTATATTCACGTGGTGTGCATTAAAGCCAGTCGTCGAGAACTAGGGATGCAGTGGAAGGCAACTCACGCACTCCCTCTCGTCTGCAAAAGTCACGTGGTGTCCCGGCGGACTCCCCGGCGTTCCCAACGCAACCCACACAAACCCCCCCCACCCCCTGTCCTTTCACCCCATCTCTTTCTTTCCGTACCTCTTCTCGGTGTCCTTTTCTTCACCTAACCCTTATCATCCTCCTCCTTACGTCATCGCTCCCATTTCCTCGTAGTCGCTCCAAATCACCGCAGATGTGCCATCTATTCTGCCCTCCTTTCGTCCTCTGCTACGAGGGTCTAGACCATCCCCCTCAATGCCATCCACTCTCTCGTGGATAACAGTTACAACTAAAGGTGAACAAATGATCTGCCCGCTACGAAACTTTTCCTGCGCGTTCAAAAAATTTCGTTCCTTCGACTATCTATGTGCTCATTGACATCGGTTGTAAAAATGGTTTTAAATACAACAATTTATTATGTAAAATATACCAGCAATGTAATTACTTTGAGGATTATTTTATAACTGAATTTTTAATGTCCATTTATTATGTTTAATTAAAAATAAAATATATATGAGCAAAGAAATTACGAAAAAGATTGTATAGTGTTCGTACTAAAAGGTTGCTCTAATCATAGAAACGTTAAACTTTTACAAATGCATATCATCTTTCGATAGTTAAAAAAGGAAGTACTGCATGTAATTCTAGCAGATATTCGAACGCAAAAAATAGATGAGTTTTGTTTGAATTTGGTAACTATACATTTGTATGTATAGTATGCGTATGCGTTCTTTAATAATCATTATAGAAATCTCTAATATATAAATATGATTTGCAAGCAAACTTCTACGTACTCAAGTAAATACATTTATCCTAAAAAATCTAACAACGACGATAACAATCCGAAAAATACACAGAAGAACGTATACGTATAAACTTTAAGTTCTAGTGCATACAAGTCCCGGATATTTATTCATACAATATGCAAACGGGATGACTACAAAGCCACCATTTCCCTCCTCTGATAGCAGAGACTCTCTCGTCGCGATCCTTTTTTACATAGCCGCGTATCATACCCTGATTGTATTCGAAGAATAAATAGCGGATGCTTCAATTGGAGAGTGTTTGCGAAGGTACGAAAAGATTGCGATTTCTGGTCGAGCGGTTTGTGTTGGCAGATAGCGGAGGAAGGTATGATGAGCGGGGTAGGGATTTAGATATGGGGTGTGAGATTGTGACGGAAGATATCTCGTTTCCCGCATGATGGCGTCCACAGACTGAGATTGCTTCTCACGTCACGTCAGAACGGAAGGCGAAAGCAGAGCCGTGCGTGGCAACAGACACAAACAGATAGGGGAGCCAACAGCCATGTTCCTGCACAAAGGAGGTTGCGATAAAACCCCCTAATAATATACACACAGTTGGGGTTTTGAGTCCAAAGTTAAGTGCGCGATGTTTAATATATGATAACCCTTTGCATGGCGTTCGACAGTCGAGATCATCCTACGTGTCAAGAGCTTTGTTTGCGTTGCCTCGGATACGACTGCTTTACGTTTCATCTCTTGAAATTTAATGAAAGAGTTGTAAATCAAATTACGGCTTCTGATGAGAGTGTAACTGTTTTACTTTAGCGATCTTTTGATGCAAAATTGAATTTATTTTGTTATCGGTGGCGCGATAGAGTGTCACCAAGTCACTTGAACCAAAAAAATATAGCAATGATACCTAACCAGAAAAACACATATAAACGTTTTAAAAAATCAAATATTTTCTGATAAAATTCTCCATAAGTTCCAACGCATATAGAAAATTGTTCACAAATATTAGTTTGTTGAGCATATTCGAAATGATAAGGAATTTAGCTTTTTATTTTTAATATGGATGGGTCTATCTCATTGTGATCTGAGATTCTTCTGTCTAGATTCATTAAAGAAACAAGGTCAACGTAGACTTATATAATCTTAAGCCCTTGAATCTCATTTCCACATCCCATCCAATATGGTACGGTCGGAAAAATGTCCTCGCTTCTAACACAAATTCATCTCTTTGTGAATTCACGAAAAAAATAATACTTAAGAATATCACAAACATTCGTTTACATTTTCAAATCCATCTGCGTACAATAAGGTCAACCTGATTGTTAGATTATTCTTTAAAAAAACAACGGAATCTTGGTGGAATTGAATGTAGAGTTCTGTCCACATTATAAAATTTTAAAAAACACAATCAAAAGAATAAAGACTTAGTATTATGTATATTAGTAATATGTATTCGTTTGAAACTACAACGCTCTTTTTAACTTATGAACAAAATTTCATGAAAAAAACTGCTCGAAATAGGGAATGATATATCAGCATTTCAGAGAGGAAATTGTAAAGTAGATAAGCTCGAGTATGACGTAAGTAGAGAGGAGACGTATGTGGGATAACGTCGAGGAAATGGTTGTGGAAGGAGGATATTTGGGAACTTAGGAGAGGTTGGTTTGCGGGCAGGGACCAGCGATATCTTGTGAGATTAGATTCCTCTCCTGGTCCTCATCTCTCGAAACCCTGAGGGTACTTTGTGGATTGGCGAACAAGGGAAGGGACGATGAGACCCTCAAGTGTGGAATAGGGATCCTAGTTCGGAAAATAGAACTACGAGCCCTAATATGGAAAGTATAACCTTTGACACAGAGGTGGTTCGGCAAATCTGCGACATAAATTTGTTGGATGATATTCCACATGCGAAAGATGTTTGCTAACCGAATCTCGTGATTTAGAATTACTGCTGGAAATCATGAAATGCTGTGATAAAATGAAAACAGTCTTGTATAAGAATTTTTAAGATGGAACGCATTGAGACATATTTAAACAATTTCGGCAGACGTTTTACTTAATTGCTTTAATAATTTGGAACTTAAGAAAATTTAAATTTAAAATAAGCAAATTTAAATGGTACAGATTTAAATTTAAAATAAGCAAATTTAAATGGTACAGATTTAAATTGCAATAGGAAAGTTTTTATAACGTACAGTTCAGATGTATCTTCAGTACTAATTATCATGTAATACGGTTCTTTGTAATAGAATTCTCATTCGTTCTTTGGTTTGAGCAGGAATTTGACCTCGAAAAGTAGGACGAGCTAAATCCTATGGTTTGACCTTTCCTCAAAGCTGCACGGAACTGAAATATATTAGCTTTTTTCTTTCACATGACTACCTTAGCCGTCTCTTACGGCGATAAATAGATATCTTGTCATTAAGATCTCTTTTTTCAAGATTAATGAAAATATAATAGGAACTTCCATACCAGTGATTCCCGCTTAACCATACTCCTGAATTTTAGCTATCCAGAATTGTATTGTTTCCATGTTCGTTCTTTTCATGCATATCGCATTAGAAGAGCAGGAGTTGACTTTGTTGCATAGTTCGACGAAAGACTTCATATTGCACCATGATAAGCAAATAGCCAGTTTCATATGATTTATTCATGGCTTTCTCATATACACTCAATCTGAATAACATGATGTACAGGATACGCAGTAATTTCGTTTAAAATGATAATTGCTAGGACTTATTTACATATCCATCTTGCCGAAATGAATTGTCAGTATTCTTCAACTCCCTGAGGCAAATGTTAATATACTTGCTATTATGTTTTGAGTCCAGTATTAGACGGAGTAAGTTTTTAATTCGAATTTTGATTCGTTAAGTTCCAACAAATCCCAAGATTTAACTACTTTAATTGCTAATGTGATCACGATTCACGTCTGTTGCATCAGACGAAAACAACAGGTGCCTTCGATTAAACCTTTTCATAAAGATGAAATCATTCTAAAATTGTAGTTCTCATTTCTTTGTTTTCACTGATAAATTATTCATTGAACTTTTATACATTTAACGATCATCAGGTTAGGTAGTCTGAAGTGTTTAGCGTTTGACTGAAAGACACGTGTGTTTTGTTGCACTTTGGTGTGAGAATAAGCACTGTCTAAACAAACCAAAAGATGTACATGTATTACACATATTACAAGAATTCAGCTATCTTTCAACAAGATAAACTATTATATACTAGCATCAATTTATTGATTAAGAATATTTTCATATTTTTAAAATTTAACATGGAAGTTTTCGCTTGAATAAAAGAAATGTTTATTGAGATTGTGAAAGATGAACGGGATGAAGTGTAAGAACCTATGGGTAACTTACGAACTTGAAAAAGCTTTAAAAATTTTGAAAAACCGTTGAATTATTGGTAAAATCGTTTCCTATTTAATCAAATAATTCTTCCAAAAATTTCAGTCAGTTTTCAAAATTTTACGTTTTTCCTTAATTTGAAAATCTATGAGGGAATTCTATACTAATTCTAAGAAGAAATGTATAAATCAATAGAAGCATTTTAAGGCGCAGATATATATATCTAAATTATATTGTATCTTGTAGTGCTGAATCAGACAGTAGTTTGCAATTACTATCTAGCAATTCTTAGATACTAAAATCTAATTAATAATAAAATAGGTCTTTAAATTGGCTAAATATAAAAATAAACATCTCCGTAGATACCGATAAAATCTTGCAATCGTCCTTAGTGATCAAAACCAGGTTCCCATTCAGCTTGAATATCATTCTCCCCGTGTAAACAGAAAACACGAGAAGTATTTTGGCTCCCTCATCCACACCCTATTCCAAACGACCCTCTGCATATGCTATGGGACATAAATTTGTCTCGGATACCATCGATAGAGAGAGTTCGAGGATCGGAATATTGCAGCAAGTATCCATCAGCGGCGAAGTACTACTCCTCTTCGCCGTCAATACGGTCCCTTTAAAAAACCTCCCCCCGTCACAAACGGCGTCCACCCCCGCCCAGGGCCGCAAAAAAATGTGGGTGGGAAGATGTCCGGATTGGGTGCGGGAAAAATGCGGGCCCCGATCAAAAATTGACATTTTCCGCGTAGCAAGGACCTCCCCGGGCATAAGCAAACCTCGTAGGAAAAGAGGAGGCCCGGGCCCCCAGAGGAGAGGGGTCCCTCTTTTGGAAAAGACCCGTGGCCTTGGGAAAGAGGGTTAGATATGTGGGATCTTGTGAAAGGGACTTAGAGATCGCGGAGGATTAGGGAGGAGTTTTTTTGAAAGGAGGTTGAAAGGCGGAAGGGGTTTTAGGTAAAGGATAAGGAGGAGAAGAATTTGATCTGTCTTCAATCATTCCGTGAAGTTACTCGTGGAGCTGCACGACGGCGCTCGGGTAAAAAAAAGAGAAACTTCGCATTGCCCGTCTGGCATTGAACTCTTTGAAGGCGACCTTAATGGTATAAAACTCTTGCTCGTATTTGGATGAGATGATGGCACAGGGATGATAGACTTAATTTGGAGAAAATCTCTCAGGGGGAAATTATACTGACTCGTGAACACACAAAAAAGTAGAAGGAAGATAAAATTGTAGTAAAGACTAATTTATTGAAGTGAATCATACTTAAAGCTAGCGAATTTTGAATGATAGTGACTGTAAGCTGATTTATTTCCAAGCATCTAATTCAATGACAATATCAAAGATTGTCTATAGAGAAACTTATTATTTTTACTTATTTAATAATCTTTGGATTTATTAACTTATTTTACCATTCATCGATCAATAAGTAATTGATGGTAAATAGGTGACAGTAAGCGCTGTTTAAAATGCATAGAATTTATCGTAAATGGAAAATTATACACATTAAACATTAAGCGATCTTAATATGACGTATCGCATTGAAAGGACGACAAATTCGCTTTGAGAGCTTCGTATAGATTTCTTTAAATACTCATAGTTCAGTCACGTGACCATCCAGAAGAATTTGATAAGCCACTAAAACTATTATATTCGTGTATAACGTCTTATATTTCAGGAAAATGGTTTTTGATCAATTAATCATATATAAATTTATATTCGGACCTCATTTATATATCAACTCTCAATATAATCCACGCTTTGAATTTGAATATTATTTTAACCTTCATGGTATAGACTGCATTACAGAACTAAAACAGGTTTATTTGTTCCTTCTTAAATTCCAAGATTGGATGCTACAGATATGTATGTAATCTCCTTCTGCCCCCAGGAAAATTGCCCCAGGTCGCCTGCAGCTCCAGTGCTTGCACTCTGACCTCTATTTAATTTTCAAGTTCGTTAGGTTACCTAATTTTCTTGCGTTCAAAAAAATAAACGACATTTCCTGTGTAACATAATCCGCTCGAGAGACATAATAATAATAATACGACGTGTAAGTTTTATAAGCCCCCTTTTGGATCCATGATAGCCCATGCACTCGAAGCAGAAAAATAAGCGAAGTGGCTCAAAAGGAGAAGAAGATTCCATCTCGATCGAAAATCCAGGGACGAGCTGGGTTGGAAGAGGAGTGGGAGAGGCAATCCCGAAGGCCTTAAAAGTTAAGACGCACTCAGAAGAGCTGAAAATACTCGACTGATATTGCTGTCTCATTTGTCTCTCAACTCGGAGCGAAAATAACGAGGCCCGTGACGTGTATTTCAAAGCCCTCGGATTCTTTTACGTAATTTGTTAAACTACAAAAACAAGTGTTTATCGAGAGAGGAATCTTCTTCTCTTCTTTCCCTCGCATTAGCAAATATGGGCTTCGGAAGCGGAAATGGTGAAAGTTGAAGTAAATTTCAATATTATTATACAACAAACGTCTTAAAAGTTGACGGAAGTGTTTCAAAACTTGTGTATCTGTCTCGATAATGAAGCTTGTTTGGCTTTGGAAAGTTCAAAGAGATCTTCTCCGGTTGCTGTATGATCCCTCAAAAATTTTACTTTCTGTTCGACCGATAAGTTAGGCAATCGATAACTGGAAAGCGTCTGATATTATTTTAGCTTTTGGAGAGATGGAAGAAGTTGACTGGGATCAGAAGCTTTGTATATATTTTTTATTACATTTGAGGGAAATGTGATTCCTTTCTTCACTGAACTTGAAAATGAGGATTATTACCTTTATCGACTGATGAAGGCAGGTGAGGTCAGAAAAAACACGTTTCATTTTCAACTCAGTGCAAAGAAATGTATAGAAATAACATTAAGAATACATGTTTTAACGAAAATAAAAAAGTGATATTTGTAATAATTTGATGTGGATGATTTAAGGTTTTATCTGGGCTGGTAATATGGATATCAATCAATTAATGCACTCATAAACGTGCTCATAATCAAAAAAGTTGATTTCTTAATTTCTTCAACTAATCAGTAAGCATTTAAATACCAATACTCTACAGTTACTTTCACGAGAAATTATTTTGTGACTCGATGTTTACATTATCAAATATTTGAACGACGGTTCAGCTTGAAAAAAAGCATCTGATATGCGCCCAATAAAAATTCAAAGCATGAATTTGACGTGACGTAGTGGATACTTATTTTATTCCCCTTTCGTTTATGGTCGACTTTTCCCATCCCTCTCTTGTCTTTCTCTATCTTCGTTTCTCCCTTTTATCTCGTCACTGCGAAATGAGAATCCGTCCATGCCATGCGATACCATTGGCTCTGTTTATTTTCGGTCAGGTTTCCGCAGACCCTACTTCATATAGTCGACGGAAAAAAGAAACTCAGTTCTCAATGAGAAGCAGAGAGTTTGATGTCAGCGAGCAAAAAGCTGTGTGATAAGGACAACTATTGTATCCGATAGAAAATTACCTATAATTGAGTTGTCAAAATGTTGGTTGTTGATGTTCGTTTTAAAAACACCCTTTTTTGAATTTCGGAAGCTTTCGGACGTGATATTTTTTCCGCAACGCGACGGGTTCCTCGCAGATAACGAATGAATACACGCACGATAATACATCAATTATGAGTGCGTATTGTGGTTGAGCTGTGAATGCGATATTTTTAAAGGTTCGCAAAATTTTCAGAAGATATTCAATTGGTTCTCTTTATTATCTTTAGCAGTATTAGGGGAAGAAATTAGTGAAGCTTTAGCGAGAACGTTACATGGAAATGATAAACGTTATGCACATAGATTAAATTACATAGAGAATTCAGTATTTTTTAATCAACTTATCTTTATGTACGGACACTATATTTCTTTCGATTCACCTTAGCTATAGCCATATTTATTTTCATCGAAAAACAGCCCCTTATTCAAATTCATTACTATTATTATTATTATCTATTAGTATGATGTGCGATTTTTCTCTATTTATTGTCGCATGAATATAAGACCCTTCGGAGTACTTAACGTTTCCATTTCAGAGGCGTTTAGAAGATTGAAAATACATCTTATCCATCAAATGTTTATTCAAGTAGTTGAGAATAGATATTTGATCTTCATCGATCGCGCATTTAAAGAACGGAGCATCAAGATTTCGCAGGAAAAAGCAATTCGATAAAGCATAGTATATCCCCCATTCCAAAAGCGGGCAAACCCTTAAACACTTCACAACTTCATACATACGTCATTCCGTGTGAAATATTAAGTCGTAACGGCCACTTAATAAAGTTAATATCGCCCTCGTAACAAAGCAACGGGAGAGAGTAAACAATGAGCGCGGTGTTTTTCTCGTTTAAAAATTTATCCACCCCATTTCTGCGATGGAATGGACTTTGAAGGAGTTGTTAGGTAAACAATGGCCGTACCTTTCGGTATTATTGCCGCGGCAGACCTTATATAAGCCGGCATAAAGAAAAGGAGTGAGGCGTTTTTTTTTTTCGGGAATGCAATAGGGAGAGGGACATCTCGCTTGGGAAAAATGGGAGATACGACACGTTCGGAATTTATAGAGAGAGTCTCCGTGCTGCCCCCTGAGTTACGACGCAACTCCTCTGCGAAGAATGATAAGTATGAAGCGACACTGAAAGGTTGGTGGTCAGGGAAGAAGGTGAAGAAATGAAAAGTGTAGTAAGGAGAAGACGTAAAGAAGGGAAATGGAGAAACGGCAAGGAGAAGTGCGATATGAAGAAAAGGGAGAGAGGGATGGACGAAGGAGCAACGGGGGAGTGGGTAAATACTCGTCGCTCGGGGAGGGAGCATTGATCTCTGAGCAGGGGCTGTTCGACCGTGTTTGCACTTGAGATCCATTCGAATGATGGTTCTCAAAGTTCCTCCACCAATCCCCTGCTTTTAAAATCCAAAAACGGTTTCTCCCCCCCCCCACCCACCGGTGTAGACAATCCCTTCTTTCCCATTCTATTCTTCTCCATTATGGTCCTCCGCTGATCCCTCTTCCCACTCTCTATCCGCTTACTTTTATTCTCGGAAAACATTTTTACCATCGACTCTATAGAACCAATAGTTTCGCGCACTTTTTTTATATATTCCTTTTCGCTTCACTCGAGGATGGCGAGAATGCGCGTCAACAGCAGTTTTCGAGGCTATCGAGAATGAAATTTTAGAGTTCGGTTAACTCGTACGTAAAAATTCAAGGTTAAATTTAGCTCATTTTCAAGTAAGAATCTGTGTCATGTTTTCGGACCGGTTTTTCTTCCTTCGATTATACTCTCAATTCCGATGATTCGTCGATTTCCAACATTGGTATCGATATAGTGGAAGATTCCAATTCAGAAAATATTACTACTTTTGAAAATGAAAGTTAAAATACATACAAGAATTGATACTTCAAGTTATGGAAAAGTCTATTGTCCTAAATAAGGATATTCATCTTATCATGAGCTAATTATTCGAATTCTATATAGTATTACCTAAATTGAATAGAATACATATCTATAGATTCTTCCCACGTATAAATATACTTTAAATTGTTAAACTTAAAATTGCAAAGAAAACCGTGTTATAAAATAGGAAATGTACGTACATTCGAGAATCAATTTTAAAATTCATGTGTTATTTGGAATAAAGGATTTATATGAAAATCTACGTAAACATAAGGTAATAATTGTATTTAGGTATGGTAATGGGTCAAACTTGCATTTGTATTTTGTACTTCCAATTAGATGCGAAAGTTATTGTATATGTGATACAAAAGTCGTATAGATTATATATAGATGACTGCATTATCTTTCTCTTTAATGGTCTAAGAAAAGTTAGAATTAAAGCAAGAAAATTTACGTTTTCCAACAAACCAAGAGTTTCACATTCGATCGTTTACATATTCCTCTCCGTGGAGAGTAATTCCTTCGCAACCAGAACAAAAATACGAATATGATGATGATGATGATTAAACTAAAAATATACGAATCTCAAACATCTCGTTCCATCCAGAATAACAATTGCCGGTGGAGACGTTGCTTCCAACAACATTCGCTCGAAATAAAACCCCCCTTCCTCACCTGACACCTCAGGAATTCTCTCGCGTTCTACCTCAGCGACTCGACGAAAAAAAAAAATCACACTAACTTCATCTCTTCTCCCACGCCATTTTTCGCATCTCTCATCTCCTCCTCTCTAAGACGTCCTCTCGAATTCCATCCCACTTCCGCCATTAAAACCCCTGCACATACCCCACCGCACACACCTCGGAATTTACATTTTTCTTTATCTTTCGTCGCTCATCGACACCCTTCCACACCTGCCATTAGAAAATCTGGAAATACCATTACGAGACACGGCGATGGAAGTGGCGGGGAATGGAGGAGGATTATGGAGGGGAAATCGGTGGTGGAACCGCGGGAGAGGGGATTTTTCGCAGGAGTAGACTCGGGAGAGGAGGAACATCGCCCGAGTGGAAGGGTTGATCTTCTCCCGGAGGCGAAAGGGTGTAAGAAGGTCCGAAAGCAGCGATGGCACCCGATTAAGTAGACGTCAAAAAGCCTCCATCTCTCTTAATGGTGGAATTTCCTTAAGGAAGTGTGGAAGGGTAGTTAAAATCGTTCCCTTACTTTTTTTTGGAGGAGGTGGGGGACCTACGCTTCCGGTGCCTTGTTTATGTAGAGCAATCGATGGGAAGTTCATTAGTGGTTGACTTCAAGTCCTATAAGTTAATTCCATTCATAATCTGCATTGACGTTTGAGCGAGGGGAAGCGGTTCGAATCCACCTGCGAGTAATTGCGTCACAAGCATTCGTCGAACTTTATCGAGCTCCGATTGAATCGCGCTCAAGTTTATTCGTCGGAGGAAAAGCCCTTCTGGAACCAGCGAAGGAACACAAACATCCATGCATATTGCACAGTTCAAACCCGGGAGTCATAAAAGCAAACTTCCGAGCTAATAGGCATCCCGCCTTCCAAACATCGCGAGCGCATTCATTCCGCATTTACGGATTTTTTTTTAATTCACGTGGTGAAATTTATCAACATCCTTGGAGTGCGGTATTTACCTTTCCAAAGCGATACCAAGAAGGAAGTCGGAATACTTTCTGAGGCCATATTTCTCTCAACAGGGAGGCGTAATATGAATGGATTCTAAACATTGAGAGAGGTACCCTTGAGAGAGTTACAAATAATCAAGCGAAGTCTGCCGCTATTTGAATGTACCCACATTTTTCGTTTACTTTGGACTCTTTCTAATTAGTCTATTAAAGTTGAGTCGAATGAGCACTCCAATTTTCTAAATGTCAACTCTAGGTTCCCGGCTTGCTTTGAAACAGAGAAAAAACCTATGTGAAATGCGGAGGATATAAATAAGCCAACCATTAGGACTGAGAGGTACTTTGATGTAAGGTTCACTAAGCGTATAATAACTCGGGACTGTCTATGAACTTTGATTACCTTTCTATTTGTAAATTATTAAAGAATGGTATAAAAATTTCGAACATTACATATAAAAAGTATTGACGAAATTAGCTTCGGAAATTGAAAATCTCTGTATTTACAAAACGACATAGCAAAAGGAGAATTTATATGTACACTAACTATTCCTGTTATAATGTTTGCACGTACGTTTCGATTTAATCACATCAGTACATATAGAAAATAAAAAAACTATATATTCCGTTAAGAGAAATTTTTGGAGTAACTGATTTATGAAAGATTTATTCCTTATTTATTCCGAAATGTGACGTTTAAACATTCTATTAAAAACAACTCGATTGTCATTTGTTATGCGAACCTCTGGACCAACGACGTAAATGTATTCAGTATTTAAGAGAAGTTTCTTGTAAAGTACTTTTCTTGTATTATACTGCGATCTTATCTAAATTTCAAGAATATATAACGTCAATATTTATGTTCATTTATTCAAATAATTTAACGCATGGTTATTCGATCGTCTTTGTTGACTAAAATTAGAACTAGCGAGTCCTGTCTTCAATACATATTCATTAAGGGGCGCGAAAATACGCTCTCGCAACCAAACAAACGTCTGGAAAGTTTATCAGCAGAAAAAAAAATTTGCATGCAATAATAGCAATTTGATGTTAAGAAAAGTTTATAGACGCGTCTTCGTCTTCAATTTCGCCCCTTCGTTACGATGCTTTCGCGGCCGAGGATCCATGAAATATTTCATCAAGAACGATGAAATATTTTCGTTTATTTCATATTCCGAAAAGCATTCATTAAAAAAAAGATGAAAAAAAAAGAAGGACGGAGGACTGCGTAAACATCCATTTCTTTGGACTTCTTTTCCCTAACTTTCGCAGATTAAATCTTTTGATCTTCGCCCGTGTCTCTGAGAATCTACGTCCGAACCTTTCTATAGGCTATTTCCTATCCCCACCATCAATCCCATCTTTGTCTTCTTCCCTTTTCCTTCGTTCTCCTTCCTTCCAAAAGCCCAATTTCTTTTCCCTCGCGCCAAAGTCGAATCATTAAGAGCCGTGGACCCACCCCCCGAACAGACTTCAAAGCACTCCGCCCCCGCCCCTTCCATCCTAATTGTGGATGGTGACGAAGGCGAACAACTTCGCGAGAACTTCGGGAAGAGTAGGTATAAGGGGGAAAGGTGCGAGGGGGGGGAGGAGAAAGTGTGATGGCGGATGAGAAAGGGAAATGTTAGGAAGGTTGAATAAGTTTGGGAGACTTAAATTTGAGGTTTAAATTGCTTTGATAACTGGGTGAGGGCGCGTTTAACTTTTTCGAAATCTTCATCCGTCGATAAAACGGCATTAAGAGAAGTTAAAGGCCTCAGGGTGTCCTTGTTTATACAAAAGGGTGATTGCTTTACGGATGAATAATAAATAATCAGCGATAAATCAAAGGAAGATATTTACTGAATGAATATTTTATTCGTTGCACTAGAATTTTGCTGAGAGATGAGATCGTCAACTTAATTCAGTCGTATGAACATTTTAGCCTCTTCTCCTAACTTGTTTGAAGATTGAAAGAATCCTTATCTATGAAAGACCTTAAGATTTAGAAAACTATCAAAACCTTCAAAACCTGTGGTAAAATAATGAGTACCATAACAGAATATTCAATGGAATATTTTTTAATAAATAAAGAGATGTTTTATATCGACTTCCTTCGTGAACGACCGATTCTATGGTTTCTCAGCAGTAGTTTCTAAATACTCGATCATGTAGCATGCTATAAGATATCAAAAATATGTTGTCGTATAAGAAGCAATTGTCATAGAGCTAAATTACGGATAAAAAAATAATGGAAAAAGAGCATAAAATAAAATATATCTCGTTAAATTAATAAAAAATTGAAGTAAAAGAATAAACAATGTAATATAATAAATAAATAAACTTAAAGAAGGAAAGTTTAAATTATTTAAAACGGTCGCCCCCGAATCTTATGCAGCCGGTGAAACACTCGTGTAATGCGGGTTGCATCACACAGGATATAAGAATAAAACGCTTGCTCCTGAATAGGTCAACGAACCGTAGCCCCTCCGGCTGAACGGAAATGTCCCTGATCATCTTAGATTAGGTTCTTTAAAATAAAAATAGAATTCTCCAAAAATTTCAAACTATCCTTTTTGGCATTTATATTTTTAGCCTAAAGTTTTTTCATTACAACTTTTACATCGCTTGGCAAAATAAGTTACAAGTCAATAGCCATTAACTTAATTGAAATACATATTTGATATACGATACATACGGAATAAATATCGCAACAGAGTTAGACGTTAATGTTGTATTCAAATAAGAAATACATATTTGAATTCCATCGCTTTGTGTTCAAATGTCTAAAAATTAAGTTACTTTATGCTTAAGTAGCAACTTTCTTTTTTAATTTCGTTCTCAGTGAACATTCTGAAGGAGGTTCTATACCGATTCTGCTTATTATAATATTTATTTATATAATTTATTATAATAATATATTTTACAATAATAATGTCTAACGTAAGAAAATACATCTTCATTCGTTTATATATAAATTAACACATAATACCTATGTATACCTATATACCTTTACCTACATTAATACCTATGTATTTTGTTCAGGTGAAACGTGAATACATATCTCTGGTGAAACTATTTCTGTTGAGATGATGAAAAAACTATTTAATTTATAAAATTTTGGAAGGAAAAAAAACAACTAAACATTCTTATTAAATTTATCCGAAATTTTCTCATAAAATACATATTTTCGCTTACTGCTGGCCTACATTATTATTAAAATTATATATGGTCATTCCAAATTAAAATTATGATAAAAATCAAATTTGTGAAACATCTTCGGCGATACACGAGATTTTTTGAGATTTTTGATTGCTCTAGAATTTTTGGCAGCATCACAAATGAGTACTTCCATAAAATTTATAACAGCTCATAAGAATCTTTAATGGGCAAAAATGAATATTCAGGCCTGAGTTTAATAAACCTTGGGGAGATGCTTCAAACTTCGAAAGCGCATTTGCAAACTTCTAAATGTCTCCCTGACGACTAACAACCACTCTGTATGACGACACAGTTTCCCTTTATAGATATCTTCGACCTAACCCGACCTTTGTCCTCAGCTTAAATCTCCCAAATGCCCCCTCGAATCCCCTTCCGTGGCATACTTTCCCGCAGTGCATTTCTTGCGCAATCTTTGTCTCGCCCACTTCATTACTGCAGCTCCACGGACAATGGAAAGACGAGCAATAAATTTCACACCGGACCTCCCACTGCGCCGGACCATTTAACCCACTACCTTTCAGTTCCATCCGACTTTCGCCTTGGAGGTGGCCCCAGAAACAATTACGGTGCTACCGCAGGGGAGCTGCACGGAGGACAAAGAAGACGCGTTCGATGGTTAGGGGCTTAAATGACCGGATTCCCTCAAAAGGGCGCTGGAAATTTGATCCACCAATCAAAATGATGCATTAAACCGCCATCACGGCATACGTGATAAAATTCAACGGGCGTCTATCAATATTCAATGTTACTCATTAGGGGGTTTACAGGCTTTCGTTCCCCAAGGTATATTATGTTAGCTGATGTCACCATGTTTTCTTTTTGTATCGCACTAATCGAAGTTTTTAAATATGCGAGACAATGAAGTTGACTTAGAAAAAAAAGTTTTATGAACATAAGTTCGTTAAGCTGTCCAATTCAATCACAATGTGACAGCTACATGACAGAACTGTTTTCTTCATAAAACACTCTGAATATTACTCTTAAGCTGATCAAATACGTAATATGCTGAATATATTGATTCCTTACTGTAATCAAATCCTATATTTTCCTCAATATGTCCAACCTAAGATAATTTGTGTATTGTTTCGATATTTCAAAAATAAAAACTCAGCAGATACGTAAAAAATATTATGCTAAGCTGTATTATACATATATATTATTATCATTTACACTATTTATAAAGTTAATATTTTCTATTTATATATTGTTATTGTATTGATGATATTTTATATCGTAATTATTTTAGAAATAGTGATGAAATAATCTGTACGCGACGACGTTTCCGGCTCCACACGTAATACGTTGAGCACGCGGTTGAAAATGAGCAGTACAATGAGTATGATCGATCATACGAGGCGACGCCTGCATTCTCAACTCCTTTTTAAAAAATTCTTCAATACCGGTAACAGGTTGCGAAAAATGAGGTATTGAAAAAAGAAAAAAAAAGGAAGACAAGGTATCTCGGTGCCACGATTCAGGATATTTTCGCGCCCAAAAGGAAATATGATTTAGCGAGGAGTAAAATAACGATGTCCCATCAGTGCGTCTCCATTTCTCCATGGTGATCCCTGCCGTAACTTCAGGAGACGAAAAATGAATACATTTCCGAGAAAGAGGTTCTCCAGCACTGAAAAGAGGCCACACGCATTCAGCGGTGAATAACCGAGGCGTGGCAAGTACCGCGCGGTAAAAAGGAGCTTGAGATAAGTAAATAGCGAAGACGCAGAAACGAGGATAAAAAAGGACGACGAAATACGCCTCCCGAAATAAATCCGGCGGAGAGCTCCTTAAATTCACAGCAGCACTTCCCGGAAAATATAACCAATCCTCAATTTTTATTCCTCCTTTCCATTAGCCTCCCACACCGCCTGACCCAACGCATCTTCCGAATCACTTCCACTGGAAGAGGGCCCATGTGCCGCACCCGGTGGTGTCCCCGGAGAGTGCGCCGCGAACACCAATAAAACAAAGGGAAATTTTCAATAAGCGGGCAGAGGGTGCATCCGGGGGTCTTGTCATGACCACCATCACTCCATTTCCAGAATGCGTCCGACTTCCTGAGATCCCGAGGGCTCATTTCCCTCCACCAAACACCCTCGACAAACATCCCGCCCCTCTCATTTGCTACACTTTTTCTCCGTGAATTTGTGTGTAATGCTGCCGTTCCCGTGGCAACAAACCGTTCCCTCTTCTCTCTATGTATACATACGTGTTCTCCCTTAGCTCGCTTCTTTGATGCCAAACGATACTCTTTCGAAAATATTTGTACGCTCTTTATGAAAAAGCCGTTTTGCCTCAAGTATACCGGATGGAGAGCACAATCTTCCCGTTTATGGGCAAACACGGAGGAAATTATTCCCGACGGTTATTGAATAAGAGTGGGGTGTATTAAGCGATGCACGAATTATTTGCCCAAGTGGAGAGGGGGACTGCACGGTGCTTGTGTTACTCCGTGCCGTACATACGACTTTTTTTTTAACCGTCGGCCAGGGATGTTATTAAAACGAGGGTTATTAATGCTCCGTATCGTTATGTGGAAATATATTAAAAGTTTGTTTGTGGAAGGAAATATTTCAGCTAGTCGGCTTCTTGTATTTACTTGTGCGGGACAAGGAAATTAAACCATCGTCTGTGCTGCAATGCGACTCCGAATTGAGGTCTTCCAAATGAGGGTACGAGGAAATTCAAACGCTTTTTAATCCCGAAATAGATTCATTCCAGTTTTCATGTTACAGAAAAAGTCCTGCAGTAGCCTAGTCACATATGTATTTTTAAAATACCTTACATCATAAGGAAGTCGACCGACATTATATATCTTTGTCGAAATCTCTATTTATGTATTATTTTAAACTGTGGCATATTGCAGCATATAAATATTCGATCTAGATGTTATGAATATGCAAAAAAAACCTTCTACTGTAAAATAACTGCCCATCAAGATAAAATTAAATGTGAATAAAACACAGATAAAATCCTTACGTTACGTATGATCAAACTTTGGGACAATTCTCAAAAAAAATCTACATATTTACTATCGACCAATTGGAAAGGGATGGAGAAATATCACATTATATCACTGAGTATACCAAACAACTGATAAACAAAAGTCGAAGAATCAAATAAAGTGGGTAATAGAAGGAGAAAATGGGAGAAGAGTAGGATTGCTGATGAATGAGAGAGATGATATTCAACAAGCTAAATGAATTAATTAGTCAATTATAGAGCAAGACTCGATTAGTTGTGGATTGTCAAAGCAAATGAATATTACCTAATATATCAAATTCAATCTTATGCAATCGATATATGTAAGACATAAAAATGTATGCGCAATTGAAGGAAACCCGTTAAAATATATTTATAAGTTTTGATATATGAGCGACTCACTCAAATGCAATAAAGTAATACATGACTCACCGATAATGTTCAAGTTTCTTTAAACACATTACTTTCAATTTTAAGCGTCGGTTTTATAAGACACTAAATTGATTTGGAAAGATGATTCCTTTTGAGTTCAAGTATACAAGAATTCTAGCATTCAAGAGAATGTCTTTCCTACCTCTGCAGTATATTTGACCAGGAAATCTTCAAGAAATCTTAGCAGATAAAAAGTACACAAATAATTCCTGAATTGATTAATGAGATCACAAAAAGTATATTCCATGTAAAAATAATAGATTTACGTATCTTCTACATCAATAGAATCAAAGTGATAGCAATTCCAGTCTGAATCGAATAGCTCGGAAAATAGACAGGAAGAAAAACATCCGCCCGATATGAATGAGGAAAAGTAAAACGACCAGTTGAATGGGTGGGTTTTCTTATAGAAATAGCCTCTCAAACCAATGGAACCGAGGGAAGGGTGGTGGTCGAAATAAAAAAAAGAAGAAGAATAAAAAAAACGTGCCGAATCAATGCGTGTGTAGTGCAATAAAAAAATCCGCACCTTTACCACACCGATTTATTTCCTCCGAACGAAAAGGAACTCTTATATTGGACGTAGGAATCAAAATAACTGCTGAACCCATGAGGGGGAGAAAGAGTTCCCTATCTCACGGAAAGAAACGCCGAGCAGCATTTCAAGTATTCTTCCCATGGAAAGAGAATGAGCGAGGCCACTTCTTCCCGAGATACCGTAGCAATAACAAGGAATCCGATTGAATTTCTCGCGCAATAAGAGCTCCGAAACGCCACTTTGGTAACCGCTTAAGAACGGCGGCCATCATATCCCTGAGAGTGATAAAGAAGGGACGGCCCCAATAACATTAGGCTCTCTCTAAAGGACGGGAGACACATCGACCGGCGTTCCCTTCGGATGAGAGACAACCGATCACTTTTCAAAATCCATTAAAACGCACTCTCCAAACCAAAAACCATTTCGTGCCTCCTCTCTCTCGCTCTTATCTGTCTTTCTCTCTCACTCTATATATATATATATGTATCTCCTTTTACGTCATCTTGATGTCCCCACCCCCTTTCTTCCTCAACGTTGCCCTTTTTCGAAGACGCACTTCGTCATTCGTAGGCGTTGCACGGAAAGTGCCATCAAATGATTCGATAGAAAGGTTTTGACATAAATAAGGTTTTGGCCTCATGGAATTGCTTGGTCACTCACACGCAATGCTGTTTCAGTCACTTGCACTTAATTTAACTCTCGTAGAAATAGGGATGGACATGTCACTGTACACGAATAGCCAAATTCGACGACTGAATGAAATCATCTTAGTACATACATAGAAATTGTTTCGATTTGAAGACTTATAAATACATAGAAATTATACTTAAACGGATCTTAATCCATATTCTAAATATGTTTATAAATTGGTTGTAACAGTAAAGTCGACGATATGTTACCAATAGAAAAAATTCCAGCCAATCTATTAGCGGAATTGAATTTTTAATATTATACTTATTGTAATTTTTCTCTGTATTGACACTGACTTATTCATTACAATATAATATGGGAATCTTAAAAATATTTAGACAAATAATTATGTGAGAAGTACCTATGTTAGTTATAGATTTGAACCGTGATATCATGAATTCTAGAAATAAAGGATTCAAAACAGTAAAATGAAGTCAATTAATAAAGCTTTAGTATTATTATTATTATAAAATGATGAAGCATAGTTATGAGTGAATTGAAACGACAGAACTCTTAGCTAAACTTAGGTTGATAATATTTCATTCTAAATAGAATAATTTTTTAATAAAGTCATCACATAAATTGCTATACGAAAGATAAATTAAAAAGAAAGATTTGATGGCTCCCAACACTGCTTTAAAATCTATCCATTAAGCTATTTGCCAAATATGATTTCAATTAGCGTATTTACGACAGCCTAATCCTAAAGCCAAAGCTTTTAACAGTAACCTAAAGGCCAACAGAAATGTGAAAGGTTAATTATCAAAGGTATTATCAACTTATGAATAGATTTTACATAAGGGAGTATCCAATAAGCGCTTGACTCGGTAAAACCTCATCAGCTCAGGATTTTATATTCCCATTTACTATTTTATGGTTGCATCATGATGTCATGTTAACCCTTAAGCCTATTCATTGATAATCATGTGTCATGTAGGATAATGATTTCCCTGAAAATGCGGTACATTTTTACTGAATATTAAAGTTAGTTTCAAAACACTATTAAATTTTAGAATGATATTTAGCTTTTAGAGTTTAGAGAGTTGAAAACAGCTCAACATCAATCTTTTACAAATCCCAACTCCATTTGTCTCCCCACTAATCATTTAATCTCGAGAATCGGAGAAAATATTTTTCACCGGAGAAATGGAAAGCGTTCGATTCATTCGAACTTCTTTCATGAAAAAGGCATTGCTTCTGCATCCATCATTTTGGAGTGTGACACAAAGGCGAAACTAATTATTAGCATCACTTTGTATTCCTGAATGTTACCCAGAGCATTAAGATACATTCCGCTAATAACACACGTCGATTGATCGTTTAGGCCCAAATAAACTCCGCTTCCAATTTTCGTCGAAGTGCAATATTATCTTTCCATTGTAAGCTCCAGCCATGCATTTTATTTTGACAGCCAATTCAAAATTGAGGAAACTAAATGATACGGCAGTTAGAGCATCCAAACGGGAATCTGTAATTCCGAAATTTGAGTCGAATTGTGTTTTTCTCTGCAGCTGTTTGCTTTCGGTGTTTTTATATAGGCCGCTTTCGATGGCCGTCGATTGGGTTCGATAGCCATGGTTGGGACAGGCGGAATGAGGTGAGATCAAAAGGACTGGAAATAAAGAAAGGAAAAGCGGAGGGAATTAGGAAAAAAAGAGAGGGGAAAATTGGAATTACACGATTGGAAACGTATTGGCCGAGTGATAAATGAAATATCCGTTCGAGGATACAGGATTTTTACGGAGGTATTGGACAATATAAGTAATTAAAAAAAAACATATCCTATTACGGGGAAATAAAATAAATGCCTTTAAAAAAACAGGTCATGCGATGTGCATTTCCCCGTAATCCGAAGCGAAAAATCTTTTAATTTGTGTAGATGCACTTTTTTAGGTTTAAAAATGTTGGTTTTATCTGGCTAATTATTTCCTCTGCAATTGGATTCATTCCGTCAAACTCTTTCTGTTTGAACAACTAGGTTTAACATTTGTAAGGTTTATATTCATTTTAAATTATTATATAAAATCAATATAAACCTTACAAATATTATATTTAATTTTATTCATGCATGATTTATAAGGAACAACACTGATTTTTCATGAGATTACAATATTCTTCATATGCAAATGTCAACTAAATCTAGATGAAAATAACTAGCATTTTCAAAATTTCTATTTGGGTACTTCTACTGCTAGAATTTAACGTGAATTTATCGATTATATTAATAAGTTAAACGCTTTAATAGATGGATGTATCAATCTAAGAAATTTTAAGAATTTTAGAGTTTTAAAATGCATTTCGTTATTATAAGTAAGTGAATCATGAGCCAAATTTCAACTTAGAATACTGCTAGTGTCAATTTTTCTGATTCTCAAGACTTCATAGTACTTCAATCTTATACTTGAAGAGATTCGGAATCCCTTTAATAGGGACAAGGGATTTCGAATTCAACGTACAGCCAAAAAAATCATGGACGATTTCTTGTATCCTATACTCAGAATTTCACACTTATTTTAGGAATCATCAAAAAAAAACATCCAGCTCATCTTGCTCCATTCTGATAAATTCAAGATATACTCTACGAGTGTAAAACTTAACATCACACCAACAGAAACGGGCAGTTCGAAATTTTAATATATTAAAACATTATCGATCAATGACACACGAAAGAGAGAGAGGGAGAGATGCTCCTTTGAAATTCCTTAAATTTTGAATGACTAGAAACGGAATAAATCTTACGATTGGAAAATACTTCAAAAGGAAGGAGGCGATAGGAAAAAGAGGGGGAGGTAAGGAGAGGGGGGAGAGGGAGACAGGAAATGAGAAGATGGGGGGGAGGGAGGAAGAAGGGACGGAGAAGGACGAAGAGGGAGGGCCGTAATTTCACCAATGATTGATCGGCCCCGTGTTTGTGATGCTGCCAGATCCCGTAACCTAGGCAACAGAGCTTTCGCTCCGCCCACCGTCCGCCTCTACCCCCGCCCACCGCCGCTCCCTCCTCAACCCCTCCTCCTTCTGCGGGGAAGCCGAGTGTCTCCGGAAAAGCGTATGTACTCCCTTTTATATAAGGCGAAGTCGCCTCTTTGCGATAGTCACCTGCATCGGCAGAAAATCCTCGGAAAAGAGCCGACTCTTGACGCGAGGATACTATCCGCTGATAAACGCCTCCCCTGAGAGAGAGAGATCGTCAAATTCCGATTTTAAAGACAAGACGTCGCCTTTTGCACGCTTTCTTTCGTCGTCGGAGAAGACGTCCCGTCTCGAGAAATCATCTTCGTTATTCCCGCGAGGTATATCCCATTTTCCCTCCATCGAAAATAGCGAACGGGATCGCGTTATTTCGGGAGCGATTTTTCGTCGATTTTTTTCAATAAAAAAAAACGTCCCCGTAATACAATATAGGACGAAACGACGTTCATTGAATGTGATGACGGCAGATCTAATTCGATCAAATTTAATGGACGAATACGTCCATAGCATTATGATCCTTTCCTTTAACAAGGTTGCCCTGATTCTCCTCTACCCCCTCACCCCAACAAGGCATGACAATAATGTAATGTAGCTGTATTCACGTCAAACTGACTTCTATTCTCATATGGCTTTCTGACATACGTCCAGGATCAAAAGAATTATGTACAGCAAAATATTTATCGTGTAGTTAGAGTTGTATATTTTCATTGAAAATAGAATATTGCATGTAAAATGTAAGAATCAGTCACCGAAAAGTTTTATTATTATGAAATATCGGAAGTAATCAAATATGCACATATAATATTTGCAAATTTAGAATTTTAAATCCCAGAAATAACTCAGAACAATACACCCGATTTATTATAAATTGTTCAAGAATAAAATACCCAAATTATTTAATTATCATTATAATAAGTGATATTTAAAAAGTAGCTATAAAGTTATAATACTGCTTGCATTACATACATATCATATTGGAAACATTAGTAGATTATTTTTAAGATGAAATAATTATTAATTCAAAAAAGTTTAACAACTTAACGACGTTCAACGTATTATTTAAATGAGCGTCGTTAAGTGTGAACAACAGAGGCCACAAACAACAAAGTGGGAACGGGGAATCAAAAGACGGCTAATTGTAAAAACGTATGGGTCTAAGCCCATCGAGCATAAATCCAGCGGCTCGTTAAATGCGGCTTATGCGTTCCCTTCGACGTTTCTATGGTAACCAGCTTCAAATCTATGCAAGTCCTCGCTTTGATTCCTCCCGAAAAATAAACGAATCTCTCTCTCTTCGTAGTTCATCATTAGCTTCGGACTTCGCCATTGAACCAGCTCATCTTCAAATAATCGCCGAAACTCCCACTATTCCTTTTAGGAGTATCAGAAGGTGAACGAACAAAGAGCACTCATTGAAAGGCTTTATGTATTATTTGAGAAAAAGAGCGTCTTAATTTTAATTGGGGATAAAGTTACATTCTGATAACTGCCTCCCATTCCAAAAATTTCCCTTGTAATCCTTTCTTGGCATCTAAACAGACAATCTTTTTTTTATCTGCGAGGAACAATACGGCTTTGTAGACAAAGTAATTTTATTCTTTCTATAAAATTCTGACAATTATTCTGGAATTGTAGGATTCAGTCCAAAGTTAAGAACTCTATTCTTAAAAATTACCTCAAGAGATTTATTTGCCAGAACTAAAGGTTTTTTTCTATTCTTGGTATCTTTAAAGTTCTATTGATTGTTATTTCATGAAATTCTCTAAATAAATTTATTTGAAGAAATTATAATCCCTGAAGATTAATAAAAACCAAAATATATAACAATAATATAATATTCAAAACATATTATTCAAATTAGCAAATACTGAAAATCTAAATCTAATCCTTTGTTATTGAAAAAATACCTTAGCATTCACAATGTAATGACTCAAGGACGTACGAACCGAAAGTATATAATTCCACTTCCAATATTTAAGCGAAAAGCAGTATTCCTAATTCCTAGCATGTCTGTGAGCATTATTAGTCTTCAAAATAAGAACACATCTCACTTAATATTTAAACTAAAAATATAGCTAAAAATTGTTTTGTAAAATCTTAAAAATGAAATAATAATAATTTATAAATGATTCGTGAAAAATAATCAATAATTATGTATATATTTAATAATGGTTCATTTAATAATTCATTTTATTTCCTTCATTAATATAATATCATCTATGTTTAACTTCTTCGTTTACTTTTTCCTTGGATACATATATTCAAACGGTTAAAAAAATTCATATAATTTATTCCGGCATATTTGAGCTGTAGTAATATGCATAAATAAATAGATAAATGATAATGTACAAGAATTTCCTATTTCCATTGCTGTTCTTGAATACTAAGCCTCATCGTTAAAAAAAACACACTAAGAGTGAAAGGTCACGAAAAATTAAACCCAAATTAGCCAAAAAATTATTAAATAATAAATTAATAGGGGTTATTTGAAAATTCAAGTGTGGTCAAAAAAAGAGCGCTCTGGATTAAATATGGAAGAGGCATATGAGGCTAGAATAGCAATTCGCTGAAAAAATACATTTTTTCTTTTATAATGTAGGCAGTCTTAATTCCTATGGCTCGTAAGGTTTTCGCACTTTTACTTTTCTGTAATTGCACAACTAATCAGTGGGGTATTGTACTTTTATCCTTTCATATTAAAAAGGTCAAATACTATAAATTTAGTCATAATTTTACAAATTTTTATACCCTTCTCTATTTATTAGAAATAAATTTGAAGCTATAATTTGCTTTTTAATTAAAACCGTAAATCTGAGTCATAGTTTTGAAATAAATTTAACGATTCTAAATATTTAAATCAGTAACTTAAAGAAATTAGGACTTTCATTCGAGAAATACAAATTAAATAAATTCATAAATTTTGAGAAAAATATTGATCATTTGATTTATCTCAGTAACTAAAAGAAACTCTAGAAATTTAAATACTTTCTCAATTGATATCAATAATTACATTAATAAATTTAACGAATTAAAACGATAATAAAAAAATTCATCTGTGGAGAGTATTATTTTCCAAGCCACTGTAGAAAGGAAGCTTATCTTTAAAGGTAGCCAGGCCCCACGTTCCTATAGCAACACCCGAAGACATTTCTGTCTCTTCGGAATAAACGCGTCGAAACAGATAAGGGAAAATGGGAATGCAACAGACATCGTAACCGAAATAAAAGCGACAATATATGCGTTTTCCAGGAAATCGCCAATATTCGAATGGAATTCAAGCGGACGTACGTATATATATATAAGAGAGAGGGCCATCTTGAGGGGAAAACAGAAAGAGATGGTGGCATTAGGGGAAGAAACGGTTATATATGAAGTATAATTTAGACGGTGTGACCGATACGGGAGAAGGGAAACAAACAACGTAAGAGGGAAATGCTGATGTGACCAGAGAGCAAATAAAAGGAACAGGATGAAGGGGATGGACAGAAGGGGAAAGATGGATGGCGTAGAAAAGAAAGGGGTGGCAAAAGGGGGTAAAATAAGGTTAGGCGGAAGAGGTCGGAGGATCAATTTGGGTGGTATGTCCATAACTCAACGAGCAAAGGATCTGTTTTGAGGAAAAGAAGGGTCAATTTGTTGGCAGGACATGTCATGACTGGAAGACCAGGCTATGGAGCGGAGAGATTTGGACACGTCCTTTAGCGGGAGATATACAATGTCTCGATGTACCGGCATATTCAAAGGGGAACGATTCTCCGGAGAATTTCTCCGAATGCGACGTATCGTCCGTTCTAAAGTCTCTATTAATTTTCCTGTAACACTATTTGTTCGAAATAAGTTAGACATTTTTAAGCATTTCAGCGATTGACATGTTATAATGTATTTTTTTTTTCAAGTAATACCAATATATTTTGAATAGTTTTTCTCGATATCTTTAATATTGATATTGATTGGAAAATAACATGATTAATTCCATTAAAAATAATGAATGAAACAATATGAAATTAAAAATTAATTAGTGAAATACAAACAATGAATACCGAACTGAATGTTGTTGCCATATATTGCAATATATTGCAAAATCCGCTCACAATATTACAATCAACAAATTTTAAAACTTAAAATACAAATTAGAAACTAATGTAATCCAAGTTCAAATAACATTTAAAATTGTTATTAATTAAAATGATTTCATCGAGTTCTAACGAAAGAATGTACCAACTCTAATTTCATACAGCTCAGAATATTAATTAAATCGGAACTACTTCCACTATATGAAAATAAAGGAGAAGGCAAAAACACATATATAACATGTCAAAAGACACATTGATATTGAAAGCATGATAAATCATACTTATCCTAATTAAGAGGAATAAAATAGTCCTGCAATATTTTTACTCGCTGATGTTTAAAACAATAGATATTGATAAATATTGTATATTGCTTCTCTTACACATGGATAAACAATATACAATGTTTACGCTCTACTTGACTGCTTCATATAAACGCATCTGCTTAACAAACAAAATGTTGGTGAATATTTGAAGTATTCTCATATATTGGTAAAAGTAAAATGTTAAAATGATATATTTTTGTATTGAATATTAAAACTGAATGGACAAACTTGAAATATTTCGAAAATATCATACATAAAAGCTTTAATAAATAATATATATTACATCACTTCCGAATTTACCATGTGGCTGTGACGGAATACATTGAGCGTTTTCTTCCGTCCGATAAAGAAGGAGGGTTTGTTGTGGAGCCTAAGAAGTAACCTCGTTGCCCAGACGAGAAAAATAGAGGAACTCTTAAGCGACAACAATGCGGAAGCGGTGAGAGGGCGGCGACGAAGGACAACGGCGACCCGTTTCCTTATGGATCTGCAGCTGACGCTGGACTTCGAGGGATGTAAGCATTCCTTTCATCCCATTTTCTCTCACGGCTCCTCCCACTTAAGAACATCTTTCCTTCTTCAATACCGAATCGACATGTTTTTCATTTCCCCTTTTCCTCTGCACCATTAACTTCTCCTTCTCTATAATCTTCCTCTACACTTTGGGCGAATCAACACTTCCCTGATAAACTCCTTTCCCTCAAATCTTTTCACGCTTATTTCCTTAGCAACGCGTTTCCACGAGTAATCCTTATCTGCTTTCCCCTCAATTTACCTCTCTCACTTTTTTATTACTTAACTGACCTATTTTTTTCTCTATGGCTACGCTATTTAGGGGAGTATGAATGCGAAGATCTCTGGTGTTACGCATAAATGATTTTTTATGTTACTTTTACTTGCATCCCAGCGATTACCACTCAGCATGCAATATCTTTCACTCATCATGATGTTTCTTGTGGAATAGAAGCAGTTCATTTTGAGATTTAGAGTATATTTTACGAAGATATAGATGCACTCAAAATAAATATATTCTCCTCTTCTATATATAATATTGTGTTTGTATTACTCATTTATAATATATAATTAATTTAGAAAAAATCGAAGCTCAAAAAGATTCCATAATTAAAATATCCTTTGGATAATAATTTTGATTGGTAAAACATTTGAATTTCAATAATCAATCAGATTAGATAATGAGATGTAATCATCCGCTTCTTTCTATGTCAAAAGTTAGGTAACAGTGCTTTGTGATTTAGAAGAAAGTAGTATAATAAACATTCCAATTGAAACTCTCATGCGATAAATTGTAAAGAATTAATTGTACTAAAATATGAGTTATGAACGTATATTAAATGTGACATGTGACATCCTTCATTGTATCGGTTAATTTAAAGCTGCCAAGCTTATATTGCATATGTGAACTTAATAACAAAATTTCATGACTGACTTTACGGCATAAGTATTTAAATAGCTTTTATCTATATGAACGTTAATATTTATCAATAAATCATTTTCTTAGCCCAATCTTCAGGATAATAATTTACGTATGCTGGGCACACTTATATAAAAATTCGATCTACGAAACCCCACCAAATACTTTTCTTAAGAGCCGACGATATTTATCCGCTCGATCGGTGAATCACTGAATGTTTCACCGCATCCAGTTTTTATACCACCGCCTTATCACCACCGGTTATTGAATCTCTCAAATTTTCCGTAACTCATTTCATATGCCAAAAAAGCTTGTCGAGGCAAGTTACATTTTTTCGCTCTGCCGGGGCATTTCATAGAATACGATTGGGCGATCTCGGGGTGGGCGGTGATTTCTCGTGACCCGAATTGCCATTGGTAGCCAGTTCCCATTTTCGCGTGAGGATTTTGGGTCCGGTCCAAAGCCGGGAATTCTCGCTATCCACGCGTGGCTTTCTTCCCGACTATTACTCCGAGATGCGCCCCCTGAGGGGGGGGGCAGAGGGGGGGCGCTCTCCGTGAGAAGAATCTACTAGGATCTAAAAAGGGGAATATGGTTTGTAGGTATGGCGGTGGTCGGAGACGAAATATCTTACGTCTGGGCGACTGGGATTTAGAGTCCCATGTCCTAAGTAAGCCTTTTCCGTGATACTTATTTTAAGAGAAGTAACTTCACGTTACGAAACGCGGCTTAAGCACCGCTGGTGAGTGAAGTAGCAATTTATGAGAGGAGATTTTTTTTATCAGCTGACTCGTCAGTTGTTCTTACTTTGAAACTTTCCGAGTAGACGTTTTTTTTCGAATGTACTAAAAAGATGACGTTTTTAAGCATTGGCTGCCAAAAATGTGTCTATAGATTTAAAAAAGATTCTTTTTATCACAGAGAATTGAATAGATATGTTGGTGAATGTAGGAGTATTCTGGCCACATTAAAGGATTCAACAAAAGAAAAGAATAATTGCTCGAAGAACAACTTACAGTTTAACAAAAATAAAGGGTGTTAATAACATGTTTACTGTAAAGATTTTAAAATAAATTAATAAATTAAAAAAGTCAATTTAAAAATTCTGAAAGCAACGCTATTAATCAGCATTTCTTTCAATACTGCAACAATAAAATCGCCGAATTCTTTTCAATATTAAACTTGAGTGTTTTTCATCGAATCATATATATTATAAACTACCAGAAGTAAGAAATTCGACAAATATTGTACAATATTTTTGACATATTTCCTCAAAAATCCTGTATACTAGCTCATTTGTATCGTTTATCTGAAAATTCTTCAATCTGTGTAATATTAGTTGGAATTCAATTAAATTTATATCAATAACAAATAAATCCTAGCTACATTAATTGTTTGAGGATTGTTGAAAAATATGTCATTGATGTTGGACCCTATTCTTAATCACCATACATATATAGCACATACATAAATGCATGCAACGCTTCCTTACATATGTATGAAACACTCATTGGTTATGGGGAAGATGGCGCGGGAAGTCATTCGAAATGCTGGCGACGAAAAGGAGATCGGCTTCTTAGACGAGACGGACACAGTGCGTCCTAATGTAATTCATACCGTTGAACTCGGAGCGGTACGTGACGTATATCCGGATAGAAAAAAAAACAGTAAACCTCAACGGTATTAGATACAATGAGATGGAATGGAGTGTGATTGGGTTATTGAATCGGAGGAGATTCGATGGATCGAAATAGAGAAACGGGGGGGAGGGAGGCGTAGGCAAAACGATGGCTGAGATGATGTTTGCGGGCCATATTGTCGCCGAAAGAAGTGAATGGAATTCAAACACGTCTCCAAAATGGAAGGTTGAAGGAGTTTCTAGCTCAAATACGTGTGAAAAGATGCGGACCATTAGTTGAGAATGGATGGGAGTTGAAGAGAAGGACATTTCGATTTGAAAAAGGGAAGCGACGAAAAGGTTTGGAGCACGCTCCAGAATATACTAAAACGATTAAGTCATCGATAGGATGGTGATGGATTTTTTCTTCTCTCTCTTAATGGAATATGTTTTGATCTCCGAAATAGGTGGGGATTACTGAAGGAGGCACTTCAACAGCGATTGAGATACGTTTCTGTCGAACAATCTTCCTTGAGATTCTGAGAGATACGGAAATATTTATATCAGTTGAATTCTTTGACAATCAAAATTCATTTCGATTCGGTATTTCCCGAATGTTTGTCTAGAAAGTTCAGTCTATGTCCAGTAATCAATTAGTCATGGAGCAATATATTTCCATTTGCATTGTATATATCCCCCTACCAAACGCTGAAAGGCGGCTCGAAGGGTAAATATGTAGATGTAGATGTATGAAAACCTATTTCCAAGATAAAATTCTATATTTTATTATATATAAGTGAGTCTCATTGGAGCTCAGTAATTTCATTTTAATTTATCTATTAAAAATTTTACAGTATAAATATATTAATAAAACATAGAGTCAAAACGTTTATATTTATTTGAAATGTGTACAAAAAATTTGAAAAGGATTTATCATGTTTGAATTTGAGAGAAAGTTAGTTCCAAAATACTGAACTTAATTTAAAAATATATGATCAAATCTAAATACACATATATAAAGATATATTTTAGTTGAATTATATTTTTTAGTTTTTTGTACTACTCTAGAAAAACAGACAAATACTTTTCATCTCTTTTTACAAAGAGTACAGTATCCTTAAAAATCCTTAAATGAAAAATTTGCTCAAAAAAGTCAATTTTCTGCAAACGGATATATCGATGATTCGATGGCATTGGATGTTTATAGTTTGCAGAAAGAAATGGGAGTTTTGCAGAAAAGTTTCCCAAATTTGCCTCAACATTTCCTGCAAGCAGTGGTGCAGTTTCAGCTAACGTTTTCGTTCAGTTTGGATTCGCCAAGAAAGTTGGGAGAATCACACGTTGGCCCAATTCTCAAGAAAGTAAATCGCAAGAAGAGATAAAAGCGAAACACAGACGTTTCTCTGAGAATTCGGAGAATGCAGACATCAGATATTTGCTTAACTTCACCCATAGGCACTCACATTGAGGTAGCATATTTCGTATGAGTTGAAGATCTTGAGATCACCTTCTATTGCATTAATAATACAATTTTATTATAAAATCTTCCTTAAATGTACCTAATCCTTCCTTAAACTGAAAAGAAGTATTTGTTGATGTATCAATTCCAATATGAATATTATATAGGGTTTAGTTCACGCGTAAGAATCTCCAGAAGATATTGCTTTGGCGTACTGAGATTCTAGCATGTTATTATACCGAGTGCGTGCAAAATAGAGGCCGATACAATACATTACGGTTGTTGGACACATGGAATCGAACCTTATGGATAACTACTGTAGAAATATTTTTGACTCGTACGCTTATTTTTTATTATTTATGTATCCTCTATAGGTTGACGCTTGTACGTATTGGATGCTTACGGTCCCAAGCCTTTTACGTTCATTCATGTGCACAACAATTGTTAGATAAACTTAAAGAGATCAGAAGCAAATATTTATTTTGGAGCTCATCTCTATGACAAATATTGTAAAATATTTTACATAAATTTGAAAGAATAATTTCAAAACATAATCAAGTACATCCGAAGTCTTCTTAATGGCAGAGAAAGCTTTCTTTCTTTCTTTCTTTAAGGCTATCTCCAGATGTATTCCTAAAACTCATTGTATATATTTCTAAATAAACAGGGATGTTTATATAACGGATACTGTATGTATCTCAATACTATGTGAGGGATCATGGACCAATAATACTCTCATAATATTTTATTCTCTTCTCTTGCCATTAGATCTGACAACGGTGTATTAAAGACTGGTTCTAATACTAAATGAACTATAACCATAGCACTTGAGAGTGTGCAATCTTTTGATTCTAAAAATTAAAAGAATTATAGCAAGGAGTTGAGAAGACGTGACTTGAGCCATAAGGATGATTTACAAGAAGTGCAAGTACTTTGCAAATAAATGTAAAAGGGTAAAATGGTGCGTGATATAAGGACACAATCTGGAAAAAATAAGCTATTTCTGACGAAAGTTAAGTGCAAATAAATCATTCATTGTAAGAAAGATAGAATATATGTGGTAAGTACTTGAAAAGAATCTAAAAAAGACAACGTGTGAACTCTCCATCAATAGAAATTCTTTGTATTCGGTATCTGTATAATCAATTCGAAATTAAGCACATTAAAAACTTTGGTATTTTGAAAACCATGTGAGCTACGTATTCAAATATAAATTTTAAAATTTGATCATAGATCATTGTAGAGAAAATATGATCTTTCCATCCTTGACTTCATTTTTACAGAATATTTTCCTAAGTTATCAGCCTTTGACAGAAGTCCGTTTTCAAAAAATAGGATTAAAATAATGTCCCTTACAAAGAAACACAAACTCTTCCCGTTGTCAAAGTCAATATCGTCATGGTGGACAACCTGAATTCGATAAAAATTTGTCAAAGTCAAACATTGGATAGTGAAATAACATCAAACAAAGAATATTTACCGTAGAGATCGGTATCAAGTTTGGACCGAATATCCATTTCTCTGCTCTTTAAACGAACGAATAAGGATTTTGCGTTAACGTCTGAAAAAAAAGAGGAGGGAAAACTTTATGGTAATTAATGTTTTCCCAAAGAGACCATCCTTCAAACACACGAGAGCTCCCCGATTTCCCTTGCGAACTCGGGGTCAAATTTTCGGCTGCTGAACCTCTCTTTTTCTGAACACAGTGTCGTTATTGTTTTCCATTCAACGGACTGTTTTTCTTTCTCAGTGAGCAAACTGACGGATTCCTCTGCAAAGGCATATCCTATTTGCCTTAGGAGGAAATGAGAAGGGCGTTGATGGGAAAATCAGCCGACTACTAGTTTTTCTAGCGCTTCTTTTTGTCAAAAACCTACGTAATGAGTATTCTTCCTGTCCAAAAACTCATTCCCTCGCAAAATTGAAATTTTCCATCGTCATGTGCCTTTTTGAAGAATTTTTTTGCAAAAAATTTACATTCTCATTTCATCTTTCGATATAACCGAAAAATATATGGATAACGCAAATTAAGAATAATTCTCATTTGAAAATTGTTTTGTCTACTTTCCTAAATGCAATAACTATGGGCTTGTCTTACATATCATCGATTAACAAGGCTTTCATGTGATAGAACCGTCATTTTATCATAATACTCTTTTGGTTTCCTGAAAATAAGACAACATTCCAGGATTTGCATTACTAGGTTTCATAAAATCAAACTTACTCAAAATATATTATCTTTACTTATCTTCAGCCAATAAGATCAAAATAATACAAGAATATTCAAATCCTCAACTCCATTTAATTGCATTATATTTCACTGAATAAAACATATGGGTAATGATAAATGTCTTTTCCTTAATTATCACACTCAATCGGAATTTCAAATTCTTGCTGTCTTTGAATGCAACGCATTATCAGAGAGCAAGATAGGAAATATGAAAAAAAAATTAGAAGCGAGAATTGGATATTTGTTAAATTGTTCGTTAACAACTTTATATATAATTAAATACAATCGTGTCGATAAAACAAAATTAATACAAGCAATAACATACGTTCCGTAGCAATGGTTTTCCATGAAAGTACAATATAGTGAATTCAGGAAAATACAACCATCCATTCGGTTCTAAATATTTCATTGTCCAAAATCAAGGTATGAATTTGATTCTTAGTTTGATATCTTTCAAATGTTTAATTAGAAAAGTTCCAATTAATAAAATTTAATTAATATCTTAATCCTCCTGTTAGTTTCCTTTTATTATGGCCATAGGTTTTCTTTGTGAACTGGACGTCCAAGGAGAGCAATTGGGCTGATAGCGTAGTAGAGAAGAATGACCTACATAACTCTCAGACCATTTCTTTCTTTTTACGTGATTTTTACTGTCTGGTGATGCAATATAGTTTGAGGCCCATGAGGGAGCTTTTCCAACCTAGATCTATCTGGAAGACGAAAGACGTATTCCATTCGAACGATACAATCCAACTTATGTGCATGAAATAAGATATTATTCTTTCTGCCTAGCTATTATCGGAAATATAACATCTTTACTTCTCAGTTGTGCTGATTTGTTTGAATTACACACAGAGGTACACTCAATGACGTCAGAGGAATATTAAACAATACTCTAAACACTCCTAGTCTAGCAGTCTCTCACTCCTTAGCAACGGTTTTCTTTAAGTAACCCTTAGCATTTTATTCTAAATTGAAAAAATCCATTCGCTGAATTGAATCAGATAATTTATTATTATCTAGTCGTTAGATGCATTTTCAATCCTGCTTACAATATCCTATAGAATATTAATATGTTGTAACTGAACCTTCATGACTCCAAAACTATTTGAAAAATGACGATTTTTCTAATTTTTGTCACTTTCAATTACAGGAGAAAATGAAATTAAATGGTTCAGGTCAGCTAAGACAAACCTTTCGAATGTATACAACATCAGAATAAAGGTGATTAAAAGTTAACATTAATTTACATTATACTCATAATGGATTTTGAGGTTATAAAGAATAAATCATAAAAAAATCTATAACTCCTATTTATTCTCAACTACTTTGTTCATTAATACATTAAAATCTCTTAATAGAGTTTGATTGATATTTTGTTAATATTATTCTACAAGCACAGAGGAATCGGGTGTTACTCATTCATGTTACCTTATGTAAATTAATTAGGAACGAGAACTTCTATTTTATTGATCTGTTATGTCATTAAGTATCAAAGGATCTTAAAACTTGCTGAGTTAAGATATAAACATTAAATTCGATATATTTTTGATATTTTTCCCCTGGTCAGAAACAAGAACGTTGAAATTATCAAACTATAAATAATTTTCAATGGAAAAAATACGCTCATCTATTTTGACTAAAGGAATTAATATTCTGATTTTATTAATAATATGTTTAAATTTTAACGATTGTTTCTCGATAAATCCTCAAAAATATTTCTTAGCCTTATTCCGACATGGTTTCAAGATTCTAATATAATGCTATATCACATCACGAGCATTTAATTTCGTGTTCGATTTTAAGCCTTCACCAATAACTAGACAGCCCAGTTGAATGCGATTATTACATCAAATACTAAATAAAAAACTCAAAAATTAAATAATGTACATGTAATGTAATAATATTATATATGTTCTTTCATGATTATTTCTAATTAAAATTCACTATTTCCTATTATTTCCTCATGATTTTTCAAAATATTATATATTAAATAACCTCTTCAATATGAAATTTTTGGAGACCTCATCAAGTTTCTAATATATAAAAAAATAAATGCATTTGTTTTCTACCAAAAAGTCCAGAACAATGAATATTTACTATAAATAATAAAAATTCCTTAAAATTATAGGAGTATTTAGTTTATATTATAATATTAAGTTACTACTGATATTAAGAAATTATTTCTTTCAAACTACCTAAAATAACTATTTATATTTTAGAATATTATAATGCATTTAGCATTCAGGAAATTTCTTTTTTTTTCGTATACTTCGCGACCTTTTACGATTAACACGGGGTAAGATAAAACAAATACGTTATGATGTTCACAGTTTTAATAACAAATGGATTATACTCTTCGTTTTGTTGATTTCTTTAAGTTAATCAAGTATCAAACGGAAATAATTGGTTATCAACGATTTCAGAGGCCTAATATCTGATAGGGAATATTATATCTATCCCAAAGAAATTTCTGTTTTATGTCATTGTTTTCAGTGTAACATTTTGAATGTATTTTTATGTGTAAAGTCGTAAGAATAAATACATGTACTTAATATTGTTTTGATAACACGTGATATAAATACACTATGAATATAATCAATGTATTCCATATGTAGTATGTTTTGAAACTTAATCGGATCAGATTGCATTATCAGATTCATCCTGAAGTATTTTTCATGGTAATAGCAATTGATTTAAATACATCAAAATTATAAACTATAAGTGTAAAAATAAGAAATTAATCGGTTAAAATTTAAAGATCCAATTGACAAAAACATTCATGAAAAGTAATTGAATAACTGAAGATCAAATTGAAGAGGATGCATCCTTTCCAAACGAATTGCAATGGAAAGTGATTGACATATATTTAGCCGAGGCTTCCATGTCTTGTGACATTGGGAAACACGTGCTCGAATCCGTACGTGCGTAGACTTGACATGCGCTCTGAGGGAAGCACGCGTCCTAAAGAGCGCCAAAGCGTGTGTGGGAGTGCTGAGGAATGAATGGTCATTTGGATAGATCATGGATGGAAGCAAAACAGATTCGTGTGTAGTTTGAAAATAAGAGGGCTTACAAGATACTAAGAATTGATATTCTCTATTCAGTTAATATCAGTTATAAATACATTGTAAATAATATAAGCTCTCAGTCAATATAAAAAAAGGAACCAGATTAGAAAAAATGTCACTGATCTTCAAGGAACGTTATAAAAATGAACGACATTCTAGCAACTTTTTTGAAGGAATTTTGATTATTAGCGCCCATGTTTTTGAAAACTATTAAAGAACGAATCGAAAATACTGTGATAGTAAGAGAATATTATTATAAAGACACGTTTCCGATAGATATCGATAACAAAGGACTGAATTATCCAGTGCGTCAACCACTGCGAAACATATTGACTCGAGTAACATCGTTACTTTTTCTACAATAGCCTTCAATAAGCCCTCGACTGTTACGAAGCGTAGGCAACGTGCAACATGCAGCAAGTACGTGCATCACCACTCAAAAATCCTCCGTCTGAAAATTCGTCAGATCTCCCGCAGTGCACCGGTATTGGTGAAGTGCAAAAAGAGTGCATGCACGTCTGCAAATACACACAGTTTCCAAACACACCTGAGGCCTTCTGGAAACATAGAAGGAAGAGAAAGAAGCCGAGATCTGTGCACAAGTGTCGTCAGGATTCAGCCTTCTGGTCTTTTGGGAAGCGGAGCCAACGACGTCTTCGTCGACGGACTCTTCAGACAGACAGCTGATGGTCTTAAGCACGGGAACACGGACAGAAAGAGAGGAAGAGAGAAGAGAGAGGGGGGACCACGTGTTGCGAGGCACTGTGTATCACGCCCCGGGTAGGCCGGTCTCGGAGGACGGGTTCCGCGCGGTTAAAAAAATACACGCCGATCCGGTGCTTTTAGAAACTGGGGATCGAAAACATCTGAGGGTCGGAGTGCGAAGGTTTCTCCATCGCCGGCAGTAAAATGGTCGAGATTGCGGAAATGGCGAAAAAAGTACCGTGTCACTTCGCGGCGGGTGAATACTCTTATTAAAGAGGGGCCTTTTGGCATCCAAGGAATTCCCTCCCTCCACCTCTTTTATTCGTCGCTTCCTCTCTTCTATCCGTTCCTCAAAGGCCCCGCCCCCTTTCCACGGCGGCACGCGCTCCCTTCGTTGGCTGTACCACAGAGAGCGGCCAATGCACGAAGGATGTTCAACAGGCGTGTGGCGCGGCACGGGCTTCTGCGAGTGGGGTGCTCGTGTCGGAAAGGACGAGGTGCGAGTGGGGCGCCGGCGCTACCCCCCTCCCTCTTCGCCCCACCTCCCACGTGATGCCCTCGCCGTTCACGGAGCCCCCACCACCCCCTCGGCCCCCCCACGCGTGCGCCCTCGAATCCTCGCCCCATGCGCCGTCGCGCTTCCTTTCCTACTCCTCATGCATTCCTCCCCTACGTACTCTCTCTACATTTTTCCTTTCGACGCCTCAAAAATCCTGCGAACGAACCTCACATTCGCCGCTCATTATGAGAGGCGTTTTTTCCATAATCCGTGCGAGAGGTGGATGCAAGGGTTAAAGAACGAGGGGGTACAAAAAGGCCTCGGGGGGTGCGGGAAGAGATTTTTTGAGGGGTGCAAATGGGGAGAGGGTGAGGATTTGGCGGGCCCAGAGGGTGGCGTATGTGTGGGCGAATATCGCACCCGGGTGGGGTTTCGACGCGTCGTCATAGGAACGCGAAGAGGGGGAGAGACAGAATATGTGGGGAGAGAGAGCAATGAGAAAACCGAAATACAGAGAAAGATGTGTGAAAAGAGAAATGGGAGAGAGGGAAGCCTTGCATATCTCCATGGAAACCCCCATACTACGACTTCCCGCAGACATCAACCTCCTTCAACCATTGCCACAAACTTTTTCCCTCTTCTTTCTCTTTATCTCTTCTTCTTCTTCATTCCTTCCGATCGCGTCCGTGTGGAACGGGAACTGTATAGACGGAGCGTGCTCACGTGCGTGCTTTTATGCGAGTGATTTACATGCGGTTGAGGGGGCGGGAGAGACGCCTTGCTCCGCAACTGGTGGGAAATGTTTGACGTCGTCTTTTATGATCGGGAGTGGGACTCTGAGAAGTTGTGTCCTTTCTCTTTCTCCCCCTCCCCTCCTCTTTAACGTTGCCATATTCCGCTTTTCTTCATCTACTTTCTCCCCCTTTTTTTTACGTCCGTTACGAAGTTCCAAACGGAAAAAATAAAATGCTTTTGGACCACTGTGTTTTTAACTGCCGCCCCGTGACGTGCGCCCCCCCTACGATCGTCAAACGTTTCGCGATTCACCGATACGCGCATTCTAAGGGGATGTTTTCGGTATAAAAGAGTTGCCATGCTGGGACGTGATTTTCTTTCGTTGCACGTTTTTATTTCCTTCTCTTGTAAAATCTCTTCAGAGGCTGTGTTTTTTTATAGCTGCAAAAAAAAGATATCTCGATGCATTTTGGTCGTAACACTAGGAGGAGGCTTGTACTATGAGAGTAGAATTCCTAAAATTTTTCCTAAATGGTTTTGTTACCATGGGTCATATCTATATTCTATGAAATATTTCCATTCAGAACTAGAATACTGAATATACATAAGATTTTATTGTAGGATGAGTAATGCTTCAACAAAAGGCCGAAAAAAGTAATAAGCTATTCAGTCTAGAATTCACTTTTTAAAATCTACCTCGGATTCTCTAGCTATCAATATCGGTGATGCACATTTGTACGTTAATCAATTAATTGGGTGGCAATTTACAAATCACATCACAGCCTCGCAAGTATGTAGTGAGGATATAATTTTCATCATTATTTTATTTACGTAATATGCATCTAATGCATTTACTAAGCTTCATGTACGCTTTTTAATTCATACCGAAGTCGCTGAAATGATAAACTAAATTTCTTGGCTTTAATTTACGTCAATTTTTAAAATTCTAAAATATTCATTAAAATCTCTTATTTCTTCATTATGCATGTATTGTTTTACATCAAAATCATCTAGTAAAATATTCTCTATGTAAATGTTTGTTCAAATAGGCTGTTATAACCTAGAAGAGGGTATGGGTGACAATCCCTCAGTTTATAATTCTACAGTTCATAATCCAGTTGGAAAATAAATTACCCTTTAATTTTATTGCGAAACAGTCTCAAGCAAGACACCTCCAACTCTCAATCTCAACAGATAAAAGAGGTCTCTTTTTACTCTCTCTCGGAGAATTCCTTGGCGACGTGAAAGTCCTAGAATCTTGCGGAGTCCGCGTCTCGGTGCTCTAGGATAGTTTCACTAGCGGCGAATGCCCGGACCAAGTCCACTCCGAGCGGTCAATATTTGTGTCGAGAGTAGGTTCGCTCTGCAGATTGCCGAGTGCAGTGCAATTGAGAGCTAAGCTCGGTAGACACGATGGAATTCATAACTCGCCCTTTTTTTGCAAACGATGCAGGAAATGTCCACTTACTCGAATTAAGCTGATTGGGTTTCGATATTGGAATTAGGTTTAAAGCAATTTACGTTCGGAATGGGTGTTTTTGTCCACTGTAAATTACCTGCCATCAAAAATATATATCTAGAAGGATTTCAGTTCATTAACGAGAGTGATGATTATAGTCCATTATTTGCTAATTAATTCTCTTTGACGCATTAGCTTTCCATATTTTTTTTAGACTCATTGCGTTATATTTTTATCGAAATAAATCAACCGTATAAAACCTGACGAGTGATCATATTACCATTTTCAAAAATAATAAAAAGTAACTCTTCCTTTGTCCTCTGAGAGGTTACAATTTCAGCTCCCGTGTAGGATAAAATGCGGATGGAAATAAGAAATAAAGTTATGTGAAAAAAGCGAAAATTTCCGCTCAGACTTTCCTGGAATTAGATATCATCGGCAACGGATGACAAAGGAAGTCTATGGGATAGATTTCATATATCCGCCGGTGGAAAACTTCTCGACACAAAAGGCTACCAGAGAGAGAGAAAGAGGAACCCATCCCACGAGTACCTCTCAAACGACGAAAAATCTCGGATTAATATTTCAAATTACGACCGACCTCCGAGAGATAATTAAGGCTGATAATCAAGGAGGCTGATGAAACAATTATCTATTAGATATTACTCGGGAGGAGCATTCCCAACGAAGGATACCGAAAATACCTGTTCTTTTTCATCCCGAGATATTTCACCGCCGGGAATAGGTTCTCATCGTTTTACACCTCTCCCCACTGTCTCCAGAGCCACCCACTCAACCCTTCGCCCGCCCTAACTCGATCATGCACCGACCCTTTCGCCCCCACACCACTATTATTACTCCCCCCTCCTCCGCGGCTAATAAACCGGAGATGTGGAGTGGGTTGGAGTAGGTATCGAGGGGGCGGGAAAATCTGGAGGGAGGTGGGGGTGTGGAAAGGGAGATCTGATAGAGGGGAGGATTGAGAGGGAGGGGGAGGGGTCGCGTTGATCTGCAAATCCCTCCCCCCGCATTCTTTTCATTGCTCCACCTTAACCCAACCTCTTTCTGTTCTCCCACAGACACTCTATCCCACTCTACACTATCAGAATCTTCTTTTCCCTTTTCATATGTCAGATTCCAACCGACGTTGCCCCGGTGATGATGCCAATCAGGCGATGCGTAACAAAAGGGTGTCGTGGAGAGAAGGAGCCCTAGGCGAGATGAAAAGGAGAGGCATTTTCCCGGATTATGAGGCTACGCTTGGTAGTTGGTTGTTTCAGGTTGGAGGGTGGTGATGGAAGAGTTTTAGCGGTCGATACTCGTTTCTGCTCCAAAATCGACGACGAAATCGGATTTCGGAGAAAAAAAAGGGAGAGTTTTTTTCTCTCTCTTTCTCTCGCTCCAGAAATAGGGAACTCGTAAAAATATACTGCGCGAAACGTTCCCGGATGGTCGTTATCCTTTTCGCTTGATCGCCTCCGCGATTCGTAGATAAGGAATCCGTCGCGATGCCTCTTCTTTCGATTCGCATTTTTTTATTTTCTCTCTTACGGAAAATGGCGGCTGATGACGGTCGGCGGATTAAGAAGAGACCGTTATACGATTTTAACGAGAGCGTTTGATGATATTCCGTAAATTTATTTAACCAATCCCCGTGGCAACCTAATAGAAAGTTAATTCCATCGTCGCCATGGAGACGACGGAGGCGATAGCGAATATCGGTGTAGAATTCAGCTCATAATTATGTTCGATAAAGAGCGAATCAGATTAAATCTATTCATTAAAACATTGACGTACGAATCAGCAAATTAATGAAGAATGGATCTGATGGAATTCTTTGTCGTCACACAATCTTCGACGGAATCTTCTCTTTACATATTTCGCTAGGAAAGTCTTCAAACGGTGCGCATTGCAGATGAAAGGCATTGCCGCAATGTTTTTGACGTTTGCACGTACTATCGCGAGTACTTAGCGTCGCGATCATCGCACAGAGGCCTTTTTTTCAAAAACTGAAACGGTTCGAACTTTAGCCTAATATTCACAACCCAATGCGACCGTTCCGCAGTTTCAAACGGAGAGAGACTCTAAAAAAAAGGAAGGAAGAAAAAAAAGGAACGTGCCAACTTTTTAATCGCAAATTCGCTGTCAAGCACATCATTCTTCAATATTTAGTTTCAAAATTTCCCGACTTTCAAAAACCTCTCTCTTCACAACCCATCCTTCATCTTCTCTCAAAACGCAATCCGTCCGGAACACGCCAACAAACTCAGCCGCAACTCCTCCGTTCCCTAATTTCTTTCTCTCGTCATTTTTGCCCATTTACATTTCTCCATCGCCTCCTTTTAGGCCAAAAATTAGAGAGAGAGGGAGTTTAGAAGACCTCCATAAGCCTCTTTTATATGTGTACAGTCTTCACTTGCACTCGGATTACGACGAGCATCGTTCGTTTGCCACTGCCACTGTACATTATTCAGACTCAAATCAAACCTTTTATCAATGACGTAACTGGAAATGTATAAGTACAACGTAAATGTACAGTATATCGGTAAGAGCTTACATTACGTGGATTCGATCTCAACTGAAGTAATCAAAAATATAAGATAGAAACGGTAGTAATTAAATCAGGTTGTGTTAATTGAAAGTACCCTTCAACGAGAATTTGATATTAAAGTTCGATCAATAATCAATCGATTGAGATATTCAAAAATTTGATGCAAGAAATTCGCGTAAGTTTTAAAGCTTTTATGTAAGGTAAAGGTAAGTCATAGTTTTCTTAATTGTACACTAATTTTAGTATAATTATTTACGAGTACACAACTATAAAATTAACTAAGACTCGAGATGTAATTATAACATGTTTAGCTGATAATATATGAATAAATTACTGCAGAATAGAAATATATCTTTCGCGATAATCAGTTAAGATAAGTTTATGATTATCATAGATGTTACTGAAGTTATTAAGGTTGGAAAATATCTGTCTCTTCACGATGAGAATAATGACTCAGAATGTCAGCAAGTAAATAAACACGAAGAGGAATTAATATCTCATTCTAACCCCGAATTCTGTGATTCCAACATTCCTCATTTCTGGGTCGAAAATTAAGGTTATATACACCGGTAAGAAGCACTTGTTAATTGAACGCAAGTCGGCATCGGTAGAAATCTCCGAAATTCGGGCGTAAAAATATATACATATATATGTGGGGAATGTCCCTTGATTTCTTGCCGGAAATGCCTATTCCCCATATATATAGCCCTTTTTCCTCTCATTTCTCTTTCCCTCTTCATCGAGTTCTCTCCATGGCAACTCTTCCCTTTTCATTTCCCCACCCACCCCCCTTTTCGCTTTCAAAAATCTCCCCCCCCCCTCCCCACACCGAAAGAGAGGAGAGGGGTGTCCCTTCGCTTTCATTTCGGAGCTCTCAAGCTCATTAAAATTTTCAAAATTTCCCGAATGAGAGTGACTGCGGCGGAGGGCGAAGTTGTGGTGATTGAAGGCAAAAGGGAAAAAATGATTGGAGAGAAAGAAACAGGAAGAAGAGAATTTTAGGAGGGTGAATCGATGGAGAAGTTTTTGGGCGTCGCAAACTTCCTTCCTCTCTCTCGTTTAGTTCCAATTCATATATTCGGTAGCATCTTCATTTGGAGTAAAAATAAAATAGAGGATGAAACTGGTTTCTTGTGCGGAAGAAATAAGAGGGTTTTTAAAAAATAAAAGAAAAAAAGGTTCCTTTAGAAGGTTCGAAGTGTGTGAAAGGTGGAATAGAAATGGGGAGTGATTTAGTGCGCCGTGTATAGGAAGAAAGTGGGTGGCGAAATTAGAAAGCTGCTCCGAAAGGGAAAAAAAGAAAGAAAGCGGCGTAACTGTTTAAGAAATCGAAAATGGGGAGGAAAATACAGCGAAGGTGTTTTTCGACCGGAGCTTTCGCCATAAAGAGAGATGTAAAATCTTTTAACAACGCATTGATTCGTTAAAGGATTGAAGCACAAACGAATGACAATGCAACGAAATTCACAATTAATGAGGGATTTTTTTGGATGTCGTTATAAAAGGGAAACATACTGAATTGATTGCTCATTTTTACGGTCAGAAACGGAAGAAATACGTATACATAAAACGTAAAATGGAAAATGAAACAAATGGATTGCGATTTGGATGGTGTTTGATTTAAATAGTCTTCTGTTTTATGAGACCTATCCCTGAAAGGTTTTAACGGAGTAAAGTATTCAGATAAGAGAAAAATTTCAAGCACCAAAGAATGTGATTGAAATATTAACAGTGAGTTTATTTATATTGCATTAGAAGTATCACTCCCTTCCAATATACTGTACACTACGAGTCATTATAATACTCGGTTTAGTGTTCGTTTAATAGTTAGTAGTTTCCAAAGTTAGCTAATTAATTTCGAAACTATTAATTTTAATTCAATTGATTTCAAAAGCATAGGAATACAGAGAAAGCAAACAATTTAAAATGTTTGTTTCTTTCAGGAGAGTCCAAGGACATATTTGTTTTCATATTTTTAATGAGCTATTCGAATATTAATTATTTGTATTGTTAAATAAAATATCCCTGTATTTTAGATATTTCAATGGACAACGCAAGTCAAAAACAGTAATTAGATTTGAAGTTAAGATTTGTTTTAAAATACTTGGTCCGTTAAATACTAAATTAAACGTAATGATTTAAATCCTAAGTTTGATTAAATTCTACCTAAAAATGCACCATAATTCTATTAACGAACTTCGAACATAAAAAAGGCACATATCCGAAGCATAATAAAGCACCCAATTCAGATGGATGGACTGAACACAAAGAAAATGGGAGGGGGAGAGTTAAAATTTGCGGTCTCATTGGTACGCAATTGCACCATTTGAAGAGGCATAAATTTGGACTTGAAGATAGCGACGTTAAGAGGGTGCGCTCGGCAAAGGACGCTTTGCCATATAATTCTCCACCAGATTCTCATTGCGAAACGTCGGCACTAACAAACAAATTTATCGCGCACTTGGGCATAATTGAGTTCAGTTATTCCATCCAAAGGAATCTTAGGGAGGAAATTTGCTGCTTCATAAGGCCTTTCTCCGCACATTTGTGGACTCATTATTTAAAGCAATCGGAAGAACCACTCGCCATTTTAACGATTCCCTTGGAAACCAAATAAACATTCAAATATTAGAATAATACAGGTGACGACTCGCTATTTAACGATTCCCTTAGAGACCAAATAAACATTCGAATATTAGAATAATACACGCGAAGTAATTCTCTCTATAAATACAGTTCGGGTGCATTCACACACAGTACTGTTCCATCGAGGACGATATTAAATCGAAGCACCGGTTTCGAAAAATGTGTGCTGCGGGAAAACAATATCCATGTGGTGGTGGTGCGTTATCCTCCGGAGACATCGAAAAAAATAAATGAAAATGATCACGAACGAATGAAAACTGGTTTCGATGCAAGAGCACAGACTCAGCATCAGAGTTCTAATTCATGCATTTGCATAGCATGTAGATTAATGGAATCTGCAGGAATATAGGGAGTCGTTTTATGCATGGCAAGGTATGATCCAACTAGATATCTGTAATCCGATCGGAATATTAATCATTCGTCCCGATAAAACTTTCATCGGATCGCTTAACAATATGCGTTCATGTTTAATCCAGTGAGGAAATGGTGCAGAATTGAGTTCAAAACATTCAACTTATTCATCTGCGGAAAATTGAGTGTGAACTACCGCGTGAATCTGACAGATCGTGTCTTACTTACTTTCTATGACACAGAATCGAAAATGCATTTATTAAGAGCTCCGTTACTCGATTGTTTTCTATCAATTCGATTGGTTCATTCGTTAAATCTCATTTTAGAGGCTAATCAAGAATAAAATATTCATCATGGTGCATGAAAAGTTATGTGGAAATAGACAATCTTCTAATGAATCTTAGATAGATTAGAGAATATATATCAAAAAGCATACGCGCTTCTTCAATAATCAAATTTGTAATAAGATTCTTTCCTATGTTATTTAGCATTAAAATCATAGCCTAAGTCAACAGGTACCCGTATAGTAATCATTAATGTTTAAACATGAAATACGGTATGAAATAGGAATATCTGAAATTCAAATCAGGAAAAATTACCATTCTATAAAGAGCTCTTTGCCCGATGTTTCTCATGGGTACGCTCTTTATTATGTTATTTTCCGCGAATAACAAACATATTGTATCCGCAGGTGTGCATTCGATTAGGATCTCTATTAGCACTTCGTATTGATGCGTGGCTATGGGAATGACTGTGAATAATAATAAAGTGCATTTGGTCCTTTTTTTAAATGGGCAATTCTAAAAATTCCAATTCTGTTTATTTTAAACAGTTAAAGAAAGAATATAAGTTAAAAATTATCATGAAACCAACATTAACAGAAAAAATGTAAGCAAACAAAAATTTAAAAATATGCTTTAAAATTGAGTCATAAAAAGCACCGAAATAAAAAAATTCTTCTGCAAACACCAAAAGAAATTTTTCGTATTTAAACAGATTGGACTGGATTAATTTATTAAAAAATAACTTAATAAAATGGATAGAATGACAAAAAACAACCGAAGGAATAAAAATTTAATAAATAAAAGTTCAAATATTAAATAAATTCTGAAAATTAAATCTTGTATGTATATTTATATACCTACTTAATCGTAAGCATTAATATAACTTATTTCTAAACAGTTTGTTTTAAACAATGTTAGATGTTTTTCTATTTGTGGATATGTTTTCTGATGAAACAGAATCGTATCTACAGTTCATGGACTCCATGGCCTGTTGAGGGTGAAACCATAGAGAGGCTTCGCTGGAAGGTCATCTGCGACTGGACCCACTCTCTCTCCTCTTTCACCAAAAAGTTCTCCATTAGGAACGGGACTCCATCTAATGTCATTTGCTGCACTTTTCTTTTACATCTTCCTCAATTTCTTCAATCTCACCCCAAAGCCGTTTTCGAGTGCGAAACCTCAACGGGTGTCCTGCATGAACCTATTAAATGAGCAGCCTAAAGAGAAATTTTCTGGGAAAACCTCGTTAAAAGTAACTCCATATCTGCGAAGGGCGTTTGTGAGCGCGACGAAGCCAATTCCCCGTTTAGACCCAGAATTGCTCCCACGGTTCAATTATTTTTGTGGAGCTCCGTTTAGGATAAAGAGAATACTCGATGCAGTTCCAAATAATATAATGCATGATAACTTCTGTAAATTAACCAATAGATGCCAAAAACGTTCTTTTGCTCCTCATTTTGCGATTAAATTGTAATAATCACAGTTTTAAATTCAAAATACGTTGAGCAAATGAGAGAATATACAAATATTATCTAATAATATTCAATCCGTCCTGTTACTTCTACAAAGGAACGTATTAGAGAATATTCTCTTAAATTGCAGATTGTAATCTTATATTGAATATGAGTACTCTAGACGACTTTTCACATTAATATAAGTATCTTGAAATACTCTCACATCACGAAAATAATCTTATATATGCTAAATCAGGGCCTAAGACGATCAAATAAAAGTATCTCAAAATTCCCAAAGCACGAAGAACATTCTCGTTTCTTTTAAATATTTATAAATAATACTGTATCTTCTCGTTTTAATATCAGAAAGATTCCTCAAAAATATTCTATCAATTCCTTCAGTACAGATAAACGTTTCCAGCTGAAGAAGCTTCTTAGCAGAGATCGTAAATCTGGACATGTAATGTAGTAATACGTTAATAGACTATACTCTTTGTGGAATAGATTGTTTTTGGAAATATGAATGTTGAAAACCGAGCATGACAAACATAGTTATAAGAATTAATATCGTTAGTATATTATCACATGAATAATTAAACAAACATTGCCACAAGAATGGTAATTTGTAGGGAACATACAACGTAAAATAATAAAAAGAGACAGTTGATAGGAATACTCAAGGCGAAACATAAGCAAACGTGAGTAAAAATATAATATCAATCATATTCAAAAAGAATTCGGACTTGAAATTTAAAAAAGTAATTTAAATGATATATCGTTTTATAGTAAATAATATACTATATGACACGACAAAAGACGGCTGGGTGTGTATACATGTAGATGTAACTGAATATAACTATGAATAAAAGAATATGATTTGTAAGTTTCCGGTATCTTCTATGTACGAAGAGTTTCGAGATGTTGAATAGGGATGATGGTATTTATATCTAGGTTGTGTTTACAACCTAGATATAAATACCATAGATAGTGTGTAGCAACTATCTTCGTTCTTGAAGTATAACATTAATCATCTTCATCTTAAACCAATTTCTTGGAGAATCTCAGCTCGTTTCCACAAAAAAGCAGAAACATATGGTAATTCACGTTCCATAGAAATAATTATATGGACCAATCTGGAAAGATAGAATTTTCGGGAATATTGCAAGGAAACTATCGGATTCCGTGACTCGAATATGATTTGAGGGAGTGGATTGTAAAGGGATTGTGGTGGAGGGTAGCGACGTGACAAATGTGTGGGAAAGTGTTTGGAAACTGATGGAAAGAATGAAAATAATGAAAGGGACATTTCAAAAGGGTTTGCGAGGGAAGAGGATTTATGGTGCCATCTATATTTCTCGGAGAAAGGGATCGAGAGTTTGAGAACCTTAAGCTATGCGGTGGGAGGTAGGAAATTTTAAAATTTCAATCTCTTGTCTTCTTAGTATTGCGTCAAGGAATATTTGGTCTCCACGGCAACCGTTCTAAGACTAAGTTTTCTTATGAATGATTTTCTTATTTCCTAAGATGAGCAATATGATAGTAGTTATGAACAATTATCTAAGTATCAGGATACTATATTTTTTGTAAGAAAAACATCACCTTTAAGAGCAGACAAAAGTAAACACTTATTTTGTTCAATTTACTGCAAACGGAAACATGGAAACCAAATCATGGAGACCAAACATTTCTATTCTCTATTCAAATGAAGGTAGAAACTGAATTATATCTCTCAAGTTCAACAAAAACTATGGATAAATGCTATATATGCTAAATGCTCTTTACTATTCTATAGGTGTAGTAAGTACTTTTCACGATAAAAATATTAAATATATCACAATAAATTTATAAATTATAAACGTTTATAAACAACATACAACTAAACCCCTTTCTTCTAAAATGTTTCCAGACAAACAACTGCAAAATGAGTCAAAAGAAAGATTGGCTGCATGAAACGCTGCATTGATGTGTAGAAGACGGAAATTCCATCGCATGCACCGCTTCGCTGAATATGGATGGCACCCATTGGTACCCATTCACATCACAAAGAAGAATCTGGGTGAGAGTGCGTGCTTACTCGTAAGCGCCCAATTTCTCTCTTGTGCACGCTCCGTGCACCTGTAGAATGGCACGTCGATTCCCTTCGCATTCTTATGCCCTTGTTCTTCTCCTCCGACAATTCGTCATATAAAAAGCGGAACGGCAGAAATGCACGACTTCTCGTAATTAATCCGAACTGCGATAAGCAATTTTGGAAGGAAGCACTTCTGTGATTTCACTCGTTCTTGAGTCGTCTATTTTGGTCGCATGAATCAGCGATACCGAGATTTGGGTCAGGAAATGGAGAATCATGAATGGGAATATTCTGTATGGGGGAGACGGTTACGCTTTCTGCCTTCAATTAGTAAAAGATTCATTCATTTCAAAATTGCTCTAACCTTGTTCCTCAAATAAATTAAAGTATTTGAGACAGTTCTTTTACTCGAAATAATGCATTCATCATAAGTTTCTGGATCCGTCCTAAAGTCATTTTATCAGAAAATGATATATAGCTATTTTACATATTTATAAAATGTATTGTACTAAGATTTTATTAATAAAGGATTTGATTTTGTGATAGTTGTCATTAAGTACATACATAATTACAGTATCACATATTACTTCTTGCAACAATATTTAAAGTGTATTCATACCGAAATTTAAGTCAAGGATAATCTTCTAATCTTTGCTATCTTCCCATTTAAATGTGTTGAAGAATGTATATGCTCAAGTCTTTGATATTGTGCAACTCAAGTTTTAGTTTCGGTGCCTAAATCTTATACACTTTTGCCGTACGCACAAGCATTGCAATCTGCATAACTCCAAGGAGCTAAACTCTTGAGGAGCGAAGCATGGAGATCTTTTCAGGGAAGATTTATGACATTGGCTTACTACCATTGTTGAAAATGAAAAGTTATGGTTCTATAATAATGGTTCTATAATAAATTCTAATTCTTCTATTAAAATATTCTAAAATCCTAATAATAGATGATGTTTCCGAACGTAGTATTCAACGACAAAGTCGAAATATGAATTTAGTCAAAATTTAAGGCCCGTTGTTAAAGCTTAGTTCTGATAATAAATACGCAGATTAGACTGCTATCCTAAAACTTATAACCCTCCCGATTATAAATCACCCTTGCCTGTATGATAAGCGTTTATATAAATACATATTTCGAAAATTTTTACATAAAGTCCTAACTCATACCGATTTATGACATACATTCCAAATCTTTTATTGAGGAAACAAATAATACTCTATGAACTTAAACATGGGAATTCCCTCTGAATAATGCACCATTTGTCTCACATACACAGCATATCAGCAGACAATCATTCTAACTTTAAATGGCTACAAGCATACGGAATCCGTTGCCAAACATCCCCACATATAGATTTCCAGAACTCCTTTCGGTGGAATAATTTCCTAATATGATTATAGGGACAATGATAGCGTGTGACAAATCCCTTAACGCCGGAATCTTTCTTATAAATCACTTCTCGAAATCGGCTTCTTGGTGCAGCCCCTCAGGGCAAGGCGCCAGCAACATCCTCCTAAGAGAGGGATCTCTTTGGACCAATGCCAGCCTCATGACGCAACAAGAGTTGTCTTTGGAAGATGTTGTAGCGTGAGAAAGGAATGCGTAAGTAGGGGCGACGCACTCGGAAGCAACAGGGAATGAGCTGTTGCTCGGATCGTTGCTACGTAACGTCTGAGAGGGAAAGAGTGGCCCCTCTTTTTTTTTAACCCCTTGCCGCCTCTTGGCACTGGCGCCAAAATTCAGTCTGTATCGGTATGGAAACGGGTACCCAAAAAGAAAGATAGCGGTGGTTTGGAGAGAGAGAGGGAAAAAGATTTTTCCGGAAAATATTACATAAATCCGGCTTGAGGAAGGCATTAAGTAGCTAGGAAAACGGCCCTCGTTCCGAAATCTACATTTTCTCTCTGACAGAGGGTTCTCTCCATTTGGAGTAATGAGGAATGGGAGTATACTTGGGTATCGGTTGGGAATTGTAATGCGTTAACGAACGAGCGACGAAGCATATACATGAATGAGAATAAATGAAGGCAATTTCCTTTTTTGTTAACCTAATAATATAGTTGACAACCAGTTAGATACAAAATTATGATAAATGAATTAATCATCAACCCAAACAAAGAGCATAATTAAAGTGATAAAGTATTTCGTTTCACTTAACACGTAACCCTAAAATTTAAAACTGTTTGATTTCATACAATTCGTCCGCTAAAGAGCAAATAAAAAAATAATGACGAATTCACAAATATGCTCGAATAAGTTTATTTGATTACTTTCATACGAATGAATACGGTTGAATCCCTTGGAGATACCAAAACTAATCTTCTCCCGCAAACAAATTTTAATTGGCTAAAAAGTCGAAATCGGCACATATTAGCTATTCAGTTTATAAATATCTAAAATTTCACCCTGAAAGATAAATAAAACTTCATTTTCACAATATATTCTCCCGAGATACACTTAAATAAATATTATAAAGTATTTCTAAACTGTTTTATTAGTATGACCAAAATCGTATTTTACATTGTTATTTGTTGAAGACCTAACACATCAACTCTCATTGGATTTTTTGACATTAAATTTAACTCAATGTTAACCAATTTATTAGAAGTATATTTATCACGAGGTTAACCAACGAGATTAACAAGTCATAATAAATATTTCAAAAGATCTCTTTACAGTTGTTATATCCTTTTCATGAAAGTATCTTCCCTTTAAATTGAAACTTTTGATGAATGTACTTGGCTTAAAAATACAATGATCCTATAAATTAACAGCAATGATTAGAAGCAAGATTTTAATGATAAGATATTTACCTATGAATTATGATATTAACACATCCTCAGTATTCAGAGAACACGCTTCAAATAATAATCTCCTTCAGTAATTGAGCTATATAAAAATTATGGAGCAGGAGAAACGACATTTAAAATTCCAAGAATATTGAGAAAAGGGTTAAATTTGAAATCATATTTTTAAGACGTTGAATAAACTTAGAAACAATAGTCAACTTTACTTTTAAGCAATTTGGAACTATCCTCCTATATGGAATGAATAACTATTTTTATTTCATTGTCTGGGATACAAAACACGTAAATTACACTGTTTTACCCTTCCAATAATAAATCCTCAACTTTTACAAGATTCGAGTGATATTTATATAAAAGAAAACCTTAAAATACTTTCCATGTGACAAGAGTTGAATATTCTCCTCAACCAGTCATCCCTCTCTGAACCGTAACATTTCGAACAGCCGACCCAACACAACCTCTGCAAAGGATACTTCTCACTGAAATCGTAAACTATAAATCGTGGCAAGAGTCGTTTTTACCGCTGCCGAGATGAGTAAAGTGCCGACGTCAGCTGTGAGGTCCATTGCGAGTGCCGATGGTGATCCTGGGGGAAATCAGGGAAGGGTCGTCGTGGTGCTACCTTAAAAACCGTCACCTCTTATCGAGGACCTTCCCTTTCCTCCGACGGCGCCTAACAGTCTGCAGCGTGAATCATGGCGATCGCACTGATGGAAACATTTGTTCGCTAAGGACGAGAATGGCGGAGGGAGTAAAAGTTTTCGGAGATGGAGTTAAGGTGCGCGTAATGCATCGTCCCCCCCTGAACTGGATATGGTAATTCTGGAAGGGATGTTACCCTCCTCTACTGCTGCAGATATGCTGAATGTGACCCCCCACGTGGTATGCGACGACCCGCGTATGCATAAAAATACAGTTGCTTTGAATTGCCGGTATTTTTGGAGGGAAACGTGCGCATATCTTGGTGGCGGTTGTAAAAATCACGGGATGGTTTGGCGTCATGATTATCGGGCTGATTTATTGGTGTAGGAGGAATAAAGTTTAAGAGATTCGTTAAATGTTCTCCTATACGGCAGGTGGTCCAAAAATATCATTGCGCTGAAGATAAACCCTTATCTAACTCTTAAAATTTGACTTGAAATTGATATTAATATTATATTTCACCCAAATTATCAACGAAATTTAAGCTTGAAGCATGGGTTACTCTGTAGTTTAAGTTAGTAACCTTTATTCAAGTGTTTTAACATACATTATATTTCACCTAATATTTTTAAACCGATTTATTTGTATAATAAACTCAAAATAATCATTAAAACGGGTTGTATTTGTTTCAAAATTTGAATAGACTTAATCATATTTCTAAATATTCACAATATAATAAATAAATACAGTGAAAATGGATGTTAATGTAATTTCAAAACATGTAACCCATCGAAATAAAATCATTATATTTTCAAAATTAAGTATTACTTACTGAGAATGTCAAATTATATGTTTATAACGTTCTCGGAAAACAATCGTAGGTGAAAAAATTATTTTATCTTATATTTATACAATCGAGTACTCTATTCACATCTTGCGTCTTACAATGAACCATATGTTGATTCCGGAATTAAAAAATGATTTAAATTATTTGGGCAAAACGAAACTGATGACTACCTCATGGTGCTTTTTTTCTAGTAAATTATACTCTGGATGTAATGAGACTACAATTGATTGTTGAAAATGACAGTAAAATTGACAACCTGTTCATGCAAATCGAAAACCTATAAAAACCTTTCGAAATATTACGACATTATTCCATTACTTGTCGAATTATTTAGAACTTAACTGAAGACAAATTCTAAAAAAACGAATGCTATTAAAATTCCAATTGGAAACCTCGCAACGAACACACACGCAGCCCTTTTGGAAGCAGACGCCTCTTAAAGTAGCATTCATTCTCTATCGACCCACCATGGAATCCGAACTTTAAATCAGCGTTGAAATAGCCGGAAAAGGACCTTATCGATCACAATTTCCGCTCCCAAATGACATCCGAGAATCTCAATCACGAATCGCATTCCTCCCAAATTATGTCAGTTTCTTCTCCGTTCAATAACTCCACTGTATTCCGTTTGGACATACCGCCTCCTATTGCTCACCGTCTACTTTACCTTAAGTAAGGCAAATTCTGCCGCAAAAGCTTTCCCATTACTTCCCTCTACCCGTTCCATTTCTTGTTCACTCCGACAGCCATACTTCCAGAGCGCATTTTTCACCCAACTTTGTCCGCTCTTTGCAATTGCGCTCTGTTTTCCTCGTTCGCAGCTGACGGAGAGTTATTGGGAACATTACCGCCCTCCCCTCTCCATTCCACACACTGCACTGAATTAATATTCCCCACGGATCTTTGTCCGATCGACTCCATTACCGATAAAATTACTGTTTCTACTTGCCGAAATAAAGCCGGGAGAAAATATACCAGATGCTTGCATAAAACACACTGTCACGGAATATATTCTTTATGCTTTTTATAAGGTGAATGATCGTCGTCTTGCTAAACTAAGTTCAATTTATAATATCCTGCCTAAAATTTCGAGTTCGAAGGTACTAAAACTATATCAGCCATCACAAGAATTATTTTAATAATTAATATTTACAGTTATCAGGATATTGATTTTAACATAATATAGAGATAATTATTTCTAAATATTAAGGATAGGTAAAATACATTGAGACTATTTAAATGCTTGTAGAATATCAATCTCTCCAACAATAGAAAATAATTCGCGGAATAAAAAACACTTAGGTATAACTTATCTTCTACTTTACTTTATATTTAATATAAACCTTATTCAAAAACTACGTCCAATTTTTATAATATAAAGCTACACATGATCTGATGACGATAACGAGGATTGAAAACATAAAATTAGGCACGAAAATCCCCTCGACGAGCAAACGAGTTTCTTAACATAATTAGCGCAATAATGTCTCCTGCATTTAGCCTATGTCGTCCGAGAAAAGACTGATTACTCATTAGGCAGAAATCCTTTTAACGACTTTCAGGTTAATTGCGAAGCGCTGTGATACAGAGAGAAGAAAACATCATTAGACCAATATTTCTAAATGAACTAACGGAAGCCCACGGCCCCTTAATGCACCTTCAGGAAAGATTAAGCATCTCGTCAACATTTTCCGCACCGTAAAGTATAAGCGGCGAATATGTAAAAAAAAAAGAAAAAAAAATTCGCAGATTCCTCCGCGCTCTGCGTACATTTTTTTTTCGCGAATGAGCGAGCGTTTTTGCGAAAGACCTCCATTGCATAAAGAAGCGCGACACTTGCGGTCTCTTCCTCCGCGAGAGTGCACCAAAGTCGCGCAATTAAAAAAGAAAAGAAAAAGCTTCAAGACGAGAGGAAAAAATGACGAGAGCATTCATAATTTTTTTTTTAATGCCGCGAAAAAAAAAAGAAACGTGGGCTTTTGTCCTTTGATCGCGCCCTCCGAGTCCACCTGTTAACGGAAGCTGGAACTACTACGCCATTAACGGAGAGGAAAGCGACCGTGTTTTTTTTATTCGCAAGAGTATTACGGGGCAACGAAGTCGAAAAGAAAGGAGGGGTCCAGGGGGGGGGGGGGGGGGGTGGAATTAAGAGAGAGGAAGGGACTACACACACACCCTCTAATTGGCGAACTCGGAATATCAATAGAGAGAGCTAAGGCGGACCATCAGTCAGAGAGAGGTGTGTGCGTGGGGAGGAGTGGAGACACATGGTAGACGAGCTTCTTCCACCACCTCTCTTCAATTGATTCCCAGATTCGTTTTCCGAAGCAATTTCGCCCTTCGCATTACGCTAATTGCTCCCTTAATCTCGCGCCTAAGTTGGATGTCTCTCTCTAGGAGAAGGATGGGAAAATTGGGGGGTTTCATTCATCATTTAAATTAACTCGACTCCTTCGAAAAAATTGCTTGACCGCGAAAACTACACCGTGAGGAAAAGAAAGAAACGAATGGGGTCGAAAACAATCGGAGGATAAAAATTTCATTAGCGAGAATTGTGGATGCGGTCGAAGGGAACGGCTGAGGAATATCTATGTCTTAGGGATTCAACCCTTTTCCGAGAAATAGAACTAATTAACTGATGTACCATCGCTCATGAGCAATTATAAGAGAGCTTAGGGAGCTGATATAAATCTATGATATTGATGAAAATCATGGAATATCCTTTGAAAGAATGCTGTGAACGTTCAAACTATCTTCACAATAGTTCACATAAGGAACATAAGGAAAATAACACAATTCACAATAGTTAGTTTCGATGATAATGTACTCTAAAGAAGGGTTTGAGAATTCTTAAAAATTTGTGTAAAATTTACTTTAAGCAGATGTATTACGTTTTACAAAATATTAAGCAGATTTAAATGTATATTTTACTTTCCCATAGAAAGTCAATTCTGATCAACGTACAATTTATTATGAGTGGACATATCATATGTAACGTAATTTAATAATATTCCTTAGATTTTTGATTTTATTACGAAGGAGAGATCTATGAAAGATTTAATTTCTTACCGTAATTTTCCAAAAGCGAAGAATAGTGTTTTTAGAAATTCTCATGAAAATAATATTATATCAAAAGACGATCAAAAGTACTGGATCACTCCAATCACTTTTGGACTGAAAGAATGATGCTAATGTAATGCTATAAAACTGAAAGTGACCAACGAAAGACATTTTAAGGAGGGAGAGATTAAGGAGCAATCAAAGAGCTGCATTTCAGTAAATCAAAGAAGCGGTAAGGAAAAAGCAATGGACTCTGGAAAAACTTGATGGAGAGAATCAAGTATCAAAAGAAAGGGCTAGGGAAGGTCATAAATCGAATGGCGAAGGAGGGGATGTGATGCAAATGAAGAGGCGATGGAGTGATGAGGGGGAGCCTCTGAAAGTAGGGAGACAGGATATGACGAGGTTGCCACCGCTCGCGAAATGCAATTAGGCCGTCCACTCCGCTCATACCTCATCACTCTCCCCCTTTTCTGCACCCCGTTCACTCTTACCTTCAGTGACACCATCCATCTGCGCCCTTCTTTCTACGCCAACGCAAAATAAAACTCCGAACGAGAAATATTAACTAAATACATCTTTGTGAATTGTTTATCTCTTTAATGCGCCAAATCCCCGAAGTGGTTCGGAACGAGAGAAAGAGCCTCCTCTTTTTTTTAATCACCCAAAAAAAAACGACGAAAAACGAATAAAAACGAGTGAATGACGCGCTCAGCCGACCGTCGATCGATAAATCGTAGCGAAAATCGATTTGTAATGCGATGCATGGACGCGTAATTTCTTTTAAATCGACACTCGATTGTTTTTCCGCGCTTTCGCCCCGTTTTCCGATGCATCAAACCGTCTGAGGGCTCATCAATTTTGCTAATTACATTTCGTTTGGAACATTTCATTTGCCGATACGTTTCCGGATCACGGGTCGGGGCTTTTTGTCCACCCCCTGAAAAATCGCGCACCTATCGTAACTAACTTTCTCTTGGTGACCGTTATAAAACGTATATATATTCTCTCTTACCTCATTTTAGTTTAATGCTACGTCAAATGGTCATATATATAATATATTATAAGGGTGAGGATTGATTTATGTTGGTTAAGTTTACCACGACCTCTCCACACATCCTATTTCTACATTTTAGCACTTTGGCAAACTTTTGGATAACAATCTTCGAGGAGAATGACAAACGGTTATTTTTACGCCGATAAACAAACGAAGGTGTCCAATCCGCATTTAACCCGATAGAGCTTTCTCCAAGCAATTATGAAGGAAGTTGCTAATGCGTGCGGTGCCAACAGTCTGCCTACCTTCGCTATATGGTGGACAATCCCATTAACGGCACAGGATTTAGTTTGCTATTTTTCACCCTTAGGAGGAAAAGAAACTTACTTCTCTCGATTGAAAATAATATCAGGTTTAAAAAGACATCAGTCACTAAAGGGTTTAATGAAAATGCTAACATAGTATTTAGAAAAACATACAACGTTTCAATCTAAAATAGAAATTAACATATGCCCAAGAAATGTTGATTGAAAGTGGGCCAATCTTTAATAATAACATACATGTTGGTTTTCTAGGTATAAAATACTATAGTATAGTATTGACTAGATTAGAAGTACCATTCTCTGTACTTCTTACACCTTTTTAAACTTAAGTTTGGTTTAAACAATGAATTTAAAAGGAATTGAAAATGTCATGAAGCATATTGGTACTAAAACACTGGAAATAACGTTAAAATAATAAATAAAACGTTATTATATATATATAATTCTGGTACAACTGATTACCAAATATTGTTATCCGTATTATATTCATATTATTTGCCGGCTTCAGTGGCCGAGTACGTAGTGCTCAAAGTCTCGAGGTCTCAGGTTGGAGTCTTGGGTCCTGGTCGAGATCCGAATCCGATTTGGGATTATTATTATTATATATTCGAGAAAACCGTTTGGCAAAGCATATGTCAATATTAATAAAGGTATGATATAAATTGCACTCAGGAGCATACATATACTAAACGATATCATAAAATCTTTCGTATATCGGGTAACAACAATACCCTCCTTAACGGACAGTACTCACACAAACAACGCGAATATATTTTCCGCATGTTTTGGCACACAACTCTTCTCTCTCCGAACCAAAAAGCAATGGATACATCTCCTACCGAAAGAAGAATGTGTGTCCCTTTATCCATTTTGTTTTCTCCGGAGCCATTAGCTCATCTCCTTTTCATAATAAAATTCATTCCCTTTCTCTTCTCGTATTACCCATTATTTCCTCTCTCTTTTTCTCTAATTCCACCTTTCTCTTCGGCATTCCTTTCGTCTCCTCTTCCATCCAAGTGCTTCCTCGAAAAGTGAGGCTCCGCGTAATGGACGCGCGTAACCACATTAAGCCCGGTTCCACGCCTGGAAATCACGTTGCTCGGATTTCCCCCCTCCCACTTTTCCATCTCTATACAATTTGCATTCCTTGATGCCTCCGCAAGAGTGTACGTCTCACGCTTCAATACATTTACCGGATAAAGAGGAGGAGGAGACTTGGAGATTATGTGTCCACGGTAAACTTTTTTAAGGGGTTTTTTTCTTAAAAAATTTTCGATATTTTCCATATCGCGGTAGTTTGCGATTCTGCGACTTTTTTCGATTTCAATTTTTGGTTCTTTCGATTTAATCTACCGTTCGGACAGTTAAGGGTGATGAATTGGAAGGTGGGTGCAAAAGGAATTTATTTCGTGGTTTAGTGATTTTTGATGCCTTATCAATGATCTGCATGTTAACCATCCGAATATTTAAAAATATTAATATTGATTTCTAAGGTTTATAAACTTAAGAATCTGAGTTGAATGAAATTCATTACAAAGACTTTAAGGAATCTGTCTTCTTCTAACATTATGCACTGTCTTCTTATAATTCTTTATGATAAATTATGAAGTTTTAAATCGTTCTCCTCATACTTTTATCTAAATACAACTTTAATTGCTAGGATAACAGTTGTCGGACAAACTTATACGTACTCAATGTGCATTTCAAATATCCCTGCAAAATTATTGAAAGGGCCACAATTTAATCTTTATACTCTAATTAACTGATGAAATTACATTGTAAATGAACGATAAATAACTTACGTTCTAAACAGATGTATTCATACTGTTAAGATTGAACATTGCATTCTAGCTTACGATGATGAAATATCTCCGTTTCCCTCTATTTATTTTAATAGATGAAATTGCTTTCAAAATTTTCGAACCTAATTTGCCTTAAATTTTCACAGTAGAAAAGTTGATAATTCTAAACTCATTATTGGTCAATTATTAATTTCATAATATTATACTACTTGATAAATCATTCCTTAGCAAATACTTTCGACAATTATTCCATAATATTCCACTAGATATAAGGGTTGCTAGTTTGAGCGTTTTATATTTCCGAAAAATCAGATCTCTGAACTAAAGTCTTAAATTTAAACTTTAAAGATTCACTTTCCCTTTCCTCGTCTTTCACACACTTTAATCCAAAAAGCATATTCCCAAGCGATAGCGCGAAAAATAAGCTTCGCCATAAAAAAAGGCCATTTTATTTCCATTAGTTTCCTGCAAAATTTCTCCCTAATCTGCAACAAAATCCTCAATTTTCGCGGTTCAATCGCTCTTCGACGCTTGCAGAAAAATGTGTAGGGAGAAAGCGCACAGAATTTCACGTGTGGAGCCGATAAGGACCAAGTTGATCGCAGCAAGTAATCTCTGTGAAGAAGTGCGGAGGAGTGGCAAGCATGCGTCAGAGGAGGGAGAGCGCATACCTTGACGTCATTCCTTGCGGGATAAAAGCACTCCTCCTCCTCCTCCTCCTCCTTCCATCCCAAAAACGAACTGACAATTGGATTTTAGATTAACTTCATTATTCTTCTCGTGATTACTTAGAAAGGCGCCATGCATTTAAAGGGTTAATTATGCCAGAGTTGCGCGATGCATTTTCGTTACGAAGTAAGCCACGTTTTCAACCAAAGCCTCGAAAAAAAATATGGAGACAATTGAGTTTAATCCTCAAACTCATCGTTGATAATTTTGCAGCCGTGAAGAAGCTGAAAGCCGTATAGAGTAATTAATCATGAAGGACTTGCTATCTCTATGAAGATCCAAAAGTTGATGATGAGTAGTTATCTGAATTTTAAAATCATCAGTATACGGATTTGATGGACAAGATTTCCTCATGTTTTTACTAACATTAAATGCGCGTTGAAGATGAATAATTGTGTTTTATGAACAAGAATGCACAAAAAGCAAGAAGTATCTCGTGATATGGCTTCGTAGAGAGAAAATGCACATTCCTAATTATACTTTTGCTTCTAATTGGGCCTATCATTTCATTTTAATTATTTGTTTAAATTCAGCTTAGAAAATAAAATTATCGACTCTCAAACGATCTTTAACTGCAATACTTCTATGAGCGCATTTCAAAAAATCATGCACATTGATATAATGAATAGATAAAAATTTGTATGAAATGAAATGTATCACATTCCTAAAATACAGTAATACATACTCGTAGATTCATAATATAAAAGGGTTCATATCCACGACTCTTTAACTGATATCAGATCACTAAAAACAAGCTAACAATTTAGAACAATTTGCTGGTGGAGCTTTTAATATTTGATACGTTCGAATTTGTAATACAATGTCACAGCAAAACACTCTAATTTAGCCGCGATTTATTCGATATACTACCTCTCCTTTGATCAGCCCCTGATGGAGGCATCCTTTTCGCAGAAACATTCCCTCCGCGAATTTATCTCCTATTAGTTTTCAATTAAGTGAACGACGTGCAAACAGCCGAGTGGGAAGCGACCGGTCGTTTCGAAAAACACCCCATAGATAGCGGTGCAACAGCTCAAAGAGGAATTCGGGGTGAGTGCCGAATGCAGGAGCCGCATCACGAGTGGATGATCCGGTGAAGGATGCGTTCGGAAAAACTCTTCCCCCGATGTTCGCTCCTTAATTAAAGCGAAGCCGTTCCGAAAGATAACAGCCATCGTATTGTTGACAGGGGAAAAGGAAAATATCGGCTCTGTTACGAGGGGCGGTCATCTACCCGCGGGCGAGTCCATTTTTTCCCTCATCGAACTCCTCCTCCACCTGCGGGCGAACCAAAACAGCGAACCCTAATTGCCTAATTGACGTACTCACGTTTCCGCGACACCGGTCAAGTAGACGTAAAAGGGCGACCCCGTGGTACTCACCTGGAAAGAAAAAGAAACATAAACATGAGTTTTCCGGGATAATTGAAACCTCCTAAAATAGTGGACTACGGGAAAAAGTCCCGCGGCGTCCAAGAGGGTCCATAAAAATAGACACGGGAGAGAGAGTAAGTAATGGGAGCAAGTCTAGCAGGGCTGTTTATTCAGCTGCCGTATGCATTTTCGTCCCCATGGCAACCGGAGGGTGGGTCGTCGCTAACGGGGATTCGATTACAATTAATTAATCGAAGCATAGAGTCGGATCGGCGATAGGAAGGGCATTAAACGGAGGGGATCATTCGCTTGCGGCGGATGACCTAGGTTCCCGGGGGCGGAATGTCGCGGAGGGTGGCGAAGGAGGCTCGCGATTGGCGGATGGCGCCATCTATCTTTTCCCCTTTGGACACGTGTTGGGCTCCAAACATTGAGAGGATTCCTAATATGCGTGGCTGTGTAATAGTGCTGCTCGTTCGCCATGGAAACTAACTAATGGACGGACAGATGGACAAATGATTTTGATTCCGAGGACAAAAACGCCGCGACTGCGGACGCTCGGATAGGTGAAAATAAAGGAGGACGTTTGGAAAGATTGATAGGAACAAAAAACGACGGTCCGGCGTGACGTTCTCTAAGGAAAAAGGACTCGTGAACGATTTTTTTACACACATCCGGCAAAAAAAACATCCGTGAACCAAAAATCCGCAGTCCTATCCGTTCGTATTCGCTTTTGGGAGGGAGATGGAATGTCCGTAGGAATCTATCATTCATCATCTATGACAGATTATTTGATACTCACGCTGCGAGAGACATTTCCATTCAATATTAAAAGAGAAAATGAATGAAAAATGAAAATGAAATGTTTAATAATACCTTTTTTACGTAATGTTTATTTTAGAATGAAATAGGCTGACGAAAATATTCACAGACAAAATGTATCGGTATATAATATCACTCGTAACATTTGGATTAAGCTAAAAGGTATTTTGAACATTAATTTCTGGGATAGTAAAATATGGTTTCTTACGTTATTTTATGATATCAGTATCAGATGATATCAGATGATGATAATGCAGAACTATTCCAAAAACATTTCTCTCTAGAATAATTAAATTAAACTTAAAACTATATTTCATTATAAATACCTATACATTGGAGCTGGAACGTCATTCTTACCACGCAAATTATTATCCTTCAATTTTTTTTAAAACCTAAACGAACGAAAAGGTTGAGACGTACGTAGAGGATCTAATCGTGCGCTAAATTAGAGATTTGGCCCGAGTTCAATTCTGCTGCGAGTAATTCGATCCGCGCAAAAAGTGGACAGATATAAGATGGATGTAAACGTGTAAAGCCGGGGTTTTCGGAGGAAAAACTCAATTCGACGAAATTGGTGACATATACTGCAAACATCGAGGAAACTTGATTATTGGGGCAAGGACTAGACCGAATGGAGGAATCTAGGTCGTTGTCTATAAGTGCGGCACAGCTGAATAAACAGAGACGTAGTGGTTTTACGTGAGATATGGGAGGACCAAGTTGGCCGAGAGTACATCTGCAGGGAGAGTGGTCCACGGAGAGTGAATTGGGGTGGGCATACGAGAGAATTTGATTGATGGCAGCAGGACGTGCTGATCACTGCATCGAGGACTCTGGTGGTGACGACAGTAGCAGTCTCAGCGGTGGAGTATGAAATCAGCAGTATGATGTGAGTGAGGATGGTTGACTGGGAAACGGGGATGAATGATGGTAACGAGATTGCCATGGCGACGTGGATGCGGATGCATTAGAGAATGAAAGAAATGCGGGATGTAAGATCTCGTTTTAAGATAGACAAATGACAGTTTGTTTGTCTGATGTGTACATGAAAAATCGGAATGTTTTTTTAAATAAACCAATACTAAGATACTAATCAAAACAAAGATAAGATTTTCAAACTCACGTGGGTAAAATAAATCTATAAAATATACTGAATGACAGAGAGATACAACAATTATACAGTAATTATAAGTAACCTTGATGTTTTACCATAGTTTATGGTAGCAACTGTAAGATAATTAACATTTATTGATCCTGTAACACAAAAGAAATAACAATACAGAGTAATAATCTTTTAAAGATCTATTATTAAAGTACAAATACACCGTACGTAGAGTTGGTATATAATTTATAGATCACAAAAGTAAATTTTACTGATATATATATATATGTATTTATGGACGAAAAAAGTATGAAAAATCACCGCCAGCAAGTAAAAGCTAAAATACGATGTACCAGTGTGGAAAAAAATGGCATGAATCTCATTTAACCGTTGTAACCATGCACGAAAAGTTCGATAGCTGTATGACAGAATTATTCTGTACCTCTGATGAACCATTTGTTTAAATTTCCAAGAACCGGAATGCAGAGATATTGTGATCCGAATTCGATGTTAATTAATTTGACGTTTTGTGCGTTTATTATCGGAAAATGCACTTCTCATTATGATGAACGCAGCGAGAGTTTTCCACTGAGATGATCTAATGGGGGAAATATTCCGTGCCGATTGCAAAATGTGGCCATTGTATCTGGTGCTTCAATTTTTGATTCATCCAAGCGCAGCTGTCGTTCGGTCAGCATTCCAAACAGATCTGTTTACCCCATGGTGAGTTATAAATCGTGATGGAGTGGCCACTCAGTCACGAACGAATTCATCTGATAAATTAGGAAAGGGCAATTACGGGGTAATCAGTAATGAAGTTTTATAAAAATAATAATGAGCATAGATTAGCAATATTCGGATTCACGTTTTCGAATGACCCCCGTAACATATTGGGATATTTGAACCATCAGTTTTATAATATCCACATACATCAATGCAACTCTTAAATCCTTCTAAAACATTTTTCTCATTTTTCGCTTAGTATTTTATCAAGCATCAGTTTTCCATTCACCTTTCATTTTAGCTAAGTAACTAAATGAAATATAACTTTTGTAGAAAGTCTAGAAATCAATGTAATATTCGCGAATACGCCAACTTACGATGGAGTAGTAGTGTAAAAATATTAAAATAAATGAAAATGAAACGCAAATGAAGAAATGAAGCAAAATTTTAGGAAAGGAAGGAATTTAAGAGCAGAATAACATAGTACTACCTAGTACATACATTACATTACCTAGTTTTTTCTCTTCATTTGAAATGATAAATCAGAATAAGCCCAAAAAAAATGTCTTTGTACAAAGAGCGATACTTTTTGAGAACATAATCAAAGCAGACATATTTTTTAAGTATAAAAAAGAACAAATATGACTCCCAAATACTTTACTGATAAAGGAACGGTAATACATCCATGGAGAGAAATAAACGCGATTTCCCATGAAAAATCTCGAGTATTCTTTGGGAGAAAAATTCGCAATGTAATTGAGAGGATGAAAAGGGGGTGTGCCCAACTGTAGTGAACTCATTAGCACTTGGAAAAGTCGATCAGAGGGAGCGTCTCGAGGTATCATTTCATCGGCGTAAGGCCTAATTTTCCACAAATGGGATCAGCGTTCCGATTGGCCGCGAAGTCAGTGGAATGAAGTGCTGAGGAAAGGGAATTGGTCGGTCTGCAAAGGGACCACATCCCCTCAGCGATATCACACAGAGCTCATCTAACCATAGGATGAATTCCACCTTTGCCAAAGAGATCCGTACCTGTGCCACTTAGATCATTTTCCCAACTTTCTAATCCCCAGCCGTAGGGGCTCAATTTTCCGAGACACCATCTATCCACCAACCTATTCGTTCTTTTGGGTCAAGAACCCTATTAATTAAATACCTTTTCAGAGTCTGAAAGATAGAGTTTATTTTCAAATAAACGAAGTCGCAATCCTGGAAATTCATTATTTTCCACGTATGTACTTGTATTAACATCTTGCTGGTGCACACCACTGAGTGTACTCCAGGTGTATCTTTAGCCCAATTCCATTTCTATGATTAACTGAAGGACCTGAGGTAAAACATAATTACGCCCACCACTACTACCACAAGAGACAGGCTAATTGACCATTAAAATCAACATTCCCCTTGCGCTTACAAAACAGGATAATTAAAAGGTGCAGTAAAATTTAAACTAAATAGTCTGACAGAAAAAGTTAATGATAAAAGAGAGATATAATGATGCAGTTAAGGTCAAAGGTGAACTATATTCAATTATGATGCAGTCAATTACGGGTTTAAGAAAAATTATAACTTTATTTGATAATTTGGTGTTTTTAGATATATTATCAATCTATTATATGGTACATGAAGCACCAGGAAAATTTTATTGCTAATTAGCTATCATAATTTTGCAGAAATACCTAATGAAGCCTCAAAATTAATTCATCCTAAAATATTCTATTCCTATAATGAATATTTAAAATGAAATATTATAGAGGACGTTAAATTCCGTATCACACGAACTCGACAGGCATTTAAATCATTATAATAAAATATGATGTTCAAATAACTGTGTTCTATAACTGAAAAAGGCAACCTTATAAAATTTATTTCAGGATAAGAGTGAATTATAATACGAATCAAAAACTAAATGGCCCTAAATCAGAGGTAAGAATTCAAATAAAAATGTTTCAATCAGTCTTAAAATATTTAAAATTTAAAAAGAGTTAACAAAAACACAGCATTGTTAATCAATGCATAAATTACATATATTATCCCTAATAAAGTTAATCAACTCTCCAAACTATATTAAAACACTTTTTAATGAATGAAAATCAGAGAAATATTATCTATATTTTACTAAAAGAGACCAGTATACAGTACTGTTTTTTTCTGATGTAAACTTCGTAAGTTACTCACCGTAAATCTTTCTCGTGTGTAAATTTTTGGTATGAAAACCTGCAGTTCAGTATTTCGCCCAAGGAGGTCATACTTTATGAACAAATTTCGAGCGAGTCTGGACGCAGAAAGAAGAAACAAAAAGAAAAGCTGCTCCGTATTATTTCTAGCAAAAACACATTCCTCAGACTTCGGAAGTATGTAATAATAGCGTGAAATACAACACGGGCCTAGATATTTTAATTTCTCCCGGATATTTCCATCGGAAAGGAAACGAGCTAACATTCGAAGCGTAAAACAGATAAATGCAAACACGGTCGTACGAATGCGACGCAGCGGGTGTGTTGTATATTTAAGATATTTTTAATTTCCGCCGTGCTCCTCGGGTATAAAACATTCCTCCGATTGACCCAGCACTATCCTCGTGCAATCTCGCTAGATTTCCATGGCAACCCTAAGGAAAAACGAAGTCTTAAACGGCTCGGACTGTAGTAATGTCCGCAGCGAGATTAGGACGGGAGCATTACGTTCCTCTTTGGGTCGGATGGAGGTCACAGCCGTATAACTCCTCCAGGCGGTGCTTAAAAGGGCGTTTGTGTTTCCAACTGGACCTGTCTCTTCGGAGAGACGCGAATATAAACTATCGCGACCTGTCTTATATTTGGTAATTTGGGAGGGAAATTTTTAGCCGTAAAAGTGGACTCTTTGGGTCAAGGACGGAGGGTCATTCCACAGACGAATTTCAGCTAGTTTCCTCTAACTATGACGATTCGTTTTAACGGATGCCAGTTTCACAGTTACTTCCTTTTAACCATGTCTCCCTTATCAAATGAGTAGAGCTGAATGTAGAAAAGCTCGTCAAATTTAAATGTTATACTTAAAGGGATACAAGTCGGATGATGTAGTAAATAAATGTTAAATGAACGATGAAAGCATTTAAACTTCCCTAAAGCTTTTGGCATGATTTTTTTTCCTAATGTGTTTTAGATTAGGTTTCTTATACTATCTTTTTATTATATCGAATTTTTAATTCTTTGACATTCTTCAGACTTAGAAAATAAAGGCTGTTTATGAATTGTACAGAATTTGATATAAGTAATTTGGATGATTCTCTGTTCAGGCGCTTCTAAAACAATTGAATATTTAAAAAGTGAATTCATAAAATAGTAAAAGGATTTGAGTTTTTCTTTCTGTTTTAGAAAATTAATTTTTAACCAACAGATCTAATTATTTGATGATACAGCCTGAATTCACGAAAATTTACATATTTCTACGTTTTGTTCCCTAATATCAGTAGATAAAGTGAAATTATGTAAATTATGCGGCAGTCTCAAGATTTCTCACATATTGAGAGAAAATATAGAAAATAATTCATAAACATTTTTATCTGTATTTGTGATTTTGAAATTATGATAGACCTTTACGATATAGCTCTTTATAGATTGAATTCAGCTTATAAACATAAAAAGTCAATCACCAAATATTGCTTATGTTAACATTATTCTCAAGGGATAGTTTACTGATCTATCAACCCATCAATCTGTAAAGTGAAACACACGTCTGATGTTTTCAAAAGATGTTTTCCTCGCACCCGCTTACACATCTCGAAAAAAAAACAAGCATTCCCATATTATAAGAGTGCAAACTCGATATTTTATTTACGCTCCGGCAAAATCGTGCGGAGTAAAATTCGGTTTATGCCCCGCAGTTTCACCCGACGCACACACGAGAGAGTTTTTTTTCCCTACGACAAAACCTATTGTCTATGGCGGAAAGCACCCAAATATCTGCTGCCATCCAATAATTGCGCCCTTAACATCGAAAGAGGGTGTTATGGCTTTCACATAAAAGGGGAGGCGCGGGGTGAGAGAGGCCATAACATTCTGATACTTTTGCTTGGGGAATGATATGGGATGGCGGCAGATTGGAATGGTCCAGGGTTGGAAAATGAGAAAGAGGTCTAACGTGGAGAAGATCTTTGATCCCAGCCTCCTGATAAGGCCCTCTTTACTGGTATGGGATATCACTAGATCTCCCGATCTTCTCGAGATGGAACGTTTGTAATGGCTTGCGGGAAGAATCGAGAGTCGCCGAAAGGAACGACCTCTGTCGGGAAATGCTCGAATTTGATAAGAAGTGCTGCTCGGAGGATTTTCTGTGCCATCGACGAAAGCACTAAAAATGCGCCGCCCTGCGGTAATGAGGGGAGATACCGGAATTCGGACGTAAAATAATAACCGGGATTTATGTGCGGACCAATAAATGTCGAAATCTCCTCAGAGATAAAATGAGAATGAGGAATGGTATAAATAAATCGGTCGTAAATTATCCAAAGTCATCTTACAAGATTAGAATAAGTGAGAGATTTTTGTTAAAACTTTGAATGTTAAAATTGAATTATTATCTTTTAAAATTTATAAATCTGATTAATTCGATAACTTTCAGCTATTTTACTTCAAGTTAACTAACATAAAGTACAATATTTAACTAAATAAAATGAAAAATATTGAGTGTGTAGAGGACAATTAGATTTATGAAAACATAGACTCTTAAAATTCCAGTAGTATTAAATAAGCACAATTAATATGTATCCATTTCCCTCGATAGTAATTTCTCATTATGAAAGAGCAGTTGTATCATAAAATAAAATACATATTTAAAAAATTACCAATTATTACTCATTATTTGTATTATTGAAAAGTATTTTAGAGCAAAAATAAAACATTACTGAATTATAAAAAATATTGATTTTACATATTGAATAATTAATTATTTAAATTTGAGAAAGTTGAGTGTTATAAACTGATTATTAAAACTGAAAGCTTATATCAAAAAAATATTTACATTTCAATGCTTTTTTTTCTTAGTTCAAAGCAGTTTATTTTATCAAATTGCTAATTTTATTGAACATTATATTATTTTATTAACATTTAAACAAGAAATACATACGGATTGGAAAAATATTTTAATAGAATGAAAATGGATTCTTACGGATACGCATGGAATAAATCTGCAGCTAGAAATTCAGTTTCCGTATATTTAGTAGCAATGTCCAAGTTTCATAACGAATGGAACATATATCACTAAACGAACATCTTTAGGGGGAGTTTTGCGGTTTGGTTAAAATTGATGGAGCAGGGAAAGAAAGAATTCTCTTAATAACAAGTTAAGATAGACGCTGACTTGGAAGATATACCTGGCGCCTGGAAGGAAACTGTGGGGCTTAACTGGGGTGAAATAGGGTCGATGCGAAGGGCGGCGGGGCGAACATGTGACCTTGTTACAGTGCACGGCAAATACTGCGGGGCTATCCCATATAAGAGAAGCAACGGAAAGATGGAGATGATGATAAAGGCTGGAATAATCCATGACAACAAGGATTAGAAATATTCCATGGCGAGTGAAAATTACTCGCTTCTTCGAATAGGATTCGCGTCCTATCATTATGCTTTAAGATGCGGAAAATGAAGATATTGTGGTGAATGAAAGTGGCACAACCAAAGCGTGCTTGGAGCGAAACGCTTCCAGTTGAAGGAGCAGAACTTATTGCGAAACTAGTGAACACCTGTTTAGACCCTCACGTTATATCCGTATTATACCGGCAAATATGGTTTGTAGTGTTTGGACTTCGCTGAGAATGCAACGGTAGTACCGATGCAATGTTTGCGTGTGAAATGCTGGAATTATAAGCAGTTAAATTTCGCACTTCCGAGTACAGCTCACGTATTAAATAATCGTCACAAACAGACCTGGAGTCTTAAGTAATTCAAGTTCTACAATGCATAAAATTAGCCTAAAACAATGTCTTTTAAGGGAAAAGTATTCGGTTAATATTGAGGAAATATTACAACGAGTCCATTTCTACAATACGATTTTATATACAAATTATTAAATATACATCAAAATTACAATAAATGTGAATTAATTGTGACTTTATTTATCTCAAGAAACTGATATAGCTGTATTTTGGCTAAATTATCAATTTTAAATCGGTTAAGTAATTTACATGCAGTACAGTACAAAATTTAGTCGAGTTACTTAAATCAAATACCAAGGTAACATGAATTAAGTACGAAGGCTAATTAATAATGAATATCAATTCTTTTTAGACAAGTCCAACGAGGATGAACGCTAAATATAAAAAATAGAGTATTAAATTCACAGTACATCAACTTTCAACTAAAGTATTGAAGGTATTGACGATTTTTTAAATTCTTTTACAGTTAAGTCTTAAGAAATTCACTCACAAAATCTCTTCAAGAGACTCTCAAAGTAAAGTTAATATACTAGTTTCCTAAAGAAGAAGCAGTTCATCTATCACACTTCATAAAAAAAACTACGAGCACCGCTGCAACTAATTGAGTGAATTCACTCGCGATGAATGAATATCCATTTTGGTCTAGGTATCCCCTCCCCCTCTCTAGAGTCCCAAAATGAAAAAAAAGAACAAAAAAATATATCCCATTTTGCCGATAAATCACACTCATTATCCGCCCACTTTTGGGGGCGGCGAATTTTTGTTTTCCACCCAGGGCTGCCGACATCTTCAAATCCAATCTTTTTTCCAACCCCCTCTTTTTTTTCCTCCTATTTTCGGATGTAAACGTCTTAATGCGTCGGCAGCCCCCGCCTCTTTCGCCCAAAAACGATAGCTCTCATACGAACCACTTTATTTTCCCCAAAAATTCTCCTTTCGAAGACGAGGATTTACGAGCGGCGGTCTAAAGATTTAGCGTTGCAGTTCGCGCAGCTTTAAATTACACAGCGTGAACAATTATCTCCATCCTCCAAGAACATGGGGTTCGCAGACAAACGCGCCTCCGTCCGGAACACGCCACTAATGGCCGCGTGATGGCCCGACGCGAGCTCCGTAATTGATTTTGGACTCCTCCTCGATGTACCATTTTAATGAAACGAAGAAACTTCCCGAGGACGCACGAGCGCGCGTGTTTTTGTTGACGGGAAAACAAATGTATCCGGACGAGTTCAAAAAGTTTTTCGGGCTGATTAATCGAGAGTGTGAGTCATTCCCGTAATGCGGACTCGAGGTGACCTCGGAGGGAACGTGAGATGGTAAAGGGGCGATTAAGTTCGGGAACTTCAGCGTAACAGCGAATTTCACCCCTTGGTTGTTGCTGGGTAACGGTCGTACCGCTCGGTAACTATTATGATTTGAACAGGAATGATTCGTTTATTTAATGCTGTAAAATATTTTGAGCATTATTCTGTGCATCATACGTACATACGAAATGCACGAAGATTGCTATTACTATCTCACAAAAATGCCTCAAAAAATACGGTAATTTCAACGGTCGTTAAAGATATTTCTGTATTTATTCTATGCTTAACCTTTTTATTTATGAATATTTATTTCAAATGCAGGAAAATAAAAAGGATACTTATTTTATAATATTCAAATCGATGATTCTTGAAAGATAAAAGTATACTTAAAAGTAATTTCGTAATCAGTTAATTTTTAAATGAAATATATATTCACATTTAATGATGAACAATTGTAGTAATTGGATTCATAAATTTCCAAAATAAAGATAATGAGGCCATGGATATAATAGGTACACAAATTGTTATCACGAATAACAATCGCATCATTTATGGGAAGTGTAAGGTACTTATTTATGCTTCGGTAACTCAAGCTTGGAGGTAAATAGAGAGAGAGACACACCGATCCAGTGTTCGTTTACATCTGCACGGAGTTAATAAAGAGTAGTATAACAATAGGACAGCCAGATGCACACACCCACGAGCTGGACAAACACACACACACACACACGGCCGAGCGAACAAATCTCGAAAGGAAGCAAAATTGTGAAGCATCCTCTTATTAGAGATTCCCTTCATTCCGAAAATTACGTTCCTGTCGAAAGATGCATGAACTTCCCCGGAATAATTTTATTTCGCTCCCGAACACAAAGAGAAAGAAATCCGGGTCTTTAGTCACGTATCCGGACTCCGAAAGGGTTTGCGGAGGAAGGATTGTGAAAAGGGGTGCGCGGATATGGTAGAATGGGATTTTGGGGAAGGATGGCGGCGGTTTTGGAAAATGGCGGAAAAGGTGGGTGATTCCCTTGTAGGATTATGACGCCCCCTTTCTGCCGCCGATAAGCTCCCAAAAAGAGAGGCCTTTGTTCTCCATCCATATCTGCCATTGCTCACTGTATCGTAATCCCGGAATTGCAACAAAAACTATTGGGAATTTTAAGCCATTCGATCGGAAAGATGAGGGAAGAGATGAAAATTGGCGCTGTGTGGGGGAGGGGCGATAAGAGGGTCGTCTCTATGAGGTGCGATTGCAGCACCAGGTGCGGCCGAAGAGTAAACAGAATGAATGATACGGGATGCGGAAAGTGCACCGTTGAAAAGATAGGCCAAATTAGGGGTACGTTATGGGATGCGGAATGTTTGTGACGTATTGAGAATAGCGGGGCTGGAAAATAGGCGAGGCAGTTGAATGGAAACAGAAACATGTATGAAGTCCTAAATACGGACTTTTTTTAGTGGAGCGTTGAAAATACTCACCCACCCGATATTATAGTGTGTTGGATATAAGCCACGGTTTCTAACAAATACCATGGATACGTGATTCCGCATTCGTACGCTGCTGCCATTTCGCTAGTGTAAGAAGTACAAAGAATTTGTGGATCTAATATCACGCTAGTTCATAGAGGAAGTAACGTTTATTATTTAAGAAATGTCTCCATACATAGAATTTTTTCCTCAAAAGTGTTTGTTGAGTCATTTCATGGTTCACAAGAGATGTGACGAGACTTACTCCTTCTAGTGAAATACCTCCCAACGATATTGCTTTTAGATTTTTTAATTGAGGATACCAAGAATTTTTACGTTCAATAAAATAATTCAAATTATAAAAGCTGTCTCAAACGAAAATTAAATATATACTAAATTAAATCATAAATTTAAGACCAACCAGATAATGAACCAACCGGGATTACCTATCATACATTCAATTTACATTAATTGAAATCTGTGAAATTCTTATTGCGTTTCGTTGGAAAATTCTCAATGAATACTTAATTTTATTAGTTACATTGGAGTCTATCATGTTTTCATAATTTTAATTCAAGTATAAGCCTCAAAAAAAGGCTGCCTTTTTCATCATTACCAAATAAGCATTTGAAACGTGAAAACATACATGCTCTTGACTCAGAATCTATGAATATATAATAAAATTATGAGGGAAATAAGATATAAATTTTTCGGGCTATACTTTCAGATGAGAAGAAATTATTATTCCCGATAATTTCCGCTTTCCTTTGTCTAAGACGTAGTAAAGAAACTAACGGCTGAAAAATGTCTCTTACTCAGTGATATATGGAGGTTTTTGGTTAAACAAAGGTTCCAATAGATTCAAGCACAGAAGAAAACGTAATCATCCAGAATTTATCAAGCAAGAGTTTATTGGAAAATACACGCTGCTGCATTCTCATATATTGATAACTCGAAGGCGAATTTTAATAGAAAGTAAACCGAGCCATCGTTTAATTTTCGTAACGGGCCATCGTAAACAACCGATCACAGCGACAGAATAAGCCTCCGAAGCTAGGCAAAGAGAGGTCCTACGAATGCTACAACGCCATACTTTTACCCTTCCAAACTCCTTACCCTTTTTTTATTCCCAACCCTCATCAATTCCCTCTCCTAAACCCAAAAACGCACCTCCTTTTAATTCCCCCCTTCCACCCCTTGTATTATTTCTTTTAATTTCTCATCCCCTCGCCGTGTATTTTTATGTTCATCTTTCTCTTCTTCTCTAAGCTCCTCTAATTTCCAATTCTTTCGCTATTTTTGTCTCATATTTTTTATCATAACCTTTTGGTACTCCATTTTCTCCTCCTTCCTCGCCCTCTAATTTTCCCTTCCTTTTTTCTGAAGCCTTTTTCTTTCCCTTATGCATCCGTTCCACCTTCGTTATATAAACTACGGGCCCATCCTTCCCCTTATAGACCCTCTCCCCCATCGACTCTTCCGGTCTTCTCCACCTTCTCCCGTTTCCTTCCTTCCCATTTTCTTTCCCATACTTACGCAAACCTTTCTTAGGGAATATTTCCCTTCCGAACATCCTTAAACTTACTCTTTAATTACCGCTTACACCCTTCCATTTGTTAGGACTACTTTGGAGATCCCCTTTCCACACCATCCGATGTATTGCAGCGTTTTCCCCTTAACGCCTAAGAAAATCCGATTCGTGTGATTAAAAGGAATGCTAGTGTTTCAAAGAAAAGCAATTAAGGTTATTTCCACCTTTGGATAATGAGGCGTTTAATGTTCATGAAGTCGATATTTAAAAGTTTGTTAAATTACGAATTTATATTACCTTGTATTAATAATAAACGAAAAACATGTAAAGCGAGGATGAATCCGAATTATCTCTTTCATATCACAGTTTTCATCGAATATTTTAGATAGTAGAAGCATGACTTTTAAAGACCAAATCTACAAAACTGAAATTGAGAGCTACTAAGTTTATGTTTAACTTTTACGTTCATCATTACTCTATTTTTCTGCTGCAAGAAAATGTACATCAGATAAGAGTTAAAGAATTAGTGTATGAAATTATTTTTCGTGAAAAAGGTCAAGAATTTTCATCCCTATGAAGGTACTTTAGTGCATGCGACCGTCCTCAAAAAAAATACATCTGTCATATCGCTATTTTAAGTACCTCTAGCGCATTGCGGTCCGGATCTCCTCCATCCACGACTTGTCAGACTTTTTCGAATCTCTTTCTCCTCATGAATTTTCATAGATTAACCCTTTATAACGCTCATGGTATCCTAATACTTTTTGTTTTGTTATTCTCTAAAGAGAGGGTTCTCCTTATCACCTCTTCTAACTGTTGTTACTAGTTACCAAGGATATTACTCTCTTAGATACAACCAAAAAAATTTCAATCGTATTTGACTCGACGAATAGAATCGACTAAACAATCTACTGGACAATATTATTCGTACTGCAATGATTTAAGTTATTTAAATAATCTACTTTTATTTTAAGTAAAAGCACAATAAATACTTTCAACAAGAATAAATTCATAATGAATTTCACGCGAATTTAAAAAGACATAGTGTTTAAGCCACAATTTATCTCTGTAATTTACGTAATGATAAGGTTATCAATCATACCACAGCGAGCATTTCCCGAATACAATTGATAATGTAATAACTTCGGAATTAATGCGATGAACTCATCCACAAGATGGCATCCTGCGACGCCCTCATTGTGAGCATCAATGCGGATTAATGCATACACGAGAGGCAGGTACGACTCCGTTTCAAACGTTTCCGGCGCTAATGGGAAAAAAGAATTGCGGGGAAAGATCGCATTAAGAGCTGGAAAGGAAGGCGGTCTCATGTGAAAGACGGCTGATGAAGAGAGCGCTTTTTTCCCCTCGTGATTAATGGATCCGGTGCTCGTCTGAGTGCGTGAGTCGGACAAAAGGCACGAGCCTCCGCATCCAAAGGACAATCGCCAAGAATATTCGGTTCCGTCTATTTGTCTACCCCCGGGAGCGGAAAAGACTGTAATCTTTGACCTTTTCGGTGCCTTGGATTCCGCCTAAAGGGAAGTGCAGGTGCACCCTCCTTCTTCCGAACTTTGATGGAGGTCCCATCGACCTCATTACCCTTCTGGGAGTGCCATTCGATGGTTTGAAAAGGGAGAAAGACGAGTCGTTCGAGGAATGAAGTCCTCGATGAAGAAGAAGCCGGATTAACGTCGGAGGAGGGAGCTGGATAATTGGGCCGCGGTGGTAATAAGATTGGATATTGGTTGCTATAGGGACGCCCATAGAGACAGATGCGATCGGAATTAACGTTCGTTCGAGATGCCGTGATTCATAGCGATTTTATTGCTTCTCGAATCAAAATGGAGAAAGTCGTTACCCGCTTCTTCTCTAACCCCCCTTCGATGACCTTATCGCATCTCCCGTCAGGATGGCACGTTTTCTTCCAGATCGGAAATTAAAAACAATCTCGTCCAATTGAAACACTAAACAGTGCCGAGCAAAAGAGGTCATTAAGAAGTTTAAATTGCTCGCTTTTGAATCAGTGCCTCGTAAGAAGATGTCCCAGATTTGGACCATATTCTTTTAAAGATGCTGCTAAAAGAAAGGGATAACGGTCGGCGATGAATCTTAATTTCACGTCTTCGTCTAAAACTCCTCACGTTCATCCCAAAGTTATCCGCTACGATCATTAAACATCGATAGAAATTTCTCCTTTGTTTACCCGAAGATGGCCAAAGTTTGCGAAAGCACACGAAAGTGGAGTTTCTTTTTTTTCCAAGGCTACGAGAAACCTTCTCTTTCTTTCTTTCCTCCTGTTCTTCTCTTTCTTCTCCTCATTCTTGCTTTTCTTTCTTATTCTTGTCCTACAAGGTGAGTAACCAAACCTTATGAAGATTATTCCAGAATCTAAACTCTCTTCCCTGTTGTACTAGTACTTGTATGGAAACGTAGTCTTATTACTCTATTGAATACAAACGCCAAACAAAAAATTTAAATTTCGTCAAGGATAAGGAGAGAATTGGATCTTTACGAGAGTGTTTTATCGGCCGAATCTACTGAATATTTTTCAAAATTTACATATATGATATATATTTGGAACAAGAGTAAATCCGATAATGCTAAGGTTTTCTGCAAACAATAATGCCAATTATGGTTCTTTCGTTCAAAAATTCGTAACAAATTTGCAAACAAAATCATTCTTTAGGTGTATCTGAGAAACTCTTTGGTGCTTATGAAGGTGTTGCCAAATGTTTCGATGATAAAGGATGATGGATTAGTTCAACAACTTAGAAGTATATGAATATATATATTACGGAATATGAATCTCAATATCCTAAGTTGAACAATATATAGCAGTGATTCACACACAAGATAGAATACTAGAATGAAATGCTATTATTCGCAGCAAAAGTTATATGGACGACGCAAATCAAGAGTAAAAATCCTTGTCTAATTAAGTTAATTAACCGAAAATATTTGGGTGAAGTCGGCATCCCTCTCCAGTCTGGGCCATCCACAGCGATAACTCTCGGATAAAAGCTTCGACTCGTGAAATAAAACACGAGGGAAAAGGGCGATTTAGTGGCTCAGGGGGTTGTTTGTCGGGGGCTCGAGGGTCGGCGATGCTAGCGCCACTCTCTGTTTATTAAACCGCGCAGGCTTCCACTTGTAGGATTAAAGGTGTTCGCTCTTCCATTGTTTTAGAAAATACCGTGCGAGGAGCTAGGCAGGGTCAAAGGTCGCCGGAAGTTAATGAGAGAGCGTCGAGATGTTCTAAGCTACTCGACGCCAGAGACGTCCAGGGCAGAGCGGAGAGAACGGGAGCTATTGTTGGAGGAGAGCTACTGTCTCGGAGTCTATTTAAGACCCAAGGAAACCTTCAAGTTTACCCATTATGGAAATCAATAAAAAAATACCCTTCTCCCGATTCAATAACGGACTTCCTTTTCTTTCAAATCCTTCCTCTCTCCTCCTTAGTAACTCGTTACAACATCCTGTGCTACAAAAAACAACCTTCGTAACAATAGTCAATTGTTTGAAAGTGTATTATTGACTGCGAAGAAAACGTTTCCCAGACTACGATATAGTTGTTATCGAAGACTTTATCACTTACAGTTCGCAATAGCTCTGTTCTTAATGAGTTGATGTAAAATAGCTACAATCCTGCAATCAAGGGTTTATTGTAATAATAGAATATTACATTTATAATCTTATTTAATAATGGGAGATAGAGACTATAGTACTGTCTTCTTTTACGTTTTTTTATTATCTAATCAGATTAAGTTCTGTACAGAATGGTGAAATAATGGAAACATGAGAAAGAACTTTTTTAGCATTGGCTTAAGCATACCTTCAATCAGGTATATCTATTCCAAAGCAAGAACTTTAAAATAGAGAGAGTTATATTGTATTTTATATCATAATTATAAATAGATATGAAATAAGGACTTATAAATAAGGGTATATAACTGTAATGCTTCCGGAGTTTTATTCGTAAGATATTCCCCATAATAAAGGTGCTTCTTTGGAGGTACATTTTTTTTTAATTCCCTGACTTCCGGCACACACTTCACACAGCTGCCCTCTAACCTTTCAGCTTTAACTCAAACTCCCTCATCCTCGGAGTCCCTTTGTTCACCATCTCCCCCTTCATTCGCTTCTTATTTCTTTTAAAAATTTCCCTTCCCTCTGTCTTTCAATGGTTTGGGCGTTTCCATTTTTCATCCTTCCCGTTAGACCTCTGGGTCACTAATCTTCACCCTTTTGCTAACCATTCATTCCCTTCCTTAACTTCCCTTGAAAATACACTTCATTTGTCATCTTTTTCCTGAAACACTGCTTCTTCTAGATGGTCATTTTTACTCTTAACCTATCTTATAATTTTCGCACACTCCGCACAGGACGTTTCCTTTGTTTAAAAGACACCTCCTCTTTAGCTTAAAAACCTGAATAAAAAGGGATATTAATGTTAATAGAATTTCGATATTAAAATGGAGAGCTAACTGAGAGAGAAATGAACGAGTTTCGAAGACTTAATCAACTACGATGAGGTACATTTTCGATGACTGCTGTGAAAACAAGGGGAATCTTTTAGTTTTAACTTTCACTTCATACCTTGCCTCTTTTGCATTACTACATATCCGATTGTTAAGTAGACGATTGTTGATATAGGCTACAGTATTCTATTTCGTTTGTTTGGCAAACTTTTATATTTATTGTATATTCGTTTATGAAATTTTGTGAAAGTGAACATGTTATAATAAGCTATTAATTGATGTTCTCTAATTTGAATACTAACTGAGATTTGCAGAAGATTAAATAGCTCTTTGAGGGAAATTTGTTTAAATTCCAGAAAGGGCCCTGATAAAATACTCATTAAAATAAGTAATTAATAGTAATTGTAACATTAAGTTAAAATTCGAGGCTCAAAGATTGTGGTTGTAATAAAATTAAATATAAAAATAACAAATGTCAGTAGTATAGTACCAATAATAATAGTATAAAACATAATAACATAGTAGTGTATAACATTATAGTGTATAACATTATAGTGTATAACATAATAATAGTATAAAAAATAACAAATATTGGCTTCATTTACATTGTGCTTCTGGATCAAAAATTGGACAACCTTCTACAACGAATGAATTGCGTATTTCAGTATGCATTGTGGATCTAATTTAGAAAACTATTACGTCTGTTAATTTACAGTATACATTACGGTGTTCTTATGTACTTTGCCTTCTGTGAGCTTCTAACTTGTGATGTATATATTTTCACCTATAAGTGATCTTAGAAAATAATCGTAATAAATGCGTAATAAATTGAATAGTCAATTTTTATACTGTTGTTCTAGATTAAATACTGCAAGCTCAAAATTCATGTTCAAAACTCTAATCGAGTCGTAAATAACCCTTATACATTCAATTTCCGTAATATTGCATCCTCCTATGAGCCTTCCTATACCATTACCTCCTTTTTTTCTGATCAACCACTCGAATGCGCTAGAGAGAGCTGATACATATTAGCTCCGTTCGTGGGGATGTCTTTCAGAGAAAAGCGGAAGATGTATGCTCGTTCCCATCCAATCTTCTCAGGATGAGACACAGAAAAGCGCAGTTCGACTTGGCGATCGTTCACCGTGTTTGATACGCGGGGTCGCGCTTCTGATCGAATTCTTCCTTTGGGGGATGTGTGGCCGAAGTGGGGAGGGGGGAAATAAGAGAGGGGGGGGGAGACGAAAGAAAAAAAAAAAAACGGGAGGATGGGGAGGGGGGGACACGCTGATGGGAAATCGTGCCTTGAAAATACGGAGAGATTGCAACGCATTCGGTTGCTTTCGACACTAGGAAATTACCAATTTGATGACATCGGAAGCAATATTTGAACAACGCTTTCAAGTCGAAGGGAGTTTATTGGGATCTAATGAAACCAATCTACCAATCAACGGAACCTCTACCTCACTTCTTTTCCCTGGATTTTATAATAAGCGACTGTAGCTTGAGCGACGTACGAAAAATATCGTTTCATTTTTTTCTTATATCTTCCGTTCGAACTTACAATTATATAAGCCTTATTGCGTTTTCTCCAATCGATTCTGATTCGCTCTCTCAATTTGTATCTCATCTAATAAAATGCTCCCTGGTTGAAGATTTATATTTCTTTTAAAATTGCAGCCTTTTATCCATAAAATATGTGTATGGTAAATATACTTTCTTTCAGGTTCCATAACTTCTGATATAATATAAAATGATTGGTAGTTTGTAAATCACAACGTATACATTAAAGTTTAATCATTTAAAAAGATAATGAATAATGTTCAAAATCAGAATGTATCTTGGTAAAAGCGAGAATTATTTCATTATTTACTACTAGATTGTGGAATCGCATGTAAAGACTGTCTTTGCAGATATTCTCATGAATATACAATCGATAACCAAGATATTGAATTCATAAATAAGTATTTTACGTGATATGATACGACTTTTATTTAAGTCGTATCTATAATAATAATAATGTATAGAGTTGATTAATCTCTAAACCAATATATTTCCACGAAACTGTGCATCTTCTTATTAATGAAAACAGCTAACATAGATTCATAGACATAATAATTCAAAAATTCCACTTTCCTAGACTTATATTTCGTTGAAATTTTCGGATTCGTTACCCAATCAATTTTCCAATTCTTCGTCTGAACAGGAAGTTTGGAAAAGAAACACGTTTCATCACGATTTCCGCATAGTTGACACGGCTTCCATAGTCGGAGCGGTATCATGTATCCACGCGCGATGCAACCGGCAAGTCCTTTTTTTTGGTAGCTTTATTAGTTATCAAATCGAATAGGTCGAGGTGTGATAGCATCGATAGGATCGAATCCAATCATACACTTTAAGGGCGCGGGTTGGCGTGCTTGTCTGCGCGAGAAATTGCTTTTACCGTGCCCCAGTCGTTTGTACATTCGCTCACATGTCGCGCATCCTGCCCACGGCCAATCCATTCTCTTCCGCTCTAATCTTACCCGTGTTCATTTCGTACATCGATCATATTGGGACATCCGTGACTGAGGTTATTATTTCTACGTTACTGATAAACAGATTTCAAAGATACCTTTTCAGACGCGGTTTTTAGGTACTTTGAGATTTTGAAGAATGTTTAGTTATGCTGATGGATTGAGCACTTGCTCTGAGGAACTTAGGAAAATTTAATACATTAAAAAACTAGGTTTCCGACTTCTAGAATGATTATGAGGAACTACACTCCATAAGTAAGTACTTGAAGCATTAAATTGTTCATAAAATACAACGAAGAACTTATGATGAATTCCTAGAGGCAGAAAGGAGGTCAAGTGAAATGAATAACGCACCTTGAAATACTATATTTTCTCATCATTTTCTCTGTAAACTGGCTGCTAGAAAACACGCAAAATCACTTCTGGAGATGATTGAAAAATAATGCTAAGAAATTAGATGAAACTCGGTTAGAACGTTCTCCTCTTAGCGGTTTAAGTTTCATTAATCAACGAGAATCGTCTCTCCCTGTGTGTTATTTTTTTCACTCAATTGTAATGCATGCGATCAGATTACCTAATTATTGAAACAATCGAACGAGGTATCTGAATTGCTTGGATGAGGTATTATTGAGTAAATTGAACTTCTAAAATCCGTAGCGTAGCGATATACGTATTTTCAATGCAGACGTACGGTGTGAGGTATACTTCGAACGCGATGTAATTTTCCCATATCCATCACCACGAAATGATGGTTTCATATTCCAAACTTTTTTGGTCGTCTCCAAAATGAAGTCAATAAAAAAAAACTTAATTTAAACATGAAATATTTGGTTCCTCTTGAGATGAGATGAGGGTACTTTGGAAATAATCGCCTCTTTGCCCGAGAAACTTTTATCGCTGGAAAAAAAACAAGCCCTTAAAAACTATCATTATCGAGGAAATCGGATACTTTAGTACGTCATCGTAGCGAATAATTCCAAAAAACTCATACATACTCGCGATAGACTATCGTCTGAAATTGCGCGTAAAAAATTCATGGGCATTATTATTTTAAAATAAAACGCGTTTGTATGAATGATACACGACCTCTTCGTCGAGAAAGCACCGGAGGAGAAATGTGTACACGCGTGTGCATCTGTGCGATGATATCTCTCCCACCGCCGGCTAAATCTGCCTCAGGTTCGCGCACGAAGAATTTCAAATTATCCGAGCGCATGGCAGTAAAGGAACCAGAGAAGGAAGCCCAAGATACATGGGTGAGAAAGAGGTCGTAAACTTGAGCGTTGGAGACAAGGATTTATGTTACCCTTCTTAGAAGAAGCGGATGCGGGGTGGAGGACGGATTTGAGGAAGGGTAAGGTAAAGGGGGCCTTAGGTAATAAGGAATACGGTTATGGATCTAAAAAATTCCAAGTGAAGGGGGGGAGGGAGGAAAGGGATACCTGTTATTCATACCCCGAATGGGTTGTTATTTCGAAAGCATATTCTCGTAAGAATCCGTTTCGGTCGGAACTTAGGCGATGAAAGTTTGGGGAGAAACGGCAGTCGCGCCCGCGGAGAGAGGTGTAACGAATAGGGAAAGATTGGAGTCCCACGTGGAAAGGGCTCGGAATGGTCGGAAAATGAAGCCCGCGAGGGGAAGGAACGAATGTAGTTTGCGTGGACTCTGAAAATACATCAAGCCGGTAATCTAATATCTACGAAATCACCTGCTGCCGGAGTCAGTTTCTCAAAACGCTCGCTGGAGACATGGGCATCCACGTAGGAAGGAAAGATTTACATTGGACGAGGAAAATAGGGAAGAGAAAAAAACGGAAATATGTAAGCAGCAGGGGTAGTCTTCTAGTATCCTACCGAATCCATATTTTCCAGCTCGCGATCGTCTAGTGGAATCCAAAGTAAATTACGAGCGACGAAAGAGCGTAAATTTCGTTACGAGTTTCATGACCGAATATGTATCTCGAAGAAAAAGGGTTGTTGAATTAAAAAAGATTGGGAAAAGGAAAAGGGGGTTTAAAAGAATGGGATGCACACGGGAGGGGGATAAAAGAGAGGGTAATTGTATCGAAGGGGAAGCTGTGAGGCAGGTGGACGGGAAAGAGAAGATGAGATGTAGCGGATGCTGTAAGTAGTGATGGATGGGAGGGATTGAGGGGTTTTAAAAAAGTTGCCAGAGGAAGAAGGTTGTTTTGCCGATCAACTGGGGTTGTGGTGCTGCTTTCTCAATAGATGGAATGCTGTTTAAAAGAGATATATCCACGGCCAATGGTTTGTAATGATGCTGAAGTCTGGAGAAACAGATGTAGGGAACATTAATTAATCGAGATGGCATGAGAGAGACAGCGTGGAGGGGAGCAAAGGTGAGTGTGATATAAACTGCTATCAGACGGAGAATGTAAACAGAGGAGATGTTAGGGTGTACGCGGTGATCGTTAATCATTGAGTTTTATTTTACGTAATTGCTTATTGAATGGGAAAGGAAATATGAATTAGATTCTGAACACATCATCTTTATTTCATTAGAGGTTATGATAACACTTCAATAATCATTTGCCGTAATTATTGGTAGTCAAAATAAAAATAATACGACAATGAAATTGATTGAATAATATCACTTGAAGTAATATAAATATCAATATTCCTTTGTGGAATCATTAAGGACGCATTTTTCTGAACTTTGCACGGAGTTAAAATCTTGAAAAAGTAAACAGGAAACAAATTTTAAATTCTACGGAATTGGTACTTAATGATATAATGATACAAGGCGAATCTAGTGCAAACATTTTTTCTTCTCTCAAATGTATAAAATTGCAGTACAAGAGAGACGCAAAGTTTGAAGAGATGAAGAGCTGGATATCCAATTAAAGTTTAATTAATAATAAGCCAATATGATTTCTGTTATATCTTCAAATACATATTCATTGAAATTTTCGAATAATTAGGCAATATTTGAAAGAAATTCTCACTGTATTTCCATAGTGGGTGATCATAATATACTATTACATAAACTAGTAAAAAATAATTACGAAATATCATTCAAAAAGTATTTTAGAGTTTTCTTAAGAGTAAAAATAAGAGGAATATTTCTAGAATGCGGCTATTAAGTACGGTTATTTCTCACTCTGCGTTTCTAGGAAGAGTAAGACTAATTGAGCAGTAAGCTTATGGTGTATGCAAGCAATTTATCTATGTGTAAACAGATTACATTCGAAGGTGATTACGTCAGATGCTCTATTGTAATCCTGATTTACAGGAAACCTGTCACACGCAAAGACGTGTTCGGATAAGCATTGTCTACTCACTATCTTTTCGCTCTACTTTAGGTTGTAAAATACAATAATAATTAAGATTATTATAATTTATCTTAAGACGGTAAAATGAGGATTAAATAAACAGAAAATGAGATAAAGCTCTTTTGATAGACGCAGGTCAAACATTGACGATTGAAACCGTGGAAAACTGCGCATATCCGTTACAGTATAAATGATTGAAGGCCTCGAGGCAAGATGAATAACGATCTACAAATTACGTGGAGTGAAGTGTCCGCGACTTTGAATTGTATGTTCAGGAAGCGTCCGTGACATATCCACTTTGGGATGAGGAGGATACTTCTCGAAATGTGAAATGATGTGACCAAAGAACGGGAAGCGTCGAGTGTCCGTTCGCTACGAACTTATTAATCTCTGATTGCGGAGCAAAGATTTTAGGCCAAAGTTAGGAATCACTGAAAATCAACGTCACAATGATTTAGAGGATGGGGAGCTAGTTCGATTGCGTGTGTTCACTCAAGAGTATTAAGACTTTAGACTTTCGTCATTTATACGAAAACTGCTTTCCGAGACTTTGAATGAAACCTTGATTAGAAACAGCCAAACTTGATGATTCCATTTCGAAATTACTGAAGATGTTTTACTCAAAAATTATTCCAATATTGACTTTGTCCCTCCAGTATAGAAACTTTCTAACTTAGATTACTGTTACCATGAAATAAAATGGAACTGGTTGAAACTTAATAATAATATAGAAAAAAATTAAATTCTATTTAATACTGATGAAGGGAAGATGTATGAGACTTACAAATAGCAGTAAAGCAGCAACTTTAACTCAGAGCAGTATTCATTACTAATCTAAATCCTTTATCCTATATTGTATTCATAATTAAATTGTTGGTTTTAACTATAAACTTCAATTTTATCCTTAGTATAAAGAGAAGGAATACGACGAACTATTTAAATAATGCGCAATTTTAAGTAATGAACAATGTCAAGTATAATATAATATTTTAAAATAGTCACTTAAGATATAAAAAATATATTCAAATATTCAAAATAAGAATCTGAACTAATGAGATTATGATGAATTCACGCAACTGTTTTCCTCAAAACGTCAAACTCCTAAATAAAGAGCTAAGTAACCCATCTATTCTTTTGTCTTCATTCGAGTTGGCAGCTAAAAGCTGAACGTAAAGAAGCTCTACAAGTGTCCATGAGTAAGCAAAACAGACTCATGATAGAATCCGCCTGAGGCAAAATCACTTACTCCTCAACAGACAACGAACGAATATTTTTCGAGGGCCGAAACATTTTTAAAAATTACGTCTTCAAGTCGGACCATCCCATCGAGAGTCAGAAACAACAGAACAACACTGATTTTTTCATCCCCCGGGAAATATTCCCCGAAAAAAGAAAATGAATGAAAGTTACCCACAATAAATCTCACACAACTCTGTACTTAATTGAACCGGATCTGTTATGTAAAACGTGTTTCTGAAACGAACTCGATTTGACGGCGCATCTTTTTTTTTACGGGTTCGCACGGGGATCGTAAGATTTCCAATGGGAGAGAGAAAAAAAGAATCTGCCACGATTAATCGCGAAATATGCGCGGCCCCGTACGAAAGATCGTAAAAAATCACCTCCGTGCAGTAGTTGCACACAACAGCACCAAATGAATTAAGGAGAGTGCGTCCGCACTTTAGCGCTTCCTTTCTTCCCCCTTCTGATACATCGCAGTGCGATGACAAATTGCAGCCCACTGCTAAAGGGATCGTTAATACAACTTCTCTCCCTCTCTCTCTCTCAAGTTTCTTCCTCAAACAAAGCTTCCTTTTCTTATCTCCTTTCAACTTTCCCTCCCACCAATCAGACCAAATCGCCTCGTGTGATCCATTCATATGGGAACCCGTGCACATCCCAGGAAGGAAATTACTGCCGAGTGGAGAGATGTTTGAAAAACGATCTCGTTATGCTCTTCCGGAATGTCACTTCCCGTAATTTGCCAACTCTTTAAATGCACGCAACGCTCAAAACCTCTCATTTCCTTTGGCTGACGAGGGATAACGGGCAGTTGTCATATTGCTTTGTTCGCATTCGTAACTACATGAATTCGAGTGAACCAAATTAAAGGTTATTCAATCGAATTTGTATTCTCTACATGAGTACAGATGAGAGCGAGTATTTAACGCTTTAAAAATGTAAAAGTCTATTGAATCTCGGCGTTTACGTACTCAAAACCTATAGAGTAAATAACATTTAAATAAATATAATCATATGAAGAATTCATTTCGAATTATTTTTCTCATTTCCTTTCTAGTATATCTATATTAAAACTTATGATTTGAAGGGGATAGTCGCTGTAAGCCAATCATTTTATTCTATACACTAGTATTTAATCACTTTCTAAGTAATATATGGGATTCATACCATATGATCATGTCTCATATGAAATGCATTCACTTTTATCTGATTGTCGTTCACTGGAAACTAGCATGTGTACTTGTTATAGAATAAGATTTTTCTCCAGTTATTATTAATATGCGCTGTTTAAAGGTAATTAATATCAAAAATAATCATCGGTACAGATATTCTAGTACAGTATTGTGCAAGTAAGTTGCTAGAATTATCTAAATTAAAGACAAAGATCTCGAACAATATGACTTGAAATAACCACAACGTGGATATTAAGTAACTGAAGTATCAATGTAATGAATTTCTCTTCATTGTTTCACTCTATAAAACAAGTTACTCAGAGAATTGACGTTGGACTTAGTTGATGTCACTAAGAGACAACGTAACTAGGAGCCAGTGTAGCTAAGAGACAAAGTAAATAAGAGTGCATTGTATCTCTACAAAGAAAATACCACAGAAAGACTCAGAGTGAGACTAGTCTGAAGCTGTATTACATTTATTTAGTAGAAAAAGAGCATCGGTGGTAGTCTTATTCATATCGGATACCTTTGTGTATATTATTCAAGAGATAAATGGGCATTCCAATTAGGATAATTCCTTTTGAAAATAACGCAAATGATGAACAGTGGACAAGAAGGGGGGGCGTGATGAGAGTATGGGATGAATGAAGATGATTGATTGCGATACAGAGAGAAGAAGTTAGTGGATACAGAAAGATGAAGAAAATGAGGAGGGAGAAGAGGGGGAGGGATATGGACCACGTAGGACGTGATTGAAAGGGAGCTTCTTCATCTTCCAAATAACCCTTCATAAAATATTTACAGCAGGTAAGAGACTGACGCCAGCGGAAAAAGTCGAAAGATGTATACTGCTGCCTAAAGGAAAAGTCAATCCAGGGAAGCATACTAAAGTAGAAGGGGAAAGTATGAACCCACTATTTACTGCATCAGATGCGACTCAAATTAAATGAATAATTAATACGCAAACGAGAGAATGGAAAACTCGGGTAAATATTACAAATTTGAACGGACTGAGAAGTGAATTATACTGAATTTTATCCTTCTCATCGTAAAGTGAACTGAAAGCAAAAATTAGTATAAAAATGTATTCTGTTCCACACACAAATCGCAGAACTTGACAAATGGCATGTTATTACTCTGTAACTATAACCTATTATAAATGCAAATATTGAGAATGTTCAAACATTTGATAATCACGTAGAAAGGAGTAAGATTATACATCTAAAGACGAATAATATCAATTTAAGATAGATAATTAATTTTTATTGTAAAATTTTATACAATCTTCGATTAATGCTACTAATATATGATATACGTACGTAGACATACATCATGTTTTCGAAAGAAGTGATAGCCATACAAGTCACTGATCAACAATGTCAAATATTATGCCACTAATGCACGAGGTTGGATAGATGAGAGTAGAGAGCTTATTAGTTATGGAAAGGTATTTGGGATATTACTCGCTTACTTACTTCCAAGAGAACCAATTAGATGCACAAGGAAACTTAAATTGCTTCGAGGGAGTAAGGTCTGGATCCCGTTAAAAAATGAGAAATTAGATCAGTACTAGTTGAAAAAGGTCATGATATTTAAGAAGGAATATTATATAGATAAACGAGAGGGGAGCGGATAGCTAATAAGATAAAGCCTTCATATCTAGAAAGGCACCTCTAATAAAATAATCGAATGATAGAGCGGGATAAAATGATTTACATGAAATCGTGCTAAAAGGAAAGGGCGAGGTTTTATTGATTCAATAAAAAGGAGGAGGAAGAGATAGCTATTACGAATGCTAGGTTCAATAACGGACTATATCTTTTCGAATCTTTTACAGGATATTTTGGGAGATTTTGAGAAAAAGTACCTCGCATACCTATAGTTTCAACCGAGAACTACATTGCAAGAAGTAATATGTAGAAATATTTCAATTATCTTTTCCTGCAGACAGATTAACTATTCATTTGTATAGATACGTAAAATTTTGTTACGAAACTTGAAAGATATTCATCTCAATAGTATCTTGAAAGGTATTTCACACGATTGTTCGCACGGAGAGTGTTTGGAGTAATGGAAGAACAAACAATCGAATTATGGACGCGGATCATTAGACTGAAGGGAATAAATTAATTTTCGTGAGAGTAGAATTCTTTTCCTTTGTTACCTTACAGCGTGACAGCTCTCTCTCGGGTGTTAATTTTTATCTTTTGGAGGAGAGTTTTTCGTCTCCAGCTGAGAGCCTAGTACGTGCGGTTTCCAGCAGAGGGCAGAACATCTCGGAAGCAAACCGAAAACGTGAAAAAAAGACTGAAGAAGCAAAAGGATGATGACAAAACGATCGACCTCTACTTCTTTCAGATCCTCCACTTTTATACGGAAAAGCTGTAAGACATCGCCCAAATTAAATTTTAATTCAAAGGACTTTTTTTTCATAAGCCCGGAGTAAAAAATATTTCTCGCGGCGGCTTTGGACCAAAGAAGTAAGAGAAGATCCCAATCTTTCAGCGCGATACAGGAGAACGAGGATGTATAAAAAAAAGGAATAAGTCAAAGTTTTTCGCAACTTTAATAATCAGGTAAAGAGCAGCTTTTGACAAATTTCGGTTACGCGCCCTTCCCAAAAATGGTTTCGGAAGAAAATTATACACGAGTAAAAAGGTGAAGTGGTAATGGAAAGGTGGAGAGGATAGCACTAATTCTTGGGGCGGAAGGAGTTTGCGAACACAAAGAGCAACAAATGAGGAGAGGCAGGAATTAGATGCACTCACACTAACCCCATATGGGAAAGGCGAAGGGGGGGAGGTGAATTAATCAGGATATGATTACAAGCAGGAGGAAACGTTCCATGATTATGGAAGCGTTTGATTTTTATTACAAAATATGAAAACATCGCGTAATGAGAATTAATGAAACAGGGTGAGCCTTCCCGTCCTTCTAAAGATAAGCATCAATGGAGGATGTTTTTGAACTTCTACTCTTTCCAGCTCCGGGCTGATGAATATTAAATTTGATTCTTGCTGCGGGCACCGAAAGGTAATACTTTACTCTCAGATTAACATTTTAATATTCTTTCCAGATTCCAGGAAGGATGCCTCTTGATGAATATTTTCTGGAAAAGGAAAAAATGTGCTCCGCGAGGTATTAATTCATCCGTGCTTGCCCCTACAGATATTAAGATGAAATTAAAAGCTTTTAGCGAATGCAGAATAAGGGTTTTATACACTCGATACGCCAAAAGGCAGATACATGATGTTCCCCATCCTATCCTTGATGTACCCTCGAAACGTACGACATGCGTTGTTCGGGGAATTTTCGGGGATAAACATCGCACGGATTAGAGGAATTACAATGAGTTATTACTGACACAGTTGCGAAAGTTGAATCTGCTAAACAGCATTTTAGCGATGTGGAGCGCGATGGAATTTATAATGGAAGAGTTTAATCCCGAAATTTTGAAAGAACAATGGATCTAAACTGCCGGAATGGATCCAAAACAAAACCTTAACTTTTAGGTGCTAGTCAAATACTAAGGCAATATTGAAACCACTTTTTAGGTTTTTATTTTTCAAATGTTTCTTAGTCAGTTACACATAAGAAAACTTTGCTTTATTTAGTTCTGATCCAGTCGTTTGAATTTTGTTAAATCTCTTTAACATTTTTAAAAAATGATTTCATACTGCCTTTGATTGTGATATGAGTGGTTTAAATGCAAACTACCCTGATTATTGTACAATAATATAAAAGGTTGTTCAATTTTCTTTATATAAGTGTAAACATAATTCTTTCTCAGATCTCGGTTAACATTAAACAACGTTACCTTCATTCATTGAACATTGCTCCATTACCTTTGTCCATGTACTGTAACTACTATAAACACAATATACTGAGTTTTTTTACTTGCGTCATTTGAATATATGATCGTTATAAAATGAATAGAATACTGCCATCCAGGATAAGACGATTAGTTAATGACAAGCTGTTACTTTTGAACTATTTTCGTTAATATTTTCCGCACGACAAATAATGAGGTGACCAGTACTTAATCATTGGGGTGTATGTATTTCTATGTAAGTTTAATAGGCCCACTAATATACAGTGCTCATTATACATAGATAGTATTCTCACGGTCCAGGGAGTACATTTCGGAAAGGACTCAACTTCCCTACAAGCGTCCAATTGATTCCTTCAAAAATTTCCTAGGCATACTCTAGCTCCGGAGTTCCTTTCGGGATGGACCCAACACCTTCCTTGTTTTTGCCCATCCTCGCCGCCGCCCACCAAATAAGGCATGCATTCCTCCGTCGCGCGGAGAAACGGACCGCATACTCACCATCACCTGAGTGGCCCTTCTCAGAAAATCTCTAGATTCCTTTCGGAGCCCGGATTGGCCACCCAACCTTCCGCTAAGTTGCCCGGGTTAACAGGGCCACGGATAGGAGAAAAATGCAGGGAACATCTCCTGTTACGCATCACATCTCCTTTTGGTGCAAAAGGGGACGTAAGATTTCGCGAGAGAGATGAATAGGAACGGGAAAGAGGAAGACATTCTGGGGGTTCTCTCCTGCGAAGGATTGGGATGAGTTAAATGGATTGAGGTGACAAAAGGATAGGCGACGGCGCGCTAAGGGAACTCAATTACTGCGACAATAGGTGAGATCTTTCAGAAGGACGCCTCCAGAAGGGGCGGGAAGGGACTTAAGAGAGGGGGGGGGGGTATGCGAGGAAGAAGAAGGTGGGCGGGAAGGCTATGTAAAGAGGAACCCTGATGAGAGAGAATTCGGAGTGATTCGAGAGTAAGAGAGAGAAATGGAGGAAGCTGTAAACGAGGCCGTTCAAAATGAGTGGGGATTATGGAATAAAAAGCATCGGTGCACGGGTACGTTTCTGAGGAGAGAGTCTACAACAAGCTTTAAAATTACATCTTCCGCATCCATTTTCCAAACGTGATCTTTTTCAAAGGGAGTGTGTGACAATGGGGAATGCTTAGGAAAAGAATTGCGCCGTCGCGTCGTTAAGGAACTTACGTTTGATTGTTACTTTCGGTCTGTCTACTTCCTAATACGGATAGGTTTCCTAGGGAATGAATGGTGCACGTAAACTAATAGGGACCTTTTTAGAATTGATCTGTTCCGAGGAGAGAATCAAGATATCACGAGTTTAAGGTTGAATACATCCTCTTCTTTTGTAAACGTAAATTGATACTGAGTGGCAGTTTAACGTAATAGTAATTAGAATTCGAGTCGGGAGAAAATCAAACCAAGCGAGGGCTTGTTTGGGAATAGAGGATTATATTTCATCTTCGGATGAAGTAGAAATCCACGAGAAAATTTGGTTCCTTCGAGGGTTGTCTTACAAAGCATCTCGTTTCTTTGAATTGTAGAACAACGAAAGCAGTGATGTATAGTTTATTGATGTTTTAAAGATCTGAAATTGATCCATTCTCAACTTAAGATATTTATATTAAACTAGCTGTGCCCGTTCAAACGTTGTTGTGAAAAAGTGTTTCCAATTATTTTCTTTAGCTGGAAATGAATAATATTTTTATTTATTTAATGTTGGTTATTTTATCCTCGCAATAATAATTGCTAAAGTTCTTTAACTGCATTATTGTATGTTGCATGTATTTATTAGAATTTGCTAGCGAAAAATCGAACGTCAAATGCATTAATGCTCTTTTTTCATTTCGGAGAAAGATATGTTTTATTATGCGCTACTCTACACTTCGCATCTGGAATATCTCAAAGAGAACACATATTCAACTGAAAAAGACCAAAAATGACATTCAGTCTCGTCAAAGACATAAAATAATTGAAATTTTAAACATCGATGACATTTGTAATCAAAGTTAACGTCATCATCTCACCAAGTTGTGCATTACATACAATTTCTTGAATTTATCACAATTTCATTTACATTAAATATCAAAAACTATTTTTCTCCGCAATAATGTACATAAATATTTACTTTGCTATAAACAAACATCATTAGAATACTGAAATGAATTCTTAAGAGAAAATTTAACAATCACATTCGTGGTAACTAAGAAATAGTTTGTTTACAGCTTCGAAATTCATCAAAATTATCATATAATTTCTCCAAATTCTCGTAATTTCTGATCGTAAACTATATTTCATGACCAAAATAAGAAACTTTATTCAATTTTCCTTCTTTTGGTGCTACTTTCAAATCCGCACATGGGTTATTTCTAATTTAATTTTGCAAAAGAAAGGAAGCATGCAAGAGATAAATCAAAGTTAATATGTAATTCTTATGCGAACAGTTTTTCCTTCTAGAGTTGAACTGAGTACTCCGATTTTAAATTAAATTCGAAAAACTTTCCGAGGATATAACTAAATTTTTCCAAATTTTCACGACGATTGGATGTATAGTTTTTGAATGTATAGAGTACAGACAAACAACCAACAGACAGATAGACACGCATTCGTTCTCATGTAAATAGATTAAAGACTAAGATATATATATATATATATATATACGAGTAAAGGTGCGCTTGCTTACAGCAAGCAATGCAATATTTTATCTTTAGTGAATAATAAAAGTTTTCGAAAGATTACTCTGCTCAAACGTTGCTAAACATTAAGTAAAGGGCATTAACGCAGCTGAAAATGCACTGAATACGATTTCCGATGAATTTCTTTCGGCAGCTAAAATCCCGCCCCGGCGTCGAACCAAGGTCATCCTGATAAAATTACTGTAATCTTTCGCTTGAGTATGGTGGACTTTATAAACACCCCGACTTACAAAAGGAAATTCATTCAGGAAGTACCTTAAAATGAGTCCTAAATTCCCTATACATTTCAAATGGAGATATAGTTAACGCCCCCTAGCATCGAACCAACGACCTTTTACGATAGTCTTAGGATAGCTTTTATATGAGAATGGTCCCCTTAATGGCTGTGTGAAATTTTGAACCTCTGCGCGGTTGGAAAGTGTCATAAAAAGCTATCGGAAATATGGCCCATGTATTTTAAAAGGGAAAAATCGAGATTCCGGGACGCTCTGGAATCGAACCCGTGATACATAGGCAAATGCTGATTTTTTTTCTAATTACATTTTGTATGTATCTATATTTGTAGAAGGTTTGAATAATCTATGTACGATATTAAGGGAGCTACGATTTTTCAAAATCTGAAAATATTTCACCTCCTGGCATCGAACCCAGGACCGATTGTACGTAAAATACTACATTTTTCCGTAGAAATATATATAAGCAATAGCTACATGAAATCTTATTCTTTTAACTTAATGGGAAGTATTTTTAAAATTATTTGAAAAACGGCCCCATGCATTCCTAACGGGGAAAATCGAGATTACGGGACGCTCTGGAATCGAACCCGTGACACGTAGGCAACTGTTGATTTTTTTCGAGGTACATAATATACTTACCTATAAGCGTAAAAAATTTTAATGATCTATGTATCATATTAAGAGAGCTACGATTTTTCGAAATTTGAAACTTTTTCACCTCCTGGCATCGAACCCATGACCGGTTGCGCGTAAAAAATAGCATATATGCGTAGATATATATAATTGCAATAGCCGTATGAAATTTCATTGTTCTATCTCAATGGAAAGTATTTTTTTAAATTGTTTGAAAAACGGCCCCATGCATTCTTACGGGGGAAAGTCGATTTTTGGGGCCTCCTAGAATCGAACCCATGATAGGTAGGGTGGATTTCTGAATTTTTCCTGAGTGAGATTTAGTGGGCCATTACGTAAAAAAATCGCCGAGCCGGTGGCCCCAGCGGTTTGGGCCTGACATTAATATCATATATATATGTTTTATATATATATATATATATATATATAGACGCTTCGGGGGGATATATATATATAACATATATATATATATATAGGATATTAATGTCAGGCCCAAACCGCTCGGGCCACGGAGCCGCCGATTTTTTTACGTAATGGCCCACTAAATCTCACTCAGGAAAAATTGGGAAATCCACCCTACCTATCATGGGTTCGATTCTAGGAGGCCCCAAAAATCGATTTTCCCCGTTAAGAATGCATTGGGCCGTTTTTCAAATGATTTTAAAAATACTTCCCATTGATCTAGAAGGTTAAGATTTCATTTAGCTATTGCTACTATATATATCTACGGAAATATGCTATCGCTTACTTGCAACTGGTCATGGGTTCGATGCCAGGAGGTGAAATATTTTCGAATTTTAAAAAATCCTAGCTTCCTTAATATGACACTTAGATAATTCAAACTTTTTAAACAAATAGATGCATATAAAATGTACTTTAAAAAAAATCAACAGTTGCCTATGTGTCACGGGTTCGATTCCAGAGTGTCCCGTAATCTTGATTTTACCCATTAAGAATGCATGGGGCGGTTTTTCAAATAATTTTAAAAATACTTCCAATTGAGTTACAGCGATAAAATTTCATTTACCTATTGCTAATATATATGTCTACGGAAAAATTTAGTATTTTATGTAAAATCGGTCCTGGGTTCGTATGCCAGGAGGTGAAATATTTTCAGATTTTGAAAAATCGTAGCTCCCTAAATATCGTACATAGATCATTCAAACCTTCTACAAATATAGATACATACAAAATGTAATTAGAAAAAAATCAGCACTTGCCTATGTATCACGGGTTCGATTCCAGAGCGACCCGTAATCTCGATTTTCCCCGTTTAAAATACATTAGCCATATTTCCGAATGCTTTTTGTAACACTTCCCAACCGCGCAGGCGTTTAGAATTTCACCCAGCCATTAAGGGGACCATTCTCATTTAAAAGCTATCCGAAGATAGTCGTAAAAGGTCGTTGGTTCGATGCTAGGGGGCGTTAACTATATCTCCATTTGAAATGCATAGGGAACTTAGGACACATTTTGAGGTACTTCCTTAATGTATTTCCATTTGAAATTTGGCATGTTTATAAAGTCAATCATATTCAAGCAGAAGATAACAGTAATTTTCGTAGGATGGCCTTGGTTCGACGCCGGGGCGGGAATAATGTTGCCGTAAAAAATGCATGGGAAATCGAAATCAATTCAAAGCTCGCTGCGAAAATGTCCTTAAGTAAGCATGCCTTATCCGAATAAAGTATTTCGGAAAATGTTAAGTTTTATTAAAAGATATATTTTTCGATTGCTTGCTGTCAGCAAGCACACCTTTACTCGTATATATATATATACGAGTAAAGGTGCGCTTGCTGACAGCAAGCAATGCAATAATTTATCTTTATTGAAAAATAAAATTTTTCGAAAGATTACTATGCTCAAACGTTGATGAACCTAAAGTAAAGGACATTAACGCAGCTGAAAATGCACCGAATTCGATTTCCCATGCATTTCTTTCGGCAGCATTATTCCCGCCCCGGCGTCGAACCAAGGTCATCCTGCTAAAATCACTGTAATGTTTCCCTTAAGTATGATTGACTTTATAAACACCCCGAATTTCAAATGGAAAATCATTCAGGAAGTACCTCAAAATGTGTCCTAAATTCCCTATGCATTTCAAATGGAGATATAGTTAACGCCCCCTAGCATCGAACCAACGATCTTTAAGGACATAATTACGGTTGCTTTAATGTAAGAATGGCCCATTCAATGGCTGTGTGAAATTTTGAAACTCTGCGCGGTTGGGGAGTGTCATAAAAAGCTTTCGCAAATATGGCCAATGCATTACTTATCACAAAAATCGAGATTACGGGACGCTCAGGAATCGAACCCGTGTAACCTAGGCAAGTGTTGATTTTTTTCAAAGTACTATATATACGTATCTTTTGGTTTTGAAAGTTTGAATAATCTATGTACGATATTAAGGGTGCTATGATTTTTTAAAATTTGAAATTATTTCACCTCCTGGCATCGAACCCATGACCAAATGTACGTAAGCATTAGCATTTTTCAGAAGATATATATTACAGCAATAGCCACACGAAATCTTATTGTTCTAGCTTAATGGGAAGTATTTTTAAAAATTATTTGAAAAACGGCCCATGCATTCTAAATGGGGAAAGTCGATTTTTGGGGCCTCCTAGAATCGAACCCATGATAGGTAGAGTGGATTTCCGAATTTTTCCTAAGTGAGATTTAGTGGGCCATCACGTAAAAAAATCGGCGGCTCCGTGGCCGAAGCGGTTTGGGCCTGACATTAATATCCTATATATATATATGTTATATATATCCCCCCGAAGCGTCTATATGTATAGATATGTTCAAGATATACCCCAAATGCTACATCATGGAAAAGATGTTTTTTGAGATCTAAATCATAAACTAAGTATCTTTTCATATGCACTTGAAATTAAAATTAATGTATTAATAATCATGTATTCAGCTGCCTAAAAACGACCATATTTATCGGTTTACTAAAAGTTACATCCATGTTAATTGTTTGCTTTTAATGCATGGGTGTATAACAGCTAAATTAATGCATTTGAATAGCATCGTAAGTTTGCCCGTACACCGATTAATATTCATGAAAATTAGATTACGTAATTCAATTCGGTAGAAGCGATTACAATTTAGAAATATAATATTCAAATCATTAATAGCACTACGTGGTAAGCCAAAAATATATTTTTCCACTAGCCCTAATCTCTGATACATAATTCATGCAAATGCATTTACATGAACTACACAATACATCAATTCAGAATATTTTAATCATCATTAAAATTACATCGTGAATTTGTAATGAATCATTAATTCTCACGTGAAAAAATTTTATAATATAATAAATATTCCTATAAGAAATAATTTCAGTTATTATTCATTTTTAAATATTTTATTTAAAAGCATAGGGAAAATTCGTAGTATAAAAACAAGATCTGTAACAATAAACAATAAATTAATTGTTTTGATCTGAAAGAATATTAAAACATTCTGCTTGTGAGTTTATTTCAATTTTAATGCCACTGGCCCTGAGAATTTTTATTACTTGATTAATAAATCATTGATCACCTGTAAATAAACTCACTAGTATCAACTACAACAATAGTGTGCTATGCTATAAATAAATATTCACTACTACAGATTAATTCAATTATGATGATTAGTGTAACTTCTCGAGAAACTGATTCATAAACAAGCAGCATAGATATGTTGAAAGCTGAAACAATTATTTATTTATGCTTCAATGTGTAATAATTAAAGCTGAATACATATACAGCACTGAATCCATAAACATAAAGATTAATGTTACAACTTAGGTTCAAAATATGATAAATAAAATATGTTAAGAATATATTTTTATCATAGAATTGAATCTATTTGAACATACGTTCATAATGTTAGAAATATATTTAACAATCTTTTCATATTGAAAAATGTAGCACACTCATAAGGGGTAAATATGTAACTATATCTGTTGATTTTAATTGAACGCTTACAAAAATCAAATAACATTAAGCATTCCTATGCTCATAAGATTTTAAAGAACTAATGAAGTTTAATAGTTTAAATAAATTCAAAATAATATACTATTTAAATGCACGTACATGCATACATAAAAAAATGTTGAATTAGCTTGCAAAGATTACATTGAATGACTTGATATGGATTTCATTTGTCGCAATCAAGTAAGTTTGATCGTTAATAATTAAATTTCCTTTGTAGTATATTTCTAAAAATATGACAAACCCTGAATTGTCCTTATGATTTATAAATGGAAAATAATTCTCGATTCAATAATGAGTTTGTGGTAATAATTAGGCAATACTTTTGGATTATCAAAAAGTATGTTTCGCTAATGAATTAACGTAATTTCTTGCACGAGAAACAAAATCGGTAACCTCATTGTAAATTACAGGGAAATACAGTTCTGTACTAAACACACAACCATGCCATATCTCATACAGCAACCGTTGTTTAGATCATTTTGCAATTAAAACTGGGCTACAGAAAAAAAAAACAATCAGATAATGATAAATGCTCAAATAATTTAGAATATAACTGCAAATGTTACATGTAACATTATGTAACGTATTGATCCTACAATAGATAATGTCTGAGTATATCTGTTCACAACATGTATTCATCTGGTACTCAAATCCTCCTCACACTATTTATCCAGAGTAAATATTTACGGGCCACCGTTTATATACTTTTCTTGGTCCATATTTTCTGATACGCGTGTAGCCTTCTCTGCCTCGGTTCCCCCATTTCTCAGTTCGTACGTAATTTTCCATTCCTTCGTCCCCTCTTACCATCCAGTGGGGCCCGTCAATTTGTCCCAGTTGGAGCTCAATCCATTATGCGACACGGTCGCCTGGCCCTGCATGCGACATACGTGGCCATGCCAGCTGGGAGCTCCACTTTGAATTCCATCCGACACATAGACCTTATCAACCAAGCGATTCATGTTACTTGTATTTTATGAAGCCCTGAAATCCTTGCGTTTCTTTTGCGACGAAAATCCAAGCACAAAAACACGTAACCAACCGTCTCTCGTGGCCATTTCCATGGCCGTGCTGAGTTGGAATACAACCCGCTGCAGATTATTATGAAATCTCTTTTCCGGAAGGTAGGTACCATAACTCGATCTTAAATTTTATCCGTCCGCAAGGAATCTGTGCTACGATGCTCAAATGCTGAAACCTCGCCCATATTGAATTCTACGCTAGTCTTTTTGCCGTAGAAAAAATTATTCGCTTCGTGCAACGCTGAGTTCCAGAATTCTTTTAAATTGTAACTTGAATCACGCCTCGAAACTCGATAAAACATCTGTGACCCGAGTCTTAATTTCGCTAATTCGTTTCTAAAAACTGCACTTAAACAAGCCCAAACGCGAGACTCCGTATCCGTAGTACAAGAGATAAACTAGAATAATTCACGATCTAATTAACTCTACATTTTGCAAATATATTTCTCATTGTATTTAATTATCCACAGCGAAAAAAAGAATGAATAACTTTACACTGCAATTTCAGTAATTTCTTTAACCTAACGTTCATTGGAGAGATCTTGATCATGCGTTTCCATGGAGAAGTATAGAAATATTTCAGGAACATGTTTAACTTTAGAAAATAATTGTTGCACTTTTATTAACGATGTGTATCACACAGAGTCCATAGTTATTAACCCTATTAGGTATACTTTTTGGTAAGAAAGTTATTAAAAACGTAAATTTCAATCACTGGCTTTAAATAACATTTTGAGGCAGAACCTTTTCATTTTCATCCACTTACCGTTACACAAATAGACAAATAGTTATTTCACAGTATGTTACGAAAATTTTTTCTGAGGATACTCAAATTGCAGAACTAGTATATGCCTTTAATCCATTCCTTCTACGTCGGTAGGGGTATGCTTAAAAAGTATTTAAGAGCAGATATAAACTTTGAATAAATTTTCTCCTGGTGATTCAAACTAGTAATTTTTATCGCAAGTTTGGTTTCATAGAATGGTTGAACATATCAATGTAGATTATACTGAAAACTCACAATTTTTAACACGATTTATCACCAAAAGAAGATCAATTAATTGGACGAAAATAAGTGTTGGAATTGGAGAAGAGGTGATATGAACAGAATGAAGGTAATGAAGGGAAGGTAAGAAGAACGCGGGATATTTACATAACATTTTCATGATTTTCCTGCTCGGCGATAATCAAACAGATCGTATTCTCATCCAGAAACAAGAATTTGATCCTTCAGATGCCAAATTAATTAGAGGAAATCTCGGAGAGCGTCTCTCGGAGTAACGATGGCATCGTATTGACTGATAATGATGTTTTAAGCATCCGCTATCATAATTTTATCTTAGGCACAAAGAAGCGATGAAAATAATAGGGAAAGAAACAAGGAAAGGGGGCTGACTTAAAGCTGGAATAAAATCCTTTTGAAATTTAAGACAACGTAATTTGCGAAACACTAAGAAAAGGGAAAATTGAAGATCTTTATTAAAATCCATTAAAAAGGTTCGATATTAACTTCTAATGAGCTTCAAGAATATTATTCGAGAAATTTTAAATGAAATACTTATGAATTTCTCCAGTTCACATGATACAAATTGCCAGTTAATGGAGATATTAAATTTCTGTAATACTTTACTATTTAATGAAGTTACCATTTTATAAATTTTCGTTTCAAAAAGTAAGTAACAAAGCGGATTCACTAGAGGAAAATATTCCCTCACAGAATAAGATTATACATTTACGTATATTAAAATATAATTCCCATCAATAGAATAATAAATATTAGGTGTAAAAAGTAATCCAGGTCTTTCAAAAGTTAGTTTTCCTGATAAAAATTTGCCAATTTTTATTTTAAAACCTCCAGCCAATCATTCTTAAAGAACTTAGTATTTTAGCTATCAAAAAGTTTCAACTTCGCCTCTCTATAAAATCATTTCAATTCTAGAATGGATTTTATCTTATGGCGTTAAACACCAACTAAGATATAATGAATCACATCAAAAATTAAATCAATGAATACGAGAATCGAATATATCAGAATTATGAAAATTAAATTTAAAAGGAGCTTTTTCTATAAAATTATCGGATCACTGACAGAATTTTTACTGTAATTTAATTACATGTTGATAGATATCGAGTAACAGTGTCTACCTATAAAGTTCTTTCTTGAAAAAAGTATTTGAATTCGAAATGACATTATTTGACCTTTGAAATAAAAACTTTGAAATTAAAGTGAAGTTTTTATAACATTGATTCATGACTCCTTTAATTATCCTTCTTATATTTGAGAAGTTTCCCAAGTACGTAATTCGTCTTAGTAACAGTCTTTAAGATAATTTCTATCTAATATACATAAAAAGTTATATTTTTAGTATTTCCTCTATTCTACGAGAAATAATAAAGCTCTCCTGATCCAATTAAGGCCTGAACAAATAACTCCTCGTCAAAGTAATGCTGGTAGACTGATTTGATTACAAAATATTACTTAAAGTCTCTTAAACTTAATTTATTGATCATTATTCGATACTATTGTTGTATTAATCGAACAAAAGTTGCATGGGTAATCCATATAGGTGGATCATTTTTTTATAAAAATATATCAATTTGATACTGAAGTTCTTTTCCTTTTAACTTTTTATCCGTATGAATAGACCAAAAATTATTTCTTGCAATTTTTCCCTCGGTATGTGGTTATTAATTCTTATTCATATATTTGATACATTTGATTTATATTATTGATTAATATATTTGATTGAATAGTTTATTTTTTAAATTCACCCAGATATCATTCTGATAGATCCAGTGCCTAGATATGGGATCTAAAGATTTTTGAGAGATAAAATACGTTTTAAACAATGTGAGGTAATAGGCACTGATAAGTATTTCTAGAAAGGATAAAATATATCTTTTGAAAATATTAATAAACATATAGTCTTGATTTTAAAGTTCAAAGACTAAACTGAGTTTCACAAGTAAACCTTTTCCTCGCGGTTTGGGTCCTAAAATAAGCGAACATCAAATTTTCAGTACGTCACCGCAGGAATATCCAGCCGCTTTTCTAGAAAGACGGGGAAAACACGTTAAACCCTCCGAGGGCAATAGTCTAATGCTCAAATATTGTCCCCTCAACCGAAAGCGGCCCTAAACCGCTATCGCGAGCAAACCTCCCTTCACATTGCCATCCACAAATCTCGGCAACCACCTCTTCACCTCCAAACCAATGCGTACACACCTTCGGATCCCTCAGTGTCTAAACATGCCACCGACTTCGGCGACATTCGCGGACAAAACTCCAACTTCTCTCCCCTTTTGGACCAGCCTCACCTCCTATTTATCTCGCTTAACCCCTTTCCCGGGATCCGAGAGCTCTGCCATCCCCCCTTCCCTCCGCGGTGCCAACTTTTGGGCTAATCCTCTTCGTGTCACCTTTAAAGGAATCGAAATTTCGGAGAGGGAGCTGCAGATTGGGGGTGGATATGAGGGGATTGAGAAGTTGAATAATCGTCGGAGGGAAACGTAGGGTTTTTGTCCGCATGTATTCGGAAAGGGGTGTTTCGCCGGATGATGAGAATTTAGGAGAGGGTACACATGGTGCCTAGGGAGAGAGATCCCTCCTTAAAGATGCATTGTCTTAGGAGGAGTGGGTGTGGGGGGCGTCGTCTGGTCTCTTGCACGAGTTCGATCTCTTCTTTCCTAACGAACAGTTCTTCCCGTGTTTTCGCGACTTTTGGACTACTAACTGTGTTCTGGGTTTTTACACCTTCTGCTGGGAACCCTCTCTGCTGCTTCCTGCCCCCGCATCCATCCTGGGGATATTTGCTTTTCCTCCTTTTATATCCCTTCGACTTTTTTTTCTCTCTCTACCCACTTTATTCCTTTGAAATATTTTTTTCTAATTTTCATCTCTGCATTAGCCCGCCCACCCTCCGATTTTTAATCCCCCTTTTTTTTTCTTCCCTCTTACGTCGCTACGTTTTTCGGAATCCACTTTTTTCCCTCCGGCACATCTAATATTAAGTCTTCTCCTCTCATAGAGAGATTTTTTTTCTCCCCTCCCGGTTATGAAAGGAAAAAAAGACGACGCTAAGCTCCGACGATGGTCAAGTGGCATTATTTTAATAGCGTCTACGTTGAGTAAATTATCTGAGAAAAGTTGGTTATTTCCTTCGGAGGATTTTTCGAAATGAGAATTCGACTGGCTCAAGGAGAGGGAATGAGTGTGCTAAATGGATCTTTCGACTTCCCTAAACCGGTTTAGTCCCTTATATTACTTCGTACGAGAGAGGGGCTTTGTTTCCATTGCGTATTCTACTCGGATTTTGAGGATGAAGAAGAGTGGAAAATCAACATTTTTTTGAGGCGTAGAATTCACTCAAGAAATCTATGTTTCATTAGAATATTGGCTGCATAAACACTGTATTCCTATTTCTGGGAGAAAAGTATCATGTGTGAGATCGGTGAGAATTGGCTTGCCTCTGGAAAAATGATCGTGACTACAGTGGAGAAAATTTTAAGTTCCCTAACTATAGAGCCGCGTAATGAAGGAAGGCGAGTAATATAATGATTTACAATAATATGGCCAAACCTCTAGTGTATGAAAAGAGTAAAGGCTAACTTAATCCGTAGTGAGTCAAATAAAAAGTCTTTTGTCGATTAAAAATTAGGGCAATAGCTTGCAAACTTTGAAACTTTCTTATCTTATCTTTTAATATATAAACAAAACTTCCTTTAATCTTTATAAGTTATTAATATCAATTCAATTAAGTTCGAAATTCCAAAAATTTAAAAAAAATTTTGATCGTTCGACTAGATTCTACGTAAAATTTTATGAGGCTGTTAATTTTTTAATTTCGATATACCCACACGTTATATCCCTACGTTAAATGTTCAAATACAGATTAATGTTACTGGAGGGTTATTTAAATTGATTCATATTTCTAAACTAGGTAGTAATTACGAATACTATCATTAATAATAAATTTAATCTGATCATAAATAGATAACATCAAATTGATAAATATAAATCTTCCAGATTAAAAAAATATAAATATAAATTGATAAATGATGCATGCGGAAAAAGATTTGCATGTTTTATTATAAACAGTATAGAAAAGAGGATAAGTTCAAAATTACCTCCAAGTATAAAAAATAATTATTATCATGCATTAATTAAATCTAAAATATGTTTGAATGATACTGAACCTCTAAGGAATTAATTTATTGTATATCATAACGAAAATAATAAGCGATTGACAAATTCAAGAAATCTTATAAATATTACGTCGTGATTGTAATATAAAAATTGTCATCGTTTCGTTCATAGTAAATGAAAAGATATACAAATGCTAATAAATTATCATTCGCTAATTGTTGAAGAAAAGCTTAAAATGAACTCCTCCAACATACAAACATGTCAAACATGACAAGATTAAGACGAGAAACGTAGATTTGGATAAGAGGAAGATATCTTCCAACCTTAATTCGTGTGATGAGTAACCGCCGAGCGGTTACAAGGAAGAAAGATGATGGCAAGGTAAGGCAAATGGGACGAAGAAGAAGAAAGATTAATAAAGCAGAAGAAAAAGAGAGAATTAAAACACAAGAGCGAATGGATTAGAATGACAAACGAGAGAAAGAAAGAGTCGTACTAAAAGGAGAAAATTCCATCCGTAGAAAGATAGGGAGAGATTAAATCCATGGATATGAGGAACAGGATGGAGTGGGAGACCATAAAAGGGGACAAATTAGGAGGTAGAGAAATAAGAGAGGCGAAGCAATAAAGGTAAATAGGAGGTGAACGGCTAAAGGAGGAGTTTTCCGAGACCGAATTTGGGTGAGACTATGGGAAATTGGAGATGGCTGTGGAAGGCAAGGAAGAAGGGGGGAGTCAATTGGGATTTGCAGGATTTGAGATGAGAATAAAGGAGTTTGTGGAAGTTGGAATTGTGTCGGACAGTGGGAGAGCTTAGGAGGAAAGACGCCGTGATTCATTTAGTGAACGCAGAAAAATATCCGTGGATTTCCTCGCGAAGAGAAAGATGGCCCGGAATCGTGATTTTTCATAAGTGAGTTCCCGCGAGTTTTTTTTCCCAATACGTCTCGCTTATAGAGCGTTCAACCTCAACTCGCCGTCCACTAGAGAATGCTTCGTCAAATGATATCAACACTTTATTATGCGCGGGGTTGTAGGTTACGGAGAATTTGCTCAAGGGCTTCTATCTTTTTAACTCGACCACCTACACAACAGTTTTTTGAATACTTATTGCATAACTTCTCTATAAATACGTAGCGTATAATTTGTTCGTTATTAAATTTTGAGCCTTGAAAAACATCATTAAAAATTTATATTTTTCGATATTATATCGCTTATAATACTGGATAATCTTCAAAGCCTAGAGGTTAGAGAATAAATACCGATAAATCCTTCTTTTTTATGGAGAGTTTAGGCGTGTGAATTTTATCAAGGAAACTAATAATAATTCCATATTAAATACATTAATATCCGCAACTGCAGTGAAAATTTAAACCATACGCGATGAAAAGAAAACACAAGTAAATTTTGGTCTATCAAAGCATTTTTAAGGAAGAAAACAACATAATTCCAGGAGCCAATAAGGTTAAAAGGATTATCGGAACTTTTTCTTGCCGGCCATAGGAAGATTGAAGAAGGTAAATAAGAGTAGAAATCACACGAAACGAGTTTGTCTCATAATTTAAGGGCTAAAAGGAAAGATTACAGGATTTCTATGAAGTAGAGGGAGGAGAACAAGATATTCTCGGATCGGTTAATGGCGTAGAAGTGGAAATAAATGTGGAGTCTGGGAATTTTAAGGATGAAACGTGAGAAAATGAGTAGGTTACGGGATTAGGCGAGAATTTGAGACGGTGCTCCGGTGAAAAAGAACGAGGAGCAGAAAAGAAAAGCAATTTGGAAGAAAAACCCAAAGAAAACAGAGATAAAGTAGCGTGGAATTGGGTACAATAAGGAACGAACGAAGAGATCTCTAAAACGTAATAGCCTCCAGACGTAATGGTTGTAGTGAAAAAAAATAAATAAAATAGAAAATTGATCCAAAATATTCAACTAACAATGTATCACGTGTCACAAAATTGAAGGTAGATTACGGATTGATGATGGAGGAATTCTTGGAATGATGGTGAGGAAAGGTAAGCGTCAAGAAGCAATTAGCATTCCTCCATATTGCCGAAATTTTTCCTTGTCATATCTTCTGAAATGTCCTCAGGGGATACATTCTTTTCTCGTCTAATATCGTCCCAACCTAAGCCTCTATTCCAACTCGTTTCCACTGCCCGCGTTTTTTTTTTACCCCTCCGTGCAGATTTCGGGAGCGGATTAAAAGAATTTAAGTTTCTCCGCCATTAATTACGCATGCCAACTCTGCCATATTTTACATTGGGACGACGATTTTGAATACAGACATAAGACTCTCCTTTACGTCAAAATGAAGTTAATCTCGCTTTGATTAATGTCTTCCAGTTTTCTTTTTTTTTGTGGATGAAGTTATTTTCATATGATCAAGGATCTCCTTGATAAACTTAATGATCTCAAAATTGGTACGGGACTCGATCGTAATCTGCTTCGAAACATAAAATTTTGGTTTCTTCGTTTAGAATATTGAGGGTTTTAATCCAACCATAATGTTTACCTTATTATTATACGTACCAAATATATTGATTTGGGGTATTGCTGAGAGAAAAAGTTTGATGGATATATTCTATTGATAGAATTATTTATAGTTCATTTATTTATATATTATTTATTATATTGTGGTTATTTTCTCCCATTTAACTGACCTTCTATGAAACAATAAAAGAGATTTAGTTGTACAAATCCAGTGCTATATCTACTCTCTAATATCGGTATCTAAGTAAATAAATTCGTGATGGCAACAATCGAGCTTTAACGTAAATAAAAATACTTCGTGTTTCGACAAATCGGTAACCGTCTTCAAGATACAATACGTTCACATTTCGAGAATATCCACTTCCGTACTATTTTTTTATCTCAATCCATTCTTTCCATACGTTTCCACCCACTTCGTGGCCCCTCCCTCACTTCAGCCCCACCTCCCTCCCCCGAAATTCCTTCCGCGCCAAATATTATTAAATTCAGTTCAATTTTCTTTCGGAGACTGCGATGAGCTCAAGGGAAAGATAATAGTATTTTGGTCTCCAGGCAAAGTGGAATGTTTCATTTCGCGACAAGTGGCGGAGGTGGGCGCCTTAGCATAGGAGTAGTCGAAGGGATGAAGTTTAAGCCGTTAAGGAAGGGTTATGAAAGAAGGATATTGTGGAGTGAGATGGGAATTTTTAGATATGAGATCGCTGTTTCGGAGGCGAACGGTGAAACAGGGAGAAATTGACTCTCAGTGAAGAAAAGAGATTTTTGAGAGTCTTAAGACGTCTTTTATTACCAAGGAAACGGAAAAAAAAGAAAAGTATTGGAGATACATTTTCTTCGGATATCAATCACCTATAGCTTGCAGGTGCCGGAAGCTCGGGTAAATGGCTCCGTGGTCTTTTTAAGATTTCGAGCACGGCTCTACATTTAATAACCTTCGAGAAAAGTTACACTCTGTTGCGTGTTTGCCAAGTTAATGGCGAGTCACTTGGAAAAATTGCGATTCGATCTCTTAGCTAAGCTAAGCTGTGCAGCAATTTTCAAAATGCTTATTTACTGGAGTCGCTGTTTCTAAATCCATGTGAAATTGTTAGAGCGCAAATATAGACGTACTCTACACCTTATTTGCTGCACCAATCGAGAATAAGTAGGTGAATATTTTTGTATTTTAAATATTTTATTTATATGTACGTGAAAGATCAAATTCTTGTAAAAACACGGGCGTCTGTATAATGAAAGAAATATGAATAATATGAGTATCGACTTCCAATTAATATCCTATGTTCTGCAAACATTACAATTTTAGAGAAATTGGTAATAAAATATAAGAACATATTCCTAGTTCACCATATTAAAAATATAATAAAAGGTTAGATATATTTATTTAGGAGACAATTAAATTTTAAAGGTATTCCAACTAACTAACTATTTTTACTATAGGTTTCATGTAAGAGGGAACTTCATATCTTCCCCATAATAAAGTAACATTATTATATCACTTTTGAGGAATTTATTTGATATAACATTATATATCCTACGTTAATAAAATCATAAAAATAAATCATACATACATACATAGAAGCTGAAAGAGAATTTTAATTGCAATAAAAAGTCTAAATTTGAAAAAAATAGTTGGAGTCAAAAAACATAATTTTGCTTAAAATAAATTAAATGTTTTAATATTAAATTTATTTTAGCTGCTTAGAAATTAGAGAATCATCAACGACTTTTAAATTTATTTCTTTCTCTATATTTCTCACTGATTTTTTTCTTGTATATCATGACTAACTTATATTTATTAGTTGATTGTTTTCTTTAATAAAAACTAAAATTCATTAAATGAGGGGAAGATAACAGCTCAGTAATTTAGATAACGACTTTTACGGATTTTTCTAATGCATTTCTGATAAAATAAAAAGATATTTTCTTTCTAGTCCAGTTAATTCAGTGTTTAAAATTTCAACGCCGAACCCGTAGCCGGTAATTAATTTTTATTAAAAGCTAATTTTAAGCTTTCTAGAAATTCATAATGTATTGCATTAAAATCTGATATTTCTTGTTTGTTTTGAAAAAAAGTTTACGTTACTTTTATAAATATGATACTCATTTTCTATGCCCCTATTCTTGACGTATATAGACCCAGGTACTTGGATAATATAAAATATTCCAAAATTTAGTTAATATCATTTGGAAAGAATATTTTGCCAATCCTACTTTTTCGGATACCAACACCATTTTAAAATTTCATGTTCTGACAAGATAAGTTATATTAATACTATTGCCTCTAAAGGTATTCGATATCTCTATAACTCTACGGACCAATGCCCGGTTGAAATATCCAATGGTTGCAGTATCCTAACGAACGACCACTAGACGGTGCGAATCCGTGATGAAACATCGCTTTAAAACGTGATACTCGGGGAGAAAATTTCCCTTTTCCGAAAATTTCGCCGATGACGCGGCAAAGATGGCTGAGAAGCCATGTTAGCCCAGCGTACACCGTTATGCACTCAAGTTCGTTGGAATCCAATCGCAAGAAGCCAATCAAGTTCTCACGAATCAATTAGTGCAGGTGAACGGGTCTCATTGGCAATGAAACCGAACCCACACCGCCCGTATCAACTCGTGGAGCACTGCGAAGCCACCCAAAGGCCTCGACGGGACTAAATAGCGCAGAAAAGGTGGCCTCTCTCTATGATATAGGGGCTTACGGAGGCTGCGGATGATGGCAAAATATAAAAGCCACAGGCGATGCTTCGTTTGTCGAGATTGGATATCTCATGTTTGGGATTGGTTTTGTAGATTTTAATAGACAATGTATTACTAATCTTCTAAAAATAAATCTCATTTGATTTTGGAGATATTTCAGTTGAAAATGTAATTGAAAATCTATTAAATTAAGGAAGGTATACGATCTATTTTAAAAATGTTACAATCGTACCTATTCTTTCATTCATTACTCTCATTCTAAAGAGCTATGACGTTCAAAAATAACATACTTTTGGTTTAATTTTTAAACTATGTATCATAATCAAGAGTTTATATTTATTACGTCAAAAGAAACTCATAAAATAAGCATAGATGGTTCACATAATCTCTACTTCAGACTCAATATTTTAATTTATAATTATGTTACTTCGAAAGCCAGTTCGCTTACAGCTAAAAGGCATACTTCTCGAAATATGTGATCTACTTAAAAGCCGACATTTTCTAATAATAACATAATGAATTACAGTATAAAAATAATAATTTAAATATAAATAATATTATATAAACAAAGACATATCCAAGATTAGTCAATTATACTACAATTTTTCGCAAAGAACAAATGATAGATATTCATCCTTAGGGATAGATTTCTATGTTGTAAACAATATTCCATTCTCAAAAAATCTCAATCTTCCTTCTACTTCTGAAAGAGAATGATATACTGAACTATCGTTTGAGAGAATGCCTGTTCGTTTATTTTCACCGAGCAGAGCTACATGTTCAGTTTCCAAATGTAAGAGCCTCCTTCCACGTGGAAAATCGATCCTTGTTAAAAACATAAAGTGGACCAAAAACAGGGGCAATATAGCAATATATATATGACTCCACTAATATATTCCCATGTTATTTTTTTTAAAGGATGTTTTGATCGCGAAAGTTGGAAACGAAAAAGGAGTCCTGTTCGACGAGATCAACGGAAATTAAGCTTCCTTTGAAAAATCTTCCTCATATTACAACGCAGCATCTCGACCCAAATCCATACCGAAAACATGAATGGAATAAAAGGGCCCGTTTTGTAGAGAGGAACGAAGGAAACGACGGGGGTTTTAAAAAAGAAACGAAAGAAGAGGAAAAAGTGTGACGGTATATATGGACGCACCAAACTATATGAGACCACTTGAGTAGTGATCTCTCCCGAAGCCATGAGAGATACGCTCTCTTTATTGCTTCTCAGTCGTACACTTTGTATCACTCATCGTCCTTCTGCAGAACCTATCTCTTGGTTCTCAAGGCAGCAAATCCAATTGCAATGGAGGGTGGGGTTGAGATGGACATATGGAACGGGAGGAGGAAGAGATGTCACTCCGCAATGAAAGAGAGAAAGATAACCGTCTCTCACTTCACTGCAAATTTAAAATAAGGATTGAAAGAAGAAAGAAGCTGTAACGAGGAGCCAACATGGAGAGTATTTCTTTATTTATATTTCTTTCACGGGGCCATCAGAGACTTGGATGGATGTCGAAAAGAAACTATAATTTGTATAATGCGCGAAGAAGGTTCAATTCGGTAAGATAAGCGATGTTTTAATTTGAAAAATGCTGACAAAGAACGTTTTCTGTGATATCTTAAGCATAAATAGTTAAAGGTGATTGTAATCTCAAAAGAATATCTTCGCATTTCAAATTTTACTCTTAATTTATAATTTATGATCAATAATTCAAGGACAGGAAAGTACTTAAAGTACAGAATTATAAACCGGCACTTTTTTAATATTAAAGTGTGAATTTTGTTCCATAATTATCTATCATATATTTAAATACTTAAGGGAGAAAATTAAGATATGTAATCTTGTATGTAATATAATGTAATGTGTCCAAATCGTATGTTAATGCGTCAATCCCATAAATTTCTATTTCCCAAATTATTTAAATATATTGTGTGAACATTTTAGGAAATTACATTGTAAGCAATTGCAGTCGTCAAATCTTTACAATAAATCAACATAGAGACATCTTCAGATATTCTGAACATCTTCAACACTCGTTTGTTTTAAACAAAGCAATACTTAAGATAGTTCTTTATTCTAGACATCACTCTCAGTGACATAATAAACTCCCCGTCTTTGAACGAGATAGAGCGATCCCATCATAAAAAGCCTATTACAAGAAGCAAATTCTCACCCTCTTGTATCCGACTTTGGTTTATGAAGTTTCGGGCATTTCGTGACGAAACGGCGGCGATATAAAAAAAAGGATCATAGAGAAACGATTCGAAGGGTGCGGAGTGAGAAAATAAATGAAAATGAAGAATGAAACTGCTTTTGGCGTAGCACCGAAACCATATAACACACGAAATTGAGTTTGCTTGCACGCTCGAAATAATATTTATTGGCACTGTGGGACTGTTCCACCCTCTGGCCGCCTTAGGCACCGCTCTCATCCACGATAAAAATTCCTCCTTGGCCCTCCCTTTTTTCCAACCCACTGCCTCTGAAATATCTCCTTTCGTCTCACTCCACTTTTCTTATGCTCTCACCACCCCTCTCTTTCCAATACGCTGCCTCCACGAAACCCTATCTTCACAACTAAAAACATCCACAGACTCTACCTTTCGTCGTACACCAATCTTCGGCCTCTCACACTCCCAAGCATCCCCTCAAATCCTTACCTAATCGTTGGACCGCCACTTCATCCCAACTTCGGGGAGAAGTCGATCTGTTTGAACATTCCGAAGAGTAAACCTTAATATAATAATTAGCTCCGGAGGAGAGGAGCGTTCCGTCCGTTTTGGCAAGTGGAAGAACTGGGATTTGATAGGACGTCGCATTCTGAAACATTCTGGGAGTCTAGAACGGTTATTCTACTTTTTAAACTGTATTTCTGATCTGCTGTATTTTAAAGACGAACAATTTTGATTCGATTCCTTACAATATTTTGCAATTCAACTGAAATAATAACAATTATTACTATCACATACCTTACTAGATCATACCAAGTGAAGTAGATTACAAGTAATGAAGCTAAAGATCTTTAATATTATGACATGTATTCTTATAAGGTTCCCTAGTTAACTATACCGAAATAGATTTAGTCAATCTTGAGTATGGTTCCGCTTTCTTTTAATTTTATCGCTGAAAATGGTAAAATATTAGAGTAATTCTCTAATAAAATCACACAAATGACAATTGATCCCTGAATAATCATTACATTTTTTTTCTCGCCCATTTGGTCAGACAAGTAATGTCAGAAAATACGATCATGAATGATACTTCTATTGATCATATTAAAATTATCAGTTCTTTTGTAAGAGACTATGCATTTTAAACATGGACAGCTAAGCAAGCAAGATTCAAATAAAAATAGAATTTAATGAATACTAAATTACAAGAATTGAATAAAAATCTCTCTAATCCATTCCACACTGGAATAGCCCCCCAGCGTTTGAGCAACAATTTTCGATTTAAAAAACGAAGCAAATGAATAGTAATGATCTTTCCTCCATAGAATATTTTTAAAAGGACACATATTTAGATATTCAGCTTTTCTGGATAAGTAGTTACAGATTTTCATACAGTAGTTAAAATCGATAAAAGCACATCTAAATTTGAGAAAAATGGAAAGATATTTTGTATTCTCAAACGAAGTAAATCAAGAACATTAATGGAGCAATATCGAACGCTGAATGATCATCAGCAACATATTTAATTGTCGAATTAAAAAAGAAAGAACTCGTTTCAACTCTATTTAAACCTTTTAAATATCTAATCCCCAAATCGAACTTGAAAATCCAACAGATCCGACGTCGAATTACCACTTTGGACGTAATTAGAATCTCGCTTGCAACTATGGGCGAGATGAAAAACAAATATCGAGAGCTCTAAAATTTGCTTTCGGATAGTTGATTCGGAGAAGACCCATTCGGAAAACTAAAAGCAATCAAACGGAAAGTGCTCTCGGTAAACATTCGTTTCTAAATTTCTAAAAGAGATAGCCATCATTCGCGTTTTCTAAATCCAACCAACTCGTTGTCATGGAGAACTCCCAAAAGAGCTCCCTTTTCGTGCGCGAGGCATAAATTCTCCACACCGAGGAAGCATTTAAAACTTTCAGAGAACTATCCCTTTTTTTCTGGTGTAAGGGATGCTTCTTGCGTAGGTCGTTTAGGCAGAGGTGTCCAGAGCCACAGGTGTTCATGACGTCACCATAATGTCAATGCACGACCATCAACACAACGCAAGGGCCTCCTTCCCTTTCGTCCACAGTTTTCTCTTTCTATCGGTTCGCCAATATCTCTCGCCATCCACCACGACTCTGGAGACCGGTAAAGTCCCTCAAAGCAACTCCGGTGGTGGTGCTTTCTTCCTCGTCCTTTTGGTGTCCCTTGATGCCCACGAGACGATATCGCTAATGAGGCCGTCGATATATAGAGAGAAAATCAATTGCGATCCACTGGACCCACCCCATGTTTCTCATCGTACACATGAGAGATTCATTTATCGATCCTTTAACGTTTCCACTCGCCCGGGAGAGAGAGAGAGAGAAGGCTAGGATACGCACGGGCGTGTTCACCTGCACGCGTGAGCTCGAAAATGATTAAATTGATATCCGGGGAAAACCACTGCCCTCCCGATTTATTTCGGCAGAGGATTAATTCGAGATTAGCAGGAATCCTTCTAAAATACATATATATATAGAAGCGTCACCTATACGTTATTAATTTGACTCTCCCCCACTCAAATGCACTCAAATTAATTAAAATTAATTCCGATGCACGCGGAACGTAATTTTATGCATGGGAAAGCCGCTAAAAGAAAGACAATAATTCGGCGAAGTTGCGCCCCAAAAGGGAAAAAATTGGGAAATAATATTTCCAAATGTGACGAGGGCTTTTGTTGAGCTCGCATAATCTCGTATATACATGTCTGCGGTGAGGGGAAATGATTTTTTTTTTAATTCGAATGCTAATTTTAAAAAATGTTAATTATCACGTGACTCGAGTAGAGGTTAATTACGAGTGAAAAAATTTCGAGATATTCTGGAAACGTTTTCCAAAATTGTAGCGTAATTTTGAGATCAGTGCAAATAAATGATGATGAAAGACTTGAGGCTAGGGTAGTAACAGTTAGTATAATTTATTTTTACTCATTGTTGAATATCAACAGCACTACGTAAAATTTTGAGTATCAAAAATAGTTGTTTACAGCTCGCATGTAAGTGGATAAATGAAAAATCAAATCTTTTTTACTTCGTTATGAAATTATAGACTCTTTCTGGTACAAGACACACGCATATAAATCATTACGTTTTGAAATTCCTTCATTCCGTGTTTATTTGTTTTTATCTACATCGCTAGCTAGATACAATAACACGGCAATTATAGATTCCTGACTGCGGAAACATATTAGCGTCTAAAGTGTGTATTGGGATTACGTGAACAATGCCTTTCACCTCATTAGAGAAAGAGAAAACACGATATCAAAAGCAGCTTAAGCATTTTTTTAAGCCTCCAAAATACATTTCTAGAGTGCTTCAACAGAAGAAGGAAGAGAACGGATCTTCCAAAAGGTGGAAACGAAAGAGGCGGTAGATCGCACGAGTTCAAGGGAACGCCGCCAGAGAGCAGCAGGAGACGACACGTGCGGATTGTGAGCCGTAAGAAACTTTAACGAGCGAACGGGAAAGAAGGGAATACCGAGAACTAATTATGAAAGAATATTCGGATGATTGGAGAGCCAAAATTTAATGCCTGGGATACGTCGGAGGAGAAGAGGATTTGTCGGTTTCGCATGATAAGCGGAGTCATATAGTGTAAAAGGGAGTGAAGAGGGCTTTGGGGGAGATAACAACCCCCACGTTTTCCCACGGCGTTGTCCGGGAAACCGCCTCCAATCTGAAAACGGAGGCTCATTGAAGTTAAGCTGCTATTTCGGGTAAGAACAAATGAAGCATGGAACATCCGGATTAGGTAGCAATGAAGGATATTGCCCACTCGGCTGATTGTTCACCTGAGTTGGGGAGATGATAAGGTCGTAGAGAGGGGAAGAGCTATTCATCTCCAAGTAACGGAGGAATAATAGGTTGGTATGGTAACAAGGGTTCCGACATGAGAGCTTTTAGGAAGAGAAACAATCCCGTTCTGTCTACGGCATTAAATATACGAGATATGTTGTGAGAATATTCCAACATCTCAAATCATTTGATAAATATCATTTACCACAATTAGTAATTGGAATACTAAGATTACCAAAATATGTAAATATTGAATAATAATCAAAGGATGAGCGTGCTACTATTATTGAACCAACGTTTAGATAGATGGTGTTCATCTAACAAAGAAATCATAATTTCGGAATTCTAGCAATAATTCGAAATATATGCAGTAAATTTACATGTCTTAATCGTTATTTTATTTTTTTAATGCATTTTCAATTAAAATGCATAAAAATTGATTTTTCTCAAGAAAATTCTTAGAAAAATTAATTTCTATCTAAATGATACACGCAAACAATAGCGCATTCAGAAGTATACAATTAAACACTAAAAATGAAAGCCAAATGATTAAAAGCATTGATAAAATAATTATCATAGAAAAGGTAGGGGGTAATTGGCACCAAAAAAATCAATTATTTCAATAAATTACTAGTTATTTTGGGATAGGTATTTATCAAAGCAATATGAGCAATATTTAGCTTGTCTTCAGAGATTTACGGCAAAAGATAAGTGAATATTAAAATTGATTCCCAGAAAAAACGATTGCAAATCCATTGTTTTAACTCACTGCTTATCACGAGAAAAGACACAAATTTGAAACATACCGAGAAAAAGGCCCATTACATTTACAACATAGCCCTAAGGAATAGAGTTGAGTAAGTAGGAATCAAATACTATGGAAACGAGTACTTTCACATTCCGAAAATTAATTCGGAAGTGTTAAGAAGAAGGATTCTTGTGGGGGCACGTGGAGCAATGGAAAGCGGCAAGGAGCTGTTGGAAGCCCCGGAGGAGGAGGAGGAGGAAATGAATCCGAGGATGAAATAAGAGGCGAAGGAGAAAAAGTTGGAAAAAAGCGGTGGAAGAGACGTTCGAAAGAGTTTGGATCAAAATGAGAAGTAGTGATGTGGAAATGATAGAAACTTAGGATGGGATTGGAAGCAGAATTATGTAGAGAAGATAACGGATTGAGTGCCTCGAAAAAAAAATCGGGAGTATTGGTGGCAGTGTTGGTTTTTATGGAAGGCGTATTGGAATACGTCGGAGGATGAATTCCGCAAGAATAACATCGGAGACTTAATCCGCGAGGGAATTCCATCGGTGGTGGGAGGGGACAAAAGGAACTTTTTCATTAAATTTCATCTAGAAGCGACACCACGTAGAGAAGGAAACTTTTTTTGCGGGGAAATTTCGGTCCTCGCGGCAATAAATCGACGCGGGTAACAATGTTACATTGTAAAATATCTGGCAGCTGACCAACGTGGAAGGTAATTTGTAGAGTTTTTATCGCTAGTGGGGGAGGGGGGCGAGATTATCGGATGCGGCCGGAAATGAAAGAGACATTTCAACAATTCGATAATTTTTACGGCGTATCCAACGAAGAAACGGCGAATGATGTTTCTCTCCCATCATCCTCAGAATTTAATGATTCGAACAATCCATAGCAACACCCCTTCCTTTCCCTAAATAAGGGGGATTATGAACGTTATAAAATGTTTCGGTCGTAAACGGGAAAGTATTTATCTAAATACACGGTGATAAAATTTAAATGAATTACAGAGAGTTTTAATTTCGAATTTATCTTTAGATATTGTTTTTACTCGTCGAGGATTGCCCCAGATTGTTATTGTTTCTTAATTTATACTAACTTTCTACTCAATTTAAAAGTAGTTCATTTGACGCTTATTTTCCTTCACCATAATCATTTATTCCTAATGTCTGAATTCCATGCGGGGGCTCAATTTCAGAAACATCTTTTACCAAGAACCACAAACGTATCCTTGAGGGTCCTCTATACGCCAAACATACCTGTATCTTTGGTTGCTTATACTCTAGGATACTTAAATAATATCGACGGTTGAAATGTAAATTGTAAGGCGTAACTTTCTGGAAAGCCATATACATTTAAATAGACTTATTCGTATTATATTTAAGATTCATCGACCAAATTGTGAACTAAGCTAACAATTTACTTATGCTTACTGTAAATTTAAATTAGAAAAGACTGTTCCGCCTTTTAACAATTTTAGTTCCTGATACTGGTGTTCGACAGAAAAAATATTTTTTATGGAAATAATTCGGAATTTTACACTACAAACTAACAACACAATTGCTAAATGGATATTTTATGGAACTATAAATTTATATTACATACTTATTTCAACCCTGGAATTCCTCACTGCCTCTAATTACAAGTGAGGTGAGTTGGTCTCCTAAATATAAATAGTATTGGTTAAATAAATATTCTGTAATAAAATACTTAATATATCACGAAGCAAAAAATACATTTATCACATAACTTTTCCAATATAACCGATGATTATCACTCAGTATATACATATTTATCAACCAGAGAAATTTCGTATCACTGTGAGCCTTTCCACCTATAAATCCATATCCATCCATCATTATTATTTAAAAAAAACGATCTCAATTACATTGCTCGTATGAATCAAAAAGCGTTCTCCTTTCACATGTAAATAGATATGGATGACGTATTTAGTGCATAAAAATTCGTTCATGACGTTTAAGATAATCGATCATAAACATAAATTTTCTTTATTAAACTAAGAATAAATTTATCATAGTAGATCTTTTGTTCTACAGTAGCAAGTAATAATGACTTCTATAAAAACAAATTTATTATTTTTTGTTTTGGATATGTTATATAAATTATATATTTATTATTTTGTTATGGTTCCCTTAATATTTTTAAAATTACATTTGATTTATACATAAAATATGTGCCCAAATATCTTAAGTAAATGGAACAAGTGTTACCGTATTAAACTGTTTCTATCAGTATTTTATTCCAATTTTACTTAAACTCATAATGTTTTTGATATTTCTAATATACTGAATGCTTCTACACGTTTTGCAGCTACCAAAATGGATATTCCAGATATAATGATAGCAATTAAGAGTGTTGCTTACTCAGCTTGCCCCTTGCAAATCTTACATGTGAGTATACAATTATGAAGCATTTTAAACAATATTGACGATTAGTATAGTTTGGATCAAAGTTATCTTTCATGGATTCAAGAGTGAAGACAGAAATATGATTCAAAGATTGTTAAAAATTATAATTTACTGCAGTTCACATTTAATGTTTATTTTCATCTTCAACTCTGATATTAGAATTGCATTTAACTTTTGGCTTTAATAAATAGGCATTATTCACACTTATAAATAAATAAACCTTATGAAAATATTGCTTGAACAGTGGCAAGGTTATTTTAATTAAAAGAGTACTTGAAAAATATATTTGATATAAAATTAATTTGATAATTATACGGAAATATATATATTCTCCTCGCCTTAATGAATAAAACTCCCTCTCCCTCATAAGGTCATATTCAATCCTTATTCAGATAGACCAAGGAGTACCAAAGCGTTAACAGAAAATTCATGATCTTCAGCACGTATCCAACACTTAAAAATCCATTTCCGAAAACATCCATTGTATTCCTCGAAAGGGACTACACAGTGCGACTCGTTTGTTGTCCAAATCGGTATCGCCTTTTCGTTCATACGCACGCCACACACAGAAGAATAATTCACTCACAATCGCGTGCACTCACACGCACTCCGAGCGCATGTGATTGACAACGCAAAGAGACAGAGAAGATGTCTGAAGCCTCGTGGACAGAAAAATCCAAAAAAACTAAAAAAAGGGTTCGAATCGTAATTTCTGCCGTCAATGTCAAAGCATCCTTTCTTGACCCCAACGTGCATTTCTACACCAATCCCATCCTCCACCTCCTCTTGGAAAAGCCTCCCCCCTTCACCGGTTTTGTTCGGACCTTTGACAGACTTCGTCCTGACTGTTCGGTCCATCGCGTTGATTAATTCCAAGCCCCCGTTGACGATTGTCCCTTTTACTTGTGTACAGCCACTCTAATTAATTCTTCCCTTCAATCACTTTCTCTGAGGGAAAAAATGGCGCTCACTTAGGACGGATCAAACGAGCCTGACATTCCGTTCGGAGGAGGAGTGGAAAAAAAAGGCGACGGGGGAGGAAGCGGAGGAGGGAAAAACACGAGAAGTGATTTGCCGAGTGACCACTCCACGCGGATATGGCGAAAGGGTGAAATGAGTTTCGGACAGCGTTTGGATGGAGAGAAAAGAGATAGTCACTTTGGAGGGCGTCGTGTCATCACGTGCGAAAGAAAGCAATGAGAGGGCAAATCCCAACGAAGATACTTTTTTACGCCCCAAATAAACTCCATTCTCAGGCAAATTTTGATGGATTTTGACGAAAAGGATATTTATATAACTGCTGAATTATTTATAACGGCTGTTTTTGTTTCGGTCCAATTCTTTGATTCGTTTTTTTATTTTTTTAAGGGTGATCCCCCGATTTTTCCGATACGCAGGTCGCGCCTTTTACGATTTCGATTTAATTCTGCAAAATAAACAGCTTCATTACGGAAACATTTATTTCCGTCGCGTTAAGAATTTATTGATGGTGTTTAAAAAAATTTGAATGTGTTGAGAGGGAAACGGAATGGGTTTTTTAAGGTTATAAACTGTAATTGTTTTGTTCGTCAGTTAAACGAGAGCATTTTAGATGGAAAAGACTTACAGTTAAAAATATATTTCTTAAAACGCTTTTTGAATTGTTTTAACTAAAGGATGATACTAAAATATCAATCTGAATTTGATACTAAATACTACATAAACAGCTAAATCTAATACTGTTACAGTTTTAAAGAAAGACTTTATACCATCCATTTCAATAAATTAACTTCTTTACGAGTACGTCAACTATTGAACAAAAGTTTATAAAAGAAAAATTTTGACTAATAAGTCAATTCTGTAATTGGAAAAGAAGACCCCATGAATAAGTAAATCATACATGTATAGTGAGAAGTGAACAAAAATTTTCAGTTCCATTGAAGTCAATATTTTTTTTAGGAAAAACAAAATATTGGTACTATAGATATAAAACAAGCATCTACATAACATCAATGTTTAGGATAACGTATTTTTTATTGATTAATACTAGTTGTCTTCTGTCTAGTATATAATTTTTCCATTCACTGTAAAAAGAATAGGATAAAATATATTTCGTTTAAAAGGATATTTCAAATAGATAAATCTCACTACAATCAAGATGAAATATAAACCTCTATGATGCTACGATGTAAAAGGGAATGATATAAGCTGGAATTAAACTAGGAAATGTTTGGATTCTAATGAAAACGCGCAGTAGAAAACACAAGAGAATTCAACGCGACAATAATTCCCTCGTCGAATTTAAATGTCCAGAATTTATAGTTATATCTGTAATACAAGCAGGTCGAAATATTTCCTTGTTTACTTTCATGGAAAATGAGGAAATTCGACCAATGACATAAATACTTTTTTTAAAATTTTAATTCCATAGGAACGTATACAAGTATTGCCCGTTTCCATGGCACTCGATGGCGACATTAAGAGAAAAATCGGAATTCTAGAATGCCATTGATATGCGTAATGAAAACATTTATCGAGTCAAAATCCATCCAATTCCATAAACACGGGAAAATCTTTATCGGAAAATTCCGTCACGAGCAGCGGAAACGGTCTGGAATGAATTGCCGTTTAATCCTGAAAAAACACCACCAATGGAGGCTTTTAGCTTTGGTTGCGAACGGCAAAACAGAGAGCGAATTACATTAGTATAACAACCGGGTGTAAATTCTGATATAATTCCCGAAAATCTCCATTTTTCCTGCGCGTCCCTATTACATTAATTTCTAAGCGCTTTAGGCCTTCATCCTCCACGTTCATTTCTTTCAATTAACATAAAAACCATAGCAACCTTTGGAGGGATACCAGCATCATGCAGTTTTTCTTTTCTAGAGTAGCACATCACCGCAGAGAGGCTCAGACGTCTTCCGAAAGCCATCCCTTAGCACTTTCACTTCCTAATATTCCTTGTGCCCCCCCCAAAACCCTTTCCTCCCTCAAGGGCACACACAACAAGTGGTCGCTTGTTGAGACAGTGGGGGGGTAGGATTTGTTGGACGATATGAGGAGGGAAAAACGTAAGCGTGTTATCGCGTGAGAAACAAAAAGGTGGATAAGTCAGGAGTGGGATCGGGAAATGGCTACAAAAAGAGGGAAGAGTTGTTTGGCCATGTCATGTTTGATGAGAAAAGAGCAATCGATCTCAAATCGCGTAACTTGACATTGATCGGTTTATTAATGAATTAATGTATTTATGAAATCTCTATTTTCCAGATATCGAATGGTGCTTAATAATAACGCGTGTTTAGAATGAATTTTTCAGCATTAAACCATAGGGAAGAGAGTTAAGTAAAGAGAAATATATGTCTTTATAAAACTGCAGGGAGAAGAGATTTAGAAATATTCGAATTCAGACTGAGATAATCTATTTGTAATTAAAACAATATGATTTACGCTTTAGCTCACCTTGAATTTTTATCAATTTTTACAATATCTCTTCCTTATGTATTTAAAACTACAATAAGCAATACAAACTTTCTTAATGAGATAACTGAATAATTAAAAATTCATCTCAAAATAGGCAATCATAATAATGAATTCCAAACTTGTACACAAAAAGTTACGTTTACATAGGAAGCATAATCAATATTATTAGAAGAAAATGGAAAAGTATAAGTACCTGGGACGGAAAAATGCCCAAATTTTTAATAGATTAGACATCACAAATAACATCATTAAATAACATTCATAATACTTTGTTAGTATCGCATTTGGAGAACCGTTCCACATACTACAATAATACTATAATAATTATCCATAGTAGGGTTTCGCACGAGTCTAACCTTTCATGAAAGTTTCCCCAAAATCAATTACCCCAAGAAGCGAAAAGAACCCAAGCATTCAGGTCTCTGCAGCAATGAAAAAAAGCGGCACCTTTGTTCGGATTCGAGGACAATTAGGCCACGGAGAAGTGTCACGGATCTCGAGTGATGAACGAAGATGTATGCGGGTAATGTAGCAGGCAACGTGCGGGGGGGAGGGTCAGGTTCCGGGAGGATAAAACGTGGAGGATGAAAAAAAAAAACAACTCTCTTTCGGTTACCATGGCCACGAGTGGTGCGTGGGAGGGGGAAGATATCACTTTGCGAGAGGGGAAGGAGGGGTTCCCCATGTTTAGTATGGCGTCACGAGATGGAGCACGGGAGGGAGGGGCGTAGAGACCCTGTTACGTCGACCTTCCCCGGTCCCTTATTGGCTCAATTATTCATGAGGGGCGGGGTCGTCTCGGAGACCGAGGCGGGCGCGGAGGGTGGGGTATAAGGGAAAGTAATTGAGGTTGGATGAGCGAAAAAGGAAGGAAAGAGCACACGGAGTGAGATGGCCGGAGGCACCCAAGGAAGTTGGGGGAGGAGAGAGAGAGATACGCGTAATAAAAGGGAGAGATTATACAGCCTGTTATCTGAAAAGCTTTATATTCGGAAAAAAGTTTCCGGAGGATGCTATAAACACCGGCTTGGTGTAGTTCCTATTCATTACCATTTATTTATAAAATTTGATGATCTGAAGGGGACGGTGATACCGGGAATTTATTTTCGAGAGGCATCGTCGGATTTGTGCGTCTCGATTCGTTTTCTGAGGATAATTTTTTTTACGTAAGATAATCCACCCTTTCTATGGAAAATGGTTGGTATATTTATATACCTGTAGTCGCCACTTCACCTGTCTCTTTCTACATCATCTCAGAACTCTACTTGACTATATCAGTTATTTCCCTTCCTTGTTGCAAATTGAAGAACGGTAGAAGCTAGTGTGAATAAATCTAAGCTACTTCAGGTAAAATAGAGATTTATCTTGATGACAAAGAAAATTATCACCAATAATCCTCGATAAATATACTTTCATTTTAACATTCACAATTTTTACATGTTCCTATAGGATTAAGAAAATATAACAATGATTATAATGGAAATAAAAATAGGGAGGATTAGGAGATAGGGGGATTCTTAAGTACGAAAAAATATTATTCATGTATAGAGTCAGCTGTGCTAGGATGGGTAATGTAAGTTCATCACAAATTCAAAAGATATTGTTTGAGACACAATCTACAACGATAAGGTGAATTCTCCTAATTCTCAAGCTATTTTTCCTAAATGGATATATCACTTGGATGCTCTATTTATATTTTCACATTTTTGAAAAAAATGTCAGGCTTTCCATAATAACTATAAAGATATGATTAACTTTATATTTCAAACTCGTAGACTAATAAGGTATAATTAACTATCAATAATCTCTCATCTCTACCATATCATTGCTAAAATTGGCAGTATATCTTCCCAATGATATAATTTTCCTCTAATTTTCTTTTAAAACTTCATAATGTAAAGAATCTTCACAAATTAATGATGTCTTCTTCTTTTATACATTACAAAGAAATTTATAATACTACAACAGGGAAAATGATAAACTCTGGAGCGAAGCTTGAGATTGTCATAAAATTAAGCATATTCATAATTAATTTAGATTTAATCAAATAAACTGATAAATAATTTTGATACCCATCATTATTTGTCATCTAAAGATTGAAAACTATGTTCAATCTCTCAATATCCTTATAAGTTTACACATAATATATTTTCAAAAACAAAGAACGTCCAAAAACAATTTTCAGTATTTGCTCACCAGTTGTCGCCCAATAGAATCATGGAAACAGCAAAGTAAATCGGGTTTCACTTACCTGCAAAAGAAAAAAATATTTTAAAAATTAGTTTATCAATGAAAATATTATTAATAGATTAAACATTTAGATAAAAACATGATGCCGATTTCATTATTCAATTTGAATACCATGTTAAAAGATTTTATAAACACTCTTCCAGTGAGCTATACGGAAAGTGAAGTAAAACATTGATTTTCGATTTCAACAGTGTCATAAAATTAGTAAATAGGTTGCTAATCGTAAATAGCTATTGTACAAAACTGATGATTTATTTTCATTATTACCTTTTATAATAAAGAACACATTAAAATTATTTATTTTCTACTTCTTCATAAATCAATCTTCTATAACTATAAAACTAACTGTTACTACTATCCTCCGATTATGATTATGGTGAAAAATAAGATCACTATAATATGGTAAACACTTTTGAGCTTCTGTACATGAATTTTAACGTTACATTACCATCAAAACTCTTTTTATATGATTTTTGCAAATTTAATCGCAAGATAACAAGGGAATTATACAAATCTGGGCTATATCGAACTATGTTTTTTACCAATCTGTAATATTGAACTGTTTTTTGATATTTAAATACCAATCTGTTTATTTTACAATTGATATTATTTGGTCATATCTATTTAATATATGCCTGCATTTAAAAATTATTAAATTTGAAGAAATAGCTAACGACATTGACATTTACAAAAGTTAGTAAGAATCCTATCAATCAAGCAACTTAGAAAAAAACGTCTTCTTATCGATAGGAACCTTCTATCTCCGTTACAAACATTTCTCCTCTTTTTGAGGGAGTAATTTGAAATCATTCTTCCCTTCAACAAACATCCACCTCCACTCCAAACATTCCAATTACGCGTTTTATTTACGAGGGAAAAATACAAGTCTGTGATAGAAGAAAGGAAAGCCTATCCTGTGAAGCCTTAGCCTTTGAAAATCACGACAGCGTTTGGCGATAGGTCAAAAATAACGTCAGATGTGAAGTGTTGGAAAGTGGAGTGGGAGATTAAGAGCAATAGAAAGTTAGTTAGTCAGAGAGTGGATGGTGGAGAGTGACGATGGGAAGAGTTGACAGAAAAGATGAAAAAGGTGGGGGAGGACTTCGTCATCTCCTGTGTAGTGGTTTCTCGAGTAATTGGCTGAGAAAATTAAACAATTATCTAATAAAGCATCTGGTATTACGACCAACTACCGACTTGACAACTTCTCAAGACGAGTAAAACGAAAGTTTTCTTTTAATTGAAATATGACGTTTATTGCTTTTGAATGATGTCTTAATTTTTTTTTGTGGTTTCGGATGAAGATTGCTTCTCTGGGGTGTGATGAATGGAAGATATGATTAAAAAGAAAAGGTAAATCTGAAATCTCTTTATGGGTAAAACTTGAATAATCAAGTCCAGAATTGAATTCAATCGTTGCGAGGTGTAGCTCGTTGGGTGTACATTTCTTTAATCGTAAAACTTTTGCAATTATCTAAGTATTTTCATGGTTATTCTAGAAATAAGTGCACAGGTATTCTCATAGCTATTAAAAAGATCGTTTCGTGGACTTTCTCGCGCCAGTTTCCATCCATTCCTGTTATCATATAATTTCCAGAATATATACTCTTAAACTGATTAAAAAGTTGATACAAAATTGTCGAATACATTCAAGTGAGAGTTAAGTTAAATTCAAGACTATATATTTTTAAATAATCTTAAGTTTAAGATATCTGCATAACATAATAATAAATATACATGTAAGAGATTCCTAGGTGTGTCTTATTTCATGGAATCAGTATCCAATCAATACTATTTCACACTGAAGTATCTGAATAAGCAGATCTAAATATCATTGAAATATATGGAATTGGAAGAATATGAAAGCTCATACGAAAAATATTTTTTTTCTGAATTCTTTTAAGAAAAATAATTATCCTGTCAATTTTTCTTTTCTTTGAATACATAAGAGAACTTAAACAACAGCATCCTAAACGTTTAAAGTTGTTCATTGCAAAGAATTATCATTTAAAATTCAGATCTATATTTTTCTAATGTCTTAGTTTTCTTGTGTCATTTATTATCATGAATAAACAAGAATCATTTTCCAGCACACAGCTACATTAATTGTACAACGTAAAACCTTATAACAATTCACTCATCTGTCTGATTGGCATTGAAGACATGGAGTATAGAATTTACGGCAATCCATCACTTATCCAGTAAATTATTTTATAGATGCAATATGGAGTTAAGCTGAGCCTCTCTAAGAAAATATTCAAGATTCTGTTGTTGCGTTACTATCATTCATTTAAGCGATAAAAAGTATAACGCCATTTTTTCAATATATTTTCTTTCATAGATTTTTCCTAATTTTTCCAAGGACTTGCAGAATTTTTTGCTGGAAGATGAAATATAAAGAAACCCTTGTACTCTGTACGAAGGTATTCTCCTTATAAAAATTGAGAGAAGAAACAGGTTCCATTTCACAAGTAAATTCTAAATTATATGTACCTTGTTTCAAATTAAATTCATTGTAAAAGAAAACTACTCAATTCCAACTCAGTATCCAGCATATTTTCATTATAATATAATATTCCTATGACTTATTTAAGTTTATATATAAAACAAGTGAACTGTAAAACACCGCGATTATTATTATCACAAGAAAATATTCCATTTGTAAATACACAATCAGTATCTCAAATAGTAAATGAGCTCCGAACGTCAGATTTATAAAGTTGTAATCATATTACCTCAGTATCAGTCAAATGAAAAAATTTAAATCAACGTATGTTCTCTACCCTATTCCACATGAATGTGTCACTCCTAAGTCATGGATTCGTGGAGAATAAATCATAAACCAATTTCATAACCATATAATAAAAATATAGGATATCTATCAAATTTGCCACTTCAATCTAAAGGCATTAAATTTATAGTAGCCTTAGTTTCGTACTGAGATGTACATAAGCATTTTGGTTATAAAAGGGCAGCCTTTTTTCTCTTCACAAAAATAGAAGAGTATATTTTTTATGGATAATTATTATGAACCCAATAAAAATGAATACAATAATTGTTACAACTTTTAATATTTCCACAGATGAAATGGTACATTAGCCATAATCGAAAAAAATTGCACGAAAAACAACGATTTATCCATTCAAATAGACATAAATTAATCCCGAATTTTATTCTAATCGAATTTCAAATAGTTTCCTCTTGAATTCAATTTCATTAACAAGAAAAATGTTCATTTATGAAATAGCCAATCATTCAAAGAGAAAAAAAACATCGATCATAATGCTTTGAATAATTATGATTAATACATTAAAATGGCTGCATTACACGTATTTGAGAGGATTTAAATACATCGAGATTTAATGGATATTAAAATGAGATACAGTTCAAGCTGAATTCTTAGAAGTGAGGACAGGTTATTTCCGCTTTGTTTGATTGAAATTCCATAATAAGTATTTAACTGATATTAATAATTATCCGGTATTATTGCTTTTGGAATGAAATTAATTTTACAAGAATTGTCAATATGTTACCGGAACTCATTTGAAAATGAGAAATACATATATAATACATTTCGAAAACAATGAAGCTATTGAAAAATAATTAAAAATCTACTTATTATTACCACAAAATACTGTTATCGATGCATTTCATTAACTTTCCACAAATGTACATTCCCATCACGTATAAAATATTGTAGTTATATTTCATACATTTAATAGAAGAGGATTGAAATGTTATGCACATGTTTAAGGATGATTTCACCAATTCAAACATATTAATTTGATTTAATTTGGAAAGTAATATACCTTAGCTATAAAATTCTTTAGATAATATAGGGGAGTCAGATCTTTTCCTAAATATATTACCTCTATCACTATTAAAAATGGCACACAATGTTTTAACGAACCCATTAACTTTTACAAACATAATTTATGCACTAATTTACGTTTACGAAAGACCTCTGATCCGACGCAAATGGTTGTTTAATACTCCGAACGAACTGATGAAAATTATCACCGTACATCATCATGTGATTTTGACATTAATATTGAAGAAGGGTTTATCTCCCTAAAACAGGAGAACATGTGAGGTGCTCAGGGAGAGGTTCGTCGACGTAAAGTGACACAATTAATTAGGAAGCAGCAGCAGCGTCACAGAGATAAATACAGCGAACACCGTGACCGCAGCCCATCATGTACTGATTCAAAGATAATTCATCCCTACGACCAGTTTTTGAAGAGCTTTCGTCCTTAGCTTTTACGGTTCCATCGGACCTTTGACCCATTTTTTCACAACTCTCAGCTTCAATCCAATTTATGTTTCAACTGCGATAACTCGAACTGAAAGAAGACATGACGGGAAATTTCGTATCTCGTACGTAAAAGACATTAACGATGAAAATGTGCATCTCTATACAAAAGCACGCGTCACACCAAATAATGTGATGGAAGGCGTTTGATGTTCTTTAGAATCAAAAGCAGCTTTAGCAGAAGATTTTACCATTATGTATCTTTCTGAAAACCAATTAATTAGGTAAAATATAAAGGTGAGGCATGCCTCGAAATAAGCCGCAATATGTATGTTTGTCAAAAGACCGAGGACAAGTCGGCAATTATTTTGATGCAAATCTAACAAAGGTATTATTTTCTTCAATACACCGAAAAAATTTATAATTCCTCATTTACAAATAAGTTCCGATGTTTAAAAATAAGGTAAATTTATTAACTTAGCATCCAAACTTTAGAATAGAATAGAAGAACTAAATCAGGTCTTCATTGAAGCTGTAAGTATCCGAATTATAATAGCCGATAAATATCAGTTTCCAAAACAAGCCATTCTTTTAACTCTTGATTCAGAAGACAGAAAAAATAGGAAGCTAATTAAAGTTAATGGCTAAATATAAAATAGTAGAGAATGTGAAGAGTGGTTGCCTGATTATCTTACTGCTGTAATTGATTTAATATTCATTACTCTTTCATTATTCATCTCGATGATTGCATTCTACAAAAATGTTTGCACCGTTAACTAATTATTGATGGAAGAAAATCGCTTAGGATAAGCTGAGTAAAATAAAATGGTGTTTATTTCAGTAGGAAGCGGTAACCTTTCTTCGAATATTTATGAATGAACCTTAATCATTAATATCATAATACGAAATCATACTTGATAGACGTGTAAAAATGGATAAGAAAGTTGAGGAAAACAATCGGTATGGAATTTATTTTGATTCAACCTGGATTTTATTGCTTTAACCAGGAAAACCAATTTTTTTCATTGAATGTTTAACAGTCTTAGCTGTTTCAGCTTCACCTTCTTTGATCAAAGCAATTGGTTTCTTTTATCGTTTCATGAAGTCATTGTACCAAATAATTGCAAACCATGGTGACATGAATGACCGGGAGGGAATTGAGAAGGCCTTTGGAAAAATGAAGAGTGCCTTTGGGACAATAGGGAGATGGAATGGAAACAGTCGGCGGATGTTAATGGGTACTTAGTCGCCTAGATACATTGGTGCAACAATAGAGTAAATTAACACGTTGTACAGCACTACTTTAGACACATCCCTCGCAATAAGATTCTAGCAGAGTAACGCAACAAAAATACCTACAAAAATTAGATGAATTGTTTCCTGAAATAACTTATGTACAACATACGAATATGATTCACTTAATAAGCAGATATTTTAACACGAATTTCATTGATGATATGACATTTACCCTAGAGTAAGGATAACATAATATTGTTAGATAGATGACATGAATAGCGAACCTCAGCTAATTACGCATAAATGTCTATTACAGAGAAATATAAATAAAATATGCAACGAGTATATATGCCTACTCATTTCCACAAACATATTTGCATATAGTTAACCTAGATAAATTTAAAAATTTACCCTTCAACGTATTTGAAATCTAATATAATTATTGTTTCTTTATTTTCTTGCGTTAACGGTTTCCTAATATTGTCTGATCATAAAAAGTTTTAATTAAATCGAAAGACATATAGAGAACAAAAGGAAAACATGCTTGTTTAATGATGCCATTTATCATAATGAAGCCAAGATTCCTCCTAGAGGTTTACCACTTCGAATCCTCTCGTTATTGGACACTGCCCCTTCTCGAGCGCGTCATAGAGCTCGAAACGCAAACTAAAATTCGAAATTGAACAATTTTGCGAATTTTGACGGGCGCTGCTCTCCGGGATATTTGCGTTGTGCGAAAACGCGTTGGGAGTGGATCAATCCCCTCCTTCCCAATCGGTCCCCGTTTATCCGCCCGGATGCTGGCTCCTGATAGCACCCGAACAAATTGGGCCCCGGTTATAAACTCGGACGCTCGTAAATTGAATTCAATTGAAAAGGCGATTTTTCTCCTCTGTGTGTGTTCCCCTTGTTTCCCTTTATCGGTGGACTTCGGTGGCCAACGATTATCCCGAAAACGCGCCTTCGTTAAGTTTTCCGTAATCCGCCATTCCCTGCGGATTCGGTTTCCGTAGACTCCTATTCCGGCGAAAAATGCGAAATACCCATGTCATCTGTTTCTCGTCGCGTGCGCCCCCATGCAAAAAAGAGAGAAGCAAAATGCGATGCGACGTGGGGACGAACGGACGACGATCTTCATCTCCTTTTTTTTCTCCTTCCGAGATCTCGAGAGGGTAGAATGATAGAAAAGACGTCCTACGGAAAAGATATATATATATATATTCCGAGAAAAATCTGCTCGAGACGAAGGGAGATGAAGGAAAAAAAAGCGAGAGAGAGTAATAACAACGAACGCGTCGCTGAAAGTTCGCATCCCTTCTGATTACATTTCATAACTTTTCAATTAAGGCGGCACGTCAATGGGAAATGAGACACCGTGGAAGATGGAAAAAAGCAACTTCGCCACCAGCTAACTTTTTAGCAGCAACAACTTTACAGCGAAACTTTTGCCTCTCGTTCCCTGGCGGCAACAATCGCATCCTAGCAACGGCGCCCCTCCTGTTTCACGCTCGCTTCCTCTCCCCCATCGCAGATTCAATAACGCATCCATCGAGGTAATTGGACATGATTATGGGAGGAGGGGGGGGGGCGCTCCGGGGGGGGGGGGCGGAAAAGGTTGATGCTAGAATGAGAGTGGAGAAAAGGTTATGGGAACGTTGAAGGAAATGAGGTTCGGGTTGTGGGGAATGGCGAGTGCGTTGGAACAAAAATAATCGACTACGTCACCCAATACGTTGAGGATGAAAAACTCGGCCACTGAAAAAAAGGTGACAATTAACTAGGAAAATATGAGACACGATTATCGCAAATCTGTACGAAAGGTACGAAGAAAAAGTAACTTTAGGAAATATGGAACGCAATAGGACTAAAGTTATAATTGGAAGAACAAATATTAATTTACCGAACTTTTTTGAAAAATCCGTTATAAATACGAATAATTATCAGCTGTTATTCAACATAATTAGCTGGATTTGAGTGACGACTCAGTGTTGTTACAAAGATAGTTATTACGATTATCTTGATTTCTTTCAGTAATCAACTCCTCATTTTAATTAAAAATTTTTCACGAAGAAGTAGCAATGATATAGCTCAACCCTTAAAGGTATACTACATAAAATCCATAGCAGGGTAATTAACAGAAGAGGAAATAACACAAACGAAAAGTTAATTTCATAAAAGTTTAGGAATTCTGAAGGAAAAAAAAATAAACAGCTTTCGATGAAACAAACTTGATCGAAAATTCATCAAACTGGAATCAAAAGTTTCGTTCCCTTTAGCCCGAAGGGAAATTTCGGGATGAAATCGAAAGAAAATTAATACCTCAAAATGTGACACTGGCAGATACGTTATTTATCAGAAAACACATTTCAATGCCTTGAATACAGACATCGCTTAACCTTCATAATGTGCGGGTCTGGAGAACAAATTTGGCCTGTAATTGACGGCACTGCCGAGGGAGAGAGTTCTTTTTTTCCCAGATAAAAATGATATGTATGGTTTAAAAGGAGGAGCAGTGACGGGATATGATGACACGCCCGCCGGACGTGACGTCATTAGCCCACTTCGGAATCAATATGGCCGACCTACGGGAAATTGTGCATGAGGGCTGCGAAAGAGGAGATGGAAAGGGAGAGAAACGTTAGGAACGGGGGAGAGAAAGGAGAGAAAGAGCTAGAGGATGTTTGGGCATCGGAAAAAGGGCGTAAATGGTAGATATAACGATGGGAAGGATTAGAAGACAGAGTAAATAGGGAAATTGAAACGGATGGCTGTTGAGATAGGCGCGTTGACATGGGAACTGATGAAATTGTTGGGTGTTTGGGTGTGGGTTGATATGGAAACCGATGAAAATGGGGAAAGAAGGAAATGAAGAGGAAGGAGAGAGGGCTTATTGTCAATCCGGTGCTGCCATCAGCAGTGGCAGCAACAATCACGGCGGAAGGACCGAATCGTGCCGACGCCTAATTATTGTTGCGGGCAAGTGAAAATGGCAGCCGTGGGATTAAATGGAAAGGGAGAATTTGATTGGTGGAAAATGGCTCACAGGAAGTGAGGGAGAGAGAGAGGCGTAGATCGTAGAGAGGGCGTTACTGAGGCTAGGAGACAACCTTATGTATATATATATTCTCTCTTTTTTTATATATATATACTCAAGAGTGCCTTTTCTCGAAGGAGATCGAGACGATGGGTTTATATAAAAGGAACGCTGTTATCAGATTGGGGTCCATGATGGCGCTGAGATTATCGAAAAAGAATAAAGGTGACGATGAATTATTCATTTCGAGATGTTGACTAATGACGAACGACGCAGAAAAAAGGACGCCGGGAGTTATGAAAGAAGAATAAATCGGGAGACTGAGTGGCGCTTCAGATGAGACGAGGATTTTCGGCCAATCGTCCGCAAATTGGTCATTATCAGAAGAACCTTCGATGGTAAGGGTTGTACATCAAAGGCTATGGCACAATATTTTTCTCTGTTTATTTACGATATTTCATTTAAGATGCTACTATTTACAAAAATATATAGGTACAAAATCATTTTTTATAATTTTAATTCGATACCTTAACAATTATTTTATCTCTAATTCTATTTTTAAAATATATTCATTTCTGTAAACAATGAGCTGAGGAAAAAGGAAATAGATGTACCTAATATTGGTAAAATGTCTTAAGATATTTGTCGATAACAAATCTTTTGAATATTTTCCAAAAAATAAAGTATTTCATTTATTTGAAGGACTGAGTTTTTATGGAACGATAATGAATCTCCTTATTAATAATTATATTCATAGATTTTAATTATATGAAGGTGGAATTATATTGATTTACAATGATTCCATTAAAATTTTTGGAGCATAGATTATATATTGCAGATCTAATTAAATTTGATGAACAAAAATAATCCAAGAATTATCTAAACGTTCATATTAAGCGTGAGGAAATGAGAATATACACGGATCATTTTCCGAAGTTGATCATTTCATTTGCATTAACTAATTCTGGGCCGTATATTTTAGTATCTTTCCGATCTGTTTATTAGGAATCTTCATTTGAATTCATAGTATTGATTAGTTGATGCTCAGGGTTTCTGCCAGTTTGGGAAAGTTGTTACATCGGACGAAAGATGTCGCTAGCGGGTGAGCCATACACTCCCTATGCATTGTGGAGGATATAAGCGACGCCGAAAGAGGGCTCTGAAAACCTTCCGGCACCTAGCGTCTCTTGCGGCCAACGTCAAAACTGCCACAGGATCCACGGAAAATGCGCGAAATTTGTTTTCAAAAGTTCACCTGTTATACGCAAAGGGCGCGGGAATATTGATGTAAATTAATTATAAGAGTATTAAACTTGGGAGCTTTCAAATTGTGGTTTATGTGAAATTTATATTGATTTTTTTTTAAATATGTAGTTAATATAGAGCATGAAAGATTCTTTGAATTAAGAAATTTTGAAAGGAAACGTTGAGAATCATAATCCAAATGTATAAAGTACAAAGAGAAAAAACATTATAAATTATTTTAGTATTAATCAATATATTTAAAAAGAGATTAAATGCATAAAACTATGTAGGGATAACGCTTTTTCGCATATCAAAAGTTATAAAAGTTTTTAAAACAGTGGAATAAAATGAAATCTAGATGTTTCTGGTGTGTGACGGATTGTTTCAATGAATTTAAATATTTTAAGTTTGAATTTATAGTAAACTTTGTGGAGGAACTGTGAAATAAGTCTTCATTCACAATTGGCATATTTTTGCTCTGTAATATAAATCTGTAATAAATTTGTATTTCTTAATATAAATTTGAATAAATAGTTTCATCATTATAAAGTGTATATAAGTGTATCTTAGATTTCCTTAAGATTTTAATAAAAAAAAGCGATCAGTATTTAATACTGCTTTCAGTATCTAATGAAAATTTTCAGTTACTTAATTCACCTATTGCTTATTATTCTTTTTCAAACTTTTATCCACAAAATGAAAAGTTTTTAAACCGTAATTAATGTGTTTTATATATACATATATATGTTAATACATATCATTGATTTTCGCATTATATGTTGAGGAAAATCTAGCTATTACATACAAAAATACTTTTAAGATGTAATTATATATTTTTTTATAATTATATATTTAAATAGTTATGATTCAGTTACACAATAAACTTCTATTTATAGGGCAATCATATCGTAATAAATAAAAATTAACGATAGAAAAACTAGCACTTACGTAGATACACGTTTCCGTAAGGTAGATATCGCTCTTTATGAATAGTCCAAATATTGCTATTACTAATTGCTAACTACTGCTTTAAGAAATATAATAATAATTTTTACTCATTATAATATACCAAATAATATTTAATACACTATACAAATTCTCCTTGACAACATAACAAAAACGCACCGAATATCATTCTATTTTATCTGCATAGTTTCCATAGTTACTCATTCTTGTAAGACGCTTCAGCTAATCATGCCCACAAAACAATAGCCATTCTTTAGACTCCCTACGCACGCCTTCATAGAATCCCCGCGTCTAACCTGTTGCTGTAGTATGAGGAGAGAATGAGAAGGGAGAGAGAGTATACGAAGAAATCACCGTGCACGTGACGAGCGAGCGTGCTTTGGGATAAAAAACAGGATCAGCGTGCCGAAGGGAGAGGAGAGAGTATGAGAAGAAAGAAGCCCTGAGAAAGTGTGAAAATGAGATCATGGGTTTCATAATAGATTACCATAATGCCCGTAATATATATAAAATGTAGAAGAAGGCATATGAAATAGAGTGTTGGGTTCTTTAGTAAATGAAAAATATAGCTGAAAGTATTCTTAGTTGAAAATTCAGGTGATGAAATACGTGTCTTAAAACAAACTTAACGTTTTATAACTATCCCTAAACGTTTGCTACCCACAACTGATCAAAATATCATCAAGTAAAAACATGTATATGGCTGAAAAATACAGCTATAATTCAAATTGTTTCCATGGTTTCCAATTGTCAATAGTAAACAATGAACAAATAAGTTCTCTAGTTTAGGATTATAAGATGAAGCAAATGCTTTGAAAATATAGATAAGATGTAAACACTGTACGAATTTGATGAAAATCAGTCTCAAAACTATTAAAAATATATAGGGTTTGAACAATGAAAAGGATGAAACGTTTAAGTATTTATATCGTCAAAATGCTTTTCGTAAGAATGCTGACAGCGAAATTGCCAACTTAGATACAATACGATTTAAAAGAGCCGTCTCAAAACTCATTAAAAAAGTATTCTCTTCGAAAAACAGGAAACGAATCAACTTATGGATCTTGATAGCGATTTGCAAGAAATGAAATGCAAAAGATAAATCTCCGGATGACTGTTGAATCTCGGGTTGCCAATTGAGTTCCGGAAATAAATAACGAGGATTAATCCAATTATTGTGCCAGCCGATATTTGAGTATGCATCGGAATATAATCCTTGGTAATGAACCGCACGCAAATCAAATGGAGGGTCACGAAATCCTGCAAATATCTTTCGCTCGTTATTTTGAAGCGGCGAAAAGCTGTTGGACATCGTAAATAAAAGCGCTCGGCTTATATTCCTTTAAAATTCGCGAATAACAATAGAGTATGGTTATTATTCTTCCGTCAAAGTCAAATATGTCCAAAAATACAGATAAAATATAGGTATTGGGAATACTTTAACTGTATTTGAAGTTAAACGCTCTATATTCCACGTATTCGATTAAACGTCATTGGATTACAATCTTTTTAAATATTTTCTTTACTCATTTTGTATTCTACGAAATGAGTGATTACCGACAAAATATTCTTAGTTTATGTATCAATAAATTTGGATTCCTCAAAACAATACGCTGTCTCGGTTGAAATTTAGTTTTTCTTTGAGGTAAAAAATATCTTCAAAAATTAAAACTTCCTATTCAATTCATATTTGCATAATTTCTTCATTTATAATATTATTAGCATAGTATGCATTCTTGAAAATATTTTGCTTGGAGATCAATATGGTGAACAATGAATATTATAATTATTATTATAACGTATTCTAATTCAACAAAACAGAAGACTTAGTTAAACATCCAATTATGAACACAGTTCTTTGTATTTTTGGCCCATTATTCAGTTTAGTCAGGAAATTCTTTAAAAAAATACTTTCCCCAACCTTGAGTTGCAAAAAAATTTGCGTGACAAAATTATATGCCACGATACGCTCTTTCGATAGCTCTATTTCTTTCCTTTAATTTAAAGTGACTGTGAATATAAAGGAAACTGTTTGGTACCGAGTTGCCTTATTATTATCACGATTTTCCAATTAATCGTTAAATATTTATACGGGTGAATGACATGTTATCTGAACACAAATTTCAACCAATACGGATGCTTATGAAAAATACAATATTAATGTTTATTAAAGAATACAAAAATTACACAACAAATGGATTCCACGTATTAAAAAATATAAATGTAGGGTATGTATATGCATAAATCATCCCGAATTTAAAAATGGGATTCAGATCTCTCTGTCACAAACGGAATATACGTTCCCTTTTACTACTGAATTGATAATACAGAAGAATAATTGAATTATCAAATGCAGAGATACCAATACGAAAATATAAAATGCAGTTGAATATGAGTTTCTTGCAAAAAAGGGTGAAATAAGTTGAAATGAGTGAAATAATTAAACTGAAACGATGAGTTGAAATAATTTTAATTAAATTGTTCTCGCGGTTTTTAACCGGACTTAAATACACATTTTATGTAACATCTGTGTTTAAAAAGAGAAAAAACTTTTGTTTACTTTATTGATTAAGAATATCGTCGACTTGAAGTACTGGTAATTTGGTTAATTAAGTACAATAGCTGATGATTTTTCGTTGAAATTCGTTCGAGGTTTATTTAGTCAATGTTTCTTTTAATATTAAACATTTTAAGCATAGGAAAAATAAAACTTATTATTTATATTATAGTATATAGTAATAAAACTTATTATTATATATATTATTGTTTAAAGCAGCAAAGGTCGAAAATAATTTCGGTTTAAATTATTTTCGTAAAAAACATCAATGTGCATATTTGAACGTGCGCAAGATTATTTATAGAAATAGCAAGCAAAATTAATCCCTCAAAATTCTGTATATCAAAGAAACATTTTCTCTATGAAAATATTCTCACCTGCGTTAGCTAAAAATTCAACTCAAAAGAAAGCGAATATCTGCTCCATCTCGTTCGAGAATAAAAGAAAATAATCTATTAAAAAACTTGTCGCCATTTCGTCATCCAATCGAATTTCGCCGGACTACACACGACTGGGGGATCCTGGGATGGATGGACGAGGACGGCCATGGGACTTTAATGCACTTAGATTGTACATGTCGATTAGATTAAGACGTCACTCAGGGGGATGATGGCACTTGTCCCCTCGCGATTTCCACGCTTATTAGGCCCATATAGATCAAAAGCCGTTTTCACCTCTAGCGAACGAGAGGCTTTCTTCTCTTTTTTCATTCCTCCTCTTCCATTACTCTCGCCGACCTCTTTGAAGTTCGGAGTCATTAGGGCATGAATAAAACAGGGCGATGCCCACAACAGGTGTAGAAGGGGAGGAAGGGCAATGCCATGTGCTCACGAAAAAGCAAAAAGATTTCGCGCAAAAAAGGATCTTTTGAAGAAACAAAATAAAGCCATTTAAGCGGAGCTAAGGAAAGAAATCCCGTGTGTATGGAAAACTGGAGCTGGAGCGGAAGAGTGCGATAGTGAGTAAGAGGGAATGAGGGACAGAGAGTATACATGTGTAAAGGAGGAGGGAGTTTTTTTAGTCTTGCAGAGAGGACACTTGCAAAACATGAAGATTTCTACATGTGAAGCGCTAGAAGAGTGTGAAATTTTCCTTTCAGCCAAACAGCTAATAAAATAGTCATAGAGACACATATACGAGCGAACTAATTATGAGTGCTGAACTTCTGTTGCTATGGCTTTCCTCACTTCGAATTGTTGTCGTAAAATTTACGGAAAGGTTTGCCTTTAATACTGAGATAAAATTTAGTTTTTTCAATCGCAAAGTGATCATACTGCCATATAATGAGCTGTAAGAAACAAAGGAAAAAGCTAAATAAAATTCAGGGCTTCGAACTAATTATCTGACGCCAATACATTATAGATATCATAAAAATTGACCTGAAAATATTCCAGATACACTCATTTCAAGTGAAATTTGTGTTTTATTTTTTTAAATAAAAAAAATTAATAGAGTTAGAGTGTTATGAGATGCTTTTTGTCAAACGACAATTAAAACTAAAGAATAAGACTAGAAGTTTAATGAGTCTGCGTTCTTTGCAAGCTTAAATATCGTAATTAAATTATTGGAAAATTGGACTCAAAGAAGTTACACTTCCTATGCTTATAAGATTATGGTTGTACGATGATAAAATTATATGTATTTCATTTCCTTTAACAGGTATGATTCGAATAATACATGAAGACAATCTTGAAGATATCGTGGATTCAAAATTAATAGCAGGAGAGTTCAGATTAAAATCCAGAGTAGAAATTTGTAGAGAAGTTGTCCAACTTAACTGCAAATGCATCAAAAAAGAAGACTAAAATTTAACAAATAATTCATCAGACTTCAAATCAGACACAAATTGAAAAATTCACAATACAATAATGGATATCACAAGTAGATATTGATTGAAGAAAGGCTCAAATAAAATGAGTGGTAGGAAATAAAAGTAGGCAAACGGAAAAATTATACACAAAAAGGGTGGTTGTGTAAAAAGGGAGTTCATGAAGAAATCATGGACAAAGTGAACTTCCCTAAGTGGAAGAAAAAGAATTCGTGCCAAATAATGCGATAATTTGATAAGATAAGAAACGCAAGACAAAAATGAATATTGTTGCTTTAAGTAATCCAAATAGAGTCCACATGCAGACAAAAAAATGATAATATCTAATGTATATAATAACTGTTTCAGTAATACAGAGAATGGACGATTAAGATTAAAGGTGTTATACAATAAATCTCAGTAACTGAGACACTGACAGACATAGATTAAAATCAACTCGAACTCGAATAAGTTACTTTTTCGTCATCGAATAACTTTATCGTATTTCCGCAAACACGTTCAAGAGACATCGTTAAAAACAGAACGAATAAAATTTTCAATGGGGACATTCGAGCTGCGACGAAAAAAAAAACTACTAGTATCTCTAATCTAAGCACTCATTTCTGAATTCAAATGACTCGCGTTTTTTGTTTACTCAAAGGGAAAGTGAAAAATCCACTTCCCTTTTAATAAAAATACCATCACGCTAAGAGATTGAATGACAAAAGGGCGAATGCGTTTTTTTTTACCCTTACGGATCATTAGTCCCACTTCGCCGCTCATGTTCCGTAATCATCCAGGAAAAGCGGACATCCAATACCCCCTCTTTTTCGCATTTTTACCCCGCTATAGGACACGTAACTTCCGTTTAACACGAACCATCACAGTATTAATAAATCGTCACGGTCATTAAAGGCGACGTACATGCTCTCCGGGCGATTCCCTCATTTTCAGTGGCCATCGAAAAATTGTAAATTACAACGGTGCTATTTGTTCTATCCATTTTTCAGCCATCGATCCGGGACTAACACCGGAATCGGTACTTTCCGGGACCATTAAAATCACTTCTACCCTCCCAATGGGAGCCATTACTGGCCCCGGCATAAATAAACGACTCTGGTAATTACGCCGAGAGGTAAGTTTATGCTGCAGTTGGGCGACAATTCTATTGATCAAAGCCGTTTGCAGAGATCTCGGTGAAACATCAAATGCACCGCATTCCCATCGGAAAGTATTCCCGAAATCGGCCAATGAATACCTCTCTCGTAACTTCCGATGCGTGAGCGTGTAATGCAATTCCGGTTAATGGGAGATCGCGCCGTTAAGATAAACAATGGGAGTGAGTGCTCGAAAAATGTAAATCGAGAATGTCATAGAAACAGAGTCCAACAGAGGAAGATTTACGTCGATACATTGTTCGCTGTAAATTCGTTATAATGACGAAATGGCCAATTCTAGCCAACGCGAGTCGTTAAGTACGATCAAGAAGACACGAAAGATGCAACGAAATGCTTTTAAACGAAATGTGAATATATTTTACGAGAATGATTGTGTTAAAAAACATGGTACCTAATTAGCGAGCTTTTTTCTGATATCCTGGAACATTCATTCTTCATTATCTGTAATGCATACCTTAAATTCTCCTGTGTTCCGCCTTTCCATAGCTCTTTAAACATAAAAATGTATTGTCTTGGTCATCAAATAATATAGCGTTTAATGAGTAAAATTTACATTACATAATCACTAGGAGACTTATAGTAAAGGTATATTGGTTAATTGATTGTCAACGTACAGAATAACTGGCCGTTTCCAAGCAAAATAAACAATTCGTTGTTATTGGAGATTCCGTAAGCCAAGTCAATCCATAAAAATCGTCTTAATGGGCACGCAACTTATTTATAATTGATAACTAAACTTCAATGAATTTCTTCTTCATATTTTATGCTTAATTATTATTTCTTTTATGAATCCCTTTCCAGCGAAAAACTAAATACAGTGAGAAACTCTAAAGAAGTTTCGTCTCGTCAGAAAAAAAACTCGGTATCGATGGAATCAAGAGGAAAGTTCCATCCGTAGTCTCAGAAAACTGCTATTTACGAGAGAATTATGGATTTGGCTTGGGACCTTGGCTGATGCACCGAAAAGATAGAAGAAAAATTACGCTCAACATTCATTACTCCACTAGTTGAATATGCAACAAGCGACTTCGAACCATTTAAAACGGATGTTGTATGCACGCAGAAGGGCGTCTGTTAGTCTGCGAAAGCTCCGCACCTCACGAACGCTCCAATTACTTCCACCATGGGAGACTGCTTTAGGACGGAATAGGATACGTTGTTTTTTTCCCGAACGCAATTAGATGTTCGTCGGGAGGTATGAAATAGGATCCGAGGCTCATTTGGTGCAGCGGGTGCGAAACTGGATCCATATATGCAACACCGTTTAACGAGCCGCAAATGAAACACGGAGGGCAGCGGTGCGTGCACATCTGCACGGAATACGACGCAATTCTTGGGATCTCCTTCGCCAGCTGAAATTCCGGTCGGAGCTGCGGGACAATCGATAGGGTTTAAAATTTGCGGCGGTGGAAAAATTAAAGGTCTTTCGGAGACGAAGAGAGATCTAGAGGGATAATGAAATATGGAACTCTTATTATCTTTCTTGCAGTGACACTTAATTCTGAGACTTGAATTCGGAACAATTCTAGTGAATGTCCTAACATATATTTAATGGATATTTACGCAAATTAGCCGAGAAAAAAGACTATTTGGTAGATGATTTAATATGATAAATAAATATAAGTTAATTTTAATTTTACTGATACTTTCGTGTTTTCGTGAAACGTATTCCAGTAAGAAATATTGTGATCGCAACATGTTTAGATCTCTCTTTCGAACGATATCGTCTTAGAGAAACACGATTAAGGAAAGTAAGCATGATGGTATGAGCACCTCATATTTATTTTACAAAAGATGGAATGAAAAAAGGCAAAATTATCGCTTTTATTTTTATATACACTTAAATCTTCCTCATGTATATTATTTTAATCATCCCTTTCAACTTCTATTTGTACTTTTAAATTTTTTTAAGAGGTTAGATGGAAGAAGAGACTTTTTAGTCTCAATCTCGCCAACACAAATAAAGACTTAATGTAAAGACCTATTTAAGAAAAAATTTATATCAATTATTGGAGAACTTGGTATACAGAACCCATATATACATATTAAATAAAGAATATTCGATCAGAATATGGTAAAAGGCTATTATCTAGTATGAAAATATATCTAATGACGTTATATAACAAGATATTCCACATTCGTCTAGATAATTTCTTACCTATTGGTAGTTAAGAAACCGTTTCATGATGCTTTAATACGAATGGATATATAATTCATGTCTCGTACGTCACTTACTAATCTCATATTGATCTCCCAAATTAGGAATTTTCTCGGGCCAATTCAATTGTCATGGGGAATAGTAGTGGTTCTATATATATTCTAAAAAGGGGATTCCGTTCTTCGATTGTTTGGTCTCGATGGCTCAATTAGTCGTAACACCCGTCTGGCGAGAGAGACCCTTTCTCTTCCGATACTTTCTAGAATTACAATTGCAAATCACGAGGGGCATCCTAAAAAAAAAATAAGTTTTATTTAAGCAAGTTTTGGGCGAAAAAAATCTGGAGAGGGAAAGTCTGTCTTTTTCTCCTTCAATTCCTCATTTAAAGTCAAGCATATGAATCGAGCTATTTTCCGTCGCTTGTTACGAAATAAATTCAGTTTTTCGTGGAATTTTAAGTATCCATGGAAACATGACGGAATGCTTATAATGCTTATGTAAAGAAATCATGCCAAATTTACTGTAGATTATCATATTCACATAAATAAGTGACTGAAAATTTATATTTAACGTCTTTTAATCTTTGTGGTGATTATTTTAATCGTTAATCGTAAGTTTAAAAGACAGATTAGATGGAAATGAGATGCGAGTGGTCTTAAGGACTTACATACCTCGTGAGAACTACATGAAGACCGTAGTTAACTGGAACCAGACCCTCACCTTCAACGGAATTCACCGCTGAGCCAATACGAATCTCGTTTTTCTACCTTTAGCCGAGACTTGGAGCGCAAAAATCCTGAGCGGATCCTCATTCATCACCGAACTGCGAGAAAGGGATTCCTTGGAAAAGAAAACGAGGATTTTGGAATCTCCTGGCAACGCGGCGAACGATAATCAACTTGGAATATTCGCTTATCTTCTGTGAGTGTAGGAGGAGGAGGAAGAGCAATTAGTTATGGGCCTTTCTCTTATCTGAAGAGAGCGAAGACGCACAACCGACAAGAGAGAGAGAGATGGATGTGCGGGGGATGGTAACCAAGGGAAACGATTGATGTGCGAAAAGGAAGTATTGATAGGGAGCAGAGATCGGAGGATGTCTGACTAGGGGAAGGTCAAGGGAGAGGTGAACAAGAGGCAGATTCTGAACATCGGACAAGAGGAATGGATTGATCGAGGCAAAAGGTAGCGGTACAAAGAGTTACGCGTCTCGGCTGATCGAAATTTATGGGGGGAATGTACGAACGGAACGCTTTTATATGTTGGCCTCGATAACAGAGTCGAAATTGAGACTGGAACAACCTTTCAGACTCCGCCGTAAACTATCCCTTTTCCACGGACTCTTTTTTGTTATTTATATTTTACAATTACTAATCGAAAAAATCTGAAAGACAGTATCCGTATCAAAATCTGTGGATGACGTAGCTCAGGTCTAGTAATTAAACGAAAAGATACTATAAAGTTGATCACTTCTTGGGGAATGAAATTAATGTTGTAATTCCTTATGTTTTATGATACAATTAGTAACGAAACATTAATAAAACTTATTATTTATCTATTCTGAATAAATTGCAATTTTAGCTTATGAAGAAACCGATATGAAATCATTATTTACGTTGTTCATTTATATTTATACATATACTATAAATATATATTTTATCTGTTAATTGCTTATTCTACTACGTTTAATTTGGAATTCTTGTCTTTCAGACATTCTTTATAATCGTTTCTCCTGTGGAATTACCCTGAATTTAACGTGCAAAATACTCTGAAACTTTTCAACGATTTAAAATTTAACTCCATTGCAGATAGTACTAAGACATCGCTAAATATAAGCGCAAAGATTAACGGAATGAAGAACGGCTGCTCGGGAATGAAAAAAGACTTCAAAAAGTGAGCGAAGGTCAGGACTGGCGAAACTGAAAAGGTAAGTGCTCGCTTATCTCTCTCGAAGAAATTCAGGATCGGAGGCGAAGGAGGAGGGGGTTGGGTTTGGAAAAGGGGGAGAGAGAGTTGGGTGTCGTGAATGGAAGTAAAAGGAGATAGCACGAGTCGAGAGAGATTTGCAAGGAGGGAAGAAGATATATAAGTTGAAATGTGAGGGTGTGCGAGGAACAGATAATTTCCGGAAGGGAAAGGTATAAAAGGAATCAGTTGTGATAAGGCTGAAATAAGCCACCTGGCAATAATTTCTTTTGAATGAGGTCCATCACTTTAAGGCTGAATTGAAATGATCTACTTCTCCAAGATAATAGCGCGCACGAAAAATGAACGAATACTTATTGAACTACTCCAGAAGGGATTATTTTTAAAAAATACTCGAAAAGAATTTTAGTAGTTACAATATTTTAAATCATTCCTGTAAGGAATCTGGCATCGGTTTTACAGCCAAGCAGAAATCAACTGACTTATTGCAATATATATTGAAATCATTACTTTTACAATGGAAACAAATATAATTTAATTTAAACAGCAAACAGCATTTAAACAGCAAAATTTCATGGGAATAAGATCTAAGATTTGAGATGAAAAGTTTTAAACCATGTGATGTGTATGTTACTGATATATATGGTTAATATATGATAATTTCACTAGTTTAATATTACTTCAGATGCCTCATAACTCTAAAGTATCTGCTCAATCTTCACTGCCTTTGGGTCTAGTATTACTTCGTAATTTACTTTTTTATAAGTATACTGATTTAGAGATAATTATGAAAGGAGCTCAAATATTCCTTCTACAATAATATTACATACGTATAACAATAATCTATGAGTATAAAAATGAATGCGTGTCTGTCTCTCTGTTTGTACCCTATAGATTCAAAAACCATACATCCAATCATCATGAAAATTTGGGAAACTGTTTGGTATATCCCCGGAAAGGTCTTTGAAAAAATTTTTAATTCGGAGTACTCGGTTCGACTCCAGGAGGGAAAAACTGTTCCCATAAGAAATACATGTAAACTTCGATTAATCACTTGCATGCTTCCTTTATTTTGCGAAATTAAATAGGAAATAACCAACGTATGGATTTAAAAGTAGCACCAAAAGAAGGGAAACTGAACAATGTTTCTTATTTTGGTCATGAACTATAGTTTACGATCAGAAATTACAAGACTTCGGATAAATTAGATTATAATTTTGATAAATTTTGAGGCTATAAACAAACTATTTCTTAGTTACGACGAATGCGATTGTTGAATTTTCTCATTAGAACACATTGAGAATTCATTTCAGTACTCAAATGATGTTTGTTTATAGCAACGTAAATATTTACGTACATTATTGTGAAGAAAAAAAGTTTTTATATGCTCAAATGAACTGATATGTATTAGATTATTTAGTATCACGGGATGTTAAACATTATTACACCATTACAGGCCACACTGAAATTATTCCACTCTAGATTTGAAGCAAAAGTAGCAATAACATTTTGAGTTATTGATTGTTATATTTTTTTCTCAATAAGAACTTCAACTCAATTGGGAGAAATGTACAATTTAATTAGCTTCTTTTAGAGGTATAGTTTCATTGTAATATTCAAGAAACTCATATTTGAAGAATCTATCATCAGAAGGCATCAAATATTCAATTATATATTGTATTTAAAAAATATAAATTCTTATATAAACCTCACATTGTAGTATATTAGGGTTTTCTCATAGAAGAAGATAAGATGTAGGCCTACCTTAGAATTTTAAGATATGCAACGTAAAAACAAAAAGAAACTTTCATTTCAAGATAAGGAATTCTCATCGGCAAACTTCTCATGCTCCACAGTTCCGTGATTAAACAGTGTATAACGCCTTCCATATCTTTGTTTTCTGCATCAACTCAACCTTGCAGATAAAAATCCTCGCTCTCTTGAATCTTATCTGAAATCCGTGATCTTGCCACATCACTCCGTCTCTATAAATCCATTCTAACAATGCCCTCATTTCCTCTTATCATTCAGTTATACATCTTGTCTTTCCAATTATTTCTGATATGCTAAAACGACCGATCCTATCAGGATACATAAGTTCCCAAAAAAAAACGTTCCATGACTAACCGTAACATAGCTTTTCAAGATACAGGATTAAACTTAGGGTTAGTAACGCTTTTATTCTATAGTATTATTGTATTGCTGTTCTTAAATTTTGAATAAAGTCTCGTGTGAAGTGTAAAGGTAGTTAAAAGAAACTACGATATTTCTTACGTTAATGGTTTTTTTAACACTAGGGTGCAAAAATAATTCCCACAGTAATTAAGATTTCACTTTCATATCAGTTCTTTAAGAACATAAATAAAGAAAACTTAACATCAGATCTCTACTCAAGCACTCGGCTATATATATTCACGTTGTTTTACGAGTCCCAGGGACCGATAATCGCTTTGAAGCGAATTCGTAATTTTTTTATATACACGTGTATTTCGAAAATCCATCCAGTTAATGCCGAGTGTCCCTTTATTCCTTTGTAGATAATGCTACCTTTTTTGGCTTTCACACCCTCTTAAAAATTATCCATTCAAAATTTTTCGCCTTTCAGAAACCAATTACATTAGAAGCCAACTCCAAGACCTCAAGCCACTCGTGACGAGTGAAGAATTATCACGAGTGAAATTATATCGTAAAATATATATATTAAACGTTGACAAAAGGCGCTCGTATACTCCGGTGAACAAAAACAGTGCACAAGAGAATTGGCACTCCTTAGCCTTTCAGCCATAAATCTCTTGGCTCTCACATTTCTGCAGGGAAAAAAAGGGAGGGAAAAACAAAAAAGAAACAATAAAAGAACGCTCTTGACTCCGATGAGCTCGTCACATCAGGCAAACGAGTGGAAATAAATGAAAAGGAACGAAAAGAGATTGGCAGAGAGAGTATACGTAAGACCGTGGAAAATGAATAAGAAAACAATTGGGAGCGTGCTATTTTATTAGGGCTGGTATTTTATTCGCATATATGCATCGCACTCCCCCTCTACGTACACGCGGACATGCACGCCGCTCCTACTCCTCCTCACGTGGCGCCACCAGTCGGTGCAATTAGTAGTCATCGCCTATCTTAAAGGAGCAAAAAAAATGGCTGTATTATGGAAGGGACTGAAAGTAGGTCATTTATGAGGATAATGCAGTCTGAAACTGTTGATAAAAGAGGATGCGTTTATGAACTGCCATCGTTTGTTTCAGCGCTAAATCATCAGCTTTCGTTTTTGATCTCTCTAATCGATAACACTCATAACAATTTTAAGATGACGACTCTTAATCGACGAGGCAATTGATGATAAGGCACGATTGAAAAGAAATTACTTCACTTCAAACGGAATAATTGATGTTTATTATTCACAATACGGACAGTCAGTCACTCCTTTTTAAAGAAATCCAGTTGATGTGTAATACATGTCGTATGCCAAAGAGATGCAACAGAGAAACTTACGTATCGAATTAGAATATGCTCTCAGTCATCTTGCAAGATTCAGATGCTTGATAGCTGGAGAAATGTTCTGTAAGCGAGATTAACTATTGAGAAATATTCACAGCTTAGAAAATTATAACAATTCTACAAACTATTTTATGACAGCATTAATTTAAAATCCTATCTATTCCAATATATCATACAAATAAATTGTAAACTCTAATATAATTGAGTTAACTGAACTGAACTGAGTTGAGGTACTGAACGTACCAAATTATAATTGAGGATGATTTAGAATTATTACACCCCACGATGGTTTTTTATATAATCGTTCATTTAAATTTGTAGATTTCTATATTGTTTAAAAATTAACTTATGCCGATTAATATGAATTTATACTGCAATTCTGTATATATGCTTAAGTATGACTCAAACAAATTTTTCGGCATAAATTGTGATCACAAACATACTGTGCTTTCTTTCACGAAATATACATGTACATCTTATCGATCGACCAAACTTAACACAATTATAAAAGAGACTATCCTCAATCTAGCAAAATCAACAAAAATAACGCTGGATGAACCAAAAATTGTTTACAAAACGTTCATGGCAGATTCGTAGGGCACAGTGACACAAAAAACTCTCAGCTGTTCTTTAATCGAACTCGAAGGATTCTGAACATGGCTTCTTCACCAAAAGATAGGGGGGGCATCCAAGCACACCTTGGATATCGAACTCATTGCATTGCAGCCTGAGAATTACATAGGTAAATGATACGGTCTCGTGATAAAGAACGACAGTGCAACATGGAAACAAAGGTTTTAAGAAGGCAGACGAGGGAGCGGTGGTGACGGGAAACGAGCACTCTTGGCCATTGTGTGTGAAATGCGTGTGGGTGCAGTGGAAAAAGCGAGAGTTGAGGGGTGAGTGGACAGGAGCGGGTGAATGCGCCGTAATAGGGGAGCAGGTGCTCTGGAGGGGAAAGGATTTGGCATGGAGATTATGCAATACAAATGTCGGAGAGGCACACACAGCCGTTATGCGCTCATCGATCCCTTTTTAACGCGGATCAGTATAAAGAGATATGGCAAAAAGATTCGGTTCTGTACGTCTGGACAGCGCCGTTGATCCTGCAAGACTCTCTCGGATGGAGAAATTTTTTCCGCATTTTTGCGAATAGGTTAAGAGAAGATGAATATTTTATACGGGGTTTCGGTACGACTTGCAGCGAACCTCTCGTGTCTGAATGGAATAAGAAATATATCCGTTATCCAGAGTAAATCCTCGTCCGAGAAAAGATTGGTTTTTCGCTGTAAAGCATTTTGAACTTTTGAGAAGAAAAAATCTCGGAAGGGCAATCGGACTTATATCGTGAAGATGAATGGTTTCGTATGAATTTTAAAATATCTTATTTTTTCTGAACAAATACATCGATTTAAAATGCGGGCGAAGTTCGTAGTCATTTTGTCTAAGTCTATTTTGTCAGGTTGTCTCAAATGAAGATTGATGACCTGAAGTTATGGGGGAATATTCTATGGTAAAACCTACATTTCAAAAACAGTGCATCGATTAGAAAAATAGCGTTTAAACTAAAATAAATCTAATAATGAGAATGAAATGAGTGAAAAATAAACAATGAGATATGCAGAATAACAACTCTCTTACACCGGAAATATAGATACAATTTCTGTTTAATTTATGAATGAAATTTTCATTGCTCTGCATAATTGTGTTGCCTCGATACCTTCAAACAAACTACGAATATTATCATAGTGTTTCAATTTAAATTTTAAAATGCATTACCTATATTTATATTTGATATTAATATTATAAAATGACATATTTATATAAACATTAAACATGGGTATCATTTATTATTCTGGGTGGAAATTCATGATAGAAATACACAATGAAAGAATGAATCAAAGTTATGATGATAAAGATTTAGTATTTGACATTCAGAAGAAGGTACAGTAAGCAATTTGATAATATGAATTTATTTACCTTGAATCATTAATTATTGTATGCATTAAATGATTAATATTAATTGATATTGGATATAAGGAAAATTAAATACATAGGTCATACTGATATTTTAAATTCGTGAATCAAGGAAATATTATCATTATAAGATACTTCTAATTATAATGATGCCTTCGTTCATCTCAAATATATAGCCATGTTATATATTCATTTTCACGCTCATGAACATCCTGTCTTACAACCTATAATCCACTCCCTATCTAGTTTACGCTCAACTTATCATCTTCTATCCTAGTTAATAATGGGTTCTCCTTCATTATCATGATAAAAGGAACTATCAGACGGTGAACGATATCTTTAAGCCTAACTCCGCTCGTATCGAACTATCATCCTGATAGCTTAATAACTTCATTGTCACGATCTTACGTAAAGCTAAATAGTTTACATTCTTCCTATTATGAACTATGATTTGAATTGAGCGAAATAGATGACTTTATAACCAGATACTTATTTATCATCGTATACGATAAAACGAAGTTAATATATCAAAATAATAATTACAGAAGTTTTTAATGAAATATGCAGGTATTCTGATGATAATTTAGATAAATATCAAATTGAGTAATGACACTTTTTAAGAATTCCAAAGGACACGTTAGAAAATATACATATTTTTTACAGAAAGGGTATTGGAAAATTGACTCAAATTGCCCTATAATGGAGTAAGTAGAGAATAATTACGTTGGAACATTTCAATTTTGGGGGCTTTTTCTCCAGTGACTCACATCTGCTCCACTCAATTTGAATTGACCTATTTTATCTGAATTCAAAAAGAATTTTTTTTTCTCAGAAAAAAAAGAAGAATGCATCATCTTCCGAGGAGGAAAAATTTCGATTCCATTATACAGCCTTCTTACGGACTGGAAACAGAAATAAAAGACGATGGATCTACAAAATACTAAAACAACGAAACCAAAAACTCTTCTCAAGCGAATCGATAAAAGAGCTGAATGTTTTCCAAATATTCTCTCGCAAAATAAGTACTCAAGACTTTTTAGAAATATGGTCATTTTTTGGTTCACTTAGCCAATGAAACGAGCTAAAAAGGGCAGAAAAAATATAAATTTGGCAACGACTTGATCTTGGAGCATTTCCTCTTCGACCGCTACGGGATGAGCTCACTGTTGCTCTTCGCGAGGACAACAGGTACTCTTACGCCTCATCGTTCCTCTTTTGTTTAGAGAGACAAATGCAATGCCCTTGTCGACGCTACCAACTATTTCCTTGACGACCAACTCGCTCTACCCTTTTTTGCCGAGCGCTACCTGACCCTTCCTTCTCACAAGAAGAGTAATCATTTTCTTTAAAAATTAATCATTGATAAAGTATGCCTTAAATAGTCGTGAGTCGTGCTATATAATAATATAGAAAAGGCTTGAATTTCTTTGGCAAAATCTCGAAAAATCATCTCCATTACACTTTAAAGCATTTAGAGAGTATTTTCTCTAATTAAATGCTCTTTAACTTTTACATTATTATTTGTTTGTTGTCATAATATTGTTGCGGTTTTAATATTGCAGTTGTAATAATAATAAATAGGATTAATTAAATCCAAAAAGTTAAGCTACTGTTATCGAAATTGGGTAGAATAATCACTAACTTAAATAAATTCGTATTTATAAATAAATTTCGCGTTAAATTCAACGCATTCCATTAGCCTAATTTAATACGACGCCGATATTCACCGATAACTTTGTGATCTGTTTACGATGAAGTACAATGAGCATTTCAGTATTCACATAGAACGAATGGAAATGCACAAAAGATTGAGCCTTAGGAATAATCTATCCCAATTCTCCATTACTACTGAAGGCAAAACCTATGTTAGACGTGAAATTATTTATAGGTGACAAATTCGATGTACACTTTCATATACCTCCGAGTCGCACGAATCGTTTCCATTTGAATATTCCGATTCGCAACTATTCTTTCCTCGTTCCAATTCCATCCCAGAACGCCACCATGACTCCTTCCGTGTCCTAATGGAACCTTTTCCTTAGAATAGTAAAAGAAAACAGTTGAGTGAAGTGATCGATGGGGTTTGATTCCCATGGCGATTACGTCTCTAAACAGAGGGTCGTTTGCAGGAACAAAACAGGGACTCGGTTTTTGTCGCCTCGTATTTATCATTGCTTCGGGAGTTCCGAGAAAATAATTCGTGACGTGGAGCTTATTTGAGTAAACAATGATTTATATCGCCATTTTGTTTGTCGAAGATTATTGCGACAAGGGGGGGACAAAAAAAACTCGCTCGGAAAATGTTCTTGAAGGAAGATGAATAGTCTTAAAGGAGAATATAAATTGAATTTTATTCGCTCCAGTTGTACGAATCTTGATTCGAATGATTCCAAAATTGAATACAATTTCCAACACAAGGGAAATGGAATGCCAGGATTCGTTACGCCTGCGAATGCAATTACTTGTATTTCTAATTCTTTGAGTGATTGAATTGGACATTCTCAGGATTTAGTAAATCATGCTCAATTATCTATAAATAGATAGAAAATTATTGCTAACCTTGATATGATCAAACATCAACAATAAATCTAAGTTTTATTTTCCCACTGCATGAAAGGCGATCCTATTAAAACCTCTTCAAAGATGAAAATGAAAATGATATATCGCAAAGTTAACATTAACCGAACTAGTTACTTAGTCAATGAGATATGATAAGATACTACAAACAAGTAAACAACAATATATACAAGTTTATAATATTGCTTTTTGTTGATATTTGATTGTTACAATCTGCAACAGTAAATTGGACATTAGTGAGGTATTCTTGATTGAACATCGTGATTAAGTAACAAGAAATAATTCAAAAATTTGTACATTTCCACAAAGAAGTTCTTTCAGTGCGTGGGAAGCTATGTAGAGGGCACTTTTTACTATCTTAATATTCCCTTAGGATGATTCACAAACAAAAGAATTTTGATCGAAACAAAAGAAAAAGTTTAAAAAGGCGTGATTGAAGGGAAAATAAAACGGTAACATAATTTATGCAATTTATTTCAGATGTAAATGTTAGACTCTTACTTGCTCTAACAGTATATTTTTGTTACCCAGTGAATTGTGAATGTCCAATAGTTAAAGAAGTTAATCGAAACCACGTATTCTAATATCTGCCGAAATACAAAAACAATGAAGTGCTTAATCTTATTTATTTTTGAATAATAGGTCTCAGATTCCTAAATTTTCTAAAAAAAGTAATTCACTATTAGAGCTTCTAGAGCTGGATGGTTCTGTAGATGTTCATCATACACAAAATTTCCAGATAAATCGAATAGAAATGACAAATCTTTAACACTGGTTTTGATATTGAGATCTACTGAGATCTATTGAGGGTAGAAGGAAACTTTCGTTGAACTTCGTTCTATTTACTATACAGGATTATTTATCTCCCACACTCCGTCGTTCGGGGTCCCCAAAACAGCTGTCTGTGCATACGGCAGCCATGAAAATGCCGTTATATATCACGGGGTTCGACCTTAAAAAATGCTTGCGCCATCATCTTTTTGAGGGTATTAATTTCTACGGTTTCCTTCCTTTCGAAAGTAACATCGGATACTTGGCCAACGGCTGTGATACACACACCATGTTGACGCGTGCTGACCTTAGCCGAATTTCAGGGAACTGAGTTAAGGCTAAAATCTAGTATGCTCCTTCAGGTAAATATTACGCATTAGAACATCTTAAAATTTACTTCATATACTTTGCACTGAGAAGCCTTGAAGTTTCTTTAATAATATTCCTTTTTAATTTTCACAGTGTTATTTATTTTACAGTTATAAAAAAAATTGTCTAGAGGAGAGATCTACTACCAAGACTCCTATCTACATTTTACACCTCGCTTTCGTTTCCTTTCCCAATTTTTTCATGAAGGAATAAAATTATCCTTGAAACTCTCTATAGACATTTCACTTGGTTGAGAGTTGGATGGAATAGTTTTATAGTAAAGTGTGGCGTTTGGAGAAAAATTCAGCTGTTCTACCTAATGTAGTTCCCAATCTGGCATACGCTGATTCATATCTCTAAAGCTAAAATTCATAGAGCACATTCTCTTTTCATCTAATTATTCATTGATTATTTATATCTCTTTATTATACTAATGCAGTAAACTTATTTAATCTCTTCCACGTCTCTAATTTTGATGATTTGTCTGCTATCGTTTTATTTATATTGATTTTAACTCCTTGATCAAGGCCTTTAGACAAATAGATACATTTCAACGATCGTAATTGATTAATGATAATTTTGATTGATTTGATTGATAATTAATAAAGTTATACTATAATAAAAAATAATACATATTATCAGTAAAATTAAACGAAATTACTCATTCGTTACATTTACGTACACTAATTACTTTTGACTGCATAAAAATTTAGTCATTAATGTTTTACTAATAAGATGGCATCATTTGAAGGAGAGGTTACATAACCTGGATATACAATAGGCTATCAGAAACACGATATCGATCCTTATTCTATTCAACAACATGGCATGGACATTAAAATTTTAGGAGATTCAAAAATACTCTTATTATAAACTACTTACGGAAAAAGTTTCCAAAATTTGTTATTAAATTTATTTATCCGTCATACCAAAAACAATTCTGTACTTAAATAATTTTCCTGCGGTTAACTATTCTACGAAATTCGTACAACTGAAGAGAAGCGAATTAAATTTCCTAAAGCCTAATCTCGATTAATGTCAAGAGTCGATATTTTTCCCCCCATTCCGTCGAAGGCCCCCCTCAAAACGCTTGCAGAAGCGTTGAAGCGCGGAACTCCGCTCGCTGAGGCTTGAGTGCAGCGAATTCGGCTTTAAATCCCACTGGCATACAAAAATACCTCGGCCGACACTTTTATCGTCGACAGCGGCGATTATTTTCGAGAGACCGTTCGAGGTTAACGGAATTCGAAAAAAAAAACGATTCCCCTCCGATTCTGCAGTGTTGCAAAATTCACGAGATCATCGGAAGAAAAAAAAATCACGGATCCAAAAAAAAACCCGATTTGATCTCGCTCTCTCTCTCTCTGCGCGAATCGGATTAATGTAATTTCATTAGATTCTCGGAAGATTGTGTTTTATTCTCGCAAATTCCGGGTTTAATTGCGTACGTACGCGTCATTTTGCGCCGATGAAGACTTTCGCAATCGAACAGCGATCGCGATCGGAACGAGTTCATATTTTCCGCATGAACACTTGGTGCCTCGAAATCTACGTTTTCAAAAACTACAGCATGCAGTTTTATTGAGCCGATCAAAGAATGAACTTCTTTCGTTCTGATATTTAATTCCGTTCAATGGGTAAATTAATCCGAAAGGATAGAACGTACGAAATTTTTAAACAAACGAGTTTCCAATTTTCCATCGACAATTAATTTATCTAAAATTCTTTAATTTTTACCAACTACTTTAATAACACATCCATGTTATTATTTATAAGCGTCTGTTAAAAAATATAATAAATAATATTTATTTCATTCTTGGAAAACTCGCTTTTAAATTATGCTCTTAAATTTGATATATCTAGCTGCAGTTTAACCTATAAGTGTTAAAGCGTAATAGATGTTGAATAACGGAGATGGAGGATATTTTTATTACAATATATAAATAAAAATACTTTTATAAATAAATAAATAAACATATGGATATATGTATAAATAGAATCCCTAGTAATACTAATTTTATACAAATCCGAAATTGAAATTTTGCACAAAATACAATCCTATATAACCCTTAATGTATCCTATTTGCGATCCCAAATAATTAGTCTGACTCCTATAAATAGTACAAATTATTATTTAAAAGTACGAGTACTCTAAAGCGTATGACTGTTGCGCCACACTCCAATTTCTATATAACTGCACACTATAAGATGCTCAGCGTTCCGTGAGCCAAGAGGAACTGGATGTAGCATTTTGAAATCTAATCTCCTTTGAAAACCTCTGACTCGGTTTACCGCAATAAAGAAAGTAAATCGAGAGCATCAGAGACCGCACGTCAAACACTCGTCTACGAAAGTTTAAGCGTCCGTGGAGAGAGAGCGTAGGTTTGAAGTGCGGAGATGACCGATACTAAAGCTTTTGGGGGGAATGGCGTTATGGGAGACGACGCTTCAACTATTTCCACCTCTTTGGCGACGCTCTTATTTGGAGAGACGGAGTGGATTGCAATTGAGGCGAAATAGAGACAAATTCATGGGTTTGCAGAGGATGATTGAGAGATGGCTCTGGAGTCTACCTGCACCACTCACCGCGTTCGTCGAATACTTCGCACCAACTATTTCATCGGATTTCGCGCGGAATTTCGCTGCAGTTCGTGCGCTAATAAATATGAAAGAACTGCACTGTACGGTTGGATGTTAAATTGCAACGTTCCATAGTCTCAAATGTCGATTTCGATGGTTATAGTTATTATTAAATCAAACGATCGTAATGATATATGCATAACAGTCATTACAATCATAAAACTAGTTTAAATAAAAAGTGAAATGTTACATCATAAATATTCAAAAACTCGTGTAATATCTATCTTTAACCACAGATAATCAGCTCAATAAGATAAGGTATTTAAAAATGACCTTTAGATTATAGTGAATATTAAATCACACTTAATTTTTTAAACATTGTTCTATAAAGAACAAAATTTGATCGTTTATACATTTAAGTATGTATTCTATATAATTCTCTACGACTAAATATTATATGAAGAGTTTGACTAAATATTTTAATGTATCAATTCATCAAAAGTGCCAAATATCGATGCTACTCCACAGAAAATGCATTTATTTAATGTTAGAAATAGTAGAATTATCCGTCTCTTTCTTTCATAAGAACAATAGGGAAAATATATAATTTTAAAATTAAAAAAAGAAAACAGTTTGGCTCTCATATTCAGTGATAGGACGCAGCTTACCAGCTCGTAAGCAATAACACGCCATATACTTCGCTTGTGCGGTTGTCGCTAAATGCAATCGCGAGTATCCCTTTGACTGAAGACACTGCCATTCGCTGATTTCATCGGAGTGCTTCAAATGTTTACTTAAAACCGCAAAGGGAATCGGCGAAATATCCCATTTCGCTCTTCACACAACCATTCAGTCGGCATCGCTCATCTGCAACCACATCACTGCTCTCTCGTCCACTTAACCATCTGTACCTTCTCCGACATTTCCATGAAACGGAACGGATACTTCTTTCGTAGCGCTCAAGTATACGATCATCATACGGCTTTCGTCAAACTTAATTTAATGACCCACATAATTTGTAAACTTATTGGTTCTAATAAATGTAGGATTAACCATTTTTAAAACATCATACGGACGAGATAATATTCTTCTTTAAACTATAATTTAATTCTATAAACTCAAGAGGATTCTTTAATTTCTAGTAAATTCAATTTTTGAGCATGAAATTTTCCGTGAACTACATATATTTTTAATTTAGCTTGTTTTGTGCTTTATGACCATTAATTTTTGTGTGTAATCAATGTGCTTTTGATACATGTATTTTAAGCACATTAAATAACAATAATACAAAATTTTTATAAACAAAACATTATTTTTAAATAATAGATAGCTTGGATTTCTCAAAGAAAACTACGTTCTATTAACTCTATGAAATATTTATCGATAATAATAGTATTCCTACAGAAATTTTTGAGCATTCTCTAGTAATTATTTGAATTAAGCAAACGGTGGATATTATTTAACTTTTTTATAAAGAAATATCAGTAAAACACCTTCATCTATATAGCCTTATGTTAAATAATTAAATGCTTACTCTCTCTTGAAATATTTTCCTCATTAGAGATATAGAATTAAAACTTTGCAAAAGTATTCAGAGTCTTAAAATTCAACGATATGATCTGCCTGATCTCTTTATGACCTATATCCTTCACTTCATTGGATCCAAAATTGCTGGTTTTCAATAAAAACCAGTTGATTGCAAATCACTACTCTCAAACCTAAAAAGTTTTAATTCAGCTAAATAAAATAACTGTAAGCTTCAGAGATAAAGATATCCGCAGTTTGTAATGTTCATCTTCCTTATTGTTGATTTATGTTTAAATTTAACTCGTCAAGGCAACGATGAAATAAGTATATCCACCCATCAAGCCACCCATCTAAAAAAATTTACAAAGTCAAGGAAAGAAACTCTGCCCATTTAGCGATTCAAAAAAAAAGAGAACGAATTCTAGAATTTCCTAGCACTTTAATCCCAACAATATCTTCTGCTTCAGAAAAACTCTCCGTGACCACAATTCCATAGCGAACAAAGCGCGCATCTTGCCAGACATCTATATTTATCTACCCGACGTCCTTTCATGTGCATTTTAACCTCCACGTCAATCTCTGTGGAATGAGAGCATTAATATCTCTCTTCCTCCATTTTAAAAAGAACAACCTCCTCCTCGGAGAAAAAAGAACTAGCATTACTTTTTTACTACGGTCTGGATTCCCCTGGACTATGGCAGCCAGACAGCCTCTCAAACGGAGCATCCGAAGAATGCGTCGTTAAGTAAGCAGACAAAAACCTCCTTTTCCTCCTCCGAAAAGAAGGAGGGACACACCCATGCCTCACCTTAACCTCCACCACCCTTTTCCCATTCAATCCACACAACTTATACTTCAAATCCTCCAGTTCCTCTCGGAACTCCCACCATATATTTAATCATCCATTCCCTTCTGCCCTTTCCATGACCTTTCTTCAATCCCAGACTCACTTCCTTCCCTTGTCCTTCTTTTGCCGTCGTAAAAAGGAGGATGACGTGCGGCACTCAAACAGCCCAGGGTTTGTGACGTATTCGAGCAAATGAATGCGTTGCATGGCGAGAATAAGAGGGAGGCTAAAGGCGGAAGCTCTCTCCGAAGAATGACGTCGTAAAACTTCGTCGAGGAAATTAAAATGAATCGTTTGAAAAACGGGGATAACGGTCGAGGAGATATATAAAGAATGCTCGAGAAAAACATCGCGAAATAAAGTGGAGAGGATAAAAAATAAACCGAATCCGTTTAACAACGTCGTCACGTATTCGAATTGCAAGGCAAATTTGGAAAACGTTATAAAAAAATAACCGCGTCGTTATTTTCGGGGTGACGTGGTTCTCATAAGCAAGGAAGCGGCGTTTTGTTCTTTCCGGGATCGTATCGTAAAATTCCAGATTGCTTTATGTTATCGCGTGACCTACTTTTCTTCAGATTCGATGTTTTTTTTTAAATATTATCGGAACCGATGCTTCCCGCATAGATGAAATGGCCATTATGATAATGTGGAGAGCTAATGAGGAATGAAAAATATATAGTTTCTTATATTTATTTCCTTAAATATATGATGATTTAAAAAAGCCGCTTAATGAATTGAAACTATATGATTTATAATATATATAGAGTGTTTTACAAAAAAAACTAACGAGGAATGGACAAAAGTTAATAATTTTTTATCATTAATGGACGGTGAAATACGAAGAATTCATACTTCTCAATGATAAAGGTTAAACAGAGGTGAAAAATAGCTACTGGTCATGTATTGTGTGCCAGTCCTGTTTATATTTTACACTTATGTTTTACATTTGGAAATTTTCAGTGCAAGAGAAACACATTTCTCGAAAAATAATCAACGAAATCTATAGTAAAATTTGAACAACGCTAATAAGCTGCAATAAGTAAAGGTAACTGGAAATTTGCGAAACTAAAGCATGTCGTTAAAGTAAAATATCCATCTTAAGGATGCGTTGAGCGTTGCCCTTCCCGACAAAGGAAAACTTTCGTGCAACTCCGCAGCCGAGTTTCGGTACGGAAGTGTTAAATGCGAACGAAAGCATTTCGTGCTGAAAGCCTTCCTAATCCTCCACTAATGGAAAATCTAAGTGGACCGCGTTAAAACTGATAATAATTTCATCATAAGTAATATAGCGTGCGTATGTTATTGATAGTACTCTCTAAGTGCATTCAACTCATTCACTAACTGAGTCTGCCTCATCTGTTTTATTGGAAACTGCGGTCGCATCGGATCCTTATGACCTTATTTAACCCTGTGGTGGCGGTTTCTTTTGCATTAGTGCTCAGGCGGAGCGTAAAACATGCCACCGATTTTATAGAGCCGCATTTCCATATAAAAGACACGCTTCCGGGATTTTTCCTCTTCTATGCATGAAAATGGGAACCGGGACGTTGAAAACATTATATTTACTTTAATCTTCTTTCCGATGTGTCTTCTATGAATACCCGTAATTACGTGTTCCATCCCTCGTCCCGTCTCATCGTCTTGTGGCTTTTTCTATAAATATCCCCGACGCAATGGGCTTTTTTCATTTTTTTAGAGTCCTGTCTAATTCCGCGCCCGTCTCTTAAATTACCCCGCAAAAATCTTCTGTTCTATGGAAATGAATCCTGCGTGCTCTTCCAATGCTGTCCCATTTTTTACGCAAATAGTACGTAACGCGAGCTCCGTGCGGATATAATTTTTACGCTCCGTGGTTTTTATCTTCCCTCGGTGAACATTCGTTGCCACTCGCCTTCATTTCGGCTACGTCGGGTTTATCAACCGGAAACAAAAAAATGCTTTTGTCTGTTTTCTATCCGCGTTATGGTCAGAGTATACCGATTCAAACGAGCGAGAATGTGGATATTACCATGGAAACAACGGTGGATATGGGAAGAGGTTGCCTCTGTTGCCACCACAAATTTCGAATAATCTAGAGGAAACAGTAGGAATGGAGGGAGGCACAATGTTTATTTTCCGTCATTGGCTTAGGTCAAAAATATAACGAACTATCTTATATGACCCTCGCGAGTTTTATTGTTGTCTATGAACACAAAAGGAAATTCCCGCGGGTATAGGTAACGAGCCCAGCTTGCACTAACGTTTTTTTTTTTCTTCTACCTACCAGTGTATCTGGTTCACGTTGTTTTAATCCTTCGTGTATATCGAACCAGATGAAATTTTATTAATCAAACTCTTTAAATTGTTGCAAAATAACGTTTTCTATATATATTTGAACAATTTCAACAAATATCTTTCATCGTAAGAATCTAGAGGATACCATTAATGAAAATACTGCCTAACTGATAATTACGAATAATAATGAAGCTGAATAATACGAATTAAACTTTTAACTATAATGTATAATTACGTTTACATCAATGATCTTGTTTGATGATGATTCCACTGCTTGGGCAACTGGAAATAATTTCAATAATCAGTCTTTTTCTTCTGAATCCATAGCAACGGAGCTATTTATCACGCGTCCCCAAATTCTCTTCCAGAAATTTCTGAATTACTTTGTTCTCTGGAGGCGACCTAGTAAATTTCCCAAGGACGGAATTGAAGAGGTCCTCCCGTAGAGTCTCACATAGCCTCCGTTTGCAGCGAATAAAGCCTTTTTCGAAGGGCCGTGCTTCCATCGGGTACATGTCACACGTTTTAACTTCGAAACCCGAAGCCAAGGAAGCGCTCCCAAGATTCTTTCGACGTTAAGCCGTAATTTAATTGGACAGGAGCAACCTTTCCCTCCGACGACCCTTGCTCCAAAGACACCTCCAACTTCCTCCCATTTCTTTAGGTTCGCGTCTTAACGACGCACTCGGGCAAGGAACACGCCTAGGAGACTAGGAACGTGTTTCCGATTGAAGACTCCTCTTTCGCCCTCTTTTTACTTCTGCTCCACCGACAACGAGGACTATTTTCTTCGTTCGATGCCTCACGTACGCCCTTTGCCTCGGACTTCCCTATATATTTCTTTCCTCCGCTGAGAGAACGACGTATGCAAATACCTTTAAAAGTTTCAAATCACGTTATCTCCGCTAAATTGGCAGTATATCTTAGAATGTAGGCTCTTTTGTAGAAAATTACTCTAACCAAATGACTTTAAAATAAAGAATTATTACGATAAATGGGCAACCAATTAAAAACAATGAGTTAAATCTTAAGAATATCGTAGAGTAGCGGATATCAGTGAAAATGAGTAATTTGCTTACATTTGAGTTGTGTAGATAATGAAGCAGATGAAATAAAAATGCAATCGATGTGGTTAAGTAAGTTAAAAACGAAAAGAAATTTACGCTTCTCTCCTTTAAGAAATCAAAGAACTAAAATTAACTTTGACTTTTTTCCATTGATACGTATATATTTTCCTCTTTAGCAAACAAAATATAACATTAGACGCGAAATAAATTCAAGGGGAAGATACGTAAATTTCAAAAAACCCGGAACAAACAAAGACTTTGGATGCATCGTTTAATTCCGAGAGCAAACTATACATAAGAGACAGGAGAATGTACACAAAGAAACAATTTAGTATACTGCAACAACAACATTTCTCTCGATGATGCAATTTAAAAAAAAAACAAAAATCCGCGTCGCTTTGTTATTCGCGAGGTTTTTACATAAATGCAAATGTAGAAAAAAGCTGCAGCGGAGGCGAAAACCCCCAGTACGCGCTGACAGGGCACGCTTTCACTCCTTTATCATATTCCTCGGGATCGGGTTAAAGGGGCCCCAAACGCTCGTAGGGTGCAAGAGGGGGGCCTTTTTAAAAAAGGTACGATGGATGGAAGGACAAACGGCGAGTGGGAATAGCCTTTTCGGCCGATGTTAATGTTTTCCGTGCACTCACGTATTCCACGAGTGCTGGCGTGCGTCCGCCGAAGATATATCTTCAGAATGGGTCTTAAAATGATTCACGACCTGCATTAACACCGGGGAGAGGGTAGAGCGGTGTCTGCTTTGTGCGGGTGGGGATGATTGTGGTGGAGAATGTAAATGGGGGGGACTGTGGTTGAAATATGGCCGTGGATGGGGCGTGGCGGGGTAAGGCGTGGCAAGCGGGGATAAAAATGAGTGTAATGGGATAGGACATTAGGAACGGAGACGAAGAAGAGCAAAGCGGCCCTTTTGTTCGTCGGATATAAATGAAAAATATGAGATCCGGATGCTGCAATCCAAGAGCTTTTTTTTCCTCTCCCTCTCCCACTCGTCCCCTTGGAAATTGCTTAATTTTTTTGGCATCCATCTTCAATTCCCCTCCCATCCGATTAACAGTCTTTTGTGAGATGCATAAGAGAATTCTCCAGGAGTGAGTGGCACAGAATGGAAATGAGCGTTTGAAAAGGTTTTTACGTTAAAACCATTTAATTCATTCTAAATCCGGTGATTTAAATAGCGAGATGTGTCATTTTTTTTAAATTGCTGTTTTATGAAAGGATCGGGAACGATATGCAGATTTTCTTTCTGCGGTTTTTTTATTATAAAATGCCCGAATTTTGGGAAAAATTCTTGGATTCTTGGAATGGCCATTATGAAAAGAAGAGTTATTAGAATCGGTTTGAATACTATTCGGAGTGGAATTCTTTGGCGAAGTAAAATTTTTACTGCGTGAAATTTCTGAGGTAATTCAAAAGTATCCATTGTGAGGAGCGAAAGAGATTATTACGAATAACATTTATTTTAGACAAAACAACATCGATATCACAAAGAAAATGAAATAGTCGTGAAACTGTACGATTTAAAGAATTATAAAATACGAAAATCATAGAATTTTACAGAGCATAATTCATCTCAATATTCTGTAATTATTTTTCGACAGAATAATTGATATTGTGCAGCTATACATTGAAGAGAATATAATTAACGATGATTCAAAAGAAAAGACGTTATCCTAAAATTTCTTTTAGTCTCCTTAGGAGGATCGGACATTATCATAAAATCCTTCAGAACATAATTGGTGATGTCATTAGCAATAAATCTGAATACTTGAAGTGTCTCTCATTTCAAATGGATATATTAATGACCAATAAAAGAACTTTATACCCCATTATCACATTCATTAACTGAAGCTATGAATTAAAGTATTAGTAATATTAAATAGTCTATCATATTATGGGAAATATAGCGATATTATCCTTCAGTTGAATCAATGAGAGCCAGCTTTATTTTGGTTGGATATATTTTAGAAAATAATTCCACATATTCCCTGTACCTTTATGAAAACGGAATGGACCTATCGGGGCAATATTTAATGATAAAATATGTTGCAGTACAGTTTTATGAGAAATTTTACACTGAAACATTCAATAGATCACAACTTAAAACAGCAAAAGGTTGCCGCCAGAGCCTTTCTTTCCATTCAACTCTTTTCTACATTTTCTGAAAAGGAGCGGCTGAAAAGAAATAGCCTCGGATCCAAAAGACGCACGCATTCAGGAGCCATCTCACGCGTAATTACTCACACATTATATTCCGCGAAATGAGGCATCTCGAAACGGATGCTCTAATGAAACGCGCGATAGTAGTTGAGTGGCAAAAAAGCGTTAAATGAGAAATTAAGCGGAGGATGAAAAAAAAGGGGAGGATCACTAGGAGACGGATGTTTTCCAAGGAAACAACAAGAATGGGGAGGATGGAAACTTCGGAAGATGGAGGATGAGAATGGGAAGGAATATCGTCTGTACTTAAGTGCTCACTCCCTTAGAATAGTCCAACATTTAACATAACTAAGTTTTTTTTATTTCACTTTCCTTAGATGAGAATGCTAGTCAGATGGAAACGACAGAAGAGGGAAGAGTTAAGGAGAAGAGAAATGCTAAATAATGGAATTATATCATTCTCTTTCTTTTACTTCCCTAATGTATCACGACAGCGTATATACATTCCTTCAGTAGCATTTACTGAAATTTACACTTCTACTTATATGTACGTACAGGCACTGTTGTTAAAGTTCTTCCTCTAATTTTAAATTTTGACTTCATAGGAATTTAATGATGCAGTATACTAGTATCACAAATTACTATTCGTGCTACTATTAAATTGCTTTATATACTATGAATATTTGAAAGATTTATATGTATAGTAACGAATAGAGCAAGAAAAAAATGATACATATTATCATCAACCATAAATCATTTTGTTTTGGTTAGTAAATTTTTACCCACTAAGAAGCGGTTAAGGTATTTATATACTTCTAATCTAATTCTGTTTTGAAATGATAAATGATATACTTTTTGCGAATAGCAGAAGTTACATTTTACAAGTGGTTAAAATTTACTGCGAAGACCTCATGTATTCGGTACAAATATATCATCGCTTGGTGGCTATGATAAATTTCAATCTTCTTATATCCTTTAATAGAAACACTATTTACCTGTACGGGATCTAAGATAAATATTTGATACCACCAAAAACAAGAGTGTACATTTAGCTGATCACTTACCAAATGAAAGACTCCAGAAAGAGAACCAATAGCGTAAGATCAGAAAGGCATAGAAAATCCAGATGCACTTACCTGAAAATAAGTGAAAAAATATTCAAATTAGCACATCACTAATTACTCAGTTTTTCAGACATATTACAAATGCATAAATGATATGGTTCAATTTTTATATAATTCATCAATGAATAATTATATGGTATGCAAGAGATATCCCTATATGGCCATTTTATTTTAATAAGTAATATAATTGTTTCTTTGGGGAATCAAGTGATTGATTTGCATTCAATAGGAATATCGACCATCAATAATACGTAAAAATTATTTTTTATATCATAACGTAATGAAAGAGTTTATTCTAAAAAATCCATCCTTAATAAATCAAAATGCTTGATTAGAATAGATTTATTCCTCATACAAGATATGCCAAACATATATCAGGAAAATATTCCATAAATGCAGCAGTGAATTATATAATTAATACTTATCTTAAATAGTTCACGAAAATAAAATTGATCAATACAAGAGTTAAATATAAAAATCTCTCGAAAATATATTTCTGATTGTTCCTAACATAAACCTTTATCGTTTTTCAACCATCGGTAAACTAATTCTGCCCTTAAAGTGGTATATGTTCATATTTAAAACCTTAAAATATAGTCTCCATCGATTTTAATACCACAAAAGATAGAGAGTATATATAAATCTCAAAGAATGATATAGGATTTAGAATGCAATGAATCGAGGAAACTTCCATCACAGACGAATCCATCCGATAAATAATTCAAAGGAAGAACTTTTCTTTCCGAGATTTTCCCTCATCTTTCCAACTTAAGAGGGAGGACTGAAACCGCTCTTGGATCCTTGAGCTACAGATACTGAAAGCAGGCAGTGAAACATTCCAGACTTATCTCTCAAACGCGACTACTACCGTCTCCGGTGCAACGCTAAAGGTGATTCCGACTAATGCTCTCCAAAAGAGGATTCCCCGTGTTTCCTTCCCAAGCAAAAAATCTTCGGATAAGGGAGTACACGATTCGGCTAAAGCGCACGGAGACGTACATATGAGCGGCAATCCCTCGCAAACTCAACGTTGTTCCAACTCCGAGATCGGATACACTCCATCTTCTTGCTTCTTATCTTAACCGCACCTTTTCCTATCCCGATTGCTCCCCAATCTATCCCAGTGCGTCCTATGCCAAGATCCCTGGCAACGATATCAGTGCACACGTAAATGGGTCTCGACCGACAAAAGGGCCTCCTCCTCTCTTAGGCACTGACGTCACTGCCGTCTTCTGCGGGGGTGTTACTGTGAGATTTGGTGGTGCGATGGATGTACGGAGGGCATTTAGGATGCTATCGCTTCATTGGAAGGATCCGATGTTCGTCGTCGAATTTAACCGGAAAAGAGAAGTTTTGTCCAAGTGGATTAGATAGAGAGATTGCATTGTTTGATCCCGTGTCCTTCTTTGTTTTACTGATCGCTCGACAGCATGCTGATGTGTTAGTTGGTTGTCATAGACGCTCACATGCTCGTATTTCTTGTGAGAAAATTTGCGGATAAATTGCGTTTAAAATCGATTGAATCGTTCTAAAATGTATTGATTCATATGTGTGATTTGTAAGATTCTAAGCTCTTCCCATATAAATATTTATAGTCAAAATAGTAAAGAATTAACGTTTTTTATAAGATCAAAGGAACATATTTTAAAGAAAAAACTTAACGGAATATAATATTTTTATACATAGTCCTACAGAAACGTCACTATATTTATAATTATTAACACGAAAATGTATTTCACGCCCTTTCAAACTACAAATCAAAACGGCTTTGATTTTAATTTTGATTATAATTAGAGAAGTTTACAAAAACAACGATTATGAACCTTGATATATTTTATAATGCTTAAATTTACGTTGGTTTTTAGAATTTATTTTGAATTTAATGATTCCCTTAGATTATGAATAATATATACATATATCACTATAAGAACTTCATGCCTAGTTTCCTCCACTGATTGTTGTATAAAAATTCCATTGATGATTTAATCAAACATTATTAACGTATGACTGTTACAAAATATATGTTATAGAATATTTTTTTTTCTTATTTTGATCCATAGTTATTACAATGACCTTAATTAATTTAACATATCCAATAGGATTTTTAGACTTAAGCAAAAATTCACAAAATTGATCTGACATTACAAATATGTAGTCGACATTCATTATCAGTAATATTTTCCATAATTTAATAAGTAACGAGTATTAAGTATCTTTTACTTATATTCCGTTTCTAATTCATTGATTTACATTTCTTTGACACCACTTCCAAATCGAACTCCGCCTACGTATCGATGTGGTTATATTTATTGCATGCCCTTGAAGCATTACGTGCTGCCTATACTTAAGGCGCCCTTATGGTTTCATATCCACAAATGCATGTGCGAATACTCTGGAAAGGGATGTTTGACCCTAACTACTCACCTGAGCATGTTAAAATTCGGTTTAATCTATTTTAAATGACATTTTCATAAATCTAAAAATTATTTAAAAGGCGCGTAAATAAAATTTTCACTTCTTTTGTAGAAGTATGGAATTAAGTTACGTGGTATCTTCATTACTTTACATTTAGATACTTTAATTTTTTTAGACTGATTAAAGGTAATTTTAATCATATTTTATATCAGAGGACGATAACTCTGAGCCTGTCGATTCATTGCAGTCTGAACTATCCTCCTTGATATTACATTCTTCTCCTCAAAATTTTCTCGAGTCTGCATTGTGCACTTAAAAAACTAATATATTTTTTATGTATCAGTTTAAATCGCTGCAGTTAGGATTTCCATCATTAGGCAACGTTCAAATGATTCATACATTTGTGGTTATTTAATTAAAAGTACTTGCAATTCAATGAGTAACATTTTCATAAGCAAGTATATTGATCGTAGCGTACAGCATTTATTCAAAACATTAAATTCAGGGGGATCTAGAAGACTGATTATAACTTTGACGATAGCTTTAATCCTATCTTTCACCTATTCAGATGAATTGACATAATATAAATAAATACAGGGTGTCAGAATAGAAGGTCATGATTGAGTATGGAGTTCTTCAACTGGAAGAGGAGGAAATTTTAGATAAATAGATTATTTCATCAATTCCAGCAATTTTTTACCATAGCAATTTTATCTTTAACAAAACAGCAACGAAATAATTAATCATGAATGCCTCTCGTATCCGGCGAGAACACTAAAATTCTCAAAAGCGAACGAAACCCCGGATTGTCGAAAAAAAAATATTGATGTACATGCATTAATCAAAGCGTTGGATATTAGCCAATACTTTGGAGTTGAAAACACAGAGGGGTTTGTATGCATGCAAAATTGATTCACTTATGTTAGCCGATAGGCACGCACTCTCGAATTATTTTCTCTTTTTCTAAACGAATATTTGCTATCGAAACTTGCGGGCGATGCAGGTGTATTTACCGGCAACGCCAGCTGAGCCCGCGCTTTTCGAAAAAAAGAGAAAAATCCTCCCTCTGGTGGGAAATGCTGGTACGAGAGAAAGGATTGCCATTGTTGTTCGCGGGGAACAATCAAATAATCGCGAAAAAAATTATCTGCGGGACGAAAATATACTCGGCATTATTGTGAGAATGTGAACAGCGCTGATGCAGTCCCTTCGTGTGGATTTTCATTTAGTTGTGGAAAATAAAACGCACGTGGTGGGGCATTTCTGTTTGACGGAGCAACCTCAAAAGCCGCGGCCGTGGCTCTTTGATGTGTGCGGGCACAGCTGCGATTGCCAGGAGGTGCACTTTCCCTCAAGGGCCGAAAACGGATGATCCCCGAACAATCGATTCCTCTGAAAATTATCGCGTGCTCATAAAAGCGATTATAAATCGCGTTTCGAAACTTGGCCATGCAATGCAGCAATTGATCTTTTAAGAAGGATAACGCTTGAGATAAGGTTTTTTTTTTGATTCGCGTGCTTATCTCGATTCTAAGACTTTTTGTGGCTAAATTCATTAGCCACGGATTTAGTGAAAATTAAATCGGATTTTCTTTAAGTTATACGGAATAGAAAACCCGATCTATTGATTAATATGAGATAAATTGAGCTTGAAAACTTTCTATAAAATTTTATCTTCTTCATGATTATAAAATATTACATCCGACTTAAGAAAAATTACAAATAGTATTGTAAAAGGAAGAAAAAAATATTATGTTATCGGTGCAAAGAATAAAGATAGATTTTTTAATATTTACCTAGAAATAAAGATATCCTCTAATCTCCAAGGGTAATTTATTATTTCACTGGAACGATACTTTTATGTATCATATTGTTATGAATATATATGCTAAAAATGAATAAATATATAGTACTATAAATTATTTTGTTGATGATGCACAAATCAAATAATCCCAAAGATAATATAAAAATTGAAAGTAAATGTATGGTTATTTATGGCCTCAAAAAGAAAATAAGTTAATTCCATCATATTTACTAGAAAACATTACAAAAATATATACCTTTTAGACAATAACAAATCATTACGCAATATCATGGCTATGAGCCGACACAATAATTGGATCTGATGGTAATTGAAAGATCTGAGCATTATTATGCTAGTTCGGAGATTTCAACGACGGTAAGTAAATTAAGATACTTAAAAGAGCGTTAGTTCCAGCCGAACACAAAAACTATTGTCGATTGATCCGTCACTAATGACTTCACAACTCTGAAAAATGAACCTTCGCCAAATTTATTCACGAAAGAGGGTCGTGAAGGTCATAAAACGTTTGAAGACCTCACTATTTTCATAGGAAGAGCAAGAAACAGAGGGATGAGTAGCAGACGAAGGCTATTTGGCAGGAAATGCTCGCGTGTGTGGGTGCGCGCATTCTGCAATGGACGAGCGATTCCACCGAAGACAGTGATTTATGACCTCAAGGCGAAGATCTTCACCGACGATTTGCTGATGCTGCGGCTGCATTGTAAGCGCTTTTTTCTTACACGTTTAAGTAGTTTGTCTAGAGATTGATGGAATCGACTATTCCCAACAACGAGGGTACGTCCGAGCGATGGACGGGCGGTGCACTCGGACCGGAAGCACTTCTGTAAGAAGATGCCTCTCCCTCTCTTAGGCGGACAGAGGCTTAAGGAGGATTTCATGAGGATATTGATGGCGATTCTTTTTTGCTTTGAATACACTAACAGATACTGCAGAATGATCGATTTAACCAATTTTAGCGGAGAAAGAGTGTTATGCATGCTCCTGATACAGAAAAAGCTTTAATAATTATATAACATTTTAATTTAAATCATAATCAATGCAGTAGAATCATTACCTATAACCAATATATTAACCATAATACCAGTAACTAATAAATGGTAACCATATAACCAATGATAGATAGCCAAGGTATTAAGGTCATTCGAAAGAATTCTGAGAGAAAGAAATCTATGTGAAAATCCATATGCAGTACAAAAAATATAAAATGTGAACCAATAAAAAGTAATAAAAATTTGGTCGTAAGATGGAGAATATAGATTTAAAAAGAAAAACGTGTCAGATAAGAAAATTCAATTTCACGATAATATTCCTAATACACTGAAAGTCTATTTCCTTGGCATTTTCACGTCCTCTACCAAACGACAGTAATGACGTTCGGGCAAGACAATCCATCCATGACTTCAAAGCTCAATGTTTCTTCTATCTAACAGTTATTCCGATTACTTCTCGGAGGAAAATTTGCTCTCCGTGATAAATTTCTGGTGGAAATCATGAGCTATCCATCACGGCTCTCCGACTACGATGTCGGTAAAAGCGAATTATAAAAAAAATGTTTCGTAAGTAATTGGAAAGAATGGTTTTGAATGTCAAACAAACCGATTAAAACATGAAGATTGATACCTTATGAAAGCGGCTGTATTTGTCCGTTCGAAGAATTTAAAATTCTTTTAAAGGTTATGCTTGAGCACGAAAACACGACAAGGGGATGTATTTTAGAAAGTTGTAGCGATTTTTAACGTAAAAACTGATAGAACTTCTAGGTTTAATTTTATTGAATATTAAGTACCGAGATTGATGAGAAATTCCTATTGATCTTAAATATTCGATGAATTATGCCAGCTTAAAAGAAGAACTGAATAAATTTACTCTGGATTCAATAATGAAAGAAATAAATTATTTCAAGCCTGGTGAGCGAAGAAAGAGGATATGGAATTGAAACTTAAAGTCAGAGGGTTTTTTGAAATAAGAAGACTGTTTCTTTCACATACATGTTTCACGTACACATTTTTTAGTGAAACAAAATATGATTTGGGGAAATTATTTACATTTACGAGAAGAAATGTATAGCGAAGACGGAGATGCTGTATAAAATGTGAACGAACCTAGAGAGATTCGTATTCCTTGTCTTTAACCATAAGCTTTGTAGAAGGAAAAATAGTCAAAATATTAAAGTAAACATCCATCATAATCTAAGAATCCTTTCATTTCATCAATTTCATATCATCTTATAGACTGCTAACAATCAATTCAAGAGAAATCAAAGTTAAAGTATTTTTCTAGAGGAGGAAGCCATCGACCGAAAATTAAAGAAAACCAATTAAAATGGAAAGAAAAAGAAAACGAACGGCTGATAGATCCATTTACGATGAGGCGAATTCTTTAAACCAACCAACGCCTAGTTTCACACAAAAAAAGTCAGCAAACTCAACAACTACTCTCAACTACTCAACAACAACTAAGTTTCAAATATCGAACGAAAAAATCTCCGAAATATGTATTTCGTTACTTCAATTCTTACCATCAACGGAGTCACATTCAAATTATCACTACACGTTGAAAATAATGACTGTGAGATGTGACGAGGGCAGGAAGCATCTTGTGGAGGAAGGAGATATGGTATGTAAGGGGTCTTCTGGAGGAGGAAGAAGGGGAGTAACAATGAGAAGGAGAGATATGGAAGAAGTGGAGGGGTCAGTAAGGGTCTAAGAACGTGTCCGAGTGCCAGAGCAAACGGAAGGGTGGTGGTTCTAATGTGTGGAGAACACAAAGGCGATAGGAAATGATGGCAGAAAAATGTTAAGGATCAAATGAAGACAATGGTTGGGAATTGGAATGGAAAAAGGGACGGAAGATTAAGGAAAACGATGATGAGAAAGAAGAAAAGAATAATAGGGAAGATATTAGAAGAATGGTCTGAGGTTATAAGAGTGAAATAAAAGAATCTAATTAAGGGAGAGAGAGAAATTGAAAGACAGAAGAGAAAGTTATTTTCATTATAAAAAGGGATTGGAAGATGAGGAAATGGTGTGTCAACGAAAGTTGTTGGACATTTTGGCTTTAAAGACGTTAATCTTTTAACTATCTCAATGAAAAGAGAGCGTTATAATGATCTAAATGTACTGATTCTAGTTTGAACGTAAATTTTATGATAGAGATCTTAGTTCCAGTATTTAAAACGTATGATATTTTAAGTGTTGTAAATGTGTTATTCTGGAATGATATTCGTATGGACCTATGCTCTTTAAAGAAGTCAAATTAGCTACATAAAAATGGTGGGGCATTCGTGTTAATTACGTAGGAGTTTCGAATTAAATTGATAAGATACAACTTACTTTCATATTGGTTTACTTTCACGTTTTTCATGATAGCTATCTAAATTGAAGAAGACGTTTTTAGAAGTCATCTTAAGAAAAACTGTATTCTTCAAAGAATAGGAATACTAAAGGAATATAAACATCAAAACTAAAGGCGATCCACTCTAAAGATTCATTAAAAAATCTTTATCGATTATACTCATATATAATTGATTTTATGATTATACTACATACACATTATCGATATTAATTGATTATGATGCAATTCATTGGTAGCAACTGATAGATAACATTTCATAATTCGGACTTTAAACCTTCTACTTCAGAAAATTTTTGGCTGTAGTTCAATTGATATTAGCTGTCATAATTTTCTTGAATAGAGAATTTTTTAATGATTTATTGTGCTAAAGAAAAATTTCCAATTTAATTAGAAGTTCTTCACGATATTTATTATACTTCAGAATTTTAATTTTCGAACTTTTAGGCACTAGAGATTACAGTGCTATTATTTTATTAATTTTCATGCCTGAAGTATGTGGGAATAATGTTTGATGTTTCTATATCCTTTAATTATTTATGTATAATGTCTAAATATTATAAGTATCCTAGCATTTAGAATTTATTAATCATAAATGTTTCGCTTGTTTAAAAATTTCTAAATAAATCTAAATATTTATCACTTAAAACTTACATAAAACTTTAAAATGATTTACGAAAAAGACCAGACATTAAAGAAACAGGAAGGAAATTTTGAACTACAGCTCTGCAAGATAAAATGCGTTTTCAAGAACATTAAGTACTCATCTAGGCATTATTTATAAAGCGAATTTTCAAGAACACTACGAAACTTTCTTGTTTATGCTTTTTATAAAAAAATTTCAACAGCATCATGGCAGAAGTAGTTCTTTGAACATAAAGATTGAAAAAGGATGGGAATAACACAAAAGAAGTAACTTTCATAAACTACAACTGCATCTCTAGATAAATAAATACATCAATCCTCATGAAGAATCAAGTTATGAACTTTAGATCAACCACATTACTTCAGAAGAATAACTAGAATACGGAATCAGTGTAATTCAAAGGAAATTATCCTCGGGGCATCCGAAGGATGATTGCAGTGTTGGTGATAATGGACCCTGGAGAGGGGAGGGGGGAGTATCATCTTCCTGGTAAAAACCTCTATATAAGGTGCGGAGGTAAAAACACATAGGACGTGCTTTAAAGGGGGGGAGGGGGAGGTGGGGTGTGACGGGGGGTCGGACCTTTCCGGAAGAGAGGAAGGGCGTGAAAGATTGATGGCAGGAAGTAAGGCACGGGAAAGAAAGAAAAGAAATAGGAAGTCAAATAAAACTCGCGCACGGATCGGATGTTTTTGGGGGATGAGTTTTGTGGGTGCAGACGAGAATTAAGGTGGGGAAAGAGAGATCATCGCGTCCCTTGAAAACGAGACGCGGAATTGAACCGGTAATCCGCTGGTGAGTACGTCATAATGAAGAGGGAAATGCGAATAAAGGCCTTATAAGTAAATTGAGGTGTGAAAAATAAATGAAGAGCGCATGAGTGGAGACGACGCGACCTCCACCCCTCCCTCTATGTTAGGGAGTGAAAGAAAGGAGCGAGGGTGTGTGTGGCAGAGAACGCAATTTCCACGAAAGTCATTCGTCGCAGTAAAAGAAGAGCGGATTGAGTGGGTTTGAAAGAAATATATAGAGAGACTCTGAAAGCGGAGTAAAGATTTGGAAAAGTGAGCAGATTTGAGGGAAAGGAGTTTTGAAAGCTTGAGATACGAAACAAAAGGGTTTAATTTAAGAATATTCGTGGGTTTTTCGAAATGAAAGGGTAATACGGAGCGTTTGTGAATTGTAACTTGGTTGTTGAGACGGAGGAGTGTGTGAAGGAGATCGTGATGTGAAAATCCATGGAAACGCGGAGAAAGAAATGTGAGGAATAATCAACGGGGGTAATGAAACAGCTGATGGAATAGACATCTGATAATATTATGATTACATTATTCTTATTACTATAATGAATGGAACAATTACTAGTAGAACTAGGAAAGCTGTTTGATGAAGATATATGATTTTCAAAGTCAACATTGGAAGAAGATATGAGTCTATTTACAAAACCAGTTGCTAAATAAAAATTGTCGAATATTTATGAATTTACTTATTATTCACGCTTCTAATCGATCTCAATGATTATGTTCGTAAAAGATTGAACCAAGCATTGCACAAACTACTGACAGAAAAAAATTAATCTTCTAAGAGGTTGGATCCAGTCGTAAAGTAGACGCATATTATTTACTTGTAAATCCCAAAAATGCTTCGAGATGAACCTTAAATAGAACATTATGAAAAAGAATTTAATTAACGTTCATAACACATTCACTTTACTCACAGGAATAATTTACATTGCTGTTGATGAATTCTTAATGGACGTATGAAGTGTTAATTTATCTCTCCATTTTGGTAAATATTAATTCACCCATCAAAAGCTGATAACTTTATCGTTTTGACCTTATGATTTCAGATAAAGACCTACCAAATCAATCTATAGTCAGATGATATCAGAAACCAGAAAAGTGAGAAACTGTACTCAAAGTTATCAAGGCATAATCAAAATATCGAATCCTCTTTTAATACATGTTAAAGAATAAAATAGCAGTAGAATAAGCGCTTGGGGTGAAAACATGTCTGAATGTAATAGCCTTGTGTAATATCGTATCCTATATTACTAGGTAAATAGAGGATGGATTAATGTGGAAGTGAATCGATGGAGGGCAAGCGGAGTAGAAAGAAAATGGCCCTCAATCGATCACCGCACAAACACAAGCCACGGTCATCAATCACATAACGCTCCTATTGCACTCAGAAGCCCATGTTGAAAATGAACGTTACGGTACGAAAACTTTTAAAGAGAGAATTATCATTAAAATAAATTAATAGGACCTTTTGAAAATGATACTGTTAGCAAATTAGACGAATTTCTTACCCTCACATTAAATTTTCATCTAAACTTCCTTTCGAACTTTTCCGTTTCCGAGGACAATAGTACTCCGTTCTAAACCTTCCAACACGCAAAAATGAGCTTAAGGTGAGAAAGGATGTCATGATTCTAAGAAAGCGAAAATCCGTGAGAAATTTTATCTTACGAGCTGTCTATCAACCTAATTGTATTTTATGGGATAACGTGTTCGACCATATATTATTACTCAGGCACCCCGTGATTCTTCCAACACTTCTTGCGTCTTACAAAAGAGTTCTTCTTATCCATATGAAATACCGACGTTTTAAAAGCATTATCAATTCAAACCCATAACCGTCTTCAATAACCGTCAGCCAAATTGCATACATCACAGGGAGAGACATTTCTCTAATTACAACTTCAAATGGATTCATTAATCACTCAAGATTTCAATAAAGATATGAACCATTTTGTAAAGAATGTTGATTCGTTCTCAATTTCAAAAGGGAAAAGAAAGTTCAAATTCTTGTTCTCAAGAAATTAAATCCTTGCGAAACTTTAGTATTCGATTGAACTTTTGATCATACCGAGAACAAAAATGTTGTAACATAGTAAATTTAGGAATTATACTGCTCATCAGTTATTAAGTATATATACACAGGATTATTATATTGCGATATTAACATGTATACGAACGAAATAAGGGTTTAGCCACTGCGTTGATTTTAATTTATTTTATTTCCCTAAAATCCCTAATAATGTTGCTAGATATTTATTGAGATGAATTGCTCTCACGAAATCAATTTTTTATAGAAAAGAGAACAACACAATCATCGCTACCTAGGGTTTATCCTAAGTTGAGGAGATTAGATAGGCGTAGAATACCTGGAGTCATTTCTGACGTGCACTTTTCTTATGTCTCTTAAACGTTCCCTTCTTCCCTTTTATAAAAATCGTCAACAGCCCCTCGTCTCCTAGCAACTCACTGGCTTCCTTTTTTACGCCACTAGCATCCTATAATGAAAGCCACAGGTTGGATAATCTCTACGGCCACAGAACTGCGTCTGAAACAAAACCGGCAAGTGCGAAATAGCGCTGCTGGGGACGAGAGAAGAAAAAAGACATTAACGAGGAAATAGTGCATCGCGAGAGAGTACTATCATTAAGTTATCACCCTAGATCTTGGACCAATTTACGATACTAATAGTTATGCTGAATAGGGATTCAATTATCTTGTAGAATTAAAATATCGGTATTGATGGATATTTTTAGATAGGAATGATGGAAGATTATCTCTTAATAGAGATATATTTACTCAATATTCTAATGTTTGAGGAAATGGAGAGATCTTACCGTAATGCTCAAGCATTATTCATTTACATATTATGATCAATACTTTAATTATATCTGAATGATTTCATCCTTAAAAACGACTAAATTACTTGGTTGCTATGACAATTATATGACTTATGATGGAACTTATGGGATATGACTTATATTTTTTCACAATATTGCTCTATTTCGTTCGTGCACATCGAAAATAAAGTTGCTTGTTGATAAAAATATGATCTGAATAGATTTGAGCAGTAAATCAATATTTAAATATGATTGTAGTTTCTTTCACCCTACCGGTATTGTTTTTTTATACTTACAAAAGTTTTGCATGTCAATGCTTAAAAAAACTCTGAAAACAATGACACTACAGTTCAACCGTATCATAATTATACGCGAAGGCTATAAATATCATAAAATTAGCGACGTAAAGCCTCATAAACTTCATAAGAATGCATCAGATAAAGATAGTAATGGTGTTATTAAAAGTACTTCAACGACTGAAGCATGTTTGCAAAAAAATGAACCCTAACGGAAATCGAACCCTTAACTGCTTTAAGGCCAAAGCAAAACCCATTTGCTTCGCAAAGAGACCTGTCAGCCGTTCAATTTACTTAGTCGAAAGGCTATTAGGAAAGCATGTTGAAGAAAAAGATTTTTTTTCCACCCTTCCTATAAATCCATCAGCATATTAATGAGAAGGCGAGTGGTTGGGTGAAGCGTAGATGAAGGGTGTTGTGGATCAAATGATGGGGTAGCTTGGGAAGTGGGATGTGGAGTGATTAAAATGCGTGCGTTTGAGGAAAGCAAGACATTCGAACTTGAATAAAATAATGTAATGCGAATACATTAAAATATATTAATTCCTCTTCGTTATTCAATAATGAAAGTTGGACTTAAAAGAATTTGTTCAAATTATGCAGAATATCCGTGCAACTCCATAGAATGGAATTGTATACTTCTTCTAGCCTAAAAATCCTAACCATTTCATGTAATAATTAACGAAAATAAAATAACGAAACTCATCTGTTTTAGTATGAATAAAAATACAAACATAATATAATAATAATAATAAAATAATAAATAATGTTTCTCTTCAATTATACGCGTCTAGCTTAAAAAATTATTCGAACCCAAACATTGATCTTATCATTCATACATAACCACATGACTTGACTAACCTATATACCCTAACATTCTACTTCACAACTCCACCTTTAATGAAAATAATGTTCAGTATGTAAGTCATGACATTGATAACCGGATTAAAGAATTATGCATAGGACAACCTGGCTTGTTTTCCAACTCAGCAAACCGTAGGAAAATTACCAAGGAAAGAAATCGGTAATTTCCAGATAGATAAGCGATAGGAGATGAATGGCATGCGTGCCTAATGGGATCACGCTAGAGCTATTTCCTTGGCACGCTACGATCTCAATGTAATTTGATTCATCATATCATTTCCTTTATATCGAATGTGCAAAATTAAAAATTTTAAAATGATGAAAATTAAACATCAAGCACTCCATTGTCTAATAATGTATCTAGTTTACTGTATTACATGAACATATTCTTCATACGAAAATATTTAATTATTCTTTCCCATAACGGAAGCATATATTATTCATTTAATCGAACTAAATGCTTTATTCAATTTTTAAACAAGATCTTCCGTGAATTTGGGGATTGATAGATAATCTTTCCTAAATTATATCTACCAATCATGAAATATTTGTTAAATTAAGAAAAATCTGGAATCGTTTAGAAATCGTTAATAAATTTGCAATTAAAATTCAACTTCAAGAATTACATTATAAACTAACGCGAAAGATTCCGTCCACCGATTAGCAAGCACACATTTTTAATTTTATAAACTATTCTCATATTTTAACTTCATTTTTAATTTAATACCCATTTACTCAGTCCTATAATTAATGAAGAAAAAATAAAACGATATTTTGTCGTATAAATAGAGAGAAAAATATATTAAGACACTCGCTAATAATAGCCCTCATGCCATTCTTATTAATCGGGCGGAAGACCGATAAGATAAACACGTTAGATCGTTTCCAGGTAACCGTTCTTTATAAGAAATACGAAACAATATATTCTCAGAATAATTACCAAAGCCTTCCTTGAATACAAAAGAGAGTAATTCTGCGAAAAAATTCACTAAGACGTCATATGCGCCATTACTTTTGGTAGAAACAGAGTAAATTTAATCATCACGCGAACAATAAATGAAAGTGAATTGATATAGTTTTATCATTTTCGTTCCTTTCGGGAAAATAATTTCTTATCCTAGACAATGTAGTTCTTTAACTTTTATGATTTTATAATTACGTTGGAATATCTATTCAATATTGGCAACTTATAGTAAATAACAATGCGTTTATAATTTTTAAAGTTCTTTGGTGAGTTATGATTACCTCTTCATGGATTATTTAAGTTCGAAATAAAAAGCGACATTCTAAATAATTATTATTTCATACTAGATGATTAAAGAAATAAATACGATAATAAGCAAAAGGAAAACATAAATCAAACATTAAACATGAAAATTCCATTGGTGATTATAAATTTCCTTACTCTTCTTATTATTCGTATTCATCATCCATGGATGGTTCTTATTAACTTTGCGTGATAAAGAACATAAGTGAAAATAACACGTAAAGAATAAAAAGACTTCCACATGAGTTAATAAAGGACAGCAAAGGGGACCAGATAGTTGAGTTTCCTATTCACTAATCAGATTCGTCTCGAGCGCCATCTTTCCGAAGGAGGCACTAACCGATATCCTAAGGGTGGTCATTGTTCTTGGATCGGAAGCGTCTTTGCCGAATTTCCTCCCATTCAAAGCCCTATTACTCCCCGTCTGTTCCCGCCGCTTATCCCTAGGCCGTTAACTCCCACTCACGATCAGAACATCCCACACCCTCAGTTGATCCCCCGTATCCAAGGCGCCCACCTCTTCGTTACCATGCTGGTCGAGTTAGAGGGAAAAAAAGAGCCCTTTTTTTTCGAGTGGCTCGTGACGTCACAAAGTCTCGGTCGTCAAGACGGCGGTTAGCGGCACTTTAACACGGACGCCTTTGTAGAGAGAGGGGAAAGAAGGATTAAAAGTGAAACGGGGGAGTAATGAAATGCGAAGTGGAGATCTCTCGCGGGAAACTGGGGAAGTGGAAGACGCGGGAGATTTGGGTTAGCGGAGGGTGGCAGAAGGAGGTTCAATTTCGGAGAAGTTGGGACAGGAAATTGGGAAAGCGTTTGAAAACAGATAGTAAAAAAAAGACGAGAGTTCGTATGGGAACGCCGTGGAGAAAAAAATTACATGACTGCGCTGCCATTTCATCCTCCTCCTCCTTTTTAAACTGCGAAACGAAATAGCGGAATTTGGGCCAAACTTTTGATGATAAAAAAAGAAAGAGAGCCTTGTCCTTTTCTTTGTTCTGCTACTATCTTCTTTTAACGAATTTTAATTAGCAGCGAAAGCATTCCTTCCGAATTCAAAATCAAATCGGACGGCTATCTGGACGCAAATGAGTCGAAGTTTTAAAGTTTAAGAGAAAATTAAAAAAATGCGAATGGAAGAGTAACTAACAGCGCCTTATTTTAATCGGAATGAGTTAGAAACTTGGCAAATTAAGGTGACTTATACATTTGGAATGATCCTGGAATGGAAAGATCTTATACCAATTAAAAAGATATTAATTTAATATTCCGGTCCTGAAGATGTAAATATTATATCAGGAATCTTTGTGCCCGGTTTCTCCTTTGATCAATTCAGCACAAACATCCTTCCAGATCCTTTTTGAATGGCACATAATTCCCTTGATTCAAATTTCCAAACTTGATAAAAACGAATCAAAATACTGCGGTCGAAGATACTAAAGATTGGAATTTTTACGCATTGGACTCGCAATTTCTTTATCGCAGTATTATTTGCGCCTGAAGATGAACGCTTTTTAAGAAGAATATCACGCTATAAGATAATGACATCGTTACCGTCTTAAACGGATTAATACTTCTCGCGCGACGCCTCTCCAAAAAAAATGAGTAACGGACAATAGAGACGCGAAATGGAGATTAAAAAGGGTGACGAGAGAGAGAGATGAAAAACGAAATGCGAAGAGACGAAAAAAAAGATGGCGCGGGGAAAGTAGTAAGAGAGAGACGAGAGATAAAATGCGCTCACGAAAAAAAAGAGAGAACATTCGAGAGTATTCGAAGAAAGCACAAAAACACGTAGAGCTGCCGTAAGAAGCGAAAAAGCGGAGGAGGAGGGAGTGGTAGTACGGAAGGATAATGGAAAAGGGAGAATCGAAAATGGAGGGCCTTTAGGAGTGCGGAGTGTTTTTTAATTAAGACAGCGAGTCTTCTGCTCGACACAAAAATCGCATTTCGAAATATGCACATTGGAGTTCGAAGGAGAAAAAAGAAGAAGGGGATAGACAAAGATGTGAGCTCAGTCGTAAGTGGTTGATGGCTCGAAGGAGTCGCGCGCGCGGCCTTTGTCCGCCAAAACCACCGCTCTCCCTCCATCTCCTCTTTAAACATTCGAGGAAAACCCTTTTACACACTTGGCCAAAAGATTCCATCTGCACACTGAGATGGACTGCCCTTCCACGCGTCCCACTACTATCATCATCTCATCCTCCCACGATTTATTTTTTTTTGATGCCGTATAATGTATCTGGCACGATCCATTCAATTCCTCGGCTTTTTTTCTCCTTCTCTAATACGCCACCCTTGTTTTCAGAACTCCACAAAGGGATCGCATTTTGCGGTGATATTAAGCAGAGCTGCGTGAGGTTAGATTAAGGAGTCTCTGTGGGAAATATAAAGTGGGCGTCAAAACGAGAAGTGGACAAAATAACGTGCCGAGGCGTTAAGAAAAGGAGATGGTGTTGTAATTATCGAAATGCATCCCACCTTTTTCAATCCTCATGCTTGCGCTCTTGACTGGTTGTACCCATGGAAACAATGCATGGGGAGCGAATTATTTGAGGGTGATTTCATTTCTTTTATTCGTTTGTCAGTTGAGCTCCTTTAATATTTAAAAACGAAATAAACCAACGAAATGGTGTCACGATATAAAATAATATACATTTACTAGGAATTCAGATAAATTGGATTTTTGCTTACGACATAATGAATGCGATAAAATCATTATTATCCTCTACATGTCGTGAATAAGTTATTTCAAGTAACTTATCATATTATCGATATTAAGATTGGATAAATGTAAATAAGTTGCGTAACTGTATATACGAGTGAAAGTTAGGAATTCATAACATATCATTTTTTTGTACAATGTAGTTCAATTTACAGTAAATGACCCTGAAGATTCTATATTCATTTATAGAACATACGTCTTTTAATTTTACGATAATAAACATGTAAGTAAAGCATTGCGTGATGCTATAAGTATTAGTATTCAGATAATATCTTGAATAGGTTAGTACTGATAAGGAACCTATCAAACACACAAGTTCCTAACAAATTAAACTTTTGAGACTTTTCATCACTGGTTTCATTTGAATATATACAGTGCAGCGAATGGTATCCATGGAATGATTTCCCAAACTAAACTACAGAGAAGAGGCATAACAAAGTAAGTTCCTCAACGTACTTCACCCCAATTATTCCCATGAAAAATACACTCACCCACTGTTCTCGATTCTACGTCCATGGAAGGAACGGGGTAGAGGGAGTTGATGATTTGTGGTCCTTTTTTCCCTACCATTAAGGAGGAAACCATAAGCCCCAGATCTCCCCTCTAATGACGAACATTAAAGCGACCACTCGTGGAAGTATTAAAAAGGCGCCGCGCTGGCACGCGGATTATTGCGACAGAAAACAGCAGCGCCATTCGTATGATAACTGCGAACTCGAGTGCGAAATTTTCCGTGTGTTTACGCTACCAAAAAGAGGATCTAATACGCTCCCTTGTTGTTGCGTCACCGCATCCAACAATCAGCCGATGCAAATGGGGTCATGTCACGGAGCATCGACGAATATATAACAGAGTATAGCTCCTCGAAAAAGTTGTGGGGATTTTACCCGAAAAAAGAGATAATGTGAGAACCATTTTTCTAAGAAGAAGTGTCCCACTTTCTGGGTATAGTATCCTGCGAAGGAATTCCTCTTTTTTTTCATGAGAAACTTTTTAATGTCGCCGAAGCCCGAGTTCCTTGGTGGACTACTAATTCGCTGATAAAAAGTATTTTTCTCGAGAAGAAGGCTATCACGAGATGGGCCGGTTTTAAGAACGAATTTAGGGGTTCATATTCAGTGTTCTAGGAAAAATTAGGTTATCCAGACTGGGTTATGAATGGTATATATTCCATTTCAAAACGTAAAAAAAACTGATCTATTGGAATTTACTAGAAATATCCGTTCAACTGAACTGTTTCCTGCATAAATGTTTGATGAAATAAAGAATAATGAAGTTATCGATGAAATTAAGTAAGTAATGTTTTCTTCAGAAATCAAATTGAACAATTTATTTACCTCTAATTTTAGATTTTAGAGAGAATTCCTGTCAAATATAGATTTCCATCCGTACGTATAAATATACTATTGTGGAAAAGAGGAATTCGCAACTGATATTTAAACGATATAAAGCTATGGAAAGAATCTGATTCGATGAAGAAATAAAGCTAATAAAATCAGAAAGATAAAAGAAAAATTTTACTAATTAGAGTTTGTTCAAATCCGATTGTTTCCTGAACTATATATTTAAACTTCTATTTGACGTTAAAGCCTTCACTTTAAAATGAGCCAATGAACCTTCTAAAACCATCGTTTGCATCGCATTGCATCTGCACGGCTTTTACATGCAAATTATCACCCGTCCGTAAAGAATAAGAACAACAGCTGAAATTGATGCTGGTGCCGTCCGTTCGAAGCACAGATAAAGTGGCAGTTGGGAACGTACAGTTGCAAGAGCAAAAACATTGGATGACGCACTCTCCCTGCAAACTAACCACGAAACATCCGCAATCTCCTATCAAAACATTAATGGAGACAATACACAGAGAACGGAACATTCCGTGCCACTGGATCACTTTAGAATTGCGTGCATAATCCATCGCCAGATAATATTCATTACCAGTTAAGTCATTAATCCACTCTTGTTCCCCTTGTGTTAGCTTTAGGATATATCTCCCTCGTGCCCAATACAGCATTCCTTCCATTATCACTTTGCCTTCTCCCTAATCAGTGCAATTGACCGCGAGCCAATTCCCTCAAAAGTAGTAGCCAACGGAGAATACACTTCTGCGCCCGCCATCCCCGATGCGCCCCAAATACATTCCCCGGACAAAAAACATTCCTTCCGCTCCATCTCGGCGATTATCCTACTTCATCTGATAGCCGATCGTGCCGACCGTTCCTTTGATTTCCTTCCCAATATCCGAATGGGACTCCTCCGCCATTATCCCGATAATAATAAGTTAATGGCCGCTGGCTCGAGTCCTAGAAGTCCCGCAAAAAAAATTAACCTCCGCAAAAAAAAATCCCTCGTAAAAAAATATATAATCCCCTCTTCGATCTTAAACAAAAGGAAGAGATGAATCAGTCGTTCGGATTGGCAAGGCGACCGAATTCTGCGAAATACTCGTATATATTCTCGTGGATATTTCGTCCGCGAATTCATCATTCGCGAAACTTCCTCTTCGGATTACGTATAAAAAAATGGAACGAAGAGAGAGAAAAAGAATATTGACTAATGCTTTCGTAAGAGAGAGAGGAACGAACGAAGAAGAGGATATATTCTCCGTGAAAAAGATGATGATAAGAGAGATGAATTACGTCAAAGGGAAAGCAGCGAGGGTACAAATCGAGTTCTGGAAGGATAGAGAGATACGAAACCAGATGGTGAGATATATTACGAACAAAGGATACCTTGAAAAAATAAAACGGAGAGATAAAAATACACAAAACGCGCGGAGAAAAAAAAATAATCCACGAGAGAGAGAGAAGCAGAGTGGGACATTATGAGAAATAAACAAGATGAAGATGAGATACGTACGCAAATACGGTGGGATAAGGGAGACAAAAGAGAGATAAGACGAACGGAATGACATCTGGTGGAAAAAGAATTGGAGCAAGTCGGACTGCACGGGAGGGGAGTGACTTTAGCGAACGCTTTTTCGGGAGTAAAAACGTTAATGTACTATTGTGGACGTCGGGATGCGGTAGATTCTTCATAAAGAAGGGAATGAAATCGGAATAAGTCGGGAGCTTCTGTGTCTCGACTTAGATTGTGTGTTTGTTTTTTTTTCGGTGGAAGGAGTGCAAATCGCGGAGGGAAAAACACAGGCAAATGATATCGATCACAGAGATGCCATTTCGAGCGAAATGAAAGCGAAAGTCTACCATTAAGAAGTGAAAAAGGGAGGAACGCACGTCAATCTCTGACTAAATCATCCTCCCATTCATTTTACCCTTTTGCTAAGCGGTTCAAACCTTTAAAAGAATCATTTCATCGTTTCCTCCGACTTTCTTTTCACATGTTCATACACGAACAGTACTGATCAAGAGCATTACGTTTAGCTTAAGCTATTGATTACTCGTAATTCCTTTTAATGGGATCAAAGAACAAAGCGTAACACTCGGACTATCGTTATCATTTCGATAGTTGAATAAAGATAAAATTACGATGTGAGATTTTAAGTGCGTGCAGTAGAACTAAATGAAACCTACTAATCTAATTACCAAAAATATCTTTAGATCATTTAATAGCCTTCCTCAGTTAAAATGAACAGTATGGATCAATTTTTATTACTCAGAATGCGTTCCGGAAAAGTCAACGAACTCTGCTCAAGAGTCGGTCATCGTGAATTTATTCGCTTATTTCTCCTTAAATGAATTGCGATGATGATTCATCTGCTTACACATTAGATGGAACATGATCGCAAATATCACATGGTGGTATATGTCGTGTGTTCGTACAACCCTTTTTTATGGAACAGTAAGACGGGTGTATTTTTTCACTGAACGTTAAATATTGTTCATATATAACAAATTTCAAATATGTATGCGTAGACTTATTGAGACTTTATCGTTGTTTACTGTTTATTTACCGATCTCCGAGACGAATAGAAATTTAAGTATATGTAACTTCAAATATGATGCCTGAATATAATAAATTATTATTAAACTGGTTCTAAAATTTTTAAAAATCCTACAGATGACGTTTACACGTTCTAAAATTATTTGTGAACTCATGTTACTGATGTTTGATTAAATAACAACAGAACGGAGATGTAAATGTATCTCATCAAATTAAGTAATTATTATCAAAAGAGTTTTTTAGAATGGCTAATAAATCCTATTTGATTCCCAGCGTTTGATCTTGCTACTGCAGATATTCATGAATTATTTATTAAAAAGTTCCAATTATAAAAAAAAGATTTATGCATTCAAAAATTAAAAAAGCAATAATTACAAATTTATGGCGTTGGATTTAGAGGAATTAGTTAACCAACATAGTTCATATTTTCTCTTAGTTAAAAAAATGTCGCATTTAATTATTTAAACTAGGTATTGAATAATTCACATTGGTACTACATACACGTGCATACATTGATGCTAGATATACGTGTATGATTAGGAAACTGAGTTATACAATACATAAACAGCTATATGACGTAATTAGAATTAGCCTCTTCCCAAAACCTAAGAAAAATAAGACTTCCGAAGATGAATGAATGAACTTTTCCTTTCCAGTCGATGATGAGACGAGTGAAATCAAACTTTTCTGAATAGAAAAATAAGATCGAAAGTTACGAGACGCAAGCATATCATGATAGTAACATAATTTTTACCATCGCCACGAAACAGCCTCGTTATTTAAAACCGACTGATGTTGTTTATAAAGCTCTTTCCTTTTAGAGAGTCCACGCCCACGTCACGGCCGCGTTCCCATGACATCCTTCACATAACCTCATCCCCCCTTAAACATCATCTCCTCCCCTCAAACCATGGGCTCCCATAATTAACAAGCACGGTAGACAGAATCGATGGCTGTAAATGTCAGTCACTGGAGTCGGTATTCTGGGGAAAGAGAGTGGTTTCGAGAGTGAGTGGATTGTAATAAAGGTGAGGGGTCGGGATTGAGTGGAGGTGAATTTTGAACGTCCAGAAAACGGCGATGTGACGAAGGCAGAGGGAGACACACGATTGGGTGGCCGTAATGAGAGCATCGGTAAGGGGACGACAAGCGATATGAAGCCCGTAAATGGAAATTCCATTGCGACAGCGTAGTTGGGTTGTAGTACTACCAAAGTACAAGGAAAGAGGAATCAGAGTGAATGATTAGGGGTACGAGAAATTGAATGGAGCACAATTATGCGCAGTAGGGTTTGGTGACAGCGCTTCTCCTTTTTACTATCTATATGTATGTAACTGGAATACTCGATTCATAAATTATTTACATCTACGCTTAAAATGGCATAATATGAAACAGCTTTTACGTAAGTGGATATCTCAAACTAAGGATGTTAAATATCACTGTAAATTAGGAAGGTAACAAAGAAAATGATTCTTAGGATCGTACGATAGAAGTGAGAAAGTTGAAGGTGGAATTTTTACCAAGATAAAAGTGTCTAGAAGAAAAAGGAATGACGTCCATTGATTTCTATATTGGAATCAGTGAGATGGAATACTATCGATAGAATAAGTATTACACAGCATAAAAATAGATTGTCTAGATAACCGAGGCGCATCTATTAATGTCACAAAATGAACAGATTAAAGATTATAATTTCAGTATCGCTAGATGCTGTGAAATTCTAATTTTCATTCATAATACAATAAAAAAGTAAGCAGCAGAAGTTAAGCTACAATAAGTTTGCGGAAATAATTCAAAGTAGTCAAAATCTCTATTCTTCCTTTACGAAAGTATAACAATGAAAAATCAGTTTTATTACTTAAATTGCTGTATTTTTGTTATTGTGTGAATACTTCAAGAATATTATATTAAACAAAGTTGGAATGTAAAGATAAACACAAATAATATGGAGTAATATCGGAAAAGAATTGAATAAATCTTAAACAAAACGCATTAGTGTTTAGCGTATTAACTGTATTTGATTGATATGTAAGTAGAACTGGGATAACAAAAATTGTACGTCAGTGAGAGCTATAATAAAGTGTATACATGTAAATGTTACCGTCGCAAAAAACTTCAACAAATCATAGAAAGTTACCCAAGTAAAAGAGAAGCATGATGTAGACGCCTTTGGCCTATTCTATCTATGCAAATAATGCCTGGAAAATACAATGGGTACTTCAAACAATGAAAAGGCGTTCTATTTCTTTTAGATATTTGTATCGTTGAGGAATATCTGTTGAACAGGAAAGTAACTTCTCTCGGGAGTGGCATCATTGACACTTCTCCATCTGCCGCTCCAGTTATGCATCCGTCTTTGTTCGAAGACAGCGATCGACGTGTCTTTTTTTTCGTTTTTCGTCCGAAACTTTTTCTTGATTAGAAAATTTGAAAAGGGAAAAAGTAAAAGTAACTTTTCCATTTCAAATGCAGACAATGACATTCCAGGTCAGACAAAAGAAAATGTGTTTGAATGTCAATCCAAACCGAACAGTCGTCGAGAGAACCTTTGAATTTCTTTTTATGTTTACTTTGAAAATGGAGGGAGTGCTTCAAAAAGACTCCCATATGATAGAGGAAAGCGCATAACACACGTTTCTGAAATAACGTGGATTGCGATGCCCTCGTTCATGAAAAAAGAGAGAGAGAGTTCAAATTTCTGAGATTTTTTTTATACTGAGGTACAAGTTTGAAAGAAAAATACGAATAAGAACTCTGAGCATCGATTTCACGTTATACTACTCCTCTTCTTTTTCTTTTTGAAAGTAAGCAGTCAATCTCATCTTTCGCTGATAGAGGCAATCAATTTATTGACATATTTAATAGAGATTCACAGCCTGACGATTTATTCGACCGAATGATAATCCATTGGAACTAAAATTTAGAAATCTTCTAGTATTTTAAATTTTTAGCATATTAATATTTTAATTAGAGGTATTAATATAATATAAATATACTTAGAGATCTTCCCTTTTCATCTTTTTTAATTAAATGAATACTATTTGGTTTTATTTTATACCTGGCCGCTATCAGTTTAGTTTTTACTGTCATTTAATATTGTTAATTTTCATTACACTGGGTTTATCATCTTTCATATCACTTCCAGAAATCACTTCCAAACTTTAATCAAATATTTAAATATAAAACTAACTCATCTAAGTTCAATCTGGGTAAATGTAAAAGATATTATATCAAATGAATAGTTTTCATTCCACCAAAATTATGGGAAAAATTTTGTTTTGATTCATCACAGTTCTCTCAGATGAAAATTTAATTTTATAGAAAATATAGATAGTTAACCTTTTCACCTAAATACGTAAGAACCACTTCATGGGGCGCTTTGCATCGTCCATTTAGATAGATATTTGGCAGAGAATCGATCTTATATACTTTAGAGAGACTTCTATTCTCGGTAAGGTCTTTTTCAGCCGTCCTCAAATTGAGTAATGGAATCAACTGCTCACATTAGCGGTTTCTTCTGAATATCAACTCAATACTTTCTCGATCTTTCCTCGCCCGAGTCAGCGTTCACTCCATAAGGCGTTCCAACCCTTCTTTCTGCAAACCACCTATCCTCCCACGAACTCCAAAAATCTTTCCCTTCTCCTAAAGGATCCGATGACTTCCCAGAGAATTGGCTGCTACGAGAGTTTGGAATGAAGCCAGAGCGAGGAACACGGCAAAAGGGGGGAGAGACGAAAAAATATTTGGCGCAAGGAGATTCGGGAACGTGACTGTGGCATCCATTGTTGAGGTGAGGGAGTCTTCCTTAAGAAGTGATTGAAAAAACAGGGAGGGGGAGAGCACAATAAGAGCGAAAGAGATACGGCGAAAAATGAAAGTTTGAGCAAATACTGGATGGAACTGCGACGAAAATATCTTACATTTATTCTAAAAGGAGGTTTCACCCTTTTAGAAAAGGAGTGGAAATATATATAAGAATGGTGATAGAAGACGTTATACCGTGACGTCAAACTTATCCGCGTAATTTATTTTCTACAAGTTATCAAATAATCATGACGATTAATATGTAAATAGATAAATTAGATCACAACAAATAATCGTGACGATTAATCCAAAACTAGATAATTAAATAAAAATTGAGAAGATATTTAAAGTTAAAGTATATGATTCTAATTCTAGCCTAGCAGTTGAATGTAAGTTTTGATTGAACTCTCTCCATTACTTATTAATATTCTCGGTGTTCCTTTCCATATAATTTGTAAGGATATAATAATCTCTCATCGTAAATGTTCCATACTCTTTACAGTTAAAGAAAGAAGAAACGTACTGTGAATGAAAGATATCTGTTCAAAACTTTCTCCGCTATATTCGAAATTATATCCTCAACTGTCTTCATAATCAATTGAAAACCTTTTCAGTCTGTCACCTATCAGATATTCATAATTATGGGTGCGCAATCGTCGGTGAGTAAATTTAAACATTATTCTTCCATAAAGTATAAAAAGGCAAAAGAGCCCATCAATATTTCAGGGAAAAGTTTTGCCTATTTTATTTGAACTCAGCCAAAGAGAGAAAAATCCCAGAAGAGCTGAATAATAGACCAGCACATTTCATCGACTTTAACCTTCCCGCCAAGGCCACGTGAATTTTTTTTTTTTAGAAATCACCTATGGAGGGAATTTCCATCTGGGATAAAAATCTTGGGCTGAATAATAAAGTGCACCACTCATCAATAAGAAGAAGGAGAACGACAGTTCGAGAATTACAAAAAAGCGTGCTCAGCAAATATTTCACATGACGAACGGAAAAAAAAAGATAATATTGAGAGGCGTTAAGGAAAAACAAAAGGAAAGAGAGAGATTTTAAAAACCTTCGAAAAGAAAAAAAACTTCAGGAGTTGTAGGAGGAACTCGCAAGCACTGTTAGGATCAGCTCTTACTTCGGGTATCTCCCAGAAAGAATCGAGAAAGATCCGTTTAGTGGTTGCGGAGGGCTGTAAAGAAAGAGAGTTAGATGGTATGAAACGGGGAGGGGAGGGGTACGTATCTACTTGGAAGGAGGTGTTGAGGTGGGGAGGGAGTCGAAGTGACCCAAGCGCATTATCCATTATGAGATAAGCTGCCGTGACTTGTAGAACTTGGATGTACGTGACGCGAATTCGCCACTATCGATAAGTGGAATTTTTTTTCATAATTATGCACTCCGATGACCCGGCAAGAATCAAGAACGTAATGCATTTAAATTGATTGATTTTTTCTTTCGTTCGAATCCTTCGCTACCGTTTATTTCTCACCTTTTATTTTTTAGCTCGGTGATCGAAATCTTTTCATGCGTTCGCAGTCGCGATAATGATTATTTTTTTCCAAGTTCTTATTCGATACTTATTTGAATAGGACGTGAGAAGAATGAAGAGGATTTTAGAGTCCTTTTTAAAAAAATCCAAGTGGAGTAAAACTGTGGAGTCACGTCTCACGCTGAAAAAAATTATGAGAAATAAAGGGGTGAGAATCTGCAGAATTAGAGGATATTCGTACCTATTTTTACCGAATTCGGAGATTTTCTTCTCGCGACGAGTGTGTGTGCGCGAACGTGATGCAGATGAAGTTACAATGACTTCTGCCGGTCGATATTCACATCGCTTCTTATAGTCCCTCGGAGCTGCACCATGATTTAAAACGCAGTCCCCATTGCGAAAACTTTTTTCGTCATATTTCACGATCTTTTTCCCTCGATCTATCCAGTTAAAAACTTCCTCGCGTGTCGCGGAATTGCATGAAATATGCAAGACGAGTCTTTGCATAAAAGGAAGCTAATTATCAGAGCTTTCCTCTTTTGTGTTTTCGCGCAACTTGGCGCTGATTAAAGGGAAAACTGAGACTTTCACTCAAAAGAGAGTCCACGCGTGATCGATTTACATAAATCCTTTTTCTATAGACACTAATACACTGTGACACACGACGGAACTAGAACTATTTAAGTTATTAGCGAATGTATATTACAGCATATTCTGGCTCTTGGAGTATATACTTGAAGTATCGACAATTGGTTTTAATCCTTAAACGAATCTATAAAAAACCAAAGCGTATAATGATATTCGATTGGAAGTAAACCGTTACATGTTTTATATTATCAACAGAATGAGAATATAATACATCAATTAAATAATTTTCTCCATGGTTACGCAGGTTAATAATAAAGTAAAAATCAATTATATCGAAGTATAATATTACAGTTGATTTGTTAACTCAACTAGCAACTTATTTCTTCATTCTTTCTTTATTCACTGAGCAGAGTAAAGTCACTTCTAGGCTACAAGCAAGACCCAAGTTTTCTATTAAAGAAGTAAAGCATTTATATGAATCACAACTCTTCTTCAAAGAATTCTACATAATTTTGCACCTCCCAGTAAAACAAACTTAAGAGTTCAATTTTAAAGGAAGCATTGAAAAACTTCACCAGATTTCTGCGCTTATTACGCAGAGATAATAAAGTTAACTAACATAATGAAACTTGAAAACAATCGTCGTTTTGACTCAAAACGAAAACGTTGGTTGAAGATTCATAGCTTCAATCCTCCATTTCTATTTAGAGTTTAATCCCATATATAAAAATAAGATTCAATGATTTACGAAAAGTTTACACGTCTGCAAAAGCTCGAGGTATCATTACGAACATGTTTGAACAAGCAAACAAGTATCGGATGTGTTTCAATCAGTCTAAACTTTAAGAGAACACAACGCTAGAACCGATTCGCAGATGCGTCTCACAGCGTAATCCACCCCTTATAACAATATCCATGAATATTTAGGAGTGCGAATCAAGAAGAAGCGAGAGAAGAAAGCTTCTTCTCAGAGGTTTTTACGACTCTGTGACAATGAGCACACGGATCGGTTGCTAAGCAACTCCATTTCTTTTCCTAACCCCTTCTTCCTTCCTCTTCGGCCCAAAAACAACGCACCAAGATTCCTCCCAAGACCGCATCTTCTTCTGCCCCCTTCCGTCCGGTTGACTCAATAAAGGCCTCCCTCAGAGGAGCACTTAGGCCGCGAAGGCAGGAGGGGAGGGGTTTCCGGTTCAGATAACTCGCCTCCATCCATCGACACCCCTCCTTTGCCCCTATAGACACCGAGAATGAGCTATCTCCCTTTCCTCCAATTCCATCCAAAGGGGCCACTCCCTCGGCCCCAACCACGCATGCGCCCAAGAGTTTTCTTGATGGAAGGCCCCGTTGACCTCAACCTTTATTGTAAGGAAAGAAGAAAAAATGCCCCACCATTATGTGCATCGTCTGTAAGGCAGAGCATATCCTTACTTCGGCTAGTTCCCTTTTTATGCTCCAACTCTCTCGGAAAAAAAAATTCCGCTTTTGCATCTCGCGATAGTTCCGTGCAAATGCGATTGCGAGAGATAGTGGCTAACGCTGATAGCAGCACGTGTCTGTGCATCGCTGTACGAGACGCAGTAACTCATAGTAGTAGTAGATTCCTACTCTGCCATGCGAATATCATGCTATCATCTCCATAGCAACTCGTAGCAACCCAAACACGTTCCGATTAAATATTTCGAATTATTCGCTGCGTTGCCCTTCTCTCTTCTCTCGCCCCTTCTTCTTCTTGTAAAGTCCTCTACACACTCCTCCAATTCGCATCAAATCCGGTTTAAAGAACGACGAATTCAATGGAACGGTGGTGTTATGTTCACACGAAGAGAGATATACGAGATTCTGTGAAAAGCGTCGAATTATGCGTGTAAAAGTTAGTTTGTGGCGACTGAAGAGAGGTTCGCGAGGAAAAGCAAGGTTTGCTGAATCGAACGCGGTTGAAAAGCGGTCTGACAAGTACGGAAGAGGGGCATATCGACGAAACGCGGGTTGCAAATGAATTCTCGGAGGGAAATTTTTTGCGAGTCCGAAATTTTTACGATTCCCGAAAGGAATGCGTGGAATTTTTCTCATTTGAACGATAAGAAGGAAGCTGTTTTTAAGGTTGATAGATCGATCCCTCTTCAAAAGTGATTTATTAACTTGGCGTATGAATATTTCGGGAGGAAATGAGCGTCAGAGAGTGTATGAATTCGTAGAATCATGTGGAGTTTCGAAAGAATTCCTTGAAATACGTCTTTTGCTCAGCTGAGCGTGGAATTCAGCACAGATCCCGGCTCGTTTACCATATCGGCGTACGCACCTTAATCCCAACGTTACCCCATGAATTACAATGGACTTCGTCTTCAAACTTCCTCCATTAGCTTAACTCCTCTTTTTCCAGCTTCTCAAATATCCTTTTTTCAAAGTTACGCTGATCCCTTCTATTTTTCATCTTTATCTCTCTTTCGTCATTTAGCACATCGATTTTCGCCTCGTCCTTGGCTAAGAGAACACCGTCGGCTCACGCGAGACTATTACCCGCTCATTATGATTCATAATTTAACATCAATCGCTTTTCATTTCTTCCGATCCTCTCTATCTACATGTATTTCACCTTTCCCTCTTTAGCGCTCTTTACACAAAATCCAACACAGTACGCCTTTTAGTTATGCACACGCAATGCATGGCAGTCGTCCGGGTTACCTACTTTCAAGGGGCGAAGGATTTTAATCCATTCTCATATCTCCAGATTCTTTTCTAAGTTCCTCTTTCTGTTTCTCTTTTTTTTATATAATTCTAATTTTCTATCTAAGATACATAATATAAAACTCAAGTGGGATTTTTGTCAAGAGTCCCGCCAATGATGTTTCCGGATGTACTGACGGGTAAAATTCAAATGATAAAGAAGCTAAATTGAAAATTACTGAAAACTTCATTCAAAAAAATAATCCTTGGAAATTTCCTTGATATTATTCGCTCTGGGACATGATTATACAAATATGTATTTACTGTAAATCTCTCCTTTAAGGACTTTATTTAACTAAGATCAAACGCCACATATACTTATACATCAAATACGAATTTGCAAGTCATTGCGTTGATTTTACTTGTGTATTATATCATTCTATGAATATATTCATTCTTCAATTTTTGCGATTTCTTAAAATATTCACGTTAATGCATTTAATTCGAGAGCAATAAGACTAAATGAATGAAATGTTTTGGATCAAGCAGGCAAGTAAAATTTTAAACTCATAATCGAAAATAGAAAAGAGAGTTTCATTTTATTTTTATCAAAAACATTATGCATCAATTTTTATAGTGGAATGTAAGTTATGAATTAAAGATTTTATTTACTTACAAAAAATGAGCAAAAAAAATGCAATCTAAGCGGATGAGTTATCAAACACCTTAAACTCTAATTCCAATTTTTAAATTCAAATCTCTCATATTGATATACTTCATTCTTAAGAAATTCTATTCAAATTCTGTTCAAATCAAAACCTTGACTGAATCTATCCCATTTTTTCAGGAGTAATTGATTATAAGAAGCAATGTGTAATTAACGTATTATAACTATCTATATACATAACTATCGGCTGAAAAAATAAAATTAAGAGGAACCTTGCAAGAATAAGAATTTTATTTTCTTGAAAATTATGAATATACTTATCGATATTTGAGCATCAAGAACCGAATAACCAATATTTATGCTTTATGAAAATTTTTAACCAAAAAAGATGTTAAAGTTTCAATATTTTTGTTACATTATTAAAATATAAAAAATTCATTACCATCATTTTCGAATAATTCTCTTCAAAGAATGTTACAATATCGCGGTAAAATTTTCATACAGTCATATTGAAAACAATTCCATTTATGTAATATTCAATTGGATGGAAAGATACAATAAAGTTGAAAACTATTCGTTTGGTCTGTAATAGAAATTGAGCGCACAAGAAAGATTTAAGAAATTAAATTCGACGCAAATGGTAGCTTTCAATCTGAACTCGATTTCAACGTGGTAATACTGGGAATCACTGGAAACGATCGAGTTATTTTATCTCGATTTAACTCGGAAGATGTAGAAGTGAATTCTTTTGCCCAGCAGAGTTCGCGTTCTGAATAACCAGTCCGTAGAGAAAGAGACTACTCTCCTTATTAGATGCTCCCGGGAGAAAAGAAGCCCAGTCAAATTTATCGGATGGCGGAAAGAAGAGGAAATATTATCTAACAAATTGACTAAATCTCATTCTTCTCGAGAAACATCATCTTCCTTAGCGGATAACAATTCCTCTACGCTCACAGAAAATCTCTCTGAAAAAGACTGAATAAATATTCTTCTCTTGTATTTAAATTACGGAAATTAGATTAGCTCACCCTCCACTGGAAGTTGATGCGACGAAGTCAAAAGGAACAAAAAAAAAGAAAAGAGCTGACAAAAAAAGTAACAGCTTTGCATTCGCGGAATTAATAATTCTAATCACATTAAAATGATCGCTCTAATACGTCCCTCAACTCATTGGTATGCGACGATGGAAAGGAGTGGCTCAGAGACCTACTGCACAGCCCACAAAGACAATCTTCTCGAAAACCTTTACCGCTTTCATCTCTCTTAAAAACTTCCTTCTTCTCCCGAAATTACTGGCATAGAGAGGAAGAAGAGGGGAATGAGGTTTGAATAGCGGGTGAAAAGTATAGAATTGAGGGTGAAATGTGCTATTCAGGGAACTGAAATGAAAAAAAGAATAAAGGTTTGAGAAAAAAAAATCTCTGGCTAAGGCAAACCTTCCGCCTACCGATTCCTACGTGACTCAATTTCATAGAGATTCAAAAAAAATCTCGAATTTCGGCATAAAGAAATGAGATTCGACTTCCTCTCTATTTTTTAAATATTCAACCCGCTTATCTTCTTCGTCTGCGAATAGCACTTGTTGTACGCAGACAAAAAGGATGTAAAACGTAAAAGTGATTTTCACCACCACAATGCCATGCGCAGAAACCGATAATCATGTACGGTTCGTCCTTTTCGTCGAGAGATGGTTTTTTTTGCCAACATGCATATACGTCTTTGTAATGGATAAAATTAAGAATTCCCTCTCCGATTGTGGCGTTTTCGGAAAAGAGCAGAGATTTTGAGCATACATTCGGAATATCATAAAAGGATGTTTCAACGAGGGCTAGAATGCTACTGTTTTAATCTTTTTCATTCGATGAAAAGGGCGTTATCTCTCTCGGCCATGTTTGCTTACAAAAACCCGATTATAAAGTCTCACGTGAATAATATATTCGCATCAAATAAATGTGAATATGAAATGAGTAAATATGAAATCTACAATTTCCCTTTTTATAATTAAATAACGCCTCTTTAGAATGCGATTTGTTTTCTGAGAAAGAAATGATGAAATAAACGCTTAAACTATTTTATTTGAAATGAATATTAATACCGCTCTAAAATTCAGTAGTTCAAAGTACAATTTAAGCATTTCATCATCTCCTTCATAATATCTCTCGATGTTTAAATATTTAATGTATTAAAAGCTCTTAAAAAAACGGAGTTCAAAAGAGTTAATCACGCGCGATAATTTTCCGTGGGAAAAATAATTCGGAGCGCTCTTTTGGTCATATTCTGTTTACCGCAGAACATCTTTTTTGAAAATGACGCGTTATCCGCAGCGATAAATTCCGATTTCCGAAAACTTTTTGTGAAAATCATTTCGCCGAAATTTATCGCCTTTTAATGTCCCCCCGTATAAAGTATATATATGGCGAGAATTGATTTTTATTATAACCTATTAAAACTATAACTCAATTGAATGCAATTTAAAGTCTCCCAGAGCATCATAGTCGGGGAATAATGATGGGAGAGATTAAGATCCCAAAGCTCATTTCCTATGGCGAAGTGTGCTCCGTCTTGCGCCCTTTCTCTAGATTTGGATAACCGTTCCCAAAGAGAGATTTGTTTTCGCGCCTATATTACACTCCATCTCCCCAATTGCCGTTTCCATTAAAAGCTGCTCATTAATCTTCCCCGCCCCCTCCCCCCAAAGTTGCAGCCATGCATTTTTCCGGATTTCCAATTTTCCGACGGTTGCGTGAATGAATAAAGATGGGAAAGTAAAGTGAATGAGGATTCCTCGAGGAAACGGAAGTCTGCGATGGAAGAACAAGATTAAAAGGAGAGTGCTTTCAGTTGCCCGAGGTGAATTCTCGAGTTACATAATTGGTCATTTATAACGCGAATTTCTAAAGACGGGTAATGAATCTAAGCAATCTTAAGAAAGTAAATTTTGAGAAGTGAATTCTCCTCCATCTCGAGATGGAAATTCTATCGTGAATTTTGCACCGCTTTTCTTTAGGATGTGATTAATTCGGTTTAATTGTTGAAACTCTCTCTAGCAAAAATCTAACGGTCTGATTTTTATTTACGAGCTTTCTTTCTAAACTGTTTGCAATATGTGGTAGCTGATTAAATTCTAAGATTTTTAGCGAAGGCGTACGGAATAGAAGATAGAACATTTATTATATATTTAATATTTTTCTCCACAGTTATAAGAAAGTATGATTGATAAAAGGAAGTGAATACTTCCAAGTGAGATGCTGAAGAATTAGTTTTAGTCATAAATTGTACTCTAAATACCATTTCTTAAGACGAGATTTGTAAAAATAAGATAAAACGTTCCATTTCAAAAAGTTCACTAAATCGCTTGGTAAATTAAAATAACCATATGTTTTCAATGATCAAAATTTTTCGAGTATTGAATATGAGAAATAGCCATTAATAAATAATAAATTATTATGAAACTACAACCTGAAATAGTTAAAATTATCGTGAAAGTAGAAAAATATTTTATACGATTATACATTCTTCTCCTAAGCATTAATTCTTGTATGTATCAAATAATAAAATGATCGAGAAATTAAATATTATTCACATTAATATGATATATATTTTAGATGATCCGTCTTAATTGTGAATTATGAAAAGGTAACATCAAATAAAAGTCCAAAAATTACATCTAAGGAAAAGTACTGGAATATTTAACGTACTCAAGTTAGATTGTGCAACCGGAAGATGAGGTTTACTTAGCTAAGTAAATATTAATGCCATAGGATATTATTTCAGTGCACCTTCCGATTTGAGACTCGAAAGTTTTCTGGCCAATCTGCACCTAAGCACCGCTCCTTGTGTGACGCAAGAATGAGAAGCGTATTTGGCGCCATGATAGCTGATATGTTGACTAGAGAGCTAACAAAGAAAAACCTCCATTTTCCCAAACTCCCATCAAAGCGTGTTTAAATTACTCGAGAGTAGAGGGCGTTAACGATTGCTTTGGATATGGAATAGCCTTAAGGGAATTCAATAAAAAACCTTTACGTCTTTACTTTCCATACAACGGAGGTCCTAATTTAGAAGGTCGTTGAACTACTTTCGTATCATTAGAACTTAACGCTTCCACGTAACGGTTACGAGAGACGCCATCTTCACTAGTTACGTAAACTGCAAAACTCTTGTGAGGACAAAAATATCCTCCTCGGCTCTTGGAGGCCATTCGGAAACTAATTTCCGTTATTCATAATAAGGCACGCGTGCCTTATCTCTCCAAGAGCAACCGTTTATACTTCCTTCTTGCACAAGTGGGAGCGATTTCATCTCGTTCCCCAATGGCAATTTTTGCATTGTGGTAAGCTCTGTGCTGAAGCGTGAACTCCAATGCATAGAGATAAGTGCATTTAGGGACTCACCGGCGCAACATCGGCAGCCGATACACCGCCAAGGATGCACTAGGGCACACCATCTTCAGGCAACCGATATCCCACCAAAGTAATTTCAATGGGAACTTACCTATGGAGAAAAATAGAAATGATCACATTAGTTAAATCGATTTGATTGTTATCGAAATAGAGAACATAAAAGATTCTAAAATATGTTTTTCAAAATTGATAGTTATATTTGTCTCCGTTTCTGAATTATCTACCTTTGCTTAAATATTTTCTTCCTCCCGAATATTTATAGTATTTTCTCAGATACATTTCAAATTATTTACTTTTAAAAGTCGTACAGAAAATTATTAGAATTGGTATAGCATTATAATCGTAAAAGGAACTTAATTCTTTAGATTGCAAATATATTTTGATTGATTATAATAATATGAATATCTTAAGATCGCAGATTGGATTAGCGTATGTAGCATTGATTAATGTTTTACATATGTTATGCACCCGATTATTGAAATGATTTATATATCCTCTTCAGAAAATACGGCCTACCATTAAAATCAATTACCGCGAAAGCGTAATTAAGATATAAAGCAAGGAAATCAAAACCAAGAATTCTATTCCCTAATAACTCTAAACTTTAGTATTTACCTACAAATTCTTTAGTATTATTAAAATCATAAACGCTCCTTAATAAATATAAACAAGTTAATTAAATGTATATATTAAAAATTTATGTTCATTCATATCAGAGATTTGGAAACAATGATTCGATATTTCGGATATATATATTCCCTTGCAGCCAATTCTAAGGGGTCATTGGAATCCTAATAACTAATACAGAAATCCATACTCATGAAAATAAATATATTGCAGAAGATAATTATCGGATTAAATGTGAGTTTTACAATTCTTTCACATTTCATTCGGAATTCGTCCAAAAACTTTAATCTTCATTTCAAACTTCTTACTTTATTATTATTCCCTTGAAATTCGAATAAATTTCTATTCCTTATCTCATTTATACTACTTAATACATTCTAGGAGATGAGGATTGCGTAAGTATTCTTTTCTTTAAAGAAATTTACGAAAGAAAAGACCAAAATCTTGAAACTGAATTAAAAAAGTATGAGAGTGAATGCCTCCATCTATCTATCTGGATATTCATTTAACTTATGAATGAATCATCATTCATCCATCCTTATATTATAAACATGTTGCTACAGATTTCGAAAAATTTCAATTTAAAAAGATTATTCCAACACTGATTTCCTTTCAAATCGAATCCCCCTCCTAAATCCCTCCGCATATCTCCTAAAATATATAAATAATTCTACTCCATTCATTTACATAGACCCTTTTTTAACAATTTGCATCCTTATCCTCTCGTAACTATAGCGATAAAACAAACGAACTCTCCATCGCAACCCATCATTCCCTCCTAGCAACCCTCCTTTCCGAAATTCCTCCCTTTTGACAGTACACGAGCGTTACTATCCGCCGATCAAATACCCCTCAATGTTATTAAATGTAATGCACCAATGAAGTTTTTTACACAGAGAGCAGTTTTCTGGTGTAGCCTCTCCTTGTGAATGCATTAACATGGATTGGGGAGGGAAACTCATCAAAGTTTTCATGCGCTCCGTTGTGAGGGAGTGCGGCAGAGAAGCTGTTCGAGATAATGACGAACATTTCGGAGATAAGCGCAGGCGGGCGCACGTTCTTCTTCGCCGCTCCTTCGCCCTCTTTTGGCATTATCCCTTATGACCTCTCCTTGATAATATTCGACCAATTTCCTGGCTTCGTTATGCCTTTTGAAAAGGGAATGGGGCGAACGCGGAGTTGGTTCGTTCCGGGCTCAATTGATTGCCTCAGGATGATAGGGAGTGACGGGAAGATATCGCAATCAAGAGGAGTTGTACTGGACAGAATGCAGGAAAATGGATGAGCTCACGGGCCCTTTCCTATATATAAAGGCCGTTTTCAATGGCTGAAGGTACAGTTGTATTTATAGACGAGGATTCTACTACAGCTGTAGGGCTTCGACGCTCTGATTGCTTTGTGCGCATTCTATGAGAGAATTCGCATATGAGAAGCGGATGAAATGTTTGAAATTGAACCGTAGTTTGAAAAAGCGTAGCAAAAAGAAGTGGGAAGGGGAACGTGATGTGACAGTTACATGAAACATGGAGATTGTATCTAAGGTAACAGAAAAAAAGCCTCAAAGAAAACAAACTAACGTAGAGCTCTTTTGTAAAAAAAATGTGATCCCGAAATTCGCTTTGAATAACAGACTGATATATTTTAAGTACGTTTCGATGATGAAAATTGAAAACAATAAATCACAATAGTATAGAATATAATATTATCCTTAAAAAATAAAAATAAAGAAGTTTGAACTGTATACGATGCAAAATTCAAGTTTTTTTATGTAAAACAAATGTAACATGTCGAATATTACAGGATTAAATTATTTTCAAACATTTTTGACGATTAAAAACGTAATGTTATTATTATTATTATTCACTGAGCATAGTCCTTCGTAATATTTTTTAGGAAAGCAAAAACTGTGATTTTCTCTTTGTGTTTGTGAAAGTATATGATTTAGAATGTATTTAGGCATTCAGATGTTCACATAAATAACTTAGGTTACTATTTTAAAATTCTACATGTATTTTATGCAATTGAATCCATATTTTAACTCTGCAAGATTTTAGAAATAAAGAATAAAATATTTTACGTAAGAAAATCAAGTTCAAGTGTTGGAGCAAACTAAATTTTGTTAAAGTCACAACAAATCTAATAATGAGCTATTTAGAAATTATGTTAAAATATTTTTATACATGTATATCTATTTCTGTAATATTTTTAATGGATATATATGAATATATATACCGGGAGTATCTCATATCTCTATACTGATTTGTTGAGAACAAGTTATGTTAACGATGTAACACAATACAAAATTTATTTTCATAAAAATTTAGCAATTTCCTATGTCTTGGGGATGTATTTATATAAAGGCTAAAGAAAACGAATATTATATTAAATATAACGTTGTGTGAAGAAATCAGACAAAAATTTCACTGGATACTGGAATTAATTCATTATGGCTCTATCAATTTAATTTCGAAATAAATTCATCACAGAATAATATCAAATATATTTGCAACAAATCTTTAATGTACAATTAAAACATTTTCTTAAATAAATATTCTTTTCGTAATAGATAATAGTTTTACTAAAGATTCGCTTTATTGTAAAATTTTAGTCCTTCTCTTATTCGTATTATTAACGATAGGGCAATAGAAAATTCGACCTTATTATTTGAAGATTGTAGCATTACTATTATAAAACGAGAACGCGAGATTACAAACCTAGTTCCTTCCAGATTCTTCTATTCATTCGAGAAGTGAAACATTGATCTTTGTCGATGTATGCGCAAAAGGTAACCAAGGTTATTACGATTCTCGAAAATTGAAATTTTTGGAGCGAACCGCCGGAGATTTATAGGAATACATTAAAATTTTAATTCCTTTATTTTTGCTCTCGCGAATTCCTCGAAGATCCATTTGCAAAGCTCCGATTGCCACAACGATTACGCTCGGATTCCAAGAGTAAATTGGCAAGAGGCGGATTCGCGAAGAGAAAAAAAAATCCGGAAGTTCAACTGTTGGAGAGAATGCAGAGACTTCGAAGAAGACTTACGAAGGCCTGAGATAAGGACAGTGAGCGAACACCGCAAACTGGAGGAATGGAGAACGTGGGGATTTTCCTACGAACAACTTAAGAGGGACAACTGCCCTTGAATAAGCGCCTCACAATTCAAAGATGCGAAACTCCATTTTCTGAGGGAATTCAGTTATTCTGAAATACTGATCTTATGAATGAGAATAGTTTTTTCATATTTATTTTTCAAAACCATCAAACTTGCAAATATTCTACGATCCTTTTTCGCTTATATATCTACAGAACTTGACGGTAATAGAAATATTGATCTTTCTAACAATTAAAGTATGTACTTCAGTCAAAGTTATAATTAAAATAAATAATTTATATTAAATACGATTCAAGTTAATCATTTAGAAATACTTTCGGAAAATGTCAAATGACTAAATTCATTCCAAAATTTGTATATATCACTTTGAATATTTAAAGCAAAATTTTTACGCTTAAATAGTTAAAGCATTCATATCTAGTTGAAACTTTAATTGATGCCGCATTTATAATAAACCTTTAAATTTGAGAACATAAAGTTCGAGAAACTAATTGTCTCAGATTTCCATTCTTACTATTATTGCATGTCCTTTCTTTTGCTAAATTTATTTTCAAAGTAAAGAATAATTATTAATTTGATTGAAAGAGATGAAATTATATTTTCTTTGAATATTTGATGCTATGAATATTTCTCAATATCAGCACACAACCAACCATCCTCCTGCATATAATTCACAACAAAATTAAATAGAAAAAATATTCCTAATGAAGGTTGATCTAAAACTTCTAAGTATTATTTTCTGGATTATGTATTATACTTGAAAATTCTAGGAACCCTCCAAAGCAGTTTCATTCGCATTGAAAATAATAATGATTCTGATTCTGAAATATTTATAACTGATTTCATTTGAACGAATATAATTATTTATATTTAAATATTAACGACAATCAATGCACTAAATACCTGAACGCCATTATAATAATATTTCGGAACACAATTTAAAACTTTATTATAAATCAATAACAAGGAATAGTTTGGCTTATAGAAGACTCAAAACTCAACGAAACAAAAAATATTTAATAATCGAAAACTATGATTCAATCACACATTACATATTCTACAATATTAGAAATACAATCGTTCAAAAAAGTAAGTGGATAAAAATAAATATGCTAAATTTGCGAAATAATAAAAACCAATCAATCAATGTAAAGAAAAATATGAATCGCAGAAAAAAAAACTTTAAAATACAACTCCCATTTAAATAAGTCGTTCATTCGAAAACTATCAGGTAGATATTTCAACAGCACTTGAACGTAACAGAAGCCTCCATCTCCCTTTTGCTTAAAGATCCCGGAAAATCCGCGTATAATTGCAAGGATAGAAAAATTGCACGGAAAGAGAGAAATGTATATTCCGCGAGTGCCATTTATTACCCTGTGATGTGACTAATTAGTTCCTTGATTTCTTCTCCGCAGTGCGGCTCTGTCTGCAAAGAATAGCGGCCCTCGTCCATCCGTAAGGGAGAAAGGGCCACTCGTTAATCAAGCGGATATCTCACTTCGGGGAGATATAAGAAAAGAGTACATTCGGACCCTAACAGCATCCACGCGATCTCCAGAGACATCTTGAAACGCATGTGCGGAGTGTGAAAAAATACCGCATCAAATATAATTCAACAATTCGCTCGTAATAGAGAGAGGGAGGGTGCAGCCATGATGGTATTTCTTCCAGCCAATGGCCAATGAGATTCGTAAGAAGCCTTTTAAATTTACGGTTGTTGTAACGTACTATCATCTTCATAGCATTTTATGATAATTGAAAATATTTTCAGAGCAAATGAGTTAGAGGTAAGATAAATGACTTCACAAACGCATTCTATACGTTATCATATATGAAACGTGATTTCTCAAGACTGTCTATTTTAAAATAAAATTAACTAAGTGTCTTATACCAGTAAAGAGATACTTAATGATTGAATGAAAATGTCTGGCTTCAAATTACCCTAATCTCAAACAACCTTATTTAATGTTCCTTATTTTATTGGACGAAGTTCAGAATTTTAATACGTATTTTGATTGCTCAACAGTTTAACTGTTCAACTCTATTTAACATATTTCGCTTTGAAGTTAAAGCATGTAAAGTATGCTTTCAATATTCAAATGAATTATATCTCTACAATTCTACGGTCATTATCATCGTTAAGAATACTTTAATTTTACCAAGTCACGATTAGCTCATTTTACCTGTTTCATATACTTATAATTTGAAAATTTGACGCCAAAATCTTATTTACAATAATTCATTCAGCTTTTCCTGAGCCTCCCTAAGTCAAAAAACTTTCTTAAGTACCAAAACGAATAGAGTATAGCTATGCAATACCGACATTTCATCATAATAATATGTAAATAATTTATAATATTTAGATTTTAAATAATTCAATCATTTAGTACTTTTACAATCCAACGCCTAAATTCTATGATGATTGTTAAGTGTCTCTGTAAAATTGGGTTCATTGTGATCTAATTCATTGGTAATCAAATGACATTATGAATTGTGTTTACTCAAAGAATAAAAAAATAACGATATTTGATAGATAACGTATATAATAAATTACAAATAACATTTAATTTACGTAAATAGATACTTATGCACAAAAATCATTAAAGTGATATTATTTATATTACAAATTATATTGTTTACAACCGAAAAATAGAATAAATATACAAGTATTTCAAATGGTAAAGAGCAATGCACAGTGAAAGATAAGAAAGTGAAATGATCTGCGTAAGAATAATAAATACATGAGCAACTTAGGCATTTCCATAGAAACGTAATAGTAACGCGAGTGTAAATAACAGATAGCAAAGGAAAATTCACAAGACTTTAAGATAAACAAATAAGATTCTAAAAAAAACAAAAAGCTAGCATCGTAAGAAGAAAGTAGTAGAAGATACGGTCATAATAGATGCGCAGAAAATATCGTATAATTTTCGAAATGATAGCTTGTCACGTAAGAATGCCTAGAGATTAAACGGAAGGAGCGTAATTTCGCAGACGCTACTCCACCAATCAGTTTCGCACGCACAGCAACTAATTATTCAAAGCCACTTGAATCATATTCCACTTCCCCACTTCTATACACTTTTCCCCTTTAATGTTTCACTCCTAAATTACGCGCCGAAGTATAAAAGCCACGGATGGAATCGAAAGAGATTTTCCACGTCGAAGCGATTCCCTCGGCGAGCCATATATTTCGAATATATATTTTAATGTCCGCAGAAAAAATAAATACATGGCAAAACGTCGAATTCGCCATAGTCGCTTTTCCTCCGTTCTTTTGTGATGCAAAACTCCAGTCGCCCGCGTCCCTCTTAGTTTTTTGGCGCGCACACACACTCACGCCACCCCTCACGGGAGGGATGAATAACACCTCCCCCCCACTCTGTGGAATAAAAAAAATAACACTCACTCACACTCTCTCCCACCCCTCAAAAATGAGAGAAAGTGTGTGTGTGTGTGTTTGTGGAAGTGTGTGTGTGTACTCCTAAACCAGTCTGCCCACATTCCGAGCTTAATTGATTCATCATTTGCGGCCTGATGACGTCAGTCCCTCGTCAAATCGATGCACACAAGAGGAGAGAATAGAGCAGAAGAAGAGAGATTAAGACGAAAGGGAAGGATTAGAGAGAGAAAATGGAATAGCGCAAATATGTGACGGGATTTGGGTCTGATGCATAGTCAGTGGGTACTAAAAGTAGGGGTGGAAACAGGGAAAGGGTGGGCGAATGTGTACGTGTATAAAAGAGAGAGGATAAGCGTGCTAGATTCAGAATAGTGGCGAACGAGGGCATTTTCGAACGTTAGTTAGTTTCGTAAGGGTCCGTAAAATATTGAAAGGAACAACGAGTGGGGTAAGAAACTGGGGGCGACACGTAAAGGGCCCCCGTAAGAAAATGAAATGAGAAAGCGTTACTACACGGAGAGTTTGGAAAAAGATCGCGGGAACAAAAATCCGAAGGGGGCGTCTGTGCACGTGTGTCAAAAAATGTAGTAATTCGAATCAGTTGAAAAAAAGGGTCGTTGGAGGGAAGTAACGCGAGCTGTGGATGAAAGATAGAGCGGGGATTTAGAGATTGGAAGTAAAGGGGAGAAAAATGGACGCCTTTCAGTGAAAACACACTGCATTAATTACAGAATTCATTAATTGGGGATGTTCTCAATTGAGTGCTTGAAATTAGTGAGTGGAGCTGAGGATTGTGAGGTGAACTGTGGGGAATTGAGTCGAGGGTTGGAGGGAGAGTTTTTCTTCTTTTTTTATTTCGAAGAGAGTTGATCGAAAAAATGTGAAAAGAGAGAGGAGGTTGATCGGTGGCGAGTAAGGGATACGCGAGTGTGGAAATTCCAGATGTTAAGCAGAGTTTCCGAACGTTGGTGGGTAAACAGTGGAGAAAAGAGCACGTGATAGGAGGGCATTGAAAAGGAGGGTTTTTTTTAGAAGGAATCGATGCGAAGGATGGAAAAACGGGTTGAAGAGTAAAAATGAGTGAAGAGAGACTCTTTTTGGATTCTGGAAAAACGGACGATGGAGAAAAAGCAAGATTGAGTACAGCGTTGATCGATGTTTTTATTACAGTATAAGAGAGACTTTCGATGACTTAGAAATTTTGGGAGTGGAGCACACGCTGAATGCATGCCAAACTACATAGATTCGTATATAAGTATTATTCCTTTCAGTAATATTTTGACGAAGTTTCGTTCGACCCATGGTTAAAGGATATGAAAGAAATGCGGAAAATTTAATTGAAAGATCACATACGAATTTTCATAGTACATAGCACAGGTACTGACCTCAAAATGTATCAAATCAATGATCAAAACGCTCAATCCCTACTGGCTTGAATTTTATAAAAAGCCGGAAATGCCGGAAAACGTTACTCGGGAATTAAGATACTTTTTCAAGACTCATGATATAAATTATTTTCATGTTCAGTTTCTCACTTGTCCCTGGATATAGGCCACGTGGACTATCATTAGGAATAAATTCCTCATATTGATTATATAGAACTCTTACGTGATATGAAAATACCGGTAATTAATTAATGTATGACACTGAAATTTTTTTGTTAAATATTGTATGATTCATTTCAGTTTATATAAAAACATACATTTCAAATATATCCTCAATAAAACTGTACCTATCGGATTTAGTTTTAAGAATTCATTTTATAATTGAGTTTTTTTAGATAGCATTTTAATTAAATTCTACGGATAAGATAGAAATATATATTAATAAGAAAATATATGTTATCCTTTATAATTTGCAATAAGATTATGCAGCAAATATATCATTGCCTTTAAAACCAAATTTTCGAGCGGAATTTGAATAATTTTACCATCGCAGACTTCAAACATAACTGCGAAATCAAAGTTCTTTCGCTCTTGGTCTTAACTCTGTCACGTTCTATTCGCTTATGCATAGGAAATTATACGAAAGTGCTGAGCAAAGGAAAGGGAAAGTGTCCCTCGCGATTAACATATTCACCGTCTGAAGAGGCGGCACTTAAAAACCTACACACTCGTCAGCACGCTCTTTTGGCTGCGAATGAAAGTTCCCTTCCGTTATTTCAATCACTTTGGTCGTTAATCAAATGAAAATTTATGCCATACATTTGCTACTACTTCGTGACAAATGAATAAACAATTTTAATAAATTTTGCATTCCGAAAACATCAAATATAACCTACCCTTCTAAAAGCAATGAAGTATCTTTAAATATACAGCGAAAACATTTCGTAAGCACAAAATTTTGTATACGCGTCTTGAAACATATTAAAGATAAAATAGTTTCCTAAAGACTGAATTGACTACATTGCTATAAGTTGAGAGATAAAGACTTAAAGTTATGTATTGGAATGCGAAATTCTTTTCATACATCAATTATATAAAAAATATATGTTGGTTTATAGCTCTGGAAAGAATAAAATTCATCGTATTTATCAACAAAAAAATTTAAAGGAATAATGAAAAAAGTTAAAAAGCTCTAAACAAGAACAGGAATCGAACACTAATTATCCTAAATTCTCTGCTCAGAGTTATGTAGTATTGCTCTGTAAAATCTTGGAAGAGTCTTAGAGATAAAAAACACATAACATTAGAAAGAGTTTTTTTCGAATTACTTACTCTTGAAGTAATGCAATTGCAATTTTATATTTAAATATTTTACGAATTTTCAATTTCTAACGGGAATAGTAGAAAAAGTTTTAGGATCAGTCATTTTTAGGTCAGGTTTATAACATGTTCGTATTCAACTTTGCCGAGATAACTTTATTTTCTCTGAAAATATAGGACATATTTTTCAACCTCATATTTAGATAGAGATGAACATACTAAAAAAATATAGCAAATGGTTAATCTAAATAAACCTCTGAAAGCAGGTCGTATGGTGCTATATAATCCTTCTTTTTTTAACTCATTCATTGTTTTGGCAGCAAGTCTTTAATCTGTTCTATAAATAATGCAACTTTTTTGGCAGATACGGCCACCGTTATCCAAAAAAAATATTACTAGGTTAATTGAAAACATCTTTTCATCCATTTTCCTGGAAAGTCCACACGATTTGCAATCCCATAGATGGAAATAAATGAAAGAGCTAACCTCTCTAGACAAGGGAAGAGTAAAATGATGGGCACTGCCCCGCCAATTAGCCTGCTCACATGTGAGCATTTTTCCCCCCTCGGGAAATTTCAATTTGTGAACCGTCACTTATGAATACAGCGGTATAAGCCAGAATATGCCACAAACTCTGCTTTCTACAGTAAGATTAGTTGAAGCGTTAATTATTTGAAAAATAATCAGTTTACGAAGAGAAAATTGAAGTCAGATACTATTGACTCTTAATATCACACTTTTATCTCGTTTAATAACATTAATTGAGTTTATCTAGGGAAATAGATCAATGTCAAATAGGTTTAGCAGTTACGTAAAAAGCATTAGTCATTGATTCGACTTATATAAAGCTCCAAATATCTAATCCTCTGTTTTTTAAGTTATAAAATGTTAATTCAAGAGTTATTAAATTATTTTTACGTAAGATCTTTCAATATACTCTTTTTACGAGCTAAAATTACTTTGTATACTCTCAGTATTAATTCAAATATGTATGAGCTGAATAACTAACCGTATAATATACACTTTAAAGGGAAATCAGGGGGAATCACTCCCAGAAATAGCATTCAATTGGCATCCTTGCTTTACTTACGTTCGCTCAGATGCATATCTTTTCGTGAATTCCGCCACGACGTCAAACAATCGGCCTTACTTGAGGATCGCTTCTTTTCCAGAGCAAATACCGCTGATGCTAAACAATTCCGATTTCCCAAACTAATTTCGCAACCTCGATCTTTTTATCATTCGCAGTCGAAAGTTTATTCCCCTCCCCCTCCTTCCACCATTAATTAACCCCCTTTTTATTCCTTTTGTGCGCCGCATGCTTCTCCTTTTGCTACTCTTAAAAACCATTCCCGAGACCGCCGCTCCTTTTTCTATCTCCCTTTTCCAGCGAGATTACGCAAATTATGCAAAGCCGCAATCCATTACAAACTTATTCCTTAGGAGAGAAACGCCTTTTCCGGGCGCCCAGACTCCATTTTGGGAGGAAAGAAAGATCTTTTTGCGCACTACCCTCTTTTTTTCATACCACTTCATCCCCACACCCCCCAACGAGGGTCGCCAACCCTTCAAACAATGCTTTTCTATCTTTTATCCCATCTTCGCCCTCTTAAGATATTTATATAAAATTTGCAGTTGGTACCATTGAGGTGACAAAAATTTAAAATAGCAATTTAAGCTGGAAGAATTGAAAGTTATGACTTTAATTTTACGGTTTGAAAATTAATCACATGAACGCTTGTTATAAATAATATGTATGATGAAGAAATTTGATACTTTACTTTTTGAAACGAGAAGTAACGAATGAACTGTATTTTCAAAGGTCTTGATAAGTAAAATTATAGATAGATCTACAAGTCTGAAATTACCGCTAACATACTAAGAGAAATCTTTTAAAATAGATTATCATCGATTTTAGTAACAAAAGCCATATCTTTGTAGTAAATAGTTAGGAGAAGTTGGTTTTAGAATTAACAATTTCACTCTAAGTTCGAAGGATTGCTTTATGCTTCGCGAAGAAAAGTTAATGTAGGAGCATAGCATGTAATTGGGATGTTAATGTTACGGCGATATTAATTAGGTCAATAATGAGGAAACTGACTGCAATGACCAAAGATTTGTTTAGTATTATCGGTGAACTTATGATTTCACACCAAATACGCCGTTACGCTATTATTGATACGACGAATATTGTGTTTGATTTACGTGGAATTTTGAATTATAAGCACAAGAAAGAACTTAATCGCACGAACTGTGATAAAAATAGAATGAAAATACGCATCTCGTCGTTGGGGACCATAATTACTTTTCCTAAAAACCACACGAAAATGGTTTTCGGATTCCATACAGAAAGCTTCTTTAGAGAATACGTATTTTCGTAATACGAGACGAGTTTCATGCGTGATAAAGTACAATGTTCGAGGAACATTTAGAAGGTACCTCCCATTGCGGTTGTTCCATCATTAAAACATTTTTGACAAAATTTATGGTCCATGGCATTCGCAAACTATCAATTATAAAAGGAAGAAAAAAAAAGATGCGTCGACCCTTCACGTTTGGAGGGTCTGAAAATAATTACTAAAACCCCAGTGAGTACGTGAAAGTTGGCAAACCTACTCGCTACAGCTTTCACCCTGACCCTTTCCCCTTTATGCCTCGAACTACCCTTAAAGCTTTCGCGACCCCTTTTCCTCCGGATGTCAGAGTGGAGAAGGGATGACAGCACGAGATAAGAAAGTTTGAAGCCCTTTAGGGGTGTTGTATGTGGAGGAGTATATGCAGATTTGACGTCTGCGACTACATTGAGGGTCAAGGCAAAGGAGAGTTGATTAGGAATAGGCAATTAGCTGGGAAAAGTTCCGCAGGGATTTTGGATGGAAGGTATTCGGAGAAAGGGACGTGACAAGAAGGTTTTGTTGGCAAAGAATATGATATAGAGTGCGGTTAAAGGGTAAGGAGTGATTTTGCTTATGCCTTGGTTAATGCGTGTCTTTAAAGGAAGGAATGAGATAAAGCCCCTGAAGGAATGTGACTGAATGTAATTGAGGTGAACAGATTCTCTTTCTTTGTTTATACTACACATACTTTTCGTACTTTTTAAAATCGGTATATATTCTATAACATGAATAATACTTTGATTTCTTCATTAAATATTCGTATTTTGAAGTAAATTATATAAACAGTACTTATGTGAACATGTAAAATTTCAAGTATAACCTGATAATAAACTGTATTTTATTGATCATTCGAAAACCTATCCTTTCTGTTATTACTTCACAGGCTCCTGGGTTAGAAAGAAATAAACTACAGATTTTTGGGTATGATTAAAAACCGTCACTATATACGCTAAAATGAGTAAAATTTAACCAAAATAATCAATATTGCAGACCAATGTTCCTTTGTAGTATGATTTAGTTTATCGCGTATCGAACTTATACTTGGTTAAGGTTATGAGATAACTTTGATGTAAACAGCAGTTTTCATTTACTTTATTTTAATTTAATACTTTTTATTCTTACCTAAAGTTATCATAGGTATCGCTCAATATCTAAATTACAAATAAGAGTTCAACCAATAGTACAATTAAGAAAAAAACACACGTAATGTGCAGATTTGCAGGGTTCATATCCCAAAACGTGCAAACTTAACTTTCTCTATCGAAATTATCCTTTTAAGTATACGGCAAAAAAGTATAATGCATCTCCCAACAATACCTACCCATCTAAATTTTTGCCTGCTTTGGGTCCCGAGATATCATCAGACCGTTTCGGAGAACTAACACCGAAAACCAACTCTCCTTTTTGTCGCCTTCCGAAAGGGTTTTTACTTAGAAAGTTTGATTGCAGTTTCCCCATTCACCAGAAAGGTCGGTCAGAGAGAGAGAGGGCCTAATCGATGTTTTATTATCGCAAAAAATTGCATCCGATACTTTCAATGGCACAATAAAGCGAAAGGGGAAAGTTTGGGAGGGAGCGGTCAGCTATCGAAGGCCGCCTAAGCAAAAAGAGCGATCGAATTGCGTATCCGTGCGTGTCTATCGCTAATAACCGCTCCTTTTTAAACGAACGGAGAAAACGTAACTTTGAGTCACGCGATCTTTCCAATCCATCAATATTTCGTCGGACGATATGTGTTTTAAGTTTAACGCACTTGTTGATGCGCACGAAATTCGTCGGAAGCGATTTTCTTCTTTTTTTTGGACGGCGATAATCATTGGGATCGATGAAATGCGCATGAAAAAGTCCGTCGGAGTTGGATGAGTGAATTTATTTCCCCTTTTGGTAACGTGGCAACACGAAAGGAAGCAACAATGGCCCCGAAGAAATGATTTTTTTTGTCTCTGGAGGCATTTATCTGATCTTCGGGGGAACGGAAATAGCTGAACTTTTGGGTCGGCCGTGCCAATATTTTCGGCGGAAGTGGTTCTCTTTCTCTAATTAAAATAGATGCCAGTGCTACTTGGAAGTGCGATAGCGTCTTTTATGATTTGAGTATACTCAACCTAATTAGTAGAAGATTTGAAACGATTCTGTGAATTAACATTCATTCAAAAGTAATAATTACTGTATTTGACGGCAAATAAGACGCACAGGCATTTAAGACGCACCCTCATTACTAATTATGTCACACAAGAAGAAATTAAGTTTTAATAGTCTGTGAAACAGCGCGGTACCACAATAACATGACGACTTACTATTGCTCTTTTTTATGCACTTTAGAGTAATTTAACACTCCTAGTTGATACAGAATGGTGTGGCTTAATCTCATGTTATCTTTAGTCATACTTCCGAGGGTATTTTTTAAAACAAATAGTTTTAAGCATCGATACCAATACCTTCACATATAAGAAGCGGGTAAATTTTCTGAGACCTAATTTAGAAAAAAAGTGCGTCTTATATGCAATCAAATACCGTAATTAATAACAAAAGATTACACTATAAATAAACATATACGTTCTCACGATAATCCTGCCCAGTATTAGGTACTGAAAAGTCTGAACGATTTTGCTGATATCGTTTCACACAGTTTTCGTTTAAATACGTCTACATTTTATTTTGCGAGAAAAATAAAACTCTATCCTAATCTCATTTCATTATATCACAAATATTCTGCGGAAAAAGTAAACAATCATAACCGATGACCATAAAAACCTCGTAATTAAACAAACACTAATTTATGATCTCCTAATATTCAAAATCGTTTGTGAATGTTTTTAAGTTGAAACGAAAAGCCAACTCCATGCAATACATGCACAATATTCTGCACGAATTCTTTCCGTTCTTTGAGGAGTTTCCTAAGAGTCTTTCCGTGAGATTTTGAAGCGAGAGAACAAAAGATGGTAAAAATTCAAATCCTCCGGGAATTTGCAAATCTGATGTTGGCAGCATCTGCCTCCTTGAAATAAGAGAGACCCAGTGTAGAGTGAAAGGAGCAACCGAGGATGTCTCTGTTGGACCTGAATGTCAGTGCATGTTCGCTTGTAGTCAAGGCGACTCTTTTCACGAGGCAGAATCATCACTAAGAGGAGTGGGTCACGTGTTCTAATGTTGCACATGCTGAGGAGGGAGTCTGAAGATGGAATGATGTCTTAAAGGGAGGAGACGAATGTTGTCTTAGAATGAGGGACATCTGGTGGTATTCGAATCTTGAGGAGATGATGAAACAAATGGTACGACGAAATACTGATAAATGCATATAGATCATCCTCCATTGAATTGAAATGTTAATAGGTTAATTAGAATAGGAAGTGTGAAGTATTTCGACTGAAACCTTCCCTTTCCGCTCCCAGGATTTATCTAGTTTCAATAGAATTCATTAAACCAATCTCATTAAGAGTTATATTTTTAAAAATTTACTTGTATTTGCATTCAAAAAACGATAAATTTTCAAAACGTCCCATCACTCAATATCTTTTAAATTAACAATGAAGTAATGTGGAATTTTTGGAGCTTTTTATATTTAGGTTAGTCCAAGTTAATCCATAAACTCCAAGGGGCTGATGCCGAAGGCAAAAAAACCGAGACCAGACTGTTCTTTGGATAACATCATTGTTAAGTAGTATTTTTAGATGGATTAAAGGCTTATTAAAAGGTATTTAAGTTCATTATATTGATTTTAAAGGCCTATGGAAACTCATCAGATTTTATATGACAAATGAAACTTTTATTTTAAAACACTTCTAACCGAGCTATTCTGAACTAGGATTATTAAATTCCTTGTAACTAAAGAACTTTCATTATTTCATACAGCATTTACATTCGCTGTACATTTCTAGATGCGTTTATGCATACTAAGACTACTAAGTGTTGAGATGATAAATAATAGATCATAACAATATATATTCTCATTTTATGAAGGGCTAAATATTCTTTAATTTCCCTCATTTATTTTGTATTATGTTATTATTTGGTCTTTAAGAATACGCGCTTTTAATCTCGAATTTAAAAAACAATTCCCCACCAAGAATAAATGTCTTTATGACTTGAATTAATACGGAAATCCTCGACCAAATTAATTAACATTTCAGATTAAGAGTTCTTATCATTGAAAGAAAAAGATTCGAAAATGAGAATCTAATTTTGAGGAACGAAGCATCAGAAAGGAAACGAGATTTTTATGCTGGAGGCAAGAAACAGAAAATCGTATTAATGAAAAGAAAGAAATTAAGAACGAGATTGAGAATAAAAAAGAGGGGAAAAACGGCAGAGGGCCTTGTTAGTTTTAAAAGGAGAATATAAATGTAGAACGAGAGAGTTTCTCCCTATTTTCATTAGCTTCCACGACGAAAAGCGAAAACAAAGAAGTTTTCATTCTGCTTTCATAAAATCTTTTTGGGTTCCCTAAAATAAACGACGTCTTTCGACTCGAAAATGACCATCGTCGATAAAATCAGAATCGGATGGAAATCCACGGGTCCACTTAGGCGTATAGCATGTAGGGCGTGCCTTTCACAGGAAGCCGCCTGCGACTTACACGCCCACAAGCATCTGCTCCGCTCTTTTTCCAAATTCTTTTACCAACCTTTTCAACCGCACCCTATCCGCCACACCCTCTGCACGAAGTTTACACCCTCACCGCCCGTGTAACACGGCTCTTGCAACCTTGCGACAACGTTCTATCTTATCTTTTCCATCCAACGGCTCGAAGGACGCGGATCCACCGTTGCTACGTAAGTTTACTCCTCCCACATCGATTGGCTTTATCTTTTTCCATCTCTCTCGTCTTACTGTTTCCCGTCCCCTTACTTTTTCCGGGCGTCTTCCGGGAAGTATCCACGAAGCCCTCGTATCACCTTCCGGGAGGTATCAAGGTGATCCCCAATTACCCATAATCCGAACTAATTTTTTTCTTCCCCTTCTATATACGATATGTGTGTATTCCCCGACTTCCCTGCATTCCCTCCCTAATTTCATTCTCTTCACACGTACTTAAAGGAGACCCTATCGAATTCCTGCGGGAGTCACTTTCACAAACTTCTTCACAAGGTCTGCCGAATTACCTTCACCGGAAAGTAAACCCTCTGGAAGACTTTTCCCTCGTTCTCCGTTCGGAATCTTGAGGACTTCGGATCCCGTTCCTTTCGAATTGCATCCGAATGCATTGCTAACTCGAGTCTGCCTTCCGCGCGTCATAATTAGATTATTCCTCGAATTTAAATGAACCCGAAGAGAGAAGTTGCCCTTTTCCCATCACATAAGGATTTTAGAATATAAATGCGAATACGAACACTTTTCAAAGTAATCCTCCCAAGAATTAATAAATAAATTTGGAACTATTCGATTATTAAAATTGTGGTTACAATTATTATTGAGTATTTTATTGAAATGTAGATTTTAATAACATTGTAACCTATTAATTTGACCATGGAGTTATTTGGATGGAAGTCGACCAAGGGTAAACCGTTTTAGGAAGAAGAAGAAAAGTAAAAAGATCTTAGATACATGAAACATTAATATGAAGCCTGTACATATATTATTAAGGGATGTTTGATTTCTAATAATTATAAAATTATTAGAAGAATAAAAATTTTCCTCTATTATGGACTTACTTGTATATAGGCAAACCTTGAGTTGATGGTATAAAAATATTCTACATGAAATATTCCGATAAGTTCTGCTTCTAATTTATGTAAATTAAATGTTAAATCGATTGCAATTAAAATGATATTTATAATATACTGATATTTATGGCTATAAAATTTTTATTGATGAAGTACTTATCTTTCACCCATTTTCCATTTTCATTAAAGACAAGGTAAGAAGGATTATTTATTTTATTATTATTATTATTATTATTATTGGACCAATTAAGATTTTACTCGATTACTTTCAAAGTTTCAGTCCTCGCACACCCTCTCAACAGTGGGCATGCAGCACCTTCCGCATTCACGTCAAACCCACCGCCACCCTTCTCAACTTCCCGCTAAAGAGAACTGGACCTGAGCAAGAGGTTTGTACTTTTCGTCCCACTATTGTTCTTCTCTTAATTTCTTCCCTTATTCTTCCATCTCAAGCGGTGGACCCCAACTCTTTGCTTCTCATGGCACGTCTGCCCGCTACTGTTGGACGTCCTTTCCCATGAGGTAGGACACAAAATTCAACCTACGTGACCTGCAGAACCAAAAGCTCCTCACCATACCGCCCCGGAAGTTCTAACAATGGTTTATATTCGATTCTCCCACCTTCCTATCATACATTATACCACGGCTTCAAAATTATAAAAGCTAATTCCGTTAACGGTGATAAATTCGTTTGCCACGAATTATTTAAAAAATCGAGTAATTAGTTTTAAGGAGATAATTCAAATAAGGAGAATAAAAGGTTTTTTGAACGATTTACTTCTCGAGATAGCGTTACAAGCTGGAATTACCTACCTTGTGATTCCTCTTGCTTCCCTATAGAAAAAAAAGAGTTGCTAAAATCTAATTAAGTCCAAGCATAATTCGTTCCTCTAAGTAAACACCTTTTGAAGAAAAACAAGCTTTTTTTGAGTATGCACACACAATAGGAAAATATCAACAGATGGCAAATTGTTTTAATAGGGTTGTTCAATGAGGTAATTATAGATTCGTAAAACTACCATAGAGATATGTCAATAAAAGAAAATACACTCACCACAACAGCACTCACAACAGCAATAAATGACACATAGAATACAGTGTAATGTAACGTTGAAAACAAGAGGCGAACAAAAGCAAGGTGATAAGTGCAGGTGCCCACTATGAAACACAGTCCTATTAAATGCATCCTCTAAGGTAGCTAATTCAATCAAAAATAATCAGAACAGAAAAAGGTTCGCCTAAGACAACAACCATTTATGAGTGTTTGGTAAAAAAAGCTTTGCAATTGAAAATAATATCGGGGGAGAGAGGAGGATTGAAAAAAATCGGTTTTTCGTAATCTTTTATTCCGATGTCGGGAAGAGTGGTAAGGAAAAGGGAAAATCGTAGGAAAGGCAAGGATTTACAATGGTTCCCACAAAACATTGCCAAGGACTCAAACCCAAGTGGGAAGGGAATCTAAATGAGTGAGGTAAAAGGGTTGCGAAGATATTTCATCCTCAGGTACAGAAAAAATAAGGAATTGGATAGGAAACTTATATAACACAGAGGTACGGAATCCGTAAACATATTTCGATATAAATAGTGAACCAATAGAGAAATTATAATTAGGTAAACTTGCGTATGGAATGGTTAGGGTTAGTCACTCAGTTCAGAGGGACTTTTGGATAAGACCGTAGACAACAGATTAATATGTACAGTATACTGGTTGCCTCAGGTTGAGATAAAGGTATTCTTTTTTAAATATTTGGATGATTAAATTGAACCAAAAACATTTCTACGTATTTTACGGCAGCAGCGGCAACAGCGTTGCAGCGGTAGCCATGGAAAACAAAAGAATCAACGCCAGGCAGCAAGCCTTACGTATTTGCCAAAAAAGAAAGGGAGAATAAAATACATAGAACATAAAGGTTCCGCGAGAATTTACGAAGTTTTACGGAGATGGACTCGTGCACGAATCTCCATCGAGCAACATTCCCGTGTCTTGCACACACACTTCATAAGGCTTGCTTTTCCGAAACATCGATTGCAAAAAAATTGCTTCCTATGCAAACCGAAGGAAACGTAGTTACTTGCACAGGGATTTTCCATAATGTTTTAGGTTCCAAATTATATTTCAGATCAGATAGAAAAGAATTTGAATCTTCTCAGTCAGGAGATAATTTTTGCGATAGTTGTCGGTAAAATGCAAAACGGATTTAAACAGTAAAAAATATTTAGGCAAAGAAGAAGTGAGTTTGCCACTTTTGCCGTAGAGAAATGAAAAAGAGAGCTGTGCTTTTGCCGAATACAAAAGGAGAAAAAATAATCGAATAGAAAGTGAGAAACACGGGTAGGTGAAAGGACTAGCAAAGGATTATTGTGAGTAAAGTCACACAATAAGTTCGCCCGTACGTTTAAGAGTACACATACGTGAGAACTCATTGCGCATAAATTATTATCTTAGTTACGAGACAACAATGACCACAGAATGAATAAAGAGACAAAATAAATTAATCAAACAACAAAAGCCACACAACAACGGGGATCGAGAGACGAGCCGAGTGAGGAACGTACCACAACACCATTTGCGACGGGTTGTGTTAAACAGAACCGCTGGAAGTGGGGGGACCACCATCCAGTTCCTGCAAGAACAGAGATAGAAACAGAGAAAGATATACACTGTGAAATCGATCGTCATAAAAAAAACCATCTCTCTCCACGAGGGGTGGAAAAAAACAACAACATACACCTACCAATTTTCACATCAAATATGAAACGACCTTCACGAAGAGCGAAGGCACTTCATAAATAATGTTACGCAAAATTTTCCATTTAATTTGAATGAACACACAAATAATTCATGGCATTCATGAATCACCCACAAAACAATGAACACGTAAATATTCATGTGTGATTTGTGAAAAGGCGGTAAAAAAATCACATTCGTGGCGGAACACCCTTAAATAAAAAACAATGAAAATTGAATCCACACCACAGAGTAAATATCATGCACGCGAATAAATAATCCCCTAATAAATATGAAAAACGAACAACTTCGTTGTGATTCTTTGGAAAAAAATTCTACGGATAACGGTAAAAACGTGGAATACAATGAAATTTTAAAATGCCATGCAAATTTAGGAAAATAAATAAGCATGGAAATATTTTGAGACTATTAATGATTAAGCTACAAAAACATTTCATAAAATCCTTCTTTCGAAAAGCCAATGAATTCTCTTTTGATAAGCAATTCTAATAATTTTTGAAAGTCTAGTATTTATCATACATATTAACCATACAAAAGGACTTTATTTTTGGCACTATTTTCTAATCAATCACGCTCATCCTATGATATGATAATTTGAAAATGTTTTCTGATACCTTTTACAATCCATAAATGCTACCAAAGCGCAAAAAAATATACAAATAAGCCATATAAATTATTCCCCTTTTTTATCGACCCATATATAATAGATACAGCCTTATTTATTCCCAGCTGACATAACTGATAATGCAACGATAATATCAAACGCTTCGGTTGATGAAATCACTCGAATTACTGCAAAAAAAGCTACTCCATTCTCTAGTTTCTGCTCGAGAGACATCTCTCCATAAATATAAGAAAATAAAGAGATATCCGCTATTCATCTGTTACTCCGGAGTTCTCCTCTCTTTTCTTTCTCAAAAACTGTAGCAAAACCTGTTGAAATGCATCGGAAAAGACAAGTGGGAATCGGAAAAATGAGTTGGAAAAGACAAAGGGAAGGAAATGAAATAGGAGAAAAGGGAAAATAGAAAAGTGGAGGAGGAGGTTGTGAAAGGAATGAGGAGTATAAAGCGTTGCAGATGTAGAGTGGGTATCCCGTTTAAAACAATACGCACTGCCATTGGAAGGCCTTCCCGTCTCCCACTGTAATTTCCATCCAGCTTTTCCCATTGCAAGTAATCACCGCATTTCACCCCCTTCACAAAACATGGCCGCCGGCACAGGCGTTAAGCCGAACTCTCTAATAACTCCTCATTCTCATGATAATTATCTTAGCAGCGTTACTTTCCATACTTGTATTACATTGCGCTTTCGTGTGTTGCCTAATAAACAGCGGCAGAGGTGTGGCGTGGAATTCCCGAGATATGAACTCGGAGATGCGACAATGCTGACCCCAATACAATTCGATGATTTAATGTGGTTTTTGAGTTTTCTTCAAGACACTTAGTAACAACAGTAAATTAAAGAACAGGGAATATGTTTTATGCTTATGTTATATAAACATAATGTCGTAAAAAATTGTCTGACTCATTCATTTCTATCTATTATAAATATCCCTAAATATATTCACGTTCATTTTAACTTTTTTCCGTAAATTATAAAAAGATATTTTATTTGCTTTCAGTCTCCATTAGGCTCTTATAAACTACTCCTATGAATAGCTTTTTTGGTGTAATTTTAATATTTGAATGAACAATAAATGTGCTCAATAATTTCCTTCATAACTAACAATTATAAGCAGTATAAATAAACTTGATACACGATCGCTTACTGATAGAGGATACTGATTTGTTCACATTTCTAAATACGAGATTAAAGAATGGTATCAATATCCCCTAAGTTATTTTAAAGATATAAGTGATTCACCGAACAGTTTACGAATAGTTTTCGTGTTTTACTTCTGAATATCTCATTTAGATATTCTTTTCCTCAAACATGAAGTAGTCAATATAAATAGTCTCAAAATATTCATATATGGAGTGATATATATTCTTTGAAAATTATTTTACCTGGCGCTGAAGCAAAAATAAAGTTCTTCCGCCTCTAAACATTTGAGTTGGACTATAGTATGATTAAGATTAGTCAACACCTAACTTACTATGGACAAAAAAGAATGTCCTTTACCAAATCCTTAATTTCCAAAGCAACGTCAATATGATAAAGTATTACATCTATAGTATAACTAACTTAGCTCAATTAAAATTATAATAATAATTGCCGTTCAAATATTAAATGGTGTTCTTATACTAATAGATATTTCATATGATGCTTCTGTAATTTGTCAAAATAAAACAAGAATGAAACAAAGGATGTATTTAAGCCTTTATAATTTTAATAAATAAGTAATATAATAAACATATGGCTATCAATACGAAAGAATACTAATATTTCAGATTTGATAGGTTTATGGAGATAAATGCCTGATTGACAATATCACTTATCATTCTCAGAGCCAATCAAAATGATCGTTGCAATTTCAGCCTTTTCTAAACACTCGCAGTATTTTAGGAATTGATAAATCACGTTTCGCACAACTTCATCGGCACAGAATTCGCAAATGGAGAAGAGATCATCATGAATAAGAGCGGGTGCGGAATAATACAATGTGCGATGCATTGAGTTTAAGGGCCACCTCCGGATTTCAAAAGGGATTTCACGATATCTACGACGACAAAAAAAGGAACGACACTCACGAAAACACAACTCAGCCTTTTCTGATATCCTAAATTTCGTGCGAACGTGTCCTTTCACAAAACGAATCAAAGCACGGTGACCGATTTTCGCGTAGAAAATGAAGTTTCCAAGAGATATGCACATGCTTCCATTATCAAGATTGATTTCTAAGAACCCCAATCGGAATATGAATAGCTTCAATCAGAAAGATGTATTGCTATCTTAAAATAAGAAATCCTTCCTTACACTACGTTGAAATAGGTTTAGTTTATCTTTTTCTCCAATAATCATGATTTGTAAGATAAGTTTTCGGTTCACATAGAAGCTTCAAGTACATCTTATACTCTGTCGATTGAATTAAGTTATTATGTTAAAATGAAACAGGTTAAGACTCTGCAAGTCGATGATTTAGATGAATTATTTCGTACATTTAAGAAAGACACTTTTTTCCGCGATTTGAAATAATAATACCAAGAAAGTATCTTTAAACGATATACTGTTATTTCTTTTATACATCTAACTCATAGAGTCAGTTTAATATTTATTACCTCTAATTCAACCTCTAGATACAATCAAATAATGGGTAGTTACCGGTAAAACTGTGGCACGAATAACGTGTTTACCAGTTTAAAATCATCAAAGCCGTGATACTTCTCTTACGTAGCTCGGAATGCAGAACCCGTCATCGCTCCGAATTCTCGATCCGAATTCCTTTTACGCGTCATCGGAAAATGTGCGCGCGCATCAAACGAACCACACAAGGGTTCCACTGTGAAGAGAGATTTCTGAAAAACGCCACATCTCAACGACTCTTTGTTCAAACCCCTCTTAAAGTACTCGACTTTCATTGTTTCGGACGATAGAGCTCTATTCCTTCAACCATCCGGTCGCGGGGAGACGCACGAGGAGTAGCCATTCTCCGCTACTGCCTTTGCATCGCCTACGCCCACGCCATCGAAACAGAAAAATGCTAAGTTCGGCAGTTCTCATTTGACTGAAGAAAGATTCGCTCCTTGGAAACGCTTTCTCCTTCCTTTTACTTAAATGAATGCAAGAAAAAATCGCTTGTCCGATGTGTTTTTTTATAAAAACTTTCCTTTGATTATTTCGGAGACTGCAAATAACGTTGGATATCTCCGCTATATTTGTTTCCGTGTCCGAATATCCTCATTGTTTGAGAAAGCTTTTTTGCAGATTCGAAGGAAAGCTGAATTTTTTATATTAATATTCGTGTTTCTTAAAAAATGGACATTTGAATGTAAGGCAACGGATAGGATTACCTCTGTAATAAGGAATGGTCATATTGGAATTCATAGTATAAGATAATTTAAATAAAAATTCATGGCGTTAAACTAAATAACTAGAGTTCTTCCAGTTTATGGACGAACAAGGCAGGGGTATTTAAAGTGAAATTTTTTATTTTACTCTCACTTGATATTTGGATAACAGTTGACTTATTTTCTTACTTGTTTTGTACACTACTTATTTCTCTAGAATAGACCCTATATTTTTGCAAAATTATAGTTAGGCGATCAAGATACAAAAAATAAGCCACGAAAATTGGCAATCTTTTTTTTATTATTTAGAAATTCTTTCATATCAATTTATGCCTATCTTATTGCTGTATCGGTAAAGTTATTTATGTATGGATCGCAATTTATACGTGAAAAAGTAAGATTAAATTGCGCAATCGTTGGCTAATAATTTGCCAGTGTGTGGCCAACTCCACCGATGCAGAACGCTATATTTAGCGCGCACCGTTTTGACCGAACTAGACAAAGTTTCACAGAAATCCATCCGTACACATCACCATTAATATTAAAGGGCCTAACCTAAGCGCTGTGAGCGAACAACCAGGCCGTGAATTCCCTCCCACTAACTTCCTCCAGTTTATGATGCGATACCATTCAACGAACACAACAGTATCCCAACCCAACACAATTCAAGAAGTTCATTGACACGTAAGAAAGAGAGACCATTTTATTTTCCCCGAGAACGAAATTAAAACGGGAGAAAGGGACGCGGAAAATATCCCACACGCTACACGTAATAATTAAGCTTGTTAACCTTAACTACTCGACGATGAATTCTCCGTCTCTCTCTGACCTGCAGAAACACCCAACACCAACAGTCCACATGCTCCCCAACAGAATCTTTAGCAGGCATCCAATAGCCATTATCGCAGGCCGAGGACCTTTATAATGTCACGACCTTCTCTCTCGATCTGGAGAGGTCCTCGAAAAGGGCCCCTCTCCTCAAGGGGGGGGGAGGGTGGGTGTCCTCCTCCTCACCTGCCACGTAATCCTCTGACCCCTAGTGGTGCGATAGGGGAGACATTGCGACTCAAGTAGTTTTGAAGTTTTGCGCGATGAGTAACGCAGGATTAGGAATAGAGAAGAAGTGCTTCTTAAATGGGGGGGAGGTAGAGAGAGGGAAGGGGTTGGAGTCAAGAGAATAAACGTCCTGAAAGGTGAAAGAAGGGGAAATAAAAGGGTACGTTTTTTAAAGGGAAAAGATGCAGAGGAAATAATTAAAACTCTCTTGCTTTACTCCACCATTCTCCAACGAATCCATTTTGGCCTATAGAAAATAACGTTTCGGATGCCTTTTGCACAAGTGCCTTATAACCTCTTTTCCCAGGGCTCTCTCTCTCTATTGGACCAGTCGCACGGGTCCTTCCTTCCGCCCTCGCGTCTTTTACGTCCTTTACGAAAACATCCATTCACAACCCATCCCACACCCAAAAGTACTGCGTCTCCATTCTATATAAGTCTCCATCTTCCTTGATAATTCCCCCGTTGAGGGGGATCTCTCTCTCTCTCTTCTCTCTTAGGCTTCCATTTTGTTTTTTTTTGTTGAGGAAATGGCGGTGGAATATTCCTTCGCCTGAAGGGAGGGAACCGTTTATTATTTTCATAAGAATTAAGCGAGGGTTCATTAGCCACCGATACTTCTCCGAAATAGGTGGCTCGTACGGAGGAAGGCCGGTAGTTAACCGGGCGAAGGGGTGAGGCAGTTTCATTCCCTTTGTCTCTTATTCTTCTCCATTAACTCTCTCTCTCTTTCCTCACACTACGTTTCCCTCTCGTTTTTTATTGCCCAGGAGCGAGTATTTTACCATTAATGGTTATTACCCCCTTGTAAATATATTTCCGTCTTTAACCTTTACGTCATTTTTCTTCTTATTGCTTCGATAACTTTTGCCATTTCGGGAGAAAAAGGAAAAATGATATTCCGCGGAGAATTACGTTTCCATTATACATGGGTGGCCATTATTCTCTACTACCCCCACCTCTCATATATATATACATATAAAATTGCTTAATGCCCACGATTTTTAAAAATCAGTATTCAGTAAAGAAAGCGTTCGGAAATCAAACAAGAAGTAAGCAAGGAACAGTGGATGCTGACGTCGAAGAGAAAAACATTTCCGCAGCCTTTTTTAATAATCTACTGGTTTCCATGAGAGAATTTCAGATTATAGCGAACCGTCCTTTGTTTGAGTCCAAAAACGGACTTGATAATCTCCGAAAAATTCCTATCCCTTTTATTAACTGCCGTACTCTCCTTATTTTCGTTTCAAAAGTTGCTGAGTGCATGGAGAAATTTTCTCAGCAACAAAAGAGACTGATGGAAAAAGAAAAAGAAATGGCCGATTTTTTTATTTTTTTTGGAGAATCGATTCGAAGGGAATGTGAATTTGAAATTATCCTGCCAGAGGGAGAAGTTTTGAGAAAACATTCCTTTTGATAGACATGTCCTCCGGAAAAACGATTGGACTGGCACTCCTTTCAGAAAAAGGAAGAAAAATAACTCAATTCAGCGCTAATGTCTACGAAAAGTCATGATTCGGAGAGTTTGGAATTTATTTTTTAAAAAAGGATGAAAAAACTTACAATGAGTAAAGTTTTTCTTTTCTAAAGAAGAATCAAAGACGAAAGTTTTAATAGTTAATATTTTCTATTTCTTATTGTCCAAATTCCAATTTATGTATGTATTTAAACTTTCATATTTGGGAATTAGTTATGCAATATTCATGATCATATCATTACAAATGTTGCATTAATTCTGTGCATAGGAATTTAAAAATTCTTACACGCATAGGGAAATATAAAAAGGAATTATTTTGATGGTAAACATGATATTCTAATTCTTAAAGTTTCTCAAAGAAATTTAAAACTCATCATCTACTTATTGATTATCAAACTGTGCTACTACAATAACGGTGCGCATAAGTTTTGAATAGAATACGTGGCACTTAAAAATTTTAAGTCTAAGTAATCGCCCAGTAATTAGGTGGTTACTCCTACCCCAGAAAGAAGTACTAAATGACTATATTTGAGAATATATCACATACACAGACATTTTCTATAATTGGACGCTATTTTGATGATCGTCTAACTGATGTTAAATCACTACTTGTCTTCTTTTGGATTGGATAAGATCTTAATTTGCATCTTTGAATAGAGACCATCGTCTTGGTAGAGCTAAAATTGCTACAGAGTGACTGAATGCTGTGTGTCAAAATGATGAATGAATATTCCCACACATCTCCGATGAGAGTAAGTGCTACAGACAATTGGAAATCCTGAAGAGTACTCTAAGGTAGATCCATCTCCATACTCTAGTTACATTCCTTGCTCAGTCTATCGCTCTCTTTGGAGATGAAGCCAATTCCCTTAAATTGATTCCATTAAAGCACGTAATCAGATGTTCGAGATTAAGAGGCGACGTACCTGAGTAGTCTACTGTGAATTTTACATTTTTATTCGCTTCTAAGCATTCAGAAAAAAATATCGTAATAACAGATTCCAGTCAATGTACATACACGTATATTCTGTTCGAGGTACATAAATGACTTTATTGTAGAAATCCTTTCGAATAATGATTTAAGGATTTGTGGACTACTTTTTCTAGTAATCCCAATTTCTATAAAAGTCTACTTAATAATACTTGAAATGATTATATATTTTAACAACATTAAATATAACAAATGTAATTATGTGATTTCCTTACCAAATAACATCAGTATTGTGTAACGAAACAATCTATATTCATTTAGCGACCTCGATTGGTAGTAAGGTATTTTAAAATAGCTTCGTTTTTACTTATCTCTTACTTGACGTTTCCGGAAACCAAAACCTCAAATATTCTTGACACTGAGCTCAGCATAGATTCCGATTTTCAAAGAAAAAGAATGGTAAACGAGCACATTCCTGCCATTGCATTGCATTAACCCGCATGCTTTTTGTTGGTGAAAGCAGTCAGTCTGATAACATCCATCAAAGCGAATGAAGAGCAGCTGTCTGGAATACATTGCCTAGGAAACAACTGTCGGGTTCAGCAGTGGGTTAGGGTGCGGTTTCCAACCATACCACGTGAAGGACGTTTGAACTCGTCTTTGTTACCAGTAAAAGGGTTTCCCGCGTTGTTCCCAATCGATGCTAAATAAATAATGCTAGTTTTTTCCCTAGAGAATGTAGATTCACTAAATCCAAATCGCATCAATAAATATTCTCTCCTAAATTGTATGACAGACTTTAATTCACATGAAAATAATTTTCATAGGCCTAATTTAAGCATCATATTAGCGAGAATGGCTTCTAGAATTCATTTTTAAATTGCACCCCTAGAGCACAGGATAAACTATTAAATGAAGAATGGAATATACGTTACCAAGGGAACATAAAATTCGATCTTAGATGATCAAAATTAAAGAAAAAATAAATCAAGGAGAAATATGAATAGAATTAATATAATAAAGTATCGAAATCAAAGAGAAGAAAGTTCAAACACAAAATTATAGGAACAATATCAACAGAAGTAAACGTTGAAGATGGTAAGCTATTTAAAATAATGTCAGACTATTTACGATTTATATATTGATAATTGAATTTTTATTGAAATGTATTTGCATTGAAATTCTTATCAATAAGTTTAATACATAATTTTAGAATTTATAAATTTACAGTACTCCAGAGTGTACTTTAATTAATAGTAATAGTTTGAAGAATGCATAAATTGAGTATCCCTCTCATCCAAACACTAAAAAATCTGGGTTTTAATAAGCGGGTGGTGAAAAAAATCTCCCCTTTATCCAGAGATCGTTCGGATGGCAAATTTTAATTTGTGTTAGTGTGCCTTTTTCCCACTAGAGTTCCTTACTCTCTCTCAGGAATCTTGAAATTCCCATTAAAACGTGTAGACAGTAAAAATCCTTTCCTCGGAATCCGTCTGCGACCCTGCGTTTGCACTGTCTCTTCACTTCCGCCCACGAAAACCAAATGGAAAAACAGCTGGAATAGGGTATACAGAGCTCAACTGACGGCTGAGCCATCTGCAGGCTTTCTCACGCACTCACTCACGACCCCCCCCCACTCCACCACCACTTTAACCCATTCTACCTTATACTCACTATTCCCCCATCTCTCATGGAACCTGATTCCCGCACGAACACATCTATCCAACAGAAGCTGCCTTTCTAAGCAAAACTCCCCTGTATTAGATTATCTGTTAATGCAAATCTTGGGCCATTTACAGTGACACATTCGGGTTGAATCGTCGCTATCTAAGTAATGGGGGATTTAATTAAATAATGACAATCATACATACTTTCCTTATTATGAGTGTGTGTTATACTTTAATCATTCGTTGAAATTTACGATTCACTTAATCGGCGAGGATGGATATTAATATAGCCTTTTATTGATTGTCAATTATTCTGAATAAATTTAGAATAAAGTTAGATGAGAAGACAATTATTATAATTAATACGTTATGATACGAAGTGGATAAACTTAATATCGAAACCATTTCGTTCCATAATCCAAACTATATACGTATATATACACAATGTTTTTCACGAACAGAACTATGACAAGACATTGGCTTAAGCAAAACTACTACATTTTGGAACAATAATTAGCAATTAAATTGAGGAATATTACGAAAAATTTATTATTTTAGAATGTTATGAAACATAAGATATATGATTTCAAGTTTTATGATTATTACTAATATATTTACTCTTATGATTATTAGATGAAAAATAGAACGTTATTTATAACCACTTAAATGTTCGTTCGAATCAGTCCGTGAGGCGATATGACGTCACACATCCCATTAATCTTTTTTAAAGAGAAAATCCTCAATTACCGTGACTTGCAAGAGCATTACTTCATCTCCTGTACAATCGCCATTTATAACTAGTATGTGGCCATGATACGGAGAACTTTCTGCCCAACCGTTTGCCTATTTATTCTACTATTCAAACTAGTTTCGTTCCCTTGAGTCTACATTACTTTGGTGCTTTCTATGTTTATCTCCGCTCCGCGTACTGTATTTGCGTATATTCAGCCCTTTGATCATTGTCTTCCCTTCGGGGTTACCATTGGACGAATTTAAACGATTTCAACTCGTACACTCTACCTTCATAAGTTCCTTTTTATTCGGTTCTGTATTTAAGCTCTGCATTCGATGTAGAGAAACTTACAGTTTAAAATTGTAATATAATTATTTCATTCTAAACAAAAAAATATTGTACATATAAGCATACGTTAATAAACTTCACGCAGCTCTTGGAGTGAATTCGTTATAAATTTATACGTTTTTGCTTTAAACTGATTAGTATTTAAATTATTAGCCATATTAAACTCTATATAGCTTACATGTGCTGCTTTAATTTTTATTTTCAATGTCATATCTTTCTTGTTAGTAGCTTTAACACGCTAGCGTTTTACTCCGTGTATACAAGACTGTGTGCCATACCTTGTTCTGATGTCTTGTAAATAAACTAAAGCGATAGGCTTATATTTTAAATTAATCCCCTTAGTTCTGGCGTTTCTCACTATAATCCTAGGAGCGCTATTTATCATTTCCCTATCGCAACTCCCCCTGTATCCTCTTGATTAATGACCACGCTCTCATTCCATTTTTCCCTCCCCCTTTGCGGATCTATCGTTTCTTCTCCTCCATAGCAACCAAGCGTCATGTCGTAATTATCTCTATGGAGCTTATTTCAACAAGCTTAATGCCTAATTAGAGGAAAGTGATGTTGGTTCATGTTACAATTGCTCCGCACTTAACGAAGTTACATAAGTTATTTTGAGAATTACGTCTAAAATAAAGAGAAGATAACATTACAAAGCACTTAAGGATGAAGAGTAAGATGGATCTAACTTTTCATTCTCATAAATTTTCAAAATTATCCCATCATAATAATATAACTTTCCCAATTAATATATTTATATTCAGATAATTGTTATTAAATTATAACTTACTCGATTTTGCACTTTCACGAATATTACCATTACTTATAAAAGGTAAACTGTCATATAGAAATCTCCTTACAGAATGAATGTAGAAATTAATATTTACTACTATCGAACGTGTTCTGATTGAGATATCAATCTAAGGAAGCCCTCTGCGTATGAGAGAACACTTCCAGCAGCTATGGACGATTGTATATTCCTTAATTGATTATACCTTCAGCCGCTATTGAATCTCGTCCTTCAGAACGGTATGCTCAACTGGTTAGCAATCAACATGATCGAGTATGCATCAAGTACAACTGAGACTGGTATAAATTTTACGGTAACTTCTAAGAAAATCTTCTTTGTACATATTAACAGTAACCATGAAAAAGATACCGTTTCCTGTTTGACTCCGTGGAAATCTACTATGATTTTTTTTATTCTTGAAGCAGTGTAATTTAAGTTAATTGATCAGCACTTCTGAAATATGAAGTACATCGTAGAGCCACACTAAAATGAACCCACACCCATCGGCCATTTGTTAGCTCCTGACAGTTACAAAAAACACTACAATTCCCATAACACTTCTTTATGCCTTCGGACGCCTTGAAGAGGACAGGGAGAGAGAAATATATGAGGAGCTATATCGTCTTCAAGGATTTATTTCGCACGCACGGAGAAGCACTCACGTAACATTGGCCAAGACACGCCCGCCACCTCCGTTCCCACCCTCCCCGTGTCAGGGATGTCCATTGCTGTTACCACCCGAATGATTGAAGAGGAGACGATTGTAGCTGAAAGTGGGCTCAGAGAAAAAGCTGTGCCCTCGCGAAATACCTCCTTTACCGCTATTACCTCCTATTACATCCTATCGCTAAGCCGCGTCTCCACATGTGCGGCCTCTATGCGATCACAGGCGAACATGCTTTTTATGTGTAAAAGGCTCGCTGCATCCTAATGGGATTGCTAAACTTTTGCTTTGAGGTGGAAAAAACAGGTAAGTCGTCGACGATCTGTGGTTTTTTGGCTTCAATATTTCCGCTTTGAAGAGTGCTTAGACGTATTTGCGCTCATTTTCCAGAAACAGCATCTACACTATGTCGTTCTTTGAGGAGAAAATACACGTTGTATGAGAAGCACTATGTATGGAAGGGAGCGACCATTCGCTTGGAAAAGTTCTTATTATGTATGAAGCCATTTGATACCTCCGTTGAATTGTGGTAACTTAGAATCATGAACAATGTAAAGAAGCAGCTTCTGGATTTTATACTGATGTTCATGGCATATTTTTACTGAGTATCAAACTCGATTCATTCGTCAATGGAAAGGAAATCAAACATTTGGAATTTTAATTGGCTTCCTTTTCTACTGAAAATCTCCTCGAGATAATGAACCTGGATATCAAATGTATTAGTGGAAACTTTTTATGTACGTTCCATAAATATTTACACCTGGTATTCCAGACTTACTTCTCTTTAGAAAGTTATAATCTGCCAACTATGTTGTATATACTAGTTTGGTAATTTTCACACTTTGTATACTTATATAAACTTAACTTTCTTAAATTACCAATATTGAGCTAAAATAACAATGTTAGCATCATTTCACAAGTATCAGCAAAACGCTTATAGAACGCTTTTGGAACGCGAATACAAACTAGCATGTTTTCCTAATAACGTAAACAAGTCATTAATCGTATCTTAGGTGACGATATCCTCCAAGCAACCAAATTGATCCCGAGAGAAAATTTTAAAAACAAATCTCAATTATTAACAACAGCCCTGTGCTTCAAAAACTCTTCAAAATCAGCAACGCATTGACCATTGTTCTTATTTCTCGCCAAAATCCTTCGACTCTCAATCGATCTAAGGACTTCTTCCCTCTCTTATTAGGAGAGAAAAACCCTTCCCAAATTAATCATCTCTCCTGACCGCTTATCATTCGGTCGACTTCATCCTCAGGACAAGCGACGGAGAAAAATTTACACGCAGTAGCCGTCACCTTTCCACGCATCCACGTAGACAATGGGCTGTGCCCCGCGGTGGGTGCTCTTTAAGAGTGGCCCCCCTCTGGCCATCCCTTGGGACCGAGTTAATGAGCGGGGGGTGGAACAAAGGGGAGAGAGAGTCTGCAATCTCCAGGCACTGCTTTGGGAGAAAGGGTTCGAGAAGGTCAAACAAGAATGGATAGTAAGGAGACCATGGGTGAAGCGTGCGCTGGAGTGTCGAGGGGGGGCGGGGGCGGCTAGAGTAGGTCGCTAAGGGAAACGAGTTACAATGGGTCATTTGCCGCACCAGTGGGCCTGTTTAGTCATATTTATCTCTCGAAGAGTTATGCGCTCTGGACATCCAAAAGGGACTTTAATAGGCGTAAGAATGTGCTGCCGGCGAAGGGACACAATGCTAAGCTAAATACGATATTATTACCGAATTAAAGGATTGGAAGTTTTAGAGGTCCATCGCGCTCGCTCTGGAGATGTTTCTATCGTTATTCGGATTTAAAGGGAATGTTTACCCCCAAAAGGGTTCATGTATTTGCAAATGCTTATTAGAATTTATATTCCTGCAATGTGAGATAGGTCCAGTGGGGTTTAAGACAGCTCCATCGACCGTATTGATTGGATTGGATGTTAATTAACTCAACTCTTAACAATGATAAGGTTATATTGAATTTAATGCAAGATTTGATCACTGAATTGGAGACTTAAATGAGTGTGAAGATAAATTTGTGGTTTTACGTATTGCACACTGCATTGAGATATTAAATGGACACAGAAAAGAAGGCACTGCATAAATGAATAAAGTTAAAATTCACACGCAACTCATCACTTCACTAGCCCTATCAATGCTCTAATTCTAATATATTTTTCGTTGCGCATTATTTATACAAATGTATTTTTTAAATGTATGAGGTAAATTTCACTTCTCAAGGAAAATGTACCTGAAGATATTAAATAACAATATAACGGGAATTAAACTTTAAGTTTCGCTCTTTCTCAATTATGAAAAACAAACCGTTGCATTCAACTATGAAGATTCGCATCAATACATCCTGAATCAGTTCTGATATACATCCTTATATCATGCTATCTTAATAAATTATACATATGGATACAATACTATTATGTATATAATGATAAATGGAGCATGTTATGGAGGTTATGAGAAATTAAAATTCTTCTAACTTCTGAAGAAAGAAATCAAAATTCTTCGTTTAAATGAATCTCAAAGCCAATGAATGAACTTCAAGTCTCCGTTAAATAATAATATTTCATAAGACCTTCAAAGATAGATTCTTTATATAAGAAAAGAAGGATGGAATTCTCTGCTTCTATTTCGCTAACATAGATATTTTTCTGCTCCATTTCACCACTTTAAGAGTGCGTTCCCCATCTTTCGTCTTCTTCACCGTCTTTCCAATTTCCTGCCAATTCCTAGAATGAGAAATCGCTCGGTCCATTAGCTTCCCTCTATATTTCATGAAGATTGTCCTGCACTTCAGCTTTACGGTCCCTCTTTCGAAACTGCGCTCAACTTCTTTTTAGCTGCGGCCTAATTGAATTTTTACTGAACCTCCTGAACATATCCTGCGCTTGAGACTTTCCAGACTTGATGTCGAATGATACGGAAATATCAATTTTTTAACGAGAAAATGTTTCAATTTATAGATGATTACGCAATTTCAAATTTCCCTTCCTCTTGAACATATATTTGAACGAATGTACATTAATATAATAAATTCCACCAATGAAAATCGCTGATATTAATCTTTAATTATGGGATATCTCTAAGTAAGAAGTAGAGTAACTCCATAGAAAATATTCGGAATGAATACTTAGGTTGATGTAATTGTTTTCAGAAAACAATCACATATTCTTATTCTACTATTTCCTTAAGAAACTCGTAATTAAAAACCCAACTAGCAAAATTCACAAGAAAAACTCCTATTCACTTATTTAAGTCAACCTGATATAGTAGACTTGAACTTTTAAAAGTTAAACAGCGACAATAGAATATTAAAAGAGATTTAAACAAACCGACAAAATTCACAGGAAATACTTAAAAATAAATAAGTCGGGTCAAAGGATACGCTTAAAAAATAAAGAATAAGCGTTCAAGTTTCCTCTTGGAATTCTTTCCTTTCGAATTGCAGCAGACACCAACTTTTAGCGCTGCGAAAATAAAAATCATGCTCAATCATAATTTCACGCCAGAATAGTTGGAAACTTGGGAAATGTGCAATTCCTACCCGGCCTCACATTTCAACTTCCTCCCTTCATATCTTTATGCGAAAGCTCCGTATTCTTCGTCTTTCCTCCCCAACCACCCACCCGCCTTTTCTCACCATAAAATTTCACTCATCTTCGTCCGTAGACCGTTCTATCCATCTCCACACTCCGTCCGACACAATGCTAAAATTCCCACCGGAGAAGAGCTGACCTGAGCAATCGAGAGAGTTTCCTTTGAGGGAAAGAAGTGGAGGCCAGTTTCGAAGGACGTAGGGAGAGAGAGAGAACCAGAAGAAAGAAAGGAGTGTAAGTTGAGGGAAACGGAGGGCAAAAAATCGTAGGGAACAAGTTAAAACGTACAAGGAGAGAGAGCGGGTGGTTTCAGGAGGGGGGTACAAAAAAAGACGAGTATAAGAAAGGGAATATAGGGAATGAACGGGATACCAGGAACGTGGTTAATTAAATGCTAGGAGTAAACATTGGGCTCGGAAAAAGAATAAGCGAAAGAACCGGAAAAAGCATTTACAATTGGATTTTCCCGTTTTTCTGGAAGTTGTACAAAGATTGGATTGAGCTCCGTTAGTTTCCATGGAAGTGCAACTGCGGAGGTGAATATAAAAAAAAAGTTTTCCGAGGAAATAAAATGACGTTCACTCCTTAAATCGGGACGAGTGAACCAAGAGGACGGAGCGAGTGAACGTTTAAAAAAAAGAATCGATAATCCGGTGAAATAAAATAATTTCGGGAGTGTTTCTTTTGTGCCGTTTGTGCGCTCGAAAAATGTGTGTTGGCGCTGTATTTTCATGGAAAAAATCTAACGGAAAGTCTTTAGCATTTAAAGAAGGGTATATATTATTAGAGAGACTGCAGTAGATGTTGAATACGCTAACCGAAGCTGAGAGACGAAAGAATACGTATTTCGATAATTCTGAAATGTTCGAGAGAAAACAACCTACTGGGAGAAAACTCCGTGAACACTACACAAAAAGAGACTGTTGGAATAATTAAATGGAAATGGTTTTTCAACTATTTTACAGATATCATCAAAACTTGAAGATAAACCTTGTCTTCAACTCGGCAAAGGTTGTACGTATAAAATTAAAACAACTCGTAAAATAGCTCCAACAAGTAAAGCAATTCATAATAACCCAATTTGAGATTCAGGATGCTTTTTTGAAAAAATCCTCACACCAGCCATTAACGTCCTGCGAAGATATGCTTTAGAATTTCACATCCTTCCCCTCCCAACATCGGCTCAAGATATAATATCCCTCATCACATCATCTTCCTTTCAATACTCGCGAGAAAATTCATACGACTCGCGAAAAACAACCTCCTCCTATACAGAGAGAAAGACGAACCTCTTTTAGCGTAGCTTTTTTTACACGTTTTATACTCCTCGGGATTCCTTCTCCTTGAGCGGATGTTTTCCCAGTTATCAAAAGGGGCCATTCATACGTTTGAGCACCATCGTTTTTTCATTTATGTATTATTAAGCACTCCGTATAAGCCATTTGCCCGCCTCACTTCAAATTACCAGGCTCATCTGCATTCACAGCCTTTGCCTCCTTCCGTCCGACTCAAACCCGACTTCCTCCCCTCTCTAGTTTGCATATCTCTCCTTATCTTAGTATCCGCTCCAGAGAACACACACACGCCTCAGGTTCATGTGCCATAGCGGCCGAGTGTGGTTCACCGGCCCCGAGGATAATTAGCGGGCTCCGTTTACCCTAAGAGAGAGGGCGCGAAAGAAGGGCGGACATATTAATGGGAAATCGAGAAATATAAAAGAAGAGAGAAGGTTTTTGGAATGCCAAGGAATGAAGGAAAGGAATAAGAAGAGGGTTTTGCCCTGAAAAGGATTGGAAAAGGTTTGGGAAAAGGGAGATAATCGGGTAGTAGGTCCGGAAATGGGTTTAGAAGATAGGATGGGGAGGAGGAGGAGAAGAAGATACGGGGTAAATGAGAGTGAGTTTGGAAGCCGAGTAAACTGTCCATACGACACGGTACTTTACACGCGTGGCAATCTCCGTCCGTCCCTTTGAGAGAGAGGGAAAAAAGGAAGGAAAAAAGCTCTTTTAACTCTATTACCGCTACTGCGTTTAATAACATGCGAGGCTAACGTTTTTAGCCGACGTTTTCCGTCCAATCAAGCCGAACCTTTCACTGCCATTCATACGCGCGATGCTCTCCTCCTCCTCCTTTATAATGCTCCCTTCCAATCGCATGATTGCTCACTTTTCCCTTCTGCTTCAATTTCCTCTTCTGATCCCTTATCGCTCGCCATCTTGCTTTCTCTCACTCCCCTTCCCTATATATACCCTTTTTATATACACATTTCTATATTCAGTGCATTTCATTTCACTTTTATATCTTTTCTTAAGGTACTTGTAAGGTCCTTTATGTAATCTAATTTCCTTTCTTCAACTTCTACTCACTTTAGATTTTTAATACTACATCATACATACATTAATACTACATTTGGTTATTTTATCCTATATTATACATTTAAATCCTATATTATACATTTATATTATACATTCAGATTCATACTGGCTTTTCCATAACTATTGTATCACATAATATACTTACTAATGTAAGCTATTGATTCATTGCCATTTTTTATAAATATATGCATCTTAGCCACTGTGCGTCCATTTCATTACTACCCGTGCTACAGTAATTTATAACAAGCTTTATTTTCGCACTATAAGTAAACATAAAACTAAGTTAGTTGTTTTTAATCGGATAAGTAAAATAAAATCCAAGCTATGATAGTTCGATAATGAATTATTAATTAACATCATGTACACTATTTGTTTCTTTTCTATTAATTGTTCATCTTTTAAAGCGTTATCTATTCTTCTTCCTAAAAAGCAACTCTTTCACTTATTATAGTGAGAATACGATGGAAAATTCCTTTTCTCATAAGTGTATTTCCAACCAAACTTCTTATTTCCTCTTCCACCAGAACCTTCCACCTCCACCACCCTTCCTCTCCCCAAATTAACTTTTTCACTTCCCATTTAATACCCGATTCATTTTTTCCTCCGTAATCAGTCACCCCTTCGCATAATCAATAACTCCCTCGTGGTGGTGTTAAACGCGAAATATTTGTACTTCTTTTCCTCTCCTCAAATGTTTCCATAGCAATACGCCATCCCTTCGATCGCCTCCTTTCATATTTAATCCCCTCTTGACTTTCCTCAGACGATTAACCCTCTCTGCCTCGACCCTTAATGCTTCCCATTTGATCCTTCGCCATTCCCGTGTTTCTCATAAACATCCCATTCTAATTTACCTCCAAAGATCAATCTTTCCCAGGTCTATTCCCTCCCCTAACGAGACGTGCCCTTCCTCTATCCTTTGTTATGTCCATAGGCGTACCCTTTACCCGTCTCTATAAAAATGTAGTGTTTTCGTTGCTCTCGAACGCTTTAACCTTCATTGTTAATCTTCTTTTACACCAAGATTCTGTAAATATCCTTTATAATATTTGAGTTGACCTTTCCTTGCTCATAAAGGTTTTATCTTCCTGATCTGTCTTATTATTTTTTTTATTTAATGCTGATTCAGTTACAGTTATAATTGTTCATTCACTATGTGGTATATTCATTAGCTTAGTGAAAGTCTAGTCAAATAAAACAGCCAATTAACTTTAATTACGTCAAATATTGTAATTGTAAATGATAATAGGGTTCTCAAGTTTCAGTCAGTGACTACTTTGACCATACTGTAAATACAGCCATAGATTTACAGGTTCTCTACGAAGATTACTTTCGCCCTAAAAGTAAATAGATCTTAGAATAAAAATATACAATAAATTTTTGTCTAAAATTCCTCAGTTAAACATTTTTGATCGTAATTCTAATTGTAGAATAATAAAAATACAATTTAAAAGTTATCCTTTTCTTAACTCGTAAAACTTAATCTGCTGCTATTTAAATCAATAGTTCAATAATAAAGATAGTTTAGTATTAATAATTGGGTATCATATAAAAGAACGATTTTAAATGCACAATTAAATATTACTTAAGAAGTTATAACAAAATTTTAATATAATACATGTAGAAATACATCAATCCCAAGAACTATGAGCTACCTATTTATGAAGGATTTACTCAGTTGATACATTATAATTTGAAGAATAGTATAAATCATTTAAGAATATCTCTATTCGGTAGGAATTTAACGCTAGAGTTTCTAGCTTCCCTTCGAGGTAGCTAACAGGCGTGTAGTAATACGATTAAGAAGGGATTTGTGTACAAGGAATCCGTATAAGGGAAGATTTTCACCCACATCGAAACAAGGCTTAAACCGAGAATTTGTAATCCTAGGCCTTTATCTAGAATGTTCTGGAGGACGAAGTGATTAACACATTTTTATCTCTCGCACACTAAATATATTCTGTTCTTTCTGTTTTAACAGATTATAAAATAAAGTAAATGCTTGTCAATTACATTCAATGTTTCTACGTAAGTATTCAATTTGTAACTATTATTGTTTAAACATTAATTAAATCTTGTTTATTTTATAAAACGTATAAGTAGAAATATTAGTTTATAATAAATTATATTCAATGAATTCGAACACAAGGTCAATTTAAATAAACAAATAACAATAATAATACAACTAAGTACAAAATATTTATACGAAAATGTTGAATAGTAAAATAATTAGATGATTGATTTAGACTCTGCACTTTCATTCTAACGGGGTTTAGAAGAAGAACGCTATACTACTTTAATAGTACTACAAATACTTATAAACATTACGATTAAGATGGAATGAAAAAAAGATAATAATTTCTTACGTATACAAAGATATATAAACACCAGTGCTACTATACTTCTCATCACAAATGGAATGAAATAGTTTTCAATTAGAATCATTAATTTAAGACAAACTTTACATTTTTATATGATTATACTATCGCGTCTAATATATCTCACGTAAAGTTTATTTGGATGTAAAGATATCAGTTTCAAGAATGAGATTCATTTCCTATAAACCAACTATTTACTGCCTAATGGAGTACTTTAGTTTCAGTACGATCAGGAGATGAGTAGAAATTAAATTTAACATTTAAAAGGTTTAAAGAATTAGATGAAACTGAGCAACGAGAATAGAATGATTTCCATCGAGAGCATACCGTCATAAGAATCCTTCATGAAAATGGCGCATTAAACGAGGAATTATTGGATAAAGGTATTTTCCCCTCAATGAGAATTTCCCTTCGAGCGGACAATCAATTTCCATTTAGCTACGAAAGAGAATTTATTCCTATTACGCTCTCATCCATTAAAAAAATCTGAAAGACTAATTAAAAATTAATGGGTTCCTAATTGGATAAATATGAAATAGAATTCGTATAACGCCGACCGTAAACAGTTTTTAATTGCGGAATGACGTGTGGTTTTATCACTCAGCGACAACTCGGCGGAACTCGCGCTTCTCTTTTTTTGTTTCGTGAGAACGTGTGAATTTATAGTCTCGTCAATTTTGGAGATGGTCGAAAAGTGAAATAAAAAAAAGTTTCGGAGGCGAGAGGTTGCTATAGCAACAAACTGTGGGCGGGGCAGGAGAGAGAGAAGAGACTATTCCAACTGCAAATGGAATGCAGTTAAGAAACAGGAAGCACACTCCCGCGAGCGAATATAAAATTTGCTTCGCATTGTTATTTGGGAGGACGTGGAACCCGGACGTGTTTCCTCCAGGCCAAATCTTCATTATCGAATTGGGAGACGTAATCGATTGTTGATTCGCTCAGCTCCAACTCCGCGATGCACCGTAAATCGCTATACAAACGATAAATTAGAGGATTATTGAAATAGGTCTCGAAAATGTCGGACGGTTGCGCGCCATGCTGAATAAATATCACCTGGACGGCTAAATATGAATTTTGTGGGCTCTGAGAGGGCGCCACGTTCGGCGTTATTGCTCGTAAATATGATCGCAAGGGTGGAATTTGCACTAAAACGACGGATCATAAGAGGTTAGGGAAAGAACGTTAAAAAGGATGACGTGAGAGAAGTCACGAGGTAAAGTTCGTGTAAATAATTCCAATAGGTAACGTTTCCAGTAATTTAATATACATGTTGCAAACAATAATAATATTGCGACTCAATCACTTATTAATTCGATAACTTGATAAGGTATTATAGGATAAGGTATAAACGGCTGTTTATATAACATAACAGCAACTTTTTTGTTGAATAAAATATTATAAAACTACCCTTTTCTTTGTTTGCACTAAACTGAACTAAAATCCCATGGCAGTGTAATGGTATACATTGTTCAATTATGGATGTATGTGTATGCAATGGATATTGAAGGGTGTTGAACAATGCTTACTGACTGTAACATCTCACTATATTATATTTTATATGCTGTACCATAATTATTATCAGAGACAAAACTAAGAAATGCTATTTATAATACCTACAAGTTTCATTATACACTACTTTAATGAAAGTTTTATGATTATATACTAGAAGGTATCCATCGCTTTCGTGAAAACTTTTAAGCGATAGATTACAGTGTGATTCTTCAGTACGATACCACCATCTCTTCTATAGAGCTAAAAGGATTTATCATTTCAATCGTAATCAGCGAGAAAATATCGACACCAATCATAAATGCAACTTTAGAAATAAAATCCCAACATTTACGTGGATATCGAATCCCATACGTGCCGTTTCTAACCAGTCCCGTAATCAGTCCCATTCGTCAAAAAGATTACGCACTTGCAGAAACATTTATTTCAGACGCGGCTATCTTTCGCGCGAGAAAACTTAAACAAAACGCAGATAAAACAAATTTATATTTCCCAGAAGAGTAGAAAAGTGGATAACATGTATATATAATATTAGATAACAAATTCACACGCTTTACTTCGCATTCATTCACGACGAAGATATAAAAATTTTCCTACGATTCGAAATACCGCAAATTTTTTTTTGCTCTCCGCTGTGGTGGTGGCAAGGCTGCTCCTTATTTCGCCAGCAAAAAGCGAATATGTTCCTGCGATTAAGGAGTTAAAAATAGACAGTGGAGATAGTGAGCAAAGCAAGTGACGATGCCTTAGATGATATTTTTTCGTGGCAAAGGGGTATTACGTCTGGTGGTGACGTAGGGAACGGGTGGAAATAAAAAAAGAAACGCGATAACAAATCTCCGCTGTCACGCGAAACTATAATAGGCAATTGCATACTGACAGGGACTTTGTATGCGGACGGAAAAACTAAGTTAGTGGACAGAGTGGAAGGGGCGTGTGATGGACATGTTGAGGAATGAAGGTTAGGGCGCTTGTGGATTTGAGGGTCTAAGGAAACGGGGTGAAAACATCCCTCGGGAGAGGTAAAGCATTATGTGCCTATCCATCGCATTTCCCCACTCCTTTGATCCCACCTCTACATATGTATTTCTCGCCCTCACTCTAAAAAGAGGCCTCGCACGACCTTTTAAGGGTCACCCAGATACTCGCCTTGATCCTGGACTCGCCGGCCCCTGACCGCATATGCAACCCCACGACACAGATGAGGTCCGATGCGTTGATGTCCACGTCATTCAATGCGATTAATTTAATTCTCGAAGTATTGAAAATACGTGACATCCAATTATCCTGAGACGTCTTATGCATACATCATATGTGGTATATGATAAATGACCTCTTAGCATAATTGATGGAGTTTCTTAAATCCTTCATCGAACATAATTAAATGGAATTGAAAGAGGGTATGATATGTTACTACAATATAATAGAATATACTCATATGAATACAATGTACATGAACTGTTCATGCGAAAAATAACATTTTACTTTAATTGACAGTAAATGAAGCGTTGATTGCTAGGATAAACGTCAACAAACCTATCAACTTCTAGTACAAAAGTCTTCAATTCTAACCCATTACTTTGGACTATATATTTAATGCAAATTACGACTACAACGTCGAAGAAAATACTAATATGAGATATTAATAAAGTTGTTCAGTGAAAAATATTTAAAGTCGAAATTACTTATGGTTGAAATGGAAATCAATAAATTTATGACGAACTAATATTATTAAAGTTCATAGTTACCTTCTATCACAGACGATTGTAAATATTACTATTATTATGATAGCATGTTACTGAGATTTTTTTTAAGAATTTTGCTAATATTAAGTACTATTTAACTTGGAATTAAAATTCTTAATCAAAAATTTTATATTCTGCTCTTAAAAATTAAATTTTCTTCTCACGGAAGAACCTTACTTGCTTAAACCGATACATTGCGTCTTCTCTCCTGTAAGATTCGAAATGTTTGCAATCGTTTATGTAGCATCAATTCTACAATTTTAAAATTAATTCCAATCAAATCAATTTAATCACTATAAATGACAAAATCAATTATTAATATAACAATAAATCTTCATGTTTTAACATTTGAAAACGTATCTTTAAGTACGCATTAAAAACTTCTTCCGAATCCTTCGATTCTCACTCGTTAAGCATATCTCACGGATTCTACGTAACACGCCCGGGGTAAAATTTCTTCACTAGTAATTTTCTCTCTTCCCTAGGCTTCCCTAGAAATCCACTCGCCCCATGTAACCTATTTTCCCATCCCAAAACGCCCCAAAATACACACCACCATCCTTTCCTATCTACTCTTTCGCCTCATCTCCGAAATATCCGACCCACGCGCCATGGCGGAAGATCCCACTCGTGCAAATCCTACGGGAAATAGGAGCCCGCCAAGGAAGGCCTTGGTAACAACTCCTCATTCTCGGCAACCGTTGCAAGAACTGTGTTACGGTCCCCCCACCCCTTTATGCGGTACGGGAGGTCGTGTCACCCATCTCTCCAGCCGTGTTATTCCCGAAATGGCAGAGGGTTTCCCTTGAACGCCATGACCTCCGCAGCACCATTGCGGAAAAGGTGCCCATTATAAAAGCCTAAAACCTTCGCGCGCCCTCCTATGGGAACGGTTCAAACACAGTCCAACCTTTACTTTCACATCTTTTTATCTCCGCTTATATGACTTTTTCTCATTTTCCTTCGTTTACACTCCCCCCTTAGCTACATTTCCGCAAGAGTTAACCTAATTCTTAGTAACGGTAGGAGCAGCTTACATAACGCCGCGTTAAAAGAGCAAATATTCCCAGCGGCTGAAAATTCCTTCATTTATTTTCGCCGAAATTAAAAGCCCCGCCGTTCTGCGAGATAAAATGATTTGCCCCGGAGCAAGTGCCGCCCCTCGCGTTTATGAAAGTAGCGAAATATTTTCCTCGGGTGTATTAATAGAGAGAATTTGAATGTTTTAGAGGAAAACGTCTTTAAACCTTTCTATGAGAAGCGTAAATTGAAAGATAACTTCGTTAAAGTGTTACAATTAGACAGTTAATTTCATAAATACGTGAGGGATGGATATGAGAGTACATTAGCCGAATTTCTCATTGAAAATGTAAATTATACGTTGAATACTAGAGATGGAATAGAATGAAATAACCTCTAGCAATTATGTCTTTAAAGTCTCTTACATTCATTTTTCTCCTCTCGTAAAAATATCCTTATGTCCTTAGAATCGTACCTCGACAAATAAACTCATCATCCTCCTGAGTGTCTACATTTCAACTATACATTAAAAAATCACTTTCTCATATATATTTCGCCGTCTAGTGCGATCAAGCAGCATGTAAATTTAGGTCATTTGCTCTTTTAATTCTTTGAAAGCATCGCCTTTCCATTTCATCACACTGTTCCAACACCACGTATCAAACATTTCCCTCCAAAAAGAGGCCCGTGGGATACCCGTGCGTCACACCTTCCGAGCGAATAAAAAATTGATTTAACCAACATATAACGTGCGAACCTGTCCTACCTTCGTTTCGAGCGCCTCCTGGTGGAGGTATACTAAAAGGGAACGTACCCCATCTTCTCGTTACAACTGAGGTCGAAGGGGACAATTTACATGCATAATGAAGGGATTGAAGTTACGCAGATGAGGAGGATTGGGGGGGGGGGGGGCGCTGATGAGGAGTGGGGAGGCGCTGATGAGGGAAGTGAATAGTCGGGGTGCAGGGGAGCAGAAGAAGGGGAATAAGACAATAATGGGTACGAAGCGACCCAGCTGGAAGGTAATCGGCAAGCGCGTTCACAATTGAGGTATTTTAAATGGATTTCAGCGATACGAGTTAATTGCGCGCGGAAACACGCTGAATTTAATCTTAGAGAAACCTCTGTTTCCTTTTTTATTCATTCCGCGAAGAACTGTATCAAAAATTCGGGGAGCGGGGTTGAAAGCGACATCGGTGCCAAATTTTTTTATTTCGGGGCTTTAGAATTATGCGTGGTTTATTTAGGACGTTTAGAATCCTAAGCACTTGACCGTTGCCATGATGAGGGAGCGAAAGATCAAACCGAGTTTTACACATTTCCCTTTCAAAGTTTGTGGCTGATTTTTAGCTCCATGGCAATCGAGTGCTATTTCCTCACTCGGACCCTCTAACTGTTTTAATGGTGATGTGATTAGTGATTCGTGGCAATCACGAAACGATGCTTCTCCGGTTTCTAACAAACAAAGTGGTAACGAGATGGAATAACGTAAAGAAATACACCAAACAATCGAGAGAGTAAGAAATCCGCGAAAAGTTCGGAATACGTTTCATTATTTCAACTGTCTTTATTATTTTTCATTGCTCATCTACAATCAAAGTTTTAATATGATTAAAAATTAAAATTAGGAATGTTATATACGTACTATGAAAATTATAACAATATATGGATATCTTTAACAATTTAATGAAACAAAATTAATCGATGATATCTAAATATAAGTTAAAGAGTACAATCTTCACATCATCATACCTTGTATATAGAGGGGTATGACTTCAATTCAAAGAGTAATGACGGACAAATATCGAAACATAACACTTCACGTTATATTAAAAGAGAGACAAAATTTTCATAATTAATTTCTGCTAAGTAATAGGGAAGCATTATTCTTTTAATATATCAAATACATTTTAGTACCTCCATATACTTTTTATCGTTCGTTAAATAGATGACTACGATGCAGACATTTTCTATTAATATCACATTATATACTAAAAGTAATATTCTTGTTTCGATCTAAACATTAATTTTGATTATTATTTATCGATTATTTAACCATGAGATTTTTGAACAATTATATTACAGTGATTGGTGTTAAAAGAATAATATCAAAGGAAATATTTCTATTCACATTTCACCTCTAATTTTTTCGTAAAAAAAGCACTTTATGAGTAAACAGTAAACACTCTCTAATAGTAGCGTTAGTCACCGTAAATAATCGCTCTTACTTCGTAGTTATCAACATATTTTCGACACCAAACGAAAGCACGATGTTTAGTACACATCTCTCGAAGTGCTAGAGCGATCGATTTCAAATATTCGAAATCATTTCTTCTCCTTCAATCAGTCGTATCCGTTTATCTAAAAAAACACGTTCCTCACGGACAAGATGAATAAGGGGACGCCAACTGCTCAATACCCTGTTTCCTTCTATCACACTCTCCATTTCGTATTCTTTGATTTTCTCCTTTTCACTTCCAAGTTGCTATGGTCACCAGTCCTCACACGTTTCTCAATATAGCAGCCGCCACTGCACTCGATCCCGGTTTCATCTTTCATGAATACGATTCCCTTAAAAAAGAAACATAAAACAAAACGGGATATCGAAAAAATATATATGAGAGTTGGATCGTGTAAGGAATTGATCAGAAAGTTGGCAGTGTATCATGTGGCTCATTCTGATCGCACGGAAAGAATGCTTTCTGAATCTTATATTCCACACCAAACAATGTTTGTTTCCCTCCATGTTTATTTATTACGCCTCCGTATTAAAGTTCTTTATGGCTGTATTTTTCGAGGGATGGAGGGAGAATAACTTTTTCGATTATTGTGACCGCCATCGTGCGTATGAATATCCGAATCGGATACGAACGGAAATCGTGATTAAATTGTAATACATTTAAGGGGAGGGGAAGAAGTCATTTTGCCTCCAAAATCTCGAGTTTCGTTTGTTTTTTTTTAGCGCCGATAAAATTTTATAGATCCTGAATATTTATTTGCCATTTGAGGTCCTATGAATATCTTCCGATCTTAAAACTCATGGACGCTATCAAATATTTCTGACTGCTTTGCTCGATTCAAAATTGCTCTCATTATGAGGAAGAACGCGAGTTAAATACTTGAATGCATACGAAATTTTAGAATACTGTCCAGAGAATACCCTATTTGCATGGATATCGATGGAATTACTTTTCTATATCGGTTCTTCCTTAAAATCGACATCTTAATTACAATAAAACTATTAAATCGCTTATCTAATAGACCTTTCTACTAGTCTGTGAAAAATTCAAACAATGCGATATGGAATTCGATTTGATAAAGTAGATGTAATGTTCGGTGTGTATTTTTATCTCGTCTTCAGTAGACAATTGGTTATTAATAATTGATCATAAAGAAGAGAGTTTGGAGAATGTGTAGTGGAGAATTAACTAAATAATTAAACACAACCTTGATATAAGCCTATGTTGAAACTGGGTAAGCCTCGTAAATTGAAGTTAATTCATTTTTTGGATCATCGCTTAATAACTAGATAACGATGAAATGGCAGCTATCAACAATGAAAGGCGTGGAAAATATAAAGTGATCAGATGAAACGGATTAGATAAAACAGATCCATAAATATGATAATAAAATCGTTTAACATTTTTGTCATTTAAAACAACGAATGCATATATAAAAAATATGCTGATATAATGCAATTGTTTTTTTTTATTATTTGATGGATGTATCGCGTTGTCATATATTCTCATTTTGATCATAAATGAAGATAAAACAACGAAAAATATCGCATAATTGAATATGAATCACATAAAATACGCTATTTAATATCTCAAAAGCAATACAAAAAAATTTTCGTAATATCATCTCAAAATCTCTTTCGTAATACATTTCGTTCAAAACAAATGATCCATTCGGAAATCTCAACTCATCATCTCTTTTATTTTGGACCATATTGGACAAATTGGATGGCCATCCTCGTACCCTTCTCGAAGCGAGTCCAAAACCCTCGAATCGATTCATATTTCATTTAGAATTCAATTGGATTTTGGAAATACAACATAACCGTGGGAGTTTCTTTTTTCCCGCCATTATCATATTCCGAGGAAAATGCGATATTTCCGATTTTCGGATTTGTGGAGACTTCCCCTTTAACTTCTTCCGGCGAAGCTCCGTGACCTGAGTACAGCAAGAACACCATCCCCTCATCCCATAGGAACGCCCCCTCTCTCCATAACAAATCATCCACCGCAGACCCCTACACTTACCACTGCCTCGTTACCATACACACTGCTTAACAATGCCTTCCACCAACTCCCTCGCATTCACATCAATTTTCTCTCGACCGTACTAAGTTCAACTTAAACTATCGACTATCCTGATCGGACACGGCTTTGCAATTTCGCCAATCTCACCGTTTTTTCTGACACGCTTTTCGATTTGGGACTTTATAAAATTTTATAGGCTTCCTCTCTGAACAACGGCATCGTGAATTTCCACGCTGCTTTTAAGGATCTTCGTTTCCATGGGAGAGCTCGTTTAGTAACCAAGTAAATAACTACGGAAAATCGAATATGGTAATAATTTTATTCAGCAATTATACGGTAGAGGTGAAAAATAAGGCGATAATGAACACATAAGCAGAGAGAACATTTATTTTTTACTCGTACATTTACTGAAATATTAAAATAATATTTCTAAACATTATTTATATGCAAATAATTAACTACTAATTCAGTAGAGATTAACGAAATATTCATCTCGATACTAAGCCGAGAATCCATAAATATTTTCGATCGATATTCTAATACTCTCATTCCCGCATTGTTTATATTTTAGACCTATAATTTATAATCATTAACTCACATAATATTTAGAAAATATACACAAAAATATTCACAACGTGTTTCCTACTATCAGAGAATCGATGTAGTAAAACGCCATTTTTGTGTCCTTTGTTCTTGTGCTTCGGGTTTGAACCGAAAGCCAAGTTCGTAGGGCACCAAAATTTCGTGGAAATTCCCTCCGCCTTCTTCGCCTTTCTCCCTCGGACATGAACGTCCTTTGGCTGCGGTTTTCGGAATGAGATAGAGGCGTGATGGGGAATTTCTGGCTGCCACGAGATATACGAGAGGGTTTCTGATGGAAGCGACGCCTTGGGCTATTGGGTCTGCTCGAAAGAGTCTAAGAATAAGGTGGATCGGTGAGAAAGAGCGTGTGCGCGATATGGGCTGCTTTGAGGGTCGGGCATACTTGCCCTCTCCCCTCCCTCAAGGCAAAGAATACCCCTTCTATCATTCCACCGGAAACACAGACGGTGACATCGGCCGTGAAATGTATCCGATACACTCGCGATAAAGACTTTCTCTGTAATGGAGGCGAAAGAAGATGGCAAAGATGGAATCCATGGAAGAGCGTCTTGTTTTCTTGGCTTAATGAGATCGCAAAATGAGAGACGTTTAGGGAAATCCAATCAAAAAACTAGATTACTCGGCTCGCTTAAATATCTTTGCAAGAATGGCATCATATTTACGTAAACATTTAACGTTATGTAAGTTAGCTAAATGAATATTAAAAATTATTCATAAATATTTAATAAGTTATAAAAAATACGAAAGAAAGAGAATATAATTCAGTACAGAATCATGACACTAGCATATACTTTGACTGAAGTTAGAGTTAGGTAGCGAGTAAATGTGCAAGATGAAGAGATGATCAAAGGCAGTATCTGGAGTTACAATACGCGTTGCAAATACTTACTTTTCATCGAAATGAACAAGGGAAAGTTCGTATCAAGAATTTCAATTCAACCATTAAAGTATAAATTTATGAACAGAATTACATTATTGATTTGGATATTTTTACTTTACAGTCCTTACACCCAAATAACTGAATTGAGATAAATATAAATGAAGTGTTTAAACAACTATCGTAAAAATATAAAGAATACTGGAAAATCAAATACTAATATGTAAATAAAAAGTTTAAGAATCATTATATAACCTAAACGATCACGAACAATTGGTTAAACAATCTTAAATGCCTCAAAATACTTGCTCACTTAAGTTGCACGAAAAAAACCAAGAGAACACTTAATAGTAGTGCTGTTACCATGGCCTCCCTTAGAGACGATTCTCCACCAAAGATTATTGAACGACGGTCCAGTATTAAGGGGGAATATACGATTTTAATGTATGAAATACGTAACTCCTTAGAGCTGCACTTTTAACTCGCCGTTTGAAGGCCAGTGACCGGATAAAAGTTTTGGCTGTAAAAAAATCGAGCCAGAAGAAATGGTTTTCTTTATTGCATCTCCCAAAAAATCGCATTTTTTTGTATCCGCAAACTAATTTCACCCTCTTTAATACATTTACCCGCTCCCGAAGGACCTCAAGTCCAATTCCTCAAAGGTGATTTCCCAAGCGTCGCGTTGACTTTAATTCCTATGACTTGAAACTAGTCACGTCGTTTGTCTCTGAGGCTACGGTAGGGTTGGATTACGTCATAAAAAAGGGGAGGGGGAGAAGAAGAAAGGGAGAAAACAAAAGGTAAGGGAATCAGAGGAAAGGATATTGCTAAGATAAAGAAGGGAGAAACACGAAAACGTATTGGATCTAGCGGAAAATGGGTTATTTATGAGTTTTGAGACCGGAATAAATTCTCTCGTACGATTTAAGAAATCTCGCCGAGTATAAACATAAAAATATATCCTAGAAGTTCGAGAATCCCTTGGATTTGCGGCAGAGAAAAAGGGAGACGGCTGGTATATTTCATACTTTAGTTTCACATATATATAAAGTATTAAATTCAAAACTATCTAAATGGATAACTTCATTGGCATTCGTCTAGAATATATAGAGCTGCTTTCTTCCGTCAACTAATTTGCATTTGTTTAAGTATAATATTTCCATCTCGAATATTTAAAATTTTAGTGGAATTGACACTTAATAACCAGAGTTTAATATGAACAAATATGTATAACAGAGGGATTAAAAATGCAGTTTATAATGCATTATTGTAATCTAAATCTTTATTTTATCCTATGCATTAATCATTGCATCATTGATTGTAATACTAGAGTTCCTTTTCAAAAAATATGCATTAGTCCAATATTTAACATTTCTCCCGTGCCTTTTAAGTATCGTAAATATGAAACATATTCATTATAAAGTCGATCTTTTAATAGATACTATTATACGATTATATTATGCAAACACACGAATAAATTATTTTGTATTATATTATTTATTTTAACTTTATTCCCAAACCTAGTGCTTTTAAAAATTCATTTGACTAAGGTTTCAAATTTGACGGTTACCATGACAGATCGTACATCATTTTGAGTCACAGATTTGACAGCTAAGATCGAAATTTTTGCAAAAACAAACGGTCTAATTTAATGGAATCGTAAGCTATGCAAATGATTTCTCCCTTTTGAATTTTGAATAAGGTTATTATTGATGTTTAAGGGTTTTCCGATAATTCATTATCTTCCTCGCACATAACGAAGCCATAAATCTCTCTCTTAATACATTCAGCCTCGAAAACAAATTTATTAAGGAGGCATTTAATTCGACGCCTTCTCCACCACTTGTTACGCGAGGCATCAGGTACTCCGTCGCATGCCTCCCAAAACGTCGGGTAAAAAGAAAGATTTGCAATAGACGCCGGAGAAAACAAAGCTTCGGGTAATCCTACTTTCCAAAGGAAGCCCCCGTGTGAGTGCATGAGTTCCTCAAACTGCTTTGCTTCCACCTTAATTCTTCTTTATTCCTCTTTATTCTTAATATTTTTATTACTTCTTCTTTATTCCTCTTTATTCTTAATATTTTTTATTACTTCTCCTTTATTCCTCTTTATTCTTAATATTTTTTATGCCTCAAGAAAAGTTTCCTTTCCTTTGGAGAAGTCCCTTTTTATAAATAATCCTGGACATCTTTGTCTTCTCACTAGAATTTTCATTTCCTTTCGTGCCAGAATAAAATAATCATGTTCATCAGCTATGGTATTCTTTTATACTTCTCAGTTTATATATTTTAAAATTTCACCGTGACTAAAGATGAGACAATTTATAAGTAGGGCTCGTAGTTGATGGTTTAATGCAAATTTGCAACTTTGGCTTATAAATCAGAATTATTATTTCCGACATAGAATCTGCCAGAATTCCCATTTTTGTCATATCAGACTATAAAACTTCTTTGAATTATAGTTAATCCTTATCATATTATGAAATACTCCTATGCCAATATTCTAACCTTAATTCATAACGCTTATATCATTGTTATAGTTTTCTCATTGTAATCGAATTATTGGTAGACATCTTATGTAAATATACCTCCTTTATCTAATAAAGTTACTGACAATTGATTCTTTATAGGGCTAATACTTTTTGGCTTCATTGTCGTAAAATATCTCTCTTAATTTTGAAATCCATAAGTTACTTGTCCTCGGTAATACGATTCTTTTACCTGATCCCTATTAATTTAAATGTTTATTTATTCATTACCAAGTTCAATTAGTCATATTTGTGACTACAATGTGGAATTGGTACGGATCTGAGCGGCTTCCGTCTTTTTCCTTATCTTCTTCCTAATGCACAGGTTGATCCCGTATACAACCTCATCCACATCCCTTTTGATATTTCCTTCATTGTGAAAGAGAGTCTCTCTTTCTCAAAATTGAGATATCTTACTCTCCTATTTGTGCAATTCGTTATCTCTTTCTTTCAAAACACTCGCGTCTCATTCTTTTTATGAAACATCTTGAAAAGCCGGAGGCCAACTGTTGAGAGAGACAACCGTCTGTCTGTTCCGTAATCGAGCGCTCGCGGGAAGAATATGACAGACGTGGAAAGAAAGGGAGGGAAATAGACAGAAAGGGAGAGTGTTCTCGGCTTTTCGGCTCATTAAAGCGAATTTGCGAGCGATAATTCCTTTGCTGGCACTTCAAAATATGTCTCTCTAAGACTCCATCCGCGCGGATTAACAACCCAATTCAACGCCGTGCGCTATATAAGTCTTTCTTTCGTGACCTCACGATTCACGTGACCGTTTGGCGCCATCCCCTTCTTTGTACCTCCGAGGGTCGTGTGTTTGGGCCCGAGGGGTCCCCCTCAAGAGAAAAAGGGCGGCTTAAGGCGAGCGAACGAAGGATCGCCCTTCTTGTGTATATGGAAGGGGCTGGGTAGGGATAGACTAACTGCTATTGTCGCTTCTTTATGGGGATTATTCTTATTCCGAATGCGTTTGTTAGGATTGTGGTATTAAGTAGGCTAAGGGTTCTTAGTCGAGGGGTAATTTCACTCGTTCCCTCGAAGGTGTACGTATCTGTACGTGAGTATAAAGATGATTGCAATGATGAGAACAATAGGCGAACTAAAGTGTATTGAACTCCCTTCCTAACCTATGCAAAACCTGATAATGTGGTCGATTACATTTCAATTCTTTCTCATATAGAGAAAAGAGAGGTTGAAGTTATTTCGAAAGAAGGATTTGGAAAACGACAAGAGATAAATACATCCCTTTTATATTCCATTCATTTTTGACTTAAGATTTTCTATATTTATTGTATCGCGATTGAATCTAACCGACTTCCACTAGACTCGAAATTTATTTATTTATGGATCTATGTGTCTCATCTTCCAAAATAGTACGAATTAAAATGTATTGACCACGAATTCTGAAAGGTTTAAAATTTCGATGAACTGTTTTTAAAATATTCCAATCTGAAAATAAAATAAGAATATTGAAACTTTTAAATAGATATTCTGAACAACAAAATTTTTTGCATTTCCAGTTCCCAAATCCCTCAAATTTCCACAAATCTTCAAAAGTTTCCCCAATAGCATTGTTTCCACTTCTCCTCCGCCGCTGGATATTTTGAATTGGATTGAACATACGAAAGAGGTAATTGTAATCGTCGTCCGTGGGAGCAGAAGTCTCAACTTCGCGCGGAAATTAACTCTTTTGTCCATCTTTCTAACCTTTTCCCTCCCTCCCTCGGATTTCCTTAGGCGTCTAAATCTCCCTCCTTAAATCCTTTATCTCCCCTCCACGAAAACTCGTGATCTCCCCATCATACCTATTTCTCAGCCGTCGCCTTCCAAAAACCCTCCCCCCCTTATATAAATCCCAAGGCACACTCCTTTGCCACGTCATGCTGCCATGCGACGGGCCCTTTCTTTAAAAAAGATACCTCGATACGGAGGGGAGATGGCGTATCAGTCGAAGGGGAAAGGTGGAAAAATACCGGAGGAAAAAAAAGAGTTACGTAACGAGGAAATGGGAAAAAGAGAAAGGCACGGGTGGAAAGAGTTAAGCAGACCGCGTTAATATTTCGCGATCAATGATGGACCCGTCCATTGAGATTAACAGTTTATGCAACATACAATTCCAGTTCCGGCGGATAATTCCGTTCCGTCGGATCTAAATGTGTGAAAATCGCTCCCAGATGAAAGCCAAATTAGTGGCTATGTGAGAAAGCTTTCCTGTGTAAAGGGTGATTTTTTTCGACCTAATTTTTGACTCGAAAAGTGGATGTTGGGAGAGTTTCGTTGGAAAGTATTTTAAATTTATGAGCCTCGCTTTTCTCGCATTCGTGGACTTTTCCTTTCTAACACGAAAATTATGATAACTCTTTTTGGAGAGTTGCGGAAAGTTAATTAAAATTAAAAGTACCTGAAAAATTTAAAAGCCTCGACCAATTTACATGGATTCGCGTTAATGGTATTTGCTGCAATCGGAATATTCAAGATTTGGACTTGCGAAGGAACGTTTAAAGTTTATGCATAAAGTAAACTTTTTTGATGCTTAGTACTCCATCATCTATGCTTCCGCAGCTTATGAAAACTCAATGAAGATGAAAAGATTTTAGTTTAAAATATATATCTTAAAGATTAAGGATAAAAAGCAATCGGTATTTTTACTTAAATTATAGATGGTTCTGCAAAACGATAATTTAAATGACCGATACCAGCTGAGAACTGAGCCAGCCTATTTAAAACCTTTCCAATTTTACGGCCTCATTGGGAACTTGGCACGTGTTTACCGATAGTATATCACAAGGGATTTATTCTTTTATTTTCTAAATTCATTCTAACTAGACTTTATTTTTTCTATTTTTTATTCACGTTCTGTTATATAAGCTAATTTATAAAGAAATTTTTATACTATAAAATGAATGTTAAACTATTTCCGTATTTCTTCGTTTATCAAGTTTCATCTGCATCTTTCGAAATGGATCTACGTAATAACTTAAAGTTAAATTGAAGTAAAGATTTCAAATCAGAAATATGATTCCACTTTTTGATCAAATATTATTTTCTAAAAGAACAAATATTCAATTCTTAAATGTTCAAGTAATACTACATTCCACTTGAAACATTAACAATATGTATTTCTCTATCCTTTCATAGGAGATAATTAACGTTGCAAATTTTATCATTCTCTAAAGAAATCAAGCGAACAATTTACTTATTCATAACAGAACAACCGTCAACGTTTTTGAATTTCTCAAGAGAATAATAATATCTTTTACTGAATTAATTTTCAGACGAATTTACAACGCGAAAAGGTTACTGAACCTTTGCCTAAAAATATTCGCCGGAAAAAAATGATTCCAATTACTTAATTAAGTAAAAAAAGGAACGTAGCTGGAATAGAGGAATAGGAAAGCAGCAATGATTACCCCATTGATCCCAAGAGAAAGGCTGTTTAAGAGTCTCATAGCAACAGACGCGTTTTCCGATGCGAGAGGCAGTCGTGGGATAGAGTAAGTGTGGAGGTCGACAGAGAATAATAGAAGACATTAAGCGGATAGAGGTAGAATGCCCCGATCCGTTCTTTTAATAAACAAGTCTCGCTTCCAACTCCTTATCTTCACATCGTCACCTACTGCAAAATATATCGCCCTCTTCACTCATTCCTATCGCACTGATTACATCCCTTTATATACGCATCCATATTTCGTCCGATCTGTTTCGGATTACGTAGTTTATCAAACCTACTATTACGTGTATTATTTCATCTTTGTTTCAATTTAGTTTTTGAAGGAAAAAACATTAGTTTTAATAAGTAATATTATAAGTATAATCAACATTTTACTAATCTCTGAGTTATAAATATTAAAAACTAATATTTTTGACATCTTTCGATAAAACATTGAAATCTTTTTCATCGTTCTTTTTGCATTTTTTCCTTCAGCTGGATTTTATAATATAATTTAACAAAAAACCTTCCATTGAAGATTATGTTCGTTAACCCACATTCAAAATACTTCCTCCAAATATTTGGCTGAAATTGTATCGAAAATAAATTTATAAATACGAATCAAATTAACGAGATAAATATTTGGCATAGTAATATAGATCGATTATTTAATTGTTACAGTAAATTTATCTGATTCGTGAAGTCCCGTCAATTAATCTAAATTTATATTTGTTACACTGAAAACATTTATTTGTACCGTATATTTTAATAGAAAATACCAATGATTTTTCAGAAAAAATCAATTGGTATAAATTGATATCATAGACTTTGCTATCAAAATGTCAAACAATTGATAAAACTGCATTCAATAGATACAAAGTATAATTAGTGTGTTCATGCTGAAAAACATATGATTTTAACACTGAACAGTGAGTAATTCTGAGCTGTTTGTCTAACTGTCCTTTAAACTTTTCGCACGTATTTTGTCGCCTTCGACAGTGGAAGTAGGGACCAATAAATTCGGCACGCCAATCATTTGCTCTGCGAATAAAACGGAATCATCTCTCGAAATCTGATGAAAAAAGAAGCACACTTCCTACATCACATCCAAACCGCATAATTAAGCTTCAGTGATCAATTTCGCACAGGAAGGTGAAGTTGGCGATATTGCTCGGTAATTTTCTGGATTTCTTTAGCGTCCTATTTCGAAGCCTGCTGTTACATGCAGCCATATCCATTCGGGAGGAATTTAATTAAATTTTCAAACCGAAGTTTCGTACACTGAACGAGCATATCTGCTAAAATATTTGCATCGGCTGCAGATATTCCTCCATACCTATTTGGAAAAGCCCGTTAGAGAAAACTCATATCACGATGCCTCATTACCTACAAAGGATTAGGTGAATGAAACTGAGTGAAGCCAACGATTGAGTTTCGATGAGAATTCCCCGAACACTGAAGCATTGGAAATTTATATCGGAAACAGAATAGGAATGAAAAGGTGCTCAAAAAATTTGATGCTGTGGAAAATTACTATTCTTTCAATGCAGTTTAATAGAATACAGGAATGTTATTTCATTTGAAAAGGAAACACGCTGATGAAGAAAGGGTAATAAAATAATGCCACGAGTGAATCTTGTTTGCTTAATTTAGAGAAAAATAAGTATGACCAACTTAATTTAGAGAAAAATAAGTATGATATTCGCATTATGTCCAGTCATATTTTACAAATAAATCTATTAATTTTTAATCTTACCTTGTTTACTTTTGCTAATTTTGAAATTCTCGCATATGGGAGGACTAACTTAGAAGTTGTTGACATAAGATATAATATATATTTTTTTACTATTTAAGATAACTTTTTTAATGATGACTTCCCATTGAATTTAATTTCCATTATTGTTTACACTCAATCTCAACTCAATATACATTTAATTTCCATAGATTTCTTTCACCATAGTTATTCTTATACATTCGATAATGAATATATATCAATTTAAATACTTGATTGCATAAATTCTATTTTCTTTGACTACTGAATATAGGATGTATAAATTTTAAATCAGATATTAGAGTATTCCTACCATTATTCCTAACCATCTTATTCCATTTGTAAAAAGATTACTCAAACTTGATTTGATGCTACTGATTATAGGATTTACACAGAAAAAAATAAACAAGTAAACAAAGATAATTGTCGTTAAAACGTTTGTTGACGCGCTTTCGTAAATATAAAATATTACCAGTCTATGTCAATCGTTAACTAAAATAATCATGAAACTTTTTGATCTCGTCAAATAATATTGAAACTCAAATTGAAGCTCAGTATTCTTGAAAGGAAGCATATAGTCTCACTTGATTCCAGTTAATTGCTATGAAACATGAGAATGACAGCGATAACTTAAATTAGAAAAAAGAATAATTGTTATTACTTCGTTACGCCATTCAAACTCGCTCCTCTTTCACACAAACGACGAATGTAAGCTACGCACGTAACTTGGATAGAAAGAGTTCCTCATGATTGGGAGACAAAATTAATTTATAAGCAGGAGAAGGATTGGTATCATATTAAAAAGCTTTTGCCGATAACGTCGGTCGACTGTTGCGTGCATTTATCTCCCCGAGTGCATTATATTTAGTAGAGTAGGCCAAGAAAGACATGGTTTACACACACTCGCTTGCGGGTGAACTTAAGTAATAAGAATGCAAAACGTCTGAAAAAAATTTAATGAATGCGATTAAAAGCACGCCGTATAAATCAATCTTTAGTGATGATTTTCCCACCCCTTTAATTAATAGACGTATATGTATCTTAGCACGCTATAGCTGTATACAAACTCGGAAAGCGTGTCTGTCGTTTTTTTTATGTTTATCCAGAGCGACTCCCTCTCGTGACTGCGATCTAAAGAGTGCACGCGTGCACGGATGGACAGGAAGTCTTATAGGGGTCGGTAGCATCACGGACTTTTTCTTATCTGCATTCACTATCCTTGAGCCGCATATTTCAATCAGAAGCTCTTATCAACTCACTTCTTACTTGTGATAAGGGAATTATGCAGAGATTCTTAGAATGACTTCTATAAATCCTCTAAACACGCATTGTTTTGTTTTCTACGAGTTGACGTATAGTAAAATTTACACTTAACCTTTATCCGAGATAAATGAAGAAACCTATGCGAATTAACTACAGGTTTGCCTAGTGTCGTGATATGATTCGTGTAATACTAAGTAGGATTAAAATTCATAGTAGTCGCATGCCAAGTTGAAATTTATTAGGCAAAATTAACAGAAATTATACTTCTTTTTCCTTCTCATAGTATCATGCAGAATATATTGTGAATAATTAACTTGTTTCAATAAATCTTAAAGGAACTTAACGAAAAATGATAAATGAGTCACTATGCACGGTAAATGAAGATTCTCTGAATTGAGTTAACCGCATTTCTCGACTTATGATACGCATCTTCTCGTGATGCAGACTTTACCAGAGATATGAAAATTAAGTACACAACTACTGCCTTCCAATAGGTAAGCACCAAAAGTTCTTAGGAAAGCCCAAGTAAACGTATTTCGCTTGATCGTATCCTTATGAGAACCGCGTAAGTGCTCATGCTTACCAGATATGCTATGCGGGACACATAAGATGTTTCCAAAAATTTCGGGAAGCCTAAGATATAGGATAACTAACTTTTCCAATCCTACGTTTACTAATCTTGCTGCGATTTTGAAATGAGACCATTATCATGTATATTTACTTTCATAGAGTAGTAATGAATAACCATTGACATAGTAAAATATATAAGTACCTTAAATTTTCATGAATTGGATTTAAAAACTCACTTATATTGCTAATAATTTCTCTAAGACAAAATAACAGTATCTACGTATAATTATGTCTAAAGCAGCGTACTATATGAAAAATAATTAAAGGCATATAATAAAGCAGAAACGATAAATTATTTCGTATAAATATATATGCAACAAATTAGTCGAAACGTCTTATGTTTAAGTTAATAATAAAAGGCCATGGATTCATTACGAAATATATAATTTGAGAGATTGAAGATTACTTTTCAAATTTCATTGTACTTACTATCTATGAGCACTATTATTTTGACCACACTTTGGAAACGGAACTTACCTGTAAAAAAAAGGAAAAAGGGATTATTATATTGTTTAGATTAATAAGTATTGTATTAAGAAAAATAAAACAATCTTTCATAAACATTATATGCGCAAATTATATTTATGAATAAATCATATAACATATACATGTATATACCTTGTGATAAAACAATAAATGTATAGATAAATATCCTTCAAACAAGATACTTAGACTTGTTTGGGAATTCTTTTAAAGTTCACACAATTTCATTAGTACGAAAATTAAACATCAATATCTTAGAACGAATTACTCAGTTTAATATCTTTTGGACAAAATGTTCTTTTTAATAACAAACGATAGCAGAAATTTTCGTTCTTCGTTTGAATTCGCTGACAATCTCACCTACAAATGATAATTCTGAGAGAGAAAAAGTCTTTATAAGCTCTTACATCAACTGATATTAAGAGCTAAAATAGGTCGTAATTCTTTCTCATGTTTCATATTGGCGATCACTTGCAGGCTGTACAGAGATATGTCGGTAGCTTGAATTGCCTCTTCCATAGCCTTCTATAGGTGGTAACACATGGGCATTAATACGCCGGATATCTTTGACAACGAAGATTTTCTGGACTATGTTGCTTATAAGGTTTGAAGTCTCCAATATAAGTTTGGTAATTTCTGTAATATCATGGTATTTATCTTCAGTACAGTTTGATTAAATCTTTTATAAAATAGCTAGAATATAATATCATATCAACCATTTACAGTGACAAAGATAATTATTCCAATCGTTCCATTAAATATTTAAGGATTAGTTTGTTAGAAAACGATTAATCAATAACATCAATATTTATCTTTTATTTTTGTATTTCTGCGGCTATAAGATCACTATCATTGTAGTCAAATAACTGAGAACAAAGTTTTCCAATAGGTATACGTATATATATTACGTATGTATATCCGCACGTTCATTGTAAAATAAACAAGTTGCTATGCATAAAAAAACAATCGTTGCTATGGTCGCATTCCTTTTAAATTTCATGGAAAAGTACTCGAAAATAGTACGGCACACATTTGAGGCATGAAAAGGGCAGAGGAAAAAGTTTTCATCACCGTAATCGAAAGAAAGAATGTAAATTCAATGTCCTTCATTGCATAAACTCCACTCGGGTGGAAGAACCCAACTTCTATTCGTTGGAATGATAACTCGAGGCAGCACTCAACAGAATTGGCGTCAAGAGGGTGAAGAGGTAAGTGAGATGGGATTAAAAATAATGGCAAGAGCGTTAAGGAAATGTGGATGAGTTGAGGAGGATGGAAACAAAGTGAGGGAGTGAACAAGAGAGGGGAAGGGAAGGGGGAGGGAGGGGAAAAGACGCTACGACAAAACAGCGCTGGAGCTGCTAAGAAATGAGAGTTTATCTCAAAAGGCACAAACCACCAAGAGAGATATATAGACGCTGTGAAATTTACTTTTGTGCGCCCTCATTTTAATCAATTCTTCTTGGATGGAGGATGGCGATGACGGCAAGAAGGATCCAATGGATATATCCGACACTGTTTTGAAAGTATCGGTAGCAGTTTGTTCATGCGTTATAATCCGGGAGAACTAATGTGAAGCCACACCCAAAGCCTCAACGCCCACGCAAATACACCGCGACCACACCCCAGGCAAGACATTCCCCGCAATCCTCCCCCCCTTCCTTACGCTAACCCTTTTGCCTCTGCGGCCTGTAATTGAAAATCTACCTAAAAATTCGACCGAGTGATGGATGGTCCAATTATTTCCCGCATTAAAATCTCCCTCCCTTTTTTTTCTATACCTTTACCACCATACGATGTTGTTTCGCTGGTCGTAAGGAGTACGTACGAATCGTTAATCGTCTACGAAAGTTTTAGGATCGCTATTTTAATGCGACGAAATGGAAAACGATGTCCTCAAAAAAAAAACACTTCGACCGATTTCCAGGATCAGATACGTGAATTCGTTCGTTCCCTTTAATATTAAACCATTGCGTCGGTCCGTTGACGGGGACATTTAATTCATTCGAAATGTATTGAAATGTCTGTTTGTCCGTTTCTCGAAAATATTTTCGCATTCCACATTTCCGGCACATCATCGAGCTTGTATCCCTTCGATCGGAAAGAGATGTGTAAAAAGGACGGACATGTACAGTTGCGAAACGAAAATAAAAATTGTCAAAATATTCTGAAGGAAAAACATTGCTCGTACTATCTTTAACAGAGCAACAAAACAATACTAAAATGAAAACCGCAACAGTTTTTTGAGTTGTTTTCATTTGAAAGTACTTTTCTAATTTAATAAAAGGCGTATAATTTATGCTATATATTATTAACTATCACAAAGCTTCATTTATTTTTAATTGCTGACAAATGATTAGAGATAAACGACGTTTGACCGCTCATCGTGCCAAACTAATTCGTCATGAGGATCATCCCGTCCCTTCGTTAATATTATACGAGGCTTGAGTACAGTACACCAAGGGACTAATTCACGCGCCGTCTCCCGTTGGATATCATTCCCTCTAAAAGTATTTTTGTGTACGTATGAGGTGACCTAGAAAGCGGCAAAAAGTTTAGAGAGAGAGAAGAATATTTCCGGGAAGGCGAAAATTGTATTTTTCGGGGTGACGTATGATGGAATAGACGCGCGGGAGACTCATTAACCAAGGAAGCGATGGCTTGGGATGCGAAAGTATGGGCGTAATTTGAGACGGAATCCATGCGGACCAGAAAACTAAAGAGTGGAGCAGCAGCATCCCTTAATTAAGAGAAGAGCATTCACTCTATCGGTGGTGAGGGAGATGAGGCAAGGCAAGACGCACACATAGAGAGGACCCTGAACTCAAAATCGACTCAACGAGAATGAGATGGAGAAATACTGATTAGATGGAAAACGCGACAATGCAATTCGGGGTATTCCATCGTGCAATGGAAATCGTGGAAGGATTCTCCAAGGAATTGACGAAGGAAAAAAAAAAATGAATGCGCACCCGAGGAATTTTTTTATTTCCCAGATTTTTGGATGGAGCGTACGTACGTATTGCTTGCGAATGAACGGTGGCACAAAAGCAATAAGACGCCAGAGATTTTTTTTTTAAGTACGGAAAACTCGAAGACTTGTATCTCGGTGTAATTACTCCCAACGAGTGGAGCAGCGAGATGCTGTGGATTTATATAAAGAGTAGTTCTGGTGGAGATGCCTAAAATAGTTCACAGAGAGATATCAATTTCTATTGAATGACGATTCTCTGCTTCGTTATCACCAGTGGAATATTTTGAAATGAACGTTACACAACTCACCAATTCAAAAATAATGAGTTCATATAATTTACTACTATATACAACAAAGAATTATGATTTGTATTTTTGCTCAAATAAAAGTAAAATATTAATAATACAAATAACTATAAAGGATATACACCTGCTAAGTACTTCATTAAATTAGTACTGCTCTGATATTTCGTTTGATTTAGTTTTATTTCATTTAGTACCTATCACAAAACACCGAGGACACTCATGCAATAAAAGTCTGATAAAGCTCGTCTTAAATTTTTAATTAACTATTTATTTATTGATATACGGTCAAGAAAGAAGTAGAGCATGAGTGAGTATTACTATATAATGAGATTATTGATAAAATATCAAATTCACATTGCCAATGATAGACCGTAGTATTGAAAAATTAAAATATTGTTAACCCATGTATAATTCAATTTTTTGACTTTATTTCAACGAAAGAAAAGGAAAATCGAAAATTTATAACTATCCTTAAGTATTTTCACACGTTACAAACCTTAAAGTAGTCGCTAGACGAATTTAAAATAAGTAGGAATCTTATTTAATTATTAAAAACCTAAAATATGTAAAATTTTCTTCATTTTAACGTATAGGAATCTCAAATTAATGCAGATCCTGTTTCAAAATTACGTCAGATAGTTCGTTCGCATCTTCTGAACAAAAACACCAGCATTTGGAATAAAGGCGACCGCACACATCCGCATCAACTGCACTCCCATAAGCCAAAGTAGGAAAGAAACCTTGAGCCACGGAATTTGTTAACATAAGGGACTGCGAAGTGAGTCCCTTTGTACCGTTTCATCCTCTCCTTTCATTTGCCCTCCGTTTTTCTCTTTACAAATTGCGTGGCTTATTCCCGATTCCCACTCGAAACGTGTTGCGGGAGGTTAGGAGGAGAAATTGCTAACGGATCGCCGCCGTAAAGTAAGCCCGTGGGAACAAAAGAAGGAAGAAAAGGGAAAATACAAGAAACACCTTTGAAGGCGTCAAACTCGGAAAGGTATGTGTATATGTATTTGAGTTTACGACTGTAGGTGCATTTATATTTATGCTCCTGTGAATGCATCAAAAATTTAGACAAACAATTTTGAATTAAGAAGAGCCAATTTTTAAAATATGGGTCAAATATTTAAAGTGAGGATATTGTTAAAAAGATTCATGTTTTTCTTACGAATATTTGTCGATATTTTTACTCAATATTAAAGCTCAAAATTCCTTATTGTTTAAAGTTTCACGCGTTGATAATTTAAATCTTAAATGTTTATGAATATGAATTTTAGTGGCCGCAAAAGTTCCTCTGGATTTCTAAACGTATATCCGAAATAAAAACTCTATTTAGTCATACAGTTCAATGAGTATTTTATCTATTAACCGTGCTTGCAATAATACTATTCATTCAATACGAATTAGAGTTAGTGGCATTGGTTTATTGGTAAGTTTTTCTCTCTTAAATCCTTCACTTTAAATTTTTTTCTAACGAATTCCCTTCTTAATTTATTGCATTGAAATTTGGTTAGTATCTCCAATTTTATTTTTAACATTTTAGGAGAAAATCACAAAAATATCTCATATCAATCTACTTTCAGTTTGAATTCATAATTAACCTATCATGCTCTTTATATTCCTCGAAGATTTAAATGAAACATTACAATCCAATATAACCTATATTTAAAATAATGAGCAATGAAGAAAATAGTAACACAGAGGCAGTAATTGATCTTTAATTACTTTTTATAACCAATAATTTACGTCTATTTTATGCGTAAAACTAAAAATGCATCATCTTGAACTTTCCTCTTCGGTTTGTTAGTTTTAGCGCTCTATTTCCTTTGGCTTTTTTAAAAAAAAGTGGGGGGAAAAGTTTCCTCTCTCAAAAATTATCCTTTCACTGCCAACGTTTGATGAAAAAATTTACGTGCTGCAGCAAGGCTTCTCGTAATCCATCCACTGGAACGTTTTGCGCTCTTCCATGGTAAACAAAATGCTACCTTTACTTTCACTTTATTAAAAAAGAGGGAAAATTTCTCCACCCACCATACATTTGCATCTTATTATGCGTCTTTCCCCGGATAAGAATCTCTCTCACAGACCTATGAGGACAGAGAAATAAAATTATAATTTTGCATAATATTAACTCTCCCAGGAGGCACCGGAGGATCCAAAAAAAAAGAAGAAAAACCGTCAGACTTTTCATTCGTCCAAAAAGCTTACAGTTTCTTCTTTTTTGTATTCGACGTACTTGGAATTGATTATTATTATTATACGAAAGATGTAGTATGTAAAAATCTTCCGTAACCGTAATGCCGGTGCGCTCTCAATGATGAAATATTGCCGTCTAAAAAGACGACTAGATCGATATTGGCCAAGTATCGCATAATGCGACCGACAGAACAGCGTATTCAATATCATCCCGTCTTATCGAGCTCCGTGACTCGAGTTATTGGAAAATTCCGAAATTGCGTCGCATCTTCAAATAAAGGGCGGTGAAAGTAGAAAATGCGGACAGGGGATTGACGTAACGGCGAAAAGCGAAGATGAGGGAAGGAATGAAAGGAACGGGAACTCTCGGTAAATATGGTCTCTCTCTTTTAACAGCCATCAGAAGATATTCCTCCCTTCCGTTACGCTATTCCTGTTAAACTATCCTCTCACCAGATCAGCTGCTGCATTACCCATAATGCTCCCCTTTCTCTTTCTTCTATTTCCCTCCATTTGAGCCCGTTAATCCCGCCATCTTCGTGCTCTTAGTCCCGATATCCAACGCCATGCCTCTTCATTCTTCGTTAATTATACTGTCTTCTGACCAAATTCTACCGCTCAAGTCCTGTACTTCCTCTAATCCTTCGCCCTTTATCCCTTTATTTCCATGGCGTCCTTATCAACGTGGCACCTGTGTATTGGGTAATCCTAGGTTCGCAAACCCATTTACGTTGTTTTGATAGCAACGGGAAAGTAACGAGATGTATTTCACGTCTGTTTTTCATTCTTGACGTGCACCTTTCCTCAATTTAACATTGTTTTTACGCATTCAAATTCCTTTGGTGACGTATTCGTAATTATTCATTCTTCTAGTTAAAATCACGATATGCTAAAATTTAATGTGATAAATTAATATAAATTATACATTTTGTGATATTTTAATGCTTATGTAGCCAATTCAAACCGTTCCATGGTAATTGTAAAGTTTATACGAGAATTACTTGCAAGTATCATCAACTCTTATAGACCAGATATTTGTATAAGAAACAAAAATTTACATTTATATCCATAATTTGGTACACTAAGAAATCATCACCTTTTAATTCATCATATCAATTGAGATTAATTTTAAATGTTATTCAATTATTCATTACTTTGATAGACGCTTTTTCTTACGTTAACATAATGAATTTTTATATGACAAGCTTGACTGACATTTTTAAGTTCAGTAAATTTAGAATTGAAATAGTTTTTGTCATTTAAATTGTAATACATTTCGAAAGAAAGTATGTTATAAGTTAAAAATTCTCTTTCATAACAGTTGTTCAGTTTGAAGAATATACTTACTGTCACAAACATTATAAAGTATGAGATATTATTCATAAAATAGTCGTTTGTTGTACTACTAAAAGAAGCCTTCGAGAATTGTTATGTTTTAGAACGATCTCCGGAAATACTTTACAGAATGATCATTATATTAAATCACTATTCATTAAAATGAAAGAACGAGGTACGCCAAGAATCAAACGCCGAACTGATCATTAATAATTTTCTATTGCGATGTTTTCATACTTTTGGGTGAATGTCAAGGTTTGATGGCTAGACTTCTCAAAGAGTTTTATTCGGAAAGTTTTTACTAAGAATGTTATTAGGTCGATGAAAAAGTTTGGGAATCTTTTGGAAAGAAGCCGAGTCTGGCACAAAAATTTTCATCTAAATGTTTTGGCATCACTTTTGAAATGTTGAAATAAAATTACGTATTTCATGTAATCATTCAATTAAAGCCAAATATTTAATGAATGACGAGTGAAATTACTTCGGCTCTATAATTAGATGGAAATATCAGTGTTTATTTTATAATAATTTCAGAAAAGATTTTAATATACTAAAAAAAATAATCCATCGAAATTTCTTATTCTTAATTACAAATTATGAATGGTATGTAGACGATTATTTATCATCTAATACTTTATTTATTTATTTAATGAATTTCCGTAGCAACCAGGTAGCTATGACCAAGTAGCAACGGTACCTTACATACATTGATCTAAATCATTTGAACAAAATGTCTGAAAATCGAAAACCTGCTCTGAAATGAATTTACACTAGTTTGTTCTGAAAAATCCATAGCTTGGTCGAATGAGCACTGAATATTCAATTTCCAATTAGGAAAACTCTTGTCCTTGAATGGTCATCCCAGCTTAATATGCACAACTCTTGGTGACGTATAAGTGGTTTTACGAATTAAAAATGAAATATTCTTTGGAAGGCTTGGAAGACTATTAAAAGATATTATGTTATTAGTTGAATAATGATAGCGTGCATCAGTAGCTATTGAAATTAATCTCAATTCCCTTTAATTAACAACGTTAAGATTCCTATTACATGAAAACTGTTAAAATGTATTACATTTAGTTCGTAAAAGTAAAGATATACATTATTCATGCAGCGATTATTCATCACAAACCGCCATTACCTAGGTAACAACTCTACAATTACTACTATCCATTCTTCATATCATCTTGTAATCATGAAAGCGTAAAGCGAGAGTACTAACACTTAATTTCAATTTATTCGTTCAATTTAATTTCATCACGCGAAAATGATTTCAGGCTTGAAATTTGCATTAACAATTACTAAATATCAATTTTTGAACATTGATTACTTAAAAGGGTACTCAGTACATTATGAAATATAGCAAACTTATTATCTTAAAATATATCATAAATAAAATTCCACAACATTTTTGGAGTAAAACTTAATTGTCCGAATGTTTAAACGAATTTTATGAATGGATAAATAACACGAAAAGTTTCCACACCGAAATGTAGAGAAATTCTTTCTGCTGGACTCTAAATTCCATAGCCTTCTGTAACTGATTCATTTAATATGTCTTACAAATTATTTTAATTAAATCGGCAAAAATGGTCAACCATATTTTCGACTGGTTATAACCATACTAAACATAAATAAGCAGCAACATTGGTCTCGCAAAATAAACACCCATTGTTTGTCTGCAATAGATTAAGAGAATCCCAGAGGTAGAACATAAAGTGCAATTATCGCCTGCGAATTTTCGAAAATTGCTCTTCTGTGACCCAATATTTATAGCAAATTAATCCATAAAATATTTAATAAATCATTGCACTAAGTAAAGCTAAACATTACTCACATTTATTAAAGTATGTATTCACTAGTCAAAAACATCCCTTTTTTAAAATTAACAACCATTAAATATAGACATTAAAGTTCTTCATAAATATTTTATAGAGATATTAAGTATTGTAATGTATTTCTATTATAATTTATTCCTTTCTATAAACTAAACTGGAAGATTTATACTTAAAACAAATAAAAAATTGTTCAGTGTTTGTATTACAACAGTGAAATCAAGTATTATCTACTTTAAAGTAACAGTTTAAATAGTTTAAGGCTCACACTAAAAGCAAGAGTTAAAAAATTTGAATAATTTACCTAAAAACAATGAATAATAATTTATTTTGTAGCACTTATATTCCTCACCATTATTCATAAAGCGAAAATATCGGAATAATTTTGGCATACATTTAAAAAAAGTAATCAAGATATATTTAAAAATGGGTATAGATATTATCTATAGATAGTCAACTGATTACTGAAACAGTTAAATTTTGGTATACTAAGGACTGAACACTACTTCAATACAAAATTGAAAGAGCTATTTCAAATTACCATCTGGTATTAGAATTTCATAGACTCTCAATTATTCTTTCTTCCTAATGTATTTTAGATAATATCACAATATCTTTTTCCTATACGTTTAAAATTTAAAAGACTATTAGTCACCTGAAAAAGACCATCAAATCTAAAAATTCATCGTCCTTTCTGTAAATACGAGATCATCCGAAAAAGGCCGTGAGATCAATCGGAAGAGATCCATTCATTGGGCGACAAAACAAAAAAAAATTCTAAGGAAATTATTAATCCTCCCCATTCTCTGACAATTGCTCGACGGCCACTGCACCGCCCCCCCACCACTCCACCACCACGCCCTCCCCTCCCACCACCACCACCACCACTAACCTCTCGAGGACCCGGTCGCTTTAATAAACACGAATTTGCATGCATCTCATTGGAATGCAAACCAAGTATAGTAGACCTTCAACAATTCAGGACGGGTCCCTTCCATCTACTCCCACCCCCTCACAACAATCCTATTTCTTCCAACCATCCTTCTCTTCGGCCTCCCTTTACCGGGCTAACACGCAGAGAGAACATCCTTACCATACAAACACCCCTTCCATTTGCCGCCTTCTTCCACACCCAGAAATTTTCCAAAAACCCCGATATCCACTCCCCCGTCCGTCATCATCTTCCATCACTGCCAAACCCCCGTCCGTACGACTTTCACTCCCGATGCCGACCTTGTCTTCTCCTTCCCTTTATATATATAGCCCTCTTTCTCGAAGGTGGCCCCTTAACCAATCTCTCACATCTCCCCTCCCTTGACCCCTCTCTACCTTTAAATGTCACCCTCATCCAACTGCTGATTTGCTGTCAAGACTTCACCTTCCGCACTAATCTTTCCACATTTTTCTTCCGCACGAAAGCGAGGGTATTCTCGTCCCACTTTCCTAGCACTCTTTTCCTCTTTTTCTTAATAATACGTAATGATTTCTAAAATACCGAGGTCTGTGCCACTCTTCGTTTCCTTTGAGACTCAACAGTTTGCCGGTGAAGAACTGTCATTGCGGTTCGCAGACGTCTAAGCTGTCGTTCCCTTTTTCGAAATTTCTCCGCTCACGTCACAAGGAAACGTCACTCAGAAAATTATTAATCGCTCCGAGAGATGAAAAGGGTGGGAATTAAATTGATATTTGCTATAGGAATATTTTACGACTCCGCATGAGAAAATTTTAATGGCAAAGAATGAAGCTTACGAAGGTTATAAATCATAACGAATAGTTATTCTACTGGATACATTATATTGCTGGCCTTTTTCATATCAGCTACTATAAATGTAAAAAATAAGACTCCATATCATTTAACTTGAATCGTATTCTTCTTAATATCCTTATTTATGAAAGGTATTCTTAATGATATACGTAGACTTAACTTCAAAGACAAAGTCCTTCCACTTACTTAGATCCCTTGTGTTCATTTATAGTTGACAGTACGACGCATTCGTCTGTAGTATTATATATTCCATAAACATATATAGATCCTAATCACAATATAGTAAAGTTATAAAATATTCACTCTTGTTTCCGTTCGAATGCGAAAATTATAGAAAAACCATTAAATTTAGCATAGACTCATCAATTTTCTCGACGTACTTTCTCCTATCCTTTTTATTGATTATCATGATTTTTTACAGCATAATCATAAAAAAATATTGTATAAGTGAATAATTCATTCATAGATAAATAAATAGCATTAATAAAGAAGCATTTAAAATCGAATAATTGAAGATGGTAAATCGACATTGTTGATAGATATGCCTACAAAATGCTCTGCCCGAGCAAGATTATTAGTTTACACCCATTACGAAGTCTTCCGTCCAAGATGGCAGAGCAAACAGTCCGTCACGGCATTGAGGTCACTAATTACGGAGTGCATGTTTAAGGAGTAAAGGCGCAATGTCAATAGAGAGGCAGTAATTTACGGTCAAAATGTTATTTACAAGCCCTATGCTCGATCATGAACTTGGAGTGTTTACACACTCTGTGCGAGGGTCAGCGTGTGTAGTACATTGAAGTCTTACACGCTCAGGTCCGTACGTCTGAATTGAATAGAAATGTTCTTAATTACCTCGGAAATGGGAAAAGTTCGTGAAAGGCTCGATGCGATGAGTTCACATTTCTAAGCTATTTCCTTATTCATGATAATTATCCGAACTTGGGGAGGTGAGTTCCAAAACAATGAGCAGGAATATAATTGTCCATTTGCCGTCTTCTCTAGTTCGGGGAGTTGCAAACATTTTACTCTTAAACACATAAATGTCGACAAAGGAGAACAGAATGTAAAGACCGTACTTTGTTCGATGTTTTTTTTTCTTCAGTATGAATGAATTCCTTTTAGCATGAATCTTTCTCTCTCTTTGGGTTCACGATGATCTTTCATATAATTCTATTTATTTATTTTATTCTATATAAAAGACGAAAATTTGGACAGGAGAGAAACACTTTAAATTTAAAATTACTATATATTTCCTAGAGAACGATAAGTTATTTACTTTCGTAGATTTTAAGAAGTATATATCAGGAAATTCTGTCACTTTAAAAGTTATATATAGATAGTATTTTGTGGATACTTGACGTGACTAATTATTTTGTCATCATTCGAAACCAAAAATAAAATAATATAGTAGATCAGATTACACAGTAACAATTACATTATACAGTATCTCAGATTAGCAAGCAGTTAAAATGAAGCAATATTCATGTTAATTTCTTTTTAATTCGAATACAAATGAAAAAGAAAATGCGAAAAAAAGAATAGAACAGCTTATCTGTAACATAATTTTAAGAAGATATTTTCAAATTTTTTTTACAATCAAAATAAGGAAAAAATACTCTTAACGCAAAGCTAAGTACTAATAGTATATAGAGCGCTGTATTTAATGTCAATTATTTATTTTTTTTTGGTTCGAGCCTCTAACACAGTTTCCGCTTAAATCTCTCATTGGCACGTTGACTCCACCGAACAGCGAAGAGCTCACGGACGGGCTTAAGCCTGCCAGCTATCGGTCGGATAAATTTATGCCAAAAAGTGAAGGCATATTGACAGTGTGCTATTTACTGTTGACGAGTGCAGTTGCTGTTTTAGGCCTCAGCGCAGTGATCACTTACATAATTAAACTTTCTCCCCAAAGCTGCAACAGTGACGTCGACATTTCAACGATTGACGTCATTTTAAGCATTTTACGGGAACTTCGAATTCGCACACAAACGAACATCATTTAAGCCCGCATTCGACTTTATTGAGAGAATATGGATCTTGGTTACTCATTCACGTACATTTTTAATGATAGCAGATTACCCAGTTTTTAATTTTCCATTTTATTCTAAATAAAGATAAACAATCCTAATGTTCATTTCTCGTAAATTTGGAATAGTACATGACCAATGAACTATGAATGATATAGGGATTTTGGTTATGATAAAATAAAGAGATTATACAGGAGTAAGCCACATAATTCATATATCAAATTACTTTATGAAACTGAAATTTTAAAGCTATAATACTTATTCTCAATTAATTTTCAGAGAGCTTTTCTTGTAACGTAGTAGTAAAAACATTCCTCGATTTTATTACCGAGACGCTATTTCCTTTAAAATTAATCCTTCCCGACACTTATCGATTCTTCAATTCAAGCTTGTAAGAGTTTAAATTAATTTCCATTCTGAGGATGGGTAAATAATTTCCTACAACAAACCCAAAGTTCTTCTGAATTAGTTCCGTTTGAATCTGTGTGATAGGTCTTACCTAACATCGTGTCGCGAGGAAGTCTGGAGCGGAATTGGTTGAGCTGATAAAGCCTCTTACACGCTTCCACTGTGTCACACTCAAATATATTTCCCTCTTTCCCTTCTTTGGATTCATCCGTCAACCCCTTCGTTTCACGAAATTACTCCCCTCTTCTCGGGTTTCCTCCCCATCCCACTTTCCCTATCTCTTCCCATTGCTCCCCCTCCTCCTCTTCCTCGAATAAAACCTAAGAAGCGCAGGGGACGCGCGGGATGGACCCGGCGGCAGCAACACAGGAATAAATTATGCCCGATGACGTCACGGACGCCGACAAGAAAGGAAGGCTATAAGAATGAGGAAGGCAAGGAGGGGAAATTAAAGTCCGGGGGGGAGGGAGAAGTAAAAGGGGAGGAATAATAGAGAAAATGAAAGAGATGGTGGCGGTCGTGGAATTTGGAGAAAGGGAGGTGAAATAACAATGAACAGATGTTGGCGCGAAATTATGGCGGTGTGTGTGTGGGGGGGAAACGGTTCCTGAGATGGTTTCTGGGACTTACTTCCTCGTGGAGAAAAAAGTATTATGCCATAAAAGGCAGTGCGGGTGGAATCGGAGATAGTGGCGTTCTAAGGGGTGTGCCCTTTTCTATCCGGATACTCTTTCATCCCGTGAATGTCTCAATCGCACGCCCCCGAAAACTTTAAATGAGGATTTTGGTTGCCATGCCTACGTCGCTCCCTTTTTGGTCTCTACCCAGTTTGAAACGCTTCCAGACAATGCTCGTTCCGTCTCATAATCAGTTCAATTAGTGCTATTATGAGCTATAAATAACGTTTATTTTATAGCAGAAGAAGCGGATATTCAAGATAATTTTAATTCATTGAATACCTGTAGATAACAGAGTAGAAATATTATGCATTGTGAATACATTTTGGTGATCATTTTATTAAATAATCCAAAATTTCGTAAATAATATATAATAGGTGATTCATCTATCAGTTCCATTTCACCATATGTATCTACAGTTTGTATGGAGACGTCAAAAGCAACACCCACCATATCAAATTCATCCCAAGTAAAATCACAATACATAGGCCTACTTAATTAAATTATTCGACTATAAATACTAAATTATGGGTAACAAAGTATCGAACTAACGCTTTATCTCCTAGTTCAGGAATAAAAGTCCATTTCTTCTATGCTACGAACAAGAAAGTTTTGTAATAATCAACTGATAGCTTTCTTTTCCATGATTTAAGTGATTCAGCCTAAATTTCCACTTTCGGTTATTATATTTCTATATTCTATGTTTTTCAAATCCGAATAGTAATCAGTCTAATCTTCGTACATTCATTTTTATCCCAACTAGGAAATACAGCAAAGATTCTATCCTAAGTAATCGTAGAGAGCATTACTCCACATAACATAATCAACACAAATATCCTTTGAGCAATCCTCATAGACATTTCTTTCATACATTCACACCGACGCAAGGAACAAATGAAGACGTTAAAATAAAAACTAGACGACCTAGAGAGCCTAAATGAAGGAACAAATGAGAAGTGGCAGACAAGAAAACGAGAGGGGGAGTAAATGGAGAAGAGAGCGTTAGAAAATAATGCGGAGAATGAAGGAAAGTCGATGTTCATGGGAAATGGATTATAAGAGAGTGTTAGGAGATACGGGTGAAGGAGGGGAGAGGGCGTGGGAGAGATCGATGAGGGATTCAAAGAAAAGGGGAGTTTAAGAGAGAGGGGGAGGGAAAAGATGCGGGCTAGGATAGCGGAAAAGAGTGAGTTTCACGGAAGAAAATGCGAGGGGAATTTGGTGGGTCCTACGGCAAACAGTATCTCTCTTTCAAGGAGATCCGCACCTCCCGAGTAAACATCCATGCCTCGCATTTCAAACCTCTTGTGTTCGGTCGCAACGCACGTAGCGACGCCTCGGTGAAGAATCGCCGATTATGCTCTTTCGTTTGTTTTGGGCGAATTCTCACATCCGAACGCCCTAACCTCCTCTCCCTGTCTCCGCTAGGAAACTACCCCTGCGTAAAGCTGTGCGTAAAAAAAACGTCGCTCTGTGTGTGTACCGAAACGAAGGTTCGATCTCCATTTCTTCCCACGCTAAAATGGAAATAGAGTGCGGAGAGTACAAAAAAAATCGGGGTGAGTTGTTGTTGTAGGAAAATTACTTGGGATCGGAAAGCGAAATAGTCAAAGTGATGTACAAACAGTAGGATGTAGGTATTGTTGAACACAATCCTTGCTATCGATTGATGTTTATGTAACGATAGCAACATTTTGACTTCTTTTTGGTTTTATGGATCGAAAAATCTCAAATTGCAAAGCTAAGAAGTTGCCGACGATTATGTATCTTTTATATTCACCCTAAGAATAGAAAACAGTTCAGTGAAGTTAGTCTCTATGTCAAGAAATGGAAAATATATATCGATTAATTTGTACATATAATTGTTTGTACAACAGACTTGCAATTAATTTTAAGAATACAATCATCAATTCATCAAAAAATACATCAGCATGTGTATTATGACAGTATAATTATTATGATGAATGCATGAGCTGTTGGTGGTAAACGTGCGTTGTAAACTTTGGAAACAACTAGACATCTGTGACAGCTTGCAGAATAACATATCATGTTTATATTTCAGTTTGCTTGTTCATGAGATAATGTAAAACGCTGGGATAATCTTGATGTTAAGAAGATTCCAACAAACTCTTGGAGATCCAAATAATAAGTAGAAACGAAGAACTTCATTTATTGATTTAAAACTAAAATACACTAAACTCAAAATAATCAGTGCTATTAAAGATGATAGAAATCCATCTGTGACATCACCTCCTCCTCACATACTAACGGCATACTATTCGTTAAAACATCTCATCTTCTTCCGTCGAAATTTGATGGCTACTTCCCTCAAACGAGTCAAGATTAATCAAAGTTAAGTGTATGGTTCTTGTTGGAACGAGGTTGCTTCGATTAGCCGCAGAATGTATTGGCCACTGTCGTCTTCGCGTCGTTCGGTGCCAAATCCGTAGACGATTGGGAATTGCCAATGGCGGAGGGCGGTCGATGGAATCTGAGTAATTGGACCTTTGAAAATGTTGCCTCGCTAAAGTTTCACGCGATTCCGATGGAACCGAAGAATTTGGCCGTAGGCTCTTTCAGAGCGCTCTCTATATCCTCTCTAAGAGTAGACGATTCCATGCTGCATTAAAACTCTTACGTAAAATGTTTCTTAAAAATTAAAGATTGATTCAAAATTTATTGTCATTGTACATTATATAAAATTCCAGAAGTTATATTTGAGATAATTTATCAATATGTTTGATATCGATAATTTATTCAATCGTTCCTTAAACATTCGAAGAGCACAAAAGCTGGTAGAGGTCATTCAGTCTATTAATTTATATTACTTCAAGATAAACTGGGTACATTATACGTAATTTTGAACAGCAATTTATTTGAAGTAACACGCAATAATGTTGTCTTTAAATTGAATGATGTTTCAAATTGGTCTAGCTAAAAAATTACTTACAGATTATGGTATACAAATTAATTATCTGAAATATTATCTCGAAATCTTTGGTTTCTATGAACCTGAAAACTTGGACATCCAACATCTTTATCATATACGTGTATGATACATAAAATAACATGACCGATTGCTTTAACTTATTTTGATAAGTTAAAGCAATCTCATAATATTATGATCAATCAGTCTATAATTTCTAAAGCGTTGAATTATACTTTGAAAATCTATCGCTAATCGAGATATTGAATGTTTAAAATTATCAATTCAGAATACAAACTTTTTCATTCCCATCTAATTCAACCAAAGAGCGTACACACAATCCAGAAAAAAAATCGATTCATGCATCTTTAAAATAACCATACAAAAACGCATTCCTTTAAGCCCGACTTATAAGCGCGCATGATTGAAGTTAAACGTTGAGAAATAACGACGGCGGTTGTTAGGGGGGAAACCATAAAATGTTCCGCTGAATCCCAAAGTTACATCGTGCTACTCACTGTTTAAAGCAAGAAATCAATGCGTGAGGAGGAGGCGTGGGTGATGGTTTAGAAGGGGAAAACGCTTCTGAGAGAGCGGACGGGAATTTGACGGGAGAAGAGGATTACGGGAGATGTTGTGGCTGGATAAAACGTGGGGAATGCAGGAGAGGACCAATGGAAGGAAGCCGATGGACGGTGAGGGGAGAGGCGTTCACCATAAATTCGACATGGATGAAGGGTAGAAAGAGTGTCCTGGGAAAAGTTCTTCTTTCCCTAAACTAGCGACCGAAAGTAGATCGTAAGGATGTTAAGTTAAACAATCCTTGGAAATCCAAAGGAGGTAAATGGGTAAAATATACATGAAGGAGGCTGCAGACAAGAGAGGATGGAAGAGGTATTGGACAAGACAATGTGCGTATAAATAGCATTGCTGAAAGGTACTGAAAGGATTGCATGATGATGAACAATCGATTATGTTATTTACGAAAATAAAACCTCAGAGAAAACTAAAGTAGGAATAATAATTCAGCCTGGTAACGAAAGAAAAATGAATAAGGATTTAAATAAACATGTCTCATAAAACAAGATAGAACATCTTAATTAGTAAATTCCTGCATAAATAAGTAGTATGTTATAGTTAAATGAACAATCAGAAATTACTAATTACGATTGTCGGCCGTAATGATCTACTTGAACTATAATACAAATTACATTAAAGAGAATATAAAATATATAGCTTCATATTATAATCATAAAAAATCAATAAAATGGTTGCTAAGGTAAATTTAGCAGGTTAATCAACACTGAATGAAGAGTGAAAATTTTAAATATGACCTTTTACATTCAAAATAAAGGTGAAAATTTAGTATAATTTGTGCTATTTATTTTTTAGTTCCTCTTTAAAACTCAGTAAATGAAGAGTATTCTCTTCCTGTCTCACATACATATATATCACTCGTTTATCGGAATATGGGAGAATCAACAAAATCACGTAATTCTTAAACTCTTTAACCGAGATATAAATCGATCGCTCCCAAAAAATAATATTGCGCATAAATCGCAAGTCGAAAGGAGTAAACAGTTTTTGGTAAGAATCGGAGTCTGGATATACGGCAGTGAATAATCGCGGGGCAAGCTCGTTGCTATACAGCGTTCGAACACGTCATTACAGGTGCAAGTAGTGTGTTTGATGGATGGCCGGATCCACGAGAAGGAATGCCTGTAACGCCAAAGGACGTGCTCTCTCTACGTCTCGTAGTGCAGATACATCGAAATGGAAACCATTAGGAGTGGAGACGTGACCACGCAGACGGCACGTAGTTCATGCGGGAGAACGCGAATGAATGCATGTCCCAATCAGAAAAATGGGAAGTTTGCAGACAGTGCGCCTTCTCTGTTGAAAGAAGTCTCTAAGCAGGAATCAATGGCTATTCATATTTTTTTTTCAAGGACGGGAAAGCATGAGCCGCAGGACAATTCCATTTAAACGGCTCGCAACCTATATAAAGTTCAGAAAGGTGGAAAGACATCCGAGTTACATGTATGGCCCGGAGTGAAGCTATTTTTTTTTCTATTGACGGTGAGCTTTTATCAAAGATATATAATGTATCTTCTTTAAGATTGTAAGCATATTCAAATGTAATCAAAATACTTCGCTAAATTATATGGGCATTGTTACCGAATTAGTAATAATAGTGAAAAGATAATCGCATTGTACTGGCAGAAAACTCGAACTACGTAAAGAAGTACTTAGGTAAAGAGAAGATAACAGGAAATTTTCAACTTCGTAGCATAAAAGAGCTACTGAAACTATGGGAAATTAGTTTAAGGTTCAATATGTATAAGAAATCATTTAGAACTACGGTCATTTGCTTTACCATTTTAATTCGATCAAGATATTAAGAAATTCAAATGAATTGTCTATACATAAATAAGAAATAACAAAGTTCTGCTAATACTTTGTTATGTTCGCTTACAGAATATAAATAACGTAAGATGTAAATTTCTATCACTTTCTTTTTGAATTTGATTGATTAAACTAACTTAATTTTCAGTAACTTATTTTAGTGGATTTTTCCACAGTTAAAAGGGCAAATAGATCATCAAAGTTAAATTATTCAACATTAAGAATGATTATAGGGAATATTTCACTAAAAGAGGAATCACCGTTAAAATGTTTAATTAATCCACCTGAAATTTACATGAAAAACCGTGGAAATAATTACAACAGTCCGGTTTTAAACGGACACATTTCTTCCGTTAGTTCTGAAGCTTAATCGTACGCTCCGACACTTGCATCGGAAAACTCAAGATTTTCGCAAATGCCCACTGCGACACTCATCGGAGGATAATGTTGGGAGTGAAACGCAGTCCAAAAGGGGGACGTAAAAAAGAAGCGTGAATCCGCTAAATTGAAATTCCTGCATCCCAAGCGGTGCAGAGTAGGAATGCTTAGGAGACAGAAGTACCACTTGGCACAAAGATTTCGCTGGAAATGGAATGAGGCTGGTCAAAATAAAAGCAGCCTCGGAAGTCGACCCTCTTCAGTGGACTCGGAGGTGGGAAGATGGATTTGTCGGATGTGAGAGGATATTAATTGTTTTGAGTTCGGCGGTGAGCTCTCGACTCGTATATTCCCAACTATTCTGCATTTATTTCTCATTATGAGTTTTCCCTTTTCCCCAATGTCTCCCTTAATATTGTTTGCCCGCTCTCTCCTCTCCGAAAATTTACTACTCAATAAGACTTCTGATATCTCAATCTTACTTTCTCAATTAAAAGGACTTTCCTCTTTAATTCCACGATTTCTTTTGCTACGAATTCTTTTAATGCTTTCTTTGTCTTAAACGTTTCCTTCGAGCTTATTCTCGTATAAAGGAGATCAATTTACAGTTATAGGAGCCAATAGCGTACTAACTAATCAATTTACATTATTAAACACGAAAATATATATTTTTGAAGGACTTACTGAAACAAAGATTCATGCTTTGTACTCTGATATATATATAATTAACTTTGTTTTAAAGTTTCTATTCATTTGATATTCGCGAAGTGATATTCAATATAATCTAATAAACTTAGCAACTTTATAATATATAAAATACATAAAATACGATAAAAATGATATGTATTAATATCTAAAGACATTTAATTCATTCTAAAAGCTCTGCAAAGTAGTTCGTTAAACTTTTATAATGTCTCACATAACTCTTAACGCTGAAACTTTTTGATAGATTCGTTCATTACATAACTTTTGAATGCTGTAAATTTTAAATATGCTAAATAAATGTGCGTTTCAGATGATTATATAACTTTTATTGAGGTTACCAATGATGGACGTTGTCTTTACTACATGGTTAATCGAGCGTCAAACCAAAACTTATTCTACTCACGGACAAAATCCAATTTTCTTGCGTCAGTCCTTCGTGAGAAAATGATGCGACGCCAAAAAGATATCCGTGGTGTGCGCCCGTTAATGACACTGCGTCATTCTGACTGCGAATTCGGGAATTAATGCATTAATTAAAAACGGCTTGACTTGGAACTCGGGCGACGATTGTAACAAACACGATTCCGGAGCGCATAGTACACCTCCACACACACACACGAAGGCATCAATTTAATAAACGTTAAATCCATTTGACGAAAGAGAATCGATAAATTTTCGAGCATTTGGTTCAGCGGCCAACGGCACTTCCGCTGCATCAGAGCTCTTTTTTCATTCCACTTCGCATTGGGGTCTCCCCCTTGGATACCCTCCCCCTTCCCCACGATCTGGACCCCTTTTGCCACCTGCGTTCCCTCTAGCTGTGCACCCACCGAAAATCCGGCATTTCCTCGTCTCTATTTTGCTCTCTCCCGCCGCTACTACGAGTTCGCATTCCATCACATTCATTCCTTTGCCGTTACTCCGCCCGGAACTATTTGCTATCCCTTTCTCTCTGTGTGTTCTTTTTAAAGCTTAAAACTCTCGCAAACGTGCGTCTACCCCCCCTGTCGCAGAAGGTAGAAACAGTCAAAGCCAACAAACAATTACGCGTTATAATGGTTTTCGGGGGGGAGAATAAAATTCCGCCATATTTATTAAGGTTTGGCCATAAAGCGGCGAACGTTTCTTTATGGAGTCGGCAAAAACGACGCTTTAAAATGTTCTAAATTTAGAAGCGAAGATAATGGCTCTCTCGCAGCTGCATTATAATAAATTGCGACGCCAAATTCCAATATTTAAACTGCCTCGTTCGTTGAATGTCTCGAAAGAGCGTAAAATTATCGGCGACTGCTTTTTTAAGAGGGGGGGAGAATCGTTTATTATCCCGCGATTTTATCAGGAGTAGACTGTGCAGCGCAGTTTAATATAGTTTCCATATAGAACGTTACTTTACTTTAGCGTTGAATTTCGTGCTTTAAACTGCTCTTGTTTAGGGCTAAGTCAATTTCCGTCCAATCTATTACGTTCGTCAAGCGTTTCAAAATCCCATCACTCTATATAGCGCATTTTATGAAAAAAAAAGATGGATTGTCGTTGCCCCAAAAAAGTGGAACGATTCGTTTTAAAGATGACACCTCGTTTGAGTAGTGTTCTTAATCATAACTTTTAGTTGCTAAGTAACGATGTAAAGTGGATTTAAATACATCAATGATCACCGCAATAAATTGTGAAGGTTTGTGAGCGTCAAAATCATATCGATAATCCTATCTACAGTCTACTCAATTACAGACATTAAATCCAACTTCCTGCTCACGATACAATGAGCATAAAGAACTTTTACATTGATGATAAATTTTAAATAACTCATTGAATACATACTATCATTATATAATGAAATACAGGCATTTCATGCTGAAACTCTAGTTTTCACGAAATATTTTCACTTGCGTGGATAAATTTCAGAACTGACTGAAAACTCAATATTCTTCCATTAGAGGTATATAGTACCTATATTACTAGCAGTATTATCAATAGAATTATTTTCATAAGCTGTAAATTGCTCAGTAGTTTAATTTTGTTTTTAATCAAATTTTACCTCTACAGAATACATTAAGACCATCTTCTCATCAAATTGACCAATCCCATCCTTGTTGTGTTGCAGGCATATCCATCATTAAAATCGATCTCTTGTTTCTCAATATTCCAAACCTTTTCCTACACTCGCAGCACGTAAACCTCTTGGAACACTGATTAAAAATTTAAGTTGCGCAAGTCTGCGAGAGCAAAAAGAATAAACTATTCCTGGCGGATTGGGAGAACAAACACTTAATAACTTATCAAGTGGAAAAAAAGAAGTCGCATGATTATTTTGAGAATCTTAGGAATCCGGAGGGAGGCTGCGGACTAAGTTGGCGCATTTAGGAGTTGGCGTCATTAGAAGAAACGGAATGCAGCGCCGCCAAGCGGGAGAGATGTAACCGAGAGGGTTGAACACAGAGAGGGAATATTTCGGCATGATGAAAAGGAACTAGAAAAGCGTACCGAAATGTGGAGAATGATTCAAATAAGAAAAAAAAGCTCTCTGCGTATGACAAGCATTATTTCCAGAAAGGCGTTCCATTACTCACGAGTGACATGAGGAGAATGTCGGAGGAGCTTCGTGGCTGCATAAATAATTATGTCAAGGAAATGAAGTTTCGTAGAGTTTGAGGATAATTTCACCGAAAAATAAATGCCAATGACACTCTGTGTGTTCAAAAGACGGATTACCAACATTTTCATAGGATTTCATAGAATTGAAGCAAAATCCTGAACAGGTTCCTAATTCCTATATAACTCTGTTAAACACAGATTTTCCTCTTAATTCTAACATTTTTTTCAGATAGCATCTCTAATCCTAACGACTAAATAATAATTAGGTACACGAAAATAAATCCTACTCAATGAGTATTTGTGTCCAATATGGTTGAAGTGGAAAACATTTCCTCGAAATCAAGCCTAAAGAAACTAACTCAAATACGGTCTATATTCAGTATAAATGTAGTAACTGGGATATGTTCCACGATGATTAAAATCTCTATAATATAAGTACTGAAATAATCATCTAACATTATAAATGACAATAGTTTGACGTAAAATTTACAAAACAAAAAGGTAACAGTTCGTATAGGATAATGTCAAATAGTTATTAAAAGTAATATCACAGAATGTATTTAATCTAATCTCTTGTTCAATCAAATCATCAGTCCTTTAATGAGTCATTTAATAATAACATAACCTTATGAGCACTGTGAGATTTTGTTCCTTTGAAAATAATCGTATACTGAATAATGAATGACGTCCATTTTAACCGTACGATCACACTGAAAAAAGTATAAGTTTAACGAAAAATCAATTAAAATGTTCATTTTATATCGTTAGCATCTTTTCCAGTCTGAAATCATGTTTTAATTAAAGATTCGTAGAAATCCTTTGAATTTGAAAGTAATTAAAATATTTATACAGGAAATTTCATGACCTTACGTTAAATACCACTGATTTACTATTTATAATTTTAATTTTATAATGTATATATAAGAATATTTATAATGAAATCAATGTAAGAAGGCGTGACTTCGTGGAATGCCATAGTAATAAAAACAGCTTTGTAAATTTCCACAGAAAATTGTTATATTCGCGACCGGTTTCGTAATATGAAATTACATCTTTAGTAATTTCTATTACGAAACCGGTCGCGAATATAACAATTTTCTGTGGAAATTTACAAAGTTGTTTTTATTAGAATATTTATAATATTATATGGTACAATTCTTCAATAAAATGTACAACAAAATCCGGAAAAACTGAATTCTAGAACGAGTCGATATTCTCTAAAAATACAGAAGACGTATGTGGAAATCAATCTGGCTCTGCATTCGGAAATCGTCAATTTAATTCCGCAAAGTGACCTGCAGACTGAGCGAAAGAAAACTAAGAAATGATGGAATGACGTCAAGACTCGCGTGATGTCAATATATTTCATCAGAAAGTTTTCCATCGGAGAAATATTTAAAGATAAAGAAATGGACTGTTCATAAAATATCTCACGTATCGCCTCATACGGAAAGAGGATTGAAAAAGCACCGAAGAATATATTCAATCCACACAGTGTGTGATTGCACCCTTTTCATTTTGACAGTCCTCTCTTTCTTTTACGTGTCAATGTTATGTAGAGATATACCTTATATATACACCCACCTTCATAAATTAGATTAGAAAATAAGGCAGACTAGACCGTATCTATGGTACAAAGGTATGTGTGAAAGGTGTATATATATAATACAAAGGACACGATCTAGTACTTAGTGTTATCTTGGAAAAGGGAGGCTAAAAATCTAGAAAAATGTAGAGAGTTCTGGAAAGTCTACATACTGTGTTGGATTGAAAGTATCTGATTACCATTACGATAATTATGATGACTTATAAATATGTTTCTTATAATAGTATTTGTTCAAATATTCAGAATATTAATTCCTGTTATTTTAAAAGGCAAACGGCTGAAATAAGCACAATATATCTCTTTTTTAAGGCAATCATTCTACGGAAATATTCATTAATTCAACAATGGTGGTTTTTAGACGTAATTGTAAGGGATTTTCAATATTTTATATATTTTGCTATTGATTTTCATCCATTACCCGAGATAATAACAATATTTACGCATAGTCTTCCTTCTTGAATTCAAACCCTTTGGAAGTTATAAGACTTGCTATTGAGCTTGCACTGGTTAATTCAACTTATCACATGTATTCCCATCACAGGACGTGTGATAAAGAAGGAGATATATATTTTCTGACAGATTCTTTTGCCGAATTCATTCTCAAATTGGAGATTATTTTACGGTATTTAGTATAATAACTTATATATAACAATTAGGTCATAGAAATTTAGCTGTAGTATTGCTAGGATATTCGAAATTCACTTTTTATTTTGAAATTAATTATGTTTAACGATTTATAAAAATTAATTTCGTAATAATAGAATTAAAAATCATAAATTCAAAAGATAAATGTTACAAATTCATCAATAACGCTCTATTTAGACTATCCTCTATACCTTTACTAATTTGTTTAACTTTTTATTTTGAAATTAATTATTTTTAGCGATTTATATGTAAAAATTTCATAAGAATTAAATAAAAAATCATAAATTCAAAAGAAAAATGATAGAAATTCATCAATAACGCTCTATTTAGACTATCCTATTTACCTTTACAACTTTGTCACGAAAACGATTGAATTATTTCCAGATGTCTAGTTAAAACTGTCATCTCCTCTTCTCAGAGTTAGTAAATTAGCCAAGTACGAACATTTAATTAATCTGTAAATAAGGCTCCATCTGAATAAGCAATCCGAATCGCACAATGTTTGACACATTGCGTCGGAAGTGGGAGTGAGGAGCATTTAGACCACCAATTACCATCGGCGGCGGCGGAGGACGCCTTCCCAAGGGAGTCGCGGAAGGGCGCGAAGAGAGAAAGTTCGAAAGAAGGAGGAGGATCGATGCAGTGACAGCTGCAAGCAGTGATTGGCCCACGAGTGCACCCTTTGGGAGGGAAAAGAAAGTGGAAGAAGGGAAGTTAATGAGTGCGGAGAGAGAGAAGTGGATGTACGAAGGGGGGAGAAAGAGATATGGAGGAGACGGGTTGTGTTGTTGGACAATGGTCTCTATTCGAGCATGATTGAAGCTGAAAAGGGTCTTCTTTCTTATCTGTGCGAGGGAGAACGGTGACAGAGAGAGGATGCCCAAAGAAAAGGATCAAGTTGCAAAACGCCACTCTTCCAACGCATCCATCTATCTCGTCACATGTTGTGCTAAACTTTCGCTATAGAAGAAAGAATAGATAGGCGGCTGCTAAGATGGTTTCGTATCGGCTAATAATCCATAAATACTAGACATTTTTATCACTTCAATTTTCAGATTCTAAGTGTGTAGCATTAACGAACATAATACAATTCAAATGAAATAAAGATAGGATTCATTTTAATCTTTGCAAGTTAAAGTGTGCGTTTTTCCGCAATGTTAAACAGAAGTGAAAAATAGTCCCAGTCATGTCGCTATTTTTTACTTCTATATAACATAATTCAAATGAAAGTAACGATAAAATAAGTTTTGACCATTATTTTTTTGAAATATCAAAAAATGCTTCCTGTAAAGCTTCAAAATAAAAGTAACTCCTGAAGAAAGGAATGTTCAAATGCAAGTATATTACTCATAAATAATTATTCACGAAAAATAAGTCGATCTTAAGCTTTTAATTGTGATATAACATATTTTATACTAGATAAGAATGATAGCGCGAGAGTGTCAGTTGCATTCTCTATTTTAAGGATGAAAAACGTCAACTTCAACAATCAAATCACGTTATTAATCCAAGGATTTAATATATTATTAAGAAAAATACCTTAAGGTATTTAATAAGGCAAGATTGCATATCAAGACATTTTTATAGAAAAAATTTGAATTAGCCATTCAATTTTTTTCTTATAAAAATCTTCAATATTTACTTTTTTCACTTAATGAGGTTTGATTATCATTTTCTCATCAAGAGTCAATGAATGGAAAGGATGCTGGATTACCGTAGCATTGTCATCGCTCACAGCTACATATTATCGCAATTCAATCTTATCAGTTACCATCATAAATTCATATCCTGTGTACATCTGAATATAGAATCCTAGAAATCTCTGACACACAAAAGTTTCGGCACTTGAATTTATTTGATCCTGATTTTCTAAATTTCAGCGCAGCACTTTTCTATGAACACCCTTGAAACTAAGTACCGATGAATCATTGAACTTCTTCTACCTTTAGGATGACAAACGTCGCTTTTGTTTTTGTCTTTCGTTCTTCTCTTGTTTTCCTACCCTTCTCAACGCATTTGCCCTTCTCCCTTTCCTCTCACATCCTTTGTCTTTCCTTAACACTCACAAACGCACACACAGAATGCCCAAATCGATCAATCGATCTGTACTCTCGTAGTACGTGGTCTCATGACGCCGCGTCACTCTTTCTTTTCTCTCTCCCCCTGGGGCCACTCAGTGAGCCATAAGGAAATGATCAGTGTCCTTTTTATGATCTTGGACGATGTAATTATTAGATAAAGTTAAACTTCATTAAACATGATGGAAATATATCCTGGAATATACGATCTCGGAATACTAAATATGTCTACTGTAGAATTGTACATTTGAAATAGATGATGGAAATAAATATAAGGTTAATTTTCTACAAGTTTGGAAGCTTATTATCTACGCATTACATGATTATCCTGTATTTAATAGGATCTTTCCAAGTGCTATAGAGTCTATTGGAGAGTTATATAAGCATTTATTTATTTTTGAGGTAATGATTATACATTATTATTTATATATCATTAAAACTTGCAAAGTTTTCTTTGGTTATCTAATGTAATGATGATGATGAACTAGATGAACTGTAAATTACTACAATATACGTCCCATAGATACCAGTCAAACCTTTTCTGAATTTCTAAATCCAATTAATAGTATTTGCTAAACCAATAGCACGAATACCTAGTATTTTTTTAACTCATGTGAGCATTGTCATTTTATAAGAACGAGAAAATTAAATGATTGAATATAAATCATGAAACAAGAGAACTTTACTTTAATATACTTCATATTTAAGTTCCTTCCAGCATATTTACACTTCATTCTACATCTTCTTCACTAAAAATTTATTACTTTTACAATAAATTATATCTGATTCCTTCACCGAAGCATTATCGCAGATAATAGGGTAATTCCGATATTTACATATGAAATATACAAGTATCGAAGTATCTCAAAAGTCTTAAAATTGTTAAATTTATTCGTTCTATATTCTTTAGTTATGATGATGATGATGATGATTATAGAAGCTCGAAGAACATAATTTGAAAATAGAAGGCTGAGAGAGGCTAAAATATTTCTCTCTAATAGCTTTCCTTATTCAAGAATTAAAGAGATGCTTTGTTCATCCACTTCGAGATAAAACATGCGTACAATGTTTCCTCTTCGCCTCCAAAACTCGCTAGTTATATTTCGAAGTACTTGTTTTTATAACAGTGATTGATACCATCAAAATTTATCTATATCACTAACCTCAAAAAGATTCAAGTGCAAAAATAGGTAAACACTTTTTAATCTAATCGAGAGAGACGAGTGCATTTTCCCGTTTCCACTAAATCCTTCGCCAAAAAAATATAGTAAAATCCGCTCTTCAATATCGTTCCTCGAAAATTCCACATTCCAAAGAGAGCTGACACGGAATAACATACGACCTCGATATTTTAAAGACTGTCTCGGCGATTAAAAGTAGATGCTACACATGTCCTTTGAAGCACCGTCATTTTTCAAGGATAACACGGAAAAACCATTGGAAAGGCATTTTGCGCCATTTAGTACGAGCGATTCTGAACATCGGAGCGTAGTTCCATTACATTTCCCTATGGATGCAAATGGACATCACGCTCCGGAAGTCGCTCTGATTAATCGACGGGCATTTGTCTTTTAAATGTCACCATGCAAGTAGCCGCGGAATCCACGCGTGACTAAATGCGTGTCAATGAACGAGGCATAGATATAGAGTCGGGATGACCGTTTCGCTCAAAAAAAAACTATGGAATTTATCGCTTCGAATGCAGTGTTCCCTAAAAATCTGCAAGGAGTCGTTGAATGAATGCATCCTCTCTTAGTGATTGATGGCACGACTTTATTAGCGATATGCCACTGAATTGCGTTTCCCTTATCTCACGAACACATATCTCTACGGTTACGGATTCACGTGCGATGATTAGCTGCGATTTGTCATCGTTGTCAATGCTTTATCTGCTCACGATTCTGCATGTTCTAATTAAGAGTTGCCTAGCAACGCTGCTATAGAATTCTGTTTATCAAAGTCACATATCCAATAATAGTATTTAAATATTAAATACTATATTCTCTCATGTATGTGTGTAATTTTAAAAGATATTTTCTTCTGTGTATAGAGGAGAATTCTTACAATATGAGTTGTATAAATGATTGGTAATTTTCTTCATCAGCAGTCTATAAAACTACGGTAATCTAATCCTTATAAAGGAATTCCTAAGCAAATGAAATTGGATTATTTCTTACTGATTACCAAGGTATATTGAAATACCGAAATTAACCTTCATGGAATAAACTCTCTGATTTTATATACAATAATCTTTACGATAATACGATACGATAACTATATTCAACATGTCTATATATTACCAGAATGCTAATACTGCTTGTTAATTTAACTCGAAAAAGAATACGAAATCTGCAATGCCTTTTTTTAACCTCTTTTAGAGACATGGAAAAAGAGCACATTGATTTTCGGAAAGCGTGAGTCGCTTTAGGTAGACGATACGATAGGGAGATATTTGGAATGATAGGAAAGGAGATAGAGAGTGATAAAGCAAACGGATAAAGAAAGAGGTGGGGGCGAAGATATTCGGTGGGTTTTTGAAAGATAGACATCTGACGTGGAAGGCAGCGCCACCCCAAACGGAAGTGAGCGATGAGTATCGGAATGAAGGAGACTTCATAAATTCGGCATAAGGGGGAGACACGAGTATTTCGAATCTTTTTAGAGAAAAAAAGGAAAGGCCATTTAAAAAGATAACGTGAGTGGGACGTAAACAGGAAGAGAGAGAAACCCCTCCGCACTTAATCATTCATTGATTTTTATCGCTTCGATGGATATGTAGAACTCGCTGCGATGTGATATTACCGTTCTCTCCAATGAAGTATCCATGGGATTTATTCCACTTCAAAGAAGGAAAAGTAGATTAAAGAGAGCGATTGTGTTAAATTGTATAACCAAGTAACGAACCTATTGTTTCCAAAGAATATAACACTCCAATTGTTTTTTCGCATTCTAATTCATCGAAAGAAAGGATTTCTCAGTCGTAATATTTCAGAAACATTTTTATAGAGGGGATACTAATTATTTTAAGAAGCAATTAAAATTCAAAGATTAATATTTTCATAGATTTAAATTTTTTTAATAGAATGTATATTCGCTTTTTATGAGTTGTCCCATTTACAATACTAACATCTGTTAATATGATTGACTAAATCATTATCAGAGAAGTGCATTTGTTAATACATTTCGAGTGCACCTTCTTTCAAATTGCTTCACACCCTTTATTTCTTCTGATTATCATCAGCTTTTACCCGTAGAAATGATTCATAGAGCGAAATGTATTTAGAAGCAAAATATATACTCCGTAGAGGAAGTGTCTTCATCTACACCAATGGAAGGTAAAATAATATGATAATTTAGAGAGTTACATAGAAAAGATGATATTTTGTAGCACAAAGCTGGAAATTCGTATCATATCTTAGATTTAGATGGAACTCGCTTCGAAGAAATAGTACCATTTTTTCAACAACCTTGCTCTTCTACATCATGAAGACTTCATTACAACTCAACAGGTTCTTTTCCACAGTCTCCAATTTCTCATATCCTACTCCTTCAACCCTATCTACATACTTGAAATAGGGCGACTCTAAAAACATTTTTGGATATTAATTAACATTTGTTTCCACGACTAGGAATTTAAAATTGGTATAATTTTAAACTCCTTTTCGACTTAGATTTCGAAGATGATAATGCCCACGTAGAATTTTCACGTTTAGTTATTTTGAAACCTTGGAATGTTAATTTATTTATAACGTAAAAAAATTCTTACTTTATATGAATTTCCAAAAAATAAAACATTAAATAATATTTCTGGCTTAGAAATCTTTCTTCGCATCTTAAACGCCAATATGATACTTTCCTTTAAAAGAAAAAGAATCAATAATGAATTTTTCAACAAGAATATACTTAAAAAGGAACAAACTTTTGATAGATCAATATCCTCAATCATTACACTTTACAATATCCAAAGAACTTGAAAATAAAATGGACTCTTCCATGGAAGACTATCTATTTATAATTTAATTTCTTTGGATATCAATCTTCATTTCAATATCGAATCTATAGATCAAAATGTACCGATTTGATTTGCATCTTAAATAAAAATTCACCAAAGGAATGTGAAGAGGTAAAAGACAAATATCGCCTGAAATACAGGCAACAAAAATGTGTATGCGTTTTGCGGGTTACAGAACATTCAGGGTGTTGCAGTTAAATTCGTTGGGAAAAATTCACTTCCTTATCCAAGAACGAATTTTTTTGGAATTCTTCCTTTTGCCTGTTTCAATTAATTATAAAATTTGACAGTATTTTATACAGAAGTAGTATCATCCTATGCATCTAAAGGGAAAATCTAAGTATTCTTTATATTCCACTAATCCGCATGTTACAAATAATCAATTAACTATTAGATTTTATAAAAGATTGTTTTTCAAGGGTTAGGGATAGTTCAATAACCTGGAAAAATATGGAATTGATACTATCTATTAAAGACAAGGAAATACTGCATTCACATTTTTTGAATTCTTTTCTATATCGAAAATGTATCAAATGACGGAATCGTTACCTTTTATATTTATTAAATATACATAACCTATACGTTTTATGTAGTAAATCTTTGATACGTTTTAGTATCGAATCAACGACTTTACGACAATCCACTACATCTTTACATATCTCCATCAAAAAAACCTCAAAATATATTCTTCAAAAAATCTAAAAATTATAATTTCAACACAACGAAAATGCACACAATGGTGTTTAAGTAATGTATTTTCCAAGAAAAAGTCGCATTTTCGGACTTCAAAAGAACGAAAGCAATGCTTGAGGTGGGCTTACGTGCAAAAACTCAACAACGTAGTTTTCAAAGGAAAGGTCGTATTTTAAAAGTGAGGTTAGATTTCGGTGACACCATTTATCGTCTCAAGGTGTTTCAAAGGGGTCCTTTAAAGGTCAAGTCATTCTACTTCTATCGCATAAATATGAAGGGATGAAATATTTGCATCAAAAGATTAGCTGTTGAATGAATATCATTCATTTAGATACGGAAAGAGAACCCTTTCAGAATAATTATGGTGTTGAATAGATTATATTAAGTGGCATTTACTCCTTATATTTATGTATATATATTCTTACTTCTCAGTCTATTTATTGTACTATATGAAAATGTAAACAATAGAGGTATATGGTAAGATACATAGTATGAATTTCAGAAGAATAATTTATGAGAGTGTAAATAATGAATGATTTACAGGATTCTACGAAAAACAAAGTACTGCAAAACATGACAAACTATATCAATCCAGTATTCCAAAACTAAATCGTAATTACTAACGCATAAATTACAAAATTTTGAATTAGCGGAATCAACCAAAGGGTTTTCAAGTCTTCGTGACGTCTAGGATCTAAAAAAATTACAAAGAAGTATAAGTCACTTCATCCACTTTTTGCAAACTAAAATAAAAATCTGCGTTTTCCCTTTACACTTTGATGAATACGTAGCTGTTGAAATTTATTTTACTGATCTGTGGAATCGTAAACAGTCCCTTATATCCTACTTGATGTCGAGTTGTTTCGACATTTTGAAAAATCTCCCCGGTTCCCCATTTAGAAGAAAGATGGCGCGAATTTATTAAAGAGTATGATACACCGAAAAGCGTCAGCTGTGATGGCAGCTCGTCCGTTATTCTTCGGCTGCATCTGTTATCAAATGTCCCCCGTCTCCTCCGTTACGAACCCAGGCGACATGCTCAACTGAAAAAATCTCTAAAAATTCCACTTTCTCTTCTTCCCCCTCACTTTCCTCTCGTTCAGCGATTTTTTCGAATTTTTTTTTTCCACAGCCACCTCTTCATTCTCTTTAAAAAGAGAGACGCCACCATCGAAAGATTCATTCGTTGCCGAATTATTACTCTGCTTATCGCTTTCAATGGGTCATACGTCATTCGTTTATCTCCATTTTTAAACTAATCATGAGAACTAGGGATAACAATGGAGTTATAACAATGATTCATTGCTATTGTTATGAGAAAAGCAACGTTTTCCGCTGTTAGTACTTAAAAACCGAAAAACAAACTATAAATAGTGACTGCTACAATAGTATGTTACAAAGCTAAGATCAAAATATATGCTGAAAATAAATGAGCATTGAATAACCAGCATTATTTTGGTATACATGAGAGTGATATTAACGTTACTTATTAATAATGATCGACGAAGTTTTACAAAAAATATAAATCCGTCACTCAGTAAGTTTCTCATTTCTAAGCATATATTTTAGTTTATATCAATACATTTCGCTTTAAAACGGTTCCTAATGTAAACTGACATCAGAATAAAGTAAATCGTGGATAGTGAAAGAATTGAAAATTGAAAATTAAATAGATAATAAATACGCTAACGATTGTTAAATGGACAAAGTAATAGGATTTTTGAATCAGCTTATAAGAATAAGTCCACTTTCTTAGCAATCATACTATAATAATTTAAGATACTAATGAAATAAACTCTGAACTGTGTTAATTTCTAAAATATCTAGAATTCAGGAGCTTTAGTTTCGCTAAAATATACTCTTACGTAAATTTTTAATATACCCTGATAACACCACCTTAGATATTTTGGGAACAATTAAAAAATTAGACAAATTTTAATAGTTAAGTTTTTAGTGACAGTAGACCCCTTTCAATTAAGGTCAAAATTCTTACTTTTTCCTTCCTTATTTTATTAATTTGCATGAAGTTATACTCGTCTAGCTGGAGATGGTAAAACAGAAAAATCTAATTTGTTCCAAATCCAAATTTCATGTTGGGTTAAGACTTTGTAATTATAAATCTTTAAACAAAACACGATTTTTATGAAGAGAGTAAATCTTAAAGATTAAAGTGCATAAAATAAAACAAAAATATAATCTATTTCTATCTAGATGGGAAAAACGCTACCTCTTGCAGAAAACGTTACAGATAATAATTATTCCAAAAATAGTTACAATAAAAAAACTACGATTCCCTCGGCGACGAGGACGTGACACACTAAAACGGCAGTTATAAGCTGAATGGACGCAATCATCCGAACGTCTTTTAGAGAGAACTGCCATTAGAACAAGCTTCAACAACTCCTAATTCGCTTTCAAAGCAAAATCCCAGCGGCGATCGAACCGGTAGCTTCTAGAGGAAGGAAGACTGCGAAAAAAAGGCTTTCTATGGAAGAGAGGGCAATTTTCAGATCTTAAAGTGAAATTCCTTTGGTCCAGAAGAGAAATAGGGAAAGGCATTGAAGTGTATAAGGCGCTGAAAAGAGAAGAAGAGTGCGCTCTAGGATGAGGGAGAGAGAGTATATTCTTTTTTTTTTCGTGGAAATAATGGGAATGGTTAGGAAGTATGGAAGAAGAATGTACGTTAGTTAAAGGGGAGAAGGAAAAAGGGGGAGGGTGTAGATACGTCTGCCCATTAGGTAGAGTGGAGGGAAAAAAGTGAGTGGGAACATGGAAACAGGTGCGCATGAGAGGCTACCACACATCTCTTTTCTCCAAGAAGGAGGAGGAGACACTCACTCTTTTGCTGCCACTGCTGCTCCGTCTCGTTTTTGCCACCTTTCTTTTAGAGAAAAACTTCCTTATTCAAGCCGTTTGTCCGCCTGTCCTGTATCCACGGATACGATTTGTCAAGGGTTATCTGACAGTCCTGAATTAATGTCTCGCGAATGCAGAAACCTTTCACGAAGATTTTAATGATTTTTTCAGCTCCGGCGTGTTTCTGACACGTATCCTCTGCGAGAGTGAATGTATATATTTGCTTCGAACGCGTGGACTCTGAGGTATAATCGCGCATTATAATCTTTAAGGTAAAAAATCAAGGATTCTTTCGCAATTAATCGGTATATCATTCATCATCATTCATAATTATCGTTTATGGATTCTCTTTACCGATTTGTTTGGCTAATTATAATTATTAAATATTTAAAGGATTAGAAAAATTAGTTTTTCTGCGATACGGTCGTTAATCTAATGTTATAATAATACAGCTTATATGTTAAGTTACATACAATCAGAAGTAATGAAAAGAAAAATAGACCTAAACGAAAATAAACCTAAATTTTATTTCCTTCGACCGAGCTTATAAATAGAAATTAAATAAATAATATATCTCGATAAGGAATAATAAATCCGATATTGATCTTACTTTAAGACTGTAGATACAACTTTAATATTTAACAACTTCGTAAAGTAGACTGGGATACTTCGTTAGTGAAACTGAGGCTCTTTTTAAACTTTTAATTAGTATTAGATAGTAATACACGTACGTAGGAGGTTCTTTCATAGTTGACCAGTAAAATCAGTTTAACAATCTTCAGATATTCTTGCTCTATGAGTGGAGATTTATAATTTACACTTTAGCTATTGTACAAAAAGTCCTCGAAGACTTGTGCACACAGTCGGTCTAATAATAATAATAAAAAACTCTAAATTCTTTAACTTCCCGTGCTACTTTGGGAATCAAAAGAAAATATCTCGACTCGAAAATTAATGAAAAACAGTCGCTAAGAAAATCTTCGCTTTTATCATTTCTTTCCCCGGATTCTGGCACTCTCCTCAAAACTTTCTTGGGCCGAACTTTATGATATTTCGAGCGAAGAAAAGGTAGGGAACGGAGAGGGATATCAACTCGATCTTTTTCTGGGTCCAAACTTTCATGAGGTCACCGAGATACTGTCCGGTAGCGTGGATTGACGCCTCTAACGCGACGACGTTCATGTAGAAGAAAATACGGGAGCGGATGACAAGAATATGGAGGTAGAAAAAAAATGAAGGTATTCTCCTCTCCTATCTACGTATAGATGCTGGAGAAAACACTCTTTCGGAAGGAATTAATAGGAAACCCAAGGATGAAAAACCATGGAGCTGATGGATTCTTAAAACTCCGCTCCGACATCTTCCTCAGGGTCCCCATTTACCCAACGTCTTTATCCCCTCCCATAACTTTCCGGGCTGTGAAGGGAAAGCGGAAAGCGTATAAAAGAGGTGAGAAAAATTCGGGAGGGAAAAAGCGGAGGTCACGGAAATGAATGGAATTTGATGGACGCATTATATAAGAGCTAAGGATGAATCGTATCTGCAACACGAGCGTTCCCCACGAGTGAATGTGATAGAAAATTGGGTGGAGCAATGTTGCGGAGCAACGGAAAGAGAGATGCTAATGCTGGAGGAAAAGGGGGGTTTATTTTTTTAAGGGCTGTTGGGAGGCTTCCTTCCCACAGGGGTGTGATAAAGAGGGTCCCCGGCGACCTAGGACTCCGTCCCTTCCGAATATGCGGCCCTGCGATATTTATGCCGCGGAGGGTTGCCCGAGAAAGGGGGGAGGATCGTATGAGGAATGAGGAGGGAAGTGGCTACTCAACCGGGTCGGAAGATATATACAGGAGGCGCTTATTCTCTCTCTTTTTATCCCTGCAATCTCGAATGGAAGCATCCGTGTGCGCATAAATGAAGATGTTCGGTGGTGTGAATATCGCCTCTTGAACGCAACTTTCATTAAAATCGACGACGCCTCTGCACGAGGTCATAGATACTGCGGCCAACAACAACTCCTTAACTCTTAATCTCGATGGCTTTACAAATTATAATAGGATTTGCTACGTAAATTCACTTTTTCTCTACCATAACTGTACCATAGTATTAGATACTATATATTCCGTATAACTTCAATATCAAGACATAACTAGTTAAATTCTTCCTTAAAGTAAACGAAATCAGCTACATATAAACTCTTAATTTATTTCCAGCTATTATAATGCAGGTCTATTGACCATATATATAAACATATTAAGCTAAATCCATCTGATATTAGCGTTTGCAAGGAATGGTACTAGTTTTACTGAAATGACGATGTCAGATAAATCTCTAAGAAAAACAACTTTCTTTCATGGAAAAGAATTAAAACAAATCACCAATAATACATTTCCAAAAAATTTAATTTCCACTAATAAGCAGCATATAAATTAAAGTAAACTCGCTCATCCTCAAAAACTCCTCCACGTATTCCGTTTTTATATATACAGTCCGCATATGCGACCCTCTTACATGTTGCGCGCTAGTTTATTCGCTGCCTCCGAAAAAAAGACACGGTTATTCTAAAAATACGAGAATGAAATATGTGGAATCCTCCCGGAAAATATTTTGATACAGAAAAGGAAAAGAGAGGTGAAAGGGACTGCTGAAGGTGAAAGAGGCATAAAAAAAAAGAGATGAAGGGAGAATATGAAGGGCAGAATATGAGAAGGAGCGTGTCTTTAAAACGGAATCAGTGGGACGGAGAAATGGCCCGGTGGCTTTAAAAAAAAAGAGGACGGGAGAAAATGGGAGACCAATTTATGCACGTGCTACGAAAAAGGTTTTTAAAGGCATTTAACAGTTTGTTTGCCCCTCAATAATTAAGGAGGGGTAAATGGAAGAAAGAGCCTCCGAGGAATAATAATTTCGCATCAATCGTATGAAACTTTGATAGGTATCGTTTATGTTTCTCTCCACTTTCCCTGAGAATGGAGATTAGCGAAACGATGAATTATACGAGGGTCTCTCCATAGCAACGCCTTTAACATCTTAAAATGGGAACTCCTTTTCTTTCCATTTTGGTAATGGCGTCACAATCAATATCGCCATAAAAGTAATGGAGTTGCAATTTTTATTGTGTAATAAATTCAATCTTAATCGCACTACCGCGTATCACAAAATAGTTTGCCGATCCGGGACATTTATTGGTTTAATAATAGAATAAAGCGAAGTATTATCTTTATTAATTTTAACAGAACATTATCAATATATTACTATATAACTATTACTAGTTCTTTTATGCTAAAGCCACAACATTACGAAATAATATGAGAAACTTTTCTCCAGTAAATGGTAAGTACAGCATCACTGTTGCAAATGGTATCAAAACAGTTTATAACTTTTCACCATTAAGTCTACATGTTAGAATAACCATGATAATTATCCTGGAAGTAAATACCACTCTGCACACGCATCTACTGTAGTAGTCCCAATATGTTCTCAACCAAGCTAATATGGACATCTGTCCTTTAACATCATCTAGTGAGCTAATAGTAAATCATTAAATTTTTGGATAATCAGCCTCAACTAACCTATTCAACTAAACACAAAAAGCTGTTTAAATTAATTTCATCTCTTTATTCTTTCTTTATCAAATAAGAATGCCACACAACTAAATATAAAACTCTTATGCTATGTTTAATGGATCTAGCGTATTTAAATTCATTCCGCCGAGAGATACGTAGAAAACCATTTTAATATAAATCTAACAGTAAAAAAGCGCAGATTCGATAACACTAGTATCATGCAACATTAATGAAGTTATATACGAGAATATGTTTCAACGTTATTACATAGAACATCAATTCGTTGCACTGAAGGAAAGATCATGAATAATGTCACAAAAAACGAAAACCAGACCTTGCGTAGAACAGAAGAATCGCCGCTTTAAGTTTGACGCTCCATTTCTCATTAGAGCTCCATCGCGAAGAATGAAATGACACAGCCTAAGCCTAAGGAACGTCATAAATTTGAATTCGGTCCAGCACAGCCTCCGCAAACAACAACGGGGGATCGATATTCACGCCGCGTTCCCATCTCGTGGCATGATAAAACAGAATATTCCGACCGACATCATGCGATTTCCCAAGGAGCAGATTTATTGTTTTTCCCATATATCTTAGTTACCACCTTGCTCTGTTCCACGTCACACTTCATCTGAACCTTTTCGTATTATACTTCTTCTACATCCTCTCGCCCTTACTTCTTCTCCCTTCTCACTCTTTCCTTTATGCCGCTCCTATAAATTTCCCCTCTTTTTTGCGTTTCATTTTTTCTCTTCCCTCGCATCTCTATGAAAATACGGCTTCCCTAGCGACCGTCACTATAGGGACATGATTCGAAGGAATTTCTCGCGTGCCACGGCATTATTAAGGGCTGCCATCCGCGGGATTAAGATTCATTGCCACCGCCGTCTTCTAACATTGCACAGACACGCGATATTCGGCATCGGCTGTCTTTATTGGTCGCAAACTCCCTCTCGGCACTGGGTCAATTACCTGAGAACTCGAGAGTTATTTCTTGAGAACGCTCTTTCGAGCTTAATGGAAGTTGCTCGCTCTTTGCGGCCGAATTAATTTCGGAATCGCGTTTCCGGCGCCTGCGGTGGAATGGAGGCTTTAATCATTAAGTCGTTTGCTGACCGAAAATCCCACCACCGCTGTATTTTCCCAAGGTTTCTCGCGTTGCGAAGGTTTTGTGTGCGCTCTCGACGATAAATTGTCGATCGTGTGAATGCTTTTGTCTTTGCGATCTTATCTCGTACGCTCTCTTTCTCGAGTGACGATTCATAATCTATCGGCAGAGATTAGAGTGTTTGTCTACTGCGATTAATTCGCAGAGATCTAGGAGTATAATACGAGAAAATTTACAGATTCTGATTGCCTTTTCGTACGCTAAAAAACATGATAGGTATCGTAATTAGGGAAAGATGAAAGTAACTCGTTTTTCATAATTTGAAGATGAGCTTCAGTAGTTTGAGATTAAACATGGGTATATTAATTAAAGAGGCAACCAACGGTTGAAAACCTATTCAATCATATTTAGCCATTCTACGTAGAGAAATACAGTAAATATATGCAGAGGAAAGATTTCGTAAAGTACTATGATTTTAAATATATACTAAATTATTGATTTTTACCGTGCTAGAGGAATAATAAGTTTTACTTTGCGTTGAAGCAATTGATAAGTAATTAAATTTTTTAACGAAGCTCATGCAGTTGATGTGTCGTTATCCTCAGGATCATCAACTTATTCTCATCAAGTACATTAATTATTCAGTTATCTTTAACTGTCGAATTTTCGAAAATTTGCAGACGTTTTTGCATTATTTACTGACTAATAATTCACCAACTGCCATCGCAGGTGAATTCCTTATCATCAACATCCGTAATTTTGCCGCTGATACTTCAAACTCTCACTTCATAAGCACGCGGTTTAACGAGAAATATTGCACAAATTACGACCGATTTTCGAAGATATCTCCTTCAATTCCGTAATTAAACCTTTGTCCTAAATCCGACCATCCATTCGTTCCCCTTATCGTTCATCCAAAAGAAGGATGCTGACGATCAACAGCTGTGAAAAATGCCATCCGTGAAACGGTCTTTTTTATTTTTAATTTTCTGCGAGCGTTCGGAATGGATGAAACGGAAGAATGTCGCTCGGCAACCAAACGGCGTATGTTGTTATGGCGACGGGCGGTTAAAAAACTGCGTGAAGAGTAATGGAGGAAGTGAGGTTTTTGGGTTCGCGGGGAGATGGCGTGATAAATGGATGGGAATGGAAAGGGGGAAGCGACGGGAATAAGAAATGAGTGCGTATGTGAAATCCTGTATGGAATCATGAGGAGGCGGAATTGGTTGGAGCGAAAGGGTGGATTGATCGATTCCATTGCGCTATTATCAATCTCCAAAGATCCTCACGTTCCATCCCCGGTAATAAACATCTCGATCCAATATGCACGCATTCACGCCCTCTGTGAATGAGCTGTTTGCCTTCCCTCGCATCGGTCAGTTCACTCGTCATTCCACGGATGTTTAATGAAAAACTAATAATACGGACCCCAATATACCCTCTAAATCATGCCCTCCAACGGATCCCCACGGTAATCTCCCCTTCCCAAAACATCTCTAATACGTATTCCTTTTCCCCTAATGGAGTATTCTGGGCCCGATCGCAAAATCACTCGTTTCCAGGCATTCCTCGATATTGCTTCGAATTATTCGTCCGTTTTAATACGATAGAGATACAATACCTCTTCGCCGGGTGATATCGAATTCGGAGGCTGGGGATTGTAGCCCATTCGTCGAAAGTAGTGAGGATTTTTCTCTAATTTGATTTGATGATTCGCCGAGAACCCATCTTTTGTTTCTCTTTTCACTAACTTTGGTTCTTTAGATTGCTCGAAATTACGAGTACACATAACTCTACCAATATAAATAGGAAATACTATATTTTCATATTCCTTCTTTAGGCGAGTCACGGTCAAAATCACTTCCACCGCACATTGCATAGTATAAGAATTTCGAATTGTAATATATTATGGAAAGTTAAAATTGGATGTGAGCTTTACGTCTACGAAGAAAGTTGGACGGGATTTAATATAGTAATGCTCATCTACGTTACAGGAATAAGACTGTTATTATTATTAAGATGAAAGTCGTCCATAATAGTAATTATGAGATCATACAGTTATTATTACAGCCTGTTTTTATGGAACTGAAGCTGGATAAAAAGGGATGCTTTAATTAACTACGGGAAAATACTCTCTCCAAATACTATCGATTTCTAATAATTCTTTTTTTATGAATCATTAGATTCTCTAAGACTAAGGCTTCCTTGTTACAAAAATTCTTAATAAACTACAATATATTTAAATGATAAAGCAACCGTAAATCATGGTTTCATGCATGACAAACTTAGAGTTGGAGAACTTCATATGCATGATCATGGATAAATTACCTTTCACGGAATTAGTAAAACAACCAAGTGTTTTTAATCGAATAACATTGTGTATATCTCCACTAAGAATGGATCATAACCCTTTGGTCAAACTCTCAATCTCATTAACCTTTGCTTGGGGTTGCGTCCTGCCGCTCAAAATTATTCCTTAATCCAACTCTCCTTATAAGTCGACCCTTCTAAGTTTTCTCTCCTATCTCATTATTCTTTCCCTCTAAAGCTTCTTTTTTCACCCCATCCCTTTCGCCCATTTCAAACACCCATCCACCCCCTCCTCCCCCTCTTTTTTCAATAACCGTTTCCATTTCAGTTCGATTCTGTCTTACGTAGCACTCCATCTGCGCCAAATGACGTAACGTCCCATTTCCAAAAATTCCGACCAACGAAAACTTTTTCCACTTCATTCGAATATCCTGCTCCATTAATTTCCCTACTTTTCCCAACAGGTCGTTCGCCTTCGGAGTCTCTATTGAACGATTTTTATTGCCTCTCACCTTTTCGTTCCATTTGATGGACTAACTTCCAATGGTACCAAGGAAAGGACTTTTGAGTGGCCGCAAGCCCCCCATAGTCCGTCTTCATTTGCGCTCTTTTTAGAAATTTTTAAAAACTCACCTGCAAAGAAAAAGAAAATGGATTTAGATTAGGCTTGGTTTCTCATAACAACAACGTCAATCATTATTAAGATATTATATTAAAATAAGTTTACCTTTTCAGGCGTAAAACTCTATCATAATTTATGATTATTCGTTCAAGGTTAATGAAAAATACATCAAGAATTCTTAAAAAGAAATCTTACTCTAAATTATTTTATGTATTATAAATTTTATATTTATTCAAAAAGGAAATATCCAAGGTGATTATTATGGAATTTTTTTGATATTTATTGCCTTATAATCAAGTTATTCCTTACATTTTAAAGTACGTTAACTGTGATCAATATTGATGGTACTAATATACAGGGTGCGTCAAATAAATGCATACACACTTACATTATAGAAAGCTTATTCCATGTCCAGAAATTTAGCGTTGTAGAATGAGAAATTAATTATTTATGATAGTTCAAAGTGTGTATACATTTTTCTGACGTACCCTGTATGTTAACAATGAAGTTCTAATTATCTTGAGTTGATTAACTAGTATATGTGATAATGTCATATTTGAATCCTCTTTAAATGATCCATAATTACTTTCAACAGTAAAAGGTAATAATCAATAATTGCATTCAACATTATCTCATTCATATCATACATAATCCGGTAGTACATTATTGCATAGGTTGATACATCAATTCGCGCATTTTTATGCAGCATCAGTTATATTAATAACCTGTCATAGTTGCTATTGGCGTGCCTGAAACATTGTTACTCAAGCACGCGAAACAGTTTCATCGATATCTCGATGCGATGCTTCACGATATTAATCGAGCCATAAATCCCCTACGGCGTCCTGACCCACTTTCTTTGCCTTCAATTTGCTCTGTTGACTTCTAACATCCAAATATGCATCGCGCGTTCGGATCAATCAAATGCCCGATAATATTTCTTATTTACAATAAAATTTCGATCACACACCTAACGTTTAATATCAGTAAACTCACGTTATTATAAATCATTTCTACAGTTATAAAAACAGTACCGCAATCACGAAACCACTCCGGATAACAGCACTTAATTTATCGAGCATTTTGGACTTGGAAGTTGAATGATTGATAAAATATATTTATGGCTGGCGAAACTGGAGATAATAAATTTATTTGAATGTTATGAGAACTTAGAAATTATATGCAATTAAACAAACGATGCCTGCGTATTTTTTCCGCTTTTTAGTTCAAATAATTATATCGTACCATACTGCATTAGCATTGATTAGTCATATATTTTAAGCCGTAGGGAATTATAAAGCTAATATCAAAGGAATCGTTTCAAAAATACTTTTGTAGCCACACTGGCTCTTATATACCTTTCATCTATTTCAATATTACGAGTATCAAACTTTTCACTCTTGAGGCGAGACATATTTCATATAATGTTAACAATATCACAGCAAACTTACGGATATAATAATAATAATAATAAAGAAAAACTAAATTCAGCTATTTCACTTCATTCCAAGTTTCATTCACTAATTACACCCTAACTTATTGCACGCAGTTTCCGATTAAATTTACAGGCAATATAAGCGGAGAATTATTCCCTTCTCTTATTATCCATTGGTATTAACTTAGAGTTTCAACTTAAGAAGACTAAAAAATAGAATCTACAAGAGCAACAACGAATCAAATTTTAAACCTTAAGCGACAGATATTATGCATTATTTATCTTTTTATTATATGAACATTTAATCGAACGGTTTGTGCAATATATTTCCCGTCATTGCTACTTAAATCTGCCACATTAATGAGAACTTGCCTAGTCTCAATTTCGTTTCCGAAATAAATAATCTTAATAGAGTTTGGGAAACCCCTTTAATTCTTCTCAGGAGGCGTATCTTTAAAGAATAAAAACTCTTAGCTGTGGCATTTGTTCACGGAGGCGTAAATAAGAAAATATGATACTAACCCCGTGGCCATGGGAACATAAACCTCTCCGAAATGAAATCAACGAGAAGAGAAATGAATAAAATGGAGGCGAGTTAAAGAAAGAAGAAATTATTCAGCTCCCAATCCCACGGGAGTCTATCCATGCGATCATTCGCAGCTTAATTGCTGGTGACGTACCAAAATGGAGGCGTGAAAGAGAAAGACGAAGTAAACAGCTGGAGGGCTTTGGAAGAAGTTGGAAGAGAGGAAATAAAAGGAGGGAATGAAATGGAAAGTTCTGTTACCAAAAAAGGGGTTTGAAGTACGGCGAAGGGAAGCAGAAGGGGAAGTAAGGAATGGCTTGAATAAGACGCTGAGGTGTGTGCGCTTCGACATAAAAAAGGGGATTAAAGAGAAATTTTAAATTATAAGGAAGATGGTTAAACTAACGGAAATTTTCATTTATAAATTTATGTTCCGCGAATGTGAGAAATGTTATGAATGTAAATGTTCCTTTGGAGTGGATTAAATTATAGTTGAACAAACATATTACATTTGTGAGAAAATGTACGAGAGACTCTAAGATCTTGATGTTTTCAACATTCGCATAAAAACGTTATTAACTTTACAACGTGTTTGAAGATCTCAGTAGTTCAACAACACCCTGAATTTTTATGCTCTTAATATTAAATTATAACTTTACTAACTATAAAAAGAGGGATTCCTCAAACTGTTTCAATTTTCTGAACTCCAGAAAATATGTGGTGCTTTGAAATATTTTAATCTTCTTAAATTTTTGGAATTGAAGATGAAATATGTCGTACCGTCAATCGATATTCTTCTGGTAACTGTATTTTTTATTTTTCAATTTCTCCATGACTTATAACTCTATTTAAAGACGATGCTTCGAAATCAACTAAGACTTTTACAAAATTTTCGTTGAAAAAGGAATCTTGTAAGTTTGAATTATCTCAAATTATAATTTTCTCAAAAAGATAAAAAAATTACGGAGATTAAATGAAACTGAAGAATTACAAATTAACTGAAAAGATGAAGCACTCAGAGACCAAGTACAAATTTGAACGTAGACGTCTAGATTAAGAAAATTGCAACATTATATGACAGAGAGAATGCGGGTTAAGAATAAGGGTCCTCAGAAATGGAGGGGAATTGGAAATTTCCAAAGAAAGGTAAGTTTAAGGGTTAATACTCGAGATTTGATGAAAAGAGTTGAATCAACTGAACTACATCTGTGAGAAATCTGTATTCACGATTAATTGGATAATATTATCTAAAAAATAAATAAATATTGTAAGATCTAATTCAGATGATTTCTGTGCTTTGATAATGGAACGAGATTTGGTCTATCTTTTTAGAAGTTTTATTCCTTTTTATCGTTTTAATTTATAATCACAAACTTTGTCACAATCTTTTATAATCCTGTTTAAATATTTTCCATTTTAAAAATGGCTTATTAATTTTAGGAATCTAATGATGACTATGAAATAAATGTGATTTGGCTATTAAATTAGAGATACTTTAGCTAAATACACTCGAAGTTTATCATTCCCGGATTTTACACATATGCATAGTTAAATATATTCTGATAAAGTCAATACCGAATCCATTTCCAAGAGTGAATTAAAGTACAAGAAGTCCTAATAAACCTTTCTTTGAGTATATGAGAGCTTTGATTCCAAAGTAACAACCTCAAAAAAATACCATTGTCGGAGTATCAAAATCAATAGGAATTATATCCAATTTAAATATCATGATCTTAATACATTTACCGCCAATTGAATTATGTGAGAAACCACCCTTTTTGATTTTCATTCCCAATTGAAAACGTTCCCGGATATTCAACAATTGCATCGAAAATGGGAAGAGCCATTTTAAAAGTTCGTTTATATGCAAATGGTATCGTCGAACAAAAAAGCAATCTATGGAGTTCACACGATTGTGAACGAGATCATTAGCGCATTCCGAATTCATTTTCCTTCCGAGAAAACCCTTTTTGAAAAGGAAGTCCGAGAGAAAATCGCCTAGAAATAAATAACACGCCTTTCTTAATCAGCGAGTAATCGTTTGAAGAAGCGTGTGCAGGAAAAGTGATGTCTGCAAGACAGAGGGAGGGATTCCAGCGATCCCTTTCTTGTTTTCCCAGAAGTTTTTTGCCACCCTCACCCAGCACTTTGTCTCCTCCTCCATTACTCCCACTTTCTTTGCCTTTACTCCCGGCAATACCCTTTCTCTTACAAACTTCCCACTTCCCGAACGTCTTACCCGTACGATGTACACTGCCGTTGTGTTTTTATCCCTCGCTACCTGATTCACATAGCCCGCCCTCTTACCGGGGAAACAACTCGCGTGTTCAAGTACCCTTAAAACTTAAACACGGAGATTAAAATAGGGATTAGCGAGGAGTGATTTTCCCTATGAAGGTAAATGATCGGGTGAGGAAAAGGCTATTGTGCTCTCGTTGATGTGGTGGAGTGGGCAGCTGCGATTATAAGGCTATTCTTGAGCCTTCACAGAAACGAGGTTTTATTTCCGAAATTTTCCTTCTTTTCGGTTCTCTCTCGCGAAGTCTGATTGGACGATCCGTTTTAAGAAGGAAGGTAAGTGCCTTTTTCACGAAAGAGTGAAAACAGTAAACGAATAATCTGATTTCCATGCGGTTCTTTGTTATCGTTTAACTATCGAAATGAGAAGAGGAAAATAAATTGCTAATGAAGTGGCCATGACGAATGGCAATATAAAGATCATACAGTTGGATACGTGCCTGCTTTGGCAGAGGATTTGGCGATATTTTATGCATTCATTACGTTCCGTATATGGTGGGAAAGGTAGTCAAATTTGACCTATTTGGCAGTTCCTAAATACGTATCTATAAAAAAATAAAAATATACGAGTAAAAACTACCAATCAATTTTTGGATGAAAGGATTTCGTTTCTTTATCCTACATAATACATAACTGTAGAACAAATAAAATATTGGATGATAAAGCATAAGATGATTGTGATAGAATCATTTTTTGATCATTTTGTATCAATTGAAATTAGAGGATTTAAAGAGAAGTTAGCAAGCAAACGAAGTTCAGATTAAATCTCAAAGACCTACATAATTTAATACCCTACAGACTTATGAAAGAAATTTATGGATAGAAACTTAAAAGTAGAGTAAATATTGATAAACATTTAGTTATTGTAATTAGGAATGTGAGGGAATGAAGAGTTTTCGGAAGCATTAGAACAGATAGTCAGATAGAGCGTAAGATAACATTAACAAAACTTAATAGCCGTCAAATTTATATTCCTATATCAAAAAGAAATTTAAATTTTATTTTCTACCATAATCTATCTTATATTTTATCTTCTTATTAAAAAAATTATCCAGTAACTCTTAGTCCAATCTTCAACCTTATCTCCATTCTGAAGCACTAACGCATATTCATCCTCTTTTCCATTAACCTTCAAAATGCCAAAATATTTTATAAGGAATGTAACCAAAACCTGCATAGCGTAAATTTTTGTCTAAAAAACTTTGATCTCTTGCTCAAATTTCATAAAAAGGAATAATATTTAACTTATATTAAACATTTCACTTTAATCCTTAAACCAAATACAGGTTTAATGTTGATTGCGTGAAATTCCCTCCGCCGAAAATATTTTATTTCAGATGAGATGTATCAATAGTAATAGCAGTTAAAATAAATTTATCAATTTTTTCATTGAATATTTTATTCTATTACATTTTTACCCACAGCAATCAAAAAACTCGTATTTTCTATCTTAAACGAGAAAATAATTATTCCCTAAAAATCTCTTGGCCTATTTTTATTACATTTAAACAAAGAGAAATAAAAACTATGATAATTGTAATACTGTGCACTTCATGAAAAACATCTAAGTAAATTAATATTATTTACTTATACATTATGAAACTCAATATCTTTGATTTTAACTCGATTCTATTATCCAGCATAGACCGTCCCACCTTCCAATTTCCTCCAATGATATCTTCTCGTTCCAATTCCACTGATATCTACTCTTTATCCATCCAATAATACAATCCGTTCCACTGTGAATCAAATATCTCTCCTCTCCAAAAACGTCTCCCCTTCCCTAAACTTGTGTAGGAATAAGAATCTCTCTGCAAAACCAATTCCTTCGATGCTGCACCTCTAAATGAACTGCATCGGCTTACCCAATAGAAATATACTTCCTTTGGTGCAGTCATATCCTCGATCTTTTTCTCCAAAAAATAACTGCGGAATCCGGCAAATCTTCTCTCCTAGCACCCTTTCGTCTACCGCTCTAAGAAATCAACTCAACTCGGGAAATTCAATTCGGCTAATCCTATTGGAGGGATGAAGAGGCATGGGGGAGAATGGCTCCAAGGAACTTAGTGAATGCGTCTTACATGGGATGAGGATGAAATGGACGGACCGTAAAACGTTACGTGTTCCAGGAGAGGGAATAAGAGATACAACTTGCGTTCTAACAGACGAGTATGATCCTATTTTAATATACCAGAGTGCTGGAATTATTAGATTGAATCCATCAGAATAGCTTTCGGATCATTGCATCTTGTAACCTTCGAAAAGCCAAACTTTTTTCTGCATTGAAAAGCGGTGCAATATATATTTCAGAAATGATTTGACATGAGGTAATGCTTACGAAATCATACCACTCTCCACGATTACGAAATTGAACATAACTATTTTTCAATTCTTTCTTTTTTAAGAAATATCTCCTATAAATTGTATACCTTATCATTACAAACTAATAATCATATACATAAGATATGTTCAAAATTTCCATTAAATCAACAACAGAATTTATCATCCACAAAAATTTGATAGGATGCAAACGTGACTGAACGAAAAGCAAAAAAACCTTGAGTTTCAAAGTACTTAAGAAGTTTATTTAAGCAAAGCTATATTACAGGAAAGAATAAAAATCGATATCTCACAAATCCGTTTTTAATAGTATATTAGATTCGATATCTATATATACTAACATACACCTACTTTTTACGAAAAAAATTGAGATTTGCGTTATCCTACATGAACTTTAAATTAGTATATTAATAGATATTCATGCCTTATATGTTTCCTGGAACCATCAGCCTCAGAAACTAATTTTCCTAACTTTTTTATACCTCTCATTACATCGCAATAAATTCGACGGAAATTATAGAATAGTGAAGAGTGAATATACATTCTTTGAAGCAATCCAATGAGAAGAGTCAAGATCTCAGCGTTTTTTATAGAACTCCTTCTATGATTTTTTTCCCAAACTTTTAGATTTTTTAAAGTTTACAACGAAGGAAGTATCCTGTCTCTACATTATCTCCTTCATGTTTCAAGATTAATCAGCGCAACTTACTTGCAACAAGGCTTGCATTAAAAATTATTTACGTACATACCACTTTTTGTTACTGTATTAAAATAAGTATTTATCCTCGACTACTGAGTAACATTCGATCTAAATTCACAATTAGGCTAATAAGATACTTAGACCTATATTTTTTAATTTAAAACTATCAAAAGAAACTCAAAGCATTCGTCATTTTTATTTATACGTATATTGCTGACACAACGAAAAATAATTTCTTACCTCTTTCTTAAATAAGGCTACAAATATGACTATGATTTACTCAATAAAACTGTATTATAATACATATTGTACGATCTTTTCTTTAGTAAATTCAATGGGTTAAATAGTAAATCGACGGTAATTAACCGACGCAAACGTAATAAATTAACCGATGCAAGTCTATTAAAAGCCAAAAGTATTAAATTTCCCTCTCTACAATGAGACAGTCAACGGAATGAAGAGGCATCGCCAGGCAACCAACCCTCGCCGTATTTGGATAGTGGAGACAAAAGAGGAACGAAAAAAAAGGAACTTAACCTTCTGAAAACGGAAAGAAATGTGAAAAATCTCGAGCGCAATAAATATGAAATAAAGAGGCTAAACAGAGAAGGAAGTTTTAATTCTCCCGGAGAATCATCAAGGCTCTCCCCACAACTCCCAGAAATTCCTATCCGCCATCCAAACAAATCTCCAAATTTCCCCTAAGACACCACCTCTCTCTCTCTCTAATCACGGGAGTACAAACACTTAAGAGAGAGAGAGCACGAAAAGTCTTCAAGAATAGAACTTCCCTTCCAACTCGAGACGGCACGGCACCGGCCGTCCCTTGTGTAATGAGCTGAGAACAGTTCGGCGCGGTCTCGAGAACGTATCTCCAGAAAAACATTAGCCACTTCGTCTATCCTTCTTCTAATTTCTCCGATACTCATTACCGTGTGTTATTTTCATACTCTTGCGGAAAAATGACCGACATTTCCTTTCGGGAGACATCGAAGGTTTGTGAAATGGCTCGCGTGACTGTCTCGTCAAAAGATATATCACCTCGACAAATCACCTGTCAAGTTAGGGTTGATTAACTAATATGCATTTTATATGCAAATCGGTTAATGCTATAAAAGAAGGGCCGATTGAATATCGCATTCGTTTGTGAAACATCCATTAACCCTTACAGGAATGTCTTCGATATGACCTTTTTCCTTCTACTTAAAATCTTACGTATATATATCGAATTTTAGACAAATGATAACAGGAAAAGAGAGTTGTAAAATTTGTAAGAGAGCCATTTATTGGAATAACTTGAGACTTATGATTGCAATCTCAGTATAATTAAGTGAATGACTATATTACATTTCGTAAAATTTTTCGCTATCGTCTATCCATTACATAGGCTTTCGTATTTTAGTTATTATTCCTTTAATATTAGTATGAGCATGAAAATTTAAGATAGTGTTAAGCAGCAGTTCTACTCGAAGAAATGATTTGACATTACTTCTCATATAAGCTGGAAGTTCTAATAATATTTTCATATAAAGGCTATAACTTATCGTTGACATCTCTTCGATTAGACGCATATTATAAGCGCATTTTCTCATTCGATATTCCGTTTATTTATCACCATTAGCATGACATTTTATACATACATATCAACCCAAGATATTAGTAATTTATGAGTGAGATAACATTCTCCATACATTCTAACGTTCATTTAAATTTGATACGGATACTCATGACATATATTATGAGAGAAATATATCGAAAATATGCCAAAGGTTACTTTTGGAAATGGAAATTTCATTATTAAATACCGAATCATGAATCATTATCATGCATCTAAATTACTACTTTCTGAAGCATATACAAGCTATAGGAGTACGTTTGATAAAGCACTATTTCTAAAGACGAGGTTTAGATGTGAAAAGAACTCTTTTAGCCGGACTAAAAGCAACGGTAGTCATCATGTCTAGATCATGGACAGACGCTTTTTATCGGTCACTAAAACGGTTGAATCTAGAAGCAGTGAAAGCAACCAAACGTCGCGTCATTCAAAACAACTATTAGAATCTCGGCATTATTCTCTGCGTTAACGTGTTTCTAATGGATCATTGTCTTTCATTGTCCCCTGTATATCCACGTCATCCTCAGCCTCCGAGAATCCTAGCTTTGTGTTCATTAATTGTGAGAGTGTGCATGCGCTACCGTATTTTTTTGCGACACAAATATCGCTCCGCGAAATCCGTTATTCCGACTAAACAATGGAAGACCTTGGAAAGTGACGAATGAAGAGATTAGGAACTTAAAAAAAAAAACAGAACTCTCTCTCTCTCTTGTTCTTCTCGGCCATTATTGATGATTCAGTTTTCCCTTTTAAAAATGTGTCCTTTCATTAAAGCGGGGTCTTAAAAATTGCGGCCCGTCGCTATACGTCTGTTTGGGGTCATATATTTAAACTCTGATGGGCCCGTTCCGTTCACTTTTAACCCCATTCGTTCATAGTTATAAAAGCCCTGGGATTTATGATTTCGGAAATAAAAGAAAAACACGCCAGAGTGCGAAGCGAAAAGTATAAAGCTTTCAAAAACCACCGAGCCGACGCGTCCACTTTGAATTCCGTAGCACTTTATTTCCGATTAAAATATTTATAGGTAAATTATTAGCATTTCATATACCTTTAATATATTTCATTTTATATATACATATATATCATATTCTGATTTTTACAATATGTACGGAGCGAGTGAGTGAGTGTTAACAGCGAAAAATAATCAAACAAATGGCATATAATGTAAGATGGGGTAATACATTACGCCGGAATGTAAATACGACAGTGATAATGCTTAATTGCACTCCTTTTAGCATAGCAACGCGCATGGAAAAACCTGTAAACGAAGGGTTATCACCTAGTAGGTAATTGCTTTCCAAAAGATTCTTCCGTAACAACCATGATTCAACCCGGCTTCATTATATTTTACGAAGGCAAGTCTGCCGTACCGAAACCGCTCCACTAACTATAACAGATTCATAAGGCTTTTAATAATTTCCCGGCGCGTTCTTAAAGGATTCCACTTATAAACCTTCCACAGCTTCGCCGACCCTCATTTCCAACGCGTACGCAAACATATTCAAAGGATATTCCAATCTCGCCGGTTATCCCTCTCTCTCCGGGGCGACACAGTATCGAAGGAGCTGTCATTAGGGCTCCCCCGGAGAGAGAGAATATAACACATTTTAAGCCCAAGTGGCTCGTTAGCCGTGGCACGCAAAGGTGACCCGGACGCCCTCGCTTCTTCCATCGCACCTTTTGCGAACCCACGCCGTCTTGCTTTGTATCCGTGGGGAACGGGAGAAGAAAAAGAAACAGCAATATCGTTTTCCCCTCTCTCTTTATCGCGTCTATCACCCGCACACGTTAACACGCCCTTCTCCCCTACGATTTCCTTCTTCTCCGTTCCTTGTTATTCCTTTCACCCACCTTTTCCCACCCCCTCCCCGCAATATGAACCTCTCTTCGCCACCTCAGGACGCCCTCCACTCGACCCCGGCTGCAGCAACACTCTTTCCGCACAACATTTTACCGCCCGGACTCGAGTGCCTCCGCTTTCCCGCCGCCCCACTGTTAAATCCGCCCGCATGCGGTGTTGAGTTCGAGCCGTGGAAAGTTTTTTAAACGGGGAAAAGGTTACTCGCTGCGAGAAGCAAGAACTTTATTAAATGAGTGAAATAGGGATTCGACGAAATAATAATTGCTTTTTGTCGCGGAGCGCAATTGGTTCGCCGCTTTTCAACGTGTGCACACACTAAAAAAGAGGGTGGTTTTTATTTAAGTTGGAGTGCATTCGCGGGAGGAAGTCTTCATCTTCTTCTGCTCCTTGCGTCGCCTGACCTATTTGCCGAAGTGTTTATGAATAATGCGCCGATGATGATATAACTACCTGCCGAATGCGTTCTCGATATAGGGCTTGTTCTTTTCCTTCTCGTACACACAGGTAACTATGACGACGACTCGTCCGCTTGGATTAACGTGGGTGGCGAAGCGAAACAATTTATTTTTCGCGCGGAGATCTGTTTTCGGTGGAATAGATTTAGGAATGAATGTAGCGGAAAATAATACAAAAGCCAGGTAACGGCGTCGGTTGAAGATATATAAATAAAATAAAAAAGATATACGCTCGGTTCACTAATTGCTCTTTCGAAAGCGTTTTATTAAAGAAAACAAAACCCCACAGAGTGAGCGGCGGTACTCTGACAGTAAAATGAAATGAAATAAATCTTTGGTGGAGATTTGTATATATATTTATTTTTTTCGTTTTCGTACTTTGAGTTTATGAAAAGGAAAGGTTGAGTTTAATTGGGAACGAGAAATATTTTCTCCTTTAAAAATTTATCCCATCGATTATTTGCTGTTTTTTAAAAAGGCGGTTTTCAAGAAATTTATGAATTCCAAGGTTACCGTTAAGGGAGGCGAAGAAAATTTTTCCTGACATTTGTACCGTCTAAAACTCAAATAATAAAGTATAATCATACTTACTTCCGATTATGATTATAACTATGCTTCCTATTTCATTCTGAAATTATACGCCCTCCAAATATTTTATTAGAGCTTACAGGAAGAAATTTAGCTTTTAAAAATGTCGTATCCTTTCCCGTAATTATTTATATACATTAATAACAATTGATTAATATTTATTAAACATTTATGTATAATTTACACAAAAATACTGCCTCCTAATGTAAGTCATACATTGAAAATTCATATATGGATATACCAAGGAGTACAAATATCTTTCAGCTTATAATTAACAGTTATAACCTCAATCAATGGCAGTTCGTGTAAAATATTTCAAGCTTACTCTCATCATAGCGATTTGCATTCAATAATAAAGGTATGGATTTTTAAAAATTGCATAAAAATAACTGACTAATAAGTGTCCTATTTTTATGCTCTTATATTCACAGAACGAAGCGTTATGAGCACACGGTCTACGAAACATTCAAGGTCAGTGATAATGAAAGGGGAAAATCAGAACACGGCCGTTAACGAATTAGTGGATTAAAGCAGTAATCCTATGTCGTTATCAGCTGCCGGATTTAGTCGGAAATACCAGATTAGTCGATTCGTGGAAGATCCCTAAAGGTCAGCCATGAATCACATTTGTCTTTCGAATTTTCATTTATTCGTTAACTACGCTAATAAATTTTATTTCCAAGTACTTTGTAGTTTCATCATCTGTAGTACTTTATGTAGATATTGGTTTAAGATTAAAAGACTTTCGCTTTTTACGTTCATGGTTTTCCAAGCTGAGCTCTATTCTTTTATCCAGTTATATTTTTTCAACTTCGTTATTCATTTTTAAAGAATATTTGTTGACTTTCGACTTTCTTGTATCTATTTGTCTCAAATGTATGTATAGTATCCTACTTCTTGGGGAAATGATGTTCCTCAAGTATGTTACGTATAATAATGCATATCTTCGATCGAATCAACTTTAAGAAACCATAGTTTAAAGTCATATAACTAAATTATCGCCTCAAATGATCTCAGATACAGAGAGGCAATATTCTTTTTAAAGCTAAAAATAAATGATAAATTCTCTATTCTAAACCTTTAAATAAACGATATGTTGATAATTACTCACTAAAACTTCAAAGTTAGACGATTACTTTTTTTTAAATTACACGAAAACACGCAGATCCCATCGCTCGTTAACTACCTGAGACTGAGGAAACAGCAGAACCCGTAAACTGTACCGTTAATTTAAAGAAATATTGAGAGCGGAAGAATAGAATTTCGAAGACAGATTTTATCCTGAAAACACGAGACGAGGAGAAATTCAATTCTAAGGGTACGAAATATATTTTTTCAAAACCTTTAGTTTCGAGTAAGCATGCACGCTCATTATGCACCGTACGGGAGAGAGAGAGAGAGCCACGGCATTAAATGTGAGAGGTAAATTCACTGTTTCATCCGAATAAAATCTTTCCGTCTGAATCCTAACCATTCTCTATTTTTCTTCCCTACCACCCCTCCTCTCGTTCGCACTGCCGCTCTTCAGCTGTGCGAGGGCGGCACGAGTGATTACGAAGGTGGTCGTGAATTAATGATTGTTGGGTCGTTAGTTCCAACCGGCGTCGCTTCCCTCCGACCAAACTTACTTCGACCACCACTCCAAAAATCTCCTCCACCACCACCTTCTTCGCTCAAAGTTCCCATTACCGACCGTCCTCGCGAGCGAAAAAAAAACATAGCACAAAGTAAATCACTCGCCATCTCAGAAATTCGCCAAAAAAAAAATAGCCATAGAGAGCGAGAGAGATGCGCGTGTTTGATAAATACGTGGAGAGGACACGATTCCGGTGGATATCCCTTTTTGAATGCGACGAGGGAGAAGTTTTTGAAGAGGCCGTTTAATCATGTAATACGTTCCGCCGACTAGGCAAGAAGGCAAGACTCCGTCTACGTCAGCCCTTCTGTGGGCGATACATTCACGCTTGCGTCTAGATAGAAAAAAAACCCGCAGAGAGTGCGATTCCAAAATACGCCCTTTTTAAATTTATTCAGGGCACGTGTACTTGAACCTCAATCCTCACCTACAAATGTTATAAAGACCCCATTAAAATCTTCCACCATCGCCGACTGACATATCGCCAAAAGCTTTTTTCTCCCCTCGAGAACAAAAAGCGTTCCTTTAATTGCTCCGAATGATTTTTTCTGCAAAAAAACCCCTAGAAACGAACGCCTCTCCCACGGCGGTCATAAATCTCGCACACACACACGTGGGTCGGTGTCGCAGGGACATTTCCTATGGTCCGCCGTTCGTGTGACGTTTCTTCGGAAGCGACCCTTTTCTCTGTACACACCGCCGTTCTCTCTCGTCGCAACAGCGAACGGATCCGTCCGAAATCACAGGAAACTCGGTCTCTGTTCGCCTCTGAAATACACCAGTCGACAAACCCATTCCTTGGCCTTTCTTACCACACGAACGCCTCCCGCTGTTTCAAGAGACCTTTTTATGCGATCGCCGAACATCCTCCTCCCCCCTCCCTTTCTTCCTACTCCTTTTCATCTCACTCTGAATAAATCTTTATTTTCCTCTCTCTCTAAATGCCTACTTATCTTATAGTAAGAGCGCCCAGTTCCTTCTCGGAGGCGAACGCCATTACCGTCGCCTCGCGTCCTTCGTTTGTTTTTTTTGTGTGCCTCTTGCGATTGGATGGTGGTGTGTTCGGATGCAATTAAAGTCGAAATCCGCTTACTTCTTCTCGTGGCGCATTAAGGTGGCGATTCTACAGATAGCGGACTAATGAATTATGGGATGATTGTGCTCGAATTAAAGGAAAAACTTTTGGAAGGATTAGAGAGAAACAATTTTCGATCGTTTAAGATTCTTAGTTAAGTCTATTAATGGCGAGCGAAAATGGTTACATACAACTCAATTGTTGTAGTGCTACGTGAATGGCTTGTAATTGAATTGTTCTGAACAAAACGACCATAATACAAGATTAGAATCGTTCGATTAACTGAGAAGCAATTCAGTATCTCCGCCATCTTGATAAAAGGATTTTTAAAGGTTTTTGTTAGCTCGATAATTGTTACGTGGTCTTATTGCCTCAATTCGTTCGTAATACTAACTGCTGATTAATAGAACCAATTATTTCTTGATTATTTAAAAATTGTGAATCGAATTATTCAGAAATTTAATATAACATGCATGCATATAATGAAATAATTATAAACTTTATATATAGAATTGCGATAATATATTTTAACGGGAAAATATTATTAGTAAATTAGTGCATTACGCAATTAGTTGCATTACGCCTAGCAACGTATCAACAAACTTTCTAGCATATCTTTATGTTATTGAATCCAGCGAAATACGTAATTTGATTTAACTTATTGTAAATAATATTTACTATAGAGCGCTTATAACGTGAATTTTAAATGCGATTATTAAACTATTTATCTTTTAAAATAGAGGAGATAAAGACCATGTTTTCATCTATGAGGTACATTTATTAATGAATAGTTCTTGTTATTATTATACGTAGGTAAAAGATGAAGATAGTGAAGTCTCAAACAATATAATTATGAGCATCCTTTAAAGTTACGAAGAGACGATAATTCAAATTTCTTCGGAAGTAAAATAAATTGAGAAAATTAACTTATTTCGGGAGAGAATTTTAATAGCCCTTAATTCAAGTTATCGCTCTTCAATGCAGGAACTAATGATAATGATTTGGAGCATTCCCCGCAGCGGATGCATCCATTTGGAAGAGGAATGAAGATGCGGTGCGGGAGAAGGGAAAAAGAAGGCATAGTTTCATCGGAGTGGCGCGCGGGAGGTACGGATTTCCGTGGAACTATGCCGTAGAGAAGCGGGATTCATGTCTGTTGCCAGGATGACGAAAATTCATGGAATCGGGCGGTGGGGGGATTAGGGGAAGATAAAGGAACAGAGAGGGCTTTACTTTGAAAGACAAGGAAGCGTAAGATCAGTGTACCTTTCTTTGCATTTCCTCTTGGTCGTTTTCGGAATTACTCTTGGATATACTAAGCACTGTATTCTGTCTAGGCTGAAATAATGCGGATTTTTTTTTCCTTGTTTTGTGATAAAAGGAGAAAACGCTGGTAACGCTTTCCCCCGAAAATCCCACTCTTTATGTGGGACTGGATGCTTGACGCAATGTTTTGCTTAAAATTTTTCCGGCAACAAACTAGGTCCTTTTGTGTTCTGGATTTTATGACTGGAAGTAAATGAATCCTTGAAAAGACATTCACGTGTCATTTATCATGAAATGTTCTATATAAAAACGGTCTCTAATGCGTGCGTTAAAGTATCTCTGATACACCACTTTTTATGAATGGAGATGTAGAACTTTAAAATAAAAAATCGTAACAAATCAGATCAGAAATTGGCAATGATTATTTTCACATTCGAAACTATTCTTAGAACAACAATCATACTTGATAAAAACAACTTTTATTCGCTAAATATTCCACATAATGATTAATTTATGGTTCAATGTTATGGAATTGTAATAAAACCGTAGAGTTATTCCTAGTATATTAAAATATGTTTAATTATGGTGTAATATATAGTATTTAGTTCGACCATGTAACCGCAAATAGCATTTTGTTTATTGAAGAAGATAGCAATTTAACAGATTTATTTCAAATGTAATTTAGAAAATTGTGTTTTCTTTTCTGGGTCAACTCATCAAAAGTATCATATGACTCCCCAAAAAAGTTATTTGGATACGTCTAAAAAGTTATTCACACAATAAATTTCGTATTTTATGCACATTTCTTTGCGTATTGAATCATAGATATCATCACGATTGTATTAGTTAAAACAACTGAGTTGTTATATATAACAAATCTAAATTTCACAGATTGTTGTTCATCAATCAAAAAATTTACGACACTTAAATGGTTTGGTTTCATAAGAACTTGACTAACTCGAAAATATAAATTAAATGCAAAAACAAGATAAATATCGAAATAATAGTTGATAAAACTTCAAAGAATTATGATGAGATTCACATCCTACTTTAAATAAAGACTGCATTATCATTTCATCGGGATCTTCCGAGGCCCTATAAACATTAATGGAAAAAGTAGGAAGAAGAGCCAATGGTGGAGACGTTCTTGCATGTCATTAGAGCGGCTGTTTGTGGAGGTGTTGGGCAGCCTCCGAAGAATAAAAGGGGCAAATGGGAAAGTGTGAGGAGCAACAGAGGAAGTGGCAGTTATTTCATTAGGGCCCTCGTCCAATCCTGAGGAAGAAGGGGTTTGATCCGGATTCGAGACGAGAATTCCAAATGGACCTCCTCCTCCGTCCTCATATTTCTGCACCCATTTCCATTCGCCATCAGTACCACCAATTGCCGCTCCCAAAGACGTCTTAAGGCGTTTGTTTCCTGAGGGAGCGATCCGACGTCGGAACGTTTAACACACGAGTTTGGAAAGAATGTTCTTCACGTTCCGAGAGACTATTCCCTCTACGGAATCGTGCATGAGTTCGCTAAGAAATTCGATTGGTCGAATCCAACTTGTGTGTGTGTCTCCCGAGGGACGCGAATGATCGACTCTCTTGAGTCGATTTCGCTCGAGATTTAATCGTATAAGACGGATCGAAATAAATCGAATGCTTTTGGAATCGGCGTTTGAATTACTTTAACTAAACAAAGGAATGAAATGAAAATAATGATCATCCAAGGGTAAGGCAAATTATTTTTTATGGATATTAAGAAATTCCGTGATGTTCATAATCTCTAGGAAAATAGTAAAAGGGCCTCATTTAAATTTAAGGAATTATATATTACCAATCTGAACGAAATTTAATCCCTCAAAGATTGAAAATGAATACGTGGAATGAATTATATCTAAACTAAATATTATATCATGGAATGTTGCAACAACTGCTCATTTCGAATCTGACAGTCAAAAGCACTCTCTACCAACTATTTCAGTAACACGGTATATAATGAATGGATGAACTAATCGTATTCAAAACAATGGAAATCAAAAACATCATAAGGATATATATAAACTGGATCTTAGCAGCTCTCGTATAAATAAGTATTTCAAGTGGATATTAACTTGTTCTTCAAAAATAATGAGTCCTGGTTAATTTTCATTCTACGAAACTAGAAGCAATTATAATTCGAACTATTATTATACTTTTTACTATTCGATAAGTAATTACTTCAGCTAATAATTTACAAATATAACATCTACATGAATACTCTATAAGCTGCCTTTCAGAGCTGAGTTATGACGATCGGCCTTTTTTAAGATAATAATTATCACTTTAGATTTACGGAAATAATGGTATTTTAAATAATATTTTAGTATTTCTAAGCTTTGTCAACAGTCAATGAAATATATTTTATAATTGAAACATTACTAAAGTACAACAATCATTAAGGTCTCATGTGTACATAAATAAATTACTAATTAGTTACCAATTTGTTTACTTAGGAACCCATTCTTTTCTGAATCGTTTTTACCAATACAAAAGCTAAATTTGTGTCAAAATAATTCCCATATAAACAGAAGGGTCATTCTTCCCGGTTATATAATGATTCTAACCTGAACAGAACTAGCTTTTTTGTGATGTGCATGAGTTCAGAGATATTTTACGTACGTTTAAATCGTACAATATCTAAAAGACAAATAATTTGTCCGACAAGAATATATACTAGGCAGTTTGAAAGTAAATGGCTGGATTTGGAATTCCATAGATATACTTAAAACAGAACCCCAAATAGGATTTCATTGTAGTATCGTTATAACATATCGTTCTCCTAATATGATTCCTATTGCAGTCATTGCATACATACTCAAACGACATTATTTAAACTACCCTAATATGGAGAAAACTAACATAACCTCCTGAGCAGTCTCAACGTCGCACATCGACACACACAGAAAAATAGAATGTCGAGTTTTTCATTCCGTTTATTGAATAAAACACGAGCGTGTCGTCTCATTAAGTGAATTTGCAGCTTCTCTCGTCCACGCTGGATGTAGATTACATTTCACGGAGAAAGGCACCCCTCGAAAGTAAATCAGATTACGGAAACATAAGGAAAAAGAAATGAGCGAAACGAATATCCATGTAAGCAGGAAATGTTGCGCCCTATCTAAATAATATTTACACCCTCTATCGCTCATTCCAAGCATCGTGTATAAAGATGTGACATCATCATCCTCTAAAGCCGGAACTTCCTAATATCCATAAAACAAAGCCCTCGTAGGTTTTGAAGGGGTTTTTCACGCGGCTATATAAGGAACGCGTAGTAAAAGCAGCAGAAAGGGATGGAAATTTCCGCTGCCGCGATCAAAAACACAGGCGCTCGCACGCAACCACTTCAGTGGCTGAGAAAGCCGCTCTCGCACACGCACCCCAAAACAAAGGAGGAACGATATTAAGCATTCTTTATACGGTGCTCAATAGAGCGAACATTCAAAAGCCTTGACGATCGCATTTTCTTCTTCAGCCATCTTAGCCAAGTTTGGGGTGTAATTGAAAAAAGATGGGTATAAAAAAGGATGGATGCAGAGGTTTCCACAAAGGATCCGTCCGCAAAAGAAGAAGAAGAAGATAACACACCAACGCCCGATTACACATAAACATCTGATGAATAAATCTCGGAAGAATGAAACAGAAGGGGAAGTTAAATTGGATCAGAACATCAGACGTTCAAAGTAATCAAAAAAAAAAAAATGACGAAATATTGCGGGAGTTCCGAAACGCTAAGTTTCCGAGCGTGAGTGTTGCACTAATGGCTTGATTAAAAGCGCCAAAAACTCCTTAAAGCAAAGATCGAACTTTCAGTTGCAGAGACTCTCTCTTCATCTTCAGAGAAATTACGGATTCTGGAGTGGCTTTCATTTTCAAGTGCCGAAATTTGTGTGTATAATTTTTCCTATCCCTTTTTTTATTATATATAAAAAGGTGTTAAATTCAAATTGGAAGGAAAAAACTCACCTCCCAAAAAGTTTCTATATACAGTATATAGCAGGATGAAAGGTAGGATACAGCAATTGAAATACTTTCGGAATATTCTGCAGATATTTTTGAATATAAGGTCAGGTGGAGATTTTGGAGTGCTCTCTCTCGCGGGAAATTTCTCGGTTTAGAGATTGAAAAGATTTTTGTGACCTCTTAGGAGGAATGTATGATTTAGAATGCGAGGATTTCCCTGCGCCCCATTTGCGTTGAAACGTCTCCTAGTGAGGGCAGAGGAGCACTAAAATTCCTGTTGGTTGGAGGATATCCTCGCACCCGAAAAATTCTTCGGCTTCACAAGCCTCTCTTAAGGGTTTTTGAAAATAGGTCAATACATAACATTGACATCATTTCATTCAGATGTGACTAATGATGACGTATCAGCCGAATATTTCCTCTTGCTGATTTCATTCTTATGGATATCAGTAGAACTTGAGTTTATTAAGTATTACGAATGTTGAATTTAACGATACAGCAAAAGCCAATCGTTCACTTTTATATTTGATAACCGTTAGATCCAGATTTAATGTAACAACGCTCCAAGTAATCAGGTATATCCAAACAGTTCATACTTATTCTCTACTAATTCATTGATTTCTTAAAGAAATATTTCGCGTGAATAGTTAGGGCCCCTCCAAGTTTACGATGTAACAGTTTATTTCTCCATTAGTTTCGAGATTCTGTTGATAAAAAGCGCTCGTAATGTTTTACTTGTTCATAATAATTGATGTATTGAATATTGATATTTGTAATTCTATAATTCGAATTTAGTAATATTGTGATATGCGTGTTAGTTGAAGAGAGTGAATAGTTGTGTGTATTGATGTCGCCACCGGTCTTAGAGACCAACAGCAACAATGCTGTAAATAAATAAGTTTAAGCGAAAGCTAAATTTATAAATTTAATTTAACTTTACCGTTGATTTAACTTCATTTTTGTGAAGTAATATTGATTATAACTATTAGAAACACATTAAGACAAAATACCTATCCAAAGCTATTACGGACTCCACGAATATTGAAAAAAATTATCGAATGAAAGCGTTTAGATGAAGAGAACATATTTAATCACACTTGTATATTATGGTTGTATTATCAATAGATTCACAATTACGTTGAACCGAATACAAAGCTGGTAGGAATGCCTTAAGTCAACGAATAGAGTGTAATATTTTCCCTTCTATTTCCCTAAACTCTTCTTCACAGTCTTTTAAATAACTATCGTATAGTTGGATCTAAAACAAGATTTCTTGTAGACATCCGAATATTTCGACATAACTCACGCAACCATTTGTAAAGCACATGTTATCTCTCAACCCTAAATCCTCTTGAAATCCTTTGCTCTTTACTTCGCCAGTGTTTCTTCTCGACTCTATTACCTCGTCTTGGCTCTCCCCCCATAGCAATTCTGTAATTCACCTCCTTCGTCTTGCATCTCCACGCACTCATCCACACCTTTTACTCTAATTCGGCTCCGATCTCCCTGCATTTCTTTTGTGCGTATGTTTTTATCCCTCACGTCTTATCTCTCGGCTCCTTTAATTTGCCTGAAAGCCAACAGGCATCACCAGCGACAACGACCACCGCAGCGATGACGGCCGCTCCCAGTGCCATCCATTAGGTCTCCCCACCTGCACACTCCCTTCCATTATAACTCTTTTACATCAACTGGGATCATCGTGGCTGCTTTTTTCCATCTTTCCCTCGGAATAGTTATGACAGCGAGCGCTGGATATTACGTTCGTCTGCAGCCTTTTCCTTCGCATCTGATGTATTCGACTTAAGAAACCATCCACGGCTGAAATGGTGGGTTTTATATATCTATACCCGCGATTCTAGCCTAAGGTCTTTTTTCCCTTTTTTGAGGGATTCGTCTAATGAAATGAAATGGGCAATTTAATTCAGAAAAGACTGGAGATTTAAAGGAATCGTCAGCAGATGTTTTTTTTCTGATTGTCGATTAGGAAGATTTGAATATTTTACGAAATACATTAATGATCTCAGTAAAGAGAGAAGAATAATTTATTGGACGAATAGATCAAATATATCAAGCTATCAAATTATTATTCCATATTATTATTAAATTCCATCAGCAAGATTTTTGTATGCGTAAGCGTTAAAGATTTCGTATTAAGACTGCTAAACTTTTTTTGTTTTTTTTTTTGCTGTCTGAGAAACAAACAAACAAACTTTATGATTCATCACTAATTATCATTAAATCTATTTAATTGATACGTAAAGCTAAGCTATTTAAAAGTAATTGAGAAATAAATTTAAAGAACCAGAATTAATATTCTGAGATTTAAAAATAGTTTTCGTCCAACTTGATAGAATTTTCATTTTTCCTTCCAATTATTTGTTTCAATTGAATAATCGTGACCATTGATTTCGGCTAAAAACTTCAATGATCATAGTTTATTACATTCCTTTATAAAATATGTTGGGAGATTTCAATAAAGAAAACACATTGTGTCATAACAGTCAATTAACGATAATACTCATATAAGAATTAAAAATACTATCAAGTCGAAAATAAATCAATTCCTCTATTAAAAGAGCGACGGTTACCAAGAGCAACGGAAAAAAAACAAGAATCCTATTTCCGACGAACTGGCTGCCATGATATGCGCCCGTAGCACATAAGCGGATTTTCACCCATTATTTTCTTAATAGACGTGGAATTCGAAACGAAGTCCTAGGGCATTAAGTTGGGCTCACGGAAGAAATTCTTAGAGCCTTAAAGCGTGCTCTCTTGGGATGGAATTAGCGACCGTGTCCATCGTGAAAAGACGCAAAATTCCGAATGAGGCAGATGCAGTGTGAATAATTCAGATGCCCCGTGGAATCTTGCACGGACACGCTCTCTCTCTCTCTAGCCGCACTACCCTTTGATAAGAATTTATAAATGTACGCTCTTAAGCCGTTCCACTACTTCGTTACGCCGCCGTTTGTAGACCAAGGAAAAGACTACAATACTTAAGCGAATACAATATTCATTTTGCTTTCTAAAAGGTCTGGAAAGGGAAAGGATGCAATCGATACGGCAGGATACAGATAAAAATCTACACTAAATAAATCGAATGGTATTGATTTGGATTATAATAAAATGAAAAGACAAATTTTGTATCAATATTATACTTCTGTGTTGGAAATTTTTTCTGATTAAATTCTTGTAAAATTTTAAATCATAAAAAATAAGGGACTGTTTGAGCATATTTTGTTTAATACCCTAAAAGAAAACACGAAACATTATCTATAAATAAATAGAAAAATTGGATTCGAACACTGATATATGTTAACTTTTCATCGAGTATATTTATTGAATATAATCAACATAAATTATGAAAGTAAGGTTTATAACAAAATATTCAATCTCCTTTAAATTAGTTTAAACGATTTTTAATTAATATAAAGGTCACTAAGCTGAATAATTGCTTCAACAACAGGAAGGTTATTTATTTAATCATAACCTGAACCTATCCTGAATTCAGGTTACGATTAATAACAAAGTGAAGGTATCTTTTCTATAATTTAAGCATAAATGATAACCCAGAAAAATATGGAAGATCATCGCTATAAATATAATACTACGTAGGATTCTTTCCTTTTTAAATGATGAGGTGAGTATAACATGTCCCCACTTTCTGCTTTAAGCAACTCGCCAAGTTTAGCGTTAAAATTATCCCAGATATTCTCATATTAACATTTCATTTCATTCCGTAAGAAGTGAAAACGTGCATCACCAAACTCACTAATCATTAAATATATCACCGAGGAAAAATATAATCAAAATTATATTAAATGATTATTTTTTCTAATCCACATTCCCGTACCGTGCAACGATGTGTGTATGTGTGTGTAGCGATGAGAAATTCATGCTATTCATTCAAAAATTGGGTTAAATTTGAATTCATGCAACTTGGAAGTGCTCCTACTTTAATATTACCCATTGAGTATTTTATTCAGCGAGGATCACACTCTCCTGAGAAGAGGCGAAAGTTGGCTTCGGGGAGACTGAGGAAGCATTACTGAGTAATTCGTTTCCGAATAGCCCTTTCCCTCCTCCCTCATTATTCTTTCCCTCCCCCTTTTAAAAATTTCTCATCCTTCTATTTACATCCCTTCCACCGAAATATTTCCCTCTCTCTCTTTTAATACCTCTTTATCAAATCATTACCCTAACTTTCTCCCAATGAGACAGTTTCTCCGTTTTCGTATCCTTTCAACGGAAATCAAGTTGACGTCATTTCCTCTCTTCCCAATTCCATCATCAAAGAGGTATTCGATCGGGATATGATAGTAATTAACGAATCTGTAACAGAAGAAGAACGATAAACGGTAAAGGTAACGTTGGGAAAGAGAGAGAAAACGGTCCCTCGAGAAATCGAGATGAAATGGGTAAAAATTAAAAGATGAATCTTCCCTACAATATATATCTCACGAATGCTTCACGGAGAGAGGTTTTAATATCCGAGCATTCTTTTTATACCACTCTGTGATGTGTATGTGCCAAAATTAGAAAAAAGCCTGGGAGTGAATTAAAATAAAAGGAGCGGCCCTAAAAACTGCACCTTGAAACAGTGACGTGAGTCGAATTTATGGGATGCTAAAATACCTGCTTCTAATTTGAACTTTCAAAAAGGTTGAGTACGTACGAAATGCAAATCTGTCCCGTGGGGAACAGCTGACATAGAAAGGGTCGATTTATCAAATGGATATTCATTTTTTTAGTGATATATTGATTACATTCTACCGTCTGCAACGCGTAAAAACTATTTTTGTCTGAGAACAGATATCATGGAACAGTTTAAACATTGAGAACAGAGTATAAGTTAATGTTTTACTTGCAGCATTTCGGTTCTAAATACACTCATAAACTAAATTCGATGAAAATACCATACTTTAAACGTCTTTTGCAAACATATAAATATAATTCAAAAGACATTTAAACCAATTATTTGCAAGAGATCGTAAAATATAATAGTACACAAGCTTATGTTCCTGCCATACATATGGGCAGAATTACTAAATGACTATACATTTGAACATCCAATATTCACGTAACTATTAAAAATCTTAGAAACACTAATTATATATTATCTTAGATTTCCATTATTGATTTCCTAACATAATATACAGTATATTATAAATAATTAATGTAATAGTTATATAGAATATCATAAATAAATAAAGAACTAATAAAATAGTCGAATCATTATAATAATAAAATAAATATTTGATATAAATTCTAGATTTCATATAAGTAATGAATTCCTTCCTATTTCATTGCAATTTCAATTCGTCGAAGAAAACGTTCATGCATTAGAAACGCAATCCGATTTCCTAAACTTATTTTAAGCACGAACAGTGAAAAAGAGAGAGTTTTAAAGCTATAAAAGAATCCTCTCGCGAAAATAAAGTAAGAAGAGGCTTTTTTGAAAGAAGCAACTTCTCGAAAGACAAAAATGGCAGAAACTGAAAGAGAGTAGTCGTACTAAAGAGGCGATGCATTTCTCGCCTCCCGAAATTCTCCCCAATGACTCCCTCACCCGTCATCTCTTGCATCTTTCCTCCCGTCGGTGATAAATCCTCGCTAACCTGTCCATTTTTCTTTCCTCTCCCCCATACATCCTTCCGCTCCAACACAAAGACACTCCGCGCCTTTTAATTCCCGAAATTGTTAATTTTATTCCGAAAGAGATGGAACCACTATCACACGACTGTTTCCAATGGCAACTCTCTTCTCCCCTCCAATTCGTCCTGGCTTCATGCCATTTCTGTTAGCCGCTGATATCGCGGCGAGATCCCTTATTTATGTTGATAACTTTAATGGACTCGTGGAGGGATGGAGATTGTGCTGAGGCAATGAGAGAACGAGTAAAGAAGGAAGTTTGGGGAGGAACTTCTGAAAGGAGTGGTGAATCCGATGAGCTTAGGATGATTAGAAAGTTTTCTAGTATTAGTCGATTATTTGTCAATTGCATTATTGTTTTACTTTTTGAAATTTCTATTACTTTTTTCGAAATTACCGGTATCTATATTATTATGATTCAATGCATTAATTCCATATCTACTTAGAAACTTTTTGGTATATAAGAGAGAGATTGTTCCTCATTTTTATCGATTTAATGCGAGAGTTCAATCAGTAGTTCGACCTTTGAGTATGATAATTGTTCTCTCTAAAGAAAATAGTTATATTCTGGCGTCTTCAACCCCTAAAACTCCCAAAAGTAGAAAAATCAAAATAGCGAATTTGAATGACTTCGGAAATCATGATATTTCATATCAACATGATAAAAAGCACTCGCTGACTGAAACTACACTTCTTTAATTGAATTACTCAAATAAACAATAGTAGCTTGTATTAATCAAGATGATTCAAACATTAAATCTTTAATAATTTAAATTAACTAGCTATACTCCTTATCAATCTACAAATTTATCCGTAGTATATATTTCGTTTTCTTATAGTCATGCGGAATACAAGTGAACTACATAAACTCCAGACAAGAGGCACTGATTAGGATTCACTTATCTTTTATACATACTAAGAGTAACATTCAGTCATAATATCCATTTTATCTTCAAAAGAAAAAGTTAGTTATAATAATAAAGCGTTTCTTTAAAAAAAGACTAAAATTAATTAGTATCTTCTTACATTTAAATGTAATCAATTGAGGGCAATTTTTCATAGGTTTTAAAAAGAGATTGATTCGTTTCTAATGGATTAATCTTATACTTAAGGTATATGAAAAAAAACTACAAAAAATCTGGTATTCATGCTCTCGTAAATGAAAATATGGAGCAATACAGTCTTACTTTACAATTACTTAATTCACCATTATAAGTATGATAGAAGTTTGTGACGATGAAATTATATATTCTATAATGGTCCACAGAATTGATGTAATAGAAGAATCATTTAATTGATCTCAAAAGAGATAAAACGCTGATAATAGGCGATTGGGAGCAAAATAAGGAAGGGAAGGTGAAGGAGGATAAGGCAGTAATAGAGGATGCGAGAGTTAATAACCACAAATGGTCCATAGATAATTCGGGAGGCGGTTGCGGTGGTATGAGAGTTTGTGGATAGAGAAGGGATTGCCTGGGTTGCGAAGGGAAACCGCCAACAGAAGAATGCGCACTTTTACTACATCTCCTCATTATAATGGTGTTTTGGTACAAAATGATAATCGAGTTGTTAACGTTATAATACATATATAAAGCCTTTAGATGTATAATCAGCCGCATTACGTATGCCATTCGTTAGAGGTTAAGATTACCAAACGAGAAGTGAAAGCGAATAATTAAATGCGGCGAGAAAGGGGAAAATGCAAGTTTATAGGTAATAGATTGGAGTGTGTGGTAAAGCACAAGTGCTTCTACGACAGGGAACGTCTGAATCAAGGGATAGAATTACTTAAGGAGTGAGGGATTTGGAATGAGAACGGAATGAATAGATGTGTTTATGAGCATAAATGAGAACAACGTGAAAGGATGCAGCATCAATATAAAACATTCAAAATTAAGGGCGTTAGGTAAAGAAGAACATTTCGATAAATAAATCAACGCATCTATTGCATCCTCAATATAAAGGAAAGACAATCTATTAGTGGTTTTTAATGGAGTAGAACGATTAAACTTGATGAATTGGTTTGCTTTGATCTCGGTAACAAAACCTTCCGAAATAATGTGATCGAAATGAATACCAATACTCTTAGATGTTATAAATAATTAGCCTTGTTAATAATCAATTTGAGGGAACAGAAACTTACAGTTTTTTAATCTGAAACTAATAATTTACATAAAATTAATCGTAAGACCTCTTAATGATCTAGTTTTTCATAAAAAAACTTCTTTCGTTTAAAAAGTAACCAATAGCTCAGTCAGAGAGAACTGCACGATAAAATACGACAATGAAATAATTAATATGGTAAAATATGTATCACTGACGATAATTTTTATACATTATTTATTATATTCAAACAACAATGAAAAAGATATTTAGATGAAAAATTGGACGATAAATTATAAATTATTAAAATTATGAAATTAAACTATTTCAATTTAAAGTGAAAAGTAAGAGTAAATTGTAATGAATATAAATTACACTATCACATACGCAAACATCGATCATGGCGTTCTAAGAAAATATTACTGAAATTGACTGATTTTAGAGTTGAACAAAAAAAGACGGCAAGGATTCGCTATTGTATAATAAATGATGGGGTAACAGGGGTAGAAGCGACAGGAGACTAACGATCCCAGAAAAAAGGAGAAATTCAAGCAAATTCGTGAAAATCCTCTTTTTGTGCATTAATCATTCGACACGCGGATTACTTGGGAGGCGCTTTTTAGTTGCCCATTGTGTGCGAAAGTGGGAGAAATAGGGTTTTCAGGGAAAACAAAGGATGCTTAAAGTGTCTCCTCGTTGCCTTAGTAAGATATCTCGTTGTCATGTTCACCTTTGTTGCTTTCGTATACAATTTCAATAGCGTAATTCACGAAACAATCCTGTCACGTTCTGCGTAAGTTTTCAAATGATATAAAGTTAATTAGTAGAATGCTTCACATTATCCAGTGATATTTTGCATACTGTTTATGACACGTAACGAACGGGATTTTTAAAAATTATACATTTAAAGTAAGCCCTTGAGTAATTTGTGTTATTATATTCTATCATCATTTAACTACTGCTGAAATATCTGCTGAATTTGATAAGCGTTATAACTCATATTATATTCATAAATAATAATATGAAGTAAGTTTTCATTCGAAAGAACAAAGTTATAATGTGGAAGCCACACTGTCCAGATTATTATAATATTATTTGTTGAAGAAGTCTACAGTCGAAATGAAATTTTATTTATTTTGATTTATATTACGTATCCTACTTCTCCAATATCCCGACTTCATTATATGTTAATAATAATTCTTTTTATTTGAGCAAGATTGAAACTAAAAGTCTCTTCCGTTATTACACAAGATCAATCGTTTAATACGTAGTTAATTCTAACAATATTTATGAATATCATAACTGGCTAAAATAAGGATTACTGTTCATAAGGGAAACATGGATTTTTAAAGCAATTACGTACTCTAAAACGAATGGAATTAATCTTTTAAGCAGTATATTAAATTCTGATAAACTTCCTCTCCTAATCAAAAAACATTCTCGTAGGTTTTCTACAAATTGAACATATAAAATATTTAATAATCGTCTAAATTTCCAACTGTATATCCTTCACTTCGCGGTGGCCGGCGGTAAATTTGCCTTTGGTAGTTCGTGTTCATTTGGAAATCACGTGACGCATTGTATCACTTCCGCAAGTTGTAGGCGAGTACCAACACGCCGCACTGTGGGGCTAAGTAGAAGCTTTTGTTATGTCGGAAGTTAATGGATGGCCGGCACTGAGGTCAGGTTAGGTTTATTTGCTTATTCCCGCTTTCGGCGATAGGAGGGAGGGACAGGTGGAGGCCGAAAAGTAGTCGAATGCAAAGTGAAAAGATCGCTAGGAGAAGAGGCCCGCTTTACAATGCCTTTTCCCCCGGTCATTGGCTTCTCATGTTTCGCTTCCTGTGCTCTCTAAAAGCATCAATATTCGCCTCAGCTATCGTATTGAGGCCATAACCGCGACGGTTAAATGATCGTTATCAATAACGGATACTGAAAACGAATGAGTTCCGATACGTTTTACGTTCCCCGTTATCCAGATTACATGATGCAAAAAAAATTACTGCAGCAAGATAGCGTTTTTAACTTTTGCTTCAAAAAGGATTTGCCATGACTAGTTACAATGGTGGTATTTTATAACATATATAATATCACTTTACGTAAACATCAAAAGGAAAACTTTTGTTTAAGATAGAATAGATTCGTCTACGTTCGTTAGAGATAAAGACTAGAAAGTTTACGATTAAACCATAAAGTAACAAAGGCTAGTCTGGAATAAAGGATAAAATCTAAATACGTTACTATTTCTTGGACCCAGGAAACGCTACCTAATATCTTCTATCAAATACTTAAATTATTCTCTTATTTGTTTCACAAGCTATAATAATATTTCTTTGATAAATAACGAAAAAATAAAAACCATCTTCCGATAACTTTACTAAATAGAGGTGAGTTTTATTTGTTTGATCAATATTTATCACACGACAGTTCTTTCATTGCACAAAGACATGCATTTTTGACAAACCCACTTCAGAGACAAATATGTACGAACTACAAATATATTATCCTATTTAGCGATTATACATTCGTTCTGAAAAACAAAAACACGCAACTGCTTCCGCCCCCTTCTTTAGAGCATATAAATCTGACGCTTTATATATATCATTCTCTTTCCACGGTAATCTTCCTCTCTCTCTTCCCATCGCCCGTTTCCAACACCTCCGAAAGGATTCGGGAGCTTCAATAACAAGAGATTATCATAATTCTTGCGGATGCCACGTATCTCGCTGCTGCGGCAGAGAGCCTGTTTTGGAGGTCAAAGAATGGATCGGCTATGGCGAAGATAATCGAGTTATTCTACGGTTCCCTTATGAACAGAGCACGGGAATAGATAAAGAACTATACGAGACTATGCCGAAAGAGATAACCCCTGTAAATTTCCTTAGATAACCCAATATTAAAATGTTCTCATCAAAGAATTGCCTCACGAAATGAAAATCGTTTTTCTATACTTCCAAAAAAGGTTTCAACGCCCTAAGAGTAATTGATATTCTATTCAAGTTATTATTATATTACTTTGTTTAATTTAAAGGCATATATACAGGAAGATAAACATAGTAAACGTGAGTATTAGTTTACCATTTATTATACCTCAGCGCCCTGCTACTTATAATTTATATTATAATTATTTAGATAAAGGGATATGACGAAATACTATAATACAGGTACTCAAACTTAAAGCCAAGGTTTGAGAGATTCAGATACGTATAACTTAGAAATTCGAGTGACCTGATCGAAAATTCTTTCAGAATGTTAATTTATCTTAAAATTGGATTCCCTTTATCAATTTCGGAATTCGAAGACTGTGATAGAAAACTTTCGAGGATAAACTTTACGGTAAGAATTATTGGAATTCCGGTCCAAGATCTCTCAAAAGCAGTTTCCGCACTGAATTTAAAACCGGTCAGAAGAAGTTTGAGAGTTTTCGGCGTCGATGGCTAGGAATCGAATGACTTCGGTATGCAAGAAAGTAGGCGGCGTGGAAAAGTTGGCATTTAACGAGGAGGATAATGTATAGGAGCAAATGGAACGAAGAATCGCTATCGAAGTGCACTCTCTCTCTATAGATGGGAAAGATGTGCTCTTACTGCAAGGGGAAATAAAAGAAGCTGGGAAAGAAGATAAGGTTTTTTAACTGAGAATGTGTTGAAAAAGCCGAAGACGTAATTTACGCAAGAATAGTGAATTGATAATGGGGAATAAAGCTCTCGGTTACCCTAACAACAGATAAAAACTTCCTGAAAAGTTTTATTGAATATTGCAATTGGAAAGTGTTCTAAATCGAGCTTTCTCGGTATTTAAACCAAAAGTAAATTAAATGTTTCAAACTCGTCGATTTAGATTATTAATATTAAGCAAAAATTTTCTGTTTCGTTCCGGCTATCTACTCCATTTCTTATTAGTGTTTCACAGTATACCCTTTTTTTACGAAATTGAATAATCAATAAGTTCAGTAATTCATCTTACATATATTTCACGTACCACTCATGTAATTTTCCTATATTTTTTGCTTTTAGAAATGAACTTGGTAGTTTAATTGCATTATTATCTTAAGGCGCAGACTCTTGCTTCAAAATTTCATCTTGTATTAATCCTGATAAAACACTAGGACTTTACAGATAGATATTAGTCAAAAATGTGAATGAAATTAAAGTAGGCGGACGTGTTAAAAAGATATAAAGTAACAGAAATTCAATGAGTAGAGTTTTACTCATACAAGTACTAATATCCGAAGGGAAAATGAGCTATGGTACGTAATATGATTCCAAAAAGGACTCCCAGAAGCCTAAACGAAACAGGGGACGAGAAGAACGAAAACGCTGCAGGAGCGGGTCGTAGTAGTACCTTAATCTTGGAAAACGTAATAGAAGCACGGATGGAAAGGCGAAGATTACGGGAGCAGCTTAAGAGAGATGAGGAAAGGAGAGGCCGTGGAAACGACAGTAGAGATGTGGAGAAGAATATATATATTTTTATGCGAATGCAGAAGGAGGCTATGATAGATGGAACTACGGGGAGGAGAAGAAGTTTGATGGGAATACTATAATGCATAAGCAGAGAGAGAGAGATGGGTGCGAGCAATTTTTCATCTGAGAAAGCGTTTAAAGGCGGAGAGTGGATGAGTGTGATAAAAAGAAGATGGAGGATTGGAGAAGTGATAAGAGGGCGGAGTAATTTGCGAATAGTACTTTCATTCGACTCCGTTGAGATACCAAGTGGAACAGAGCCTTTCCAACCCAAAAGGCACCCTCCGAACATTTTATCAAAATAAATAATGGTTCTTGATCTTAAAGTCTCCGAGAGACGAGGATGTTGCATTTAGCCGATAGTGTATATATACATACATAGTGTATGAAAATATATATATATATATATATATGTATATGTATGTATTTAATTATAAGTAAAGTATATAAGTAAGAGCGGATTCGTAATTGATAGAAAAGTGTGTATATACTTTATACTTATTATAAGACGTAGCCGTAGTAAATTAGGTACATGCAATGATTCTGTATCTTCAAAGATTTCAAAACAAAATGAACGTATTTCGCAACGAACGATAACATTTGAAAGTAAATGAAGAGTCTTTAATGCTACTTCTTGATTTAAGTGAGTTAATGTAATTAAACTCTAATGCTGTTTGGTTCTTAAAGATACTATTAGATATATTGAATACCATGCTTAATTTATTTTGAGCACACTTGAGGATAAATATCCGTTCCTGATTCGAAAATGTCTGAGGATTTCCAGAATCGATTTTAACGTACCACTGAAATGATCGAATGTAAGCTTTTAAAATTAAAACAAAACCACTCAAGTATTGAAAAACATACGACGACAATCAAAGTACTAGTGAGTACCTTGCTTCACTTTCTTCACTCACGATATAGCAAAATATTAGAGATTTTACAAAGAAATTATCTTAATCAATAACTTTGTATTACTATAAAATAAAAAATTAATAATTAAAGAAACATGCAGAATTCTTATTTATTCGTATGGGTGTGATCAATTAATATTTCGTTGCAAATTGAATAAAAAAATTTAAATCTTAGAGAATTTCAAACCACTACTTCCAATCCAAAACGAGTAGATTTCTTCGATTCCAATTCAAAATAATGACGTTTTATTTAGGAAATAACGTTTTATTGAATAGGCAACACAAATATAGATGCGTGATAATGATCTTAGGAATAACATTAAAGGGGAAAAACAAAAGAACGGAATGGAGAGATAAAGAAGGTGGAATGAGGTGAAAAGTGCAGAAGTGATGAAAATAAAATAGATGGGAATTATGACAATTGTCTAGAGAACGACGATAGAAGACGATTGGGAGGAAGTGTAAGGGAAGCTGCTTCAAATATGGGTGGAGATGGCAAAGGAAGTGAGGGAAGAGGGGAAAGGAATGCGTTCGGACCCATTCCTGCATGATGGGCAGACGTGCCTAGAATGGTTCCCCTCACACTGCTTCCTCCCATCCACCATTTTCTCCTCTTAATTCTTTGTTTCATAACTGTATTCTCTTTCCCTTCCTTTTTATTGTCCTTTAGTGCAACTCGAACCTCCACGTAAATTAGATAAATTGTAAAAGATACCATTTATTTTTTTATCCATCAACGATAAGACCTTCGTACGAACGTGGCAAAAATGTTCATAGATTACTACAAAAGGACCATGAAAATAAATTTTTATAGACCAATGAAATAACTTACAAATTTCATATCTTGTTATATCCTAGACACACACGCATTGTGATCAATGCCTATGATCACTTCCTTAATGCACGTTCTACTAACTAATTTAAATTACTGCTTATTTAAAATCAATCTCTAGAAGTAGATAGTTGAGTGTGTTTAATGTAGATACAGCACTGTTACAGCGATTATAGAGAAATAGAAGTTTAATACATAAAGCTCCTAATATACATGAATGAATGAATTCCTTGCAGTAAAAAAGGGTAAAAATTAATAATATAAACAAGAATTAAAGAGATAGAGTATTTACATTATGAAAAGAGCATTTTGTTCTAAGTTGGACGTTCCTAGAAGCAGATAAAATTGAGTTAAGAAGAAATAGGTTAGATAATTTATAACTATGGCCTAATTATTCATTTTTCAAGGGTCAATTGATAATATAATCAGTAGCTTGTAATAATTTAAATAGAAGGAGACCAGGGAATCATAAAAACGTTACGGATAATAGGTAATCGCAGATTAAAGAAAAAATTAGATAGGAATAGTAAAAGAATCTAAGCTACAAGCAAAATATTAATAAACGGATAAGCAAACATAAAAAATTACGCGAAAACAACGTACTTGAGGTGAAAAAATAGCTCCTTTAAACTTCTAAGAGAGTGATAAGTAAAGTAATAAAGCAATTATCACATTACTTTAGCCACCTAGACGCAACCTGGTCACGAACTGCTGACACTTGAGAGATTTTAGATTAATCTTTTGTCACGCTTTCTATTGTGTACGGCAAAGAAAGAAGGCAAATTGCTTTTAATCATTCTTTTCGAGGTGGTTAAGTGCACTACAAGGGAGCATTCGTCAGAAAGAATTGTGAAAGCCATTACCCAACGATTTTCATCTCCCTATTTCCCACTCACACACACACACACACACACGATTTCCTTTGACATTTTTAATTAAACCTCACCCGGATTTCCCGCAAAATTCGATACAGAAATTGTCCTCTGAAAATCAAAAAATTCCTTTGGTGAGTTACGAGAGGGAACTTCCGTCCACTGCCTGAATTGTTTTTCAAGCACGTCGAAGGCCAACGGTGTGTGTGTGTTTGTACGTTGCCTCGCTACAAAAGTGTATTACGAAATGATTTTTTTCCCTGAAATCTGCCGTGTATTGGAAGAGGAAATTCATTTCTTTGGGAAAGCCAATTTCTCCTTTCCACGCTACTTTCTTAGGTGGCTATTTGTGTAACAGCCACATGAAATTCTAAAGGGTTAAAAATCGTTTGGTTTTTATTTTTTACGGTTAAAATCGGAATTTAAATTATTTTATATACTGTTAGTTCGGTTTAGAGGATTTATATTTTTACTGATATATACAGAGTTTTCACTAACGTTTATTATCTATACATAGGATGATCGTGAGGATTAATAACTTATATTCTCGATAAATATATTGTGAATCTTGGGGGATCAATTCAATCCAAAATCTAACCCTTACGAAAATTCAGAACAATAAAGATTTATTTTATATATTTGTTAAACAACTGAGAGTTATATATAATGGTAGGCTGAAAATATTTTCAACCATAGCATCGAAAAGATAAATTGGAAATAGATATTTGAAGCAAAAATAGTTATCAACGATTTATATACGAGAGTTAATAGCATCGATTTAAATTCTCCGAGAACTCCACAACATCGAGAGATACAATTACAATATAAATATCCATCTGCTTTCCGAAGAAATGCAGCTTATAAAAATATTAAATTACATTAAATCCTACATTTTGTTTTAGTCCATCATTTACTATTCGTTTTGCATTTATCGTAGTTCCGTTTTCTTCATCCAAATTTCCACTTAAAGGAACGCGAAGCAGCATCGTAATCCATCTTGTGTGCAAGAGATGAGATCGGCTCGATTGGCAGCAAGATAAGTGTCGAGGGAAATTGAAGCAAAAAAGAAAAAAACATCGACAGACTCCATTAAAAGGGAAGTAAAAGTTTTATTTTTGGCGACCAATGACATCGAGGATAATATGTTCACCAAGATACCAATTCAATTACAAACATAAAAAGCGTCTCGGAAATTTATTAACCGGCCCCATAAATGTGTGAGAGGCATTAAGAACGGAAACAAGACAAGCCATTTGTCGTGTCAAAGTCGTAAATTGATATTAAATTTTCCGAGCATCTGGAACAAATACATATAGTTTTATTCGCACTCTCGATTCCCGGAGGAGGAAAAAAAACTCAAGACGTAAAAATTGGGGAGATTTGAATGCGCATGGTCCGTTTATCATTTCCAGCAAAAAGCAATCAACGGCGCCATAAATTTCCTCTCGGAGTAAAACGGCTCTCGAAGCATAAGGCGAACGGGGAGAGAGTCTTCCAATTGCTGTTACCCCATCTTAAGAGGGGGGGAGAATACGTCATAGGGGAGAGAAGGATGTCCTCCCGTTTCCATATTTCGACCCCGTCTTTCGACCGCTTAAGGACCATCTTTAAAGAGCCATCTTTTAAATGGACGGATGCGGTCCCCTCTTGGACCTGCTATTTAATGGTCTCTACGTAAATAAGATTTTTTAATTCGCTTTGGTTAAGTGGTAGTTTCATCTCTATTTATCAAAGGTCAATGTTTACGATTAAATCATATTACGGTTTCCATGACATCTTCGTATGAAGTAGTAAGGGAACCTATGACGAGTTTGTTTATCTACAAATGGCGAATCTCCAAAACAATTTAATCGTTACTATAGTTACTGTGATTTAACTTCCTTTAGACGGAACTAGATATAGTAATGTAAGAGGAGAACATAGGATCAAAAGTTTATAAGATTGTGGTACTCTTGCAATAGAAAGATATCGATATTTTTATATTCCGAAACTCGCTTGAGATTTAACGTATATACAAGATGTAAAAAGGCATTAAATTTTGCAATTTATAGAGAGAATCATATTTATGATTAATGTAAGGCCAGGGCAGGGAATAAAAAAAGACTCGAGTCAAGTGTTAATCCGAAATGATGAAAGTTTTTCGCTGTTCGGTTTGATGAACGACATCCATTTCCTCGTATCACTTCAAAGACATCAAATTTATTCCACAATCATCATAGTGCTGAATTTCAATTAACCTTATCAGATCTAAGTTGAATTTATGTTCTGAAAACTACTTATAGATGTGAAGTTTGAAAAATTATTTGTAGAGAATAAAGAACAAACAGTCATTTTTTAATATCCAATTTTGAATTTTCGTTTGCTTTAGCCTTCTATTACTGCATCCAGACACACAGAACGCTTAGTATTTTGAAACCATATCCGAGATGACGATGGACCATTAAATTACTATTATGAAAACGGATTTCCACACAGGTTATTAAGGGCTACTTAGACTCATTTAGGGAAATTCGAAGTGCATTAAACAAAATGGCCATCGATTCATGATTCACAAGCGTATGATTCCTTTATTGATCTGGTGATTACTTCCATTAGTGTACTAAGTACTTATCCGAGAACATTTAAAAAAATATTCACTTTTAATAGGTATCGGAACATTTAAGTATGGTGTTCCAACAGATTTCACTTGACACAGTCAATTAAATGGAAGTACCCGATGAGTGCTTTCGTGTACAAATCGTTAAAAGCCATTCTATTTTATAAAAATACAAAATTCTACCCCATTATTATTCCGTTCCATTATATTAGAATGCTAGGGATTAATATTTTTAAAAATAAAATCTCTTACTCTTACAACGCAACTGCAACGGATTATATTTTTTAATATGTGTACGTCTTTTTGATTCTGATCGATACGTAAATATTTATGTTAATGTATATTATAAATGCTATAAGTATGCATAGCAACAATGGGATGATTGATCTAAGAGCGTATCCATGGAGCGGGGGTAATGGATTCGTAGAACACGGAGCAAAAACGTCCGAATTCCGAGGGCGATTTCACCCCTTGGTTGGGAATGACGTGATGATTTCGGTACATGTGATTCCTCCGAAGAGACGAAGTGCATATGGAAGCAAATGGGTGGAAGTGAGATAGCGGGTAAAGGGGGCGTTTAAAATGTCGCTTTGGCTCCGTTGCCAAATGGCCAGTTTTACAAGAGGCAGTATATCCGGTGAAGCCGTTTAGGCAGGAGGAGATTCCGAGACATTGCGGACGACGAGTCGCCGAATCCCGTGCGGCGGCCTTACACCCAAAACCATATCCTCTGAGGATTCTCTCTCGTGTGCCGCCGCTTATCGCACTCCCTCCGTTATAATTTTGACGATATACTCACGAGGAGACACTGCGTTTCCAGCATCGGCTAATAGAATTGCCTTTTATGTGCCTCGTTGCGGACTCTTATCTCAAAGCGAAGGAGCATGTAATTACCTTTTATTTCTCGGTAATTTATCCAACCACGCGAAATTAATTTCAATTGCTAAAATTCTCCATTATATTCTTTGATTATTCCGGAAGCCATTTTAATGTATCAAATGAGCCACGTTTCCTATTCACTTATTCATGTTCACACAGAGATTCTAATCTTAGAAATACATATTAATTACAATTAATCTCACTAATTTTGGTAACCATTCTCACGAAAAGCGCGTAAAATGATATTTTAATAAGTATAAAAGAAATATAAAATTGTGGTAAAGATAGCAGTTACTTCCTACTTCGTCTTGTTACAACCGTAAGGTTAAATCATCTTAAATAATTTCATTCATACCAATGATTATCCCTCTCTTTTTTTATTCTCCTCCTCCTATATCCTTCCACAAGATTCTAACAGAGTTTATTATAGGGACTGATTTTAAAATTCGAACATTTATGTTAACAAAGAATTTTCTTATCTTAATTCATCAATAAAATAAAAGAATGTGAAATTAACCCCATCATACTTTTATCCATATGCATTTAATTCCTCTAATTGTATGGATGTTCTTAAAAGTATCAAATCAAGAGAAATTATTACAATAAATATTATTTTTGAATCATTTCTGAAATATTTCTTGGTTAGTAAGTGATAGAAATCTATTACATTTGCGTTACTTTATTCTCAAAATATCTAACCCTTTAAATTTCATCCTATCCATTTAAAAGACAACGATAAAGACTTTTCCTTCACGATAAAGGGAGGAGCAAGAGATTTCTACATTAGAAAAAATTTTAATACTGTTTTTCTTATTTCCAAAACGTTGACAGTTTCTTCTTCTCCTTCTAGAGAACCCACCATCTGCGGAGTATTACGAAACCCTTCCTCGTGCGGTGTACGAAACCTCTTATTTTCAATGCAAATGTTGTGATAAAACGAATTGCGAGGCACACTCATTCACGCGCATCGAGAAGCCATGTTTTTAATATCCTCCATCTCTCTTTCGGAAGCGCCCGGAAAAACGAATTTCAGAGGGGAACCGACCTTCGGTCTTCGGAAGATTCCATATGTACTCTGGGGTCGTTTGCATTCAAACTTGGGAAAAAGCAATATTCTTGAAACGCAGATATCTTATAGCAGATGGGGAGTATGGCTGTTCATAGCCTCCATCTTCTTCCCATTAATCTTTTCCTCCAGCATTTCATTCCGGACCCACGTTTATTTTCCGATTCCTATCTTCCGATGGCATGAAAAGCCATGTCCACCAAAATTAAGACCTCCAAACGTTCGCCGAAAATGGACGTTATAAAGTACTTTTAGACAATAATCATTCGTGGTTAAAGAGATGAATTATCGGTTTAAATTTATTTAAAATAATATTAACCGACCCTAAAAATAATGTTATAAATGGATTATTGCTGCCATTGTGGACATTATTATAAAAACGTGATAAAATGGCAAACTTCTCGGGGCTAAGATTAAGATTAAGAAGATAAGATTTATTTATTTTCCTGTTTAAACATTTTCTTTTCATGCGTTATCATTTCTTTGAATTACTTAACTATTTCCATAAAGTATTTTATAATTTAATTCAACAATTTAATTAATATACACTTCATTGGAGAGACTATTAGGCAATATATTTTGTACATATGAATAAAGAATTATTTGCACTTATTTTTACGTAGAGTTCCATATATTAGTTAAAAATTATTAGTTTGATTATGTTATTATTACAATTATTTTGATTGTTATTATCATAATTAGTTTAATATCGGTTCGTAATGATATAATTACAATCCTTTCCAACGGAGACTAAAAAGTAAAGAGATCAAGGTTATTACTATAATTCTAGTTTAACTTTCCTTGTTCACGCAAAGATTTATTTCGAAATTCCAATCATAATCAGAAATTCTCGAGAAAAAATTCAAAATCAGAACAATCACCTTTAATCATAAGACCAGTTCTTTTTCAAGCAAATTAAGAAACTAAACGGAGAAACTATAAAAAGTTTTTCGACAAACAGGATGAGAGGAACCGTTAATTAAGCCATTATCTCGAAATAGCCTCAAGGGGATAAACTTCCTTACAAAAGCGCCTCCGAAAAAGAAAAATTTTTAGAGGTCAAATGTAAAGTATCCTTGGCTGAAGAGGATTGCTTTGGTGTCATGACCCTCATACTCCTATCCTCGCGATAACCTCTTAGGATATAAGATGGAGCGCTGCCGTTACGCCGCTTCTTTTCATTCTCTTTAAGGGCATTGAACTCTCCATTAATCAAAAAAGAACATGATCCCGCAAATTTACCTCTCGTACGTACGTATAATAGGCTTTCTAGGAAGGAAATGCACTCTGAGAATTCGTATTCTATGTATGTAAAGCGTTTATACATTTGCATCATAAATATATTCAAAATGAATACTTATCTGACGAAAATAATGGACGTAAAACGTAAATACATCTCTGGACTTAAACTTCGATAACCAAGCTAAAATCGGACTTTCCGTCAATATTTTTGAAGTTTTTAATTAATGCAACTAACATTCAAATTATCCAATAATATGATCACTATTTCGTGAAGAGTTTAATAAAATCTAGCTTATTTCCAATGCTTTTTTAACATTCGATTATTTCCCATATGTTTCCCTACTATAATAAAAATAGCATTTATATTTTATTGGGCACATACATATACATTTTGTTTTATAGAAACACATTGCGAATTAATGGGAAACAGAAATGCATACGTTTATACAACACATGATAAAAAGAACCCACTCACTCGAATATTATTTAAGCATAAATATTGATATCAGAGTTATATGTACGGAAGTTTGGAGATGTTTTACACGAGCCTAAACAAGATATAAACTTTTAATGTCAAAACTCTAAAAACAACTTGGAAACTTTTCATGTAGATAACGAAATCGTTGTACCTGAGGAACGAAGAGAGATAAAAACATTTCCTTGGAAAGGAAGCGATATTTTTATGATTATTCGTGTTTCTTGAGGGAAAACAAGCAAATTCATATTCTCGTTTTTCTTGTTCTGGGATTTTTAAAACGTGTACATGACAAAGTTGCTAGTTTTGACCAAAAGATTATGAATTTTATTCAAGAAAATGAAAATATTTAATTGTACTCTCTTTAGAGATTTTAGAACTTGATGAAATATTTTATGAAAATAACTTCATAATTTGAAGTATTCTTAAGTCAATATCATCAGGCCTAAGTTGAGAGAATTGGTAATTTCCCAATGATTTTCATGTGCAAGACTGGTTTTGTAATTAGTTCACACATATTCAGATTTTAATTCATCAAAAATTTAAAAATTACTAAATTTTTTAACTTAGTTTCGAGACATTCTACGTTTATCAAGAATAAATTTCATTAACTAAATATTTTTTAACAGAGATAGAAAAATATCCAAACTTCAATTCGATTCTATACATTATTTACTAGGAAAAATCCAAGACATAATAAATACATTTAAATCTCTTGTACACGCCTCTCTTCCAAATAGACGATTCATTTCATCCCGCAGTTTCTTTACATAACGCTGGTAACGAGAGATGCACTCCTTCAAAATTCCGCGTAAGTTCACGAAACACCATCCGTCTTATTTCTTACATGCGGTAATTACACATCTTTATATAAAACGACCTCTCGGTGCTAAAATACTATTCATGTTGTACAAAACGAGATCCTTGCGTTAATCAGATGAGCGAGGTAAAGGGCGCTAATTAAGAAGTTGTACAGGTGGTGATGAAAAAGGAGAGAAATCTTCCGCTCTTTTTTCCAAAGGGGAGAGAATATGGATGGCGGAATCCCAGGAGCGAGTGAAAGAGGTTCGCTGGCGAAGTTTGCTCCGTGTGATAGAGAAGGAAGAAGGGGGCGTGGTGCATACAACCACAAGACTCTCTCTAAAGCCCATCCTCGGCGACCGAAGGGATGGAAAGAAGAGTAGGAGGTGGTGATTGATGTTAAGACTGTCCCATCTACTCCAGTGTTTTTTAGTGAAAAAGGGTACCCCTCTCTCTAAGGGGGTTAGAGACGTTAACACTTTCGAGAGGACAGCGGAAAGAGTGGGAAGAAGGAGGGAAAAAGGATACCTCGTCAGCGTGTGCGGAAGGAATTTGCAGAGGGCCCGTGTATTGCCGGGAAGTGGTCCGTCCGTACACGGCAGAAAAAGAAGCCGTACTGCGCTCGATGAGCACGGATTCTAGTCGAACATAAAGTGCGGAATTTCATGTAAAGGGTGCAATAAGAACATTCTATTGCCCTGTAACAATTTCTTACGACCGTTTCATAGAACACGGGAAGCGAATTCATGGCGTTTTCATATCGACCAGCTCGCTATATATGAGCGAAAAATGTAATATCCCCGCCGCGTTACGCTCCAGAATACGGAAAGAATGTGAAAAGTTGCATTTTGGGTTTTTTTATAGAGGAATATTATTTTTTTTTGAAGATGGTCATTTTGAAAACACGTCGGTGAAAATGAAATATTATAAACTTTTAACCAAAATAGTGTGAATTCAGTTTCAAAAGTAGACACGCAATATTTCCAATTCAATACATAGAGATGGATTAGAATAATATACTTTAAACCAGGTCATGAAAAAGGAAATGGAATTATTTATAGTAATAGAAATATCTATTTTCTTATTCACAAATTATATGGTGTAATCAATAACACCTCAATGTCTCCGGTAGGTTTGCGCCTCTGGATGTTAGATATTCTATACCTATATCGATATCCACAGTGACGTTAGATAATGTTAGATAATCTATCATGTATATCGATGTCTATAGTGACGTGTATTCTTTGATAACGTAGTTATTTATTCTCTGCAAATGGAAACATTCTTCATATATAAGTTTAAATGAAAAACAAATTAATAACTTTATCGATGAATCGTCATGATTTCTATAAGTGATTTAATTTGACCTTCAATCACATTCGAACCTTTCTTTTCTCTTTAGTTCTCTTATTTGAAGACAACTATTCATTCATTTTGGAAGGTTATAAGTATATATTAAGTAACTTTAGACTAGCTTCTTAAATTCGTCATCATTTGTAGAGGAATAGTATAAAAATGAGTATGATAGTAATTATAAAATACTGTAAAGAACGTGAAAGGAATCCCCCATACCTCTTTCACGCAGCGAATCTTCAAGTTAAGTTTTCAAAACGAAACGCATCATCTAAGACTCTATTCCGCATGAAAATAGTGTCGCAGATTCACCCCAAATAATATATAGTATCCTTCCATCTTCCGAGGCGAAAGTATGCACTCGATTATTCTAACCAACCTCCACATCTTAGTGGATACCTTTAAGGGAGACGAAAATCTATGGGCGTAGGGTTATGAAAAGCCGACCGAAAGTTTCAATTCTTGTGAAGACTCCTTAACACCGTAGTCGGGTTCGAGATATAAATCAAGTAACTCATAGAGTTTGCGAGGGTTAAAGAGAGGTCGGATAGGGAAGTAAGAATGGCGCAGGAAAGGTAGTTTTAGAGTGGGAAGATGATGGCGGAGATTAGGGGGAGGAGAGGTGTGGGGGATGGCCTCTGGAGTTTCTGGAAAAGAAGAAGAAGAACAGGAAGATGAAAATGGAGGGTAGTGGATAAAGTAGTTTGAAACAGAAGAGAGATAAAGGATGGAGGGATCATGCAGAGGGTTGTAAACGTGGGTAGTTGAAGGTGTTCGAAGAAAGAAGTTTTTGGGAGGGGAGTGGAACATAGTGGAATCTGCTCTCGTTAACAACGGAGTTAAAGACGAAATGAGTAAGGGCAGCGGAATATAAAGGTCGAGGGTGGAGAATCCAAGATGGATAGCGTGAACTTTATCACGGAGGGAAGGTAATCCAGACCTCCAAAGAAGGGAGTGAGAGGTTTTTATCTTTTGCCGATAACCTGCAACCCGCTGAGATCGGCGATCGTGTGCGTTAATCGCCCCTTCTCCAACCGGCACGCATTCTCCCTCGTTCGCACATTGTTTTCGCCCAATAATGGTTTCCTTGTTAACGATCGTCGGCGCTCTTAATTCCCGGTTATTCATCGATCCGTGGGATCCCAAATACGATCAACGCATTTCGCCGAAGATGGAGTTCCGTGAGAGAGAGAATATGGGAATGAAATGTGATGAAGAAATGCAGGGTTGTTGCGGGAAAACGGTTCGAGAAACGTAGAAATCCAGATCCGTTCGAAGTTAGAAGATGATAAGGTCCCAATCTAATCCTTTAAGGATGGAGTTTTTCGCGACCGGTTTCTATAGAATTTAATTCAATAGGATTCAACAGAGAACTCCTAAATTTTCTATTCAAAATCGAATAATAATATATACATTTCACATTCTTAAAGATCACAATGCTAGATTCTTTTCATGCGATGAGAATTTCGCTTTAAAAAGATGAGATATCTATCATGATAGTTTTTGAAATTACAAAACGCAAATAAAGGTAAATATTTAATAAGTTGCTTTAACATATTGATCTACAAGTATTTCGCGGACTTTGTATAATAAAAGTTCAATCTTTTAAAATGCTTTAGAGCTTTAAAGTTTAATAATTATAAATATCATTACACTCCTGAATTTAATCGAAAAACGAGTTAATTAGCTCCTTCTGGCGTAAAAGATTGGATATATATAAATGAACAATCTTTATTCCTATAAACAAAGTAAACCTTTCACCATACTGTAAGAACCCATTTTCAAAAAACAACAGCAGTTAATCTTTCCTTGATCGAGAACTATATTAGTTCTATGCGATAAATGTATCTGCACAAGGGAACGCGAAATAAATGTCTCTGGTATAACGAGAGAGAGAGCGCCGCCTTGCGAGCGTAGAGACGCGGAATGATCTCCGCGAAAAAAAAAAGACGGAAAAATCGAATTTCGCGTATCCCTCTTGACAGTAAAGAGTTGCGGTAAAATGGAATAAAGGGGAGATGTCTGGATGCAATGGGAAGAGGGAGGCGGTGTGTGTGGCGATACGTATTTTACGGCGTCGGAAAGAGCCTCTGTCAGCGTGGAATAGAGTTAGACGGAGTGTATATATGGAGGTTTCTCTCTCTCCCGTAGATTGAAGGGGAACGAGATAATCCGAGAACGACGCAATACCTACGAGAGAAAGAAGACGGGTTTAAAAACAAGTAGTCCGAGCAGTGAGATATCGGGATGCGGGATAATTTAAGAAGCTTGACCGCAGTGTGGAGAAAGAGGAATAAAAAAAATCCGGCGAAGAGATTACGGAGAAAAGGGGTAATTTAGAGTTTCCTTCCGTGAATGGAAGCCGCCTCGAGAGGATGTGTTCCGCGGAGGGCACGTTGGATGGAGGTGGGGGAAGGGGAGTGTGATTCATGGAAAGAGACTGCTTCTTTCGGGAGGCCATCTTACGCCGTTTCACCGTCCTTTTTTTCTTTTAATATTTCTTCCCTCTTTCTCGTTAACGATCGCTGCGGCTTTTGTGAGTCATTAAGCACTGGGAGGAGAGAAAATACCGAATCCGTCTGAGGTCATCATCGGACTCGGAAAAATAAGGAAAACTTTTTAAAGTGGGATTTATCCGCAAACGTCGTTTGGAAGTTTGGAAAGGAAATCCACCGCTCCTCCGAAGTTTAACGATCCGCGCGCTCTCTTTCGGAGATAGCAATGACATCTGGATTCTGGAAGATGGGAAAATATCGCAGGGATAGTCCTCCTAGTTTCTCTTCTTGTGTGGACCATGAGACAAAGAGAGGGATTAAAATTCGCACGCGAATTGGGAAACGGGGTCAAGGGCCTGGCAGACAAAAGTGTTATGGCACTGGAGATGGTGGGCGGATGGAGGAAAGGTACGGAGGCCGGGATGCTGCGTTTCCGGAGGAAGAAGGATGGTCTCTTTGGGATAAAAGGCCACTCGGAGGGGTGGAGGAACACTCCTCGCAAAGGACGAACTTTTCCACAGTTTCAAGTAAACGTGGCCGCCTCCCGGAATAACTCGGACGGAAAGAATGGCCCCGCGATTTATGGAACGGTGCACCCCCCCAGGGCTGCCGTAAAAAAGGGGCGGTAGCTAGCTTAGTGCGCGGGAAGCTTGCCACGTCGACTCCTTGGCTTCCGTCCACGGCTTTCCATCAAGGCACCCCGACACACTCCTTTTGGCTTACTTTCCATCCGAAATTAAAGGCGGGCGATAACGCTCGGAAACCCATGTCGAGGGCTCCTTCTTTTAAAACCACCGCTCGCGATGGGCCTTTGCATTTGCCCAAAATCTCACGGCCACCTGAGCTGAGGTCTCTTGGAAGTTGAAGCGGAGGGCGCGGTAATTGGAGCTGGTGCACGATGAGAGAATGCGATACGAAGAGAAAGCGTTTACAGTTGTTATCGCAACCTCTTGAAATATGGCGGATCGATGGTTACCTTGAAGTCCAACTACTGACGAGATAATTCAATCCTTGGACCAAATATCTGCGCAGTGTTAAATGTTTACTTACACCAACGACATAAACACGGAGATGTGGACGGTAATAGCTATTTATATCCATCAAAACACATCCCAAATAAATTCCTGAGTTTTCAAATTCCTACGATGTATCTTATATATGAAACGTATACAAAATCGATAAAAATTAGCTTTAAATTCTCATGTTACCAAGTTAAGTTTTCATGTAGTTTTTCCGCATATACGTAAGGATATTTTATCATAAATTAATATAAGAAAACGGAAATATATAAATGGCTGGATGTTGTACTCACCCCTGGTAAAGTCCTCTTCTCATGCAGCGACTGTTGGGCGTTTACCGCACTCTCCCTGCTGTAGTATGTCAGGAATGCGCAGCCTGAAACAACAACATTGATGTGTATTATATATATTAGTAAAGTGAAATGAGCTTTGAGCGTGTTAAAATAAGAAAATAGGGTGTTAAATTTACATTGGGATGTAGTAAGGGATTTAATTCTTGTGTGTTTTTGGAGTATATAATGCCGAACGAGAGAAACTCTATAATATTGCGGATTGGATACATAAGTGAAATTGAAAGGTTACATAGAATTCTAATACGATAAAGATACACTATGAATTAATTATATGGGAGTGTATGTCAGCTGATCGAATTGAAAAAACATGGTTTTCTTCAGTTTCCACGGAAATAATTAATCAATACCTAAATAGTAAATAAGTAATACATTCTTAGGTAAACTGTGAGAAACATATAGTTGATTCAATGAAAGGGTAATCAAAACTAATTAATATTTAACTCTACATTAATATAATCATCGGTCGATAAAAATCTGAGAAAAGATCATTTTTGCAATTACAGATTCCTTAAGCTGAAAAATATTCTCGAAAAAATACATCCATGAACCATGATTTACATAAATGCTCAGTAAATTTTTCAAATTATCTTTGAGTTAATGTACGCTCTATCTCATTATTTAAGTAGATGTTATTGTGCTAGTTACTCAATAATCTAGAGAGCATCCATTTATGTTTCACTTTGATAGAATTTATAGCAATTAATGTCCTTTACAATAGAAAATGAGATAATTATTGAATTATTAGAATTATTGGGTTGATTAGGCAAACATTATAAGGATGGACGTTCATTCTATATGAGCCTAAATAAGTAGATACTCGAATAGCCTTTTGATGTGACTTCCCGATTGATCCTATTATGAAGTGTATAATTATATTTCTCTTTCTGATGCTTTACCCACCACTCAAACAGCTCCATAAAATCCACTCTGTTGCTATGGAAATAACTAAAAAATCTCATATACTCTCTCTTAACATCGTAAGATATTTAAGAATTTAATTATACATATTAAATGTTCAAATAATACCATTTGCTTCTAAAGAGAGATATAATACTGATTAGAGGGAAGAATGAAAGCTAAACAAATGAGCGCAATAGATGAGTAATACTTTTAAAATATACATATCTATGAACTAGGAGACATTTTGCACAAAGAATTAAGAAATCCTAAGCCTGCAAATGAAGAAACAATATTTAATTAATAGTTTTGTAATCAAATATAAAAATTATCTAAAATATTGAATTCCAAAGTTAAAATTAGCTCTTGGGTTGAAAATAAACAAGAAAAAAATCACAAATATTTTGTCATTCGCTTACTGATAAAGTTAACATCACTAATGATTAGCTGAGTCGGTGATCAGATAAATTTAAAGATGAAAATTTAACTTCTTTTATAAGGATTTTATAGATAATATTCTTTTCTTATCAAATTATTTATCATAATTATTATAATTAGTATCATTATTATATGATTACTTGTTAAATATACCTAGGAAAATGATCAATAAGTAGAATTAAAGATACTTAAGATATTAAAACACGGAATATGCTATACAAAGATTCGCACATTTAAAGCAACGCTTTAAACAAATCACATTGAACATTAAATCTAAAATACACAGAAACATAACGTAATAGAAAGCTTAAAATAGCAGCTTTCAAGGGTAAGGTTAGAAAGGTTGGATTTATGGTTAAAGCGATGAAAGAATTCGTGTATGGAAGTTTAAATAATACAAAAAGGGATTAGATGGATTTATCAACACAAAATTCGTGAAAGGTATTTCGTGATGATTCTCCCGATAACCATTCATTTTATTGAAAATCGAAAAGAAGAAGAGTCAGAATACTCAGAAATATGTCTTTTCATTAAAATAGCAATGAAGACTGAAGTAACCAATTTGAAAATTACAACTCTTCCATCTTTTTTAATCCGGGTCAAGTTAGATGGCTGGGTTACTGTTCCCAATGTCCTACAGTCTTCGTAATCGTTTTTCACTATCCTTCACATTTAAAACTCAAATCATTATGAATTAAAAGTTGTGTCGATATACCTATTTGCCTTATTTGTCAGTGTTACGAACAACCATGAAGTCGGTACGGTTCAAATCAATGATAAATGTATATTATATAAACATGATCATGCAAATTTCTTCGTCAATATAAGTTTTGGCTTCTAAAATAAGAACACAAATAGCGTTGCCATCGTTAATCATATGATCACGTGTACCATCTCACAAATTAAAGGTTATACATTGTAGATACTGTGCACAAGGATGAACTTAAATCATTCTCATACTTTAATCGACACTTATCAAACATCAACTGAAAAGCGCTATGGAAAAACCGTTAGAATGAATAATACGAATAAAGAGCAGCTTTAAAAAACATATTCGAAACGTGAAATTACATAGATGAGATAATAATAAATGAACAACGGTAAATGATTTTATTAAAGTGTTCCAAATATTTGTATCAGAGATCATAGACGATAAAAACTTCAAAATACTATCTCTTAATTACTAAATATCTGATTGCCGAAACAGCTTTCGGTGACCAAATGGTGATATAATTAATTCATCATTTCCACAATCGCTATAATTCGAGGACTTGGATTGAGGAAAATGGCTGTTAATAAACAGGTGCTACAGGAGATTATTTATATTTGTGAGTATAAAGGTTTATAAGATTATAAAATTAAAAAAAAAATACCGAATGTAGTTATGTTATCCACAATGATGATGAATGCTTGTCACGGAACTGAATTCGCCATAACTCAAGTCTGCATTAGAATGGGTTATTCGAGTACGTGTTCCATTATTTACCTTCCTTAAATCAGATATACGTACTCGTCGTGAAATGCTAGTCAGTATCTTATTATCTTTACTCGTAGTACGAGTGGAAGCTAACGCACATCCATTATGCATATAGCCGTAGGAACACAAGCAGAGCCAATAATTGAAATGGGCAAGCTAAGAGAATATTTCCCAATGCGAAATCCAAAACAACGTGTGAGAACTCCTTCGGGTTAGACAGGTAAATACGTGAATTTCACCGCATTGCTGAGATAATTACCAAACAAGGGAAACATTTGCATCTATTAAACCCTGTGTCCTATTTTATGAGGATTTTATATATACTATACGAGTAACAGATAAAAGAAGGACAAAGTGGGACGTGGGTGTATTAATTTCTCCAAATAGGATTTATTATAGTACACTGTTTTTAATTTAATCTAAAATTTAATGGCTTTTATGCTGAAAAGTTAAAGTAGACTTTTACCTATCAACTTTCATTAAATTTATTTTAATAATATAAATTGAGTATTTTAGGTGAATATAGTATCGAAAATAATCTCATTAGCAATCTTAAAGTAGATTCTTTTAACTATTTTCACGGTTTTCCTCAAGGCATTGATATCACATAACTTCTGAATTATTCTGTTCAATTGTTTCGAATATATTCACATCTATAGGATTCTTCGATGTTTTGAAATCCATAAAAATATCTGAATCAATATCTAGGGAAAATATATCAAATGCTAGTTGATAATTGCAATTAGATGAACATTCTGATTATTGCTTTTGAAATTGGAACAAGAATTAGCATTAAGAAAAGACTTAAATTTTTCAATTTGGAATCATTAACCTGACCATCAAAAGAATCAATAATATTTTTCTGAAATTTTTATTTTAACCTCTCCTTAATTCAACAGATGTTTAAATAACATACATCTTCATATATAGAAGAATATCATCGACAACACAAACGAATGCACGCAATAAGGAGTTCTTACGCACTACGCAACCATTTGTCCCTTATCGCCTAGAATATAGGCACAAATTACACAGAGAAGGAACTCGGGTTGCAGTACTCCAGGGGCTAAGCACTTTCCTGGATTTTTAAACGCCTTTCTAAGTTTTCATAACACAGGGTGGTAGAATTGGTTTAGTGTTCGACGACTTTAGAAATATAATGAACTACTACTAATTTAGAATATAATTAAACAGTGTAATATATATATATGAATATTTATCGATCCTTGTCATCATAACTAAAAGACTATGCGACTTTATTAAATTTTGAAATAACGCCTGATAAATATTTTATGTTTTCTCATCCGATCTACTTTCTTGAACGTTAAACTTTTAAAATTACTCAGAAATAATCAAGAAACATTTTACGCTTTAAATCAATGGTTAATTTGTTGCTTTAAACTTATATTATACTTCTAGAATGAATATAATTGTTTACCATTAAACTCTTAAAAAAGAAAGTTATGTTTGGAATTAAAAGGAACTCATATAATTCAAAATATGAATGGTATCAAAAACCTATCCATGTATAATCCACTCATACACTGCGTATAAAAAATAAATTAATGGAATTACTTGTACGAGGCGTAAGACGCAAACAGAAAGCAGAGTTTGTTCAAACAGATCACACCCGCTATTTACAAAGAGCGAAGGTAAAAAATCTTGTGAAAGGACATCATGCAGATGCTCTTCCCATAAGAACCTCTCATTGCGACATCACTGCAAACAGAATGCCACGTGTCTCCGCTTTAGGAGAACCTTATTCCTCCTCCTTTACACATATCCTTCCACTGCAACCGCACGCCCTCTTTCTCCCACATTCCCCGAAAGCCTTTCCGAACAAAGCGCCAACACACTCCCGAAACTATGGCTCAAAATTCGCTCTGCTACGCCCTGACACCATTGTAACGTAGGCAGGTGTAGAGAATCGGTTTAAAGAGAAAGATTTTGACGAGAAGCGATCCTCGCCTCTGTGCCAAACATTTCCAAAGCCCTTTTCCAAGTCTCCCGTACTGTTTCTGATTAAACTCACTCAAAGGCCTACATTGGAATACGCGGAGTGACTGTCACTCGATAAAATAAATGCTTCGAAATCAGTTCTTTAAGATTGAAATCAATTAGATGTATAATATATTTTGTACGATAACTGGTAGATTTTTACGGAATAAATGCATGTGCTGGAATAAAGAATGTATAGCAAAACCCTTATGCTGAATCGAACTCAGTTCTTTAAGATTTATTTCCATTAGATGTATAATATATTTTATACGTTAACTGATAGATTTTTACGGAATAAATGAATGTGCTGGAATAAGGAATGTCTAGCAAAACCCTTGTGCCGAATGTCTTCCACAAATGTATTTTTTTACCAATGAAATAAAGAATCAACTCGATTATCATATTACAATAGCGAATACAATACAGCGAAGTAATTTTAAGTCAACTCACCAGAATAATAATGAATTTTCTAGGAAAAGGCATTTGTATCTTCGATTAAAGAAGTTTGATTTGTGAACGCCTTTTACGATCTTTAAACTCTTTAAATTTTTAGAGTACCTTATCTTTCAGAGTTCAATGGAATACCATCGACGGTAATTTAAAGTGTTTATCACTATGATCATCGGAAGATATTACGTACATCATTTTCAATGTGAGAACTTGGAATGTCTTTTTTAATATGTAAATCTAATTATATAGCAATTATTTCCGTTTATGTTCCAGTCACACATGAAAATATGATGATATACCACAAACTCTATACTTACAGTATATGTAAAGTTTAACTTCTCTATTGTTGCCTCTAAGCGCAAAAAAATCAATTAATTTATTTCTCGAGCTATAATAATAAGTTATACACATAATACCACTGCAGTAATCTTTATGCTTTAACCTCTTCCGCGTAATGACATATACTTCTCTATTTCCCCGGAACTGCCACCCTTAAAAAGTCTTGCGCCACTTTCCTTGCAACGTTTGTCCCTTTTTCCAGCCTCTATCACTCCCCTTCACAGCACAGTGGTACTTAACCTTATCCAGTCAGTGTGCACTTTCAGAAACATCCACTAGACATTCCTTAAATCTCAAATTACCGCCGATAAAACAGAGCTGACATTTCTCGAAAATAAAGGCGACGTAAGCTGAAAACTCGCTCTACACAAAAGACCTTTGATGCACGGTGATACATAGAAAATATGCTGTAATGAGTGATCATTAACTGAAGACTGCACTTAGACTTTTACTTGATGGCTAAACTAGGGGATATATTGTAGTGCGTTGAATTGACCTCATCCTTTTCTCAATTTAATGCGTGCTTTCATAAGAGGGTTATAGAAGAAGTCAACACATTTTAAAATTTAGTATTTTTGATTAAATAAAAACTCCATTCTAAAATATTTGTTGATTATTTAAAAATATAAATGGATTAATTATACCTTTGTTCGTACATACAAAAGGGAGCTATTTTACTTTTATTACAGCTACCGTTGTCAAGGGGAAAGTAGGCTTATTTTGTTTTTATTGAATTACATTTAAAGGTGTTATAATCGTATAGATTAGTATACGTTCAAGTGAAGATCCAAGATAGAATGAGAAAGAAAGGGTAGACGTTCGTACTTCGCTTTAAAATTAAATCGTTACTATGTTTTTGGTTCACTTGAGAATATAAAAAGATCAATTAAGTTATTACCTTTACTTTAGTCAATCCTACGTAATTACTTTTAAAAGCGTCTTCACCGTTGATACAGTTTCATTTGCAAAGCGCTTCGGTATCTTTGACATAACAAATGAGCATCGATTCTTCTAAAATAAATTATCATCTACATATATTCAACTAATTAAATTATTATCAGCATCCTTAGTTCACCGTTAATTACACATATCAAGCTCAAAATAAACATCATAAATAATCTTCTTTTAAAAAACTGTACAAAACGTTCTAAAAAAAGAAGGCGATAAAGTACAATTAAGAGAATGAGACTAGTAAGTACAGCGGGAATGCGCAGACGAAGTCCCCGGGGAGGAGTAGATTCGTGCGCGAAAAGAGCCGTGGCCGTTCTAAGCCTCCAATTCCTTAGAGGAAATGGAAAAAGGTTTCGGAGAGAAATGGACGTGTGGCGGATGATAGGGGAAAATGAGATGGGAAAATAGGAAGGACGTAATGGCCGAAGGATAAAATAGGATAGTGACCGCGTACAAAGAGATAAGCAGAATTAGATGCCTATTTCTGTGGAGAGAGATAAAAAGCTTTTTCCCGCCGATCCAGATATAAGAGAGATAAAGAGATTGTCGGTTATAAGAACGTCATGAGAGAGATAATTAAAAGTTTCTTGTGTTTAAAAGGAGATCTTGATGAAAAGGTCAATTCTATGCTATGATTATTCGGCGATCGAGCTCGATTCAAAAGGATAATTATTATATAATACGGGAAGGATGTTGGGGAAATACAAAGCTAATGACATCACGCACGCACGCAATCTAAGAATTAAAAGTCGGTATCGACTCATCAAGCCTTTTTAGATAAACATGCTTAATTTTTGGGATTAAGATCGTCATAATTACGACAACAATGTAGATAATAACATTGTATATATTTTTTATTTATCGAACTGTCTTTGAATCGAACTTCTTTGAGTGTACTTAATTATATAGACAATTCTTTTAAAGTGTTTCTTTGATGATATGATGCGATAAAAAGCATTCTATATAATATATATTCTGATTATAGGGGAAACTACAATAAATCCTTTATTTGAAATTTACCAAAATTATTTAAAATCAATAAACGATCCTCAGTCTATGTTTAAGAGGTGTTCTGATACAAAATCAAAAAGAATAAATTCAAGAAAATATGTAGTTGAAACACTATTGAGATAATGCATCATTAAAACGATATACTATTATATTCAAAACTAGATCCAAATAATAAATAGTATTAAAAATTTTTTCCGAATTTATTAGTTCTTAAAACCCCAAGACTGTGAATTTTGTGACATCTAAACCTTGCTCCCTTAAACGACTTAAACATGATATATAACGGGAATACACAGTACTCTCTTTAATTTCCCCTTAAGAATAAGATAAAATATAACGAGGAAGGATATCAAATGAAGAAAAGGTGAAACTGGTATCTCAAAATTTATATGCACTTATATTTCTTCACCGTTCATTTGGTCATGCTGAGCAGATATGATATCATATCTTCTGTAATTCATCGCCCGTCAAATCTTTCAATGGCGCTCAATTGTCATGAAATAATTCAAGATTTTGTGAAATATAAGCTTTGTTTCTTTTAATGGCATTTCTAAATGAGAATATCACACGAAGAAGAATGAGTCAGAGACGAAAAGCGATTGAGGCTTTTCCAAAGAAAATATTGAACTGTAAAGAAGCATGGGACAAAAATTTAAGAAATAAACATTAAAAGAAATAGAAATGTAGATAGCTGAAATCCGTAGCAACTGATGCTATACGGGGAAGCATGAACTTCAAGGTAAATCAACTTTTTATATATTTATTGCAAATTTTCTCAGGAACCGTGGCCTGTGTGGACAAGATATCGATCGCTTTTTACTTTCAATATATCTGCTTCAATTAGGTTTCATCATAATCCCGAACATCTGAACACCTCTCCTTGTAAGACATTCAATCTTTTGGAAATAATAAATTATTATAAGAGAGTAAATAAAGATGAATTTTAATAATAGCTGATATTGGCTTTCACTTGTTTAATCCGTAACCAAGTTATCTTCCTGTTGAGAATTACTGAGCTTGTCTCTCGCAAGTAACGACACCAATCCCAGCGGACGTGTATCGATATTGAATCTTAAACGATACGAAAGCAACGTATGACAATAACCCGCATCCGATCCCAGACCTCAGATAACTCGTAAACAAGCGGTTTAAACACGAACGTGCACAGGCTGACCGAGAGACCAAGTGCGAATGGATAGCGACCAATTCCGAGTTCGGCTAGGATAAGATAGAGATCAGCGAGTCTAGGCTTGGGGAATAAGCCGCGGTAACCTCTGAGGTGCCGTGAAGCCGTAGCTGGAGTGCACCCAGAACAGGCTATGATCGTATAAATCCGGATTTATATTTGGCAAAGGAGAGCTACAAATGTTCCCCCACTTCGCGTCCCCGTTGAGAGGTGAGCGACGCATAACACCACATCACCTAGGAGACGCGTTATTCTAGACTGTTTGCGGGATGTGAAAGATGTTATCGGACGGAGTATTTAAGCATTATAACTATCGGGCTTCGACGAAGAGGTCGTTCTGCGGAGGAACGATTTCAGTGCAGAAGGTGTAATAAAATCGGGACGTGAGGATGAATCGTATGCGGGTCTCAGACAAGTTTCGAAGAAGAAAGTTCCGAATTTTTATTTTTTTGCTTAAGGTTGGAGGAAAACGAAAGAAGGGTTAAATGGGGTTTTGTGATTTTAAGGGAGGAGCAAAGACGTTTTGGCACGTACTTCCGTTCTAAAGATATTCTTGTCGAATTTCGCTCCGGAAGACTGCCGTTTCTGAGATTTCTTTTTCTCGTGTTCCCGGATATTTATCCAAAAATTACTACTCACGGTAGATTTCCTATCTGTTATAAATTCATCTATATATATACAGTTTGTGGGAAGGTTTTTATATTTTAAAATAACTACGAATATATATGCTGAGTTCTTTTGTTAAATTTTATTACTATTCTGCTTTTTGTAACACTTTTGCCCTCGATAAAATGTCTTCTCTCCAAGTTTAATTTTGATTTTAATAAATTTTGAGGAAATTGAGAAAAATCACTCAAAAGGAATTTTTATATATATGGCCTATTTTCTTTTTTAGATTAATCAAAATGAAGTGCGATGATATATTTCTATTTAATGATATATAAAGATATGTATGTTTATATAAGATAAGTATGTTATAAACATATTTCCATTGACAAAAAGCAAAGTTTCTTCCCATTAACCAAAATCAAGACACGAAAGAAGCATAAGACGGATGTCCTAAATACCACTTCTTGTGTATGGATTATGTTTAAGGGATATGCCAGCACATACAAAAACATTAATGCTACAAAATTGTTTTGATCATATCGGAGGATGATAAATGAGGTTTCTCAACCAATATATAGATTTAAATTAAGGTACTTTTGAAAGATCTATGCTATTCTTATGAATAGGGCTATTTTACGTATCGCAGTTTCTTAACTTTTATTTAAATATTTATTGAAGGGAAAGTAGGAAAGAACTTGGATAATGCTATAGAAATAATTAATATATAAGCTAAGAACTTCAACGGTAATAGTAAATGTATAGCATAAAACAATTTATAGGTTTAATTTTATAATATCAAATGTCGTATTTCTCCTGTGAAGTAATTATTCTAAACAAAAACAAAAAACAGCCCAAAAAAAATCCCAAATTAATAGAACCAAACGGTGGAATACCTCAATCAATCAAGTGTACCCCAAACTAAAACAGGGACCCTGCAAGATAAACCTCGCAAACGAAAATAAACCACACGAGAGACTCAGAGATTAGATCAGAAATATTTCTTTCGTGATATAAGAGAACGACAAATAAATCCAAGATCGTAATCATCTTTCGCGTTAGCCTCACTATATCCCTTTCACTTAGTTTCTTAGTAATATTCCACAGCTAGAATTTTAAACTGACAATCCTCTAGACAAATTCAAGAGCGAGGAAAGGGGCTTTTTTGTAAGAGAGACGGAAGATCAAAGAACGGAAGAGCTATGCGACAAACTATAGGGAACTCTTTAAGACCACGGAATCCGAGCCCACGCTAAAGAAAGAAAGAAAGCTTTTAAAAAAAATTTCCTCGGCAGTTTTAATAGATACCATCCGAGGCAACGCGTATAAAAAAAAATTCGATAATCTACTACATCCAAAATATAAATTACTCGCGGCGGCTGAAGCTGGCGGACCGCACAAGCGTCATTAATTCAGAAAGAAGAAGAGCCCCTGCGAGTGAAGCGTCCTCTTTATGAGCGATGATAGCGCAACAAAAAAAACCAACACCTCCGAGGGAAGGAAAGCACCTTGGCTATTCCGTTAAAAAGGGAAAAAACGAAAGCCGTGGTAACGACGTTAGCAAGATCTCAGTCCCTAAGGGTGAGGTTTGTCTTGTCCGGAAGGGTAAGGCCAGTTAGGTCGTTGTCCCAATAAACACGATGGAGGGGGGGAAGACGTTATTTGGGAACTAGAGATGTCGAGGAAAGGGAAGTTGGCGAACATTAAGATAGCGGCGACAAAAGAGGAAATAAAATGTTTCGACCTCTGCAAAGTTCTCCCGGAATGATAAATAACGCCGAGGGACAGGAACAATGCTGGAAGCAAATACAATTAGTATTTCCTTTTGCGAGTTTCGAAAGAAATGAGAAATTTTAACAGATTGTTGATGGTGAAGATGATAAATGGACTGAGTTTTAAGACACACTTCGACCCGCAAATACCGAATGACCTGATAGGATACACAATATGATTGGACTGAAGAATTGAAGATCTATACCTACTACTGTCAGTTTACTTTCTCAAATAGTACGCAAACTCTATTACTTATAAAAATATAATAATTTATCAGTAATAGTATGGGATAATGCTTTGGAATTTGAATATGGGTTGATTCAATTCCTAACATCTACCTTACTACCTTCTCTCTAGAATATATTGAAACTGATGACTTTGAATTCTATGTAGTTTAAATGTTAACAATGACAAACATAAATCATGGTCACCGAATTATTTCAAATCCATCTTTACGTCAAAGCAATAAATTAGACAGTCTCGGAAACATTGTGATAACCAAAAGGTGTACTCAGTCGCCTTGATGATTAAATTCGAGCATAGACATTATGCTTTTTTTTGCAGTGCCTTTGCCAAAGAAAATAAAATATTCCGTTTAGTCTCCACCGTTAATGATCTGAGAGCTGGAGGTTGACAAGGGAAAAAGGGACTTCAAAAAACAAACAGCAGCCGAACCCTGAGCGCGAGGGCGACGCGTGGGAAGTAGATAACGAAGGAAGAAAATAAGAAACGCCCTGATAAAGCGCAGAAATATGCAAATGTTAGCTGGCCGAGTTAGACTACGTCCCGGAGTCGACAATGGCATCGTATGTAGGTATGAGACGCATCATGCATCCAAACAAACTACTGCCAACGAAAGAAGAGAGGGGGGGGGTTCTCTCTCTTACAATGTACGCGTACTACAACAGTGCCTCGAGGGAGCGGCAAAGTAATTGTGCAGTGCAACCAATCCGAAGCTCGTCATGAATCGGAGAGAGTATCCCCGTGAGACCATCCCCGACCTCCAAAACAACAAAGTCATTCGATCTGCCGTTATAAGCCGCTCGGAGATTCCCGCAAATCGGCATATTTTATTTCCGTTGCTAACCAATCGATTCCTAGGAAATGCGCCGTTTGCGATTGCCTATTATCGCCGTCTAATGGGCCCAAGTCCTCAGCTGACAACCGGCTGCGGTGGTTAACTACCAGAGGACTGAAAATGCCTTAATTACAAATGGAAATTTTCCGAATTGCGAATTGCCTGAAATTCTCCGCATGATGAAAATTCGAAACGTTACTGTTCTTTACACGATCACATGTGCCATCAATGAGCTATTTGAAACACTCTTGATTATTGACTTTCAATTACCCAAAAATTAAAATTTGATGTTATATAATCAGATAAAATAAGATTTATTTATCTTACGTTAGAGAGACATGTTAAAATAACACACGTTTAGAAAAGTGAGCTTTTTGGATGATTCTATCGGTTTGCTTTAAAAATTTCAGAAAACAGCTTAGATTGTTAGAATCTTATTAAAGAGTATCATCTAACTTTTGATGAGTTAGAGTTCATTGTAAGAGTTTATGGTTGCCTGGAGTAGGAGTACCGGCAGATAAGGCTTCTTAATGATTCACTTACATTTACATATCCACCCTTAAGCCACTGAAGATGAATGACAGGGGAGTCGTTAACATCAATCTTCCATTAAGGGAGCAAATAAGATGAATTACGTAACGATGTTGGCGTTCATTTATCACCTGACATACGCCTATTGCGGAAATGGTTTAAATCGAAACGTCCACGACTTAACGATATTAAAGTAATTGTAAGAATTCAAAGTATTTACTTCTATCAATTTCATTACCTATTACCTCCTAAATAGGCAATTTTTAAGTTTATATTATATCTCCCTAAATTGATGGGAGATTCTCAAACTCCAACTTCCTAAAGTAAACAAACTAAAGCACAAAAATAACTGTATTTATCTTAAGGGAAGAACAACATCGCTGACGGGAACTTTAACTCGTAAAAGTCTTATTCTAATAAAGTAACTATTAAAGGGAATAGCTTAAGGCTCTTGAGTGAAAACTAAAAAAATGTAGGGCAGAAGCCAATACTCGCATTATGCTTTGCTTTCAATATCATAAAGTGTTCTATACTGGATATTTTAAGAGTAAATTATTCGTGTTTTAGGATTGATTTATGATCAAATAATAATATTTAGGATAAATTTAATGGAATTTCCCTCTCTTGAATTTTTTTCGAATGTAAAAATTACCAAAAGATTTACTCTTAAAAATTATATTTTTTCGCAGTTTATAGCATTTAGAGTATATATTGCATTAAAGTACATTAAAGTGTAAGTCATAAGTAAAACATTATACTAAATTTAATGAGAACAAGCGGATTTTTTCAAATAAATCTCAAATTAACGAATTTATTCAAAAAGGGAATTTATATAGCGAACGTTGGATCTACTGTCTCGCGATAAAAGATCTTTTCATCTTTTTTTCATATGTAAGTGATAATTATCTTTCCTTTTTATATGAGTTATAAATATTTTAATACGTAATTTTTCTTCTATTCATTACTTCATGTTCATATATCAAACCATTAAATGCTCATCATATAGTTTGCGTATATTATATATGCGAAATGCGAACACTAATGGAATACAAACGCGGCAGTGTGATCGTCGATTTAGCAGTGATAAAAGGTCGTGAAAGAAGCGGCTCTGTCTTAAGTCTCCACGATTACCTTCTCTAAAACGTCCGCTCCAAGAGTGCGCTACAACTTTCATCTCATCTCCTTTAATGGAGGTGCGCTAGTGACGCTTATGGTAAAGATGTGCGAGGAATATGAAAGGAGGCCGTAGAAAATATAAACACAAATGACGAAGAGAAGAAAGGAATTTCGTGGGAGGAAAAAATGGGAGAGATGAAGGTGAGGAGGGGATGTACATCTCGAGACATAACAAAGATCAACCATAAAAAGATAGGAGAATTCATTTTTCTCGAGAAATGACAACAAGAAGAAGAAAGAGACATTTCTTCAAGAGTTAGAATAAAAGCGAGACGCACGAGTATCTTCGTAAATGATCATCAAAAATTAAAACTAAAGCCACTTAAAAATAAAAAAAGCGGAAGAATTAAGATTATTCAAGCAATAGATCAATGAATAAAAGATTAAAATCAGAGAAAACTTACGTGTAACAATATAAGCAGTTGAGTGGAAGAATGCAAACAATTATACACACAACACCAATGAAATTCTCATATGGATAACTCACGGTCAGTCATAGTCCGTTGTATTGTTAGATCACATAAGCATTAATCGTCTTCTGGTAACGTAACTCCACTCACCTGAAAGAAACAAAGGTTATTAGATACAGTTCACAATAACTAGAGCATAAAGAATAATTAAAACAATAGCTAAGATTAAATTATTATTAATATAGATCTAATTTGTTTCTTACTGTACGAAAATCTTTAAACGAATTCAAAACTAACAATAGTAAATCAAAATAAATTCATTTCACATTAAGTATAACTTCATAAATACTTGATATATTGTTATTCTACGCATTGTATATGATATTAGTATTCACCACTACTTATAAAACAATGTTTTTTAGTAATTAAACCGTATCTTATAAACCGTATTCAAAGCGCAGTGTAATAAATGGTGAATTTTTTACGGAACCCTTTTATTGCAAGTTATGATTATAAGCGATTAAACTTATACATCTCTAAATTTTCTCCAAATCTAGGTTTATTCTGAGTTTCAGTCACACTACATTTTCATTTTGACTCCGCCAGCTAAACGGTAAATATTTAGGAACGCAACTGTTCAAATATTCGCCCAACGTAGTAGCATAAACAGTACTATTCTAAACCTTCAAAGGAGGAAAAGAGCCTTATTCTAAAAAACCTCAGTGGAATCCTACGTACCGTATCCATCTTCAAAACTTGATAAAAACAATGGCGGACTAGAAAAGAGCAATTCCGAAAACAAAACCCTTTTATAATGGGATACTCAAAAGATGGAGCGCAATCTTTATGCGTCAGAGATATGCAGAAAGCCTTCCGCGAAAGAGACCTAAAACAGCACTTCATCATTTCCGAGAGATAAGGAAATCCGATATTATGTTCAACATATTCATGCAGAAAAAGACCAAGCGTCGGAAGTGCGAAATTGGGTTAAGTAAAGAGTCTTATCTCTCAATCAATGGACCAGAAATTCTCGGGAGGAACAAAGTTGAGGGCAGCACCAGGAAGTATATGGAAAAGTCCTCCTAGCGGAGGAGGTGGGGTCGGTCGAAAAAGGATGAAAAAAATCTCCATATGTAAATCCCTCCTTCTCCAACGCTCAAAGAAACTTCAAAATACTTCAAAATCTAAAGAAGGAATGAGGTACGATGAAAAAGTACGTAAGGAGAATGAAGGTGTGAAAAGAACCAGAGTATTTTTTTTATAATGGTCCCTTTTCGTAAAAATCTTTATCGAATAACGACTTATGGGAATTACCAACTCCTCTATCCGCAATTACAATAAACGACTCCTTTGTTCTTTCAGGAACTCTCGCGGAAATAAAAAAATTCTACGAACCTACGAACGCCACACCATCTCCAAAGGACTTAGGTAACACACCCTCACTATATGAAGTGTTAAATGCAAATAGAATGTCAACCAGGAATTTCTTTTTTTTTAAGAGGGCGGTACCTGACAGTCCCTCTAAGCCCTGCGACGAATCATCTACCATTTCCTTGTCTTCCTCTGTACCACTTCCACCCCCCACACACCCTCCCCCACCCCCTGCACTTCCCCCCCTCCAACTTCTCCCATTTCCCCTATTCACAATCCTCACTCCGACTTCCAAGTCACGGATGCACTTTATTTCCCACTCGAGAAGCGAAGAGAAGTGTCGCCGCTGTAAAGGCATTTAAGACTCAAGAGAAAGAGAGCGGTAACTACATGAAGTACGAAAGAGAGATGAAAGACGTAAAGTAAAGGAGTGGACAAGAGAAAGTGGGATGAAAGAAAGGTGCAAAAAAGAGAGAGAGAAGAGTGTGTGGTGAAAGGGGGAATAATGGTAGAAGGCGAAAGAGAGAGAGAGCAAGAAGATAAGGCTTCGAATAAGAAATAAAATGAAAGAAAAAGGGCCTGCGGCTTTTTCAGAAATGAGCGTGAAGCCAAAGAGAGCAATGAAAGATAAGAGTAACTCCGGAGAAAACTTTTTGAGAGGTTATTGCAAAATACGATTCGGCTGTAAATAAGGAGATTGAAGCGTGTGAGAAGGAAACTGGATAAGAAAGTATTATTTTTATTGAGAACTGTGCAGTCGGAGTTGTGAGAAGTGAAAAAGAAGAACCAGTATCTATCTATCGAAGACTACTATTCTCATCTGAGGAAAAGCATGAATTGCGAAGGCAATTTATTTATGCTCCTGAAAATTGCGAGTCTTTTCGTTTTATGCTCTCTCTTTTGAGGATTATTTACGAGCTAAAGACTTTTCTTGTAATGATGTTGTTCCATGTTGGAATCACTATTAAGTGCTTTGAGCTACATTTTAAAAGGAATCTTGAACTTATCGTTTCTATATGCCGAAGATGTTTAAGACGAAATAACATTTCTCGAATTACTATTCTTTGGAAAAGATTGAAAAAGTTCTTGAAATTTAGTGTAACTGGCTTCATTTTAGCACAAGAGTTTAATTAAGGGTTCTCTACGCCTTACTGAATGGGCTCTAAAGCTTGTAATTATTACGGAAATGAAATATTAAGAGTAGTATAAACAATTCAATGAACAAAATTAAAAAAAGATGCAAGTTAGCAGAAATGGCTTCGGATGATTGCACTGAAAACATAAATAACAGTATTTATATTTGAATTTTGCCATTTAAAGAGTAAATAATAATAGTTATTAAAAGTGAAGTTTACTGATGTATGGTTCAATGGGTTTAAATGATGTTGTGATTGAATTTAATTGTATCATTCATGAGTATACAAGTTAACTTTCAAAGATCTGGAATTAATAAATATTATTTATAAAAAAATCGATTAATCATCTCTCTTCAATAGGAAAAATATTAAATAATCTTATACTGGTCGTGGTACTTCTCTCATTGAACCCAAATTTTGTACTATAATACACGAGTTGCGCAGAGCGCTTTTCGTTTTTTTCGTAATCCAAATTCATTAACAGTAATGGAAATCTAGGGAAGATATTATTCATTCCCTTAGCCAAATAAGTTTTGATTGATGATTTTAACGTCCTTCCTTCTTTTTTATATCCACTCGTCACATTTCACACAGCGATTTTTTTCCGCTGAACAGCTTCTATAGGTTTACTCATGGAAGGTGATGGTTCATACGTGCGGTAATTTCACAATGCGTCACCATTTGGTCGTCAACTTTTATAGCGACCCTTTTGGACTCCCGGTAGAATGGCACCACGTATCCTCGAGGGGTCACTCCATCTCTTGGGTAGTGGTATTTCTCTAGAGAGAGACTAGTTGAAAAATTATACCCGTTTTCAGAACTCTTCCGTTCGCTTGGAATATGCTCGGTCCATCATCGTTCATGGGCCGCCACTCCCATGGCAACCTGCACTTTCCGTTTAGCCTCCTTCCCACTCTGACGTCAATACTTCTGAAGATGATGTATTGCCTCGCCATACAAGCCTAAAGCTTAAAACATGTTATCCCGTTTCCCTTTGTTTACGTTCTAAAGCTCTCTTCGTGCAAAATAATCTCGCCTTTCGGGCATTAGCATCTTTAGCAGACTTTCTCCCGTTGCTAAGTCACTTCTCTAGTAGATGATGATGATGATCATGTTTCGCTTCAATTTGTATTCATCAATAAGTAGCACCAGAATTAATTGTTTCACAGATTTTAAACATCAATGGAACAATGGAAAATAGTCCATAGTTGATTACATCTAAATTTGACATGAATTTTATTAATGATGTTAGAGTAGAGTTAATAGATTTACGTCTTAAGTAATTGTATATATTTACATATTATTTATTTATTTTCCTTGAAAATCAACAAAAATATTTTTCTGTCTCCATAGAAACTAGTCCTAACTATTATAAAATACTCTTTTCTAACGAGGAAACGATGATGGAAAAATAATTTCCATAAAATAAGTTCTCCAAACTTTCTCCTCATGAAAATTCTTCCGAAAGAAAATAATATAAATGCGGAGATAAAGTAGCTAGCGATTAAAAACTGAACTGTACAGGACTCGCGCGTATTTACCTCGGCTAAATATTTACCAACGACTTGTTTGCAAGCAACTTCCTTAAAAACAGAGTCCTCGGTGTTAACGAGCGAATTAGTGGATCTTTAGCCTCGGAAGCGCGAAATTATTTGTTCAACTTTGTCCAAATAGAGACTCCGAGTTGCTCTGATAGTTTGTGCGATGGGATTGAGGTAGCGTCTGCGAGGGAGACGTCTGCAAAAGACGGGGAAAGATAAAGAGGTGCAGATGGGGGAGGTGGAAAAATTGGTGAAGAAGAGAATGCGGGGTTGAGATAAAGAGGGCGGCAATGATATAAAAGAAGTCGTGGGAGGGACATTCGGTGGTCGGGGGAGGACTCTAAGAGGGCGTGAAGAGAGACGTCTAAGAGAACCCGCGGGGGAGGGCAAGGTAAAAGGAAGGAGGAGGCAGAAGTCGGTGGTAATTTCCTCAAGGGAGCGAATGGAAGTAAACAGTGGAATGAGAAGTTCTGCCAACTCCCTCAGGTCTGTGACATTCTAGAGGTCTCTATCGTGCGGCCCTCCCCAGTGCGGGGGGGACAGTGGGCGCAGATGGGGGCGACACCGGGTTGGGAAAGAAGAAGAGGGATTGACAGGGGGCGGGGGAGATACATCTAGGAAATGGCGTCACGGAGGGAAAATGCGTCACGGGTGTCACGTGATAAGCTGATTTGAAGGGAAGAACGGCGTCATAGAGAAGTTGTCATGAGAAACGACATGGGATGTTCTTGGTAACTGGTTGACAAGTCTGCGATTAGATTGGGATCTTCTAGTTCTTCTTAAGGCGCTTCCGAGATATCCCATCCAACTCGTATTTTTTGCGATGAAAGCTGCAATGAAGTAATGACCGAAGTGGAAATGGATGACAGTTTCAATCATTAGCTGGGAAACGATTCACTTAATCTACGAAAGGAGGTCATCATGATTCAAAAATCAATTTCTCAATATTAATCGAGACATTTACCGATCAATTTCAGAGACAGAATTCTAGAAAACGAGTTTCTTACTGTATTTACTATTTACAAGGATTAAAAAAAAAAACAAATTTTTTTTCGACACAATAATGTTTGGAAGACATTTAATGACATTTTTTCCTTAGCAATACTTCTCCAATGGATCATTATATATAGCAACTTTCTGATATCTTATTAGCATCCTTCCTTGCTTTTGCTAGCTGAAATCTGAAATTTTGAAATTAGAAGAGCAGAATTTCTCCTCCATATCTGTTAAAATACATCTTTAAAATATGCTCCAGATCTCCGATCGAAAACAAAATCGACTGTTCTTTGGTTGGAATGAAATATCTGATTAGGATTAACCTAAACATTGACATGGGTATATGGTTTACTGTGCGTTAGAATGAAACATGCACACAAAAGATTGAAGAATTTTTCTTTTGTCTCAAAACTAAGCATACTTGTATAACTTATTCGTCCCTCGTAGGAAGGCCATAAACTCTCGTTTACATTGGATCCGCGGCGGATAAAGCTTTATGAGGCAAACATAATTTGCTATCACGACCGGCTCTTGATCTCTTCACGCCGTCTAAGAGCGGGGAAACATTGAGCGAGGGTACATCTGCAAGGGAAGTCAAGACAAGAATCTCTCGCGATTCTCAATCCCGAGAGGATTACTTCTTCCTCTCATTGCTCCCGCGTTCATTCCCGTCATCCATTCCGCCCACGTCACTCCGAAGAGATACATTCCACTTCGGGAACTTCCAATGGAATAATCATCTGCTAAGATAATATCAGCACTCAGACGGAGGGGAAGAATATCTCAAGCCCTTGATCTGTTTCGTACATTAAAGTGAATCAAATCCGTCCAAGTTAATAATGACTGTTCCCTTGATCGGAAAAGGCTGTCGCACTCTTTTATACAAAATGCAGGAAAGCTTTTTATGTTCTTTCCAAATCCATCGTTATGGATCGATTATTTAATGAAAATAGATTATTTTAAACACAGGGAACAAAGTTGTTTTTATTACAGGGATATATTAAGAACGACAAAATGAAGTGTACTTTAAAGAGAGATTCAACTTTTATGTACTTCCGCAAACTATTATCATGAATATCTTTATATACCTTTCATCTAAATAATATATACAAGTAATTTCTGAGAACGCCTAATTGAAATGTATGTTTAACTAACGATTTCTTTCCATGCTATAAACGTTTCTAAGGTAATTGTCATTCTTTTATTCAGCCTTTTCGTCCTAAGCAATAGAGACTATTAGAGATTATACCGTAAAAGAAGGTGTTAACCGTACACGTACTAAAAATATATGCCAATCGATACGTAAAATTCAAAGATAGAAACTATAAATAAGGTGTGATCAAATATCATGAATTTCTGACAAAAATAATAGCCATAAAATCCTATCTAACTGATGTCGGACAACGTTGTACATTTAACTCAACACAATTCGTGAAAAAGCCTTACGTTAACATTTTGTGTAAAAGATTTCTCCGTTAATTATATGCTATCTTATTCATACAATCTCATAAGTATATCTATGAAAACACTTCAAGTTTATTGTATTCGTGTACAGCTAAAGGATATATCACGGACATAATACGTACACGGTAAATTTGAAGAAGCAAACCTCTCATTGATACGGTATATCTTATCTTACCGCTCGTGGTAACCTAGTCGGAGATTGTGGGCTTAGCTTATTGGAAGAATGAGCAAACAGGAATGGGCTCACGAGAAACAGCCGCGAGCGCTGAGTTAGGGACTGATGCTTGTACGCAAAGCACAGATGCCTAGAGCGTCACAGACGAGTTAATCAGGTTAGCCGTTAGTAAAGGGAGTTGCAACGTGCAAGGTATCCTATCCATCGTACGAAACCGGTATTGTGAATCTACACAACTGCCTCTTAGTAATCGATTTAGGATAAAAGTGTTCGAGCAAAACGAATCCGAGGTGTTGCCTTTGAATGATGCACTGATACTTACATGGAAGGCTCAATTAGAGGATTATCGAGATGTGGAAACAATGAAAAAGATTCTTAATTACGATCCAGAATGAATAAATGATATTTCTGTGATCATGAAAGCTATTGAGGATATATTCAGTAGTATCATAGTATAGGAGAACTGTTAATACTCAAAGGGAATGCTTGAACTGAAAAATAATTCAGAATCTAATGCGTGACAACATAATAATAAAATTTATTGTTTATTCTGCGAATATATATAACAGCTTTAAAGCATTATAATACGAAATTCTGGTCTCTTTTTATACGCAAGCAAACGTGTTATTCAAAGCTATTATTCATGGCCCTTTCTGACAGAAATATATTTAGCATTCGAGTCTTACGTAAAAGGGAATGAAAAACGTCCGCAACGAAAGTGTTATATTAAGGGTTATTTACAGGAACACGTAGAGGTTATACGTCAGGGGAAGATGGAGAAGAGGAGGAAAGATTATGAGAGGGCAAAGAAAGAAGAAGGCAGCGACTCAATGTCAAGATACTTTTGTGTCGAATCCCCAGAAAAAGGAAAGAAAGCGTATAGAGGAAGCGAAGGAGGGAACTAAGGGAGAAAAATGTCCTTCGACGCATTCAAAATGCTGCAGGTGGTGGAGCAATGGCATCTAACCCTGGCTGACTTTTGAAATATGGAATAACCAAGATGGGAAATACTTTATTATATACATCTTCCACGATGGGTACACATATTTTTCGTAGAACTAAAATAGGAAAAACCACAATATTTGCCAGTTTATGATTTCAGAAAAAATGGGCGATTTATGTCATTTTTAAATTTCTTAATATAAATTACATCAACGTCTACATAAGTACCCTGTAAGTCACCTTTCGGCGTGTGGCAGGGGAATTAAAGTAAATGTAAATGATAACCGATTATCGATTATGATTCGACAATAATAGGCATAATCATAATACGAATTCAAGCTTGCCACTTTCTTGATTCGTTTCAAAGATTGAATAAAATTAAACAACTCGCGGAGGCATGGATAATGATATTAATTTATGATACATTCATTACAATAAATATCATTTATACGTATCAAGTTTTATTAATATAAAATCAGAACATATGTTGAATCTCTGAATATTATGTCGAAATAAACCATTATCTTGAACATTCAAATTGCATCAATAATCGTTAAAATTACCGAAATAATTCTTTCAAGTTTGTAATTGCTACTTGCAGCACGAAATAAATAATTAAAGAAACAATAAATCTACATCCTTTTATAACAGATATATATGTATTAACTTGCTAAATACATATATGACAAAACGATAAAAATAAATAAGGTTCTTCAGCTAGGACTGATTTTGAAATTAAATTACATATAAAAAGTAAGATATGATATACTATACTGAAAATAAGCAAAGAGGATAACTTCATTAGGTACTGAATATAGTTGAATAAATTAAATTTAAATAACTATTCAATGTATTAAGTTATTAATCTCTGTATGAAGTAGAGTTATAGATAAATTTTACGAGAGTAAGATCCTACATGATGGTAATAGAATTTAGCAAATTTCTTTCGTGCTTTGAAAGAATTTCTTTTATTTTATCCAAGTTAATTTTTTGTACAAATCTAGATGAATCAAATATAAATTCGAAGCGGATTCGTCAAAGATGAAGCATATTTTTTCAAAAAAAAGAAGACGGCTTTCAAAAAGAGAATACATAAATTCAATGACAAAAAAAAACGGAGCTCTACTCCAGCAATATCCTTGTTAATAATAAACCATATCCTTTCTGTAGCACGTCTCCGAGAGCAAATTTCGAGCAAAAATTCTATTTCTCATTTAGCACGAAAAGCGCACGTGTCTCTTCCTCGTGATAATAAATCCTTGTCTGTCGCAATCCTAAATAATAAAAAAGAACAACTTTAAAAAAAAAAACCTTGTTATCATATTTACGAAAACAAATCTCTTTTAGCTCTATATCTCTCGCGCACGGTAGGAATCCCCGTAAAACGCATGTGCACATCAGAGAATTTTTCAAAAAAAAAGGCAGATTTTTAAGGAAGGGAAAATACGATTTCGCAGTCGTTTCGCAAGGGGCGGAGACAAGCTGAATAGGAAGACGGAACTGCGAGAAGAGGCCGCGGATTTCTATAAAGACGAAAGAAGGGGAAGAGGGGATTTTGAGTGAGCAACGATGAATGGAATGGAAGAGGATTTTTCCTTCTGACAAGAGGTGGTGTCAGAGCTATGCGCGGGGGAGGGAGAGGGGGGTTTGTGTGCGGGGGGGATTGAATTGTTTAAAAATTGGCGCTGGGAAGAGAATCATGAAAGAAGGGGGAGATGCGGTAACGCCGATGGGTGTTCTCGAGGGAAAATGAGAAGCTGTAGCGAAGAATTACATTTCGCGTTTCAGACACATTGTAAGGTCTCATCTTTCTTCCGTAACTATACACAAAGGAAACGCTCCGTGACGTCGCCATTTCGTCTCTATTTTATATTTGAGAGATAGTAAAATTGCGGATCGGCATTTCTGCGAAGCATATCAGCCGAATTAGCCGAAACTCGAAAATGTTCGACACTGTAACCACAATGTGCTTTAATCAGTGTATCATCCGCTGAGTGGTTAATTCAATTACCTTCTCTGCTATGATACCGCACTATACCGAGTTATCCTTCAGTTAACCGGGATGATTTTCATACAGAAAGGCTTTACGTGTGTGAAATGGAATCTAATCGATTCTAATGACACCTGAATTCGCTAATTTCCGTTGGTTGTGGAATACTTGGACCTGTGTTCATTAACGAAGTCCTACTTAATGCTAACAGCTTTATATTAGTTGGTGAAACCGAGTTAATCTCGTAGTTTAACTCGTGGGTCTCAATAACGGTTACGTAACATTTGAAGTTGGTACCATACACTAAAATATATTAGGTAGAAGGTTAATAAGTTTTATTTTAGTGCTTCCTTTAAGCTTCGCAGATACATGATATTCTTCCCTTTATGGTATTTAAAATTTGAACAGCATTATAATCGATACTGAATGATATAATAATATAATGAGTCTATTATTGGCAAACACGATTTCTATTTCAATTATATTTTATTTAAGGTATTACCCAGACATCTTTTCATTGTCTTTTTTCTTCACATATTCAGACGTACGTCAGTGGCGGGTTGAAAACATCGCAGAGCCAAATTTAGTATACGCGACATTTTGCAAGCGTAAAAATACAGTATATAAATCTAAACAGCTTTGTGACAAACGTTATCTATCTCGTAAAGTACCCTGTTTCTAGAAACTCTTCTTAGAAGCAGTCTTTAAAAATAGAAGTTAAAAGAACGCTTTTTGCTAGATAACCCCCATCAAGTTTCGCATTTGCAAATATTCCTATGCGCCGGTTGTTCAGAAAGGGAAGATCCATTTTGAATGCGTGAGCTTAGTTCATTGTTATGATTGCATTATGCTATGGAGGATCAATGAAAGATGAAGGAATGTACGAATGGATGGCGGCGCGAGGAGGATGGCAGTCGTGAGGGGAATACGACAGAATGATGCGAGTTTGAAATACGGTCTCTATGGGAACAGAGGTAGCAGCTACGTGTCTATTTCTCCCGGAAAGACGGTTTCTACTGCCGACGTTGTCATAAGCTGATGAATGCGGTTGGAGACGGAAGGAGGAGTGGAGGAGGATAGGTCCCCCTTTTCCTCCATCATATAAAGAAGAAGCTCTGCACCAGATGGAGAGCCATTTAGAAGCTGAGATTAACGGCGGAGAGGGAAATTTTAATTGCTACTCTTTTTATCCAAGTGTACATTTAAAGCTCTCCGCAAGTTGGCATCACCACTCCCTCCTCCTCCCTGCATTTCTTCCGGTTCACTTCCACCTCCTCCCACGACGATAAACCCAAGGAATTCCCAAACTGTTTTGCCCACTTTGCGAAACTCAGCCGATAAACGCAACCACATCCACCAAGTCTGAGCTGGGTTCTTCTCTTTTTTTTAAGTGCTCATTTTTGAAGCTATTCCTCTCTCTTTTTTTCATCCCTCGCGCAAACACCCGTTTCAGCAACGTAATCTGAGGACAGATATCTTAGTGTTGTTGCCCGAGAACGTTAGGAACAGCCTTCGGGAGGAATATTCGGTGGATGGAGTGATAAGGAAAAAAAGGAGAATTAAAGCTCGAGGCGGTTGGAGGTTGAAGTACTAAAAAGAAATGCTGACGAAAAATGTAAAAGATGCCATTTTGAAAAGAGCTCCACAGTTTATTTATCTATCGAAGGTCGTTAGTCTACGTGAATTAAAGTGAGTTAATAGAAAAACTTTAAATATTTGAACGTTTAAATGTTTAACGAAATGAATTTTATTTAGAATCTTGAATAGAAGAAATATAATAGGATTCCCATAGATCATTATTCACCAAATAAAATATGATGGGATATGTACCTCTAGAATGTAAAATTGATCGGCAATAATACAGTATTTCGGCAATAATACGACATAGTTTTATGTTTTCATGGAGAAAAAGATATAATTCTTTCGAATACTCATTTAACATGTGATTAATCAAACTTAGCATACTTCTAAGTCATCAGTTCGTTCAAAATGCGAAAGAGTAGAAATCAGACGAAAAAAGTAGAAGAGCATTAGTATATTATATTTCGGTAACAAAAAATAAGCAATTTGCTATCTTTAACTCTTCAGGCATTTTATGTTCTGAGTTTTTTAGTAAACCACAATCTTAATCTTATACGAGCTGTTGTATGGAACTGGATGTTTAAGAATCATCTACAAAGTCCTAAATTTAAGATTCAAAAACATTTGAAAATGAAAGATCTTTCATCCGGAAAGCATCATCGATAAATATCGAAGCATATTCAGACATGAGCTTGGAACATTTTATTTTTTGCAACAACGCTACATTTAGGCTACTACGTACAAGATTAGGCTTCATCTTTAAGAAAAGAAACCTTATCACATCAAGGAAAGGATTGCTTTGATATATAGTGAATCATCCTGAACGCTACGGCAGTTTGATGGCCTGGAAGTTCTCCAACAAGATCCATGGCAAACATGTTTATTGGAACGCTACTCCGTTCTTATATTTATGCTGGGAGAATAAAAGACTCAATACCATCTTAGATATTGAGGAAAAGTCGAAATTCAAGAGAAAAACAGTGCACTCATACGTTTTGGATTACGACGAAGGCTCTTGCGGCGTATTAATTGGAATAAAAAGAACAGAATGATGATGGAATGACAGTGCAAAGTCAGCTGAAAATATTCCCGAAACTCTTCCTTATAAAGAGAACATGTTTTGAGGATTACGAGACGTTTTTCCTGATATGAAAGATTTCAAATTACCTCAAATTCATTTATGAAACCTATTTGATATACTTTGTTCCTTATTGTATAAAGAAGTAGCTATTGAAGTGTTTGAGCATAGATGTTAGGTAGTCAAAGTTTGCGATAAAATTTATACATAGACGCACAAAAAACATGGTGATTAAAATCTAAAATTTCAAGCGTGAATAATCAGTAAAACTTTTCTCTTATTCTAATCCATATACATTCCGCAAAAAGAATCGCTTTAATCCCTTCATTCCACCAGTATCAAAATAAAGCTCAACGTTTCCTTTCCGCAGTCAGTTCATTTGTCCTAAGATTTATTAATGAAAAGCCTCTTGTCGAAGTGTCGTCCTATAACCATCGAGACAAACACCTGCAAGTAAAGTTCTCGCGGCATTCACTGCCTCCTCGCGAAGGCAGTAAAGAAGGAGATGTCGTGGAAGTGTGCAATGAAAGCCGAATCCAAGACGCTCAATGCCGTCTCCGTCCCATCCATTAATGTTGGTTACCTCATTAAATAATGCACGAAGACACTTTCTAACATTGTTACACCTCGACTTGGCAACTTATCATTGTGCCGCGCTTCCCTCAAGGGTCGTGTAAAGTGCCTTGCCACGTCACTCCTCCCCATCCTCCTCCCACCGAATAAAAGTCGTCTCTCTGTTTGTTTGCTTCTCTATTGCACTAACGCTCATTACCTCCGAAACGTTCCTCACAAAACTTTAGCATTAGTTCTAAATTCACGTTTTCTAAACATGTCTCTTATTCGTCGTCAATTTCTTTAATGAGTTTTCGTTCAAATCTCTCTATTTTGTTGGCTACATTCATCTTTTTCTTTCTTTTGTCACTGTCTATCTTTTGCTTCAGCCACCTTTACGTAATCTTCATCTATTTCTAACCTTTTCTCATCCTAGCCCTTTTTCCCATCATCTAAAATTACATATATTAACCCATAAATTCTTTAGAAAACATTTTCAATTCACTAGCTTTTTCAATACTTTCTTCTGTTAGTGAATTCATCCATGTTTATCAATTCATCGCCTAACCACACTGTTAAATTTATATCAAACCTTTATTTGCAGTTACTATTTTATCAGAAATTCAGATGATACTTTTAGTATAATTTTTTGATTCTCCACATCTTATAGTCCTCCTCTCATGACTACTTCCTCGATTCTATAGTCACTTCAGAACGCGTGTATAATTATATTCACTTCCTCCATCCACCTTTGTTCCACACACTCTCTGTTTATTTATTCCTCCTCCGAGCATTCTTACTCGTGTTTATATTCCACCTACTTTTACCCTCCGCAGTCCATCCTTCCGACTCCCACCGCCCCCTTCCTCTATTATCCAATCCTACCGCACACGCGTGCACATTTCACTCTGCATCTTTCCACTTTCAAAAGCTTTCCATTCTTTCCCACTTATCCCTCACAAATTTTCTCCCCCTCATTCCCTTTGTACCCCACTCGTATCCAGTGCCGGAAGTCCCCTCCCGTTTTCCGGTGACGCTGTTCTCCTCCCCCCTCCTCCCGAAGTACTCGTCTCAACCGAGAGACAGCCGGAATGACGTAGAAGAAGATAATGAATAAAGGTTAAGATCAAAGTACGCTTTTGGAACACTTTACGGCACCTAGTGCATAAACCGTTCTATTGAGAGAGAGCAGAAAGAGCGCCGATAAAGATTGATGAACGAGAGGTGCTTTGTTTCCGAGATGTGGTGAATAGTTAAAGAGAATCGATTGCAAGACAAGCCTGAATTTCTGGGTGAATTGATTAATTTTTTTTTGGCGAGGGAATTTTTCGGGAAACGACATGGATTTACCATTTGCGAGATACGTTAGAGACTTTCGTGGAATTCGTGGAAATGCCTCGTGATTTATTTTCCTGGCGTTATGAAATTCATACTGACAAAAATGTACGGAGCGGAGCTTCATTTGTCCGTGTCCGTACTAAGTGATGCCGTCGTTTATTTTACCAAAATCTATCCTAAAAAAATGGGCTCAGAAAATAATAGTTTCCTTCCGCCGAATAAATGAGCTGAATCGTGCGCCAGTGCTGAGAAAAAAGTGCTCTCGTTCCTGCAATGCTATGAATGCTCTTAAAATAAGACACGACTTTGGTTATTCATACATTCTACAATGGACTTGTTCATTTTTTTAAGGAAACGCAATTACAATAAATAGCCTTCTACCATCACATTCTCTGTATTAATAATTGACTAAACTGTTTACTCAAATACTTTTAGTAATATGAGCAACATAATAAATCTACTCTTACCATGTTCATCATAAAATAAGTTAAATTTTTCGTTAAAAGTAATTAATTTCTCTGATATCTAATGATGTTGTTATCTAATTATAAAACTTATTGAACACGAAAAATTTGTAAAATATCTTGCGAATTCTATGTATTTCTATACGCAAATAATGTCGATATTCCATAATTACATTTCGTATATTAACGAATAACATAATAATAACAGTGGATTACAGTTGGTATAGAAAATGCTCTAATATATTTTCTTCAAACTCAATTTAAATTTAAGTAAATGTTTTTAACAAACTATTACCTAAAATATTTTTGAGATAATTTATATCTTTAACTCATTATTGATCGTTAAAAATGTATCATGTATTAAAATGTATCATAAATTTTAGCTCCTTTCCTTCATTTTGATTCAAAATGTTGCTGACTTTAAAACAATCTTAATATACAGTGATTTTTAATTTTAAATATTTCTGACCTTATTTGAAACATTTTAATTTGATATTTTCAGAACCTTTCGAATTATACAGAAAATTAGCTCATAATTTTTAAAAAACATCACTAAAAGGTCCCATATTTTTTAGAGAAATTCATTATCAATCATTTAACAGAGCATTAAGTTACTATATTTTAAAGGTAATGATACAGGAGCGATGAAAATTTCACTTCCTCTCGACAATATTACATAAGAGACTACATCAAACTCAAAACGTAATTGTTCCACCGTGATAAAACCTTCCGTAAATTTTTAAATATATATATCTATATAAAAAAACGAAACTGGGGAACCAGTCGAAAGAGAGGAACACAAACGTGGTTGCGGAAAATTCTGACGATCAATAACTTTCCACATCCTGGAAGTTCCCCACTGTGGAAGGCCCTCCTTTAAAAACGGAAACTTAAGAAAATCCCGAGAAACACGGGTTCCCGGAGCTTTAAACGTAATATATGAAACTTATTAAGGGGGCCTACACTGAGAGGTCGAAAATTAACGGCGTGAGGATTGTGACTAAAAGAATCATATAGTATGCGGGGAAGGGCCTAGGAGGAGAAAGAGAGGGTTGACAGTAAAGGACGATGAAATAAAAGATGAGGTGGAGGAGAAAGGGGGAACGTTCTGTGCGAGAGGCCCGAGGCAAGAGCGGCTGCTTCTGAGACGCTTTTCTATCCTCCTTTCCCTCCTCTTCTAGTTCCACTCATTCACTTTGCGCATTGCTATGAAAATGGCGGAAAAGCGAAGCCTTCCGCCGTCGAGGAATTCTCGGCTAACAAAAATCCCTTTTTGGTAACTTTTTCTCGGTGGATTTACGTGGAAAGAAGGGCATCGGGAACAAACTTTACTTTCGCAGCCTAAGAGAATATTCACTGAAGCTTAATCAACATTAAATAGTGGAAACACCGGTATTACGTGGAGAATTTCATTCCGCCCAAACCTTTCGGGGCCCGAAATTATATTTTACGATTCAAGAACGCGCGCTATATTACGAGAGGGGGCTATTGTGGTCGAATTTTTGAAAAAAAAAATACTTTCTTTTGTTTTCCTACGATTACGTCTTCATTGAGAGAGAATTTTTGTAAAAAGAAGAATTCCGATATAAAATTTCCCGTTAATTAGATCCTCGAAAAAAAATTTAGTTAGTTAATTACTTGAGCAACTTCATTTTTCTCGGCCTTAATAACCTTTGCGACGACCTTGTGGTGAATTTAATGAACCCTCGCCTGAATAAGAATTAACTCTGTAGAGGTAAAATTTTACTAGAGTCATCAAACTCTAGAAACACCTGCTTTTATTTTTGAGGACCATATAAGCAGGAGGTAAAAGATGCTCTTATTCTGCATCTTAGAAATAAAAGGTGACATTGATGAAAATTTTAGCATTAAAAAGGCTCAAAATGTATTACCATCTTCTGCCTATTCAATTATGATTACATTATGTCTAGGGTAATTGTATTGAGTTATTAGTAAACTATAAATTTTAATGTTTTAATGTAATATCATGATGAACTCTCATTGATCGATTTAAAATCAACTAGCTTACGGTAATTTGTAACACACATTGCCTCATACTGTAAAACATTCCATCCTTACTATAGAGAATCAAATACTACTTCACTCTCCATCTATTCCCTTACAAAAAAGTAATTGATCATCCCTTATTCGTCTTCTAAAAACCACTCCTTTTTTAGTCCATTAATCAGCACCATGGCAACGAGATACAAAAGCCGTTCACCCAGAAACGTTTTAAAGAATCCTTTGGGAAGAAAGTAGAGAAAGAGGTACTGGAAGCAATCGCATGGCCTCGTAAAGAACCTTACTTTATTAGTTTTAGCATTAAACACGGTACCGGAGCGCAGTGAAAGCGGCATTGTATGATTTAAGTTGGGAATACGGGAGGCCAACAAATACCCTTTCCCGCAAGAGCCTCGTACGCCTAATGGGGGAGAGCCTATCGGACGTTCATATTCTATGGAAGGAGTCCTTCCACGTGAATCGGGAATTGAGGCTCCCACGTGCCACTCCACTACTACGCGATCCACTCTCGCTGTCTGACATTTGGAGTGAATCCAAAGACCTACCCCATCCACCAGATGGAGACACCTGGTGTGCCCTTCCATGCAGTGAGTAGCATCTGGATATGGACCTAATTTTTTTTTCGCTCTCCCACTCGACTAGAAATTCATGGCGATTTCAAAGATTCATTTAAATGCAAAATGAAAGAAATTTGAGTGCAAGAGTTTATGTCAGATGGGGCAAAAAGATATTGGATTTGTATCGACTCCTAGCAGCTTGCTGTTCCACTATGTATACTTCACCGTGTCGGATCATGAATATAGATTATCACCTCATCATTTAATAAAGTACTTAGAATAACTTTTCATATACTACAGAGATATTTTATATAAGTATGAATTTAACTTATTACATAATGTAAGGGATTAGACCAAGGTTTCTAACTCCAGCTTTTAACATTATATTGTTAACTCTCGCTTTTGAAAATTTCTCTCCAAATCACTACGGATATGAAGTTAAACGCTGTGCTTATTAATTTCCGTATAATAAAATATTGCACTAAAGAGTTTTATTAATTACAACTCTCAACCCTAGCAAACTTCTTTTTGGCAGCCTTTTCTCACTTGAAAGTTTATAAAAGGGATTTACGTAATTTATATATTAAGATGTTTTTGTATTATACTTTGTCATCTTTTCTTTAAGTATCTTTTTTCTCTCTCATTCTATTAAACAAGATAAAATATTCTCTAAAATTTATAAAAAAATTAGTTTCACTCATTTCAATAAGTATTAAGTTATCTTTAAGATTTCATATTCAATACTTCTATCATTCTGGGACCATTAACAATGCGTTTCCATTAGTTACAACACAGTAAGAATAATCAGCAATGATTTGATTTCAAGCAAAACATCTTCTACAATTTCGAGCGAATTCCTTCCACGTGTGGTGGCGAGCATGAATATTTTACATCCGCTAAGATCAGGTTCGCCAATTCTCCAATAAAGCATCTAGTTTCGCATCTCTCTCTCTCTTCTCTCAAAACCAGCTTCCATGGTAACGGTTTCCTACCCCATATTTCTCCCACATTGTCATTTTTCTGAATATCCTCTCTTCTTTGTTTCGTCATTTTTCACTCCGTCATTTCTCTCTCTCCGCCCATCTCTGCACCCGCCCCTCGTTCTCCTTTCTCTCAACAAGGCACCGTTCCATTATGCAAACATGTCACACGTCACGGAACCGTTTCCGACAGTGGCACCTCCTCTCCTCTTTCTCTCCCCCCCTTCTTATGACTTGTTTCCCTTATGTCTCGACAAATCGATGCCTCCTTTCTTACCCTAGCCTCATCACCTTTCAACCTACTTGTCCGTCCTCATGAAGCCGTCAAAAGAATCGTACCTGTCGCACGCGTCAACGACGAACAATGCTACGCACGACGTAAAGGGATGACGTACGTACACACCCCCCGAAGCAAATGACTTGCACACTTCTTTTAATCCAGAAAAGGGCTCACGGTTAATTATTGCGGCCGAGAGTATCTCTTCTCGTTACGCGGATTGTACAACTAAGTCGTTTCCTTCTGACCATCGAGAGTAATGTGTTTTGATTTCGCGGTATTCGAATAGCGATTGCGGAGTTTGAGGAGTGACCGATTTCTTATTTATTCCGATGGGATTCTTCTTAGTATTTTACGCCAAAGCCATTTACGAAATCAAAGCAAACAACAGCTCCTGGACGCTGGACAGAGACGAAGATATTTTGCATCGAACTGCGTTTCGATAATTTACGAGAGCACAGACGCATTTTACCGAAATTAACATTCTCGTCTCTGACTAAGCGTTGCCTTTTCTCTAGTGGGGGTGAGATGGAGAGAATTTTTATAGGAGAGAAAATAGTACAATTCCATTAGACTTAATGAATACATTTTAAATGCAAATAATTTTTTTGAGAGGTCTTTCAGTAAAATTATTCTCTTTTGTAATGAGTTTACTCCTTACGACGATTTTAATCTTCAAAAAATACCGAAAACTAAGAGAAATTTTAAGGGAAAATAAGACAATGGATTTCGTAACATTACAGTCATCGATAATTTAAAGGTAAACATTTATTTCTTTCGATAAAAATTCAATCACAAAATGAAATGTATTTTCGATTATATCCATTATTGAAAACAATGAACAGTATTATTTCTACGTACAATTCCATGGCGATCTATTAGCCTGGTTTCCAAGTATCTGATAAAAAACATCTTTAAGTATATAAGGCGGTATATTATAATATATTCTTCCCCATATCACTAGCTTTTTCAAGTCTCAGTATAAAATGACGAAAATTTTTGAAACTATGTTAGTCTGAGTATCTCGAATGAGACACCTTCTGTTACATGTGTGGTTCGATGCATAGCGAGCAGACAAATTACTCTCGAACTGAGACGAGGCCTTTCTCAATCCCAAGAAAACAGAGCTCAGGCATCCGAGGTTAACTTTCGCGATTATAGAGAGGTAGAAATAATTCGAATCCGTTTTAGAAAGTGGCCTTCTACCTAGATTGGAGTTAATTTCTTCGACATCACATACTTAAAGCTGATAATTTGAATGTAAAAATTACAGAATCTTGAGAAATTCTTAAACTCGTGAGTTCATATTCTAATTTTCCAAATAAGGATTAGATAACTTTAAATAATGAGATCATTTAAATATCTGATTGATAATGTTCAGAAATAATTACTTATAACTACAAGTAGATGTTTCTCTGATGACAATTCAATCAACGAAGATTTCTGATGTAAATATGATATGAGGATATTTTTTTAATTGCTCAAAAATTAAAATCATCGAAAAGAATAAAATCTATTAATATGTTTCTCAAACACCCTTTATATTCTTCAGTAATAGCGCTATTCCTCCTTCAATGGATATTCTATAGATCTTAAAGATTTGCTGCCATTGCTGAGGAAGCATCTTGGTGTATTTTTAGAAAAACTATGATACCTAATTAGATCTGCTATTCTATAAACATATAAGAAAATGAAAGAAGAAAGAAAAATTTTAATGCAATAGACAAACAAACACACATCTGCGACAGATTAATAATACCTCTACACACAATACGCACTTTAATTGGGCAACTTTTCGCTTCACCAACTACAGATAGCAATATTAAAGCAAATCTACTGAATGAGAAATCACATGACCCAAAACCATCATCCTTAAATTCCACGCTTACACTTCTGCCTGAAGTATCGCTACATGAAAATCGACCTTTAGAATTACACTCCCTTTCCCTTATACATTTCTACACGCAGCGCTCCATCGATCTATCCGCGGTTTGATTTGTTGAATTCGTGAGTAAAGGATAAATGGGAAAGAAGAGTGTATTCCCCTAATCACGGTCTGAAGAGTGGTTGCTATCGCTCCTCCTTCCGCAAAATGCTTCAAAAGGGAGGCCATGTACGCGAACAGGTATATCGCTCCAGTGGACGGGGCTACAGACAGGCTCCTCCGCATCAATCAACCGTTCGAGTTATCGATCAATTCGATCGATAGGTCGAAGCCATCCTTTGAATTTTCTTCGCTCCTCTCCAACTCCTGCCTCCTTTTTGCCTGGGGAACCATTGTCACTAAGGCAGAATAAAGATGGGAGAAGGAACATAGGGTGTTTCAGGTTGAGACCTCCAGTGAATCGATGGCTCTTGGAACATAGGGATGTGTTTGAGCTAAGAGCAGAAGAAAAAGGGAATGGGGGAAGAAAAAAAAGAGTATTGAACGAGCCTACGATCAAAGTGGATGGAAGTCAAGAAATGAAGAGCTGCTAGGAAAAAATCTCACTTGGGAAGTAATAAGAGGAATATTGGCAGAAGATTCCTTCAAAATTAATTAATCAATGAACTTAATTAATAATAATCGACGAAATACTTTTATAAATACCACTTTTCAAAATAATAAAAACAATACTGTTAAGGAAATTCTTTGAAACATCCCCTAAAACATGATCCCATATATTATGAGGAAATTAAACGAAAACTGGAAGCCTACACGAGGAAAATATTCTGATATTAAATGATAAGTAATACACTCACAAAAAGAAAAGGAGACGTTGAGTTACCAAACTAGATCTGAGTTCGAGTGTTATTCCTGTGAATTTATTCGTATCCTTGGAAGTTTGTCGAAAGTGTACTTCTCTACTTAAAAATTTGAAAAGATAACTATATTTGCCATCAATCTCTTATTTATCGAATTTTGAAAGCAAACATTGGATGAGATATCAGTAATGAAATTAATATAATTAAAAGCATTACTGCTATGTTCGAATTAAAACTTATGAAAATAAGCTGAAGAAATATTTCATTGATGCATTCGCTTACAGATATTCACAAGTATTAATTGAGCTGTCAATCATCAAAAATAATATTGTTTCAAAAGAAAGACAAAAGAATAGCAACATTCGAAGTAAGGCTAAATAAATTTGAAATAAACAAGGAAGAATAATAATAGATTATACTTCCAAACAATAATTACGAAATAATGGAGTCTACTTCAATTACACGTCATAAAGTAATCGAAATTTCAATTCGATATGTAGAACACGAAGCGGGAGATAAAAAGGAATCGAAAAAAAGGGATAGTGCGATGAAACGGCTGATGGAAAAGGAGAAAAGTAGTCTCAATTTACTCCTGCATCCAAAATAGAATATATATTCCCTTCCATTCGACTGAATTCCAAAAAAGAAAGGTAATTTAGAAACGGGAAAGAATGATGTAATATTGAAAGGAGAAAAAGTCTGTATTTGGAAAAGGAAAAGAGAGCGAGTTAAAGGGAATGTTGGCAACAGATATTGAATGGTCGTAGAGTGCATGTGTGAATCGATTTGGTTGGGGGCCTCGATAAATGGCGTTGAGGAAAAAAGAAGACACGAGGTTATCTTTATATTTTTGAGGAATCGCTGAAATGATGGAAGGGATGGCCGAAGTGGGAGTATTCAGGCGGAAATTGTATTCTCTGGGGCAATCATAAGCACATAGGCTCCAAAAAATAACGTAAAAAGGGTCATATCTACGTGTTATTAACTGCATATTCAAATTCACCAATAAGAATTTGTATGAATAACTACGAAATAGAAATCTCTCCCCATAGCAACCATACAAACAATCGTCAAACAAGTTCTACAGTATTACTCGAAATGCTGTTTAATTTATTAACACGGAGGAGAAAAGTGTAGTTAAAAATATTATTCGTTTAGAGTAATAAAGTTTTTCTTGTGGTCCACCATCAGATATTGAATCAATTCCCACAGTTACTGGAGTTGAGCGTGTTGTAATTCCCTGTGGTCCTTTCACTCAAGCACAATAACAGATCTAAATTACTTTCATCTCTACGTTACTTTATGACAATGATAGGTTAAATAAATACATTAAAACAATAAGCCTATTAAATTTCTATTTCTTTGCTTGACTATCACAAGCTTATGATAATCCTACCTTAAAATTTTAATTAAATTTGATAGGTTGTTGATTTTGAAATTGATGATTTAGCAGAAACCAAAATCACTATGAGAAATTCCAAAAGAATTGATTTCAAACAGTCATATCCATTTAAAGGAAATCGATAGAGCTCTGAACTCCTTCTGGGCCACAAATAAAAACCCTCCAAGCAATTCAATGAAAAGGAGAGGCGTTCCATTAAATATTTCAATTACTAGAAGCAGTAATTCGAACATTACCTAATTAATCCTTCACTCTGAATTTACACCTCTAAATAGCTTCACTTATCAAAAGGGCCGACATTAAAGTAACCACTGTGTACAATAAAAGTCCAAAATAGCACGAAAATACTATAGGTTACACAACAGTAGGACAATGGAGTGCATTAACGTCAGCCGATGTCAATTTACGTACGCTTTTCTTGTGTGGCGCAAAAGGTGTGGTTCGCCTTCAACAGATTATCTCCCATCTTAGCTTAAATTTAGCCTTCAATGCACGTCCCCGGCACCTATTCCGTCCAAACACTTCTTCGCCATCACATTTATACTGCTCATTCTCAACACCCTTCCACACCACCTGTTTTCCCTCTGTTCGTTGACTTCGGAAAACCTGCAACCTCTTTCCAGCTCTTTCCTTTCCTTGCTACACACCTTTCGCCCGATATCCCTCCCTATTTTCCTTATTGTCTCGAACCTTAACTTTTGCCTCTCGTATCTTCTTCTCCCTTTTCTATCTCGTTTTGCCATCCTCTTGCGTCATATGTTTCTCTTTCTCTTCTTCTACGTCACACAGTATTTTTATATTATCGTATATTTTCATATCCTGTCTAAGTATTCAATCAATTTGAGTTTCTATAATGATGATTCCCTTTCTTTGTGACAGAATGATCGTTGCCTTCAGCTTATATTCTTTTTCCCTTTTTTTAATTAACAATCTCTTCCACGCTTTATATTAAGTCTTCTCTCTTTAAGAACGATTTATTACGCTTATTAATTTTTCATTATATTTCCAAAACTTTCATCCGCTTTCTCATAACTGGTATCAACTTCTACTTTCTTCAAATACACTTTTATCTAAAAAAAATCCTGAAAACATTCATTTACTGAACTCATACAGATATACAATTGAGAAGCAACTATAGATTGTTGACCGATTTACGTGTTGCGTATACATTGGTCACAATTTTTAGTTTACATAATAGTTAGGTTTGGATTAATTTCAAATTAAAATATTGTTTTCCTCATATTATTTTAGTGCTAAAATATCATCCTATCTATCTATATCTTAAATCGCTTTTTTCTCTTACTGTTTTATCAATTAAATTTCTTTTAAACGAATCCTAATTTGCAGAATAATCAAATTTCCTTGTAACGAAGGTTTAATTTTCCTATTGCATTTTCCTATTGTAAAGAAAGTTTAATTTTCCTATTGCAAATCTATTAATACCTATTACTTTAGTAATTCATTTACAGCTTCTTCTTCCCTCAATCTCAATATCGTTACCAAAGCGATTCGACAGATTTCGTACCCTGACGTGATTTCTCTTCTATTTCAACAATGACGATTCACTTACAAACCTACAAATGTAACTCACTTGTATCACTGTGTAGTTTAACCCTTTGTTTCCGTACAGCACACTCTTTTATTGTCCATACCATCCACTTTATCACCCTCCTTTCTCCAACTGATTGCCCCTCTTCTCTTACGCGCAATATCTCGTTGACTTATTTCTCAATCGTTTATCCTCAACTTCCATCTTATTTTCTTTCCAACCCTCTTCAGCCACTCTGATTTATTCACCTTTTCTTTCTTTTATTCGCCCTATCTTGTTATTCTAAAGGTCTCCGGCTAAATTTAGGACCTATAATTAAGAAACAAGACAACGCGGCGATATATCGAGTGAATTGCACACTAAAATAAATTTTATTCGCTCTCCTGATCTTTTTCTTTTGACCTTTTCTGCTTATTGATATGAGATAATTCCCATTTAGTTAGGGAAACTAATGAATCGATGTTATCACCCGTGTCTGAACTATTACTTTGCTTACTTCATTATTTCGTCTTCGCCATTTTGAGAGAATAACCAATTATTTGATCTTCCTGCCATTATATTACAGACAAAAAAGTTAAAATTTGTCACATTTGAACGTACTTTAATTTGACGTTTAAATATGGCTAAATCGTCTCTAAATTGAATTGAACGATATGAGGTCTGATACTTAAAGTAATGGAAATATTTAACGTATTTTTACAAACTACATTCATTGTTATTTTCAATAAAATTACGATTCAAAAAAATGACGTTTTCACGTTGAATTTAATGCCTTAGTAAAAACTGTTAGAGCAATTTCATAGTTGATGGTACTTAAAAAGAACACAAATAAAATTTAGATAATGATATGAAGCAATAACCTTCCGTGTCAGAAGAAGAGTCATTCAGTATATTTACATATATTCAGTATATCCATTAGAGTTTTTGCCTATCTAAGATTCATTAAAGACCTGAATGTCCAAGTATAGGGAAAATTTATTTTATTTTCTTTCGTGAAAATGCATTCCAAGATTATCATCGTTTTGAAAATTAATATATATATTCTTCATCATGATACGGATATTCATTCGCTACATGAATACTAATAGCCTAAGTTTATCGTTTATAATTTCATTTTACGATAATCGCACAAATTACGTGTTTATTGAAATAATATGCCGAATTGAATTCATAATTTTCAAACAGGAGAGGCTGCTCATAACTTCAATCACCCATTCATTATACCTCATTCAAGTATACGAGTACATTAGTAAAAATAACTAAACTATTCCCTTATCATTTAGACTCTAGAGATTCCATTCCACCCCGTTGTAAATACTCTTTTTAAATACATTCAATACAACCAGTACCCATAAAAGTCAAGAGTTCACTAGAACATATTCAGAATACTTGAAATAAAGGACTTTGTGGTGTTTTTTTTTCTTTGAATTCATGTTATCGAACAAAAAAAACATCGGGCTATGCATATGGTACGCTCTGTATTGTCCTATTTTTACTCTCTCTACACATTCTCGCTGGCATCCTATCTCCTATCCCCATCTCTTCCATTCATCCGTTCCTCCTTTTCTTTCCAAAGGCCCATTCCTATTTCCTCCACTTATCAGCAGCGATCAAATCGGTCTCATTTCCGCTATTACGATTGAAAGCGACCGAGCACTTTCCCATTGTATCCGAGATCGAAATAGACACGCGGAAAAATAATTCCTTGTGTGTGTGCGGGTTTTTCGTCAATGATCGAGAGGGATACGGCCATATATATCTCCGCAAACGATTTATGAGATTGATTTACTTAGATGTCCATTCATCCAGTCCGTTTTTGTCCATTTGCGATATTTAGTGTGCTCCAAAAGGGATATGGAATCAAAGACCATTTTGTTGAGTGCTCCGATATCGCCGTTTGGAATGAAAGCAACACTCCGATGCGAAACGTAGATTCGCTGTTTAATTAACAGATAAAAGCGGAGCAAGAATAAATGGTGGATTTTTTTCAAACTAATATATAGCGCACTTTTGCTTAGATTATACTTTTTTACGCGCGTGAAAGTATTCCGTGGATGTTTTTAGGCAAAATAAATGAAAAAGTCAAATTGTGATAGCAAAAATATAAAATGAAATAATTTAATTCACGTCAATAAAATGTATTTCAAAAATTTAAACACTATGACAATAAGTTCGAAAATAATACAATTAATCACATTACTTTGTCCTGAAATTTCTAAGAACCGAACTCACCTTGGAAGAAATTTTAAAACTCGTTTATTATAGATTGCTAAAATAATGATCCTGAAATATTTCAGACGTAAATAATCAACTGTAATTGAATTAATAGCTTTAAAACGTTGAATTAATTTCTAAACGTTTTGAAGTTCAACAATGTTCAACGTTTAACAATGAAACGTTGTCAATAATTCCTCACCAAATGTACATAACAACATAAAGTAAACATTTGCTGCGAATATTAACCAATATTAAGTCAATTCAATTCAATCATAAAAACTTGTTTGATTTAGGAAATATTGATTTCTGTGCTAAATGAAATAATTGTCCGAAAAGCTTCATAATATTAAAAAGAATAAATTTTCAACTACACTTGAAAGAGCCATCGAGTTACGACAAAATAGCTGTTTCCCTAAGGAAGACTGCTTCTTCAGACGAAACAGAGCAACTCTTTCTTCCCCGACCTTGCACAGAAGTAGTTTCTCAACTCTTTGAGATAAGAATCCTAGAAAAGCTCCTTTTGTCTAAGATTCTCACCGACAAAAAAGAGAGTAAAATGATGGAAAAGAAACAGTGAGTTAATGAACACCCGTTGCATACACAGGTACTTTCAAGAGCAAAGGTACAGATATATAAAAAAGGTTATACAAAATAGAAATGGATATGCACAAGAAAAAAAAAAGAAGAGGTAGGAAATTTCTATCTTGAGGAATGACGTATGTACGCAACGAAAAATAAAAAATCCCCTCCCGTCCTTTTTTTCCCCATGCTGAGAAATTCATTTCATAAAAAATTAATCTTCCCTTCGCCGCAATTCCAATTCGTGAACCACAGACTCCTTTTCACAATGTTTCTACCTTTTTTTTCTCTCTATCTCTTTATATCGCTTTTTTCTCTCCTTGTAAACGTACTTCTTATCCTCCAATAGGAGCCACCCAACAGGAGGCTCCTTATCGATATGACCACCAGTGGCGCTGTCCCGAAAAAAAAGCGCCCTCACACACCTATCTCGAGAAGACATTTGTGTGATCGGTTGAATCGGCATAGCGGGCGATGGGGGATGTTTTACCACGGATAAATAAATAAAAATATGGCCCTGCAAAAACGCCATGCAACCAAGGAGAGTCTTTGGCCCTCTGCCAGAAAATTAATCCTTCCCTGGCTCTCCCTTTTCCCATTTCTTTCTGCAGTCCACTCCCCCCCCACTACTCATTCCTCGTATCGTGCACATGTGTCTCCTTATCTGCTTCGTTTCATCATCCTCCCTCTCTTCCCATTCGCGTTTCTTTCGATTTCCCTTCCATTCACATCACCGCTTTTATTTTCCCATCTTTCACCATTCCCATTTATTCCCTTCTGTTTAGACCTTTCCATTTGGATGCAATCCACAGGCAGCTTGGCTCCGGAGAAATATCTCAAACAATAAATAAAACTCCTTCATATAAATTAGAAATAAAATACATCTCGACAGCGTTGTGATCCAATAAGTTTCATTTAATTATATTCTGTCCTTCAAACCGATTATTTATCATACAGTTCTTATTCTATTCTCTTTTCCGTAATCGGTTCATTGATCGTTTGAACATGCAAATCTCATTAAAGTAGCTTTTCCTAAATGGTAGATTCCTTTAAACTACTGAATTCGAGAAAATAATTTTTATAAACTGCATTTCTTTAAATTTAAATCTTATTGTTAACTTTACTTCTTTTAATTTGTCAAAATTCGTGTAATAAATCATGAACGTTTTAAAAAATAATTACTCATAAGTAGAGTGAAAGTAATTATGAGAATGAAGGAAGACTTTTAGAGGACGTAAATCAAAGTAAATTAAGGCTTCCTCCAGAATGCTCATAGAACACTTTATACCATCTCAAATAAGACTGCAAATATATCTAGGATTTTATTATTTTCATTACATTATCCTGCTCAATTAAATGGTATTGCAGAGTAAGAGAACTTAATTTATACGGAATTCAGACTCTCTGCCAAGGAATTGATGGTAGTGTTCAAGTTTTTCAATAAAAGAATTCGCTAGAATTATTTAAGAATTTAACGCTCCACATTGCTGCTCTAATAATGAGAAAAGAGAAAATAAATTCAAAACTTGAATGAATTAAAATAAATTATAGTAAACTTCCAGAAAGTTCACTATAGTATGTGCTAGATCTCCAGAACAAATATTGACTCATTTTCTTCATCTATAATGACCTTTAACCTAACCCAAATAAGAATGTTGAAGTAATTTAATATGCTATGATCAATTACAGTTAAAACTCTAAAGATATTTCATCATAAATTTGATTATAATATTTTCTTGAACTGAGAAACTAAGTAGAAAATCTTTAACATTTAAAAATAAATAAAAACTCTATATAATGAATCATACATTACAAAAGGTATAAAATAATGTTACATGATTTAGACCTTTATTTCCATCTCCTTTTCGTTATAAGTTGCTAGGAAACCAATATAATAATAACAATGTTACGAGTCCTTTCCACAAAACCGTAGCGTTGTAAGTATGGACTAATCAAACCCACGTTCTCAGAGCTGTCTCTCTCTATGCTTTTCGATACGCCTTTATCCTTTCCCTTTATTCTCTTGTCTCTAAATGAAACTGCAGCGTAATAATGTTTCTCCCTTCTTAGCCCTCGGCTTGCTTCCAGGTGCCCCCGCACGTACGCCTCCTTTGCCCTATTTCGAGTGCGTTTCACTCCTTTAATTACTGACAGCCGCTCTCAGAAGTTGAAAGAAACTCCTTCGGTAATTATGAGAAAATCTCGACGGATTAACAAGTACCGCTTTTTTTTCCACACGACTTTGAATTCCTAACTATGGAGTGAACTTTTCGAAACGATGGCCATCCTAATGCGATTAACTAAACAGTCGACCTGATGAATTTAATTCCTTATCCGACTCTTTTTTTTAATACTATTTCCGCTCTAAATATACGTTCTAACATGTACTTTACGTGAATATCATTACTTTACTGCATTTGAACTCTTATAGCAATCTTTATGCATCGTTTTATAATTAATAGTGGCTATAAAAAAGTTATATTAAAAATTAATAGGGAAATCATATTTCAACTAGTGGAAAAAATATATTAATATACATCGAATAAACTGGTTTAGTTCACAAGCTGAGCTGTAGGAATTGGTTTTAATGATGACGGAGGTACAATTGCATTATAATTATATCGATTAGTTAAAATAAATCAAAAAGAACAAGAAATCGATGTTTAACTACGTGAATATCTTAATACCTAATTCCTGAATTATATTTAGCACAGAAAAGAATAATAACAATTTTCGTTAACAACAAAACCTAGTTTACAAATCCAAAGTGATTTGTTGATAAAAAAAGCTTGAGTATTCACAATATATCTTAAATATTTTGCAGATACAAGATCACTAATTCCAAAGCGTTTATTGATAAATGTGCTTGAGTATTCACGATATATCATGATATATTTTGCAGTTAAAATATAATTCTCAATTGTTAGCGTTCCTTTCTCTTACCACCTTTTATTTTATTTTAAAATTTCAGTACGTCTGCACTCTAACGTGATAGCACAGTTCGGAAAATCCGCTTTCCCCGAAAATATCTTTCCTTTTCCCCTTCTCAAAACCCCCACCACCCATTGGTCACAACGAGACCTATTTATAGTTCCGTGAACAAGATAAGGAGTTTCCTGCGAAATCCAAAAATATATACAGAGCGTTCCGTATCAAAAATAATTCCTTGTATTAAGACACACCCGTGCGCCCGAATCTTCCGCAAACAAGGTTCCGTTTCAACCGTTTTTCAACGTTAATAAAAACAAAAGAGAAGCGCTCTAAATTTAGATCGGAGCGCAATGTGAGATAAAAATCGCAAAAATTCATGGACGACTCAAGTTGGAGGATAAACAAATAGTGCGCGATAAGGATTAGGTTGCGGAGGCAGTAAAAATCAAGGCGGCTGGAGGTGTTGAGCTGGATGGAGAAGGCTAAAGAGATAGTGGACACGTAATGCGCCAAGGAAAGGGACCGCGAGAAATTAGAGACCCAATCCTTGCGAAAGTCCGGTACGAGATAGCAAAAGGGGGGATTTATAAGAAGGAGAGAGAGAGGTGTATGGAAAGATAAGGAAAGCGTCGCCGAAACAGAAAAGGGATTTTTAGATGGAAAAAGAGCGGGCAAAGAGAAGAAGAAGAAGCGGTCGGAATGGTATACGGGGATAATGAGTGGATAAATTAAGCAGGAGAAGGAATACTGCGGGAGAATATCAGGCAGATTGGATTCGTAGCGAGGCGCGACACGAAGTCATGTCATATTCAGCGTAATTATTTGCATTCAAAGGGAATATTGAAGTGATCCCATGGGAGAACTACCTAATTAATTAAAAGAGGCACTTGGAGTATGCATGGGGGCAAAAGGAACGGATAGGTCAAAGGTTGAGTGAGGAGGAGGCGGGTTCTCCGAAAATAAACACAAAAGGCAAGAGAGAGATGATAAAATCGGAGGTGCGGATCAGTCATCTATGGAACATTCATGAGAAGGAGAGCGTGCAGAAGGGAGTGGGGAGGGGAATGGATTAGCGAAGGATGGCCGAGTATTGAGTGGGTATTGAGGGAGGAAGTAGAGACACATTTTGGATAAGGGTTGCAAGTCTTTCAAAGAGAAATGGAAGGAAGAGCTATTGGAGTGAGCTTAATGGCGAAAACATTCGCTCGCCAAGACATCGAAGATTCACTTTGTTGGAGAGAGTTGAACGCCATCGAGAATCCAAATAGTGGACGTTATTAGAGGGATCTATGGACAGATCTACCTGTTCCGAGTGGAGTGGAGTTGAAGGAAGTATGTTCTCCTCGATTCTGAATCGATTTCTTATTCATGGTTTTTGAGGGAGTGTGGATGAAATGAAGAAATCATACTCCTCGCTTCCGAAGTTTTAGAAAACTTAAGTATAATAATCTGAACCTATCATTTCAATACCTCATAACTTTAGCTCAAAATATAAATAAAAATAAGTACGTAGAAAAAGCTAAAATTAGATTCTTAATATCTCTCACATATAATTCAAGGGACTATCAGACACAAATCATTATTCCTTATACATATATACAAGCTAATTAGCTAACGATTAAAAATTGCTCATTGTTTGAAAATAGCATTCCATCAAACTTATACATCTCTTAAGCATTTATTTTGATGTAGAAAGGTAATTATTTCGCGTAAAAGCTAATGAACGATGATTCAAGTAGCAATGAAACATCCCTAACATCCACGTACGGTAAGAAAGATGTACAGCGGGGCTAGTTGCACGCATGCAATTGGTTAAGGAAGAAGTGACGCCTACTTCATAATGAAAACGGAGGGTCGGCGGGAAAGAGAAAGGGGAATGAACACAAGGTCATGGAGAGACCACCAAGAAATGAGAAGAGCGCGCGAACTAAATACTTGAAAAGATGGAGCAGACTTTAGTATATGAAAGAGGGGGAGACACGAGAGAAATGACTTGCATCAGGACATATTAAGAGAAACTAAAGAGGATAGAGGGAAGTTTTAATGAAAGGAAAATCGCCGATGGAGAGAAGAGGAAGGAACTTGCGAAAAACTACCCAAAAATGTTATCAAAGTAAACGTGAAGGAGTAAATGATGGTACTTGTATTTGAGACCTACAAATAGAGGTAGATTTTATTCGTTGGATTTTGAATAAGTATCAAAGTAATGGTAATTTATTTGAAGTTATATTTTATGATGGATTTAGGGACATCTTGTAGCATTCATTGCTTAAGAATACTGATCTAATGGCTTCATAATGATAAATCTCAAATGTATGATAAAATTAAAAGTCTACTCTTTAATTTATTTTAAGAATTTTCAGAGGAATTTGATAAATTTTTAGATGAAAAATGCCAAATATATTACTCTTAATAAACGTCCGTTTACCGATACCTACTGGAGTTGCTCATCATGTTATGATCTAAGTAACTAAAGGTTCAATGCATCTCCAGCACTTAAGAATACAAAAATACGGTACTCCACGTTCATCCAAATGATATTTATATATTGAGAAATAAAATCTGAAAGAATATCTCTGTACGTGAGATATTACAGAGGTCAACATTTTTATTATGTAAGGTATGTAACCTTATAAAACTAACCTATGCTGAGTTTTGATTTTCAGAAGCAAAATTACACTCAGGTATATTACGTTCTTTTCTAGCCATGTTTTCTAACGTGCCTTAAATTATTTATGCTATAGTAATATCATGAGAATTGTTTCAAAATGAAGACTATGTCGTGCTACAATAATTTGTAGCTTTAAATGATTCCATTACGTCACATGCGTGATTCTAAACGGAATTTTCTAAAAGAAGGCACAAGCTACTCCACAAATTTCTCATCACCTATTATTGTTTAAAGCGACCAATTGAAAGTTTGGATTGAACGATACGATTAATTAACCTATTATAAATTGACACGACTAAAAAACAAATGTATTTTCAAAGCAACTCGATTAATTCCATACATTTACTAATTGCTGAATGATGCAATAACTGAAAGAAATGAAACAAGATGAAATGCAACTCATAATGTGTGAGATCGAACAACATACATTTCGAATCAGAAGGATATTTAAAAAGATCAAAAGTGCAGTGTTCAAAAGTTTTTTATGAAGCCATTCGAGTCGAAAGAGAAAAGAAACCAGAACCCTCTATCGTGCGAAACATTTCTTTCTCGGCTTTATTGCTTTTCTTCCAGTAACTGGCCCTCTCATTCCGAGAGAAACTTTTGGTCCAAAAAAGAAACGGCGTTATGTTAAATTTTATCTTGTGTCAGCAAGAATAAGAAAGGGTAGTAGAATAAAAGGGGAACAAGAGTATAGAATGAGAAATATATGAATAAGAATCTTACACAGGACAACGATGATAAAAAGCACAAGTTAGTTTAAGTTAAGAGATGGAAAATTATAGTATGAGGAATAAATGACATCTAATACGGAGAAAAACGATATCTGGAGGAAGTAAATTGAAAATTGATCGAAGAAAATAAAAACAATACTTGAACCGATCAACAGTATCCATCGCATTCTAATATAATATCATTTCACACATCTTTTACCACTCTCATTTAGGGCATTTTTTCTTACGAGTCAGATTGAAAGGTTTACTCATTTTTACTCCTATAAGGACATTACTTGTATTATAACGCAATGGTTTTGAAGGGGGAAAGATACTTTCAATCACAATATTTGATTTATGGCAAGTAAGACAAATATTAGGGCTCACGAATAATTTAAAATTAGCTAATTATGTTTTGAATATCCTATTTTAAAGTTATTTCGCATTTCAAAGTATAAATTAATACTGATGAAATGAGTTTTTCTACGGGAGTAGAATTTCCCTACACGGAATTAATCATTCTTTTATTGCTATAAACTAGATATAATACTCTTAAAAGCCCCTCATCTTATGGAAGATATAATTTTAATTTATTTCTGAATTCTGAATTATAATAACAAACACTAAATACTCGTACTTATTTATTTATGCTAAGTTTGAGGTTTTATCGCAACAAGCTAGTTGTTATGTACGTTTCAATAATTCGCATTAGGTTAGCTTCATTTATATTCAAGGATAAATAGCCTAAATGAATATTATTCTAGCAGTTTGAAATAAAAAAATCGAGTTTTATTACGTATTTTCCGTAATTTCGAAAAATTAATAAGGGTTTCAAGTGATCATTAACGTTATAATTGTGATTATCATTTCATATTCTTAAAATTAAGCACAAATTACTTCATTAAAACCAACTTATATCATGATCAGAAATTTCTATACTATTTCGAATTTAATGTTTATCATTTCCTGCGATGCGAGAGAATTTCGCAACTACTGCATTCGGGACCAATGAACTTTATAGCTCGCCAGTTCCTTTAATCTCTTTTTTTTCAATTAACATCAACTCTCTTGATCTCAAATGAATCAAATATACGAAAATTCCCTCGAAAATCTCGTGATATATGAGCTAGATCTATTCCTAATTAATTTTCTTTTCGGTATTAATGTCTCGGATACTTAGGGAAGAGGGGGCTCCCTCTCTCTTCTCATCTATTAAATACTAATATTAAACTCCCTCTTTCCTTCTTAAGATGAATCACTGCCATTATTCATAGGATTTCTAGCCTTCGTGACTTTCGCTTTCATAGACAAAATAGCCTCCACCACCTTAAGAATGAACGGGGTCACCTTTGGAATTTATCGATTCCAATATCAAAATAACTTTCGCGGATGTTCTGCAGTCGACTCCATCTTCCAACACATTTTTCTAATTCTAAAGCCGTACTTCTGTTTACGTATCGATGTCACCATGTCAACGCCAAATGTAGGCTTTTTATTTACTTTGAAATTGCTTAAACAAATACGAATCGAAATTCTGTATATATCTTGTTTTAAGATCGATTTTCTCCGTGCCTATTTTTTTATTAATCTTTAACCCTTACCTTTTAGGTCTTTAAATTGTTCCGTGTACTTTATATAGGTGAGCGTTTCGTATTTTTAAAAGTACTTTACGTGGCGCAACCATAACAAATAGTACAGAATAAATCCCTCTTTCCTTTTTAAGGGTCTTCATTGTAGGAAACGTAACGCTGGGCCAAATGCATTTTGGCCACCAACCAAAATGCAGAAAATTCAATTGCTTTTGGGGGCACAAAAGAATAAAAACGGGACCCAATCGATAACAAAAACAGTCCGCGATAAGATCGTTTTGCGGTTGAGTCTGATTTGTAGATGGTTTTTGATTCCTTCGCGTGTTCTACTGCAAAGCTATACCAGATTTGTTTGTAATTAATAAAGAGTTCTCAATCTACAATGGTTTCCCTTCATCACCGGCTTCCTAATAGGTTTTTCCTTTTCTTGTTTCTCTTTTTTCAAACATTTGAAAATTAGTCAAACATTCCATGATAATTTGATGAAAACCCTATTATTTTTTGCACAAGTTAATCCTTTCAGTTTACTGCGAATCATGACGATTTTAACAATACACAACAATACCTCACTTAAGTGTCAAATGCCTTCAAGCTTAATCCTCCAAAAGTATTGCTATTCTAACTTCAAACTACATAAAACGATCTCTATCAGTTGCTAAAATACTCATTAAATATAGGCCGATGAATGCTTTATTGTATTTATCTAATTAAGTTAAATTTTAAGAACTTCAGGAAACTATTCTAATGAAAAACACACTCAAATTTGAACCAAATTCGTTACATCTACATCAACATAAATACCCTGAAAGCCGCCTTTCGGCGTGTGGCAGGGGGTGTAAACACCTATTTCAAGTTAAATTTAACATTTAAGTACATTGCCAAGGCTAAGGAAATTAAGTGAAACGATTTTAAATAGAGGTATTGTATTCATGGGAATAGTATTATAACATCATAATATAAATTTCCTAAGCATATATATAGTAGCTTATAAATATATCTTTTCCTTCATTTGCTCATTAAAATCGACGCTCAAAATATTACCAAAACTACCTTCTTAAGACTTTTTCACTTTCAATTGGATTTTCGAGTGATATCTCTCTTACGTTCAATTTCCAGATACGAAAATAACCTTCTCGATATAATTTGGCTCTTACTTCTCAAAACCGCAATAAAAGACTGTTAATCCTTACTCTTTGGATCACGAGCAACCGATGGAGTATAACCGACTCTCTCTCTAATTCGCAGCGCATTACGGCAATGCACGCCACACTTCTTAAAAAAGAGTGAGGGGACTTGTTATTTTGCAGCCCCTCTCTCTTCTTGTGGAGAGAGAGAAAACGTTCTACTCCTCCGGAACACTATTTTTTTAAGTGGTTCTCTTATTCCCTGATAAATATCTCCTCCTTGCGAGAGATTTTTTTCCGTTAAGTTCCGCGCCATAGTCAGATTCCTTCGTTTTTTATTTTCCTTTTCAACCCCTTCCCCTTTTTCTTTTCAATTCACATCTCAGAAATGGTTTACAGCCTCTTGCATTTTTCATTCCACTAACATGTTTCAAAACGCTTTCTCGGTTGTTTTTTTCTTACACACTCCTTTTACCGCGTATCTGCAGCTTTCAACAGTTCGTATTTCATTTCCTTCGCAGAACTCCTTCTTTTTTTTATAATAGTGCACCTCTATTCTTTACTTTTTTTTTCTCCTGCCTGATATATTCCTCCTCCTCCTTAAGAATTTCGCTGTCTATGCGTCTTATTATAGATACGCGCGCTCTCGCTTTATCTTTGAAGGACTCTCTCCGCAATTCTTCATCTTGCCACTCCGCTCTTGAGGGCGTATTACTAACTTACTCAGAGAGGTAGCAATTAAAATCCCATCTGATAACATTTGGGCTTAAAGAAACACAAGTACTAAAAATTATACAGAGTGTTTTTTATCTCAACGCGCATAATTGATGAAGTGTAACCGATAAGAAAAATCGATGATGATAATCCTGGTGGAAAATAATTATAATTCGGACGTGCATTCGTGTAATGAAGTATTTAAACGTTGCAGAACAAAGGGATCATGCAAAAGAAGAAGGATGTTACAGTTGTAGATCTAAAACTATCTGCAGGATATCAATGAGGATATAAATGAGAGCTTCCGAAGACTTCGACCCTTTTGTTTTACTTTTCTTTGCAGTCTCTTGTAAATTCAACGCTGTGTAATCTCATCCTGTCCTCATTTCCTCGGATATTTTACTTCAACGCTCTTTATTATCTTAAAAATAATGTCAAGATACGATTATTACATTTAGTTTTCATGCAACTGAATTACATTCAATTCTATCCGAGTAGGAAAATACCTGAGGAATAATTTTCATTGTTTTTTTACATTTAAACGGTCGATACTCATTACACGAAATGAATTTCAACTCCTAAAATTTGTTTCATTTATAATAGAAGATGAATTCTATGATAAAAATCACGAAGAACCAAGCAAACGCATCATTAGAATGTATCACTATAGAGTCAGATCGAAGCATGCGTGCAGTTCTGAAACTCAAGCATCCATATAACAAATTTACATAGTTTTTAGCAAACTCCTTACAAAAACCATGCGTTCAGGCGTTACTTTGTGGAAGGACATTTCAGAGCATAATGTAGAAATAACACACTTGGTTTAATTTCACACAATTGCTGCTTCCACAATGGAGTGGAAGTAAAGCAAGTGTGTCATTTCTAGATTAGGCTCAGTAAACTCCTTGATTTATGAACAAGGATTGAATAACCGAAAAAACATGAAAATGAAAAAAACTTAGATATTGAAGAAATAATCAAGCTTATTACGATCAACTATCTGATATTGCAGATGATGAAATATATGAGCATTAGATTCTGACAAATATAAAATTTTAAGAGCTAAAAAGAATTGACAGAGCGGAGCAGTTTTCCAATTTCAAGACACGAAAGTTAAAACCAGTATTTCCCTATAAGTTGAAATTAATTAAGTATAACCTAGCAACGATGAATTGAATTCTCCTTACATTAAGAGACGCCTGTCACTAAAAGGTTGACACAGCCTTTTAATCATTCCTTAAATAATGTTAAACTGTAAACTCAGAATTAATCATGTTCCGAATGAATTCAGTAGTTACGAAAATCCAGGTCGTAATAAGAAGTCTTATCCGTCCAAACATTGCTCAACTCTCACTGAATCTCCCGTCTCTTTTGTGAGGGCGTTGTAACAACAGAAAGTTTCCTCTTTCTCTAGGCGGTGACACTTTGCGTGGACTTCACAACGACATTTGCATTACGTTGAGAGGGAAAAAAGTGTGTGGAGAGGTCCACGTCCCAAGAAAAGAAAGGGCCATTACGAATCTGAGGTTTTACAGAGGAAAGATGGAGATAACGGGGTTACATTGAGTCAAATGGTGGATAGAAATGTTGAATGCCTATTATGTAGTACGGAAAATGTATTATTTTGCATGATTAAAAAGTTTTATCGATTCAATTCTTTACCAAACAGCATGGAATTATGACGAATTCACTCGCATTCATTTGATAATACTACGTGTGTCTTTTGTAGAGTTATATAACGTATTCCTATCTTGTTCGTAATATCATTACTCTATAATCTAATTATTATACAGCAAAATCCTTCCATCCCTTTCCTTCAAGCTAAATCACTCTGACTGGATGTGACTCACTGTTCTACCAAGAAGAAAGATGTACAAATAGGAATTGCTTTATTGTATCTTTTTAATCTTTAAAATGCTAATTTAGATAAAACATATAACATTTAATGCAGTTCTCTTCTGAAAATAACTCATTCTAAGTAACAAGAATCAAATAAAGCAAGAAATGATTGAGGAAATCATTGGATTAATTAGTGAATGATTAACCTAGATTTATTTTTGAAAATGTAATATTAAATAGGAAAGCATCGTGTTATATAATCATTACACGTATGTAAAACTCCTCTAAATTCTCAAACTTTTCATGAAAAATTCTCAAATCAGTAAAATACTCTCATACTCCACGAATGAGCATCTCATCCTAATAACCAAGTGGTGATATACTTATTCCTCTTATGCCATCATCCACGGCGTCCACGCTCTAAAACACGCTCCCCACGCATTTTCATAAATCGAGGCTCCAAAATAGTAATGCTTCCTCACCTTCTCCCTTTTCATTTTCCCATCCCAATCTTGTGACCTCTTCAAGAATCCCTCTTCAAGCACCACACAATCATCCCCTGCGATCCCTTCCCCTCTCATTCCCCCCATTTCTTCCCCCCTCACTCTCATTCTTCCCCTCATTTCCCCCTCCTCTATCATTCCCCTTCCATGATTTTCCCCCTCCCATTTCCCCATCTAATACCCCGATTCCCCGCACCTTCTCATTCCCCCTCCCCTTTCCCCATCTCATACCCCGATTCCCCCCACTCCTCATTCCCCCTTCCCCTTTCCCATTCCCATCCCACGATTCCCCCCACTCCTCATTCCTCCATTTTCCTCCTTTGTCTTTGCATTACCCTATCTCCACCTATCTATACTCTTCTCCTATCTTCACATCGATCCCCTTCTTTCCCCTCTCTTGTTAAATCGCTTCGGAAGCTTAGGCACGGAATCTGCGAAAGCTCGGATCGGCCGCGCTGAATGACTTTGCCAAATGGAGATTAAACTCATCCTCTCCCAACGGAACGCCCCCTTTCTTTCTCTCCGCACCGCCATCTGCTTAATCCTTAGCTTCCGCTAACTCCTTACTCTCGCTCCCATTTTACTCCCCCCTCCACTACAAATCAACCCCCCTGGAAGCTAGGCAACCCGAAAAACCACCGCAGTTTCCCCTCACCTGACCCGCCCTCCCTCTCTTCATAACAACCGCCGGAAAAGTTTAGTAACAGTCCGGCTTCTTTATAAATATTCATTTAAAAGTTTTACCCGACCCTATTCTACTACTATATTATTTTTTTTTTCCTTCGAAAACTCGCACATATACTTTATACGTCGCCTCCTACTCCTTCCTTTTCTAAAAAAAAATTTAAAAACTCCGAGTGGAAATTTAATCGAAGATTTTTCTTCTTTTTCGCATTTCCGCCATGTTGGATTCTTACGGCCGTTTACGTTTTATCGGAATTTTCCGCGCGGTTTCCTTTAATCGTCGAAAGATGACCGTATTTATGCTTCTCGCATCCCTCTCTATTTGCAAGATCTCCGCGAAGCCGAATAATCTTAAAATGGTCCATTATAGGAGAAATATTTATCTTGCGGGATGCGTCGTGAAAGAAAATCTAGTCCCCGAGGGAAAAATAAAGGTTCGAACGGATTAAATCTCTGCGAAAAGATAGAGGGGGGAGAGAGCGCGTTCTGAATATTCGATAACACACTTTCGAAAGACATTTTTCAATGTGTGCACATAAGGTAATCAGCTTTAAATCCTTGGAAGGCCGCGTCGTAAAATTGGAAGCGAAACGGTACGCTTTAAAGTGAATGGCCTGCCCTCTCACGGCGACAAAAGGAATCCTCTTAATTCCGCACCAGCAGCCATCCAACCCATAAAAACCCATTCCCCTTAACCGCATACATAGAACACCCACCTCTCCACCACCTGGAAGCGATCCCCCTTCATTCATTTCATTAACCACGGCATTCCGTCCTCCCTCCCGACGACTCCTAAAGCGTCCTCGACTCGTCTTCAGCCTCCGAACTCAGCGATTCTTAACTTATGGATCGAAAGTTGGGTCGCCAAGCTGTTCCGAGTGGATCGTCAAAAGTCATCACCAACTCCACTTATGATTTTTTTCCACGCTTTATAACTTTTGCTGCAGTAATCGGAAACAATCCTGGTTTCTAACTTTTGGGTTGTGATTTTAACGGATTGTACTGGATAACAAATGGAAAAGTTATAGTTTCGAAGAATCTTCTTCAAAAGTCTCATCCTCATCTGAAGGATCGAAGACGTCTTAAATAAGGGAATACATAGGCTACGTCCCATGAAACATCACAAAAAGGAACTGTTATGTAACTTAACAAATCCTCAAGAAACTGGTTGGACTGATATTTTTTAACCTACTTTCTCATTTTGTAATGTTTATTAATACGATTTCTCCAGTCAAAAATACTCAAATATCGCGTATTAAATGATGGAGGATAATCAAGTATAAGAAACAAAATACGAACAATGCAGACGATAGCTCAAAAAATACAATAAAGTATGAAATAAATTGTGTGATAAATTGAGAGCCTGTATTCCAAATGAGAAGAAGCTAAGATTCGAATATACTCGCTGAAAAATATAACTTTATTTTTGTATATTGAGCATATTACCACTGATATTTAAAACTTCATACATGCCGTTATCCTTATCGTTCATTACAAGAAATTTTTTTTGGATGTTAACTTTAAATATACGGCCCTGAAAAATGAGCATATATACTCTTACATAAGAATTAATCCTTAAACATGTAGATTTAGAACTAAAGAATAATTAAAGAGTCAATCCAAACATTGTATCAATGATTCAAACGAGAATAATGATCAGTAAAAATTAAAACTTGCAACAACATTGTAGACGAAAAGTAAACAAGTATAATTTCATTGTTGCGACAACTGAAACAAATCATTACAATCATCTAAAACCAATAATAATTTCACTGGCGCTCTTTCAAATATCCTCAATCCATTATTCATCGGTATGAACGTGCGTTATTTATTTATAGTCTCCCATAGAAACAAATAAGACAAAAGACCTGTGACGTCACCGACGGCTATCCTTCAAAAAATTACAAAAACCACACCCTCTTCCGACGCCGTCCTTATTTCCACGATTCCTTTTCTTGCTTCTCACGCCTCGAATGCGGAACTAATCCTGTTTTGACGGATTACTTCATACCATGAGATAAAATTCGTGCCTCGAGAACACGGAGAAATACATTAGTGTCTAATGGAAAAGTGGAAGAGACGGCCGTTGTGGGAAGAGACGGTCCCCGGCGAGGATATAGAGTTTGAATTTAAAATCGTATAACAAGGAAAAGAAAGATGCGGAGTTTTTTTCTCTCTCTCCCCATTAAAATTCGCCGTGTGGGCTGCGGAAAAATAATGGCCTAAGTACGAGGGATAGAGAAACTTCGGTCGGAATACGCGATACGACTCCGCCATTCATAACACGCCGCTGGGCAGAAAATATCAATTACGCAAATCGATCGCATTTCGTTTCTATTTTGAAATAGATGATGTATGCGAGCCGTAAAGCTTTACGGAAGCATTTGCATGAAGAATGGATTTATGCCGTAAAACTAGAACGATTTTTTTTTCTTTAGCGGGAAAAACATCTTTGCCGCTGAAAACCATTCGAAACACCCCAAAGAATATTCGTGTTTCTTATATTTATGTGTAACACTTATTTAAGCAAACATGTTACGCTGGAAAGATAGGACTACAGTAAGGCATAACGTAATTTACGGGCATCAGAATAAAACTATTTTGCGTGAGATTGATTTATAGATATATCTATTCTAAGAAATGAATACATTTTCAAAAGTATCTCTATTGTGGTGTACTTTAAGTTAAGTGACAAACAAACATTAATATTCCTTTCGAATACATTTTGCTAAAATGTTCAGCTAATTGTGAAATGATACAAGAAAGTCGGTTCTTTTCTAACTATCGTCAACAATCTTGCCCGTTTTGAAATTTACAATGAATTCGTCTTGAGATGAAAAATCGATATATATAATCGATATTCCATAAAATTAGGTGAAGTTATGAAGATAGCTTCGAACAAAGGTCATTCATTAAAGTAGACTTAGAAAATAGAAAATGTCTAATAGTACTGGAATTCCAAACTCCAATTAATATTTGAATATTATTAATGTATAAAAATCTACAAAATATATAACATTCTTCCATAATATTATTCGTGTAATTCTGTAAGTGCTTTTCGTACTTGTAGGTTACATTATTATAATTCGATGAATTACATGTATATTCCTATAGTCTGTTCCACTTTTCTAGGCAGTATGGGGCTTATGGAGAAATCGAATAGCCTCGTACGCCGGGTCATTTTTCCGGAATATCCGCGATATCCACAAAATTTGCCTTCGCAACGGATGAAATTAAGATTTTCCACTTAGTTTGGTGGATTTTTTTCCAGTTTTTTGGTGAAATTTGGACAAGGAAGGATGGTTCTATATATTGACGGAGTTTTTTCAACATTTAAACAAAAGAAATAAATTTTATAGCGGAATGAAAAAAACTGACCTCCTAACCACCCGTGAAAAATACTAAAACTGCCATTTCTCTCATCCTATCAAACATAAAGTGCTAGTTCTTTCATAGATTACTCTTTATACCTTATGGATACATAAAAGTCAACTTATATTAATTTTTGACTGATGACATTTTAGTAAAAAATAATTTAAGTGGAACGCATCCTCCGAAAAATTGGATCGTGCAGTCAAATTTATACATCGCCTAAAAATTTTTTGTTTCTTACGTTACGAAAAACTTGTCGCGAGAGAAATTGAGATAAATGTTTTTATTTTCATTTACAGGTTATTCTGAGTCGATATCTTGAATAGAACTTTAGTTTTTGAATTTTATAACCGAGAGCGGTTCCGGATCAATCCGAATTACGCTTACGGGTCTATTAGTCTCGAGCAAAAAAGTAACAATGATTAGCAATCGGAGCGCTAAATCAATTACTCCCTCGGTTATAAAATTCAAAAACTAAAGTTCTATTCAAGATATCGACTCAGAATAACCTGTAAATGAAAATAACAACATTTATCTCAATTTCTCTCGCGGCATGTTTTTCGTAACGTAAGAAACAAAAAATTTTTAGGCGATGTATAAATTTGACTGCACGATCCAATTTTTCGGAGGTTGCGTTCCACTTAAATTATTTTTCACTAAATTATAATCACTCAAAATTTAATATAATTCAACTTTTATGTATCCATAAGGTATAAAGAGTAATCTAAGAAAAAACTAGCACTTTATGTTTGATAGGATGAGAGAAATGGCAGTTTTAGTATTTTTCACGGGTGGTTAGGAGGTCAGTTTTTTTCATTCCGCTATAAAATTTATTTCTTTTGTTTAAATGTTGAAAAAACTCCGTCAATATATAGAACCATCCTTCCTTGTCCAAATTTCACCAAAAAACTGGAAAAAATTCCACCAAAATTAGTTGAAAATATTAATTTTATCCGTAGAAGTAACTCAGAAATAATTAACCGACTCCTTCGGGGAGGCTAGGTTGCTCCCTTATGGGAATTTACGTGCATTTATTTCCCCATAAGCCTCCGTACTGCCAGCTTTTGTGGAACGGACTATAGATGTGTTTTGATCAAATGTAAATCCCGTGCAATTCAAGTTTGCTTTAAGTGTGGTTACATATACATATCAACCAATAGATAATGAAAGCAATCGTAGCCTTATGAACATAAGTAGAATATAATATGAAATTTACAGATATAATAACCATAATTCAAAACTAGTGCGAGATCAATAAGAAGAAGAACTAAAATATATTATCGACGAAAGAAAGATATTCATCCAATGATTCTATTCCGAGGAAATTCACTATTTTCAATTCGAAATCAGTGTACAAAAACGAATGCTTTAGGAGTGGAAGAAGGTATTTGAAACGTAGGTCATGATGGTGATGAAAAAACACACCCCCGAACATTGGCGAGACGAGATTGCGGGGGTTTGAGGCCGAATTGAGCAATCTGATAACTTGGAACCCGAGATCCAATCTCCGTGGAGCCAATGATCCATGTCAACAACCCTTTCTTCCCACACCCCTTCGCAATCACTCTTTTCCTTTCTCGTCAAACCCTTCTGTCATCTCTTACCTTGCCATAAACCTAATCCCTTTCGCTTCCATAAATCCCATCAAAGCTGCCTTGCCCCCCTCCATGTTCGCAGCACCGATACTTTATGGACTCCCTTCAAATCCTTTTTTCCTTAATGTCTCTCAAATTCTCGCCATGGCAACGAGAGTAAACATTATCTAGGAAACGACAGCAAAGTGAAACTAGTGAATAGTATGACTTTTCTATCGTCTCCTACGACGAAAAAAGCGTTTTAAATCGACGTTTAATTGTAGCCTTTGTGAGATTTCAATCCGTATGTTTTGAAATCGATAACCATACTCAAATCTCTCGGTCATCACTTTCGAATTTCAGGAATTTATAATAGATTCCTCAAATCCTCAAAGTGAACCTTGATCTCAGATCTCCGATGCAAATAATCGAACAAATAATCTACCGCAAGAATCTTTGACAAGAAGGATTGACCTCTTTCGTAACGACGAATGCTTCTGGTAACGATGAGATAGTTTATCCACATAACTCCTTTAATGTGTGTTTTTGAGGTTTATTGAACGCCATATTCACCAGTTTCGGACATTGTATAGTTCACTAAATTCGGCGGAAAAATGCAAAAAAATATATGTATATTTTTCCGTGTAAATAAAAGCAGATAACCAGCCATGCATGATATAAAAATGATAAAGCACTTAGCTGCCATAAAAATTCCCGAATGTTTCCAAACATTATTTTGAAACGGACGATAAGAGGTGTCTAATGGCTGTTTCTTCTCATAAACATTTCTCTATTTGTACAAGTGCGATCGTTAAATTCTTTATGAGGTTTGCTATAAAGGAATGTGGAGCATCGTTGTTTATTTGGATAGCGCTCTAAGTTCCGTATTGCAGCGATTATCGCATTAAATTTCATCTTGAAGCTACAAGAAAATACAGATTAAATTGATGCTCCACCGTTTCCTAGTTCGTCACGAATTACTCCAGATGAGAAAAACAATTCTGATGTAAATCGATTCATAAATTTTATGAAGCGACATTCACAAAACCTAAGAAGGAAATATTTGTAATGCGATAGGAAAATCCGTAATACTTTTGAGGAGAAAATTGCATAAGTAGGATTTACATCAACAAATTTATTGTCTACTCTTTCCATCTTTCATTTTTAGCGATGAGGCTTTATTGTCCCTTTTTTTATTTACAATAGAATCTCAAAAAAAATACTGACAATACACTTTGGAACAATTTGAATTTGTGGTTCCGTTTTGCGAGTCTGTATTTAATCATGCTTGACTATAAAATACTCTCTATTAAGTAGATAATTAGACTCTGTAATATTGGATAAATAGAAGCGGGATATAGCGGGATATCCAAATAACCAAACAATACTTCATGATGTTATATAACAGTCTATTAGCATATTTTCCAATTCTCAAACAATAAACTTTCCTCTATGATTTAAAAAAAATACGTAAAAACCAGTCACTGACATCAAAATCAATTGATCGAATTCATAAAGTGATTCAGATCGTATCAATCTAATTCTAATACATGCATAAATTGTCGAACTTTTCAGTTTTTATTAATTATTATATTCATTATATTAATATATATAATATTTATTGATAAATTCTTTTTGTCTGATACTAAGTTAAAAGTCTACTAACTATATTTAGAGAAAGAATTTCCTTTATAAATTAAACCATTTTAACTTCTTCCACCTTCTCATTTAAATTTAGGAGTTAATTCCGATAACTTTACAACTTCGTTCCGGTTAAGAGTTACCGGTTAAAGCGGAACCTTTAAAAACTCTCGCTGTTGTGGAATAGGTTAATTTCACTCTCTCCGTGATCTAGGATTCGCGCAGCCTCCCTCAAACCCGACCACTCTTCCAAGCGGCAAACCTCACTCCATTAATCCAACTTCCCCCCCTTTCCAATTTCTATTCATCCCTCTCCCTCACATGCCCTTTTTTTCTCTGGCGCTCAACTCCCAATATATTTTAGGGCCGTACAAAGTCCAAGGGAATCGGTGAGTCCGTTTAAACCCTTCGACAGAATCCCCCCCTTCGACAGCTCACATCATCCGACCTCTCCTCATCGATCTCTTTTCTCTCTAATGCATCCGTCAACATACATTTCTTCGGTTCAATTAAAGGTGCAGATTGGCGAGAGGGTGGGGGGCGGTCGAGAGTGGACGGAAGGGAAAATGGCAGAGAGGCTAAAAAAGGGATGGGTTACAGCGGCAGAGAATAAATGATTTAAACGTGGGAGGAATTCCGGCGTTCTTTTATCTCCATGATAAAAGAATACGGCCGAGAAACAATGGAATGCCGATTATCCACGAGAGTATTTTATAAGAGCTGCGGAAGTACTGCTGTATAAATGAGTAAGAGAGCATTCATTTCTGAACTAGTTTCGTTAATAATTCACCTCTATTCGGGCTCTTGGAAATCCTGGTCATACATTTACGTATTTTCATAAGTGAACCATCTATTTAAATCAATTACGTTTGGTTTTGAAATTACGCATTAATTAAATATAACTGTTGGAAACATACATACGTATTTTTTAAAATAAACCTTTTTAGAACACGGTAAAAGATTACGTGGAAATAAACATATGTAATAATTCTCGATCAATAAGTACAATGTCGTCCATTTTACTTCATTTCAGTGTTAATAATTCAGGAAACATTAGAAAATCATAAACCATAGTCTATCGCAAATAGCATGGATGCGAGTACGGCAGAACCACACTTGGTGGCACGGACGAAGGTGCTTGCAAATGCCGCATCAGAAGATTTGACGGCGGTGAAATGTTTCACGTGTTTATTTGGATTTAGTTGGGACAAAAGCGTTCCAAATCTAGTTCCGCGGGAGTTTTTCAAAAGCAACAAAGCTTTCCCTAGTTGAGGTGGCATTAAGGATATTACGTCCAGTTTCGGAATTTAAAGAGGATTAATTTGAAACGTACTTCCTATTCTAAATAATTTTTTTCGAGGACTCTATTTTATTTCTTTCCGAGTTTACTTCGTCTGCTGCAATGGTTTATGCAATGCTCTTCTCATCCTTAAACTCCCATTCACTCGGAACAGATTAACTACTGAACAGGATCAAATAAAAATGTTTAGTTACAGATATTATACAATTTGAGAAGAACCTTTTCTGTTCGAAAGCACAAATATTTCTCCAAATTTAAAGATTACCCTAGCTTGAACAATGCAGCTAAATGAAATATAAATGTATGTTTGTTTATATTTTAATTATGTATCATTTTAAAAATTAAGATGATTCCTTTGTTATAATAACAATAATGATTGCTGTATATATTATAGTTTAACGCCTATCAATAAATTTTAGAGCGAAATTCATGGCGTGTCGTCTTAATAGTTCTAAAGATGTGCAATAAATATCTTATAAATTTTACTTTTATATTCTCATATATAATCAATTAATACATATTAAATCAACATTAAACTTCGATAGTTTTGCAATGAGAATATAAATCGCGAAAAAAGAAATGCGAGCATTTTGAGTATATGATCTCTTTTGTTAAAAACTGAAAAATCCAAGTTATTAAAGCCCAACATTTGTATAGCGCATTATTCACACAAGTGAGAAAGTCCGGGTATCGCTTGGATACAGGTAAAAGAGACACCAAATAGATGAGCTAATCTTAGTGATACACATCGCCATTAATCACCACTCCCTTCCTAATTCGCCTCCTTGCTTCGCGATAAAAGAAGACTTCACCGATATTGCCCCAACGCAAAATGTTCTCTCTCCTCGCTAAAAACCTTCCCTGACATTAACCTCGGCATCCTAACACCTTTGTTTTAATCCGTAGCCATGTTCTTTCTTCCATCCCGACCACTCCCATTCACGTCTCTCCTTAACATATTGCCCCCTAGACCTCTTATATCCATCTCCTGAGGACCTCTTTCCTGTCCCCCTCCCCCTCCCCCCACCCTTTACGCTCCTATCTATTCCCCTCCCCCACACCCCTGCGTGATCCTCCCCTCACAGATTCGCACGGCCCCCTCACACCCTTACCGCCGCAGCTGTCCTCCGGGGTCCCCCGCGTGAAGGGCCATTTATCACCAGCGATAAGGAAAAAAAGGACGCGGCGGGTGCACCTGGAGGGGATACCGGGGAAGGGGGAAATGCGGAGGAACAAAGAGTGGTGCAAGTATCAAGGTGGAAAATAATAGTACGTGGGGATAAATTGAAAGTAATGATCAGCTTGCGGAGAAACAGGTAAGTTTCCCGTACTGAACGTGTACAACACCGGAATAAGAAAATGGGGTGGTGACAGGTATGTGCCTTGCGGAACTCCGTGCCTTTTTTCCATTCGGGGAAGAGGAGGATGGGGCTCCGTCGCCAGATGCAACTGCACACGCTGTCATATGGCGCTTTATCGCTCGGACGGATTGAAAAGTCGACGTCCGAGAGAGGGAGGGAATCAAAATACATGGACGAACGGAGTGAGCGTTAGGATCTGTCCAAACATTGGGTGTGTGTGTGCATTTGATGCGCTAAAAGCGGTAAATCAGAGCAGTTTAGGGGAGGTTTCCGGGACATTTCTTTTTGCGTCGCCGCCGGATTTCGAGGGCTCTTTTTTATTTTTTTTGGCTCTCTCGGATCTTTTGCAAATATTTTCCTTGCGAATTACATAAACATCAATTAGCCACCCGTGGCTTCAAAAGCATATGTTACACCCCACCGCTTAAGCACATACAGAATGTATCTCATCAAGAAGCAAGCGTACGGATGTGCCTATAAAAGTAATTACTTTGGCGTTGCTTTGCCCTTTGCTTTGATTTAAATGGCAGAGGATGAGATTGGTTGAATCCAAATGAACGTGAAATCGCGAAAAAATCGATGTTTAAATATATGCATATATCTCAATAAGATACGTCGCATGTTGACTCTCGCATACGTGTTTAAATTGACTAATAAAATACATCAAAGAAACAAAAATTACACGCCAGATCATGAGTGACTGATTAATCAGAGAAATATTTTATATGGATAGTAATAACCTCTCAAATTTGTAAAATCTTGTAGTAATCTAGCAGTCAACTATAGTTCTCCACTCATTTTATAGATGACCTTTATGATTTTGTATGTTTTTTTTCCTCACAAATGAGTGCTAATCCTGATAAATAGTCTTCAATAATAAGTTTGAGAAACGGTACCATAATAATTGCATTAACCGAAATAATATTTTAAAATTACAAAGTTAATTCAATTTTCAACACTTGTTACTATTCACTTCTCGAAATAAGAAACTTAGTTCAAATATAAAATCATAAAGGCAAAGATATTAATATAAAGAGCGTGAAGGGTATTACTCAGAATTCTATAACTGGACCATAATTACAAGTATAGAAATGTATTCACTGAAAGTATCAAATTTCAAACCCAAAGTTTTAATTTCCGTAAAAAAAACATAATAACTCACGAAATTGAATCAGAATAGATTATGAATTCCCAAATCGTATTGCATAAATTTGATCAAACGCAGTGAAAAATCATTAAAGAGCTTGTGCAAGGGATGCTGCAAATTAAATGAAGGGAGCGCAGCATATTCTGCCCTTCTTATCAACTGCTAATGATTCCCTTCGGAATGAGGACATCCGTATAAAAATCTACGACGACAATCCGGGAAAAATGTGTGTTCAGATTGGTTTGCGCGGCGAAAGCACTTCTTTTGTTCGCGGCGACATCTTCAACATCGGCGTATTCAACGGAGGTCTCGAGTGGGCTTCGTAAATATTCTGGAGAATGAATGATACCGTTGGAAACACTATTCTCTTCCTCATATCCTCTCCTCAGATAATAGTCCTCGTTTTTTTTGCCTCCCGAAGATGTTCAATCGAACAAAAAAAAAGAAAAATCCTCTCCCAATTGCACGACCTCGTACGTATGAATTCGATTTTAGGATTCAATAAAAAACTGCGAGTGCTCGCTATGAGTCAGCGAAAAGGGAAAAAATTTCCAATCTGTGAGTTGAGCTTTCATCATAAAACGAGATGCAGATTCTCCAACATCACTTCGTAATTCTGCTCCAGAGGCAAACTTATGTACGTTCTTCTTCGGAAAGAAGTGTGCGAGTAAGAATAGACATCAAGTAGAAATCCACCCATTTTAAGGATGTCATAATCTATATCTAAAAATTGGAACTAAATTGCGTTTTTCCGATCCTAGCTATTCTACAAATTTATACTGTATTATAATGTTAAAGAAGAAACGACATACAGATGGTGAAAATTCAGATACAAAAACTATATAGTATATTATGATATATGTACTATATATGCTTCAAAATGAGATATTCATTAGATATTTAAAAATATTAATTAGCCGAATAACAACTTAAGATATACTCTATGATGTTTGAAGGATACAATCCATGAAAATTCAGATATAAATACTATATACTTAGATACTATATTACGCTTCAAAATAATATATTCATTAAATATTTACAAACATTAAACAGCTAAAAATTTACTTTAAATATACTGTTAAAACGTAATAACTCTAATACTACATATAACCATTAACACAAGCTCATTAAAACCTTTGTACACTAATTTTCTCAAAATTAAACAAAATCAATCAGAGGAATTACGAGAAAATACTATCCCTTTATCGTAATTCAAAACATTACTTCGACTTAATTAAAATTGTCCAAGTATGCGATGAATCGCAAACATCGCCCAAATGTACTGGATGGAACCCTCATCCGAAAAGCCAATATGCTGTGAATCGCTCATAAATAATAAGCGGAAGAATTGATGAAGTGCCACCGGAAAGAGCAATAAAATAATAGCATAACCGAAGGGGGTTCATTATCACTCATTAAACATCGCCTCATACCAACGAGGAGCTTAAATCATCCCATAAAACCCTTCAAAATTCCGATTCAATTTTATCCTTTAATGCTTACGCATCGTTAAATATATCTCCGAATATTTCCCTCTGACAAACGCGATTCCGAATTTAACTACTCGTCCTCACTGCAAATCGCCCGTCCCTAAATCGTCCCTCACTCCCGTCTGCCAAACAATCGCCTCGAATTACCCCTCTCTTCGTCAAATTCAATTAAACTCATGTCTCCCCTAATAACTTAAAATAAAAAAAACACATTCGTCTCTCCCGCTGTCTCCATAACATGAAGTTCTATCGAACCCGCCTCATTCATATGTTCTCGTTTCCATGGAAGTCCAGACCGATTTGTTGCGAAGTGGCGCTTGTTTTCTTTTTAGATAACGTCATCGCAACCCCCCCTCCTCTACCCTTGACCCTCCCCACCCCCCTCACACTTCCCCTCCTCCACACATCACCTGTCCTCCTTATCTCGCGGTCCAAATGATTGATTGCTGAGAGAGGAATGGCCCCCAATACTCCTTCGATACGAAGAGCGAAAGAAAGTGAAAATGTGCGTGTGTTGATGAGAGGACACGAGGAGAATTCTTATTTTTACGGAAATGACGTATGTTGAATGTAAAGAAATCGTGTTGAGAGGATACACAAGGCGATGCTTGTAGGGAATGAATGTTCAACCAATGACTCGAGAAAAGAGTGACAACAAGGAGGGCCTATAATGTATGTTTTTGTGGTTACCATGAGAGCGTCTCTAAATCCTTGATGATATCGTTTCGACGACCGTTGGATTCCAAATGCTTGATGGGAAAATAATCGCTAATGCTGTGTAATGGATTTCTAGAGACAATCCAGATAACCATGCTCAATGACCGGCTGAATCATACATTTGGTACATTTATAAGATGGTTGGTACAATCACATTAAAGGAATAATAAACCTAGGAAGATATATAAATAAATATTAATTTCAACACCTTAAAAAATGGTTATTCATTGCTGTCATTTCTGCTTGGATCAATCTATACCTCCAACTTTGGTATCAGCAAAACAACAGAATTATATAACAAGGAAGGATAATCATTTGGCCCATAGAATACATAGAACTCTGTATTTATTCATCATCATATTCCTAATCTTTAAGTTTTTTTCACTAGAAATGGAAATAATTTGAGCCATAAATCATTTAATTTATGTGGACAACTTCTCACAGATCCTAAACTATATAAATAAAAGTTAGAACCCTCATAATTTATCTTTTAAATAATTTCTTTAAATATCTTACTATTAACTCTTACACTTAGGATTCAATAGGATATAGGATTTGTTTAAACAGTATATAAAATACAACTCAATGAACGAAAAGTTGGAAGATTATCATCAACATTTATTACAAAAAAGAAACTATATGAAAATTGCTTTAGAAGATGTGCAGCAATTAAAAATAGATCGATATTTCATATAACGGAAAAGTCTATGGAAAGACAAGATAACATTGAAAATTATGGGTTTTGGATCGAAGGGGGAAACAATACAAACAGGAGATGACGTGTGACGCACCAAAACATTTTGCCAAGAGACAGTAAGAGCCAGAAAACACAAATAAGTAACAGTACAGCAGTAATTTTTACTGTCACTATCCCAGAAAAATGTACCCCCCACGAGCAGTCTTTCCCCGGCATCGGATGCGCTCCAATCGGCCGGACTTTTATGTGCCACGCGAGATGTTTCCTCGTCCGAAAGTGAATGGCCCATTAAAGAGGATTTGGGGGAAATAGGATAATGAGGGGGCCCCTAAGACAGGAGCCAAATAGGGCACTTAAAATGAATAAAAAATTGGAGGGACAAAGAGAGAGAAGAAAGACAAAAGAGAGAAATTCAGAGAATGGTACGCTCGATTCTTACGAAGAGGATCCGAGATTTGAGAAGCTGCTTTAAATCAAGATCTAAACAGAATGGTTTCCAACGATAAATACTTTTAATTGTTGCGTTAAATCTTCAATCATTGCTGTGGATGTTATAGAGTAAATAAACCCTTTAAATTACGAATACATATTAAACTGATTAATGTTGATACAAAAATCCTTTATTGAACCAAATTCTTACTTCTCGTATCTTATCGTCCACTTTTGTTATTGGAAACTTGATGGAGAATTCAGAAATCTTTCACCGTTAAATGTATATCGAGTATCTTTCCTTGCAACTAAATAAAAAAGTTATTTAAATTTTCAGAATTCTATATAAATGATGATTCTAGGATATTATATCTATCGGAATATTCTATTAATTCTATGTAGTCCCTAACTCTGGCAATACCTCAAGCAAAAATTATTAGCTAAAACATTCATTATCTTCCAAACCCAACTTCCTAATACCTAAAGAATTATGGAAATGTGTCGTTTAACGTTTAAACTCCTACAAAGTAGCCTTTCAAACAATGAGACTAATAAGAAATTAGCAAACAATTGTCCGCAACAACAGTCATTAAGCTTTGATAATAGTTCTGACCTAAATGAGTAAATGAATGAATGTCTGCAGTATCTCTTATATCGAATCGTCCCCTTTAAATTCATACTGGAATAGTGTGTCACCTAACTCATGACGAAACGTCATACTTTTACGTTCATTAACGTAACATATTATATCCTCCGCATTGAGAATGCAATCATTCAGTTGAGAAGGCAGTTCATTCGAATGGAGTCGTGAAATGGAGGGAAACCATGATTTAGCAAATTTGAAGATTCGGATTCATCACTAGGTGGCGCCCATCTGGCCTTCAAAACCACTCGAGTGACAGATGGCGCCAAGTGGCAACTAATGTCAATCGATCGGAATGCCGTTCATCCTCCTTAAAATGCTGGGACCTCCTTTCTCCCACTAATCTCTGCACTTCCTTCGTCTCACCTTCAAACTCCATCTTGCGCATCAAATTAAAACCTTAAAGCTATCACTCTGAACATTCGCAATATATACGCTGCGTATACTTTACGTGATAGCAAACTAGTTAATACATGAAAGAATTTTCAAGAGAGTTAATACCTTTACTGTATTATCATGAAACTATATTGATTTACCGAATAATTATTCGTATTTTGTAAAAATGTCTGAATTGCGGATATTTATTTAAAATCAGGTGCAAGACAAAAATGGTATGAAGGTCTACTTTCTTAGCTGTATATAGCAACTTAATCAATATATGTAATAAGAGTTATTACAAAGAGTAAAGGTAATAATCTTTGATACAACGAGAAGAAGAATAAGAGATGAGGTGCTTAATTTCAATTCTAATCTCTCCATTGTACATACATATGTCTAGCAAATATGAAGAATAGTCCTCAAAAATTTTGAGGAGAATAATGTATCAGATAATTTAAACCATGTACTCTTATCCTAGAATTAAAGTAATCATACTTCGTGTCAAAACATTCTATCCCTGAAAGAAATTAGCCTAAGTGTTCTATTAATATTCATTGACTCAATTCTATAGAACTTTGCGCCTGCATTTTCAAATTTATAAATATGACAGAAATGAATGTAAAAATTAAAAACATATTTCCCTTCTAGTTACGTTCAAAACCTTTAAATATGACAATTCAAAGTGAATATTGTGAATAATATGCTGTTTAAATAATATTCCACAAATTTTAACTTTTCTATTAGCTTTAAATTAGAAAAGTCTACTCACTGAAAACATAATCCAAGAATACCTTTTACATTATAATGAGAAACGGTTCCTATTTGAGCAATGATAAATTTTATTTCATTTTTTGTAAAGATTTTATAAATTTAATAATATTTATCAAACAAAAACGGAAAATCTAGTTGAAGGATAGAATCGAAGAGTAGTTTTGAATTGTATCTATTAAACACCAGTAATGACAAACCAAATAAATACATTGGTTTCATTACATATACGCCAAACATGTTCCTATATAAATAGCGAAAAATTGAACCCCTTTTATCAATTAATCCCCTTCAAAGTTAAAAGAGTTTTACTCCATTTCGACTCTGAATTATTGCCATGAATTCTCTCTCTCACACACATTCATCTCAGAGTAAATGTGAGCTGATATTGATTCAGTGCGTGGAGATATGTATTAAAATCCTTCGGAATCACTTAAGTTGAAATGTATTCATGGGAACTTATATCCATGAGTGATCGCATCTTGATCCGTCCCAATTTATAAATGTGCCATTTCTTGCCATTGCCGAATTCTCCCAAAAAACCCAACCGAAAGGGACTGCTTTGAAAGACCCCTTTTTCACAGATGACCCGCCCCCCGAACTCCCACTTTCCCTCTTATGGAACGAGACAGGCAAACCCGCTAGCCACTTATCATTTCCAATTCTTTTCCTCTTTTTCTCCCTCTGATGGTCAGTCTGAGAACTGCTCGCTCGGAAGATTGTACTCGTACATAAATAACGTATTATTTCCCTGTTGCTTTTATATATCGTCTGAGAGGGATCTATGTTTTCCTATACACGTCGATACAAATGTATCTAAAAAGTAAACGTAGAACTTTCTGTCATAGAGCATTTCAAAATTGAGACTAATCGATTAAAATTAATTTCATTGTCCTTTAATTTGATATTCTACAATTAATATTCAACTTATGTTTTTAATTATAAAGCTTTCGTGTTCTTGTAAAGAGATAAGGATTTCTTACGTGGTTCGGTACAAACATCGTACGTAACGGACGTGAAAAATTCTGACAGTATCGGGATTCGAACCCGAATCATTAAATATTTTTAGTGGCAATAATTTCTTAATTATTAGATAATAGAGGATAGAGATTTCCTAAGAGGTATGAGGACATTTTTTGCAGGAGCAAGGTTGAAGTACTTCAGAAGGGGATTTTATTCCACCTCTCGATAAGATGGCACTCGAAAACAGACTACATCGAAAATTAAATCTATCATATGATTAGGAGAAGATAGGGTAAATTCGTAATACACTGTATGTATCGAAGAGAGGTGAGAAAAGAGAGAATACAGATTGAGAAAGAAATTCTAATTAAGCTGAAGTATGGAATTTATCTACAATATCTCCATAGCAACAATCAATCAAACAATCAACGACAGCTAAATGTAAACAAGAACTGACATAATAATATAGTCATTCGTACAGTCAATCAAGAAACAAAAATACAAAATAGTGCTTCAGACAATGAGAATGAGTCGCTCTTCGCCATGCATCTATCCTTTTCAATGAGTCACGTCGCTTCAGTTGAGCTCTGCGTTTCCTATGCAGACAAACGCCTCCAGCGATATCGACTATTTTATTCCTGTTCGGATGATCCGCATCTGAACTTAGACTGCCATGTCGCCCGATACACAAAAGACATCTTAAGGGTGGAACTGCAACAATTTAGCCACTGGCTAAAGGGACGATACCGCACCTTCATTCCACTCGCTCCCCATTCAACCACATGTTCTGCATCAGCAGGATGATGGCCCCTGAGGGCGGAAGGAACACGAGGAGCTGCTAGCCCCACCGGGTGGACGTTCGATTAGGTGAAAATGAGCTGAAGATTTAAATCGTGATCAAACGGATTTTAGATGAGATTATACTGGAAAAGGAGAAATCATTGATAAAAGAATGTTATTAACAGTATCTAAAAGGATTCTCGTGGATTCCGGAGATGGTATGGGGTGGGATATGAGAAAAAAGAAGGTAAAGGGCTGTGAAATGACACGACAAAAAGGGAAAAGGTGGCGTATATAACGAATGTGTGAAGAAAGCGGATTAATGAGAAACACAGGGGAGTAGGAATGCGGGAAAGGCAAAAATATGAAGGCGCGAGTTTTTTTATGGACGAAGCGGAAGGAAAAGAGAAGTAACTTAGGGGTGAAAAAAGATGGTGGGGTTAGAGAGCATCGAACGAGGGGCGTATTTCAAAAGAACTGGAGGTGGCGTTGGTCTTGCAATATCAAATGGAAGAGAAATTGTGCAAGCATTGTTGAGCTGGATTCTATGGGGAAAGAGCGTGACAGAATACGTGCCACACGAGAAACATATCATAGAGCACTGGAATGAAAAACCTCAGTCTACGATACAAAAGAAGGCTGCAGACGAACTAAAATTTTATACTTCCGCAGAATTTAGATATTGCAAGGGGAATTGTAAGCGTGGGTTAGTGGTTAGAATCGAAAAATATTTTTACTGTTGCCCAGGAAATATAGGATTTATACTTTATTGTAGACATTCATTTGCTCGTGGTGAACGCGAATACCATTGTGATAGTAAATGATAAGATCGGTTTTAAAATTCAAAGAATATATACAAATTTCAAATAATTGGCCTATTCATTATTAAGTGATTGTCTTTTATACAATTACTCAATTGTTAAGAAATCGTAATCTAACTATTGAAAGCTCAGATTCTGAATTTAACGAAGGTGTTAGGAACATTGTTGAAACCAACAAAATATAATACCAATACTTGAAATCCAAGTCGTAAATATTAAACTACCTTTAATTATAACAGATCAAAATTAATCCTGAGGTATCATTTAATATTAGACACTATTTCAATTTGTTTCGAGATAGCAAGCGATCAGTGAAGAGAATGATTTACATCATGGTAACAATAAAAATCACAGTAACTAGTCAAAACCTAATAAATGAAGGATATGAATACGCAATGCTTAATATAAATTCAAATTAAAATCAAGGTTCGAAACATGTCGATATAGAACATGTACAATGAGCTGTAGTAGACCATAAATCAGACCGTTGCTAAAACATTTCTCTGATCATAAATAAAACAACCAAATCTCTTAGAAATTATGCATTCGTACCGAGCCTTACTAATATATTCTAACTCTCCTATTGTTTCCACGAAACTGTTTAAACAATCCTCGCTCAAAGCCTTCATAATTCCGTTCCATTGTTGCGGTATAAATAGCTACCAACAATATACGTGAAAATAGCTTTCGGAGCTAAAACGCTCGACTTTGATTCTTACATTTTTAATAATAAACATCGCCTCAAACTTTCAATTAGCGAGCAACATTTAAAAACGAGAGAATAAGGACGAGCAACGCATCTCCCAAAGTTGCAGAGTCGTCGTAGTAGGAAAAAAAAAGCGAATTCCAGCAACGGACTTTTCTGCTTGAAAGTGAAGTACAAGGATAATGCGCTGTGAAAAAACAACGGAGTGGAAGGCCACAAAGAAGAAAAGGGGCGGTGAAAGGGAGAGAGATTTTTAAAAAAGGGCCCTCCCCAATCACCGCTCCTCCTAACTCTCTTTCCACCATTCATACCCCTAAACCACCCAAATCATTCATCCAAGCCTTTTCATTTGTCCCTTTTGACTTGGCATTCTTTTCAAGCCCTTTGGTATCCAGCGCTCGCATCTATTTTACCCGTGTCTTCCCGAAAGTGACAATGAGCGTACTTTTGCGAGATCGCGGGAATTTTCTTTGGTGCTCTCATCACGGATGCAAATTCAAACCCACCGCAGCTTTTAGAAGACTCTTTGCATCTGAAGTTCGTCCTAAAATTTTTCGCGACTCATTTCTGTTTCTTAGGGCTACACGCGAAAACTAATTCTTCAATCCCTTTCGAATGAGATACTGTACCGAGAATTGAACTACATTTGGGAGATGGATTTCGTTCTTGGATGGTTAAATCGACTTTAAATTAAATTTCTCTACTCCTGGTTAGGTTCGTTCGTTCGTTCTTTGAATAAGATGCAGTTGATTTACAATGGAACTTAAAGTAATACTGCAAAAGAAACAGCAATAAATACCAACTCTGGAGATTATTATTCACAATTATAATACAGATTTTAGGTAAGATTATACAAATGTGATCGTCTTTAAAGATCTGTACCAATTTAAATACGAGATTAGAGATAACTTTCAGCAAGAACTTTACTGAGTATATTGCTATGGTGTTCGGAACAGCGTAAAGAAAGAGCGGCTGTCATTTTTAAAATGCAAGCAATGAAAGTAATCGCAGAACAGAAATATTAATGCCACATCCATAGTTATAGAAATGTGGAGAGTCCTTTAAATGCAGAGTGTACAATTGTGCACGTGTACAGAAATCATCCTAGACTTCTCGCAACTTGAAACGTGTGATCTTATAGAAATAAGAAAATATTCTGATCGTATTCATAAAAAAGTGAAAGGCTATATTGAGATGAACGCGAAAAGATTTTCATATAAACATCGAGAGAAAGAATTGTTGAAAGAGATTCTGAAGATCCATACGCGGCGAGATCTGCCACGCTTTATACATTTTCAAAGCTTGCGGTCTCTCTTTCTTCTTCAGCGAGCAAAGATAACATTCCAAGGATAGTCTCTTCTTTTGCTGACTAAGAAATAGCGAAAGATGCTACAGTCTGGAAACTTCTTTGAAACTCAACTCTATCATCTCATGCTATATCTGCTGAATATCTCACACTCCCCATGAGCGCACTTTGTTATTCTGCTCGCACACGTTTTGTACAAATACGTGAAAAAATTGGTAATCAAATGTGTCAGATGCTGGCTTCATGAATGGCTTTGTATCTGTATATCCCTCAAGAAGGAATAAAAGAGGGCAGAGAAGGCAGCGGTTTGGAATTGTTGTGAATGTGATTCTGCGGTTATACTAAACCACCACCTTTCATTCTTAGATCTCTGGAAAAGAATATCTCGCCATCTGTAACGACCTTACTTCATTTCGTACACGTGATCAGCCTCCTCTACGTTTCTTTTCGCTATTTACTCGTATGCTATTTGTGCTCGGTCTCATCTACTCCCAACAGCGAGTTCCATTCATCCCAAAACCGTTCGTGCCATCCATTACCTCTGCACTCCAACCAACATAGCACAACTCTCGAAGACCCCTTTGGTCGGCTCATTCTCTCCAGCGACGGGATATCAAGGGAACTATCGACCTTTCTCTCGAATCGAGTTTCTCTCCGACAACAATTCTTGCCTTCAGTTTGCCTCCCCTCCCCCCCTTGGGCACCATCAGACCTCGTTCCATCAGAATCGGCCAAATCCTCCCACCTGCGACCGCCAGCCAAAGAGGAGGCGGGATTAGACGTACTTGGGAAAGGGGGGAATGCCCTCTTTTTCATCTTCCGATCTGACTTTTAACCCTCCATCATCCATCTTAACCTTCCGATATTGGATTTCTCCCGGCCTTCGTTCCGTGTATCAATTAATTATAAATAGGCGCCTTTCCCCTATTTGTTCGCGGCACCCAATCTTGTTTCCGACATTATTCAGCGAATGGTAGAATTTTATGCAAGACTACGAGGATTGGGTGTTCCTGAGCTGAACCTTCAGCTCTGCACTACCTTGAGTATTAAAATCTTTATCGTATTCCTCTTCATAAATTTATTTTCTGATATTTTGCATTCGCGTAACTTATGAATATTTGATAAAAGGAACATTGTTTCATGAACTGAGCAAAATTACGTAGCTGTTCAACGAGATTTCTATGAAAATCCCATTTTTATCATTCTATTTATTTCAATCGAGCTCTTTCATACTTCATTTCATAAAATACTTAGGAAATAAGTTCACTATTTATTTATAAATGCTTCCGAATATAACAATGGAAATTCTAAAGTATTATGTCTCGCATTCATTACAATTCTTAACCCTCTAAACAAGAACAAACGATAATCCTCCGGTTTATCATCATTATTCAAAGGAAATTTCCAAACGTTAAAGCACAAAAAAAGTTAAACATTATGTAACATCACATTCAATTACAGTGTACTGAATTGAAGCTGTGCTAGTTTATTTCGCATATTCATACGTAGATAGATGATAGATCAGAACAAAAAAAACTGGCTTAAACTTAATTCATTCCTGATTCGTTCTTTTTGACCTCTAATATTTATTTCTCATTACAATATTACATTACATTCTCATCGATCCCTTTGGCATTTTGGCCTATTTACGAAAACCTGCATTAGGAGGACACACCAAAAACTATGACAAATAACCCGTTTCATCCTCCTAAAAACATTCTACTTACACCCAGAGAAAGAAATAAAAAAGTGTCTCGTTATGGCGACAATCATATTCGTCGTAATTATGAGCTTTTGGAGGTCGTGAAACATTTTTCTCTCTCTCCGCGTTATTCACATCCGCGGCCATGTTGTTTTTTTTTGAACCCGCGACATCTCCCCGCATTACTCATCTCCGAAACGTAATTTTTCGAACGTCGCTCCCGAAGAATATTTCTCAACGGGTAATTAGGCGTGCGGGTGTGTTCGGGGACGTCCTGCGCTGTGTGAGTGTGCGCCTCACATGAAAGGCGGCTCTCTCCATCAATCGTCCTTGCTTCGGATCCCGGGAGCGCTGCAGTCAAAGGGCGAGACAAAGCGAGTGTCGTACCAAGGAACGATTCTCTCTACGTCTGAATGAGCCGTCCGACGGACACCCTCTCCTCCTCCCTTAATGGTGCACCCATCACTTGTGTCCATCCGAGGAGCAGACTCATATCGCTAGCACCTTGTCCAATGGCGTGACCGCTCTTTTTTTGTTCGCTTTTAATCTTTCGCTTCGAGAGATGAGAACAGAGGATTTTGTTGGGCTCTCATCGGAGATTGGGGAGTGCGATTTTCAATTCATTTCCCTTGGTGAGTATACGAGTAATTTTCCGCGATATTAAGAAATGGAATAATAGTAGAGGAGAAGAAAAAAATGAAAGTTAATGGGACATCTACTTCATTCTATATGTTATTCTAGCCTCTTCACGGTCCATGAGGTTTAATATCCATTATGTCGCAGTACACGTACACTGATTACTGTATAAAATTTCGCGATATTTTTATTTCGAGTACGTAATGTTCGATCATTTGGAGCATTCATCATAAAATATCAGGATATTGTTTGTAAAAGTGCAATTTTTATGCTGAAAACTATGTTTCCCCACCGCAATCCCAGTAAAGTGTTGTTCAGTTCGCGGATATATTTTAGAATTAAAAAGGTAGTCTCGTCCCTTAGTCATAACCAATAAATCAGCGGGAACTGCGAAACTAGATTCGTAATATTACTCTAGCCGAGAACTCTAACGAATATTTATGAGGGAGTTTATGAAAAAGGAATTAATAATAAATATTAAAACATTTGGATTACTAATTCAACCCAGCCTATTTTTTATTTCATTTAAAAAAAATAAATGGAAAATAGAAATACTTTTTTCCCTGCATATACATTAAATAATCACCATATCCATAGTTTTCCCAAAACTGCTGAATTTTATTCACCAAAAATAATTTATATAAAATGGATAGTTTAATTTCCTTTTTATTCGAGTAACATTTAATGAAAATAATTTTGTATCCAAAATAAACGTTTCATTGTTGTATTCAGTACTTAATCTGCTCTTTAAACGTTTATTCAGTACATTTCATTGAATTCGCTTTAAAAGAATAAAATTTATCAATTTTACCACATTCAATATTAAAGTTCTGACCGTACTTAAAGAACATTTCATTTAAAATTCTCTCACCTTAATCCAATTAACAAAATTTAAGCATCGTACTCTAACATAACAAGTACCTTTGTCGGGAATCGTTCAGCGAACCATATCGCACATATTCCAAGTCTTAGTTGTTCGAGGACGTCATCTATTCCACAATGAGGCCTTCCAAAAAAATATATATGTATATACATTTCTAAAAAAAGAACTGTTAGAAAAATTTTATAAATAGAATATAAAAAATTTGCATTCTCGTGAAAAATTCCGCTCACGTATTCAAATTTCCTCACGTTGCAATTTTTTTTCCGTACCTCGCAATGACAATAATAAAATTACTCCCGCTCCTATGCACGGGATTTTTTTCTCATCGCTCAAAGTGCTATTCATGAGCGCACTGAGTTATTTCGGACAAGAGCGCGTAATTTTTCACGACCCTTTACTTTCCCGTGGAAGGAACGTTTGGCCTCCTTCGGCTACTCATTAATGCCGAGTGCAAAAGGAGTCTTTTGTTGGAACGTGCGGGTCCTTCAGAGTCCCAACGACGTTTAAAAATATGCTAAAATCGCCGATAATGAGTTTCAGAAGACCTAGGCCGGCGAGGAATAAAAATGAAGGGACGTGACTAAGAAGAGATGAATTTAACTTTATCTTCGGAGGTGAACGTAGAAGAGAGTGAGTTCCTTTCATTCGTTAAATTTTAAATGGAGATTAAAATCTAATACTTTCACCCAAAATGCAACTGGAGCACCAGCAGGGAAGTGTTGAATATGTCAGTTACGTAACAATAATTACCAGTTATCGAACGTAGGAATACTTGATGAATTGGATTATGACACTTCAAAAGCCTTCGTATTTTTTAGAGTTCAGTTAAACATAAAACAATTCTTTCAGTTGCTGTTTTCTTGTTCATACAGAATTTCCAAGCAAAGGTGGATAATATATCCGCTGGGAATACTTTCAATAGTCGAGCTAAAATCTCAGCACCCTTTAGGCCAATGACGAGTAATTAACCTTCAAATGTATGTACCGAAATAAATACATACATATTACTCAATGAAAATTTACGATCGGAATGAAATTTAAATTTATTAGTTAAATTTTCAACTGAATTTTCAACCCTATCAAAAAACAGCGGAATAAATGGTAGTATAAAATAGTCCTCTCGACATATAGGTTAAATTATATATGCTATTTATCCAATAATTAGGCTATCATTATCCATTAACATAGGAATTAAAATATGTCATATTCATATTTATGCTATGACGACGCGAATTTGTACAATTAACTTTGGAGGAGAGACAAAATGTCTGCCGTTGTGCTCTAATTCAGTAATAAATCAAAGCTAATGAGGTAATGGAGAATATATATATAGGTTTAGCGTTAGCTTGTTCATACTAAACCACTTATCATAAAACAATAAAGAGTGAACTTCAGCCTGGGATACATTCGTACCAAAACGCATTTCTTCTCTAATTTACATCAATGAAGTTACTGACATTTCATCAAGAGCCTTTGCAGATAGCTCTCTGAAATTTAAATACACATTCTATAATATAAATATATAATATTTCACTTTAAAACCTTAATCTCTCTCAAACTATACCCATGATTTATCAAATTCTTACATTAAATAGAAGCCTTACAGTCATTCATTCTTAAATGATTTGGTTCCTGCATTTGCGAAAACTACGATTGTGCTTTCGACAATATATTCGATCCGAAAAATTCAAACTTATCCCTCAATGTGAGATTCATTTGTTATCGAAAGAACCCTTATTGAAGTGCAAGAGCTCCCTGCCCGCTGTATTGCAAGGTACACTTGAAATTCAGCCCAAGTAAGAATCTCGACCGAACTTCCGGACTGACGCAAGATTGTTGGATCGTAAACAGTTTGGATATACTCAATCGAACTTGAGCACGAATGGCTTCGTTGCCATCACAACTGATCTCGGCAAGAATAAATGGGAAAGGGTCCAAAGCCTTCTCTCTCTCTCAAGAGAGAGAGAATATAAGCAAATCGACTTGAAGTGTCTGACGACGCAACTCCGTTAAGGGCGAATCTCCCGCCGTATATCTCCAGCTAGTTACGGCCGTCGCAATATCTCCATAATAAACGCCACAATAAATTCCGACCACGGTTATTCTGCGGTGAAATTTCTTTTTGCTTCCATAAATCATTTGATTTAACGTGCGCCTTGATTATTCAGCGGTTGCCCGCTATGAAATATAACGCGAAATATTTTACCCATAAAGCACGTCCTTTTCTATTAAAAACGGAAATATAATTGGAAGAGAACAAAGCGCCTGAGGTCGCAGAATGGACTGAAACCTTTTTTCTGTGAAATGCGGTCAAGAGACATCTTTTGTGTTTCGTTCACTTCTGTATGCTCAACGCCTTTAAATAGACCGAAAGGATTTCGTACGATCACGTTTTTTGAGTCGCCCTGCGAAGAACGGGATATTTTCCCTTTTCCCTCTTTATTCGATCTTTTCATGACTTCATTACGAATATCTTGTCGAACGAACTCAATACATCCTATAATATACAATATAATATAGAATCTATACCAATTTTTCATTAACATATACATGTAGGTAGAATGAATAAAGATTTTAAAATTTACGCATTATTAGTATAGACTGCGAGGTTGCTATGGGGTAGAGATTTAAACAATGCTTCTGAATTTACATCCTCTTATCCTATTTGTCATGATTAAGAGTGTGCGTTAGTCACGCTAACAAAGTAAATAAGACCAGACTATCACATTTGTGCACAACGGGAACGAAAAATTATGAGAAAATTTTTTACCACTCCAGTAATTTACTTCCATATCCTCACCATAATGCACAGCTCTTTTGATAATGTATATTTTAATTTATACAATAACATAATTCATATAAATACGAAAATAAATTTCACTTTAACAGGAAGATGCAAACGTTTTAATGAATTATTTTCCACTATTGGAGTCGATGTGATTGTGAAAAATGTGAAAAAAAAAAATACACCTCATATAACAGAGGAAAGCAGCACATTAATAGCTATTATTTTAATGTCAGTGATTAGCTCAACTCTATTGAATTATTACTTCAAAATACTACACTCAAAATATTGTTCTAATACCTCAAATCGTAAAACAAACACTTAAATATTCATAAGATTACTCACGTTCTTGTATCAAACACAGTAACCGTAGAGAGTAACAGGAAATAAAGTGTATAATTTATATGAATATAAGTTTTTAAATTTTTATGGATTCTTAACGATGAGAGATTTAAGCTCACATTCGATATAACAGACAGTATTATAGATTCTTGATTATATACTGATAAATTTTCAAGTGAATCGATGAATTATCAGCTAAACAGTCAATTAATTTCGCTGATATATCATCGTTTGAAATATTAATTGACATAAAACAATTTTAATTGTCTAAGTACACCCCTAAAAAGTCGACCAAAAAGCTATTAAATTATACCAATCACGCTAACACTAACGTTCCTCCCACTTTTTGTATATTTGGACAATTTTTACGGACGTAAATTAAAATATACTAACACAGGCGGTTACCATAAATTATTAAACTTTAGCAGATTTATGAGCGCTCCACTTCCGGAGTAAAAGAAGAAAACGAGAGACTTGCTCTCTCTCACAGCGTTATACTGCAAAAGCTTGCGTCTGCGTGCACACACACTGAGATTTACGACCAAACTAGCTTCTCTGCTGCATCCCCTTAAATCAAAAACTCATCAAATTGCGTCCCATTAAGGCAATAAAATTATGACGTTAATTCATAACCGCGGCAAGAATGCGAGCAGAATCTCCGCATTTCCCGCGCACAATCGTCTCTCATTACCCCCACACACCTTACACCCTCCCCCAACATGACACTCTGAATACTTTAATCCCTTTACTCCAGCTTCCCCTTCCGCATCTTGCCTTCTTCCTCCTTCGAAACCATCTTCCCATCTTCCGGGGATGCCATCAACCATCTCAACCCATTTGCCCGCATTTGCATACCTCCTCCTATAAAATATCCCCATATCTTAACTCCTTGACCTCTCGTGGAATCTCGACGCAAGCCCTCAAAATGCGTTCCATGGCAACGGTAACCCCCACTCCCACCCCTCCTTCCCCACTGCGATTACGCCTCCAACACTTCGCGAAGACTTCTCACTTTTGAAGGTGGGCAGAAGGGGGAGGGCTCCCATGTGTCGTTGACTTAATGCAGTAGTCCTCGGAGAAACGAGTTCGTCAGCGAAAGGGGGAATAGAGGATCCCTCTGAGGGAAGAAGGGCTCTATGGAAAATAGGGCTAAACGGTGGTATTTCACCGTAAATCTTTACGTTCCTTCCCGGGAACCCTTCGCAGAATGTGCCGCTCGCTCAAGAAAATTCCAAGCGAGAGGATTACTTATAAAAAAAACGTTCACGTAAAGTTCTATCTTCTGATTAGGATCTTTTTTTATATTGTTGTATTCATTTCTATAAAATTCTGTACTTTTCGTAAAGTACTTGTGATTTAATCGATCATATGACGGAAAGAATCTAACCGCAAAGTGCTAAACCTGGTTCAAGATATAAGATGCATCTCCAAAGTAAAATGTTTATGGTTTATGAATTAAATATTTACCAAGTAAGAATTTTAACACCAAGTTATTCTTGCTTCTGACAAACAGATAAAATACACAAAAATCTTTGGCTATTGTTTGAAAGGAAATTTCATAAAAGCACCAATATGTAAAACTGTGAAACACTTTGATCAGTTTACCAAATATACCTTTGTTATATAGCACAGAATCCTGAACATTAACCTCACTTCGGTGTGTACATCTATTTTAACCATAGGTTCCTAGTAATGACTCTATGAACAACAACCTTGAGATCAAAGAGAAAATATCCAAAAATTTATAAAAGATGCGGATAGAAACACTGAAAATCTTAATAAAAGGTTAATTTTTTAATCCAAAAATCGACCTTTTAGCAATCACTGTCACATTGTGACCAACTCCTTTATCTTGACCTATTTTACATAATATGACAAAGAGAACTCTATTTTCTCTTTCTTTCTGCTCGACTCTTAAGATCTCCAGATAAAAACTTCTCATTCTTCTTAAGATTCTTTACTTTCTGAGGTTACTTTGGCAACGGCTTCTCTATCAAAACTTTGTCGACCTTTCCTTGAACAGTAAATAGCACACTCTATGGAATTATAAAAGAAATTCGATTTATTAAGAATAAAACGGAAATAACGACTAATGTATAGTGATAAATGTAACGTGTAAGACGTAATTCGTTAAATTGGGCAGTTTTAGCATCATTAACGCAATCTTACAAGCCCGCGTTAAAGAACATCCAACTGCGTGAAGGTACCGTTTTAACGGATTTGTTCAGTATCGAAAAGTATATCGATCATTTATCCGAAGACTTTACACAGCGATATAAATAAAACTGTACGGAAATGCGATGAATAATGGCGCAAGAGGAGTGGTGAAATACTGAGATACAACAAAGAGGAGAAAAAAGAAGGAAGTTGAAGATGATATATAGGTAGCAAGAAGTGGACCCCACACCAGCTCCTATCTCGCCATCAGACGCCCATATCTCGCACCCCTTGTCCACTCTTATCGCAGAGCACTCGCCAAAATCGCTGTCGAGACATTTGCATCGACAAGGGCCGCTGATTTTCCCCACCGAAAAAGAAGTGGAGGATTCTGGAGAGAGAGGGAGGGATTAGGCACTCTGAATATAAAGAGAGGAGGAGGAGGGGGTATAAAAGACGGAAGAAACTTGCAGAGGGTTCTGCCGAAGATGGCGATATGAGAGATTTTCGATTCCGGAACGAGGTCAGGGAAGAGGGAGGAAAAACAGCGGAGGATATCGGATGGGAGATAATGGGTAAGGAAGGGAGAGAATGTTCTTGTTTCGCCGTGAGAAAATCGGGAGGTGGGAAACGTGCTTCGAAATCGAACACTCTCCTTTCACAACCCAATGCCCAATCGAATCCTTCCTCTCTCTTTTCCAATTCCGCATCTTCCCGCTATTCCCATGGTGAGGGGAGTATATATTCCCTCCTCTCATCCCCTAAGCTCGAAGGAGGGCTTCTCCACGCAAACGGGACACGCAGACATGGGCTACGACATCGTGTCACGGATTTCACAAAGTGGATGAGGGCTATAGCGAGATTCCGTGTGATTCTAACCGATATCCTGATAGCACCCTTCGCTGCGGAATTAAATAAATGTGTTTGGATATACGGTGGGAAACTGTACGTGTAGAAAATCCATCACTAGAGGAGAAGGTCTTTGCGCGTTTACTTTAGTGGACGGGATCTTCTTCCACGGTGATGGGTGTGCCATAAGAGGAGAAGGATAAACTGACCACGATGGAATGTATCGAATTACTCACTGTTACCAACTCTTCGGAATATATCTATTAAGGAATAATAAAATAGATTTAAAATGCATAATTTCAAATTGACTGGAAGTTTGTTAAATCAGAATTACTATGATGGTTTTAATTGCGCATTACATCAACGCTTATGATAAAGTGATATTATCATTGAGAATGTAGGAATTTAATTTGCACACCACTGGTGCTCATAAGAATGGAAACATCACGACTTAATAATCTAAACCTTAATTCTTTTTATATAAGAAATCTCAACGTTTCCCGATTAGATAAATGCCTAAACACAAGAAAACTTATCAACCGTACCGTAAATCATTACAGTGCATCAACTATTATCGTAAATACGTAATCTAATCTAATCTAAACAGCTCCTTCCAACCTGTTTTTCGATAAGTGATAGGTTGCGTAACAACACGACTTTACTTTATCGATTATTCTCACGCACATTATTGTTATTTATCAGTGGATTAAACGATTTACGAAACGTTACATTTTTGAGTTAATTTTTCACCTATGAATTACGTTGTCCGAAATTCTAATGTAACAAGGCGAACGCATAATTTTGGAAACAACTCCTATGAACTTAAAGTTTATCCTTTATAGCATCATAACATCTTCAGATGTATATAAGTATCATTATTTCCAGATTCAAATATGCCATCAGTGACTAAAACATATATTACCATGATTATATCTATAATCATATTTAATTCTTTAAATGTAAGAAATCATAGAATAGAATATAGTATAGACAGACAATACAATATATATACAATATATACAATACAATAGAAAGACACCTTTATACTTCTTTAATCCATTCTAATTTGGGTATGAACTTTAAAGCTGTTCTTACAACGTTTATATTTTTAAATTTTACTATCCATTACTCATTTTAGCTCGCACCTATGATGTTCTAATAAAAAAACCTCCGGGTGATTATCGCTAGATTTAACTTCGTTAATATTCGGGAATTTCAAAACTTAATAATTAAATACCTCCACCAACCTCGACCCTTTTATTTCTATTTCCCACATCCCCAATACTTTGAGAAAAAATTTCAAACCGACGAATAAAAAAAAATTTACGCTCGATTTTTTCCCTCTTCAATATTTTCAAAGCGGACGTGATAATACTTGGAATTCCAACACTCGACGGTTCAATTTTGGTCGCGGCGCGATATTGATAATAATCCAAAGGACTCGGGATGAAAAAAAGAAATAAATGAACCGAACGAATAAACATCTAGATTTTAAGCAAATATGGGCACAAAAGACAGTTAAAATTGCAATTCGGAGGGATTTTTCTCCATCTTTTTAGTGGCGGGCGAATTAACATCGAAAACGGCACGAAGGCTATCGATAAAAAAATTTTTCCGTTCAGACTTCCCAGGGTCGCAGGTGTTAATTAAAACTCGAGCATTGTTGTCGTAGAAACCGAGCGTGTGGAATTAATTGAAGTGGGCGGTCCCACGGCGCATCAAACATCTCTTTCACTCCGATATTTGTGTGTTTTATCGAGAGTCGTCGCCATAACTTTTCGTTTGACCTCGCGCGAGAAATAGCGTGGAATCGAATCGATACTGGAAAATTAAACCTTTAGAACGCGTGAGAGACAAAGTGAAAAGAGTTGTTAATGGAAAAAGTAAACCACGAGGACTTGGTCAAGAGAGAGAGAGAGGGGGTTAAATGATTAATGACGGCTGGATAAGATGAAAGTGAGTTGATTCTGTACGAGTTGGAAATGGAAGTTTCCCATCGGATGAAATAGAGGTTCTACGGACGTGAGGATGGGATTAGAAGTGGCGAAGGAAGAGCCGAAGAAGAACTGCTTATGGCGTGGAAGAATATCGGGAATGTTGGGATTAAAGTGAATCTTCCAGCGGTTCCTCGTTACGTCGTCGAATTATTTATCGAACGAAGGTGGTTATGACGGCCTCATGAACTTCTAAAAGACGTCTGGTTGGAGAAAAGTGGAGAACTGATAAATAAAATGCGGGATGGCAAATAATAAAAGAGTTCGCTCCATATTTCAAAAACAGAAAGGGATGAATTAGAAAGGATCGCGAAACCTAAATATTAACCGACGTTTCCGAATCCATAAAGCCGATTGCATTCGGAAGTATGCGAATTTCGATAAAGAGAATTCCATATGCTAGAACTAATTTCGCCCTCTGGATTTCAAACTCGGATACGTTGATAATTCTAACGAATTATTGAACGCAAATGGGAGACGGGTAATTCAATATTTAACGGGTAAACTGACGCGACTCGATAAACATCGGGGTCGAAAGCTTTTTTTTTTGAGTTGCATTCGGACTCAAACACAAATAATTATGCCGGTCGTAGCTTTTTTTCGATAAAATTAATATAGAAAATAAGGTAAACCGTGGATATATGCGTCCGTAACTATGAAATAATTGAGTTAGCCAGGTAAACTAAAATGCCTCAAAAATTCCATACATGATTTAATAGCTTCAACGATATTAATTCTGGATGATATATTTATATGGAAATGGGGTGCGAGTAATTATCTCACGCAATAACCAGAGGCTCTGAAATTTTGGCGGTATAAATATATCTCTTATGAGCATCGTAATAGAATTCAGTTATATTTGCTATGGAAAATCGAGTTCGGATTACTGCAATTGGGCTGCATTCGGAAAAATACTCTATATTTGTCAGTCCAATATAAACGAAGACGTAAAGTAAAAAATGCATTGGATATCCTTTAGGAATAATTGATTATTAAATATTATGAGTAAAATCGACCCTAAATAATCTAACACCAATATACAACAAATATCAATATTGTTAATTACTAATTTTAATATCTCTCTCTCCATGATGTTAGGTCCAATGTTCACTAAAATGTTTTAACAATAATGGACGAATTTCGTGATAATTTCGAAATAATTGAAAATACGCTATTTGGAACAGTAGTTCATGAAACATTTCGTGCTATATTTTCGATTCATGTCAATTAGAAATTACTTCGACGATTGTCATATTATTATTATTACATCTCATTCAGAGTGTTCAATATTACTTTCCACTGTGATTCCTTCACCATATATTCCAGGTTTTTCTTTATATGTGAATATTGAGTTATCAACCCAAATCATAGTATTAAAACTATGTGATCCAAAATATTTTCTCGAGTGTTTATACTTAATAATTACGATAGGTAATATTTCCGTTAAATCTATTTTTAAGGAAGTTTGATTACCCTGATAATTAAAATTTACGTCCCTTGACTTTAGTTGTTAATTATTTGTATTCTCATTGAAAAACTAACTAAATTTACAAAAGAGTAAGTCTTTGCATTTTAAAACAATGTAAGTACAAGGGGTTCAATTCCATCTTGGCCACATTCTCATCAACAGTGGGATAAGGTTAACAATTCCTATGATCGGTGATGATGAATTCGGCGAGGATTTTTAGTTCTCTAACGCGCAATCACTCAAAAGTTCGCGCCATCATAGAAATTCCTTCGCAACGAAGAATATAACATCAGCAAAAAAATAGTCGTTTTGGGTAAATTCAAAAGATATGATGACAGATACGAAGGCATAGAAATACAAAGACTTTTTTCTCTTCTCGAATCTATGGGAATGGATTGCCATTAATCCACTTTATTTTCACCCTACTCTCATTTATAACCTTTTAATCTCACCAGACGTTTCCCCCTTTTCCTTAAAATGACACGCCGTTCCCTCTTTCCCCCTCCTCAATTCTTGCCTCTTCAATCTACAACCCTTATCTTTTCCCTTATTCTTTATCCTCCATTTCCATTCCAAACTCTTTTATCTATTCATACCCATTTCTATTCTTCCCCCTCTCCCTGTCATTCCCCAAACCCTCTCGAGATTCCAACATCCACCTATCCAAAGGTTCCCCTTTCTAATGCAGCGGCCTTCCAATTTTCTGGATTGTGGATTCAGCTTCGCTCGCAAAGTACCCATTGCGTCTATTAAAGTCGCTTGTATCACTTCTGCGGATATCGTGCTGGTTAATGTCGCGAAAGCATAACGAAGAAGCGTAAGATACTTAACATTAACACTTTTGAAATTAAGCTTTTGGTATCGTCAGGAAGATTGATTTCATTACCTCTAGCAACCGTTTCAAACGTTAAAGAACACTAAAACATTTAGTGACAAATAACATTGACTAATATATGTTCAAACGTGGTTTAAATGTGCCTAATCTGTTAGGCAAAACGATGACAAAGAATGAAGATCGATAAGAATGGATGTTCATTAGTCAACAGTTAGCTTCGTTCCTTAGATACCATTATTCGTACTTTAAAAATAGAGATTAATCGATTAAACGCTCCTAATATATATAATTTCAAATCTTTCTCATCTAATCCTTCCCGTCCTTCCCTATCCCATCCAATTCCAACTCCCTCTCGTTCTGCTGCAACTCTCTACTCCGGCACTACGTCAACTCCGGCACCCAACCTTTCTCTCCCTTTGTGCTCCTCCTTCACTTACGCCCACGCCTTCCCACTCTCTTCCTCCACATCGACGTAATCGCTACAATAATACCCCGAGTTTCTTACGCATTTTTTGCTGCCCATTTCCTCTCACCGAGATCAGTAGTCGACGCGCAGCTCCGCGTTTTTTTTCACCGCGCCACTCTGGGGAAAACACAGCGGGAAATAATTGAATAACGCGGACGATGCCATGGCGAAATCTTACGTAGAAAAACACTCGCACTTCCTAAACAGGACATCGATATCTAAGCATTTTAAAAAGGGTGGGACAGAGAACGAGTATCACCATATTTCATCAGACCCGTTTTACACGTTTATATATCTGCATCTCCCTTTTCCATATTCTCTCGCTTTCCGTTCCTCTCGTTTCCCGCTTCCCTTCCCCTCGTCCTCGTGATTCCCCCCATAATCATCGTCGTCCCCCACAAACTCCGCGCGCACAAGATAATACGAGAACCGTCCCGTCGATTCCGCGATCTCTTTTCGGGGGATTTTCCTCTAATTATCTCCAGCCCATTATTATTCATCATCGTCGCTCGAAATTCTCCATCGGTCGTCTGCGCATTCACCGTGCAACCACCGCGTTCCACCATCTTATCTCTCTTCCATCCTGGAATCCGACCCTCCTTTTTCTCTCGTCGTGGAGGGGTGAGTATCGACCCATTTATAACCAAGGGGAAGGTTTTAGCTTCGGCCCCCATTCCACCGCAACCCATTGTGATAACGCTCATAAGAAGGACTATCGCAGAGAGAGAGAAGCCGGAGGGGAGTTTTTCGGGTTCCTCTCCCGAAAGTGAGGGGTGGTAAAAGCAGAAGAATGGTAAAAAAGGCGTGGAGGAGGGAGTAGGAGGCCCTCCTACTCCTCCTCCCTCCTCATTCGCCTTTCCCAGAGGTCGGCACATCCACTCCTCCACCCGCTCTCTCTCTCCCTTCATATCCACATTCCTCGCGCAATTTTACCGCGTCTTCTTCCAATTCGCATCCGAGAGGGGCTTTGCTGTTCCACGGATAAGATTTTATTTCCGCAAATAAAAACTTGCTAGAACAAATCCGCGCAGAAAATAAAACGCTACCGGTTGCGGCCTTTTTTGGTTTACAACTTTAGGCGCGGAAACTGTAAGATAGAATTCCGAGAGTGGAGGGAAGTGCATGAACGGATGCTGTGCTGTTATTTGGGTTCCGCTGGATTCCGGTATCGACGCAGAATTTTTATGGGTTAAGTAATTTGGAAATTAGATTTTCCGCTGCGTAGTTTTTTTATGGAATGAAAAGAACAGTTTGGGACGCAAATGGCTACTCTCAGTCTAAATTCCGTTACTAAAAGAGTTTTGGTCTATTGCATTTTCTCAAGTTATCGCGAAATGTTTTAAATTTTAACTATACGGGAACCTACTAAGTCTCTTTAATTCCTTATGACTTCCCCTAATTTTATATCAATATGTTCCCATTAATATTGAATAGAACATTCGAATTCAACCAATGGTAACAGAAATGAACCATTTGAGTATGTACCCATATCGAATGTAAATATACACACATCACATCTACTGTTCTCCTCCATCGTTAACATCTCCAACATAATATACGTATTCAATTGTAAAACTGACACCCGATTGATTTCTAATCCTCTTCAGTCCCAAAAACAGTTTATATAGTTTACTAAAACTCGAAATTTCTTGTTGTAAAACAATTGAGAGATTATAGCTAATTAATCATTAACTTAACTCAAGGATAAAGGAAGTTTACATATGAAGTGACATTTCTCTCCGAAACTCTTCATATATATACTGAAATATGCAACCCAATCGTTATTTAAACACATTTTATCATCCAACCGTAAATCTTTCTAGCTTCGGTGGTAGTGGTTAGAATGTAAAGAAAATTTTCCTTACTGTACGGATGCTAAAATATTATTTAAAGTTCTCGCATACTTAGTAAATGTTCGCTATCATTAAAGCCGATATCCATCCTTTTAGAGATGTTCTCATTCAAAATCTCGACCGAAATGAGTGAGGAAAGTTCTTTAGCGAGTTACCACATAAAAAACATTTTCGCCAACGATAATACTGACATCGATAGAATCTCCATTTCCGTCACTCTCCTATTCTGTTCTCAACATCTCATAAATTTTCATTTTCGTACACACTCTAATTTTTTTAAAGACTCATCCTTTTCCTTCATCTGCCGTTTCGCAGGTTCATCGCTTCCGTTTGCTTTCATGGCCTATTTTCGTGGTGATTTATTCCCGTTAAGATAGTGCATCTCCACCTTTCCATTCACTCATTAAAATTCTCCATCCCTCTTTAAGCTGCCATTTGTACACATTTCAAAATCCTTCTCGCCGCAGTATTTTCGCAATATGAGATGGAATTGCCGAGTCCCTCATAATCGATAGCGACATAAATTCCAAATGCGTAATCCTCGAAGAATGACAAGAGAACATTTCGGGAGCAGTGCGCGTGTGTATACACCGACAAGTACGGTTTTAATTCGATTCTCATGCGAACAAATTAACCGATTTTGAGCAACGACGACGCAAAAAGCATTCGAAGAAATACATTTTTCAAACGCACTTGCTGCGGCATTAAATAATCATGCGATCCGTCGGAGATGGATGGATGCATTCGACGGAATGTACCATCATCCGCACAGACGTCGATTTTTATATTTTATAAAGATACTAAAAGAGCACAAAACATCGAATGCTGTCCCATGTGTGAACCTACGTATCTCGCAGAGCAATCGATAGATTCGTGGATATTATTTTCTGCAGTCTTTCAGATACCTCGCTACTTCCTAAGATACTTTTTCGGTACAAATATTATAACAGTAGATGCAATCCACTCGTTCAAAATTTCTTCCTCACTTATAAACGTATATCATTATATGGAAAGAAAAACTCTGAATGAACTATCCATTGAAGGAAAACCAGTTTACCTTAATGATGTTCCAAGTAATTTAAAATCGTTATTTTATGAATTTTCGGATAAAATGATGATGGATATCCTGAAACTATATGAAACAAGCTAAATATTAGGGTTGTTCAAACGGAAATTCTAAGATTAAATTCTCATTCAATTCATCTTTTTGGCGGGAGGAGAAATCATCATTTACCATCCTATTTATCTGAAAATCGATAAATTGGAATTACTATGGTACGTAACTTTGACGTAAAATGAAATTAATTATAGGTGAAATCCATATCATAATTGTATATGATCACAAAAACAAAGGCTACAAGCATGAGGTTTAAACTATCAAAATATTATTGACTATCATCCTATCAAATAGTTAAATCTCTTCCCTTCTAGAAGCTAATCTGCAATTCTACAAAGAATCTCGATTAACCTGGCAACACCAATGTATCAAAGCTCGCACTGCTGTGTTTGGTTTCATTAACAAAAAGCACTGATTTCGAGCATCAGAAGAAGAAGAGAATTCTTCACGTTCGGCTTGAAATGCATGAGAAAGAAATACTAGCTGCGATCCTTTGCATCAATCGATTGTGTGACACTCCTTAGCAAATGCGACCGCTATACATAGATGCCGCTTCCATCGCCGCTGAATTCATACTCTTAAATACTTCGTTTGTGCGAAAGCATTTAACTGCCATATTAGATCCCACAAGGAAAGAGTAAGTGCACTCGCATAATCAATACTCAATATATACCTCATTGGAGATGAAGTATTCAGTTCTCAAGTTAAGTCATCATTTCAGTCATACCTACTTAAGGTAGTAATTAATTTCCATTTCCTTAAATGGTATCTTTAATCTGAACTTTTAACACAGTATCCTTTTTGATTGATTCATACATGAGTAAGACAAAAGCGTCTTTGATGAAATTCCAAAAATTAAATAAACGTGTTTTACTTGAAATTACGAAGCTAATTTTTTCCTTTGCGTGTATATTATATTTCATTCCGAAAACATTAAATGATCTAAAATAATACTTCCTCAAAGTAACGAGTACTTACTTCATATCACTGAGTACCACTCCATACTTAAGAGTTCCTTCAATCACATTAAGGTCGATTTTAATAATCAAACAAGAATCATCAGGGAATCGCTTTATTCTTAAGACATTGTATTACTTTCCATATTCTTATTTATATTCATTGATATATCTAAGCCATTTCTCATTCTGAAAAACACTCGATGATATAAATTCCATCTGCACACAAACTACTCCATTCAATTCCCATTAAGATTCGCATTTCTTTTTCTGCACTAGTAAACGCTATTAGTAGAGTATTTCAGCCAATATTCATCTTATATGTATACTCCTTTTGTTTCTCAACTGAATAAATATTGAGCGTTTGTCATTTCCTCACAATATCGCTTTCTTTTCACGCATTTGACTTTAAGATTACATTCTATCCCCCTTTAACTCGTTTTATTATCATCTCTAGAGATCTTACGATGGGAACAGAATATATTTCTCAGGAAATTATGCTTCGGTATAATAAATGTTGATTTTCTTAAACGCATCAACTGAATCCATCAAATATACACATTAAGGAAAAGAGGAAATCTAATCAAATTGCATAGAAGGTATGTAATAATACTAAACCCCTAACGACGTAACAACCTGAAATAAACAAATTTACGTCAAAAGCTGTGTTCAAAAACGTAAAGTGAAATGTACTATAAATTGATAACAATTGATATTATAACATAATTAATAAATTGATATAAATAACATAATTTCGGTCCATAATGATATATACTATCTTGAATATTGTCCTTCCACGCTGATAATTCCTATTTTTCAGGTAACATAGTACGAATTTTTCAATCCTTACATACCAATTATGGTAAAAAATTCCTTATAACAGAATCGTTACCGATCCATTTTTACTTGCTTTTATTTATTCGTTAATTAGTAAAGAGTGTCATCCTAAAACAACTCATTTATTCTGTCAACTGTTTGATAGAGAACCTATAATTGAGGTTACTAAATACTGTCACTAATATACTGATGTTTACCTTTATTACCTCCGGGATTCAATTTTTCATAACATAAACTATTCCTACAGAACAATACCGACAAAATTTCCATTTCCTCTTAGTTTCATGACGAAAAAAGTTTTGTGCAAAATTTGATAATTTTTCTGCAATGACTTAAAAAAAAGCACTTTCGAAGGAAGAATACGTATGTTTTAAATAATTAACAATACGTATATACTAACAAGATGCTAATCCTATTTAAATACCATTGGAAACAAATGTAAACGTGGGAGTAAATATTTATCCTGCCTCTATAATCCTTAATAATATTTTTAACCAAAAGACATTTATTTCTCCAAATGTATTACCCTCACATCTTTTTTACTAGGCACTCAAAATTAGTCTCTGTTTCCATTTCCGGTCACTTTGTTTCAATCACCTTGACACCCAATATCTTCTTTCCCTTTAATTTTCTTGTTAACCCCGCTGACCCCCGGTAAAAAGGACACTCTACGCTCATTTGTGGCCAAATAAACTACAACGACCACTAAATTAACTGGTCCAGGCTTTACTTCGACTACCATAAAACTGCTCTCTTATTAGCTCTTTGGTTACCATCCCTTGACTGGACTCCGCGTCTAAAACTACTACCCATTGCTATAAATCCTCGCGTTGTAATTTGGGCACTCTCTCTCTCTCTTACCCTACATTTATCTCTTTCATTTTTGCTTTCTTTCCTCATTCTTTTATTCATTGTTTGACAATTTACTTGTTTTGTATAAGTCACCATAACTTTTTTTTTATTCAAACTGTGCTATTAACAGAAAATATCACCTTTATCATTAAATGTTAGCTTAAAATAAAAAGGTATCTAGGTCATATTCTTCCGACACACCTTGTAATAAATCCGATTTGAGAAAGTTATTGAATTAGAGATATTAAAGATAAATATTCGATTAGAGTATAAAATGCCCTTATTAAAAATTCCACAATATTTGGGAAACTTTCAACTACTAAGCTTAAATGGATCCATTACGTAAACAGCAAAGTAGTACATCTATTGCGTTGACTTAATCTCTAGTATTTCGCAAACATAAGCATTAATCATGCGACAATGATTTTCCAGTGCAGCTGACAGTAAAGACGTTTGGAAAGATGGGCAATCATTTGATCCTCGTTTATTGACATATCTGTCGTACTTTCCTTTCGTCGAAGGAGAACTTCAAACCGATGACGCTCGTCAGATTTGAGTTGAACACGCAAGCATTTCCACTGAAGTGCATTTCAAGAGAAGAGCAATTATTGTGGGAACGTAAAACCGATGGTTATAAATAAATCGACCTCAGAAACATCGAAACGTGCGCAGATTCTAGCACGACTCCTACGAGCCATTTTGTATTTTCAGATTACTTTAACTATTCGCAAACTCAAAGAAAATTAACCAATAAATTTACAAAAATCCTTACTTTATCACCGGTATATACACTAGATGATATGGATCAGCAATTCCTTTTTTTAATTGCTATTAGACTTTTGTTAGACCTTTCATTTTAATTGAGATTGTTATTTGTTAATTAGTATACTTTCTAAAAAAACCATTGCAGTACCTGCATTTCTCTTTGACGCACGAAACAAGTTACAAGTTAAAGAAAGTAATGAACGAAAAAAAATCGGCGCAATCTTCAGTCCTCTTTGTATTCCAAAACAAACAGTAACAAATTAAGCCGTCAATTTAATCGATTGGGAATATGAATGCCTAATAAGTGAAATGTCAATATCTGTTGGAATTCCCCACAACACAAGAAGCAACTTTCAAAGAGATATTTATTGAAAGGTATACGAGAGTAGTTTGGCATTCTCATAGGCGTCGACAGAAGCAGGGGAATCCGAACCAAACGAGCGAGTTATCTGAATGTAAACAGGTTGGAGAACTGAAATAACGTTTCCCCTGCAGTTCCAATCTCATCGCTGAAAATTTCTCCGTTTGTTCCAGAAAGATCAAAGATAAGTTCAAAAGCGACCGTTAAACGCTTCCCTATCGATTATCAGATAGACCACGCCCACTTTTGGGTTGATCACGTGCGAGACTTGGGCTCGTGGTTTAAAATGGACGACCACCTCTCCCTCCAACCGTCTCTCCACTACACACCTCTAAAACACTCCTCCAACGCTCTCCTCACTCTTAATCCAAAACCCCTTAAAAACCATTCCGCCCTATGAGGTAGATCAATTCATAGGGCGGAGAAGGTTCTCTCCTTTCACTGCATTAATTGTTCATTTTTCATGTTTAATCTGCGGAAGTACGCCGTGAGAATTATGTGGCCACTTTCCCCCGGAACGAGGTTTGCCGAGAAATATTAATGAGAACAAATTAGAATATTTCCCTGGCCAAGTCTGAATATAATTCGGTAAGGAGCAAGCCTCTTTATTATCGATGAAATTCATATTCTTGTGGTTGGTTAAATTGGCTGAATGTGTGTACTAATACAATGTTACTCTTTACGAGCGATAATGTTCGAGGGATTGACTTGTTTTCTTTTTTAATCGAAAAAGTATTTAATTAACTACTTTACTTTGTTAATTAAAAATGATCTAAACATCAATGCAATAATAGATGGTCTTATAGTCTTATAGATATGATGATAGACAGAATAATAAATGTCTGTTTAAACGTGGTCATTATAGAAGAGGTGAATCTGGAGTTAATATACGTTTATAATTCATGGATACACATTGCTTCAAAGAGTGAATTAGTTTAGGGAGTTTGTGATAATTTGAGTACAGAAAGGTTTAGGGAACATACGAATTACTGGATAAGTTAAGTAACAAATTTGTTTTAAACCGATTTTTAAAGGATTGTTAAAACAATTCATTCCACGAGGGAGATTTTAGAAAATAATAAGCTATAATTCGATAAATACAAAGTGAATTATATTTAACTGCCTGCATGGCTGTCAGACTTATAGTGTTCAAGTTTTACCACATAGAGACGCGACGAAGAGGTGGAATATAAAAATCTAGCATTAAACCACTATTTCACCAATCTATTCTTTCCTCCCTCTATTTATAAAAACACATGTTAGAATTAATTTATTGAGAACAAAGAGTGTTATACCTCAACGGAATACATCTGCGGCATTGCTCAGTGGAACATCAGGAGGAAAACCTTTAACAATGGATATAATAATAATAAGAATAAAAATTTCGCATATAAAGCGAAAAAAATCCTAATAAAATGGAAGATAAAGGAATGAGGAAGGTTTGTCTCATCTTTGTCGCACAAAGGTGAAAGGGGAACGTAAAGTCTGCAACAAGAGAGGGTAAGGTGAGCAGCAAAAAGTTGCAGAGTCTTTGAGGGTGGTTGGTGGTGTCTATGGCAAGAAAAATGGCAGCAGAATTTTCGGAAGCGTTGCCAAAAAGTTTCGGTCAAAGATTCGCGAAACAGAGTTGCATTCTTCACGAGAGCTATTCAAAACAATGGAAGGTGATTATAGAAGAAAAGTAGAGCAAGTCGGAAGGGGTGTATAATGGGGCATAGCAAAAAAAATGAATGCAGCGATAATGGAGAGATTATGTAAACTAGTTAAGCGTTTAAAATCCCCCTATTGAGAGAATGCTTCTAACTAGTGGCGCATTTTAGAAGGAGGAGTTCGAAAAGGAATAAGTTAGGAAGGAACTGCACAATTCCCACCTTGCTTCGAGTATTCGAACATTTTCATTCTTAGGCACGTATTTTCTCCAGTAATACTCTTGTCTTTCAACAAGTAAGTTGAAGCGTTGGAGATTCTCACTTTTACTTGCCACTAATGGCTCTTCAGTCTTTCATAAGTAGTAGCAGCCAAAAATAAATTCTTTCAAAAGAAAGACTCCCTTTCACTTGATGCATCCATAGGAATACTTGCACGAAAAGAAAGTAGTACTTTGTGATAAAGGAGTTTTTGTAATGCCTATAAAAAAATTACTCAGCATTTTAACTTTCTTCCGACATTCCCTTCTAGTTCTATATTTCTAATTCGATTTCATTAAAGCACACATTTAAAACTGATGGTAGTGATGTAAGTTATTAAAAACGAAATCCTATGCATCAACGCATTACTAAAGCACGAAGGTTTCAGAACATCATTAGTAACATGATAAAGTTGAAATCTAAAAAGTAAAAACAAAAAATTAAAAATCTTAGTACTCACAATGAATTTAGAAGATAGAATCCTATTAAAATCGATATATTTTCCGCATAATATACATCAAACGGTTGATTTCATATTTCACCTATGTATAATTTGCATTTCAAAGTTTCATTTACTTTAATCAAATATTAAAAACAAAGATAAGTTTTACACTAGCTCAAATAATTCCCTCTAAGATCAAAATTATTTCAGTCTATTTTGGATATAATCTCCAAAATCTTATTTTAATTAAAGCTGTAATCGTAGATCTAAATCAAAACTTAATTGGATTTATAAAAAAATTACTTGATGATTTCACCAACTGAATATTTTTTTAAAATTTCTTTTATCAATATGATAAATTGCAATTCATTCCAAAGAAGTACCTAGGTCACAACGAGAAATACTAAAAAAATCTCTTGAATCGAGTCTTAAAGGACTAAATCGTAGTTGAATGTAACTCCAAGGCTTTAGAAATGGCAATAGCTGCTAAAATCAAGGTTCACTCTGGCTCTCATAGATTGTGCTTGACTCAGCACTTCGTCCCTAGAGCGGAAACGGATGACCTTCTATGCTTGCTATTCGATAGTCGACCTTGTGATCCGCACTCATTCAAAATTGAATTGATAAGAGATTTCCGGTAATTTCTGAATAAATGGCTTCTTAGATCAAAACGTTCCTTGATTTAAGTACCAATATTTATTCCCGTAATTGGTAATTAAACACACTAATACATCTTTCATGTATGTTCCATATCAATCGAGCTATCATAGAATTAGAAAATACTTTCGCCAAAGGAAATAAGTAATCTATTAGATAATTTAATACATATTTACTCGACACTGAAAAAGATTAATATAAATGCCATTTAATAAAAGATTTATTTATATTTATACTTTTGCTGATGAGCAATATTTCTAGCAAACAGTCATATCTTTAGCACAATACCCCAGGAGAAAGATTTAATGTGAAGAAAGCAATTATTTCTGCAAAAATTCTTTATCTGTAATAAATATAAGGATATATTTCGAGATTAATATAACATAATCTGTTGTAAGAGCAACGGTAATAGTAGTAACTATAATAATTTCGATTAAATGATTATAGTTAAGGATGAAAATAAGAATGTTATTTATAAAGAAAGAGGAAGAAAATTTAAAGCCGACGATACGAATTCTTTTATCAGAAATTCAATAAATTAAATAACTTTTTAATGATTCTGCATATAGCTTCTATCATATACCATAATTCTATTGAATTTCTTACCCTTTTTTACTATTCGTTTTTTTCCATATAATAAAAAAATGAAACACCAAATGAAAATGTAATTAGGAAAATACTGAGAGATATCAATCTTTAAATTATTATGGAACATAACTTTGTTTAAACGACTGTATTCTTAAATTCTAATTGATTTTAAACCTCTCGAAATCAAGCCAGAACCTTTGCTATTTGAACTACTATTTTGGAATGTATATCATCCAATTAATCACCTTTTTAATTAAGCAATTATAACGAGATGGGATCTTTTTCGAATCAAGCCTTTTGGAATAGTATCCAAGATAGAGTAACATAGAAACAGTATTGTTAGAGCAGAGTTACACTCGATAATAGATAATAATCATAGACGTTTTAAAGGGAGACAGTCCGAGAAGAGAACAAAGTTTCATCATGTACGAAAGGGTTGGCTAGAACGGGAGAAAGGATCCTCGTTGGGCAACAAATTAAAAATCTCATTAAAAGGCTTATCTTCGGGCGCAAGGAACGTCGAGCACGCGTGCGGTGAGGGGCTGTAACACGTCGGGAAATCCGAAACAGGCAGGATTAGACAGGGGACCCGTTGCGTAGAAATCCTAGCGATTCACTTCCCACATCCCTTCATTCTAGTCTCCACCCAAAGCAGCCGAGATATTCCGTGGAAGCTGACATATGCCAGAATTCTCACGATAATTATTGATTTTGGTGACGTCGGTACGAAACAGCCTCTACTTCGTGTCCGTCTCTTGGACTTAATGTGATGAAACAATGAGAGAGGATTGAAGACTTTTGTGGACGTATGAGGTGCACGGCGTTTAAAGCTTATTCTTGTGGGATTTTGCGAGATCTTGAGACTCTTGCCGTTCAAATTGCCTTGACCTCTCATATATAAATATAGCATAACTGTAGTCTCGAGTAGACTTAAAATTACCGTCGATTCGCGACTGTCCGCTCTAAAGAAAGATGTCCCGTTAAAGAGAGAGTTTACGTCACCAAGGAAGTTTGTAACCTTAGTTACTCCATGCGTACACAAACGTGCGGTTGTTTACTGCTTGTTTATAATAACATAGCGCTTTTTAAGGTTGAGGATAGATACGTGTTCCAACAACCGCACATTATGACGTATACAGCCACAAGTATAAGACGTTAATTTACCATTTTTTGTCGTCTAGAAAATGTTGAGTTATGTCCCCTTTAATGGCTGGAGTAGCGATCAATTGTGTTATCTTGCTGTGAAATGGAGGACTGAATACGATGGACCGTAGAAGCCAATACATTGTTAGTCGCGTTCCTTCATTTATTATATACACTTCGATGTTTGTAATTACTACATACGTACGCAAATTTTTAAAGAGTATTAAAACTTTAAATTTTTGGTACAGTTAAATTCTACTTTACCAAAAAAATTATTCTAAATTGGAAAATTTTTACGTTATTTTTATGACTCGATCTTTATTTTTCAAAATTATTAAAAAACCCTCTCCCGATTCCCGCATTAATTGTCTGCGCACGAGATTAAAGAGATAATAGAACACCTTTCATCGCCATTTATTTCAATATTCTGCTGCAATTAATGCAATAAGATTAACATCGCATGAATCATTCCTGTATATACATTAAAAAAAAAAAAACGGCTACAATCGTGAAAAGATGGGATATTAAAACGTAATACTCTTGTATTGTGAGGTGAACTACAAGTAGGGTAATTACAATTTAAGCTCCGCTCGTTTCCATAGGAAACTGAATAGTTTATTTCGCGCTACACGCAAGCTTTGGAAAAATTACTGTAGAGAAGATTTCATATTTCATTCATTCCCGTTTATTATTTACTACGTTTAAACATAAACTCACAGCAAACAATTCATTTCGTAGCGTTAAATAGCTTTATCATCAGGGAAGGAATAATTCAAATCAAATTCATTAATTCACAAAGGAATTCTTAGGTTAAAATAGTATAAGAAAAATACGAGTAATTTACGATATTGTTTTCCGAATATAATTCACTCACGTACATCTTCATTAGATCTAATTTTTCTTGATTAATCAATCATTCTATCCTTAAATCATGTAAGAATTATCATTGCTTTTATTAAGTTTTAACTCTTCACATGATTTAAAAATGTATCAGCCTAAAGTTACTATCCTCTGCAGTTTAATTTAATTAAGCTATCACTGTTTGCGTCCAAACTTAGCAATCATGTAAGATAATATATTACTTTTTGAAGCATGTATCTCAAATTTATTTTAGATATACCGTTTAGGTATATGTTTTCAATTAGCAAGACCTATCGACAAGAATATGTTCGATTCCCATACGCAATGAGATTGTTACACTGTGCAAAATTTAAGATGAAGATTTTTCTCAAGTTACACGTTCCATTTTATACAATTATCATTATGAATATCCTTAGCGAAATAGTTGTTGAATATCTATTTAGTATAATTTGCTTCCTAAATAAAACCATAAGAAATATAACGACCAATTAACTTTAAAATTACATTGATTTAAATAAACCCTAATCGCATCAAGTAAGTAGCAATAACACCGTTCCATCAGAATTGCAGCTAAAGCATGAAACAGCGAATTCGAGACGTAAACCCGGATTGCCTCTTCGTTGGCGGAGCGCTGGCAACTTAATGCACATTCTAGGCCTCGCAGGACGTTTCCCTCCGATAAAGAACACCGATTAACATCCCTCGCCCAGAGCATTTGCAATCTTCGCGTCGCTCAAAAGCGTTATCCCGAGCGTCACAATCAACAGTCCTTTGACGTGTGCTGGAGATCTTCCTCCAAGACTCCAACACAAAATGACGTTTCACAAAACACCAACGTTTTGAGCTTCGCGCTCATTCATTACGTAATTTAATTAGACGAACAGAATGCGAGACTGCTCTCATGCAGCAAGATGTGGGGGAGAGATGCTGGGGATATGGAGCCTTCCCCTTTAAAAAAATCTCGCTCGTGGACAGCGTATTTCACCAACTCCCGCGACAGCGGGAACGCGGACTGAAATTTCCATGAAATATACAGCGAATATTTGAGTCCAAATTAGCGCTAATAATTGATGAGAAACGTTGGTCGATTTGGACTGTATTACCACCGTCTTCCGTTGCCCCCGAGGGATCGCCTTTTGGATTGCAAAAATGGCACCGAATGAGAATGGAGAGACAGCGTCGCTATATGGAGAGATATAAACATTCGAGTCTCCTAGGAACGTCTATTTTAATTAGAAATTGCCGCGACCATAAGTTCCGAGCTCTGTCGTTTAATTAGGATTCTTGGACAACCTATGTTCAGAGTCATTACCTTCTGCGAGCGGAAACATCTTCTTTCGAGCACTGGCAAATGTTCTGGGACGTTAAAAATGCAATTATGCTTCCAGAGAAAGGAGGAACTGCGTCAACAGTACATTAACTCCGCTCGCACCGGAGGACAGGGTGTCGAAACTTCAATGAAGATTTAATACATCGATTCCAATTCGGTCCGGGACGAAGAAAATCATGGGAGATTGTTAAGAATTAATCCTACGTTCACGGATACACACTTTCCTACCGTTAACGAATTGCAGAAGGAATTATACTGCTGTGAGAAATAACGTATTTTAACGCTTTAAAATTTGGTGCCAAATATAATTTTTAAATGATAAAAAAATAAACCTCATTCAAATTACATTATTTATTACATTACATTTCGTTATTTCATTTATATTTTCATTATTACTTACATTATTTTGGTTGTAAATAAAGATTCTACAATGATGATGATTATTGTTCATTGTTGCGTATCGTTGTCGTACGAAATTGTCATTATCAAAAAAACTTGTAAACGAAACGAAAGTGTTTTTCGAAAATAAACGATCATCGCTTGTTCATCTCTGTCCACATTAGTTTTATCGCGAAAACGAAAGCCTCTTTCAACTGTTCTCCGTATAAACATAAAAAACGAGCTTCCCGTTGGAAAGGAAATGTATGCTGAGTAAGAGACCGATTTCATTTCAAATGCTCAGTTTATCTTGTACTCACGAAACAGATTTTAGGCGTGCGGAGGCGTTACTCTTTCGTTCCGAAAACAGTTGAGATTTTCCTTTCCGATAACCATCGCCGTTGCACGAAGCTTTTCATTTGCTACTATTTTTACGTAACGATTATTCACTTTTCGTACATTTCGCCAGAGGCGTTTTTCGCATCCTCCTACTCTGGGCATTTGACTAATAAAGGGAAGCTTGTTAGTCAAATGAGCGTCCGCTAAATTAAGTGCATCGATGGAAGATAATATTTTATGAATCTTCACGAATTATCGTGGCTAAAAAGAAGCGTTTCCGAACAATAGATTCTTCATAAACAGCGCTTTACAACATTTGCACAAATGTAAGTCGCGTAGTTCCAAAAGAATAGAACGTATTAATGTAATTACACGCTGAATAAGAAAGGCTACGAATTGCATGCAACTGCAAGGTAATTGCGTTGAAGGGAAATGGAGGAGGAAGAAGACAATTCAACAGTGGGGACTTGAAATTAAAAATTCATCCCATTACGTCGCAATGAATATTACGAATCTGAGTTTAAGAGGGCGGTAAATGGAAATTTCCCTGAAATAAAGCTGACAAGTCATTTTCTGGATCTTCCGACCTGAGGTCGTCGTTTTGGCGTTCAATGGACTGGCGAAGCGACTGGGATAAATCTTGGCAAAGGGACGATATCCCTGCCTACGCCAGATATGCTCTCGATTAAGTGTGCTCCGTATATTTTTTTTAAAGGAAAGAAAATGGGAAAGAAGTACGAATTCTGCGGCGCATAATTGATGACTGGACGTTAAAAAATAAACCGGCTATCTTCACATCTCAAGTTTGCTTTCCGTACACAATATAGAGACTCAAGTTTTTCTCAAAATAAGAACGAAAAACCGCTGTGTCATGCATCATCCGATTTGCTCTCATATCCGAGCGATACGTACTCGATAATTTTTGTTTCGTGCGGTAAAAGTAGCCGGTTCGTTCAAGGGAAAAATGTTTTTGCTTGTAGCTTTCGGAGATTTGTAGAAAAAACTAACTTCTTTCAAGGAATAGCTTCTAAATTAAGAAAGGTAATTCGTGAACAATGACTCAGTCACTCCAAGTCCCTGGAATTGTTCCTGCAGCACGACCTATTCACGATAGTATAACCTTTCCGCCTTCACCTCTATCAAGGTAACAGACACTTAGTAAATACGTTAAGATAAGGTGGAAATAACCTTAAACGAAAAATTCCAAAACGTGCATTTCTGCAAGGAAGGAAGGGATCCTGGGTTCGAGTATGACTCTTGTAGCTATATATTTCACTTTGGTTTAACTCTTTGGTCTGCATGAGTTTAATGGTGAAGTTCGAACATAAGAGTACAAATGCGATAGCTAACAGTAACGCTAACGTACGAAATACGTACAACATTACAATGTGGCTTTGAAAAAGGTCGAACGTTTTAACCGATTGCATTGCAAGTAGGGTCAAGTTACAACCTATCCTCTAAATGAGTACAATTTGCTAAACTAACACTCGGAACCACTCCTTTAGCAAATAACACGTCTTATCGGAGATGAAATCACTCTGTTGCCGAGCAACGTCACCCTGAATCCCGTTCGTTCACTTGGAGAACTACGCAGCAGCAAACGAGGGTCGTCGAACCCCAATTCTGATCGCGAGTTTAGATGCACTAAAAAGCGGAGGACAGCTCCGCACCCGGAGATCTGTTCCTTGAGAGAGAGAGACACGCTTCCCTTTAAAAAATATCGACATCCTGAACCCGTTTAGTTCGGCCACCAGAGAAAAAAAAAGCCTCCCTTCGTCCAGAGAAAGTGAAGACGAAGAAGAGGAGAAGGGAACGAAAAAATCGAAGAGGGGAAGATATAAAGAAAAATGGAAGACGGGATAAAATTTTTTACGGAGATAAGCAAAGAGGTCGAGAGAGAGAAGGGAAACAAATGAATGTAGAAAAAGGGATGATAGAAAAGGAAATGGATCGAATGACCTTGTCGCTGAGGGACACCTTAACATCGGTCGTCTGCACGCCTTCAGACACTAGTTCTTTGTGAAGGAAGCAGCCCCTTATTCCTTCCTCACACTTTCTGAGGAAAATCTAGACCAAGAGCCTTTTGTTAGCATGCATTTCATTCAAGAGAGACCGAGACTTGTCCGTGGCATAAATGAAGAGATCTTTATGATTAAATACTTCATCTAACTGTCCACGAAAATAATCAATCACTCGGAATTTTTAAAATAAAATAAATCACGCTCAAATTAATTGAAATAACGCTATACGATATTTTCACATTTTTTCCCTTTCCTTATTAGTTCTTTTAATTAAAGCGACGATTAATCTCGTTCCTATTTATTAAAAAAATCAATCAAAAGGGTACGCTTTATTCCTTTTGCTATAATCTTAAATAAACTGAATCCTTACAAAATGGTACCACACCAGAGGAATAGTTTCGTAGTGTATTCACACCCTCGCTTTAAGAGCTAATAAAAACTATTACATTGATATTTATCAAGATTCGTTTTCTTTCGACTGAATTCAGACTGAAGAATAAAATTTCTATAGTTATTTATTTTTGATAGTATTATTATTCCCTTCTGATATTCTGGCATTTATTATAAATCGTAAAAATATTGGGAAAACTAAAATATGAAATTCCACACAAAAGGAATAAAACTCGGTCATATTAATTTTTGATTTCCTTAAATTATAAAGCGTCCATTTGTATAGCAATTGCTCTCTCTCCCTCTTAAATTCACGTGGAAAAAAATCAGGCCAGCCTTCATTCAATCTTATTATTACAAAATACTTTTCAGTCCTTCAATTTCTCCTAATAAAGACGTATGTATGTAAGCACACACTCTTTACGTACGTCTAGCGTATCCTTTAAACATTCATTTAAATTAGTTATGCTTGCTTTCAATATCAGCAAAACGCCGGAAACCGCATCATATTCTGTCGATTCTAAAGATGAATATAGCAACCTATAATTTTCTGCTTATAATTTAATTTTCGAACCTTACATTTCCACCTTTATTCTTGTTAGCGATATAAAACGAAGCTCCTTTTCTAGTTTTACGAGTCTTTACTAAAGAGTTGTTCCGTTAATTTCCATCCTATGAAATTTAATCCGGAAGCTTAATTTGGCTATAATATTGAAATGACGTCGCAAGCAGTCATTTGAATTAACCTTTCACGTTGCGTAGATATTAAATCAAACTTCATTACTCATTCCATCTTATTATTAATAATACGAGCTTCAATTGCATTTCCTTCAATGCTGTATCTAATAAAGAATATTAATGAAATACATTCATTTAAATGAAAAAAATAATAGTCGGCCAAAGAAAATTGAAACAATAATCTAATCAATTTAGAAACATACACGCGGACTAAAAACTGTTCCCGTTTTATCGTAACCTTTTCCACATATTATATATAAAGTCATTTACTAATATGATTCGATATCATCTCTAAAAATATGAACAAAGAGAATGTATTATGATCATAAAGTTCAGATCTCTAGTAAAGAAATTAAGATTGCATTTTCAAGCTGCTAATTATTTAAGAAGATTAATATGTTAGTGGGACACTGATGAGTAATCGTGTTTTTCAATCGAATAATAAGCGAAAAATGTGTCAGTGAGTGCACACGATAAGCGGAACCGATCTCCTTGGTTATTAAGGTCACTTCCCGTCTTTTCACAGATAATGTAAACTTTGATGAAAAAGGCGCGTATCACTCACAAATTTTACAGCCGAGTTCTGTACACAAACATCGTTCTCCAAGTCCATAACTTTATACCGAGCACGTGATTGGATATTCATTCCCCCTCGTGGATGTCGTCAGAAAAGTATAATGTAACAGAATTTGATACTCTCCATTCGATTCGTACAGCACCTGCTTTAACCGCCGATTCGGAACCTAACCAAGGACAAATAAAAGTATTCCCTCCAAATCTAAGGGACACTATATGTTCTTGAACAGAGGATTTTTGAAATAAATGAAAAGAGATATAAGCTTCAGAGTTACTTGCGAGTTCGTTATGTTATATGAGTTAGGTTTTATGCGCATTAAAATGCCACTAAATAAACGGCTGTTAGCCGCTGTATTTCTCATTCTAACTGATTAAATATTTAAGACACACAACGATAATTTCAATTATAATGAATGGATTTACATTAGATGACAAATACACTACGTACACCGACGTAATTCGCCAATACGTATTCACGGAACCTATCAAACAAGCAAATGACTGCATCCAACGACAATGACAATGAGTATGCAAAGAAGTGTTGGAACTAACAATACAACGTAATTTTTCACTTGAGGTTCCGACAAAAGACTGCAGAGGGAGAGAAAAGTGTGGCGAGGAAATTGAACATAAATTACGAGAATTCCGTTTCCTAATAAAAGGACCTGAGACTGCGAGACTAGGGGTCTCTCCGGTAATATATCGCTTGCATTTGTTAAAGCTTCCGAAAACTCCCTTTCTTTCCGTCCAGAATTACCACCGATTCCTCACCTCACCTAATCCTTTATCATCAGCCTCTACGAAGGCCCGACCCTACTTGACTGCGGGCATTATTCAACCGTGAGGAAACAATCTTCCGTTGTCACCGTTCCTTACGGAACGCCACCGTATTAAAGGTCGGAACGATCCAAATTTATGCCGGAAATACCGTCTTAGACAACGTGTGAAGACGTAAATCACAACCCCCGGTATCGCTGCCTCCTTTTACTACACGACGCGTGGTCAAAAAAAAGAAAAGCAAAACGAGGGAAAAACGGACGGCGGGTGTCGTCTGACTAGGAAAGGTCAATGAGCAACTACTCATTCTGACGCAAGGAACGAGTCGCCTAACACGGTGACTAGCCACATGGCACGAAGGCCCACCCCGTGTGGAGGGGCAGGACGCACTTGCGCCGGCGCCGCAGGGACTACGGGAGGGGAGGATGGAATGGAAGGGATGCTTCGCGAGTCGCCACAGGTGAATGGGGGATGGCCGTGGGACACCGGCGGGCGGGCATTAAAGCTCTGTATGCACGCCGTCATATGATCCTCGCGATGGGACGAATCACAACTCCAAAAGGACCTTTTTAAAAAAAAAAGTCTGCCTCCTCCTAAATATTCTCCGGCGGTTTGCTCTCTATCGGTTGCCCGTAGAAACCGCGCTTCCCAAACAGAAACCGACACTCGCCGAAGAGCTCTCCTTTGTGCACAAACGAAATTCCTTCTCCGAGTAAACTCCCCATTTTAAATATCGATTCGGACGGAATCGACAGCCCGAAAACGCGGTCAGGAGGCTCTTTTGCCCCACTACTGAATAATAACAAAAGAGCGGATTTCTCTCGTTAATGAGTGCACGCCCACCGGAATATAAAAAAAACGCCACTGTTGCCATAGAGAGTCTTTCTCGAACGCGGTCGGAAAGGATCCGAACGAACAGGACACCGGGAACTGTGTTGAAACCAAAAACGATCGACGGCTAGCATATATAAATAAATCGATCGAGATCCTACGATATAATTCAGATGTAATTCGCCGATGTTTTATCGCAGGGGAGACTGGGGGGTCAAGGCCACACGTCGAGGGAGGCTCTCACTACGGCGGCGGGGCCTTCCTTCGGCCGCCGGAGACACGCCATTCGCCGGGCGCTCGGACTCACACCGCCCTTAGAAGGCACCGGCGGGTGGAAATGTATGGGAAACCAAACAAAAAAAAGGTCAGATTTCGTGTGATAGGAAAGAAAAGGGGCCCTGCTTAAGGCTTCTCCATGCAACCAGTTCCACACCGATTTCGATCGCCCCCACCACCCCCCTTACTCACGCCTCCGGCTCCTCAGCACTAATATATCCCACTGCCGTGAAAAGCCGTGGATGAACACCACCGAGACTCACCACGCGCCGGTCGTCTTCTTTTTTCCTCTCTTCCCGCCCTCTTCACCACACTCTCTCCACAATCACTCACACACACGTGGGCGGGACGTCGGCCCGATGGGCCCTCTGCCCCCGGAGGCTCTCTCACCGGCGATGGGTCCTCCGTCCCGCCGGCCACCACGGCGCACTGAATCCGTGTTGAAAGAGGACGGAGGGGTCTTTATGGAGAGAGAGCGAAGCACTCACGCAGTTGACTCTCTCCTTTTTAGGCACTTCCTCCGCAGAAGGTCCTATCTCCCACGCGACTAACAGCACACTGCGAGCGGACGACGCTGGCGGCGGCGTCGACCGAGTGTGCGTGTTGGGGGGACGCCCCCTCCTCCGCCCCACCCACGCCCCCTTCCCCCCGCCGCCGCTCTTAAAACTCCTGCACCCGAAAGACTCAGGTTCGTTTTTTTTTTCGCACTGCCTATCCCGGGTGGTTTTGCGAGCGAAATATTACACCGCGAAAATGAAAAGAAAAGGGGGTCTTATAATGAAAAGGTCTCGAAAATACGACAAGAGTTAGAGAAATCGCGAAAAAATCAAATGACGGTACGGCTCGGAAGAGAAAGTGGAATTCTAGTGAAAGGAACGTGCTGTTTACACAAATTAACTCAAACCGTTTGGCCTATCCTAGGCCCGTGTCATTTGCGGAATGCCCAACATACAGACCACCCGTTTTTACCGCGTGTGTAATTTTTTACGGCGAGATAAAAGAAACGGTTTTGGTCCGGGCGACATGAAACACGGTCAAATTGGTTCGTAACGATGGTTACGTTTAATCCCCTAATCGTTCAAATAATCTCCTACCTTATCGTAATCCAGGATGAAGTGCCAATTTCTGCACCACGTAGAACGCCTTCCTGCTGAGGGAATTTCCAATTCTCCCTTCCATTAAACTTGAGAGAAAAAACTTCGCGACATAGACCTCAGAACTCTTGACCCATTGCTGGCGACCACTTCTCCTGCCCATTACCTCCTCCCTCTCCGTCCGCCCAATCCCGCGAAACGAGGGCGCACCGCACCTGGTCAAATGGGGCAAACCGCAGCCTAGCGGCGGCCCTCTCTCTCTCCCCTTTTCTCCCACTTATGCCTCTTCTTAATCACGCCGGGGGCAAAGAGGACCCGCGGGGGGGAGGGAGGTAGACAGAAGATATCGGGAGCGTCACCTGCTCCTACGTCACTATTCCAATACTCCACACAACTATTTCCGTTGCCAGAGAAACAGGTCCCAGAGTATTCGGGAAATAAATTAAAAAAGGTTAAACCGTAGAACGAAAAGCACAAGTGAGGTGACAGTAGGGAAGCCTCAGAGGTATATACATACGGATCGATTACACCTCTTCGAAAGCAGGCTTCCTAAATAAGAGAGGGACCACGACCCGAAATTCTTCCATTTGATTTACAATCGCATCCTTATATCGCTGACGTATCCAACCTCTTCTAGATTATCCACCGAAGCGCACGTATTCGAGGTCATTTTGTCAAACTGGTCACGTGACCGATGATTACGGGGGGGGGACGATTACCGTGATACGGGAAAGTGACTGTGGGAAAGACAAAAAGATACTATGGTAGGGTGGGCGATGGCAATGGCTCCACGGCACGTGAGTACGTGTTGCTGCCACTAGAGGGCCGAAACTGAAGCGCGGAATGGACAAAACCCTCTCCCTCCCTCCCCAGCAACACCCCCTCCGCCGTCTTGAACATCAAAGATGTCCCATCATCAATAACCCCTCCGCCACGGAGATGCTCTCTTACCCCCCGCAACCCTTTTTATTCAGCGGTGTGGGTGTCGCTGGACCGATCCCCGCATGGCTGTAAACGAATGTTAGGGCGTTTTTAAAAGGTTCGCTTTTGAGGATGACGGAAAAGGGATTCTCGTGGATCGAAGCTGCATTATATGTTTTTCTTTTTTTTTCCTTTTTCCAAAACTCCTCCTCCTCCTTCCCCTTCTTCCTCTCCATTCTTATCCTCTTCCCTCACTGGAAAGCTTTGGCAAAATCGTAAGGCCGTTATTCAAAATCGTGAATTATAGTATACCCCCGCCGTAAGCGGAAATAAAAAAAGTAGCTTGATACGATTTTTATGACCGTCTCTAAAGATGGATCTTTTGCATATTTTTGCACTGAGCTGAAGATGTTACGCAACCGATGGAATAACAATTCTTCAACGTGGATTACGGTCCACCGATTTTACTCGGTACAGGATAACTATTCATACAGGAACATAAACTCGAAAAATACAAAGGAAAGACAGGGCAGTCAACAATCGAGAATTTTCCGTAACTCTAACGCTTTCAATAATACACACCCAACAATGCAACGACTCTATTTGAGATTACAAAAGTTATAATACGTTTTGGTTTTTCTATTATTGAACTTAAAGCAGAGTCTCTCTTCATATATCTCCTAAAACCAACAGATTTGGCCTTAAATTCAGATAATAAGTTTTATATCCTGTGCATGTCTTTTCGATATGCGAACTGATACATGTACAAACATGCATACCTGTGCGCTTTATATACATCTCTATCTCCTAAGTGCGTTTCAGTATTCGATAAAAGACTGTATCATAAAGCCCTAAGATCTTTCTAGCACAAATTATATAATTTTATCTAAAATGAAGCTGCAATTAGTGAATACGTGACTTTACAAAATTCTACTACCCGTTTATTTTGTCGAACATGAGGGAATTTATATTGTAGCTCTAGTATTACGCTGGCATTTTGCAATCCCAAAACTGTTTATCTTTATTTAAATCTAAAATTAAAATAGTAAAGAACAACTAATTCTTAATACCGATCAATTACGATGAAAAGATATTGTATAGAATTCACTGAAATAAAGACAGAGTTCCAAATACAATCATTGCATGATTTGAGATAACTGGAGAAGGACTAAACACATAGGATGGTAAAAAAGCATCTATAAAACGATGAATTAGACCAAAATGCAGAGTAATATCTCAGAAGAATGAGGGTCGACCGCAACTGAGAATGGAAGAAGGAAGATAATAGAATTTTTTCCATAGTTTCGTGTATGTTCAACAAGATATTTCAACCAACTCTAATTTATATCTTCAAACAAAACATCCTTCAGGCTGAAAAACAAGTATTTTTACCTTTTATTCTTGGAGAAATGGATTTCTGGAAAATACATGCCAAGTTTCGATTTTCTGTCCGCCTCATACATCAAGTTATTCTAGCATTCTATCACCCCCGCGCCTAAACCCTATGCCGTCGGCGGTAAATGTAAAAAGCAGAATGAAAAATTGGGCCTTCAAAAAGACCACATATCCCTTGAGAGAAACCGCACCGAGTTTAATTAAACATTTCCCGAATTTCCTCTGATTATAACAGTCGACTCTCACCGCAATTCTTACGGAATCGGAAAACAAAAGAACATCAGAAACCGTTCCGTGCATTTGATTTAAAAATGATCGGTTGGCGAGCACATTATTGTTATCGAATTAAGGTACATAATTTTAAAAACATCATGAATATTTTACATCTCTTATTTCCTGATTATGAATACTAAATCATAAAAGCTCCACCGGTTACCTATATGCGGTTAATTCCAATATGAGCTGGAATACATACGATTTAATGGAAAATGAAGCTAGATTTACCAACATGACTTAGAGCTTAATGCACTCATGTAATACACACATACAATGGAAAGCAAGGCACTTTAATTGAAAATAACTGTATGGAGGAGCTACTGAGAAATTAAATTATATCTGAGGGTAAACTTTAATTTAAGACTTTAAAAGATGTTTGCAACATTTGTAACAGATAAGATCAGGACTAAAATGCGAATGAAATAGGTAATTGATTCATAGTCGTAATATTATTGTAAATTAACAGCGATATCAAATATCTATGAGAGTAAATAATTTAGACCTATAATTCTTGACTTATTAGCAAATCGGTTGTTAAAAACTCCTAGGATTAGCAATAATATATCCAAATTAATTGTTGATAGAATACAGCATATTTAATATTTTGGTAATACAAATAAAGAAATTAAATACACACTTAACACAGTTAAACAAAATTAAAGTCTTTGAGTTGATTATTATAGAGATCAAAAACAGGAATAAAGAAACAAAAACAGGATAGTTACTTAAGTGATTTATAAAGTAAATCACATTATTTACAATAATATTTTTGTATAAAAGTTGTACACAATTTTCCTCCTACTATTTATAATACTGAATCTCTCATGATCAATAAAAGTTTTTTGTTGCGCGGATGGAGTATTCATTATAGGTTGATTCAACTCACGCAATCATTCAGATTTCATTCGCATATTAACAATATTCCGACGGGAAACTTTAGAAGAAGAAATATTTATCATTTGAAAGGAGATAATGTCGGATCCACTACCACTGATTAAAGATAAGTCATCAGTATTAATCACAAGCTAAAATGAATATTTTCAACAAGCCGTTCATAATTATTCTAGCGGGAAATTTTCCTGATGAATCGCAATAAATCTTGGTTTGGAACAAATGGATGCATATATTACTTAAATCCCGAATTTGAGTTTAATTGAGCTTGCCAGAATACCTCTATATCGCAAAATCCCTTTAAATGGGCAGCCATTTATTAATTTGTCAACTGAGCCGCACAAAATTCGCAACTGGAGCATGCAAATGAATAAATTATCGATTTATGAGAAGCATTGGTTTGTAAATAAGTAAAACGTTGCCGCATAGCATAGTACTTTGTAAATTACATTAATTAACTCAAAATATTAGTGGTGCAACGTTATATTTTTGCAACCAAGAGCATTATGATATTTACAACTTGTTATGTTTTTGGAGTAATTAGAATTTTTTAACCGTAAAACACGCTTGACTCTCAATGTTTTACGGGTGAGTTATTCCCATCATTCCCTTAAGTTTTATAATGAACCACAATTGCATAGCGGTTTTATTCTAACCGCAAATATTTAAACGCATCAGCACAAATCACATTGATAGGTGATAACTTAAACGTAAACGATTAACCGACATTGAATTCTCTACCCAATTAAACAACTCAATTACAGGTTGTAAAATATTCGATGATAAATATCAGATTTCAAAGCTTTCGTGCGTATTGCTCGCAATTTAAGATCGAACGCAAGCATTGTATACAATGTCAGATCAATTAACACACTCGTATTTAACATTGTATACAAAGTTAAGATCAATTAACACCTCGTATTTAACATTGTTACTATAATAACTATATAATAACGATAAAATTAACCGAAGTTCAATTTAGTACCTTCCTTGTCATTCAATTCTTTGACCATTAAACTAATACATTCATATTAGTCTAATCCCTTACAAAATGTAAATTTACGCATACGTTTCCTCAAACGAAACGGACAAAACTGACATGTATACAATGGCTCAGCAATAATGTAAACTCTATTCAAGTATCCAAATACAATTTACTTTCATTGTTGCGTAACAATTTTAAATGTACTCATTGTTGCGCAATAATTTAAATGTACATATTTGGAAGTGACGAACCGAGTTGAAATAAACATTACCATCCATTCTTTCCATGGGACACACAGCTCATTTCCATGTATTCTACGATCCTTGTGCGGAATGAAGTGACTTCGATTTCCCGCAGTCGGAATGGATTCGATCAAGAAATGGCGTGAAAAGAACCTCGGGGACAATCGACGGAATACGAATCGTTTTAGGGGCTGCATAGAGATCGAATAAATTTCGTATAATGGAATTTGAAAGTGGAATGGAATAACGGAAGAGGAAAGATGGGACGAGATATTGGTAGGGAGGGGAGGAATGGTGATGAAGAGAGGGATAGTCGGAACGTGGCGAATTATGAGATAATGCCTTTGAGCAGTACCAAGAGGAACTTGGGGCCCTACGTGGTCGACCGTTGTCAACTCTACTCACGGTGGCGCTATATACGTGAGTGGCCATCCTTGCCTTCATTTCGCGTTTCTATAATTCCCTTTGCGTCTCAAGCTGTATCATATCTTCCCACTGTGGAGCGGTTCTCACATATTATTTGAATTGAAAGGAACTCGCGTTCGTGTAGTTAATAAGGTTATCCGAGGGCAGTGACTGTAGCTTAATCAAGGATCTACTTTGTAAGATATTTACGAATTTATATTACTGCGATAAAAATAAATATATAAATAAACATAAAATGGATTTTAATATTTATAAAAATATAAGAAAAGGAGAAGATTCGCAATATAATAAGGAAGAATAAAGATCTTTAATTAACCATTCAGAGATAAATTCCTGAGTTACCTAGTTGTTATTTAAAACATTCTTGCTTTGAATAGATTCATTGTTGTTGCGATTTACATTATTGAGATATTTGATTCTTAATTGTATCGATCGATATTCGATAGGAATCAAATGTAGACTAAAAGGTTATGATAAACAATCCATAATTTTGATATCGAATTTTTTTATTGCCCTTATTAATATAAGCTAGAAAACAATTTAAAAGAAATGACAATTTCTCTTGATATCATTAACCTACAAACGTCTACCTTTATGAATAATTAGTATAATATTTCTTCTATATATCCCCTATATATTATAATAAATACCCAACAAGTCGCGAATGCCAAAAATGTGGCAGAGATAGCGCGAGTAAGGACTTTGATTGATTTATACATTCTTATTATGTCTTAGACGTTAATAAATAATCCATGACGGAAACGCTTCATTTAATGGCTATGAAAAATGTGTATCTATTCCTAACAATGATATTAAAGTTGCACATAATATTAAAACACGGAATTTAAAAAATCCTAAAATAATTTAGTAAACATTAAACTCTACATTATTATAGAAGCGATATTAGAGATTTTGTGAATTTATTATGTACATAGCTAATGAATGTATATTTATTAATTAATACCAAAGAATACCGCTCACTCTGGCTATGAAACATAAACACACAAATTCTTCAATCAAATTAATGTTCCAAGAATAATCCTTTATTTCATACCTTTTAACGTCCGCAGTTTAATCCAATTACTTTTTACGGGTTACAAGAAGTAGTTTTTAGAATACTGTATAGATATTAATCTACACATTTTTAAGAAATTAACAACATGTAATAATATGCTTAAAAGAAAACTCTTCTATCGTTAATGTTTTTCAGTTGTGTGTATACATCATCTTCTGAAATATTTTATAAAATCTGAATTTAGATTTCTAACAGTTAAACACATTTAATTACGCGATAAACACTTTTTAAAGAAAAACCCATTCACTGAACAACAGTCTCCAAAGTCTAAATTCATCCCAACGCACGATAACATTAAAAGTATGAACTGATGGCGTAGGTAACGCCAAGAGACAGTCATGAATACTTAGGGAACAAAGACAATTTCCAAGTGGTGGATTTCTCCAGGGATCGATTCTTCGGCTGTAATAAAAATCGCAAAATGGCATCGCCATCGTCTCCATTCTCCCGCAAGGCTATATCGAAATATATTCCGCGGAAATGTTTCACCATTAACCACTTTTTACTTCCAGTCTTTTGACACAGCTCGGTGCATTTCGAGGACCTTTATGCAATGGCAAACCGCGTGGGAATCTTAAACTCCTTTTGGATGAGCGCTTTGAGATCCCGTGGAGAGAGGCGTGACCCATGCCAATGAAGGCCTTTTTAAGACAAGTGAAGAACGCCCATCACGTGACTCCTGCGACATAAACATTCGTTGCGCGTCCTCTTTCCTGTCCTTCTTTCGAAGTGAATACCGGAGAAACGTGCAACGGAAATTTCTTCCTAAAACTTGTTAGCAAATTTCGGATATATAGTATATGCGGCCCTAAAATCGAATTTTGAGTTTTTCCAATCTTCCGGCGCACGTTTAAGTGCATTAAACTTTGAGAGAGAGAAGGAAGAGGAAAAAACAAGTAAAAGAAGAGAATAAAACGAATGGAGAGGGGAAATAGTGTGATTACGTGGGATTTGAACACTAGCTTTTGCTCTTTTAGTAATGACTGAGATCATTCTAGCAGGTACAATAAAGATTTCCAATCGTATTCTGAACAGTTGAAGAACAGATGTTTAATCATAATCAGATAAAAATCAGTAGTTAGTTCAGTACCCTTATTATTTATTCCGCTTATTTTATGGGTAAAAAAACATGAGTAATTTAAAAATTACGATAATGTAAAATCGTTTAGATTAGATTAGAAATTGCAAATTAGATTGCAAAAGATCTGATTACGCTATGAATAATTGAATATTAACTTTGGTTTATTTTTTAGCGTGGTAGATATATTTCTAAATTAATTAAAATAATATACTGATGATTAACGCACAACTTCAACCAATATTATCTCCCATAATTCAGTAGTGGGTTTTTATATCGTAAGCTTTCACGATTATTCACTTTTGAAAAACTATAACATTAACATTTCCTTCTAAACTCCCAATAGTATTCAGACATATGAAGTAACATTTCTTTGATTTTAATAATATATTTACGATACGACGATGCACCGCCTCTATACAATTATACGCACATGTGTCTATAGATGAAAAAGTACCCTCAAGCCAATGCGATTAAAATGCTGCATTCACTTTAACGAAGTAATTTATTCGCCTTAAATCTTCAACTCATTTCCTTCCTTTACATACACACATATATACGCAGGGAGGGATGAATGCACGTCATCGTGATTAATAGTACTCTTTTGGGAAAGGCGTTCCCTAAAGAGTGTAGAGCACCCCCCCTCCACCCATTGACATCTCCCCCCTTCGTAGGATTAAACCCTCCCGGTTCTAGGCTAACTTGTTCAGCTTCCCATGATGGAGGATCAGCCCGAAATGAGACTGCCGATAAGGGGGAGGATTCTCGAGAAGAATACGCTTCTGTTAAGAAGGGCCTTAAGAACATTCACGTAGTGCTTTAATTAATTGAATGATCCAGGGTCTCCGAAAATCGGCGGCCGTAATAAAGTTTGAGGATGCGGAATTGAGAGGTCGAAGAAAAAGTGGGGAAACTCGATTCCACGAGAGTCGAGAAGAAAACTCTAGTATTAATATCCGGTCCGACCTATTTCTAATCCTGAAGAAGAATGGCAATGAGAGTTGGACAGTTTTCCTTCTCCGATTTACATCTGGTTGCTATGGTGGATGGGAATTAGATTATTATACGTATTTCTAAAAGAAGTAGACTGCTAAGAATACCTTTTATTGCAAAATAAACGGTTCCGTCTTAGAAAATTACATATATTTATTGTCATTTTTAATATGTATATTCAAACTGAAATCCTAATGGTACTGATTCACTAAATCAACTGCATTAAATACATGTTTATCAGCATGTTTTTTCTAATGCATTTACCTCAATTTATATTTAATTTCTAATGCACTACGTGATTTATGAAAAGATAATATTAACTATAACATGAAACTTATTACTTACTTGTCTTACTAGTTTTATTTAAAATTTTATATCTGATTCAGATGTTCAATTGTAACATCGCTATCCATTTTAGCAGCTACAAATGTAACCTGTATGAACTCTTGTTTCCCTTCTTTGTTTTGTATCTTAGCAACTTGCATCGAATGTTTAGAAATAACTTCAATACATATGAAATTCCGGACAATATATTTCAACAAGAACAATATTATTAAGCAAACATATCCCCAATTTTATTTCTCGGAAGAATCATCCAATTTATCTTATTATTTGGAAACTTATAGTATACAGCTGAACCTGAAGACGTCTGTTTTATCCAAACATTCTGACAATCCAGTTGGCAGTGGAATTAAGGTAGTACGGACCAGGAAGACCTCGTAACATAACATTCTATAGCTTATCCCATAAAAAACGTTCGAAATTCGAAAGAATACACGAGAACGGTCATATTGATACTCCCTTAAAATTTCTTATTTTAGAGCATTCTTGACCCAATTTGACGGTTCTCCCATTTTAATTTTATTGCCCCTATAAAAAGGCTAATCCACGCTTTTCAGTTGACCGAGTCGGCACCCAATGGATGACAAAGGACGCAGCCAAGTGCCACATGGAGCATGACGAGTAATTAGAAAGCATAAACATTAAATAAACATCGTTCTCCGGCAGAAATAATGCTTATGAGCGAGAACAAACACATTTTTCCTCAATTGACGCGAAAAAATTCTTTTTCCCTCTCGGACGGGGACAAAAAGCTACCTCCATTGCCAACGATAAAGCAATTGAGATTTACCCATGCGATCGCAACGGCGTACTTCCATATAAATGAGCTTAATAGGCAGAAAATGATGTTGTGTACGAGAATGGGTGGAATGGAGGCCAAAATAAAATGCAAAAGCATATGAAACGTCGATATAAAGGATGTAGGCAGGAAATTAGAGAATCAGAAACGAATTGGAATCGCGTAATTTGATAAACATTGTAAAAATTAAAATATTTTATTTTTATAACTCCTGTCGCTATTCATCAGCCGTATTAAAAATATGATTGCGTCCGTTGAAAACTACGCATGCGTTTGAATGAAATGAAGGCATAGGTCAGTGATATTTATACTAGCACGTAATGGAAAACACTCGGCTCGGCTGTCAGTTTACTTCCGTCTATTTCGAAAACAAAGTGCTGCTAAATCACTGCAGAACTTTATACATTTATTTATTAATTATTTTATACAAATATAGTGCGAAAGGTCTGATTCATAATGGATCTGTAATTGTATTTCACAATTAATTTAGATTAATTATTAGGATTGAAAGAGATATGAGTGTGCCCTATACGTGTGCTCCTAATATCATAAATATAAAATATCCGAGTTAAAAATTCTGATAGTATAAAATACACCTTAGAATACTTACAAAAAAATTAAATATGAACCATCGAATTTTAGTATGACAAGAAATGCATTCAGCATTTCAAAGAGAGCATGTTAATTTGTTAATCTCATTAAAAATCAAACAGCGACTTTTTTAATGAAACACGATTAGCGACTACGCATTCGTTTACGACGGAAGTCGGTTGATATTCCACGAAATGTTTACATCCGCTTAGTCATAAAATTGATTATTTCTAATCAATTAACTTTGTTTTAGAGACGGAATGACAGGTATATCAGCCTAAGTTATTTAATATTTATTATCCCAAATATTACTCGAGGACAATAATATTGTTTTAAGCCAGCAAAGGTCAGCTTTGAGCTGCTATTCGAGGTTAAACAATGGTTAAATTAAAAACAGCAGAAAGGGATCAGAATGAGCTCTATCGATAGAGTAATCTTCTGCCAAAACATTCGGAAAAATGTTACGACCGATTATCGTTGCTATACTGTATCACCCATGAGGGATATCTGAAAACGATACTAGATTTGTTCGTCTCCATGGTAATAATGCCTACAACACCACCTATTTGTTGTAACGTTATTGTTGGCCTTCTATCAAAATTTATCTTCATCTATTCAGCAGCAATATTTACCTGGGACATAACACAAGACAAAACATAAGATATTTGATCATCCAGTGAGTATGTACGGATGAAATTCTATAATTGTGCAGATATAATTGGGCTTCCAATATTCGAAGAAAAAGGTTTTGTTTTAAATTCTCAAGTAATGAGATAGAAAGATCCTTAAAGAACATTTATAAGGAAGTATTTTTTGCTTTTAGGAAGCTAAAGAAAGCGTAGGAAGTGAAGGTAAGCGGACGGAAAAAGCTATATTATAGTTATATTTCCAAATGAAATGGGAGAATTACCGCTTTAGATATCGCTGGTAACGAATGTAAACAACGCATCTTTTAGTTAACTTTTAACATAAAGAAATACGCATACGTATAATACCAATACGTCCAACTAACAGAATTAGAAATCTTACTAGTCGTAAATAAATAATAAATCATAGATACAAAGATAAGGTGGAGATTAACCCTAAGAGATTAGAAATCACAGTTTACGTACGGCTTAACAAAATGTACGAAGAGTAGTGCCGTTTATCAATGATTTATATTTGGCCGTATTTAATTCATCCAATTACCTGTCAACTCTTCCTCAGAACTGAAGAAAGTAAGCCGATTCGAACACAAAAACTCTTGCTTTCATTTGAGCAGAACCTGGCTTAAACCAGGGGTTATAAAAGTTGTTATTGTCGTGATCTAATTTATATATCCTCAAAATAATCTAATCTATATGATAGAATAAGAATAAAAAGACAATATAATAGATGTAATAATCCTCTGGCACAATATTCGCAAAACCAACATATATTTTAAACGGCGTGAGGCCATCGTTTCACAACCAGACAAGAGATTAAAAATGGGATCGCACATATCACCATCAATATCAATACATAAGCTATAAATATAATATAACAATAAATAAGTTTACATATTACGCACTTCAAAAAGAGCCTAAATTGGCTTATTCTATAAACCTGCTTCGTTTCAAAGTTAGTTGTATGGAGTCGTTGAAAAGAATCCTAATAACAATTATAAGCTGCCTAAACCTTATAACAACAATATAAAATTACTACAAAAATTGAGGAAGATTTATTATTTTCTTTTATAACTGTTTCAATCATATGAAGCACTAACGGAACTTATGAACACAGCCGATTGGAAGGGAGCGTACACAAAAGAAAACACGGCAGTTCCGGTTACCATCTGGCCGAAATCAGCTGGCTCGTGAAGAGCATGACTCATCATTGTATTGTGTCCAGCGATTTAAAATCTGCCTCAGAAGTCGAAATTTTAAAAGGCGATATGATAAAGGAACTACAGCTTTTTCATTTTGTAATCCATATTAGCCATTTCAAGTAAGAAAGCAGCAGATCCGTATATAAACAAAGTCAAATTCGCCATCAGAAAGTTGAGGAAAAAATAAAACAGTGTCTTCTGATAAAAGGTTCTACGGGGGACCAGTGAACGTTCTATTGAATGCCTCAGTTATCTGTACAAGGACTTCACGCCTCGTATCAGGAGAATTGAAGCGATATGATATCAGAGCTATCTTCGAGTCCAAAAACCGGATAGCTTCTCACGCATTGAAGTAAGTAGCAAGGAAAGTAAGTTGTACGTGAAATTGAAAGTAAAAATGTATCGATGTTTTTAGTTTAGATAAGGAAACATGCCAAAACCGAAGCGCTATCAGATTGAGAAGATCTGCGACCGCCGGACATATAATACGGCACAGAAATATGATGTAAAAACCAACGTATTTAAAAACGAAACTGGAAGAGAAGCTTATTGAATGAGCAAAAAAAATCCCTATAAATTCTGTAAATGGAAGCGGACAAAGGATAAGCGTCCTAATACTCGTTCCAGAAACTTCTCCCCACTTCTTTTATATCCACCCTCCCTCCCTCCCCTGGGAAGTAGAGCTGGAACAGCACCCACGCAGCTAACTTAACCCGGACCAAGTCTTGTGTTGGCGACGGGACGATGTTTATCTTCCGATGACGATGACGAGGTCACTGACCAAAATGTTGTCGTTCCAGAGTAAACATTCCCTCAGTGGTAATATTCTCATCAATGGTGATAAACAATCAGCGCGTAATTAACGGTGAGATGCTAATTTTCCGAAAAAGATGTCTGATGGACATATGAATGCGGATTTAAATTGGGATATCCGATCCTTCTTAATATTTCAGTTGTAATTTGGCTGTGTCTTACCTTTATACCTACTTTCAGCGTTTTGATTATCAATCTAATCGAGTTCTCAATCTTACCGAACGCTCTATTCGGATACAAATTGTAATCATTCTATGATTGAATCGATATTCATCTCTAAATAAAAGTAAATTTTAGTTCAACATTATAAATTTCTACCAAGGAATTTTGTATAAAGAGTGAATTTGTTCATACGTTCGTTCATTTTTCAATCGTACAGGTTGCTATTGCAAGATTTATTTCCATTACTGTTGGCAAACATTTTGAATTCTTTTTCTTTCTTTTAACCTTGCATATTTCAAAATATGAATTTACTTCGTGTTTGAAAACTCCTCTAGAATGTAAACATTGTTCTCACTTTAGTCAATTAAGACATTGTTGAGAATCGAGTTATGTTTGCTCATCTTTAATGCTGAACTCAAAAGAAAATAATGAAAGTATTAAATCAGCTTTAGAATCCTTTGCAAAATTATTTATTATCCAATTAACTATTATGGGTAAATTCTTCTTAGATAATATATATTCATTTATTTATTGTTGTCATTTTCAAATCTTTTATTGATTATAAAGGCACATTTAAGATTATTTTCGATTGTGTAACATTTTTTATTAGATTTCAATCGTTGGATGTTAAAGATTAGTCTTTAATAATCTCTTAATTGTTCTCCATTGTTAGGTGTCGATGATAATTGTACGTCGCATTTTTGTTGTAGGCTAATTAAATAAGCCATTCATGACAGTGTTACAAATGTGGCAATAAAATTGATATTAGCATTCAAGCTCTGAACAATTCCTCCTTGACTCAAATGAGCCTGAGTATTAATTATTCATCTGTTTAATTGTATTCATTCGGATTTCATACATGACCCATTTGACTACTCCACTGCCCTCATTAACCAGTCATGCGCAATCCACTTTACCGTACATTACTCGAGCCCTCATTGTTTTCCCCCACCACTCCAATTGTACAATCCTCTTACCTTTGTGCATGCCGGTGAACTTGTCCTTGAGGACCGTGAACTCGTAAATCTTGCCGAACTCTTCGAACATGGACCGGAGATCTTCTTCTTCCAAATGCCGCGGGATTTGGCCCACGAACAACTTGATGGCGTCCCGATCTTTGACGGCACCATTGGTTCCGTTCGCACCGACCGGTACAACCGGTGGGGTCAGTTGCTGCTGCATCGGCTGCATCTGCGCCGGCTGCACCACCGACACCAGTGGTATCATCGCAGGCGGTGCCGAGCCGTGCATCACGCCCTGGTGAAAGTGCATGGCGTGCAGCGTGGGCGGCGGAATCATGCATCCGGGGGATGAGGAGGCGGACGCTAGCTTGTTGTCCGTCGCGGGTGCGTAGGCAGGGGAGGCCATGTTGGTTATCAGCATGGCGAGGTAGGGTGTGCGTCGTTAGAGTTAGAGGGGAGCGAGGCCACGCGTAAGATCGCGTGGGGATGGGGGGGTGGGGGGGTTGAAGAAGAAGCCTCGGGGTTGGGGAAGGTTGAGGGTTTCCTCTTCTCTTCCTCTCGCGAGAGAAAACACTGCACTCGAATCCGGAGAAAGGGAAGCTGTTGCGAAATCCGCTTCCTTACTGCCGCTTGATCCCGGCGACCATTTTCCAAACACTTATCACGAATCGAAAACGATCTGGTGTCGAGCTGCTTCTATCATCCGACGCACCGCGTGCTTTTTATATCGGCGCACTCTTCTCAAGAATCCGGGAGAAGAACACGAGTCGAAGGAGCGTCAACGACCATAAAAACGAAGGCGTTGTTGCGACAGGTGGGGTGTCCCAGAGTAAATGGCGTTTGTGAATCCGCACACACGCGGGGTATACGCGTGGATTCGAGCCGGGAGAGAGTCGAATGGAACCCGGTCCCTCCGACAGCCCGGACTACAACACACACACAAACAACACACGCCGTTCACAACACCACTCTTGGGCGGGGAGTGTCACCGGTGAGGCACTGGGAATCACGGAAAAAGGGAAGATTCAGGGAGGGAAAGAATCGAGGAACGTAAAAACCTTCCCCTGCGAACGATAGCAAAACCCAAACTAGAGATCCACTATCCCCCGCTTTCCTTTTACCCCCCTTGCTTTCGACTCCCTAACTCGCTCCGACCCTTCGGGTCCTCCCTCGGTGATACGAACTCCCCCTGCATTCATTCCCTCGCAAACGCCTGCAGGCGTCCCCCCTTCCACTTCTCCCCTCTTTAGCGGCCCTCTCCCTGCCACGCACCCCCCCCCTCCCGCCTAGTCCGGCCCGCCCTACGCAACCTCCCCCTCGCAAAACCAACCGACAGCTGACTCACCAGACGCGCGTCTAGGCGCTCTCCCCCCCCACGAAAACGGCAATGGGGTGTAGCAGAGTGACCCGGGATTTTAAAAGAGCCACCTTCCGGAGGCTCCTTCTTCTTCTTCTGGGACGCTCTCTCTGAGGAACTCCGCGGAGGTGGTCGAAGAGAGGAAGGCCTCGTACCGCGCGCTCTAGAACGCAGCGAAAAAGTGGGCGCTTCGAAGGCCATTGTTTCGCTTCACATCTCTTCCCCTTTTCCGTGTGCCATTGGAAATCCCTCGCAGTACTTCAACTCCCCCGCCCGAGCATCCCCTTCGAGCCCTTGTACCGTTCCCTCGCAAATATCATCCCGAACCCAAGAGAGCAACCTCAAACGGACCCGCTCGTTCTTTCTCTCCGCTTTTTTCTCTCCTCGCACCCAATTTTTCTCTTTTCTCCATCCCTGACCTCTCCACGGCCTTTAATTCTTCCTTTCCTCTTCCTTGCCTCGTGGGAGACAATAGGGTGTGGTGGCCTCGTGGTATTTTTCTCTCTCCAGAAAATTAATTCTCTCGGATCGCGTTCTCTTCGCGCTGGGAAATCACTCTCGAGGAGAGGGCGTTAGACAATGATCGCCAGTTAATCTGAGGCATTTTCGAAAGATGAAATCGATTCTAAAGCTATTATCGGACCAATTTTCCCAGCAGCGTCCTTCATCGTTTTCTTTAATAACTTACATATTACTCAGTATACTTTATTTCCAAAAAAATCTGAATAAAAGTATACGAAATACAATTGTGTTTCCGAATATAACAGTCTCCGGTTTGATTAGATGTCATTTGCTTCATTTTCCGTAAGTATTGATTATAAAATTGAATATTCCGTTCACACAGCTGAGCGAACGAGGAACGTGTGCTTAACGGCTTAAATTAATCCTTTTATTTTTTTACATTTCAGGGGTTTAAAAGCTTTATCAGGAATTATTCCGCTTCGATTCGTTATTTATCAATGTAATCCTCGACTTTTTTTTCCCCTACTTACAGTGTTTTTTGTGAATGGAAGGTACACCTTCAAATCTTGTATTCTATTATTTCATTGACAAATATTTCATATAGGCAGTAGGATACTGGTTCTGTTATGTGCTTTGAGCGCTAAGGTCTTCTCATTATTTGGTCTCGTCAAGCATCGAACCTGAGAACCCCCCTTACGAGGAATTCGATCCTGTACCCAGGAACTTCAACGAACATTTGTAGTATAAAACACGAAATGGATCGATTTTAAATGCTATAAATATATATTTACTTTATTATAATAAAACAAACATCACAAAAAAGTCGATCAGCATTTATAATGAGATTTACGGAAAGGCAGTTCTTAGATATTAAGCGTTTCTAGGTATCTAAATGAAAACATATTACAACCTTTGATTTCAAATTTTTCTTGGAATAATTTTAAAATAAACATTGAAGTGTTACGAAGCCAGTTCAGACGTACAAGCAGAAAGGTAATCAAGTGTTCGGAAGCGAAATTAACTATTAACATTAATTTTAAGATCGAGTTTGTATTATAATTAACCAGTAGAGAGAAATATATAAAATAAATAACTTTTAGTAATGTTTTACAAAATTTAACATTAAATGCCTATCCATCTCTTTCTTCAACTCTATCTTTACTCTTCCGAATTCAAACTTTAACTCAAACTTTAAAGATCAACATGATTTACATTTGTTGTGCTAGAATTTTTGGGGGTAAATAAACCTATTTTCTATATTTTTACACGCAAAACTAGTATAACGAGATACTAGTGTAATGTGCTTTAATAAAACTTCACAACGAGATGAATATATTATTGCGATTGTATAGTTTTTAGATTATTTGGGACAGCATTTCAGTCTGTATGACTGATTTTTCTTTTTTGTGTATACAATGCACTCGTACATGACACCCGTACTAGGCATTAATTGCTTTCTATGAAAACATTTCTGCGACAGGTTACTTTGATTCGAATAGATAAGGCTGAGTCTATATATATATAAGAATGAAAAGCAACGAATTTTAGTGGAGTCAGATCAGTGCATTCACCTGAGTCACTCGGACGGGGAAGGCGGACGATTCATCTAGAATAAGCGTGACTCGAAGCCATAAAATCTCGATGGTTTTGGAGACAGAAACGAAATAACGTTGAGGTGAAAACATAACGGAACTGAATGAGTGGGTCATGTTTTTACCTATTTTTTTCTCGAATTCCGGAATCAGGCCATGAATGGTTTTTTCAGTCACACAATGCGATGGGATGACTCATGCTGAAATCAATGTTGTATGTGTTTATTTCGATGACTTTTTGGTCATGTGCATATATATTTAATAACTAAATTGTTCTCTCGTGTTCAAGATGTGGACTCTTGAAAATTAGACAGCAGCCTATTATGTAAAAAATTAAGAAAATCATATAAATAGCTTCCCCAGCTAATGATGGTGATTTAGAAGTATCTTCGATTTTAGGATGGAAATGATTCATTTTAAATTCGGGTGAAGAATTCTAGACACATAACTATGACTCTAAATGTCAATATGTGGGGGAGGTAAAATATCGTAGGCTAAGAAAGGGAAGTTGAATCAGGTCGATTGAGTAAATTATTTTTTATTTCCCGAGTTTTAAACTGGATATGTTTTAGTACCGGAAATATTCTGTGCCAAAAGTCCAAGAAAATGTTACTTTAAATGGCTTATTATTAAATGTTCATTTTGACCTTCTTCACAACTCTTTGAACATTTGATGAGGATGATTTTTTTACAGAATAAAAACTTTGCTTTAAATTCTTAAAAGAGGATATCATAAAATAAATTCTTTCCGAGATGAATAAAAAACCTTCAACGTCAGAATGTTACATCTTTCATTCCTCCTCACGCTGGATCATTATTATCTCTATGACAACATTTGTTCCTGCAATTTTCTTCATAGATTCGCAACCAGTGTATTCCAATAACAAAGATGAAACCATATTCAATGCATATAGTTTATTATTATTATTATTATTTTGATAATGTATACAAAATTCTCCATTCATAGCATGATTATTAAACTTATATTCTTAAAAAAGTTTTTTAGCTTGAGGGCATATAATTCAGTATTTGTCTTAGATTGTACTAAGTTACGTGATGTTCTTTTTGCAGGATTAAATTTCACATATAGTCCTAGTTTTCGATGAAATGAGCAGAAAACTTTTTATTTAAATTTATTATTGGATTACATTTATAATACCTATTTTAGTGTAGTGAACAGTGAAGTACTCTCGGATAGACCAACAACTAACGACGTTCACGAAATTATTATACTTTTAAATCATAATTAGCCTCTTTTTCGATTTCCATTTATGCTAATTGAATAATATATTTCGGTTCAATTAACTTAGCTATTTGAGGAACTCTGTATGCGTTCGTTCGCCTTTTTAATAGCGAAACAGCTTCAATTATCAGCGTGTGCATCTACAATTAGCCATGGAGTCATTACTGATACTTGAAATGCAGCACTCGTTGCAGACTCGATGTTTGTCATGATGAGTAGGATTTCCATATTAACGCTCTTTCGTTAATGAAAATTTCGAAATGCAAAGTGGTAGAAATGAGGGTTTTGGCGCAGGGAATTATGAACGTCGAATCACATTCCACATAATAATTATTCACAGCATCATTTTGAGCAAAATTCTATCAATTTAATTATTTTATTAGAGATGCGACGAACATATTAACATATTTAGGTTGACATTCGAGTTATTAAATATCTAATTAAAATTCAATGTCAGTGGCATAGAAACACCAAGTACTTTTTATGTTCAGGAAGGTTAATGCTTAGACATAAATTGCGAATAATTGTTGATGAATTACTAACAGTCGATAGCAACTAAACGAGATTAAATTGGTTACGTAAGTCAATAAGCAGAAAAGTTGTTGCGTATTTTAGGATTCATAATACTTCCTAATTTCATCTACATAAGAACCCTTGAAGTTCCTATCACAGGCTTGATATGTCTTTAAGAGACTAATACAAACTCAAATCTGAAATTTAAAGTAGTTTAAAACGTGCTAAACATTAAAAATTTCCAATGAATATTATCATAAAAAAGAAAGTTTTCTCATATCACGGTTGAAATGGAAAGAAAATGACTGTATATAAGTAGCGCATCGCAATACTAAAAAAGACGATAATCAATTCTTGACGTGGTAGACGGCAATGCCAAACAAGAAACCCCTTTGCTACCCTCTAGTCTCTCTTCTCGACCTTGAAACACTTCACTTATCGCTTGAGGCAACGCAAACAGATCTCGCTAAACAGATGTGCCCGATTCGATAGCAGATTTCGATCACTTTTCCTTTAACTTCACTTCGGGCAATTCTCAATACTGTAAATATGAAAACAATGCATTAGAAAAAGCAGTGCATTCTTGGGTCAACAATTAAATGCACATTGTTGTCATTACCAAAAATAGATAATCAGTTCAAGTAATTATGACAACAATATACTAGAATAGTAGAGCATTCATGGGTCAACAATAAAATGTACATTGTTATCATTACCACTCACAGATAATTAGTTTCAAGACTACTTTTTAACTAAGGGCCTAAATTCATTCTTTGGAATTAAGAATGATAATTAAAAGGATAAATACAGGGAAAAACGCTTTATTTTATGTAACTCAATAATATATACCTTAAATTTTCATAAATAATAATAGGTAAACCATATCACGATAAAAATTAGGGCAAGTTAAACCCTCTTTAATCAAACCATGTCGAGGATCAGTTTTGCAAATCGCTCGAGATGATATTGCGTGAGAAAAACGACCAGTTGTTCTGAGAAAGCCCTTTCGGTGCGTGCGGAAGCCCTGTAATCAGAGTCATCTGGTTTAACATTTACTCAACACTAAATCCTTCCCATTTAACGAAGATGTTAAATTGAATGCCTCTTTAATTATTAAATTATAAATCAAAGGAAAATAATGGAACATTAATTTGTTTGTTGTCATTGGATTCGTAGCGTTCAATTCCACCGATTCATTGTCTCTCTTTTCCTATAATCGTCTGTCCTTTGGGCAATATATCTTCTTTGAAGAATTTCCCAGGTCTCTCCATTCTTCCGTCAATATTCTTTTATCACCCTGACGTTTTCTTGTTTGTTTTTCCATCCAACCTACTTTCTCTAACTAAACCACTCTCACATCTCAAAAGCCTTTTCATGTCTTCCAATATATCGGTCCCACATTCTTTGCCGTGGAATAATATCGCAGAATACAATACACAATTATTACTAAAATAAACAGCAATACTTCAAGTCAATAACGAAAATGTGTATTGGAATGATAAAAATGTACTTTAAATTAAATACAAAGCTGAAAATATAACTCAAATTCAAACAACGCTTATTCAATAACCTTTTCCATTAATTCGAAATTTAGTTTACTCCGTCTTTTGTTCTCTTGTACGGGATTTTTAGCTTAAGAACTCGTCCTCTTCGATTCAAAATTCATCTATTAAAGTATAATAAAACATCTGAAAGCTTTTTAAAAACCGCATTGATTGTAACTAATTTCAATATTCAAAAGACAAAATGTCAATCAAAAGTTTAGGAAGAAAATATAGTTTTAATAAAATCAATCACCATAGAGTCAGGGAAACAATATACTACCAACAATGGCATGTTTTTGTGTAGCAGTATCACGTCCAAACAATAGATGAAGGATAATAGGATTCTGGAGGTGACGAATATTCGCTTAAACCTAACGTGCTACAAAAATTAAAAACGCTTTTCTTCTTTTTTTATTAAAAACATGTTTCACAAATACTCGAGCCTGTTTATTTGAAGCTACGCGTTCGAAACAAATTTTTTATAGATAACCTTTCAGTGGTTAAATCAGAATACAATTTATTCTGGAGGTTTAACATGAAGTAATCAGTTTAACAGTAAACAATTAAAGACTGAGTGAACATCATTTCAATTAAAATAGACCATGATGAATAGAAGAAGAAAACAATTTTCCACTTAAATAATAGGCAATAGTATAATAGCAAATTTAAGAATCATAAAACAAGTCATATCATGAAATAAATATCACTGTTACTCATCAAAATCATGAAACATCAGCAAAACATTACTTTGACACTTACTAAATGGGAATAAGTACACAGAGTAGCACACCATAATTTTTACCAACGAATTTGACGTTTATGCATTTTCCGTTTCAAATAGCACTGCATCGTTTATCTTGATACATTTCGTCCATTTATTTACTAGATGACGAATCATCCTTTAGCCTGATATTAGATAATGAATTGCACCAATTGCAAACAACTGCAGAAATACATTTGTTAAGTGATAACTCCATACTTCCGCCATTATTAACTGAGAATAAAAGATTTCGGATTTATGCTTCAAAAGGAATCATGATCATTTATCTCCATTGCATGAGGAGCTTCAATCAATGTATTTTGATGTAATTTATTATCAGACTGTATTTATGTTCAATCGAGTGACTTCAATTATCTAAGAGTTTCCCTGGACGATGACGTTTTTATTAAATATTAAAATCGATTATAAAAGAATATTTTATCCTTTTTCAACATAAACTGTAGTTAATCGATAAAAGCATTAATTACTTATACAATAAGGTTTTGGATCGTTGAAGGTATGAAAAAGATATTCAATAATTATCGAATCAAAAGAAAGAATTTGATAAACTAATATTAATGATACGTGTATTTCTTGTAAGTATTAATTACGTAAATTTAATACAATTGAAATATGTAAATAAGCCTCATTTCTTTACTATGAGTAAGTAATAATAGAATGTAATTTAAGTTTTATGCAAAAGAATCATAAAAAGCATTTAAGAACTTTAGAAAAATTTCCGACACGCTTAAAAATATTTACTGCCAGTGATATGATATAGTCCATTTTTTACGTTACTCCTTCACCAAAATATAACAAAAATAGTTATTTATAAGATTCATCCTCATAAACTAATAACATTTCGGTTTAAAATGTACCTTTGATTGGCTCTAATGATTCTCGAGCTATATATTCCGAGCCATTATTTTTTTATTAAATAGCATAATATAAACCATTCAATTAATAAAGAACTCCTAAGACAGACTCCTTAAAAACAGATTTCATTCATCTCAAATCTATTTAGAATTCAATATGCTATTGAAATAAAAGTTCCGCTTTCTACGTATTAAATTCTTTCGTCATTCTTGACATGAGGGACGATGGTCTATCAAAAAGAATCGCTTGATTTATAAAATTCAATTTTCACACGTATTGAAACAAAGGATAGCGCAAGTTTAAATGATGTTACATTTATGCTCTATATTTCCTTTTATCATTTTATTTCCATTAATTTTCATTTATACACTATATTCTCTTTTATCATTATACCTCGATCAATGTTCACATATTCACTATATTCCGTAGAACAGAAAGCAGTAGAACTGTATTCCATCGAATCCTCTTCCACAGTGCAATCATCTCGCAATAAGAGTTGCGCAATTTGTATCGGTGAGGACATAAGCTTGTATGACAAGGTAAATAGGTACCATTTATTCAGCGTGATTCCATCTGGAAAATGGGCGTATTATCCGACTCGTGTTTGCGGCGCAAAATAGTTATTTCTTCCAAAAAGGGATAGAATCCATCCACGAAAAGGAATAATTGCACTCATCATAATGAATGGAAGCTCACAAATTCGTTATGCGAAGTGGAAATTTCCATCAATGTCCATCATCATCCACGAATTACCATACGGGGGTACATCCACATCGGCGGAGGACGCGCTTTAATTCTTTCTCGAACATTACTTAAACCGCTAAATAACGACCGAGATAACGAAAACGCCAGGCGTCCTTCCTAGTTTTCGTAAATTATTTAGATTGTTATCTCTCTCCCCGGGATCTGCGGAAGCAATAAACGCTACCACACTCCTCACAGGGAGAATTTAACGGAAAAATATACCGCTTCCTTTCGGAGACGCCCTCTCCCGCTTTTACGAGAACACACTAAAATATACGTTCGGCCATTAGCGTGAATTCCATCTTCCGGCGCTGCCTCGATTATGGCAGCACCTCCGATTAACAGAGTCGCACACAGGGAGAGGTGTCTGGCACGATAAAAGAGATAAAATCGAGTTTGTGCCACGTCCATGAACAGGAGTTGTTGGGAGCTGCAACCCGCGTGCATGGGGTCAGTGCTCTCTCTCTCGTGGGGGGTGTGAGGAGATGTGCGGGGGCGGGGGGGGGGTCAAAAAAGAAAAAGGACCACCAACAGACAGCCCTGATGAAGGAGAGAAATTACGATGGGGCGATTATAACACGTAGGAGTCGCTTTTTTCCCGAAAGAGTTGCACAGTAACAAAGAAAAGTGGGAAGGAAGTGGATAATGATGGCACGCAAAGGGTGTAAATGTGTTAGAATTGTCAGGGGGAGAGATAAGGAAAAAAAAGACGGGAAGACACCCGTAGTGAGAGAGAATTTCGTGAGTGCGATCACCTCCATCAAAGTGCGGATGGATGGAGGCGTGGGTGGGAAGTGGTCGATATGAACAGAAATACTCTTAGCCGCCAGAAACGGGAAGGTCAGGGTTAAAACAAGAGCGGAATGAATATTTATCGTTCGTTACGGAAACGTAATGCGGAGTTAGGATGGATGACTCAGTTTCGATGTCCTAATCGCGCTGAAACATGGTGATTTCTCAAAACCACGGAATGACTCGATTCCGCAGAATTTTCCGTCGAAATGAGGCTTTTTTGATCGTCGCGAATCGCAAGAATGCATAACGAAGATACGTCCTTGAAAATGGGACCCAAGGAATAATGAGTGGTGAAAATGATCGACTTTAGTATACCGTTCTGAGTTAAAAAGATGAAGGTGAACGGTTGAGCATAGCCGAAAAACAGGATTATGTTATTTCTCCATCAAGATATATTTATTATGTTTATTTAAAATTTTCAATCTTATAAGGATTCAATGTTCGATCCAAGGTCATTTTCAAGCGCAAATTTTGATAACGCATTGACGGCGTCACTTACGCATCAATATTTCATCATAGATTTTGTTTTCACTTATTCTTTGTCTAGAATTATAATTTAATGTTCTGAACGGTGATTTCGAATCTTATCTTAATAAAATATTTAGAGAAATAAATGTGTATCCCAGCATATTAGACTTTTTATTGAATCAGATATCTTTATTTCTGCGAAATTCATTTAATTTATCGATTTGCAAATATTATCTAAAATTCCTTAGTAACAGAAACATTTATACTTAAAAAGAACTAAAGCATTTCCAGTATTTAGGGAATGAAAAGTACGATCCATTATCATTCTCTGTTTTTTAGTGCTGATAGATGATACTAAACATTAGGTTCAAAGATACAGAGCATTAGCATCATTTAGGAAATTATATATCATTCAATAAGTCATCCATAGAATTTAAAGATCATAAGATACAAGGTAGAATTAAAGAGGTACTTAATCTGGGTAGACGCGACCAAATAATATAAGGTAAGATACATTAAGTAACGCGTAAGTAAATACTATTTTTTTAATTGAGCTGTAAAGGAATAAAAGAATCTAACTGCAGACAATTTTGAGCCTTTTTCAAAAAGTACTAAACTTTTTTTAAAGGTATCGATAAACGTAATAAGATGACTATGGATGAGAGATAATCAGGGAATCGGCTGGTAGGGTAATGCAGTGTGAGGAGTTCGTGGGCCCCGTGGCTGCAATGGTAGCCGTAAAGACTCATCAGGAACTTCTTCAGGAAGAAAAACCTTACATAATGAATGTTTAGTACAAGTGGGTAAACTTTGAATACATGTAAGTTTTTAAAGTAAATGAAACGATTTACATGTTTGAATATAGTTGTATTTATGTATATATTTTGTTAATTGTTTGGTATAATCCATAAAACCACGAAATATCTAACTCGGACGATATTTTGAAATTATAATATAACCATCAACTTTTCCCGCTTTTGTCATTTTTTCGCATCAGATTCTTAATCTGATTCAATAAAGCCCCACATTTCACTAATCTTATATGCCCTTTAAAGCTCACCTTCTGGTCTCAGACTCTGTTACAAAAACGTAAAAATATAAGGAATACTGGGGTGTTGAAAAGTGAGAAACCATTACGCACACAACTCCAAAACGATCTTGACATTGATGGACGTAAGAACACAATCGATAATGAGAGTTCGACGCGTGTTTCCCTCAAAAATTTCCTTATTAGTTCCTGCAACACTCATCTTCAGCGTTAATGACACACTCCAGAGCCATCACAGAGAGAGGACCCCCCCCAAGTGATCCATTTTTGTTCGGTGTCTCAAAGGCCCCATGCGAAGTGCATCCCCACGCACATCCCCATCAAAGGCGACTCTCGTGAGACGTGGCAACAGTGCACGGAATTACCTCGAATGGGAGGGGGGGAGTGGTCCTAGGCAGGAATCGATGGAGGGGGCGACGATGACTCCCGATGCCAGTGGTTTTGATCACACGGAATCAAAGGGAGGGATTGTGCATGGAATATGCCTCGATCCAAACAGCACGCAACTTAGTACATGGCAGTTCCTATTCTTACCAGAGAATGTATGTAGGCTTCCGAGGTTGGTGCAGAGACAAGGGGTTCGATTCCCCCTCAGGGAATGGCTGTTTGCGCTCCACGTTAGGGACCGAAGAAAATGCACTTCCTGAAGCAACGTGAAGCGTGATTACCTCTCGACTGTAGCAGAGGGAGATTTTTATCAGCGTTCGATTAGCGGGAAATCTCGGCTTTTACAACACTCGTACAAACGATAAGGAAACGATTACGAAGTATATTAGATTGCAATTGATTACAAAGTATATTACATTACAATTGATTACAAAGATGAGGAAAAGATTATTCTGAAGTACATTCTGATATCCAACTCTATAATAGTCAAAGTGATTTTTTAAAAGCGTAAATGAAAATCATTGTTCTTTTGTTTTTAGAACTAGCACTTCAATGAAAGCATCGTTTTATTTCTTTGAAGCTTATGTAAGCATTAATACAACACTCGCTATCCGTAGAAATTACTCAGAATTGATGCATTTTATTCGTCACACATTTTACGGAAACATGGTTTCATAAATATACGAGGAAAATTGTTTAAGTTCATATTTTTAGTAAATAAACATTTTTGTCATGAATAAAGACGGATATAAGGCTTTGTAAAACAGAATTTCACTCTTTTACTATTTTTTCAATTAATATGTTCCGCTAATACTCTAATTCAGTACCCTTTATTTACCTTTTCATAATTCTACATTACGAAAAATGTCGCCCATTAATATGATACTTTTCTATTATTCTTCCTTTATTTATTTTCTTGACTATCTATAAAAACGTTAGCTTCTCATACATTCACAATTAAAGTCGTGAGAGCGTTAACATTCCTCATGCTTATTTCCACCAATTAAAATAAATGATTGACTAAAAATGTATGCATTTATATTCGGTATTTTATCAAGTTTTAAAGGTTTTGTTTTTAAAATAAACTCATCGATGGTACATCGTTCTCACTTTTGTTCTATTGTTTCCAATAAGAATATCCTACTGAATCTAAACGAACGTATTCTTGAAAGATTTACTTCTCTTCCATATAATTCAAGTATTTGAGGTATTTAAATTAAGTAGTAAATTTATAACTTATCTTTATTTTAATTTAGCCGTATATATAAATCCATGTAAAAGTTTACAGATCTTTATAATGAACATGTACCATTACCACAAGTTTTTTTAAAGAAAAACCTTTTTTCCTTATTTTTGAGCTAGGGTTTGCAAAAGAAAATTTTTGATATTTTATTACTTTTTGTATACGTAAACATTTACAAATTGGTGAAGAGCAATTATAGTATATAACAAACATATTTCTTTATAAGAGTTTGATGGGAACTGAGCGTTTCTACAAAATGTATGAGATGAATCACTAAAATGTGATGTCATAAACAATTATATCATTGTAATTGGTTGATAATATTTTAAGGGAATATAACAGAGTAATTTAAACCCATAAATATTGTAAGGATGAGAATAAGTGCAAACTAAGGCATTTCAAAAAACAAAACAGTTGAAGATATAACAGAGCTCATCGTTGTCGTAGACGATGAAGATTATTTCCGGATAAGCTAATAAAATCCTTGAAATTTTAAAATATGTAAATGAGAAAACTTTCAAAATCCCCCTGCCAGATAATTGCTACCTTTTACGAGCAATTGTCTGAAAACTACCTACATTGCTTTTTGTCGGTTATACCTTATTTGTAACTGAGACTTCCTGAAAAACGCTAGCCTTCTGATGTGGGGTTTCCCAAATAGGATTCCGCGAAAATTCTTTGGGATTCCTCAATTCTTTTACACCCCATCGACACATTCGAAGGTCAAGTTGTGCCATAAATATTTCTGTTCTTGGAAACACTAGGAAAATAAATATAAAATAATACGGATTAATACAAATTATTTTGTCTTCATAAAACCTTACAGACTTATTATTACCGCCATAGGCCTATATTAGGTTTCCCATGCAATTTTTTTGTTACACATTCTTGGTTCCTTTTAATTCATTGGTTGTAGACCAATGGATTAAAAGGAATTAAGATCTTATACTAATATACCTTAAATATAAAATGATTGATCTTAAGATATTAACAGTTAAAATGGTGAAATTTGTGAATTTTTAAAATCAAAAATATATCTATAGATTTTAAGTTTCATTTAATTATTCTTTTACGTCAGCACTTTGTTTTTCATTGACGACTAAAATCAATGAATAATTATTACAAATACAAATAAATATCATTATATTGTTGAATGAATTTAATTATTCGAAAATCCATGTATTATTAATGCTTTTAGCATTAAAATAAGGAAAGACTAAATCGATTAAGCTATTTATTTGTTGAGTATTATAAAATCTTATGTATCAGTTTAACCTAATTCCAACTCTAGTTCATAACGAACTTCTCCAGAGCAGACTGATGACGCGTTGATTAAACATGACACATTTTATAAACGAAGCAATGAGCTGCTTTAACCAGAGAAAACCAATCCTAATTAGTCTCTTTTGGACACACGCATAAATTACCGCCCGACGAGCTGAATTAACAAATGATTTTACGGCAAAGTCGGGACAACGGATTACGTCGTCTAATTTGAGACATGCAAATGCAGAGCGAAAAAGAATCGGGTGGTTTATGTTACTTCGGTGAATTACGGGCAATTATTCATACTTTTTGGCATCATTAACATCTCACTCATACGTATACTAGTCAAACTTATCATCGGTGGTCCTATAAATTGTGAATAATAGATTTAACAAAATAAAACATTATACCTAACAGAAGGTGTTCTGATTCAGAAAATTTCTCATGTTCCCTTACATAATTTTAAAACAATTCTACACGTAATAAAAACAACTTTGTAAATTTCTACACAAAATTGGTATGTTCACGACCGGTTTCGTAATATAAAGTTACATCTTCAGTCCATTATATTACGAAACCGGTCGTGAATATACCTATTTTCTGTGGAAATTTATTAAGTTGTTTTTATTACTATGGCATTCCACGAAGTCACGCCTTCTCAAATTGATTTCAATTCTATATGATTCTACAAAGAATTATGTTCATACTTGACAATTGATATTTTTAAATTTAATTATTTTTGATATATCCTCCTCATTATTTACATTGTTATAAAACACATTCAAAGTTTGTTATTTTTAGTATTAATATAAAATCTTATTGAGTTATAATCATCTTTTCTCCAACTAATAAAAATACAAGAATGCACTCAGAAAGCAATCTACTCCGGCACTTTCGATTTGGTTGAAGATTAACCTTGGGAATGTTTTATCTCAAGTGAACTCATTTTGTCTAGCATATGATCAATACAAGGGAGGAATAATATAGTAGCGCCCCGTTGCTTTCCATATCGCAGCGGTGCAGCGTTTTAAGTCACCCCTGACTACATCTACGTGTACCTGGCTGAACACTTGCGCAGTAACATAAATTACGAGATTTCAAAGTACATTAGGAGAGAAAATCTAAAATGATAGGGGAGGCTTTTAAGAAAATTGAAAGAAAAATATTACTTTATTTTCATTTTAACAGTTTTAATTAAAATAAAAAAAGTTTGGATGGAATTATTATTCGTAATTGTAAATAATTATTTCTAACTCAGTTATTTAAGTACGCGTTGAAAATTTTGTGATGATGTATATTTCAAATTGACAATGAAAATTTATATATGCGCTTGTAATGCTTTTAGTAAAGCTTAAATATATTTTTTTTAATATAATCTAAATACATAGTAACAATATTGATAATGCAATTTGAGATATAATTAAACCTTGATTAAGCACGATTGACTGAATTGAGAAATTCAAATTAAATCGATAGAAATAGATATTTCACTTAATAATAAAACTCAGCATAGGTATAAAATTGTACACTATAATTTATACGCATTAATGAAATTTCATTGACTTTTTACCATGGTAACCATTACATCGTTTTAAACAATTCCTGGGTTTGCTTTCTCATCCGATGTTTATAACTTAAATTATAAAAAACTGACAATTTTTATTGAATATAAATTTCAAAAAATCTTGAACCTGTCTAATACTCAGAAAAACTTTACTAAACCAATCATAGAATGAGAAAAAAATATTTTGGCTTAGTTACAGAAAAATGTGTCAATGAAGAGAGATTCTGACATTTTACTTAAAATACTAAAAAATATAATTTCTACTCTTTTTTTATCCCTATATTGTAATAATAAGTATACCATATCATCTGGATGAAGTCAGATGTCTAAGATAAAAATTAGCTGAAGAGATTTTTCGCACTCGAACGATAGATACAAGTTCTTCGGATGGAAACTAGGCCATAACGAGCGTAAATCACCCAGAGGTTTTCAATTAATGGCTTAGAAATGCTGGAGATATTGAGAAAAGTATTCCGAAAGAAGTGTATGAAAATACAAAGCCAAAGCCAAGAGAATAAAGCGAACGAACCAAATGAACAGCGCCATTCGTTCATTTTTTTTAATAAAGGCGGTCTATGATTTGAAATAATGGAAAACATCTCTTTCTCTCGAGAGATACGTAGTGTCTCTGTAATGTGCTTGACCATTGTCACCGATTCGTTGTTCTTTGTGAAAAATAAAACGCTTGTGTCGCTGACCTCTGTCGACCTTTTTGCCGGATTTTCCACTCCTCCCTAAAAAGGAAAAAATCTTCTTTTTCATAACTTTATCCAAACATTATCCCATTATTGGCAAAATGTAAAATTAAATCCTTAACGAAATTCTATTTTATAATTGATTTCTTAAAGATATAGCACATAAAATAAATCTCCTAATGAATTCTTTTTGAGATATTTATGTTTCTCAAAGAGGTCGTACGTGATAAAAAATCGTCAATATTCAATATTTCCATTTTAGCCTTTAAGCAAAGTAAATTGGATGTGTTTAATTGAAACCATTCATGAAAATAAAACATTATATTTACACACATATAATTATGATTTTAAAAATAAAGCTACGAGTATTTTTTATGGTAATCCAAAAAAGCGTATTAGGGACTCTCCTCGGTTCCTAATTTATTTATTTATTTATTGTTGCTAGAGCCACAAATAGCCACAAGTCCATTGTTCCTAATCCCTTATTAAATCATTTATTCCGTTTTCTGCCCACATTGTATGTGTACTATGCCTTAACTTCTCCCATAATAATATCTAACCAAATATTTAATTTTTTGTATTCAAGTATTATGATAAAGGAAAAGGGTATATAAATTGATGAATTAAATTGCCAAGTATTCCTAAATTTTTTGATGAAAACCTAACTATGAAACTCGTTTATGTAAAGAAATATGATAAACTGTTTTTTGGAGTCATAATATTATACTTCATAAAATCTTCACTCTTTCAGGATGTATATAATTTTAGAATGATTCTCCAAATATTGGTTGAGTCATGGATATACTTAATCTTAATCATTCATAAATATTTTAAGAAAGTTGGAATCATTCCATTCTTATTTAGAGAGATAGAACACAGGATGGATAATTTGCATATCGTTTTCATAAGTAAGTTAATATATCTTTACATATTACTTTTCCACAGAATAGATTGCAATCTTGATTTTATTGAAATGTATCTCTGCTCAAAATCATTGAATAATATTTGCCTCCTCCTATTTTTCGGAATTTTTACTTTTCTACATCAATTTAGATGATTTTTGCTTAAATAAATATCGATTATTATCTTCATTTTAATGAAGCTAAGTCTTCATTCTAATCAATCTAAAAATTTTATAAATTTTCATCTCACTCATTTTAATTTTCATACTTATATAACATTTTTAGTTACCTATTTTCTAATCACATATATCCGATATAAAATATATTTTACTTATAACAATCTTTATAGAAGTATTGAAATGTATATTATTAAGGGAGATGGTGGAAAAAAGATTTTCAGATAATCCCATGTGGTTTCCCTTCCCAATTATACTTTTGTATCTTACGTGACGTCTTTGTCAATTACACTTGTGTGCGATACTTATCTTATGTGAAATTATCAGAATAATACATTAATTATGCATATTTTCATTTACAGGTACCGTAGTATGTTCTGAGGAACTAAAATAACATAACTCTGAATTCTAGCTACATAATTTATGCATCCTTGTACAATTGCTCACATGATTTTCCCCTTAGATGCATTTCGTGCTATAAGTAAGAAAGAATAAAATACGAAATTCTGCTGAAAAACATGTTAAAAGTGTACCTTAAACAAAGCCTAATTCAATCATCTGAAATTAAACAACGCTATTACGTAAAATATAGTGGAAAACATCATCTTTAACTTCGGAATCTGTGGCTCAATAAATTTTATTCAAATGCTAAGTGATTCTCCAAAGTTCAGAGATAGAGCACCTCCCGCATGATTTATTGCCGAACTTTTTTCTGTAAAAACGGTAAGGAAATCGAAAATCTTCTTTCTGCAGCAGCTGTTACAAAAGCACGTGCATTTTCTCGAACCGCATGGCAGTCTCAGGTTCCCCGTGAAAGCAGGCAACACGCGCTACCGCAGCGCTCCACGCGGTGCCTAATCTAACTCCATCAGGGGACAAAGAGCAGCTGAGGAAGAGGAGGATTTGAAAGCTCATTTTCCATCGATTCGAAAGAGAGAAGAGATGAATAACCAATTTGGAAACTTAACAGGTAGTTCCGACAAGAAATAAAGAACTTTTCTTGGATATAACTTCTGAATTCGGTGTTCAATATGACTGGTAAATGGTAGAATAACTCCCAGAGAAGTGGATTATGCTTTAAAAATGAAGAAAGATGTATTGCCCGGAGATAAAATGAGATAAAAATGGACTATAACTGGAAATGTGTACGGTTTGTTGAAAAATATAGTTAAATTTTATCATACAATGGGTATTTAGTGTACTTAATCACAAGGACTTATTGATTTTTATTAAGGGTTGTTGATAAATATCTAACAAGGTTTTTTATGAGATGGAAAATTCAGAAGGAATATGAATAAATTAGAACCGAAGATTTCTCTATTTATTCCTTAATAATTATGATATTTTCATCTTAAATTATTCTTGAATTCAACAACATTGCATGAAAAATCAACAAACTATTCAAATACTACTTCACATTTCAAATAAAAAAACATTAAATTACATTCTCTAGATTAAACGGACAATATTGATACTTTAAATAGTTAATTTTATACTAAATGTATGACAAACAATTAGTTTAAGGCCAGTTACTTTTTACTGTAAAAATAAATTTTTATTTAAAATTATGATTTAATGCTACCAATTTTTCTTAACGAATCTCACTGATTTTCAAAGCATATCTCATTCTAAATGAATACTTTCATCATTATTTCTTCTATATTTACTTTGAATATTTGTTTTTAAGTTTAATCTGTTGAATTAAATCTTCAACTGTTTTTATTTCCTGAATTCTTCCTCTTCCAAGTGGATTCTTACAAAGCAATAGCTCCGTTATTTGAGTATAGTTGAGAATACGTTTCCATGACGCAATCATTGTTACAAAGGAATGAATTCTGGTTTCGAAGGAATTAATGACTACTCGTAATAGTCCCACGCTGCGTCAGTATGCTTCGGAATAAAACCTCCAGTAATAATGCTTGAGCCATGAAAGGGATCTATCACAGTGTTTGTTGAAAAGCTTCCGAAACGTTCTATTTGATTCAAATAGAGGAAAAATGAGAGAAAATCCGACCGAGTCTTACAAGAAAATCCTGCGCTAGAAAATTGAGAAGCTTAGCAGCCACTGCTGAAGTAAATAGGTCAGTGTGTTAGTAAATGAACCATCACATTTCATTTTTCAGATAGGAGATTTCAGGAATTTGGGTTGTACTCATGTTCTTGAAAAATAATCCGGGATTAAAAACCAATATAGGGTATATAAATTCTTCATTTGGCTTATGAGCGTCAATAACTTAATATCTGGAAAAATATCAGGTATTTTCATTCCATATCAAATCTCAGCACTTTTTCTATTTTTTCATATATACGAGAATTGATAATCACGTATTAATCTATTCTAAAAAACGAGCAGTTTGTCCCAGTATTAATTTACGGTAAGACGGCATTAGATATATATTTTGAAATAGAGAATCATACGTTTTTTTCTAAGATTCAATACAATGATAATAAAAATTTGGAAAGTTAAGAACTAAAATAGACGAAATTAACCTTGCAGTTTGTCATGGATTCGCCTCCATCAAACCGGTTTGTTATACATTAAAAGAATAAAGGAAAATCATTTTATAAGTAAAATTAGTTTAATTAATTAAATTAAATTATTAAATTAATTGAATCCTAATTTCGCAATGTTCTTTAACAACATTTTGATAAAATGTCTTGTAGATTGTTTATATGAAATTAATCACTCATTAATTTAAAACTTTATTTGATTGATCGTAAATATAAAATCAATATTTTAATGAATAGGAATTAATAGTACATTTTTAAAGAAAATATTCTTATATAATATACATAAGTAACATCATTCCTATCGATATTTTTTATGATTGTTGCCAAAAGTACTCGAGTTGCTTAGCAATAGTTCGCACACGCAAATTAATCGACATGTATTTGTCAAATGAATGAATATTAACCCTAAATTGAATTCGGAATCGGCTTGCTACAAACGAAGCTGAATATCCCAAAAAAATGTGACAATAAGAAACTTACGTCAAAGGAAGCTCGTTAAATTTCCCATTTGAGAGGTGAAATCACAATAAAACCCTACTTTCTCCATTCGAGAGAGTGCGAAAATCTCAAAACGCTGAAATCGGAATGCAGCGAAGGAACTTCAAAAATTCATTTGGAACCCCCCTCCCCCCCTTCTACACGGTTTCAATATTTTTTTAAACGCTGTCTGGCTTTTGTTCTTTGTGGCATTAACCAGAATAAATTTTGGATACAAGTCCTCTTTTTTTTGAAAACGGAAAACTCTGCGGTGGAACTGTTAACCGCTGAAAACTCACGTTTTTAGAGAGTGCGCTCTCTCTCTCTCGCTTACAAATCCGATGTCCTTTGAATAGAAACGATTTTCTTTTCCATTTGTTAATATGAAAGTAGTATGAATTCGGGCGGAATGCCTTCTACTTCCCGAGGCGACATCCCCAAAAGGGAGGGCGCAGCGGAGCGGCAAATTCACTCCGTCAAATCGGTGGTCTCCGAATGAATGTTGAGGAACCGCTCGGTCCAAAGAAGAGGAATTTATGCCATTAGCGCACGCTCCAATTCCATTCATAAGTTCCGATCTTCTTCACTTTCCGTCTCTATGAATTATTCCAGATATAATTTGATCGCCATCAATGAGTTCTAATCGTAACTACAACGATTTTAATCTTTTAGCCTATCCGTTGAAATTTAATTAGATATCGAAGTTCCGCGTTGATAAAATTCAGACGATTCTTATACTATGTTCTACAATACTCGAAGCACGCTCAAGTTACTTATTGTCATCAACGCAACAATGTACCTAATTCAAATACAAATAAATATCGGAATATTATGTAACAACAAACACAGCAAGAGTTCTAGATGAAAATAAATTTCAGAATAAACTTAAAGAGTGGATTAAAAGAATATTTTGAATGCATTTTTTATAATTTAATTATCTCGAGTATTTAAGAATTAATTTTGGCTATTATTTAGATAATTTATAGCAGCATTACATTTTCCAATTTGAACTTAAACAGTAAAAACAAAATGGATAGTTTTAAATAATCATATTAAACTTCAGATTTCTTAGAGATAAACATGAACAGCTTTTATTTACATGATATAAATGTATATACTGTCATTAAAAGTGAATACGTAAATAATGATCATTTAATGGAGCTTTTAATTTGAAGTTTATCATAGAAAGGGGAGATAAAACTTACATTAAGGCAAAATTAGGTGATGTTAAAAGTTTAATCGCCACATGAAAATTCAATGAAGTTTATAATCCGTATAGCTGTAATTCAAAAACCTTAATATAACTGAATATATATTTAAATTTATTCGCCTTATTCTCCTTGAACGATATTTTTATGATCGATTCTAAAACGGGAAAACGTGAGATTTGAGTATTGTAAGCGGAATAAAAGACTAATTGGAAAATTCATTCAAAGGAACTTTCCCTTAAACCCATTCGAATAGAAATATTCATAAATGAGGAAACTCTATTATTAATTTAACCCGAAGTCCTTTAATTGGATTCGTTATAATGATCACATCGTTTACGGCAATTTGTCGAGCCTCATTTCCCAATTATTTCCAATATTCGTTGCCTACTCACGGAGTCAAAGTAATTAAAATAGAAGACTGAAAAGGACGAATACGGTTATCTATTTCATGTTTACTGATGATAATTATAAATATTACCGAAGGTTTTCTATCACTAGTAAGTAGTCCAAATTTGAATCACGTTCGAGTGCATGTATGAGTGTATATATATTTTTCTTTGCATGCATTTTTATTTATGTGAGAGTATATCTGATGTACGATTGTCTATTGGAATAGCTATAATACTGTGCGTAATATAGGAAGGGAATGAGGTAACATATCAACATATATGAAAATCATATTACTATATAATATAGTAAATCGCACTTTGGGATTTGCATCAAAAAAGTGGGATTATGAAAGAAAAGTTTGAAGTGGGTAAGAAGCTTCAGGCTTCCCCTGAGGGATGCGCCGAAAGGAGCACATGAGAGGTCAAAGGTCACACTTCTTTGTGAGAGCAGATTAAGGACCCGCTCACGGCAAAACATTTGGCGAATTTATGAAAGCATTTACTATTTATTTAAAGAAGATGTAATACCTCAATTTATTGTTACCAGCTGGAAAAAATGTAGTGTTTTGGATAAAGAAGAAATATTTTTTGGATTAATATGAATCTTTAACAAATGCGTTATTCAAAACATACTCATGTATTCGTAAAATATATAATGATGTTACGGGAGGTTATTTATGAATAACTGTAAAGGAATCTGTTTTTAAAATAACCTCCTCAAACTAATTAAAAATTACTTAAAAAACTCGATTATTGGAGTCAAAAGAAAATAATTCAGTCAATCAAACCAGAATGACTTCCTCTTTATTGAGAGTACATGATTCTTCATAAGGGTTCTTTTTTCCATAATATTTAAATGTGTAGGTTTCCGAACATCAATTAATTTTAAAATCCAACGAAGTACTCTTTTCTACTAAATTATTCACCATCATATATTCAGAAGCATTCGAAGTTATTAAAAAGTATTAAAAGTTATCACGAAAAATACGATCGTTCCAAATTATATCCTCTAATTAACAAACTTTCCGATGTATTCTGGAAAACGACTTATCAAAACACAAATAAAGAAGCAGCAAGCCCGGCGACATTTTTCCGATATTATCAGAGCGAGTTTAGCCTTGTCATCATTAACCTTAATAACTCTCGAAACTTTAATGATGCTGGGGCAGTCACGGAATTGTGTCAACAAGTGAATCACGTGAGTTTTCTTTCATTTTCGTGCAGCGAGCTACCCAATGCGACCCAAATAATTTAATACCGACTCGTGAAGCCTTCACACACGCGTGGTTAATTCAATTCACTCACTTCGATTATCGAACCCTATTTCCATTCTTCTTGGACGAAATTACAACTGGTGCACGGGACTTTTAAAAAAAAGGGGGTTCGGAATTAATTCTCTGACCACCAAAATACGTTCCTTATCGGACAATCGGACGTAAAAAGAATTGCCCGAGAGCAAAGGAAACGAGAGCGTCCAAACCGCGGATCGTAAACCCTCAATGGTATCGAAACATACGGATCTGCAGGAGAATAGGGGAATTTAACACCTCTTTCATTCTCGCCACCACCTTATTTCAGTGTAACCACTCCTCCTCCCCCCTTCAAAGCAATGCTCCAATATCCAATTTCCTTCTTCTTCTTCTTATGCCACTTCAACATCCTCTTTTCCTTCGAGTCAATTATTCTTTCTATTCTATTCAACACGAGTTTCCTTTATTCCTTCCGTACAATTATAATTTATTGTTTATTTGATCTATAAATTTATTCTCTAGCCTCTCACCTCATTCCTTCATATTTTCATCTCTTTTTGTTGCCCTGCGAACTTTAATGTAAGCACCAGAAAACTATTTCTATTTCTTTTTCCTCTTTCACCTACTTTTCATTCCCTTTAATTATTCTTCGACAAATTCTATGACAGAATCATTGCACACTCACACACACACATTGCACACATTTACTTTTCTCTACTCTCCATCCTTTATAATTCGGATCTGCTCACCCTAATTCGTTCTTATCGCATCCATCTAGTTACCTTCTCCCCGTTTCTCTCCCTCTTTTAATTACTTTTTTATCTCCTTGTCCTTCAAACTCATCCTTCCTTTTCCATTTCCCTTTACAATCCTCACAGCTTACCGCTAACGTTCTTCTTCTCTTCGTATTATCTCCTTCTCTTACTCTGTGTTTCTAATCTTCATCCCTCTTACATCGCCATTCTTAATCTTCTACTATTATACTGTGTCATTTTCGACGTCTCATTTCACTCGCTTAGTTACTGATTAAAAATTAATCCAGAACAGTACAAGATCAATTATGAATAAATAAAGGTAATATCTTTTTAATATTCAACACCTCCAAATAAATATAGATAAATTAATCAAAAATGTAATAAGTATATAAATACGATAGGAAAACAAGCGCTGAAAAAAGAAATAACATTTTATATCCAATCAGAGTTAATTAAAAAAGCTGTTTAATAAACGTCTAAGTAAACTATGGCAATTAAACACGTCTAAAGATGATAGTCTACGGTTTACGAGATGAGTTAAGAAGTATATAAGTCATCTTTAAGCTTGGGAAAGTAGAGGTGGAGGTCAAATAAAAAATAAAATTAGCTTTTAGTCTACAAGAATAAGAGGACACAACAATGAAAAAACAGAAATCATGGTCGGAATTTGCCCTTAAAAATTCCTTGGGAGAAAAATAGGTCATTAAGAGATTTTAAGGTCAATTAAACAATAAAGAAAAGTCTTTAGGATGGCATTCATACGGTAATCTTACTCCCAACCGTTTTTCTTTATATCGCATCGATTATTCTATGTTCTATTACCTCATCTCTAGTCTCTTTTCACTTGTTTTTTATCCGTTTTGCTTCCATTCCCTTTCTATTTACTTTATTTATTGCTGTTCCACTTATTCCCATCTTCTAATCTCAAATCTCTTCATCAGTCCTCCAGTTCCTCGTTTTCTTTTTGTCTCTTCCCCGCGATCTTCCTCTGCATATTTATTCACTGTCTTTCTTTCGTGAACCCTTTCTATACTCTTTCTGATGTCTTATCTTCCTTTAACCCATTCCTCTTCAACCTATTCTACATATACCATCAACAAACGTTCCTTCCACTTTTATCGCGTCTTCCTTAACTACTTCTACCACGCAAGACGCCTTTCGGCTGTGTGAGTGCGTAGCACCATTAATCTACTTGTCCAATCGATCGTTTTCACGAATTGAGCGCGAAAAACTATTTTTGAACCGGTGTGTTCTTTCGCCAAATTTTACAGTTTTATTAGATTGTCTAAAAACGCTCTGTATAACAATGAAGGTGCATAATTCCAGACACATTCTTCTATATCTAACTCTATTCAAAAGATTTATACAAAAATTACATTTTCTTTCTTTAAATGATTCCCATCCTGCATCCTTAGACATTGAAGTTACGCTACGTGATTAACCATAACTATTTTTTACGACACGGATCGCTCTTTTCGCTGTACTGTTTGGAATTCGGAAATTTAACACCGTTCACCGAGACCTCGTTCACACTGAACACGTGTACTGGAAGCGAGGCCTAAATAGCGTAAAATATCTTATCTTACTCCATCCTCTCCTTCCAGACATTTTCCCCAACAACACCCAACTCCAATTCTCTTCTTCTTCTTCCCCTCTTCTTTATCTCCCTGCATCTTCCAACCCTCTTCCCTTATCTCCATCTTTTCTCGTTCTTCCCCAACGTGAAGCCGTGCGCTGACCACCTTCGATCCGTAACGCACGCAGGAAGGAACGTCGGCGTAGTAGTAGTCGTCGCTCCCTACATCCAGTACTACGCTACCCTTTAGAACACATTGGTTACCATAGTACTACGCTACCCTTCATAACACATTGGTTACCATGGCACTACGCTACCCTTCATAACACATTGGTTACCATGGCACTACGCTACCCTTCAGAACACATTGGTTACCATGGCACTACGCTACCCTACAGAACACATTGGTTCTACCCCCCCCCCCTTTTTTGCCCTCTCGCGGGGATTCCCGAGAGTTTTATTCCCAACACCAATCCCTCCTCCCTTTACATCAAACCCGTTCACGACCCCTTCTCTCCACCATCGGCCATAAAATAACACCGATCGGTGCCTTGTTTACGTGGCGCCACTCGACTGAAATGGAGGCGCTGATCCGTGGAAGTGCGCTTAAACAGAGAATACGTGGAGACGGTGGGATTGCGGGGGAGGTGATGACAAAAGGCGGACGTTTTTTTTTATACGTATATCGACGAAGGACGATAAGGCCCATTCTTCGATGACATCGGAGGTGCGAAATAAAAATGGGCGTCAACGACCGTCGCGGGACGATACCCGCGGACAAGAGTGCTTTTGATGATGGAGAGATACGCGGAGGATCGCCCTGTATATATATCCGCGACGTAATCCGCGTAAAGTGGTTCTCACGCAATGGGGCGATTCGTAAAATATTTAGTTCTCATATGCGTCGCAAAAAACTGATTGGGTTCTTGAAATTGGTAACTAGGTGTCCAGCATGAAGCAGCTAGATGGTATGCAGGTGACATTATTCTATGTACAGCAACTTTTCATTTTTTTGCGTTCTTTAAAATGTGTTCCTACATTATCATCATCATCAACACGTGCGTGTATTCCAATGATTCTATTCTTCGTAAAAGAAGGGTTATATTTTTTTATATAGGCGATATAACCGTTTTTCGCGAAAACTATTATCGTAAAGTGTGACCACGATGAACAACTTTTTTTCTTTACTAGGGGGCCTAAAATTTATGCTTTATTCATCCGAAAATGTTTTCACAACGTCGAGGCATGAAATAAAGTGATCTTTCCATTTAAAAGAGTTTGAAAAGCCATCTGGAGCAATATATACTAAACAGCGTTCGATATAGATGTTTATGATTTAAAGAATAAAGTTTGAAGATCTTGAGAACGATTTTTTCATGGCTTCATTTTTATTCACTTCATCACCAGAATATGTTTTGATACCAAGAACACGAATAATAATCAAAACCTAACAATGCTTGGACCTTATATATAATATAAACTATATACCGAATGAACATCAAATTATACTTTGAAAAACACATATGCAACGTTTTCACATTCATCACTCAGCTATTAAAAAGTAAATATTACTATGACAACCACTAAAACATCACAAGCAACAATTACAACTAAAAATATTCAAGTACACCAATTTATAGTCTACCTTGATTAACAGCAACTTACTCTGAGAGCTCTGACTTTGTTTTCTCTTTGATGGCCTTCCATCTCCTATGTCTAGGAGGAGACCATCATGAAAAAGAGGTTCCATTAAAGTTTTACTGAATACCTATAACTCTTTATTCCGCAATGCATTAAGTCGCATTCACTACACACAATAAACTTAAAACACTTTTTATTCCCCATCAAAAAGAAACTTATCTTTACAACACCTCAGAGTCATTCTGATTTATTCCCCATCATTTACACACTTCCAAATAAATAAATCTTCTAAAATAACTGGACAACAATTGTTAAACAGAATTAACCTTAACTTGGACAAGCAAAAAAGATAGAAATGTTTTTCTATACTTAAGAGGTCTATCTAATGGAAAAAAGCCAAAATTGCCTATGAAAACAATTCATTTACAGTCTAGAGCACACAGATGTACTATGTAAACAGAGAAGAAATAAGATTTTAAAGATTATTTGCTATATTTTTAAGCGTGAGCAGATTCCTCCTCCACTTGCAAAACTATTGCATTCCCTGACTCGACGTTAATTCGCAAAAAACCTAACGTATTAATTCGGAGACGCAAAAAAAGCACATTACATGTGCTCCTCATTAGAGGGCATTTCCGGGGGAAAGAGAATAACAGTGTCGTCGTCCTCTCATTTATTCTCCACCCTCTCTCGTTATCACATAGTTTCCGGAACCATCGGACACAGTGACGCAAGAAGAAGAAGAATAGGCGGAAAAACAAAACTCTCCTTTTTATCTTCCATTTCTCTCTCTCACCTTTTTATTAACCCACGCCCTATTTTCCCACGCGTGCATCCTTCCTCCCCATTCCTCACGCCGTTCTTTCCTTCCGTAAGGAGCTCACATACGATTTAATGATGTATGTTTGCGGAATATGTATGGCCTCTCCGATATAACTCTACGCGGCCGTGCGTCACAGATCTCGGGGTCAAAAGAAGCTTAAGAGGCCCCTCTTTCCTCCACCGCAGTCCGACCGAGAATTCCGGCGTCCGGCACGCGCCTCTCTCGGTCTCCCGCAACCTTTTCCCTCCAAAGGAATGCGGGCCCGAAAAATAGGCGCACCCTAAGAGAGAGATATGGAGAATATCGCCGGAGGCTCTCTCTCCAGGAGGTCCGCACCCGCGATGCCTTCGGAACGGTGAATTATTAACGGGAGGCGTTTCGGTTGTTGTGTCGCCGGGAAACATTTTGGAAATCGAAAGTAATGAATAACGGAAAGCGTTTGCTTCAAACGGAAATAATAACGCCCTTTTTGAGTTCCGTCTCCTTACGCGTAGATCTGAATCAATGATGTCGTAGATCGAAGGGATGGAGCTATACGCTATTCTATTTGAAGTCTTAAGTGCTTCTATTTTGGATGAGAGAGCGTTTGACGACATTCTTGCGATGTAAAAGGCCTTCGTTGCGTGAATAGTAATTCCATGAGGTTGTATTGTACTCAGACGTACCTAGATAGTGCTAGTAAAACTTTTGAGAACTATATATAATTACATTTTGTTGTGTCAAAGTCTAATATTAAACGAGCAACCTTATTTGATTTGGATATTTATAGAACAGCTTTTCGTAAATTAAGCTCTATCTTCCTACCAGTTTTATTTTTCGATACATTAACGCCAAATTGTATTTCCAATTGTAGATGAAAGAGTGATTTAATGATGAAACGTTGAATAATGAAGGAGATGGCATTTAAACGAGATCTTGAATCTGCAATATATTATAATTCATATAATATTTATATGTACTTATAAATCATGATGGATATTCTTCTTTTACTCTAATAGTGAATAGATATCTTAATCTGAGATATTTATGTTCAGAGGGTTTTTTATTTAATATAGTTGTACAACAATATAAAAAATTGCTGTTATTCCAGCCTTTTAATTTTATCAACTATGAGCAGAAATTTTGTATGAGATTCTTTAAATTCCTTTATTCCTAAGATTTTTTTAGATAAACAGTCTTCCAAAATAAAGCGAGGAAATATAATCGGAGAGCTTATGATTTCCTGGTTGTAGATACGAGAATACTATTAACTAATCAACAGCAAGAAATTTCTTAAATATACAAGTCCAACTGTAGTTGAAAGAACCTCGGAAAATATTCCCAAAACCTTGTTAGTGTTACCTTGAAAGTCTACTACCAAACTTTAGGAGCATCTAAAATAGAACGAATGCCCTTAGTAGACCTTGAATTGTTAGGATACAAGAAACGATTCAGTTAGTACTCCACAAAAGCCGATAAAAGTAGGCTCCTTAACACTAGAACAGCGGAGGGTGTCCTCAGGACACCTCGCCCATGAAAAAAACGCACCATTTTTGTAATTTGTATCATAGAAAAAAAATCGTTTCGTGACTTTTAATTATTTAATATTCTGCGTATTTCTACCAAGTTTTATAATTATTGGAACATTTTCATAGGAGATCCTACCACATACCCCCTAGAACAGCGGAGGTGTCCTCAGGACACCTACGTAATATTTACTATTATTTATTATGATAAAACCTTCATTGTTTTATATTAGAAGCTCTTACGAATGTTCTTTGAGATAATATTGCTTTTTGCTATTATTTTGTCCCTCCTCTCTAAAATTAATTAATTATATTGTTATGTATAAAAATTTGAGGTAGCAATTTTAATGATGATTTGAGTTGGAAAAATTTTGCCTTATATTTTCTAATATTTCCATTTATAAGATACGTTTCCCATTTCTATTTTCGCAATTGACTAATTTGCCATATATCTTTTTGTGACACTCACTCATTGAATATTGCCACGCTTGCTACAATCCCGGTACAAAAGTGACGGTGAATGATCAGCTTTTTCCCAGAAAGTGTAGATGTCTATTCACACAATTTATTCTTGATAAACCTGATAAATATGTACTTAAGTTTCGGTTAGTAGTGGATTTTAATTCCAAATATGCATAGAATAGATTTCCATAAGTTATCGAGTTGGAGGATAGGCCATCTTCCTGAACCATGTGGTCATGACCTTGATGGGACCTTTCCTATATAAAAGGAATTAACCTAATGACCGATAATTATTTTAAATTAAAGAAACTATTTAAAAGGCTGAAGAAAGCAGGTATTTTTTATCTGGAACATAGAACAAATTGTGATGAGAGTCGCTGGAGTTGAAAACCAGCAAAAATCTACAGTGAATTCCGATGTTGTCGAAAAATGAAGAATAATCCTTGTTTATAAAATTAAACCGAATAAACGAGTTCTTCTCGCGATTAAGATGCTTTCTAATGTCGTATTTGACAGTATTAGTAAAAGAAAATCAGACGCGGTGACGTACCATAATTGTACAAAAAGCGGCGTAGTGGACCAAATGCCGCGTAGGCACACGGTGAGACAGACTCACGACGTTGCCTAATGCATTCTTTTTACATAAAAATTTATCTAGTAGAAGTCAATGTATAGGTTATTTGCAAGCAGAAAAGAGGTCGCCAAATAACCAGATATAGATTCTTGCAACGAATCGCAGATAAACAAAGTAAAACCTAAGCTGTCTAAAGAGATCTCAAAAAGGACCTAAGTAAACACTAGATGCACGAGACATCTTCCAATGAAGCCACCGATATCTGTTCAAAAGAAAATACAAGTGAAATATAGCATCAGATAAGTGTAATAAGTGCAAGGAATAGGTTAATAGAAACTGTAACATCAAGAAGATTTATCTATGAGCTTCGTGGAAGGATTCTGTGGAGTAATTACTTCGTGACAGCATCATTGTGCTAAAAAAGAAAAATTAATATAATTGCGAATGCAAATAACATTTAAGGTCCAGTTTGTGCCTTAAACCTTATTTCTAGTCTTTTTGTTGTGAAATAAAATCAAAGGAAGGTACGTGAAGCGGTAAAGTTTTTTTACGCGAGTTTATTTTTTCTTGTACCCCATGTAAATTGTTAATAAAATCGGGTAATTTTCAAAAGTTATTCAAGCAAATAATTATTTTATCTCGAAAAGGCTTTATATTAATTTATTCATATAATTTATTTCTGGCTTTACTGTTCTGTATATTTTTATATCGGAATATGAGTCTCATGAAATTGATTGAACTCAACAACAATTTCTATATTAAATATGTAGCAACTATTTACCTCATGATCTGCCGATAAATAAGTACCCATACTTAGTTATTAATTTTTAAGCTTATAAGGAAAGACTAGAAATTTAAATACGACTGCCTCATGCAATTTAAAAGAAGCGCAAGTGAAGGTGTCCTGAGGACACCTTCCGCTGTTCTAGGGGGGTGTCCGTTTCCCGCTGTTCTAGTGTTAAATCACCCTATTTTTATGCCATTTACAATTTATAATTTCAAATATAAATCTTTTGAATATATTTAATTCTATTTATAACTTAAATAATCATATTGTGTTGCTATTTTCAGCTATACTTTTATATCCGCATGACTAATCCACATGAACTATTCTTGGAAAATTTACATATCCTCACCATTAACTTTTGTTGATTCAATAAAGTCGATGACAAATTAAGCATATAACTTTCCAATTCTATTTGAAATAACTATTAGAGGAGTCATAACGTAACATTAGCGACAGTTCTCGTTCATTCCGATTTCGCTGCTCACTTGTTTCCATTGAAAGTGATGATCGTCCTAAAATGGATTCCATGTATCACGTCAAGCGTAATTATGCAATGCTAACTGTGGCGGGAGTGAATTCAAATGGAAAATAACGAGAAAACAGTGGGAGAGGTTGCAAAATCTGGAGAATGGACATTATGTTTATTAGAATGTCGCAAATATGTACTGTTCAGTCTTTCTTCTCATTTTGGAAAGTATCTAGAAGAACGGTTACGAAAGAAAATTTAAAATGAAAGAAGTAGCATACGTTGAGCGAAGGTAAGCAAAAAAAATACTTAGTTGTATTTATAGTTCTATTATTTTCGGTATAATAAAGGGAAGTAATTAACATTTTTATATCCTTTTCATTCCTCCTGTAAAATATCCGTATCGATGTTTTCATGTTTTTCTCGACTAAGTAAGAAAAAAATTGATTTTCCGGGTGAAATCAACATTAACTTAAAATTAAAATTAAAGAAAAAGAAAATATTAAATTTTATTTGATATTTTAGATTGTACATATAAGTATTACATGTATAATTTTTCATTACGTATGTTTCGGCATTATTTAATTTACCTCTCCTTCGTTTCTTCGTACATCTAACTTTGTTTATAACCGATTCAAAATTGATGAACAATATTTACTCAATTTGTCCAACTTTCATCTTAAAAAAATAATAAACCAAGTGCCTACTTGCATTATTTACAGAAATAAATAAATAAATAATACTCTCCTGTATATTGATTTTGGTTCATACATTCTGTACAGTATGCTTCATAGGACTGGCTTAACACTTCTTAGATTTTTAATCTAACAAAGAATTAAATAACACATCTTATTCTTTCCTAACTCAATACATCGGTAAATGAAGGTATTCAGTTTCCGCAAATCCATTTCCACTCAAAATGTTTCGTATGCTTGTGGCAATCTTGAATGACTTCAGTATAGTTATCCACGTTTCTAATAGAGCCTCTGTTTCAACACAGAAACCCATGAATAATAAATCAGCACCTGTAGTTAATTGAGCCAAGTTCGTCTACTTCGGAGGATCTTATTTAATCGACAACTGCAATTGGATACAACGATCCAAGTCTCTCCGACTTATTCACTAAGTTAATGACACGCTCTTCACGTGTTGTCTATAGTTCGTTGTTGCACGAGAAAAGCACCAACCTAACGAAGAAGGAGGAGTGAACGCCCAAATTGTACACCCAAAGGTAATTTTCATTTGTGAACGTTTGGTTTCAGAGCCTTTAATTCAACATTGGACGACTGTACCATTAGTCGACGTCGGTTTCTCCTCAAACATCCCCACACGAGTCTGCAGCTGCGCCAACCAATTGCTCCGAAATGCGGTCACCAAGTAATTTCATTACAGATTACCTCGGCTCTACAGTCATAAAATTTATATTAATAACTTTCCCTTTTGTGTTCTACCTTTCTTTATTGCAAGACGGAATTATCTTATAGTTTGCCCTCTGTTGTACTTGTGGGCTTACCTTTAAATCTTCAAGAGTCTTCGGTATGATTTCCATTGTCTCTGTAGATTCATGGAAGTGCACGCTCATACCGAATCTCGTGGCTTTGATTCATACTGCCTTAATCATTTGAATCTGAAACCAATTTAATAAAGATTTTTATACTACAATCTATCAACTTGGATATCTTGAATATTTCAAATATTAGTTGAGGTTCATTATTTAAGAGTGTAATAAAATTTTTATAAATATAACATATTTTCACATAATTTCTAAAGGTTTTATTTTACACTGTTAGATTTGTTCCAAAAATCACTAACATGATATGAAATATAAATATTAGGTGACTAAAAAATTTTGGGATTAATGTTTTCTCATGGATTATATTTTACGCAGATGACTTGACTTTTGAGTAATATCTATTCTCAAACTTCAATAACGCACGAAATTTTTTCGGTTTAGATATTTTTAATCCTCAACATGACAATCGCAAGAGAACGTTTCTGTTTAAGAGTTATAGCAGTCATATTAGCAATCATTTTTGAATTAATTAAATATTTTCGAAATTTCAGAGTTCTCTAATTTTATTCCAATTCCAAATTTTCTTCAAAGTATCATTATCTCAGAAAATCTTTCAAATTTTAGAAAATGGGTAGAAATAATAAATCTCGTAAAGAAATAAGGAAATGGATAAACATTTTGAATAATTTACAACAGCAATGATAGAAAATTTAAAACTATTCTTTCCGCTAAAATATCAGTTATTATCTGAATATTGTTTTAGCCAACATTTAATTGCAATTTTATATCGAAAATTTTCCTTTTATATTTTTTGGATCAAATTCGGACTGAAAATTATGCTATACACCTAAGTTTGGTTCAATTCTATCCCAACATTTTTGCTAAAAACATCCACTCAAACGTGTCGTCTATGATTAGAAACAAACCCTCACTCCATCCATCGAAACACCGTAAAACAAATTGCAATCACTTCGGAAACTTTTAAAGCAATTAAATCCTTACCGAAACCCACTCTCGAATTCGGGCTCGTACGTGGCTTTGGGAGGATGAGACCTCTGCTTCATACGGATTGAAGAGGACAATTTACGGCGAATAAATCAAATATTTTGCCGCCGCTGTACCCAGAGGAACGGGTAACGAGAACTGTCAAACACGCACTTTGGGCTCCGTCGCGTCGTTTCAACTCACTTCATTTTCTACTCACTCTCTCCACATAAATCACGCTGACTCGTCATTATATTCGAGGCACTCGGAAAGAGCTGTCACGCAAACACACGGCGACAGTAAAGTTCTCTTGCAAATGCATTCGCTAAACATTGACAACTCCCCAATCGAAGTGAATTATAGAGTGAGACATTTTTAAAGTGCTGATAATGAGAAAACGCTTAAATATCGATATCCAATCAAATCCAACCAATTCCCTTTCTCTTCTGCTGAGGACACACAAAAGCGATGGCGGGCAATATTCGGCAGGGTTGTTATTTATATTTGTTGAGGCATTATCATCATCATCATCGGCTTGTCCGAGATAATTACGATTGGGAATTGGAATGGGAATAGATGAGCGAATTTCGCCGGGAGGAGTGGGTAGAGGGAGTAAAGAACGAGATTAATCGATCCGGGCTTTTGTACGTGATTTGTGAGTTTTGTTTCTATAGAGATTCCTCCTTAATATACGAATCCCGCGGCAAATAAAACATTTCTATGTATATTTGTCGGATCGTAGGATACGTGGAATCGGCATAAAAAACTCTCTACGCGAGGTGTTTATCTTTTTTCTTTCCTTCCGATTGGAGTGCGTTGATTGGAACTTTCGTGCAAACGAATCGGTCTTCTTTTTTCTTAATAAATGGCGCGATGAGTAATCTGCAAGGATGTGGACGACTACCGTAAATCTTCCATATTTATTTAGGAGGAGTTTCACCGGATTATCATGCGGCAATTAAAAGCAAAAGCTCTGTAATAAATAACGGTGAGGAAAGATGTTATTGTGTTTGGTGATACAATAGAAAAGGGGGTGTTGAACTTTAACAACTTTGTATAGTTTAAGGTCCTTATATTAGCTCACATAATTTAATATATCACTATCTTTTGTAGATATAGAAATATAGCGACGGTTATACGAAATACAGAATTAACTTTTCATATCTACGTTATTGTTGTTGTAACTAAAATAAACAGTCTGTAACAGTTTGAAACAGTCTGCTACTGATAACTCTAATACCATTGTTATTATAATAATTTGAGCTTGATGTCTATATAACGATACTTATAACACTAAATATTGAGTAAAAATTTAAGAATATTTGTGGAAATTTTGTTAACTCTTACCGACTGTCAAAGTTGAAACTAACTTACATAGTTACATTATTATATGTTTAAGTCTTTCAAGTTCTGTTTATGCTTTAATACATATACAACGAAAATTATCTCACCTATAAACTAACGTAATTCTAATACAAGAGGTTTCAACTTAAAGTTTGAATCTTTAAATCCAATGAAGTCATAGAGTGTAGAGTATGCGTAAATGGAATTTTAAAATAGTTAGTAATTCCAGAATTTTTTAGATGCCATTCAGTCAATCACAAGGATTTTGTTATTGATTAAAATGTGTATATAAATCATCAAAAGTATTCTATTATTTTAGGTAAAAAACAAGCAGAGAGAATTCAATTAGACCTGAACGAGAAAGATTCTTTTACTCGAGATAAAAACAGGGTTATTAGATTTTAAGTCCCATAAACTAAAGAAACATAAACGAGATTAAAACTGACCCAATAAACACCGCGACCAAATACTCATATAAGCGCAAGAAACTTGGGTCGTCTCAAACTGTTTACATCGGAAGTGAGAGAGATCCTCTAAGTAATCCGTGTGTTTCATAGCATTTAGTTACTTGACCCGCTGTTTTTCGCAGCTTGTTCCAACTTGACCCAAAAGCCCACTCAGTATAGAATCTTGCGAGCGCCATGTTAACTAATACTAGAGAGAGTAGCCCATAAGGGAAGTGACGTCCTTCCGCGGGGACAAGTCCGTGTGTGTTTCGTTCGAGAGTGACGACTACTCAGAATTAGCCTCTTTCTTTTCCATGCATTTTCTCTGCCCTCAGAGCCCCCGATCCTCATTGCCCTCGGAAGGTAATTACCACTTCTTCGATTGACGTAACGAAATGGCAAGACACCATTTTGAAGGGTAATTTCCACTTCATATATATTGACGTAACGAAATGGTAAGACACCATTTTGATAAAAGATGCAAACTTTCACGAAAGGTGTTAGAAACTTAGCAACGTGAGTGTGCATGTGCATGTGTGAGAAGTGATCATCCGAGCGATTGTCGATCATGACTCGTGGATGAGAGAAAGAGGGCAATGGAGCGGTAAAACTTTTGGAGGATTTGGAGGACCGTCGATATCTTATTTCTGAGGCACTTTCCGTCCTCCGAAGACCAATTCGATCAGCAGCGTCTTCGCCTTTATTTCTCATCCGTGTTGTTGGGACACCTCGGACCGTTAATGCGGGATTTCTGTTCCTTCGTCTCCCAACGGAGTCTTAAATCTTCCTTCTGAGGGAGTAACGAAAAGGGACTGTGGATATGGGGAGAATACAGAGGGAGAGAAGGAAGACTGGAAATTCTAGCGTTGCTTAAGAACTGCTTCTTCTTCTTGAATCGTGATTCTAAACAATGGTTTTATCCTTAGATACGTAAATAACAAATATATGGATGCTAATCAACGTAAGTATTGAAATGAATTCTGGGAGGAGTAATAAATATTTCTCTACAATTTCTTTATGAGTAAAAATTGTTAAATGAAATGGATATGAAATGCATTATCATGTAATTAATTGCTTGGAAGTAGTACTTAGTGAGAGAATCAGCATTAAATAAATTACAAACAAAAACCGACCTAATTGCTATATAGAGTGTAGTAAGATAGATCGCTTTCGAGTGTTAACGATTAAGAGCATAATGCATAATAAATTACAGTACACATATACCGCGAGATAATTGATGATGAACCAATTCTTTGTTTGAAACACATTCAGTAGAATTTTAAATTAAAAAGAACATAAATTAGCTATAATTAATGGAACATTCAACTTATATGTATGAGTAGCATAAAAGGATAGCTTATACAAAAATGGGATGAAGAAAATATATCAGTTGGTACAAATCAATGTTATGTGTATATATACATACATAATATACATTTGGATATGCAACACTATATCTTCTATTTCGAGAACATGTTTTGAAGTCTCTATTTTATGGGGTTACTGTAACCTTAAAGTTAAAAGAAGTCAAGTATTATATAAACAAGAATAGAAGGAAGTCCTAATAGTTAGAATAGAAAGAAATAGGAATTCAAAGAGAGATACGTAGAACAGAGGCGAATGCGAAGGAGATTGTAAGTGGTGGCTGAGGGAAGGAAATGAGAGGAAGGGGATTGTGAAAAGAAACGAGATGGACAAGCAGTTACAGCAGACGTCCGGATTTTCCCAGAAGAGCCCTCTTCCTAAGAACATGCGGGTACGTCCGGCCCAAGTCCTGATTACTCTCCAAATTGGCTTGATAAAAACCCATCTCTGCAAAGAAGCTCTCTTTCTCTCTAGCATAGGATCTTTTTGAAACTAAATTGACAATTGTACGAATTCACTATCTTCAATCGTCATTTCGTGATTCTCTCTTCACTGATACTCCAAAATTTTTATACCTTTACATTAGAAATATACATAGAAAATGTATGTTTCAAGAGAATAACGTTCAAATGATTTCGAGATTCTAATGAACTAAAAATAAATATGACTATATAATTATGTTAATCTTGTGATGTAATTTGTAGGAATTAGATATTAAGTGGTATTCATTAAATTAAATTTAGAATAAAGTCAGCATAAATTCCTACAGTTTACTCATTCAGAAAATACGGAATATAAACAACACGTTTCCCAGGGTTACGTTAAAACAAAACTAAACTAAACGAGAGAATTCCGCGTTAATTTTTTAACCTCAATCTCCCCTCCTCTATGCCTTATTTCGGTGCAAGTAAACTACCAAAGGGGCATATTACATCCTTTCCGATGCTAGATAGCCGTACGACTAGAACATGTCTACCGAACCCAACTTTTCTATTCCCTATGGAAAGGCTTCAAAATTTTTTCTTGCAATGCATATGTGTCTGCTCAGATTTCCCTTGCGAAAAACTTTACCCCGATTCAAAATTGGTGAAGAAGTTAAAGCAGAGGAATGTGCCATAGTGATCTGTTTTGTCTTTGTTCAAAAATTTCAGAGCTCAGAAAATATGAGATTGGAAAAAAATCAATGGACACGGTTATTTTTTATGATAACATTCATTCGAAAAAAAAGTGAGTTTATATAGCTATATTTTCATAAGATGACATGTAATTTTAGCTTTAATATTTACACTAAAGCATATATTTGAAATAATATCAAAACGTATTTAAAACATTTAAAATATATTTTAATACAATATATTAACAATTCTTCAACGATATAGGTCACACAGAATAACGATAGATCCCAGTTCCCCTTTAAAACAGCGGTTGTTTCCACTATAGTTAGAGAACGGAGCATTTTATTTATCGCCGAATACATTTGAATGAATCCTGTTCCTAAAAAAAAGAGCTTTTGGAATAACATCCACGGTAAATTTTGGAATTTCCAAGCATATTCTACGGTCCACCCACGAGGTAAATTAAAGATATTCTTTGTGAGAAAAATCGTTCAAATCTAAACCCGAAATCATTTGTAAAATAGATAAGCTCCTCATCATTTTACTATCCCAAATCGCCTTGTTACCACCGTTAAGACCTTCAGCGTACGGAGGGCTAATCAAACGAAACGGCGACATATCCGAAAATATCCTTCCAACAAAACCTCTCCGGATTTGTCCGGGGATTTCCTCCTTCTGGTAGTCTCCCTTTTTAGTCTTTAAGAGCCCGACAACCCTTCTGTCCGTGGGAAGCGATCAAGTAACGTCGGGGTAATTGCACGGGAAATCTAGCAGAACGGTCCGAGAACGAAATCTGCGCAGTAAAGAAAAGGGACAGAGAGAGAAAAAAAAGAAGAAGCTGCGTGAACATGCGAACGAGGGTAGAGAACGATCTACGTCTGTGTGTGCCTACTCCACTCTCTCTCTCGGGAGCCCATGCATATCGACCTGGAGAAGGTTGAACGGTCGCTTGTCCACCCGACGCTTTCGGCCAAAAGAGAGTTCGCCCCGAAGCGTAACAGCGCCGAATCCGTGGACCTCCACACAATCAGATAGCGGAGGCCTTAATACATTAAAACGTTAACTCGAGGTAATTCCCCATTTACGTGGACCCGAAAGAGAAGGGAAAGAAAGGTTTTGTTTGTTTGTTTTTTGGTTAAACTATTTTTATTTTTTTTTAACGTTTCCTGACCTCTTGAGAACCGCAATTAAATGAAATTAGAGTTTAATTTTATGAATCTCTGGGCCGAGTTTTACGTCTGGCTAAACGCAACAACACAAAGAGAGGGAAGTTTTGGGGGAGACGAAAGGGGAGGAACAAAGAGCCGCAAGTAATAATGGGTGACTACAAAAGCGGACAACTTAGACACTCGGCGGAGGCAGCAATTTCAAGAGAAGTGACAGAGGGATTGTAGTGGATCTCGGAATCCTCCTCCCAAACTAAGATACACACACAGATGGATGACCCGATGTGCAATTTCTACCGACTTTTCTCGAATATTCCCACACTCTGTGTCTCTCTCTATTGCTCCACTCGCTAAGATACCATATCCCAATAAACAACGCTCGTCAAACGGTTGTTGTCATTTTTTCGTAATAGATCAAAATATCCGTAAATTAGCAACTAAAGATTTGATGACCTGCCATCGACTACCACTTGACTTAGTGCCTTAATGCTACGAAATAATTTCATACAGTGCAATTAAGAATAATCATCTATGTAAAGGGATTTTATCTTCCATGATAGCTAGAATTCACCACACTACCTAAAATCGATGGTTAGATAATAGTTATAGAAAAACAGTCGAAATAGATGTAAGTAAACTATTCCTCCCAAGTTTATCTTTAAAAGTCTCTTCAGTTAGAGGTTTTTAAGTTCCCGAATCAACGATCATAATTGCAGAGATATTTCAATCGGTTTCTCATTAAATTTAATTTGAGCTCACAATTTATAAATGTTATTTCTTCATTCGATAGAGAGATTACAGAAATATAGTCATAGTGCGGTGATTTTCACGGAATATTTATTCAATAAAACATTCAGAAGAAAGAATAAAAACAATTTGTGCCAGCAATAAGATAGTATAAACAAAAATGCATGCTTGATTACTATTCATGTGTGATTTATTGCGAAAATAAACTTCAGCACCTATTGCCAATATACAAGGAAACGCATTCAGAATCGAATTGACGATATAATATAAACGTAATAAAAATAATATAACTATAAATAAAAAAGCACATCATAGCCCTATCAAGACTTTAATTTTCACAATACATGTATCAATTAATAATGTACTTAGTGAAATCACTGGCTGTATATTCCAATTGAAAAAATAAAACAGGAATGAATGTCATGAAGTATATCCTGTTTAAATCGCGCGCATTAATGATTAAACCAGATCCCGAGTCAGCATGACGCTTTCGCAATGCATCAATCACGTTCAACTCTATCTCTCCGAAAGAAAAATGGTCCCAAAGTTCATAAAAATTCCTTTTCACTCTCCGCGCCATTTTTCAATCCAAAAAGCTGTTGCTGGATTATCTCGCAAATTGCGAATCGGCCGTATCTGAAACGAAAGAATTAGCGCTCATTTGTCTTCTTTACGATGTCGCTGCGTTTTACACACGAGCCCATGCAAAATCAACGGCGATTTCTTGAGGGCGCAATGCTCAGCTAAATACACAGTATCGGCCATTTATCGAGAGCAAGATCTGAAACTTCCGTGACTTACGATCGCCTTCTTCCGTAAGAGTCGCTCCTCACGACCAACGGACTCTCTCGAAGCCTTCAACGAAAATAACCCCTTCGAATCCTCGCGTGCTTAGACGCCGCGTGTCGGAGGGATGGCGTGTGACGCACGCGTGACCGACATTAACCTAGTGGCGAATCTGAGGATTTGATGACTATTTAAAAACCTCTCCGTCCCGACTGTTGTGGAGTAAAATATAGGTTAGATTAGGGGTCACGTGGTCCGAATGTGTAAACAATTTATTGCATGTTTCTTCCGGCGATGAAGTATGAAGATACACGCGTGCCTCGTGGATTGCCGTGGAAGTGTATCAACGAAGGACACGAATGGCTGTTTGATAACGAGCTTCAAACAGGTTGACTTCATCATAACGTTTTGAACATTATTCCGCTCCATCCTTTTATTTGACAACATCCTATAATTCTTGAAATGTCAAGTTTTTTCAGAAGTTTAAATGAAATATAAGATTGGTATCTTTTTAAGTACGAGACGATAACATCCCTTATTTTTTGTCGCAAATAAATAATATTTGAGTAAAGTTTCAATTATAAATTGTCATACTGCATAGTGATTGTGCAAGAGCAACTTTTTATCCGAAACGTATGTCTTTTAAATACATAAGAGTCAGACTCAATTTAAGACTTGGTAAACAGCTAAATGCTACAATGTGTATATGAAATGCATTTATTTAATTTCGAATTATGCAGTTGATTTGATATTGATTACTTCTTCCATTAGGATGAAAATTGTTTAGCCTCATCAACCCAGCATGATGTTAACAAAGGTCAGAGTCACAGAAAAGGTATTTTAGATCACAGAAGCGATGAAAAATAAAGCAGAAAATAATAATTAAACAGAAACAACTCATAAATCAAAGTATCGATAAGATCAAAAACTTTTTATTTATTTTTGGTTCTGTTATTTAGGCACATCGAAATACTTTCGCCGGTTTCTTAATGTAAGCATCTAAAGAATATACATTTACTTCAAATCACTATAAACACAATATTGTAACTTCTGAAAACTTGACCGCTCGGAAATCTTTGTGAGAAAGAGAATTGGATTAAAAATTAGCCAATTTCACTAGAAATGCCGTTGAAATGATGGCAGAGATGTACTTTAGATATTTGCATTAACATGATATTTAAATATAACATAATCATATAATGACTATGAAAAAAACGAATTATAGGAAGCAATATCAAATTTACTACAGTATGAAGTTTACCTGTAAATATATATACGAAACCTAGGTGAAATATCATTTCAGCAAAAAAAAAACAAAATTGGAATACAAATGGTAATGATTTAGGTATGATTTATTTTTCGAGTTATAAATATAAAAATTACCATCTCAATGAGAGTGTTTCATTTGCATATTTTAACATTTTGTATAAAATATCAATATCTCACGTATTTCTAGCATCCTTTCAACTCTTTATCTAAAGCCTTATTGCCCATATTCTTTACGGTGTTCCATTATTTTACCATTCTTCGGGGCTTCTCCATAACTCTATCTATTCAAACGGATTCCCTCCGAATCCTGTCGAAAATTCCACGGATTTCCGAAAGTCCTATTAAAATTCCCCATATATTCATAGAAGGAGTATATCCACGTGTGAATGTAAGAAGAGGACTGAAGAACTTCTTTCCTAGTCTCTCAATTTAAAGTCGGTAGACAACTCTTTTCCATTGTTTCATGGGTTCAGAGAGGACTGCGACACGAAAAGTTTTCCCGCATATTCCAAGGCCGATAAATGTCACTCTTCTGATACTTTCAGAGGAGAGAATGCAAACTTTCTCTCAGTAAAACTGTATGAGAAACTTCCATCTTTACTGCTTATTCAGATCCGCAGCGTTTTCTACATGTGCATAATACTCAACCTGTGTAATAAAAACCATCCGCGACTACAGATTTTATTTGGTGGGAGAAAATTTAAGAAGAATAACGTAAAAAGAATTTACCTTACGATAACTAAAGATAAAAGAACTGTAACTAAGGGGGGTTTATGAAGATAAAAAGCGTGATAATTTTAATTTTACTTGTTACACAGTTTTACTTGTGATGCTTCATTCCTTGTTTAAATGTGATATTTAATATTTAAATATAAATTATTTGGAGTGAAATATATAAACATATATCTTGAGTCAGTTACGATAGAAATTTACAAAAAAAAATATGAAAACTTTAAGGAATGTAACAAAATACATTAAAACATTACAGATGAATAGGAAAATTTTAGTACAGAGGTAATGGAAGGTAAATACCGGAGAAGTAAAAAGAAAATGATTTTTCAAGGAAATGCGCTAAAAGAGCTTAATATATAATTTAAATTGCTCATAAATGTGAAATGTTATACATCTCAATACAGAATATTAATAAAATGATATTTAATAACACTTGAACCTTATGAACGTTTTTCCGTTGGTATTAAAGCAACAATATTTTTATTTATCCCCTAAACAAAGACAGCAACTCAAAATATATGGCTTAATCGAGTTGAGTAACTTAATATTCTTAATAATCTTGAAATATTCTTAAAGAGTTTTTCTCAATATCTGGCGGGATGTAATCTGCAGGAGTTTTCACTTGTAAATTAAAATTGCTCTGAACTTGCTTCAATATTTTCAGAAGCTTACGACGGTCAATACCAAGAAAATTATGTTTCTATACTTCTAGATCCTCTCCGAATAGTAAAGAGAAAATTATTCAATTGTAGGTATGTAATGTAAGTCTTACTTCTTTCCGTTACATTCCTTACTCACGAAGAGTTGAAAACCGAATTTGGCTCAAAATTCCACACTTAGTCTACAGTAGAAGCGTTGTCATCCAGAAGCATCCGTTCTTTTAAGACGAAGCCATAGTTAAGTGCAGTTACTTCTTCTCATGTAAAAGTATGGCAAAAAATAACTGAAACAAAAAAGGCTGCATCCAACGAAGGAATTTTGAGTATTGAGATGATACTCGCCAAATTTACTTAAGCCCTTTACTTTGCGAAAGAATGTTTAAAGGAAAAGTAAACAATGACTCACAATAGAAGAGGTAAAAAATGCCAGAAAAATTGTAAGGATATTCCTATATAAAGAAACGGAAATACAAGAGTCATAGTATAGGCACTTTCAAGTCTATTTCATCAAGAAAATGTAAAGTAATCATCTTTTACATTCATCTGCATTTAGCGAGCTTTCGTGTATACTATACTTTTCAAATTTCTTGAGAAGATTCATTGCAAAAAATATATGCCAATTTCTTGATTCTAAGTATTACATTTGAACTCTTGTATTTCAGCAAATTCAGAATCGAGTCTATTTCAACAAAAAGGATTTATAACATTATCATCTATTCACGTCAAAATGAACGCCTCTTTTACATCCAGCCTCCTTTACTCACACCTTCATCGCAACAATAGGCGAGTCGTACGTTAAAAGCGATACAATTCGGTGGAAGAGACGAGAAGAAGACACGAGTAGAGCGGAACCAAAACCTTAGCAGACGTCGGGGACATCCGATTCACGAGCGAATAAATTCATTAGCGGAGAACGTCACACGAGATAACAACGGTTCGGAGAAGGGGAAGAGAAATCCTTTCGAAAGAACGCTAATGCCTTTCTGCTCCCGCTATATATATTTAATAGGCGTTTTAAAGGCGATCCGGTCGCTTTAAAGAGGAGGGGGAATAAAGCAAACCGTTTCCAAGTTATCGAGTGCTTTCGCCACTCCCACGCATCGGCGTTAAACTTCCCGCCCACCATCTTTTTTACGCCCTCAATCCTTCCAATATCCATTCCCCTCTTGACACCGCACCACGGCCGTAAAAAGAAAGAGAGGCCACAAAACCTGCACCCGTGTCGTTTCAATCCCGCACCACCACCGCCACCCGTCCAACGACCTCCGACCTCTTGGATGCCGCGAAACGACGTCTCTCTTTCTGGGAAGGACCTCCTACCCTCGGAAGGAGGAGGAGGGGTGGGGCCTTCGCGGATAAATAAAGAGAAGGAGAGTGGTTTTTGGGGAGGAAGTGGTTGATGAGGAAGAAATACGAGTGAGGAAATTGGAAGAGGAGGGACGTGAAGGTGGAGGAAGATTAAGAAACATAAAGAAAAGGGTATGAAAGAGGGCGAAGGTTGGATTGTGCAGAAGGGGAGGAACGAGATGAAAAAAGGGAAGGAGAGCGTGTGGAATGAGAAGGAATGAATTAGGAGGGAATCCAAAGAAGAAGACACGAAGAGATAATGCGTTTTTGGAGAAGTTGCGAAAAAGATTTGAAGAGGGCTCAAGAAGAAGTTAAAAAAAGCGCATGCGGAATGCTTCGGGAAGAACAAGATGAGAATGAATGCTGGCAGAGACGTATGGTATGAAGTTAAGAGGATATTAAGCCGAGAAATGCTGTAGATTCGCATAATAGGGTATTATGTGATGAATCTGCCGCGAACAAATCTTCATCTCTGACATTTTTGAAAAGTGTACCATTTGTTTACGGTGGAAAGAAGGTGACGTGAATTGCCGTATTATTAGACGATTCTGACAGATTCAACCTCTTGAGAAGACAAAGATATACGAGTCCCAAAAATGATTAATGCGAATATATGCATTTTCGATAGCTTCAACGTACTTGAAAGACTACTAAAATAGATTTACTTGAAATAGATAAGAGTATAAAGTAGGAAATAGACTCAGAAAAGTAACCAAGATATAAACACGAAGAATAATTGGTGTAAGTTACCCAAAAATTAATACAATGATATTTATGAGCAAGTATAACTTGAAAATAATAACGGAACATTCATGAAGTATAATATGAAAAATAAATATGCTATTCGAGAGGTAATTTTAAGAGGAAATCCACAAAAACTAAAAAAACCAATGAGTAGTTTACAAGCTGCTTCAACAATACCCATATACCAAATAAACCCTTCGTAATTACAATAATGCAAATAGGTACTTAATTAGATTCACCCGTACATTGTTTCCAATAGCGTTTGGCTGCGAAAACAATTGAAGCATTTCGGTCGTTTCAACAATACACCATTTTTTTCAATTAATCTTAAAAATATATGCGAATGAAACGGTAGTTCATGTACAGTATTTAATATTTAACGTCTATTAAGAAGGGCATCATCTTAACTCTAACTCTTGTCTTTCACAGCTTCCGTGACAATTCTCGGACTCTCGATTACGTATTTTAATAGAGCGAAGAAAGGAAAGTCTACGGAAGTGATGAGCGTAAAACGGGAGCAAAAGAAAATTTTGGAGAAGAAGAGGAGAAAAACGTGTGAAAGGAAAGGCTCTCAACGTAAAAAGGAAGAAGTATAGGCCATGGAATAGGACACATGAGTGTGACGCAATGGATTTATGGGTCTGAAAGAAAAAGAGGCGCGAAAGTAAAAAAAAAAAGAGTCCAAAGATGGTGGAGAGGTTGTGCGTTAGACGGGAAATAAAAAAAAGAAAGGAGTTCGGGTGCAGAAAAGAATGCGCCAGAAAACAGTGTATCCGCTCACGAGCGAGTAAATTCATGGGGAAAAGGCTTTCGTGAAAAGTGCGCAAGAAGAGTGACGAAAGACGAGAGAAAAATGGAGGTTAGAATGACGTAAAATATTGAGGACCAATGAGCGCAGATTCTGGTGCAGAGAAACACAGGATACGATTATATCACAGTCACTCACAAATGAGCAAAACAGATACCTAATCGTAATCAATTTTGGATTCATTTACGATTCAATAGTAAAAAAATCTTATGATGCGAATAAATTTTACTCGAATGCAAATATCTACTGATATATTAAAAGCAAAATATCATTTTCAATAATAAAATTTTGACAAAAATATCCACTAACCATCCTTTATAATATTTGATAAATATAAACAACTGACTAACGAAACAAATGAAGTGAAGTTTTCTGAAGTTACAGAGAAATACATAACAAAAATGATACATAAAATTAAGGGTGAATTATTTATTGAATAAAGATTCTTTAGCGTTTAAAGTGTGGAATAACGAGTTATAATTGAACGTTTACAATAAATGTGAAAACTTGAAATTATTTCTACCTTCCAGTTCAGTTCATTTCAGCTAAGAGAAATATAAGCATCCAGGCAAGAGGATTAGTATATTATTCAATTCCTACAATCATATAATAATTAACTTAAAATACTCTTTAAATTTTACTTTGGATTTTAACGTATCAATTTATAATAATCAAGTAATTAAAATTCTAAGGGATGCTCACAAAATCAAACATTTAAAGTCATTAAGAATGTTTCGAAACGGGAGATAACATAACCAAACTAAAATCAATTCTTAAATAATCATTAAATCTAACTAAACAGTATCGTAGAGTTTTCCTCTTTCTTATGGACAACTTACGAACTCAAAGTCATGGTGTGCCGACATCCTATGAAGCACACTCCCACATCACAATACGAGGAACTGAGGATTAGTGGTCTTCGTGCTTCCAAATGTAATCTGAATGAAAAGTAAACAAAAAGATACATCACATATGGCAGGAACACAGGTGTTCCAGACAAAAGAGAATTATTGTACTTAAATATTACCTTGCATTTATAGTGAATATTTTTATAGACCTGTCGTTCTATATAATTCATCCGTAAAACGAAAATGGTACATTTCCATTGAAGATTGAAGTAAAATTCTATTTCTATCAAATTCTCCATCATCCAATCTCCGAGAAGTTGAGGTAGAAATCAACGTTTCCGACCAATAAGAAAGCCTGTAAATCATACAGCAATATTTGGCTTTTTGTGAATTGTCTGCGAAAGGCAAGAATAAGGTATAACTATTATAATTTTTCTAATGAGTGCCATTCATACACGTTTCTTATCATAAATAAGTTGAACATGAATTCATACGGGTAAAATTAAAATTCCTACTACCTCCCCCTGAACATAGCAAACTACTTAAATTGTATTTCAATTAGAGTATAATTTTCCGATCTTAAACTTACTGAAACTTTTTTTTCGATATTAATCTATGAAAATATGTGCTAGTACCTTCCCTTAATCAAGTAAATATCATCTTTCTTATTCTACAAGGCGTACAGAAAAATTTTGTGATTTACGAATGTTGACAAATATCGACTACTAACGGTACAAATATCCAATAACTAAACTCGTTCTACTATATCGTCCTTAAAATAGAAAAAAAATACTTCAGAAAATTATTTACAAATATAGAGCATAAATCTAATCACAACTATTTATAATTGTCTCTATCAATAAAAAATATTCTTCACCACTATGAAATTGATCATTTAAACATTTCCGATAATTCCTTAACTAAAAATGAAAACGGGGACAAACAATCATTCTCAGATAAAATATATATGTAATATATATGATATAATATATTAATATATATATATATATATATAATAATATGATACATATAATATGATGTAATAATCTCGAAATTCGGCTCCTGTCGAACATCTTAACACCTCGGAAGAATGGAGAGAAAAATCAAGGAAGAAAGTGAAAAATTCCTGATCTTGCTGAATCAACATTAAGATTCACTTGATGATTATTAATTGGAGGCGATTCTCAATTTAAGGTACGGTATTTAACTTAAATAATCGTGCATACATCACTCATGTCAAAAGAAGTGACGTCATCCGTGAAAGATTCGTCGCCTAGCAACCGTTGCCATGGATTCGAGTTGAAGCTCATCTAGCGTCTTCTGGTCATGCGAATTTTGCCTCTGAGGAATAGAGAGTCTAAAGCTATAGAAAACTGTCGACATTCTTCGAAAAAAGTTAGCAAATAAGCTATTAAGGTATCCGTTTCGCTAAACGACCAGTTTTTTATTCGATTAAAACGGAATTTTTGAATGGAAAGATGCCGTCACTTCTAACAGCATTCACAACCGAAGGATCTTCAAAAAGGTTTTCTATTGACTTTCTCGATCATTATTTCATTCGTAAATTTTGCCGTATTCCTCCATAGTTATTTCATTCCCCGATGCGTATTAAAGAATAATTTTCTTACGAATTTAATCGATTGCATTTCCTCTCTCCACTAGAGTAATTTGACGATCAAATGGTTAACTGACCGACATCTCTCTCTATTCTAGGATATAACCGACGGCCTCTATACACAGCTGTGCAGCCTCTGCTTCGATCCTACTGGAGGCAAGGATGACATAAGGTACGCGATTTGTTCGATTGCGATCGTTTTGTATTATCGTTGCTCGGTGACCGCTCGGTCTATATGATTCGAAAGCTCCTAATAGTTCACTCATTACAATCGTCTAGGGCCCATCCCTGTTGGCATGTTACGCACTTCGATTGCTTTAAGACCTATGCCGGGAGAGGGAAGATCTTATGCCCCATTTGCACGGAGAGAATCACGGACTACGAGTTTTTCCTGCAGCCCAAAAAGGTACGTCGATCACGTGTGCGATAAGTAACGCGCATTCGAGCCGCCAAATAGTACGCGAATTCGTAGTCCTGATGGATCGCATCATCGTACGATAGCAACGCTTATTCGTCGGATTGAGGAGACGAAAACCACGTAGAATAATAAAAACCGTCAAATTATCATCGAATTCGAACGGTGCTAAACATCCGATTCTTTCCGACAGGACACTTCCATCTGGATTCGCGGGAGGCCGAGACGTCGCTGATTAAATCTCAGGGTTAAATGCGATTTCTTCCCGAAAGAATCCACTCGTATGTCCAACTGATCGCATAGAAATCAGTCGCGAGCTCTTCGGTAAACATTTTACCCTCACCTTCGTGGAAGTTGGTCCCAAGAACAACGGATGGTTAGGGATCGATGGTAGTGCATTTTATGAAGGAGACGCAGAGGCTACCGAACGAAGCACGCCCTCTGTGAACATCGTCCGAGAACCATCAACGACATTCAAAGTACCAAGCCATCTCGGAATTCTGATGAGGAATTTCCTTCCGTGCCAAGCGAATGACACGTAGAGAAAGTTGATAAAAACAGAGTTCGATTTAACAGAACTTACCCTGTTGCCTTGCTGTGTATGTATTCGTTGGAATAAAGAATTATCCTTCAATAAGTTTTGTAACGCCTTTTTATTTCCTGTGTTTAGAATTTTTTTCCTTCGGTCCACATTTTTCTTTTACTCGCCTATTTCCTCCTTTACTAATCATTGAGGTGCACTACTTAATCAGCCCCTCATTTCAGCTGAAATGCTCCTCCTCGCGTTTCCTATATATTCGTTCATCCCCTCTCTTGGTCATCGGCATTAGAAATACTAATCTTCATCGAGAATCTCTATCTACTTACGGGAAAACTTTTCTGAATCCGTTCGGTCCAAGGAATCATTCTGTTACGAAGGCGGTGATTTTTTCAAATGCGGTAAAATATCCGTAATCTTTTCTGGTTTGTGACGGGTGAAAAACAATTATTAAATTTCCTAATTAATTCTGAAACCAAGGCATTCGTAAGGCCTTTCCGGAGTGAGCGGAATGTGATTTGAATGAACATTTCTTCATAAAAGCAAAAGGTACCATCACAGTGAGGTAATCACGGGATAAAGGAATGCAAATATATCAAAGAATTGTAAGAAGCAAACGATTAAGTTTCAAAATATCATGCTTTCTCATTCTATAATGAAAAATGAACGTGAACATGAGTCATCTGAAATACAAAAATACTAAGCAATGATTAGGAGCCATAAAACAAACACAGTAAACGATGAAACATACTAAAATGTCTTCACTTCGTATTTTATGATGCATGTTTGGAATTAAAATTCATTACTGACCTAAAACTTTAGCACAAATTTATCAGGTTTATCAAGAATAAATTGCGTGAATAGGCCTCTACACTATCTGGGAAAAAGCTACACCGTCACTTTTGTACCGGGTTTGTAGCAAGCTTTGCGATATTCAATGAGTCTGTTCCGCAAAAAATAGAGGACAAATTTGTCAATTGGGACAATAGAAATGGGAAACGGATCTAACGTGTGGATAAATTAGAAGAAGAAAGGTTTCCAACTCTAATCAGCATTAGAATTGCAACCTCAAATTTTTATGCATAACGATATAATTCCATTTATTTTACAGAAAGTGATATAATTATAGCAAAAAGCAATATTATCTCAAAGTACATACGTAAGAGCTTCTAATATAAAACAATGTAATATCATAAGCAATAACTTAAAATATAAAGGACGTGTCCTGAGGACACCTCCGCTGTTCAGGGGGGTGTTCGGTAGGATCTACTATGAAAATGTTCCAATAATATATAACTTGGTGGAAATACGGAAAATATAAAAATGACCCTGATCAAATTGAAACTAAATCCTTTAAGAATCATTCGTTATTGATAGGGATGTCTGGCCGCCCAATAGCATTCTTATTAAATCTCATAAGTGTGAAGATGTGATTGAGAAGGTACACAAAAAGAAGTCTTGATCTGTGACGTCGATCCCCGGAAACCTGATCAGAGGGATCAAATATAAAATTACTCTCTCCCAATTATTGAAAAGTATCATTTCAACCACACACCTTACGAATTCGATTATTTATTCATTGAATCCCCTATTTACATGAAAAGGAGTACTTATCCCTTGGATTAAATTAATCATTCGAATGTTATATCCTTAATGAAATTTTACCTGAGGTCTAACTAATGTTCTCGGTAATTTCGAACCTCCGATTCTCAATGAAAGACGCTGTAATAATCTCAAAATTCAGCTCCTGTGGAACATCTTAACACCTCGGAAGAATGGAGAGAAAAATCACTTCCGACAAGGAAGAAAGTGAAAAATTCCTGATTTTGCTGAATCAACATTAAGATTCACTTGATAATTGTTAAGTGGAGGCGATTCCCAATTTAAGGTACGGCAATTAACTTAAAATATCGTGCATACATCACTCATGTCAAAAGAAGTGACGTCATCCGTGAAAGATTCGTCGCCTAGCAACCGTTGCCATGGATTCGAGTTGAAGCTCATCTAGCGTCTTCTGGTCATGCGAATTTTGCCTCTGCGGAATAGAGAGTCTAAAGCAATAGAAATCTGTCGACATTCTTCGAAAAAAGTTAGCAAATAAGCTATTAAGGTATCCGTTTCGCTAAACGATCAGTTTTTTAATCGATTAAAACGGAATTTTTCGAAAATTTCCTCCTCCTGAACGTTGATCACCTTCTCGAGCGTTCGACGATACGTTGAACGTTCCCGATAACCTTCGAGGAGAATTTATGAAACGTTCAATGTTATTTCAGATGGTTTTTGAAGCACTGAAAGCTATTACCCCTCCTTCCTTCCTAAAATGGCGTGGAAGCGAGCTTCATAGAGCTACGCTGAATCCCTCCGAATATCTACCCGCGGAGCTACCGATAACCAAGACCCTGCGACGCTGCAAACCAAAGGTTACTTCGGAATTTTACCTAGCAGTATCGATCCCTTCATTGAATGCATCCATTCTATCGCACTCGTTCGCGAGCTAAAAGCTGCATCTCCTCTCTTTAGAAAATAATCCCTTCTCGTTTCCACCGACGATATTTTAACAGAGTGTCTCTCCTCCAGGTTTGGCGTTACAATTACATGAAACCGAATCTCCTGGAGAAGACCTCCCATCTTCCGGTCGAAACAAACTTAGAACGAAACCAAACGATTCCGAGCGACTTGAAAGATGCCATCACTACCAAAAGCATTCACAACCGAAGGATCTTCAAAAAGGTTTTCTATTGACTTTCTCGATCATTATTTCATTTGTAATTTTTTCCGTATTACTCCATCGTCAATTCATTCCACGATGCGTATAGAAGCATAAATTCCTTACGAATTTGATCGATTGCATTTCCACTAGAGTAATTTGACGATCAAATGGTTAACTGACCGACATCTCTCTCTATTCTAGGATATAACCGACGGCCTCTATACACAGCTGTGCAGCCTCTGCTTCGATCCTACTGGAGGCAAGGATGACATAAGGTACGCGATTTGTTCGATTGCGATCGTTTTGTACTATCATTCCTCGGTGACCGCTCGGTCTATATGATTCGAAAGCTCCTAATAGTTCACTCATTACAATCGTCTAGGGCCCATCCCTGTTGGCATGTTACGCACTTCGATTGCTTCAAGACCTATGCCGAGAGAGGGAAGATATTATGTCCCATATGCACGGAGAGAATTACGGAGTACGGGTTTTTCCTGCAGCCCAAAAAGGTACGTCGATCACATCCGCGATAAGTAACGCGCATTCGAGCCGCCAAATAGTACGCGAATACGTATTCCTGATGGATCGCATCATTGTACGATAGCAACGCTTATGCGTCGGATTGAGAAGACGAAAGCCACGTAGAATAATAAAAACCGTCAAATTATCATCGAATTCGAACGGTGCTAAACATCCGATTCTTTCCAACAGGACACTTCCCTCTGGATTCGCGGGAGGCCGAGACGTCGCTGATTAAATCTCAGGGTTAAATGCGATTTCTTACCGAAAGAATCCACTCGTATGTCCAACTGATCAGTCACGAGCTCTTCGGTAAACATTTTACCCTCACCTTCGTGGAAGTTGGTCCCAAGAACAACGGATGGTTCGGGATCGATGGTAGTGCATTTTATGAAGGAGACGCAGAGGCTACCAAACGAAGCAAGCCCTCTGTGAACATCGTCCGAGAACCATCAACGACATTCAAAGTACCAAGCTATCTCAGAATTCTAATGATGAATTTCCTTCCGTGCCAAGCGAATGACACGAAGAGAAAGTTGATAAAAACAGAGTTCGATTTAACAGGGCTTACCCTGTTGCCTTGCTGTGTATGTATTTGTTGGAATAAAGAATTATCCTTCAACAAGTTTTGTAACGCGTTTTTATCTCCTGTGTTTAGAATTTTTTTCCTTCGGTCATCATTTTTCTTTTACTCGCCTATTTCCTCCTTTACTAATCGTTGAGATGCACTACTTAATCAGCCCCTCATTTCAGCTGAAATGCTCCTCCTCGCGTTTCCTATAACCGTTCAACCCCTCTCTTGGTCATCGGCATTAGAAATACTAATCTTCATCGAGAATCTCTATCTACTTACGGGAAAACTTTTCTGAATCCGTTCGGTCCAAGGAATCATTCTGTTACGAAGGCGGTGATTTTTTCAAATGCGGTAAAATATCCGTAATCTTTTCTGGTTTGTGACGGGTGAAAAACAATTATTAAATTTCCTAATTAATTCTGAAACCAAGGCATTCGTAAGGCCTTTCCGGAGTGAGCGGAATGTGATTTGAATGAACATTTCTTCATAAAAGCAAAAGGTACCATCACAGTGAGGTAATCACGCGATAAAGGAACGCAAATACATCGAAGAATTGTAAGAAGCAAACGATTAAGTTTCAAAATATCATGCTTTCTCATTCTATAATGTAAATAAACGTGAACATGAGTCATCTGAAATACAAAAATACTAAGCAATGATTAGGAGCCATAAAACAAACACTGTAAACGATGAAACATACTAAAATGTCTTCACTTCGTATTTTATGATGCATGTTTGGAATTAAAATTCATTACTGACCGAAACTTTAGCACAAATTTATCAGCATTATCAAGAATAAATTGCGTGAATAGGCATCTACACTATCTGGGAAAAAGCTACACCGTCACTTTTGTACCGGGTTTGTAGCAAGCTTGGCGATATTCAATGAGTCTGTTCCACAAAAATAGAGGACATATTTGTAAATTGGGACAAAAGAAATGGGAAACGGATCTAACGTGTGGATAAATTAGAAGGCGAAAGGTTTCCAACTCCAATCATCATTAGAATTGCAACCCCAAATTTTTATGCGGAACGATATAATTCCATTTATTTTACAGATAGTGATATAATTATAGCAAAAAGAAATATTATCTCAAAGTATATACGTAAGAGCTTCTAATATAAAACCTTGCAATATCATAAGCAATAACTACAAATATAAAGGACGTGTCCTAAGGACACCTCCGCTGTTCTGAGGGGTGTGCGGTAGGATCTTCTATGAAAATGTTCCAATAATATATAACTAGGTGGAAATACGGAAAATATAAAAATGACCCTGATCGAGTTGAAAGTATATCCTTTAAGAATCATTCGTAATTGATAGAGATGTCCGGCCGCCCGATAGCATTCTTACTCAATCTCATAAGTGTGAAGATGTGATTGAGAAGGTACATACTTATGTGTGTAAACACTTCAGAAAATATTTAAACAAATGCTATCATACTTCTTATCACAACTATTAATAATTGTAACTTTCAATAAAAAATACTGTCCAATACCATGAATTTGATCATTTAAACGTCTCAGGCATTTCCCAAACGAAGAATGAAAACGGGGAAAAACAATTATTCTAAGTTAAAATATAACTGTTTATAAAGTAAAACGCGCTGTGAAAATCTTGAAATTCAGCTTCTGTCGAACATCTACATCACTTCCAAAAGCATTCACAACCGAAGGATCTTCAAAAAGGTTTTCTATTGACTTTCTCGATCATTATTTCATTTGTAATTTTTTCCGTATTTCTCCATCGTTAATTCATTCCCCGATAAGTATTAAAGAATCATTTTCTTACGAATTTAATCGATTGCATTTCCTCTCGAGTAATTTGACGATCAAATGGTTAACTGACCGACATCTCTCTCTATTCTAGGATATAACCGACGGCCTCTATACACAGCTGTGCAGCCTCTGCTTCGATCCTACTGGAGGCAAGGATGACATAAGGTACGCGATTTGTTCGATTGCGATCGTTTTGCATTATCGTTCCTCGGTGACCGCTCGGTCTATATGATTCGATAGCTCCTAATACTTCACTCATTACAATCGTCCAGGGCCCACCCCTGTTGGCATGTTACGCACTTCGATTGCTTTAAGACCTATGCCGAGAGAGGGAAGATCTTATGCCCCATATGCACGGAGAGAATCACGGAGTACGAGTTTTTCCTGCAGCCCAAAAATGTACGTCGATCACATCCGCGATAAGTAACGCGCATTCGAGCCGCCAAATAGTACGCGAATTCGTATTCCTGATGGATCGCATCATCGTACGATAGCAACGCTTATGCGTCGGATTGAGGAGACTAAAGCAACGTAGAATAATAAAAAACGTCAAATTATCATCGAATCCGAACGGTGCTAAACATCCGATTCTTTTCAACAGGACACTTCCATCTGGATTCGCGGGAGGCCGAGACGTCGCTGATTAAATCTCAGGGTTAAATGCGATTTCTTCCCGAAAGAATCCACTCGTATGTCCAACTGATCGCATAGAAATCAGTCACGAGCTCTTCGGTAAACATTTTACCCTCACCTTCGTGGAAGTTGGTCCCAAGAACAACGGATGGTTCGGGATCGATGGTAGTGCATTTTATGAAGGAGACGCAGAGGCTACCAAACAAAGCACGACCTCTGTGAACATCGTCCAAGGACCATCAACGACATTCAAAGTACCAAGCCATCTCGGAATTCTGATGAGGAATTTCCTTCCGTGCCAAGCGAATGACACGAAGAGAAAGTTGATAAAAACAGAGTTCGATTTAACAGGACTCACCCTGTTGCCTTGCTGTGTATGTATTCGATGGAATAAAGAATTATCCTTCAATAAGTTTTGTAACGCGTTTTTATTTCCTGTGTTTAGAATTTTTTTCCTTCGGTCATCATTTATCTTTTACTCGCCTATTTCCTCCTTTACTAATCATTGAGGTGCAATACTTAATCAGCCCCTCATTTCAGCTGAAATGCTCCTCCTCGCGTTTCCTATAACCGTTCAACCCCTCTCTTGGTCATCGGCATTAGAAAAACTAATCTTCATCAAGAATCTCTAACTACTTACGGGAAAACTTTTCTGAACCCGTTCGGTCCAAGGAATCATTCTGTTACGAAGGCGGTGATTTTTTCGAATGCAGTAAAATATCCTTAATCTTTTCTGGTTTTTTACGGGTGAAAAACAATTAATAAATTTCCTAATTAATTCTTAAACCAAGGCATTTGTAAGGCCTTTCAGGAGTGAGTGGAATGTGATTTGAATGAACATTTCTTCATAAAAGCAAAAGGTACGATCACAGTGAGGGATTGGGGGTTAAAGGAATGCAAATACATCGAAGAATTGTAAGAAGCAAACGATTAAGTTTCAAAATATCATGCTTACTCATTCTATAATGTAAATAAACGTGAACATGAGTCATCTCAAATACAAAAATACAAAGCAATGATTAGGAGCCATAAAACAAACACAGTAAACGATGAAACATACTAAAATGTTTTCACTTCATATTTTATGATGCATATTTGGAATTAAAATTCATTACCGACCGAAACTTTAGCACAAATTTATCAGGTTTATCAAGAATAAATTGCGTGAATAGGCATCTACACTATCTGGGAAACACCGTCACTTTTGTACCGGGTTTGTAGCAAGCTTGGCGATATTCAATGAGTCTGTTCCACAAAAATAGAGGACAAATTTGTCAATTGGGACAATAGAAATGGGAAACGGATCTAACGTGTGGATAAATTAGAAGGCGAAAGGTTTCCAACTCTAATCATCATTAGAATCGCAACGTCAAATTTTTATGCGTAACGATATAATTCCATTTATTTTACAGATAGTGATATAATTATAGCAAAAAGCAATATTATCTCAAAGTACATACGTAAGAGCTTCTTATATAAAACAATGCAATATCATAAGCAATAACTACAAATATAAAGGACGTGTCCTAAGGACACCTCCGCTGTTCTGGGGGGTGTGCGGTAGGATCTTCTATGAAAATGTTCCAATAATATATAACTTGGTGGAAATACGGAAAATATAAAAATGACCCTGATCGAATTGAAACTTAATCCTTTAACAATCATTCGTAATTGATAGAGATGTCTGGCCGCCCGATAGCATTCTTACTAAATCTCATAAGTGTGAAGATGTGATTGAGAAGGTACACAAAAAGAAGTCTTGATCTGTGACGTCGATCCCCGGAAACCTCATCGGAGGGATCAAATATAAAATCTCGCTCTCCCAATTATTCAAAAGAATCATTTCAACCACATACCTTACGAATTCGATTATTTATACGTTGAATTCCGTATTTTCATCAAAAGGAGTACTTATCCCTTGGCTTAAATTTATCATTTTAATATTATATCCTTAATGAAATTTTACCCGAGGTCTAACTAATGTTCTCGGTAATTTCGAACGTCCGATTCTCAATAAAAGACGCTGTAATAATCTCAAAATTCACCTCCTGTCGAACATCTTAACACCTCGGAAGAATGGAGAGAAAAATCAAGGAAGAAAGTGAAAAATTCCTGATCTTGCTGAATCAACATTAAGATTCACTCGATGATTATTAATTGGAGGCGATTCCCAATTTTAGGTACGGTATTTAACATAAATTATCGTGCATACTTCACTCACGTCGAAAGAAGTGACGTCATCCGTAAAAGATTCGTCGCCTAGCAACCGTTGCCATGGATTCGAGTTGAAGCTCATCTAGCGTCTTCTGGTCATGCGAATTTTGCCTCTGAGGAATAGAGAGTCTAAAGCTATAGAAAACTGTCGATATTCATCGAAAAAAGTTAGCTAATAAGCTATTAAGGTATCCGTTTCGCTAAACGACCAGTTTTTTAATCGATTAAAACGGAATTTTTCGAAAATTTCCTCCTCCTGAACGTTGATCACCTTCTCGAGCGTTCGACGATACGTTGAACGTTCCCGATAACCTTCGAGGAGAATTTATGAAACGTTCAATGTTATTTCAGATGCTTTCCGAAGCACTGAAAACCATAACCCCTCCTTCCTTCCTAAAATGGTGTGGAAGCGAGCTTCATAGAGCTACGCTGAATCCCTCCGAATATCTACCCGCGGAGCTACCGATAACCAAGACCCTGCGACGCTGCAAACCAAAGGTTACTTCGGAATTTTACCTAGCAGTATCGATCCCTTCATTGAATGCATCCATTCTATCGCACTCGTTCGCGAGCTAAAAGATGCATCTCCTCTCTTTAGAAACGAATCCCTTCTTTCGTTTCCACCGACGATATTTTAACAGAGTATCTCTCCTCCAGGTTTGGCGTTACAATTACATGAAACCGAATCTCCTGGAGAAGACCTCCCATCTTCCGGTCGAAACAAACTTAGAACGAAACCAAACGATTCTGAGCGACTTGAAAGATGCCATCACTTCCAAAAGCATTCACAACCGAAGGATCTTCAAAAAGGTTTTCTATTGACTTTCTCGATCATTATTCCATTCGTAATTTTTTCCGTATTTCTCCATCATGAATTCATTCCACGATGCGTATAGAAGCATAAATTCCTTACGAATTTAATCGATTGCATTTCCTCTCTCCACTAGAGTAATTTGACGATCAAATGGTTAACTCACCGACATCTCTCTCTATTCTAGGATATAACCGACGGCCTCTACACACAGCTGTGCAGCCTCTGCTTCGATCCTACTGTAGGCAAGGATGACATAAGGTACGCGATTCGTTCGATTGCGATCGTTTTGTATTATCATTCCTCGGTGACCGCTCGGTCTATATGATTCTATAGCTCCTAATAGTTCACTCTTTACAATCGTCTAGGGCCCACCCCTGTTGGCATGTTACGCACTTCGATTGCTTCAAGACCTATGCCGAGAGAGGGAAGATCTTATGCCCCATATGCACGGAGAGAATCACGGAGTACGACTTTTTCCTGCAGCCCAAAAAGGTACGTCGATCACATCCGCGATAAGTAACGCGCATTCGAGCCGCCAAATAGTACGCGAATTCGTATTCCTGATGGATCGCATCATTGTACGATAGCAACGCTTATTCGTTGGATCGAGGAGATGAAAACCACGTGGAATAATAAAAACCGTCAAATTATCATCGAATTCGAACGGTGCTAAACATCCGATTCTTTCCAACAGGACGCTTCCATCTGGATTCGCGGGAGGCCGAGACGTCGCTGATTAAATCTCAGGGTTAAATGCGATTTCTTCCCGAAATAATCCACTCGTAAGTCCAACTGATCGCATAGAAATCAGTCACGAGCTCTTCGGTAAACATTTTACCCTCACCTTCGTGGAAGTTGGTCCTAAGAACAACGGATGGTTCGGGAACGATGGTAGTGCATTTTATGAAGGAGACGCAGAGGCTACCAAACGAAGCACGCCCTCTGTGAACATCGTCCAAGAACCATCAACGACATTCAAAGTACCAAGCCATCTCGGAATTCTGATGAGGAATTTCATTCCGTGCCAAGCGAATGACACGAAGAGAAAGTTGATAAAAACAGAGTTCGATTTAACAGGACTGTCCCTGTTGCCTTGCTGTGTATGTATTTGTTGGGATAAAGAATTATCCTTCAACAAGTTTTGTAACGCGTTTTTATTTCCTGTGTTTAGAATTTTTTTCCTTCGGTCATCATTTTTCTTTTACTCGCCTCCTTCACTAATCATTGAGGTGCACTACTTAATCAGCCCCTCATTTCAGCTGAAATGCTCCTCCTCGCGTTTCCTATAACCGTTCAACCCCTCTCTTGGTCATCGGCGTTAGAAATACTAATCTTCATCTAGAATCTCTATCTACTTACGGGAAAACTTTTCTGAATCCGTTCGGTCCAAGGAATCATTCTGTTACGAAGGCGGTGATTTTTTCGAATGCAGTAAAATATCCGTAATCTTTTCTGGTTTTTGACGGGCGAAAAGCAATTAATTAATTTCCTAATCAATTCTTAAACCAATGCATTAGCAAGGCCTTTCCGGAGTGAGTGGAATGCGTTTTGAACGAACATTTCTTCATAAAAGCAAAAGGTACCATCACAGTGAGGTAATCACGGGATAAAGGAATGCAAATATATCAAAGAATTGTAAAAAGCAAACGATTAAGTTTCAAAATATCATACTTTCTCATGCTATAATGTAAATAAACGTGAACATGAGTCATCTGAAATACAAAAATACTAAGCAATGATTAGGAGCCATAAAACAAACACGTAAACGTATACGTAAACAAGTAAACGATGAAACATACTAAAATGTCTTCACTTCGTATTTTATGATGCATATTTGGAATTAAAATTCATCACTGACCGAAACTTTAGCACAAATTTATCAGGTTTATCAAGAATAAATTGCGTGAATAGGCATCTACACTATCTTAGAAAAAGCTACACCGTCACTTTTGTACCGGGTTTGTAGCAAGCTTGGCGATATTCAATGAGTCTGTTCCACAAAAAATAGAGGACAAATTTGTCAATTGGGACAATGGAAATGGGAAACGGAGCTAACGTGTGGATAAATTAGAAGGCGAAAGGTTTCCAACACTAATCATCATTAGAATCGCAACCTCAAATTTTTATGCGTAACGATATAATTCCATTTATTTTACAGATAGTGATATAATTATAGCAAAAAGCAATATTATCTCAAAGTGCATACGTAAGAGCTTCTAATATAAAACAATGCAATATCATAAGCAATAACTGCAAATATAAAGGACGTGTCCTAAGGACACCTACGCTGTTCTGGGGGGTGTACGGTAGGATCTTCTATGAAAATGTTCCAATAATATATAACTTGGTGGAAATACGGAAAATATAAAAATGACCCTGATCGAGTTGAAACTAAATCCTTTAAGAATCATTCGTAATTGATAGAGATGTCCGGCCGCCCGATAGCATTCTTACTCAATCTCATAAGTGTGAAGATGTGATCGAGAAGGTACATACTTATGTATGTAAACACTTCAGAAAATATTTAAACAAATGCTATCATACTTCTTATCACAACTATTAATGATTGTAACTTTCAATAAAAAATATTATTCGATACTATGAATTGGATCTTTTAAACGTCTCGGGCATTTCCCAAACGAAGAATTAAAACGGGGAAAAACAATCATTCTAAGTTAAAATATTACTGTTTATGAAGTAAAACACGCTGTGAACATCTTGAAATTCAGCTTCTGTCGAACATCTACATCAAGAAGGTGTCCTGCGGATAACTCCGCTGTTCTAGGAGGTAGGATCTCCTATGAAAATATTCCAATGAGTATAAAAAAAGGTAGAAATACGGAAAATATAAAAATGACCCTGATCGAAAACAAATCCTTCAGGAATCGAGTGGCGTGATAGATGTATCTGATCGCCCGATAGCATTCTTACTCAATCTCATAAGTGTGAAGATGTGATTGAGAAGGTACACAAAAAGAAGTCTTGATCTGTGACGTCGATCCCCGGAAACCTCATCGGAAGGATCAAATATAAAATATCGCTCTCCCAATTATTGAAAAGAATCATTTCACTCTCATACCGTACGAATTCGATTATTTATACATTGAATTCCGTATTTTCATCAAAAGCAGTACTTATCCTTTGGCTTAAATTAACGTTTGAATATTATATCCTTAACGAAATTTTACCCGAGGTCTAACTTATGTTCTCGGTAATTTCGAACGTCCGATTCTCAATGAAAGACGCTGTAATAATCTCTAAATTCAGCTCCTGTCGAACATCTTAACACCTCGGAAGAATGGAGAGAAAAATCAAGGAAGGAAGTGAAAAATTCCTGATCTTGCTGAATCAACATTAAGATTCACTTGATAATTGTTAATTGGAGGCGATTCCCAATTTAAGGTACGGTGTTTAACTTAAATAATCGTGCATACATCACTCATGTCCAAAGTGACGTCATCCGTGAAAGATTCGTCGCCTAGCGACCGTTGCCATGGATTCGAGTTGAAGCTCATCTAGCGTCTTCTGGTCATGCGAATTTTTCCTCTGAGGAATAGAGAGTCTAAAGCTATAGAAAACTGTCGACATTCTTCGAAAAAAGTTGGCAAATAAGCTATTAAGGTATCCGTTTCGCTAAACGATCAGTTTTATAATCGATTAAAACGGAATTTTTCGAAAATTTCCTCCTCCTGAACGTTGATCACCTTCTCGAGCGTTCGACGATACGTTGAACGTTCCCGATAACCTTCGAGGAGAATTTATGAAACGTTCGATGTTATTTCAGATGGTTTTTGAAGCACTGAGGGCCATAACCCCTCCTTCCTTCCTAAAATGGTGTGGAAGCGAGCTTCATAGAGCTACGCTGAATCCCTCCGAATATCTACCCGCGGAGCTACCGATAACCAAGACCCTGCGACGCTGCAAACCAAAGGTTACTTCGGAATTTTACCTAGCATCCCTTCATCGAATGCATCCATTCTATCGCACTCGTTCGCGAGCTAAAAGATGCATCTCCTCTCTTTAGAAACGAATCCCTTCTCGTTTCCAACGACGATATTTTAACAGAGTATCTCTCCTCCAGGTTTGGCGTTACAATTACATGAAACCGAATCTCCTGGAGAAGACCTCCCATCTTCCGGTCGAAACAAACTTAGAACGAAACCAAACGATTCTGAGCGACTTGAAAGATGCCATCACTTCCAAAAGCATTCACAACCGAAGGATCCTCAAAAAGGTTTTCTATTGACTTTCTCGATCATTATTTCATTTGTAATTTTTTCCGTATTTCTCCATCGTTAATTCATTCCACGATGCGTATAGAAGCATAAATTCCTTACGAATTTAATCGATTGCATTTCCTCTCAAGTAATTTGACGATCAAATGGTTAACTGACCGACATCTCTCTCTATTCTAGGATATAACCGACGGCCTCTATACACAGCTGTGCAGCCTCTGCTTCGATCCTACTAGAGGCAAGGATGACATAAGGCACGCGATTCGTTCGATTGCGATCGTTTTGTATTATCATTCCTCGGTGACCGCTCGGTCTATATGATTCGATAGCTCCTAATAGTTCACTCGTTACAATCGTCTAGGGCCCATCCCTGTTGGCATGTTACGCACTTCGATTGCTTCAAGACCTATGCCGAGAGAGGGAAGATCTTATGCCCCATATGCACGGAGAGAATCACGGAGTACGAGTTTTTCCTGCAGCCCAAAAAGGTACGTCGATCACATCCGCGATAAGTAACGCGCATTCGAGCCGCCAAATAGTACGCGAATTCGTATTCCTGATGGATCGCATCATTGTACGATAGCAACGCTTATGCGTCGGATTGAGAAGACGAAAACCACGTGGAATAATAAAAACCGTCAAATTATCATCGAATTCGAACGGTGATAAACACTTTCTCATCCGATTCTTTCCAACAGGACACTTCCATCTGGATTCGCGGGAGGCCGAGACGTCGCTGATTAAATCTCAGGGTTAAATGCGATTTCTTCCCGAAAGAATCCACTCGTATGTCCAACTGATCGCATAGAAATCAGTCACGAGCTCTTCGGTAAACATTTTACCCTCACCTTCGTGGAAGTTGGTCCCAAGAACAACGGATGGTTCGGGATCGATGGTAGTGCATTTTATGAAGGAGACGCAGAGGCTACCAAACGAAGCACGCCCTCTGTGAACATCGTCCAAGAACCATCAACGACATTCAAAGTACCAAGCCATCTCGGAATTTCCTTCCGTGCCAAGCGAATGACACGAAGAGAAAGTTGATAAAAACAGAGTTCGATTTAACAGGACTCACCCTGTTGCCTTGCTGTGTATGTATTTGTTGGAATAAAGAATTATCCTTCAATAAGTTTTGTAACGCGTTTTTATTTCCTGTGTTTAGAATTTTTTTCCTTCGGTCATCATTTATCTTTTACTCGCCTATTTCCTCCTTTACTAATCATTGAGGTGCACTACTTAATCAGCCCCTCATTTCAGCTGAAATGCTCCTCCTCGCGTTTCCCATAACCGTTCAACCCCTCTCTTGGTCATCGGCATTAGAAATACTAATCTTCATCAACCACCGAGAATCTCTATCTACTTACGGGAAAACTTTTCTGAATCCGTTCGGTCCAAGGAATCATTCTGTTACGAAGGCGGTGATTTTTTCAAATGCTGTAAAATATCCGTAATCTTTTCTGGTTTGTGACGGGTGAAAAACAATTAATAAATTTCCTAATTCATTCTTAAAACAAGGCATTCGTAAGGCTTTTCCGGAGTGAGTGGAATGTGATTTGAATGAACATTTCTTCATAAAAGCAAAAGGTACCATAACACTGAGGTAATCACGGGATAAAGGAATGCAAATATATCGAAGAATTGTAGGAAGCAAACGATTAAGTTTCAAAATATCATGCTTTCTCATTCTATAATGTAAATAAACGTGAACATGAGTCATCTGAAATACAAAAATACTAAGCAATGATTAGGAGCAATAAAACAAACACAGTAAACGATGAAACATACTAAATTGTCTTCACTTCGTATTTTATGATGCATATTTGGAATTAAATTTCATTACCGACCGGAACTTTAGCACGAATTTATCAGGTTTATCAAGAATAAATTGCGTGAATAGGCATCTACACTATCTGGGAAAAAGCTACACCGTCACTTTTGTACCGGGTTTGTAGCAAGCTTGGCGATATTCAATGAGTCTGTTCCACAAAAATAGAGGACAAATTTGTCAATTGGGACAATAGAAATGGGAAACGGATCTAACGTGTGGATAAATTAGAAGGCGAAAGGTTTCCAACTCTAATCATCATTAGAATCGCAACGTCAAATTTTTATGCGTAACGATATAATTCCATTTATTTTACAGATAGTGATATAATTATAGCAAAAAGCAATATTATCTCAAAGTACATACGTAAGAGCTTCTTATATAAAACACTGCAATATCATAAGCAATAACTACAAATATAAAGGACGTGTCCTGAGGACACCTTCGCTGTTCTGGGGGGTGTGCGGTAGGATCTTCTATGAAAATGTTCCAATAATATATAACTTGGTGGAAATACGGAAAATATAAAAATGACCCTGATCGAAGTGAAACTAAATCCTTTAAGAATCATTCGTAATTGATGGAGATGTCTGGCCGCCCGATAGCATTCTTACTCAATCTCATAAGTGTGAAGATGTGATTGAGAAGGTACATACTTATGTGTGTAAACACTTCAGAAAATATTTAAACAAATGCTATCGTACTTCTTATCACAACTATTAATAATTGTAACTTTCAATAAAAATACTGTTCGATACTATGAATTTGATCATTTAAACGTCTCAGGCATTTCCCAAACGAAGAATGAAAACGGGGAAAAACAATCATTCTAAGTTAAAATATTACTGTTTGTAAAGTAAAACACGCTGTGAAAATCTTAAAATTCAGCTTCTGTCGAACATCTACATCAAGTAGGTGTCCTGCGGATAACTCCGCTGTTCTAGGAGGTAGGATCTCCTATGAAAATATTCCAATAATTATAAAAAAAGGTAGAAATACGGAAAATATAAAAATGACCCTGATCGAAAACAAATCCTTCAGGAATCGAGTGGCGTGATAGATATATCCGATCGCCCGATAGCATTCTTACTAAATCTCATAAGTGTGAAGATGTGATTGAGAAGGTACACAAAAAGAAGTCTTGGTCTGGGACGTCGATCCCCGGAAACCTCATCGGAGGGATCAAATATAAAATCTCGCTCTCCCAATTATTGAAAAGAATCATTTCAACCACATACCTTACGAATTCGATTATTTATACATTGAATTTTCATCAAAAGGAGTACTTATCCCTTGGCTTAAATTTATCATTTTAATATTATATCCTTAATGAAATTTTACCCGAGGTCTAACTAATGTTCTCGGTAATTTCGAACGTCCGATTCTCGATGAAAGACTCTGTAATAATCTCAAAATTCAGCTCCTGTCGAACATCTTAACACCTCGGAGGAATGGAGTGAAAAATCAAGGAAGAAAGTGAAAAATTCCTGATCTTGCTGAATTAACATTAAGATTCACTTGATAATTATTAATCGGAGGCGATTCCCAATTTAAGGTACGGTATTTAACTTAAATAATCGTGCATACATCACTCATGTCAAAAGAAGTGACGTCATCCGTGAAAGATTCGTCTCCTAGCAACCGTTGCCATGGATTCGAGTTGAAGCTCATCTAGCGTCTTCTGGTCATGCGAATTTTGCCTCTGAGGAATAGAGAGTCTAAAGCTATAGAAAACTGTCGACATTCTTCGAAAAAAGTTAGCAAATAAGCTATTAAGGTATCCGTTTCGCTAAACGATCAGTTTTTTAATCGATTAAAACGGAATTTTTCGAAAATTTCCTCCTCCTGAACGTTGATCACCTTCTCGAGCGTTCGACGATACGTTGAACGTTCCCGATAACCTTCGAGGAGAATTTATGAAACGCTCAATGTTATTTCAGATGGTTTTCGAAGCACTGAGGGCCATAACCCCTCCTTCCTTCCTAAAATGGTGTGGAAGCGAGCTTCATAGAGCTACGCTGAATCCCTCCGAATTTCTACCCGCGGAGCTACCGATAACCAAGACCCTGCGACGCTGCAAACCAAAGGTTACTTCGGATTTTTACCTAGCAATATCGATCCCTTCATTGAATGCATCCATTCTATCGCACTCGTTCGCGAGCTAAAAGATGCATCTCCTCTCTTTAGAAACGAATCCCTTCTCGTTTCCACCGACGATATTTTAACAGAGTGTCTCTCCTCCAGGTTTGGCGTTACAATTACATGAAACCGAATCTCCTGGAGAAGACCTCCCATCTTCCGGTCGAAACAAACTTAGAACGAAACCAAACGATTCTGAGCGACTTGAAAGATGCCATCACTTCCAAAAGCATTCACAACCGAAGGATCTTCAAAAAGGTTTTCTATTGACTTTCTCGATCGTTATTTCATTTGTAATTTTTTCCGTATTTCTCCATCGTCAATTCATTCCACGATGCGTATAGAAGCATAAATTCCTTACGAATTTAATCGATTGCATTTCCTCTCGAGTAATTTGACGATCAAATGGTTAACTGACCGACATCTCTCTCTATTCTAGGATATAACCGACGGCCTCTATACACAGCTGTGCAGCCTCTGCTTCGATCCTACTGGAGGCAAGGATGACATAAGGTACGCGATTTGTTCGATTGCGATCGTTTTGTATTATCGTTCGTCGGTGACCGCTCGGTCTATATGATTCGATAGCTCCTAATAGTTCACTCGTTACAATCGTCTAGGGCCCATCCCTGTTGGCATGTTACGCACTTCGATTGCTTTAAGACCTATGCCGAGAGAGGGAAGATCTTATGCCCCATATGCACGGAGAGAATCACGGAGTACGAGTTTTTCCTGCAGCCCAAAAAGGTACGTCGATCACATCCGCGATAAGTAACGCGCATTCGAGCCGCCAAATAGTACGCGAATTCGTATTCCTGATGGATCGCATCATTGTACGATAGCAACGCTTATGCGTCGGATTGAGGAGACGAAAACCACGTAGAATAATAAAAACCGTCGAATAATCATCGAATTCGAACGGTGCTAAACATCCGATTCTTTCCAACAGGACACTTCCATCTGGATTCGCGGGAGGCCGAGACGTCGCTGATTAAATCTCAGGGTTAAATGCGATTTCTTCCCGAAAGAATCCACTCGTATGTCCAACTGATCGCATAGAAATCAGTCACGAGCTCTTCGGTAAACATTTTACCCTCACCTTCGTGGAAGTTGGTCCCAAGAACAACGGATGGTTCGGGATCGATGGTAGTGCATTTTATGAAGGAGACGCAGAGGCTACCAAACGAAGCACGCCCTCTGTGAACATCGTCCAAGAACCATCAACGACATTCAAAGTACCAAGCCATCTCGGAATTTCCTTCCGTGCCAAGCGAATGACACGAAGAGAAAGTTGATAAAAACAGAGTTCGATTTAACAGGACTCACCCTGTTGCCTTGCTGTGTATGTATTTGTTGGAATAAAGAATTATCCTTCAATAAGTTTTGTAACGCGTTTTTATTTCCTGTGTTTAGAATTTTTTTCCTTCGGTCATCATTTTTCTTTTACTCGCCTCCTTTACTAATCATTGAGGTGCACTACTTAATCAGCCCCTCATTTCAGCTGAAATGCTCCTCCTCGCGTTTCCCATAACCGTTCAACCCCTCTCTTGGTCATCGGCATTAGAAATACTAATCTTCATCAACCACCGAGAATCTCTATCTACTTACGGGAAAACTTTTCTGAATCCGTTCGGTCCAAGGAATCATTCTGTTACGAAGGCGGTGATTTTTTCAAATGCTGTAAAATATCCGTAATCTTTTCTGGTTTGTGACGGGTGAAAAACAATTAATAAATTTCCTAATTCATTCTTAAACCAAGGCATTCGTAAGGCTTTTCCGGAGTGAGTGGAATGTGATTTGAATGAACATTTCTTCATAAAAGCAAAAGGTACCATAACACTGAGGTAATCACGGGATAAAGGAATGCAAATATATCGAAGAATTGTAGGAAGCAAACGATTAAGTTTCAAAATATCATGCTTTCTCATTCTATAATGTAAATAAACGTGAACATGAGTCATCTGAAATACAAAAATACTAAGCAATGATTAGGAGCAATAAAACAAACACAGTAAACGATGAAACATACTAAATTGTCTTCACTTCGTATTTTATGATGCATATTTGGAATTAAATTTCATTACCGACCGGAACTTTAGCACGAATTTATCAGGTTTATCAAGAATAAATTGCGTGAATAGGCATCTACACTATCTGGGAAAAAGCTACACCGTCACTTTTGTACCGGGTTTGTAGCAAGCTTGGCGATATTCAATGAGTCTGTTCCACAAAAATAGAGGACAAATTTGTCAATTGGGACAATAGAAATGGGAAACGGATCTAACGTGTGGATAAATTAGAAGGCGAAAGGTTTCCAACTCTAATCATCATTAGAATCGCAACGTCAAATTTTTATGCGTAACGATATAATTCCATTTATTTTACAGATAGTGATATAATTATAGCAAAAAGCAATATTATCTCAAAGTACATACGTAAGAGCTTCTTATATAAAACAATGCAATATCATAAGCAATAACTACAAATATAAAGGACGTGTCCTGAGGACACCTTCGCTGTTCTGGGGGGTGTGCGGTAGGATCTTCTATGAAAATGTTCCAATAATATATAACTTGGTGGAAATACGGAAAATATAAAAATGACCCTGATCGAAGTGAAACTAAATCCTTTAAGAATCATTCGTAATTGATGGAGATGTCTGGCCGCCCGATAGCATTCTTACTCAATCTCATAAGTGTGAAGATGTGATTGAGAAGGTACATACTTATGTGTGTAAACACTTCAGAAAATATTTAAACAAATGCTATCGTACTTCTTATCACAACTATTAATAATTGTAACTTTCAATAAAAATACTGTTCGATACTATGAATTTGATCATTTAAACGTCTCAGGCATTTCCCAAACGAAGAATGAAAACGGGGAAAAACAATCATTCTAAGTTAAAATATTACTGTTTGTAAAGTAAAACACGCTGTGAAAATCTTAAAATTCAGCTTCTGTCGAACATCTACATCAAGTAGGTGTCCTGCGGATAACTCCGCTGTTCTAGGAGGTAGGATCTCCTATGAAAATATTCCAATAATTATAAAAAAAGGTAGAAATACGGAAAATATAAAAATGACCCTGATCGAAAACAAATCCTTCAGGAATCGAGTGGCGTGATAGATATATCCGATCGCCCGATAGCATTCTTACTAAATCTCATAAGTGTGAAGATGTGATTGAGAAGGTACACAAAAAGAAGTCTTGGTCTGGGACGTCGATCCCCGGAAACCTCATCGGAGGGATCAAATATAAAATCTCGCTCTCCCAATTATTGAAAAGAATCATTTCAACCACATACCTTACGAATTCGATTATTTATACATTGAATTTTCATCAAAAGGAGTACTTATCCCTTGGCTTAAATTTATCATTTTAATATTATATCCTTAATGAAATTTTACCCGAGGTCTAACTAATGTTCTCGGTAATTTCGAACGTCCGATTCTCGATGAAAGACTCTGTAATAATCTCAAAATTCAGCTCCTGTCGAACATCTTAACACCTCGGAGGAATGGAGTGAAAAATCAAGGAAGAAAGTGAAAAATTCCTGATCTTGCTGAATCAACATTAAGATTCACTTGATAATTGTTAATTGGAGGCGATTCCCAATTTAAGGTACGGTGTTTAACTTAAATAATCGTGCATACATCACTCATGTCCAAAGTGACGTCATCCGTGAAAGATTCGTCGCCTAGCGACCGTTGCCATGGATTCGAGTTGAAGCTCATCTAGCGTCTTCTGGTCATGCGAATTTTGCCTCTGAGGAATAGAGAGTCTAAAGCTATAGAAAACTGTCGACATTCTTCGAAAAAAGTTAGCAAATAAGCTATTAAGGTATCCGTTTCGCTAAACGATCAGTTTTTTAATCGATTAAAACGGAATTTTTCGAAAATTTCCTCCTCCTGAACGTTGATCACCTTCTCGAGCGTTCGACGATACGTTGAACGTTCCCGATAACCTTCGAGGAGAATTTATGAAACGCTCAATGTTATTTCAGATGGTTTTCGAAGCACTGAGGGCCATAACCCCTCCTTCCTTCCTAAAATGGTGTGGAAGCGAGCTTCATAGAGCTACGCTGAATCCCTCCGAATTTCTACCCGCGGAGCTACCGATAACCAAGACCCTGCGACGCTGCAAACCAAAGGTTACTTCGGATTTTTACCTAGCAATATCGATCCCTTCATTGAATGCATCCATTCTATCGCACTCGTTCGCGAGCTAAAAGATGCATCTCCTCTCTTTAGAAACGAATCCCTTCTCGTTTCCACCGACGATATTTTAACAGAGTGTCTCTCCTCCAGGTTTGGCGTTACAATTACATGAAACCGAATCTCCTGGAGAAGACCTCCCATCTTCCGGTCGAAACAAACTTAGAACGAAACCAAACGATTCTGAGCGACTTGAAAGATGCCATCACTTCCAAAAGCATTCACAACCGAAGGATCTTCAAAAAGGTTTTCTATTGACTTTCTCGATCGTTATTTCATTTGTAATTTTTTCCGTATTTCTCCATCGTCAATTCATTCCACGATGCGTATAGAAGCATAAATTCCTTACGAATTTAATCGATTGCATTTCCTCTCGAGTAATTTGACGATCAAATGGTTAACTGACCGACATCTCTCTCTATTCTAGGATATAACCGACGGCCTCTATACACAGCTGTGCAGCCTCTGCTTCGATCCTACTGGAGGCAAGGATGACATAAGGTACGCGATTTGTTCGATTGCGATCGTTTTGTATTATCGTTCGTCGGTGACCGCTCGGTCTATATGATTCGATAGCTCCTAATAGTTCACTCGTTACAATCGTCTAGGGCCCATCCCTGTTGGCATGTTACGCACTTCGATTGCTTTAAGACCTATGCCGAGAGAGGGAAGATCTTATGCCCCATATGCACGGAGAGAATCACGGAGTACGAGTTTTTCCTGCAGCCCAAAAAGGTACGTCGATCACATCCGCGATAAGTAACGCGCATTCGAGCCGCCAAATAGTACGCGAATTCGTATTCCTGATGGATCGCATCATTGTACGATAGCAACGCTTATGCGTCGGATTGAGGAGACGAAAACCACGTAGAATAATAAAAACCGTCGAATAATCATCGAATTCGAACGGTGCTAAACATCCGATTCTTTCCAACAGGACACTTCCATCTGGATTCGCGGGAGGCCGAGACGTCGCTGATTAAATCTCAGGGTTAAATGCGATTTCTTCCCGAAAGAATCCACTCGTATGTCCAACTGATCGCATAGAAATCAGTCACGAGCTCTTCGGTAAACATTTTACCCTCACCTTCGTGGAAGTTGGTCCCAAGAACAACGGATGGTTCGGGATCGATGGTAGTGCATTTTATGAAGGAGACGCAGAGGCTACCAAACGAAGCACGCCCTCTGTGAACATCGTCCAAGAACCATCAACGACATTCAAAGTACCAAGCCATCTCGGAATTTCCTTCCGTGCCAAGCGAATGACACGAAGAGAAAGTTGATAAAAACAGAGTTCGATTTAACAGGACTCACCCTGTTGCCTTGCTGTGTATGTATTTGTTGGAATAAAGAATTATCCTTCAATAAGTTTTGTAACGCGTTTTTATTTCCTGTGTTTAGAATTTTTTTCCTTCGGTCATCATTTTTCTTTTACTCGCCTCCTTTACTAATCATTGAGGTGCACTACTTAATCAGCCCCTCATTTCAGCTGAAATGCTCCTCCTCGCGTTTCCCATAACCGTTCAACCCCTCTCTTGGTCATCGGCATTAGAAATACTAATCTTCATCAACCACCGAGAATCTCTATCTACTTACGGGAAAACTTTTCTGAATCCGTTCGGTCCAAGGAATCATTCTGTTACGAAGGCGGTGATTTTTTCAAATGCTGTAAAATATCCGTAATATTTTCTGGTTTGTGACGGGTGAAAAACAATTAATAAATTTCCTAATTCATTCTTAAACCAAGGCATTCGTAAGGCTTTTCCGGAGTGAGTGGAATGTGATTTGAATGAACATTTCTTCATAAAAGCAAAAGGTACCATAACACTGAGGTAATCACGGGATAAAGGAATGCAAATATATCGAAGAATTGTAGGAAGCAAACGATTAAGTTTCAAAATATCATGCTTTCTCATTCTATAATGTAAATAAACGTGAACATGAGTCATCTGAAATACAAAAATACTAAGCAATGATTAGGAGCAATAAAACAAACACAGTAAACGATGAAACATACTAAATTGTCTTCACTTCGTATTTTATGATGCATATTTGGAATTAAATTTCATTACCGACCGGAACTTTAGCACGAATTTATCAGGTTTATCAAGAATAAATTGCGTGAATAGGCATCTACACTATCTGGGAAAAAGCTACACCGTCACTTTTGTACCGGGTTTGTAGCAAGCTTGGCGATATTCAATGAGTCTGTTCCACAAAAATAGAGGACAAATTTGTCAATTGGGACAATAGAAATGGGAAACGGATCTAACGTGTGGATAAATTAGAAGGCGAAAGGTTTCCAACTCTAATCATCATTAGAATCGCAACGTCAAATTTTTATGCGTAACGATATAATTCCATTTATTTTACAGATAGTGATATAATTATAGCAAAAAGCAATATTATCTCAAAGTACATACGTAAGAGCTTCTTATATAAAACAATGCAATATCATAAGCAATAACTACAAATATAAAGGACGTGTCCTGAGGACACCTTCGCTGTTCTGGGGGGTGTGCGGTAGGATCTTCTATGAAAATGTTCCAATAATATATAACTTGGTGGAAATACGGAAAATATAAAAATGACCCTGATCGAAGTGAAACTAAATCCTTTAAGAATCATTCGTAATTGATGGAGATGTCTGGCCGCCCGATAGCATTCTTACTCAATCTCATAAGTGTGAAGATGTGATTGAGAAGGTACATACTTATGTGTGTAAACACTTCAGAAAATATTTAAACAAATGCTATCGTACTTCTTATCACAACTATTAATAATTGTAACTTTCAATAAAAATACTGTTCGATACTATGAATTTGATCATTTAAACGTCTCAGGCATTTCCCAAACGAAGAATGAAAACGGGGAAAAACAATCATTCTAAGTTAAAATATTACTGTTTGTAAAGTAAAACACGCTGTGAAAATCTTAAAATCCAGCTTCTGTCGAACATGTACATCAAGTAGGTGTCCTGCGGATAACTCCGCTGTTATAGGAGGTAGGATCTCCTATGAAAATATTCCAATAATTATAAAAAAAGGTAGAAATACGGAAAATATAAAAATGACCCTGATCGAAAACAAATCCTTCAGGAATCGAGTGGCGTGATAGATATATCCGATCGCCCGATAGCATTCTTACTAAATCTCATAAGTGTGAAGATGTGATTGAGAAGGTACACAAAAAGAAGTCTTGGTCTGGGACGTCGATCCCCGGAAACCTCATCGGAGGGATCAAATATAAAATCTCGCTCTCCCAATTATTGAAAAGAATCATTTCAACCACATACCTTACGAATTCGATTATTTATACATTGAATTTTCATCAAAAGGAGTACTTATCCCTTGGCTTAAATTTATCATTTTAATATTATATCCTTAATGAAATTTTACCCGAGGTCTAACTAATGTTCTCGGTAATTTCGAACGTCCGATTCTCGATGAAAGACTCTGTAATAATCTCAAAATTCAGCTCCTGTCGAACATCTTAACACCTCGGAGGAATGGAGTGAAAAATCAAGGAAGAAAGTGAAAAATTCCTGATCTTGCTGAATTAACATTAAGATTCACTTGATAATTATTAATCGGAGGCGATTCCCAATTTAAGGTACGGTATTTAACTTAAATAATCGTGCATACATCACTCATGTCAAAAGAAGTGACGTCATCCGTGAAAGATTCGTCTCCTAGCAACCGTTGCCATGGATTCGAGTTGAAGCTCATCTAGCGTCTTCTGGTCATGCGAATTTTGCCTCTGAGGAATAGAGAGTCTAAAGCTATAGAAAACTGTCGACATTCTTCGAAAAAAGTTAGCAAATAAGCTATTAAGGTATCCGTTTCGCTAAACGATCAGTTTTTTAATCGATTAAAACGGAATTTTTCGAAAATTTCCTCCTCCTGAACGTTGATCACCTTCTCGAGCGTTCGACGATACGTTGAACGTTCCCGATAACCTTCGAGGAGAATTTATGAAACGCTCAATGTTATTTCAGATGGTTTTCGAAGCACTGAGGGCCATAACCCCTCCTTCCTTCCTAAAATGGTGTGGAAGCGAGCTTCATAGAGCTACGCTGAATCCCTCCGAATTTCTACCCGCGGAGCTACCGATAACCAAGACCCTGCGACGCTGCAAACCAAAGGTTACTTCGGATTTTTACCTAGCAATATCGATCCCTTCATTGAATGCATCCATTCTATCGCACTCGTTCGCGAGCTAAAAGATGCATCTCCTCTCTTTAGAAACGAATCCCTTCTCGTTTCCACCGACGATATTTTAACAGAGTGTCTCTCCTCCAGGTTTGGCGTTACAATTACATGAAACCGAATCTCCTGGAGAAGACCTCCCATCTTCCGGTCGAAACAAACTTAGAACGAAACCAAACGATTCTGAGCGACTTGAAAGATGCCATCACTTCCAAAAGCATTCACAACCGAAGGATCTTCAAAAAGGTTTTCTATTGACTTTCTCGATCGTTATTTCATTTGTAATTTTTTCCGTATTTCTCCATCGTCAATTCATTCCACGATGCGTATAGAAGCATAAATTCCTTACGAATTTAATCGATTGCATTTCCTCTCGAGTAATTTGACGATCAAATGGTTAACTGACCGACATCTCTCTCTATTCTAGGATATAACCGACGGCCTCTATACACAGCTGTGCAGCCTCTGCTTCGATCCTACTGGAGGCAAGGATGACATAAGGTACGCGATTTGTTCGATTGCGATCGTTTTGTATTATCGTTCGTCGGTGACCGCTCGGTCTATATGATTCGATAGCTCCTAATAGTTCACTCGTTACAATCGTCTAGGGCCCATCCCTGTTGGCATGTTACGCACTTCGATTGCTTTAAGACCTATGCCGAGAGAGGGAAGATCTTATGCCCCATATGCACGGAGAGAATCACGGAGTACGAGTTTTTCCTGCAGCCCAAAAAGGTACGTCGATCACATCCGCGATAAGTAACGCGCATTCGAGCCGCCAAATAGTACGCGAATTCGTATTCCTGATGGATCGCATCATTGTACGATAGCAACGCTTATGCGTCGGATTGAGGAGACGAAAACCACGTAGAATAATAAAAACCGTCGAATAATCATCGAATTCGAACGGTGCTAAACATCCGATTCTTTCCAACAGGACACTTCCATCTGGATTCGCGGGAGGCCGAGACGTCGCTGATTAAATCTCAGGGTTAAATGCGATTTCTTCCCGAAAGAATCCACTCGTATGTCCAACTGATCGCATAGAAATCAGTCACGAGCTCTTCGGTAAACATTTTACCCTCACCTTCGTGGAAGTTGGTCCCAAGAACAACGGATGGTTCGGGATCGATGGTAGTGCATTTTATGAAGGAGACGCAGAGGCTACCAAACGAAGCACGCCCTCTGTGAACATCGTCCAAGAACCATCAACGACATTCAAAGTACCAAGCCATCTCGGAATTTCCTTCCGTGCCAAGCGAATGACACGAAGAGAAAGTTGATAAAAACAGAGTTCGATTTAACAGGACTCACCCTGTTGCCTTGCTGTGTATGTATTTGTTGGAATAAAGAATTATCCTTCAATAAGTTTTGTAACGCGTTTTTATTTCCTGTGTTTAGAATTTTTTTCCTTCGGTCATCATTTTTCTTTTACTCGCCTCCTTTACTAATCATTGAGGTGCACTACTTAATCAGCCCCTCATTTCAGCTGAAATGCTCCTCCTCGCGTTTCCCATAACCGTTCAACCCCTCTCTTGGTCATCGGCATTAGAAATACTAATCTTCATCAACCACCGAGAATCTCTATCTACTTACGGGAAAACTTTTCTGAATCCGTTCGGTCCAAGGAATCATTCTGTTACGAAGGCGGTGATTTTTTCAAATGCTGTAAAATATCCGTAATATTTTCTGGTTTGTGACGGGTGAAAAACAATTAATAAATTTCCTAATTCATTCTTAAACCAAGGCATTCGTAAGGCTTTTCCGGAGTGAGTGGAATGTGATTTGAATGAACATTTCTTCATAAAAGCAAAAGGTACCATAACACTGAGGTAATCACGGGATAAAGGAATGCAAATATATCGAAGAATTGTAGGAAGCAAACGATTAAGTTTCAAAATATCATGCTTTCTCATTCTATAATGTAAATAAACGTGAACATGAGTCATCTGAAATACAAAAATACTAAGCAATGATTAGGAGCCATAAAACAAACACCGTAAACGATGAAACATACTCAAATGTCTTCACTTCGTATTTTATGATGCATATTTGGAATTAAATTTCATTACCGACCGGAACTTTAGCACGAATTTATCAGGTTTATCAAGAATAAATTGCGTGAATAGGCATCTACACTATCTGGGAAAAAGCTACACCGTCACTTTTGTACCGGGTTTGTAGCAAGCTTGGCGATATTCAATGAGTCTGTTCCACAAAAATAGAGGACAAATTTGTCAATTGGGACAATAGAAATGGGAAACGGATCTAACGTGTGGATAAATTAGAAGGCGAAAGGTTTCCAACTCTAATCATCATTAGAATCGCAACGTCAAATTTTTATGCGTAACGATATAATTCCATTTATTTTACAGATAGTGATATAATTATAGCAAAAAGCAATATTATCTCAAAGTACATACGTAAGAGCTTCTTATATAAAACAATGCAATATCATAAGCAATAACTACAAATATAAAGGACGTGTCCTGAGGACACCTTCGCTGTTCTGGGGGGTGTGCGGTAGGATCTTCTATGAAAATGTTCCAATAATATATAACTTGGTGGAAATACGGAAAATATAAAAATGACCCTGATCGAAGTGAAACTAAATCCTTTAAGAATCATTCGTAATTGATGGAGATGTCTGGCCGCCCGATAGCATTCTTACTCAATCTCATAAGTGTGAAGATGTGATTGAGAAGGTACATACTTATGTGTGTAAACACTTCAGAAAATATTTAAACAAATGCTATCGTACTTCTTATCACAACTATTAATAATTGTAACTTTCAATAAAAATACTGTTCGATACTATGAATTTGATCATTTAAACGTCTCAGGCATTTCCCAAACGAAGAATGAAAACGGGGAAAAACAATCATTCTAAGTTAAAATATTACTGTTTGTAAAGTAAAACACGCTGTGAAAATCTTAAAATTCAGCTTCTGTCGAACATCTACATCAAGTAGGTGTCCTGCGGATAACTCCGCTGTTCTAGGAGGTAGGATCTCCTATGAAAATATTCCAATAATTATAAAAAAAGGTAGAAATACGGAAAATATAAAAATGACCCTGATCGAAAACAAATCCTTCAGGAATCGAGTGGCGTGATAGATATATCCGATCGCCCGATAGCATTCTTACTAAATCTCATAAGTGTGAAGATGTGATTGAGAAGGTACACAAAAAGAAGTCTTGGTCTGGGACGTCGATCCCCGGAAACCTCATCGGAGGGATCAAATATAAAATCTCGCTCTCCCAATTATTGAAAAGAATCATTTCAACCACATACCTTACGAATTCGATTATTTATACATTGAATTTTCATCAAAAGGAGTACTTATCCCTTGGCTTAAATTTATCATTTTAATATTATATCCTTAATGAAATTTTACCCGAGGTCTAACTAATGTTCTCGGTAATTTCGAACGTCCGATTCTCGATGAAAGACTCTGTAATAATCTCAAAATTCAGCTCCTGTCGAACATCTTAACACCTCGGAGGAATGGAGTGAAAAATCAAGGAAGAAAGTGAAAAATTCCTGATCTTGCTGAATTAACATTAAGATTCACTTGATAATTATTAATCGGAGGCGATTCCCAATTTAAGGTACGGTATTTAACTTAAATAATCGTGCATACATCACTCATGTCAAAAGAAGTGACGTCATCCGTGAAAGATTCGTCTCCTAGCAACCGTTGCCATGGATTCGAGTTGAAGCTCATCTAGCGTCTTCTGGTCATGCGAATTTTGCCTCTGAGGAATAGAGAGTCTAAAGCTATAGAAAACTGTCGACATTCTTCGAAAAAAGTTAGCAAATAAGCTATTAAGGTATCCGTTTCGCTAAACGATCAGTTTTTTAATCGATTAAAACGGAATTTTTCGAAAATTTCCTCCTCCTGAACGTTGATCACCTTCTCGAGCGTTCGACGATACGTTGAACGTTCCCGATAACCTTCGAGGAGAATTTATGAAACGCTCAATGTTATTTCAGATGGTTTTCGAAGCACTGAGGGCCATAACCCCTCCTTCCTTCCTAAAATGGTGTGGAAGCGAGCTTCATAGAGCTACGCTGAATCCCTCCGAATTTCTACCCGCGGAGCTACCGATAACCAAGACCCTGCGACGCTGCAAACCAAAGGTTACTTCGGATTTTTACCTAGCAATATCGATCCCTTCATTGAATGCATCCATTCTATCGCACTCGTTCGCGAGCTAAAAGATGCATCTCCTCTCTTTAGAAACGAATCCCTTCTCGTTTCCACCGACGATATTTTAACAGAGTGTCTCTCCTCCAGGTTTGGCGTTACAATTACATGAAACCGAATCTCCTGGAGAAGACCTCCCATCTTCCGGTCGAAACAAACTTAGAACGAAACCAAACGATTCTGAGCGACTTGAAAGATGCCATCACTTCCAAAAGCATTCACAACCGAAGGATCTTCAAAAAGGTTTTCTATTGACTTTCTCGATCGTTATTTCATTTGTAATTTTTTCCGTATTTCTCCATCGTCAATTCATTCCACGATGCGTATAGAAGCATAAATTCCTTACGAATTTAATCGATTGCATTTCCTCTCGAGTAATTTGACGATCAAATGGTTAACTGACCGACATCTCTCTCTATTCTAGGATATAACCGACGGCCTCTATACACAGCTGTGCAGCCTCTGCTTCGATCCTACTGGAGGCAAGGATGACATAAGGTACGCGATTTGTTCGATTGCGATCGTTTTGTATTATCGTTCGTCGGTGACCGCTCGGTCTATATGATTCGATAGCTCCTAATAGTTCACTCGTTACAATCGTCTAGGGCCCATCCCTGTTGGCATGTTACGCACTTCGATTGCTTTAAGACCTATGCCGAGAGAGGGAAGATCTTATGCCCCATATGCACGGAGAGAATCACGGAGTACGAGTTTTTCCTGCAGCCCAAAAAGGTACGTCGATCACATCCGCGATAAGTAACGCGCATTCGAGCCGCCAAATAGTACGCGAATTCGTATTCCTGATGGATCGCATCATTGTACGATAGCAACGCTTATGCGTCGGATTGAGGAGACGAAAACCACGTAGAATAATAAAAACCGTCGAATAATCATCGAATTCGAACGGTGCTAAACATCCGATTCTTTCCAACAGGACACTTCCATCTGGATTCGCGGGAGGCCGAGACGTCGCTGATTAAATCTCAGGGTTAAATGCGATTTCTTCCCGAAAGAATCCACTCGTATGTCCAACTGATCGCATAGAAATCAGTCACGAGCTCTTCGGTAAACATTTTACCCTCACCTTCGTGGAAGTTGGTCCCAAGAACAACGGATGGTTCGGGATCGATGGTAGTGCATTTTATGAAGGAGACGCAGAGGCTACCAAACGAAGCACGCCCTCTGTGAACATCGTCCAAGAACCATCAACGACATTCAAAGTACCAAGCCATCTCGGAATTTCCTTCCGTGCCAAGCGAATGACACGAAGAGAAAGTTGATAAAAACAGAGTTCGATTTAACAGGACTCACCCTGTTGCCTTGCTGTGTATGTATTTGTTGGAATAAAGAATTATCCTTCAATAAGTTTTGTAACGCGTTTTTATTTCCTGTGTTTAGAATTTTTTTCCTTCGGTCATCATTTTTCTTTTACTCGCCTCCTTTACTAATCATTGAGGTGCACTACTTAATCAGCCCCTCATTTCAGCTGAAATGCTCCTCCTCGCGTTTCCCATAACCGTTCAACCCCTCTCTTGGTCATCGGCATTAGAAATACTAATCTTCATCAACCACCGAGAATCTCTATCTACTTACGGGAAAACTTTTCTGAATCCGTTCGGTCCAAGGAATCATTCTGTTACGAAGGCGGTGATTTTTTCAAATGCTGTAAAATATCCGTAATCTTTTCTGGTTTGTGACGGGTGAAAAACAATTAATAAATTTCCTAATTCATTCTTAAACCAAGGCATTCGTAAGGCTTTTCCGGAGTGAGTGGAATGTGATTTGAATGAACATTTCTTCATAAAAGCAAAAGGTACCATAACACTGAGGTAATCACGGGATAAAGGAATGCAAATATATCGAAGAATTGTAGGAAGCAAACGATTAAGTTTCAAAATATCATGCTTTCTCATTCTATAATGTAAATAAACGTGAACATGAGTCATCTGAAATACAAAAATACTAAGCAATGATTAGGAGCAATAAAACAAACACAGTAAACGATGAAACATACTAAATTGTCTTCACTTCGTATTTTATGATGCATATTTGGAATTAAATTTCATTACCGACCGGAACTTTAGCACGAATTTATCAGGTTTATCAAGAATAAATTGCGTGAATAGGCATCTACACTATCTGGGAAAAAGCTACACCGTCACTTTTGTACCGGGTTTGTAGCAAGCTTGGCGATATTCAATGAGTCTGTTCCACAAAAATAGAGGACAAATTTGTCAATTGGGACAATAGAAATGGGAAACGGATCTAACGTGTGGATAAATTAGAAGGCGAAAGGTTTCCAACTCTAATCATCATTAGAATCGCAACGTCAAATTTTTATGCGTAACGATATAATTCCATTTATTTTACAGATAGTGATATAATTATAGCAAAAAGCAATATTATCTCAAAGTACATACGTAAGAGCTTCTTATATAAAACAATGCAATATCATAAGCAATAACTACAAATATAAAGGACGTGTCCTGAGGACACCTTCGCTGTTCTGGGGGGTGTGCGGTAGGATCTTCTATGAAAATGTTCCAATAATATATAACTTGGTGGAAATACGGAAAATATAAAAATGACCCTGATCGAAGTGAAACTAAATCCTTTAAGAATCATTCGTAATTGATGGAGATGTCTGGCCGCCCGATAGCATTCTTACTCAATCTCATAAGTGTGAAGATGTGATTGAGAAGGTACATACTTATGTGTGTAAACACTTCAGAAAATATTTAAACAAATGCTATCGTACTTCTTATCACAACTATTAATAATTGTAACTTTCAATAAAAATACTGTTCGATACTATGAATTTGATCATTTAAACGTCTCAGGCATTTCCCAAACGAAGAATGAAAACGGGGAAAAACAATCATTCTAAGTTAAAATATTACTGTTTGTAAAGTAAAACACGCTGTGAAAATCTTAAAATCCAGCTTCTGTCGAACATGTACATCAAGTAGGTGTCCTGCGGATAACTCCGCTGTTCTAGGAGGTAGGATCTCCTATGAAAATATTCCAATAATTATAAAAAAAGGTAGAAATACGGAAAATATAAAAATGACCCTGATCGAAAACAAATCCTTCAGGAATCGAGTGGCGTGATAGATATATCCGATCGCCCGATAGCATTCTTACTAAATCTCATAAGTGTGAAGATGTGATTGAGAAGGTACACAAAAAGAAGTCTTGGTCTGGGACGTCGATCCCCGGAAACCTCATCGGAGGGATCAAATATAAAATCTCGCTCTCCCAATTATTGAAAAGAATCATTTCAACCACATACCTTACGAATTCGATTATTTATACATTGAATTTTCATCAAAAGGAGTACTTATCCCTTGGCTTAAATTTATCATTTTAATATTATATCCTTAATGAAATTTTACCCGAGGTCTAACTAATGTTCTCGGTAATTTCGAACGTCCGATTCTCGATGAAAGACTCTGTAATAATCTCAAAATTCAGCTCCTGTCGAACATCTTAACACCTCGGAGGAATGGAGTGAAAAATCAAGGAAGAAAGTGAAAAATTCCTGATCTTGCTGAATTAACATTAAGATTCACTTGATAATTATTAATCGGAGGCGATTCCCAATTTAAGGTACGGTATTTAACTTAAATAATCGTGCATACATCACTCATGTCAAAAGAAGTGACGTCATCCGTGAAAGATTCGTCTCCTAGCAACCGTTGCCATGGATTCGAGTTGAAGCTCATCTAGCGTCTTCTGGTCATGCGAATTTTGCCTCTGAGGAATAGAGAGTCTAAAGCTATAGAAAACTGTCGACATTCTTCGAAAAAAGTTAGCAAATAAGCTATTAAGGTATCCGTTTCGCTAAACGATCAGTTTTTTAATCGATTAAAACGGAATTTTTCGAAAATTTCCTCCTCCTGAACGTTGATCACCTTCTCGAGCGTTCGACGATACGTTGAACGTTCCCGATAACCTTCGAGGAGAATTTATGAAACGCTCAATGTTATTTCAGATGGTTTTCGAAGCACTGAGGGCCATAACCCCTCCTTCCTTCCTAAAATGGTGTGGAAGCGAGCTTCATAGAGCTACGCTGAATCCCTCCGAATTTCTACCCGCGGAGCTACCGATAACCAAGACCCTGCGACGCTGCAAACCAAAGGTTACTTCGGATTTTTACCTAGCAATATCGATCCCTTCATTGAATGCATCCATTCTATCGCACTCGTTCGCGAGCTAAAAGATGCATCTCCTCTCTTTAGAAACGAATCCCTTCTCGTTTCCACCGACGATATTTTAACAGAGTGTCTCTCCTCCAGGTTTGGCGTTACAATTACATGAAACCGAATCTCCTGGAGAAGACCTCCCATCTTCCGGTCGAAACAAACTTAGAACGAAACCAAACGATTCTGAGCGACTTGAAAGATGCCATCACTTCCAAAAGCATTCACAACCGAAGGATCTTCAAAAAGGTTTTCTATTGACTTTCTCGATCGTTATTTCATTTGTAATTTTTTCCGTATTTCTCCATCGTCAATTCATTCCACGATGCGTATAGAAGCATAAATTCCTTACGAATTTAATCGATTGCATTTCCTCTCGAGTAATTTGACGATCAAATGGTTAACTGACCGACATCTCTCTCTATTCTAGGATATAACCGACGGCCTCTATACACAGCTGTGCAGCCTCTGCTTCGATCCTACTGGAGGCAAGGATGACATAAGGTACGCGATTTGTTCGATTGCGATCGTTTTGTATTATCGTTCGTCGGTGACCGCTCGGTCTATATGATTCGATAGCTCCTAATAGTTCACTCGTTACAATCGTCTAGGGCCCATCCCTGTTGGCATGTTACGCACTTCGATTGCTTTAAGACCTATGCCGAGAGAGGGAAGATCTTATGCCCCATATGCACGGAGAGAATCACGGAGTACGAGTTTTTCCTGCAGCCCAAAAAGGTACGTCGATCACATCCGCGATAAGTAACGCGCATTCGAGCCGCCAAATAGTACGCGAATTCGTATTCCTGATGGATCGCATCATTGTACGATAGCAACGCTTATGCGTCGGATTGAGGAGACGAAAACCACGTAGAATAATAAAAACCGTCGAATAATCATCGAATTCGAACGGTGCTAAACATCCGATTCTTTCCAACAGGACACTTCCATCTGGATTCGCGGGAGGCCGAGACGTCGCTGATTAAATCTCAGGGTTAAATGCGATTTCTTCCCGAAAGAATCCACTCGTATGTCCAACTGATCGCATAGAAATCAGTCACGAGCTCTTCGGTAAACATTTTACCCTCACCTTCGTGGAAGTTGGTCCCAAGAACAACGGATGGTTCGGGATCGATGGTAGTGCATTTTATGAAGGAGACGCAGAGGCTACCAAACGAAGCACGCCCTCTGTGAACATCGTCCAAGAACCATCAACGACATTCAAAGTACCAAGCCATCTCGGAATTTCCTTCCGTGCCAAGCGAATGACACGAAGAGAAAGTTGATAAAAACAGAGTTCGATTTAACAGGACTCACCCTGTTGCCTTGCTGTGTATGTATTTGTTGGAATAAAGAATTATCCTTCAATAAGTTTTGTAACGCGTTTTTATTTCCTGTGTTTAGAATTTTTTTCCTTCGGTCATCATTTTTCTTTTACTCGCCTCCTTTACTAATCATTGAGGTGCACTACTTAATCAGCCCCTCATTTCAGCTGAAATGCTCCTCCTCGCGTTTCCCATAACCGTTCAACCCCTCTCTTGGTCATCGGCATTAGAAATACTAATCTTCATCAACCACCGAGAATCTCTATCTACTTACGGGAAAACTTTTCTGAATCCGTTCGGTCCAAGGAATCATTCTGTTACGAAGGCGGTGATTTTTTCAAATGCTGTAAAATATCCGTAATCTTTTCTGGTTTGTGACGGGTGAAAAACAATTAATAAATTTCCTAATTCATTCTTAAACCAAGGCATTCGTAAGGCTTTTCCGGAGTGAGTGGAATGTGATTTGAATGAACATTTCTTCATAAAAGCAAAAGGTACCATAACACTGAGGTAATCACGGGATAAAGGAATGCAAATATATCGAAGAATTGTAGGAAGCAAACGATTAAGTTTCAAAATATCATGCTTTCTCATTCTATAATGTAAATAAACGTGAACATGAGTCATCTGAAATACAAAAATACTAAGCAATGATTAGGAGCAATAAAACAAACACAGTAAACGATGAAACATACTAAATTGTCTTCACTTCGTATTTTATGATGCATATTTGGAATTAAATTTCATTACCGACCGGAACTTTAGCACGAATTTATCAGGTTTATCAAGAATAAATTGCGTGAATAGGCATCTACACTATCTGGGAAAAAGCTACACCGTCACTTTTGTACCGGGTTTGTAGCAAGCTTGGCGATATTCAATGAGTCTGTTCCACAAAAATAGAGGACAAATTTGTCAATTGGGACAATAGAAATGGGAAACGGATCTAACGTGTGGATAAATTAGAAGGCGAAAGGTTTCCAACTCTAATCATCATTAGAATCGCAACGTCAAATTTTTATGCGTAACGATATAATTCCATTTATTTTACAGATAGTGATATAATTATAGCAAAAAGCAATATTATCTCAAAGTACATACGTAAGAGCTTCTTATATAAAACAATGCAATATCATAAGCAATAACTACAAATATAAAGGACGTGTCCTGAGGACACCTTCGCTGTTCTGGGGGGTGTGCGGTAGGATCTTCTATGAAAATGTTCCAATAATATATAACTTGGTGGAAATACGGAAAATATAAAAATGACCCTGATCGAAGTGAAACTAAATCCTTTAAGAATCATTCGTAATTGATGGAGATGTCTGGCCGCCCGATAGCATTCTTACTCAATCTCATAAGTGTGAAGATGTGATTGAGAAGGTACATACTTATGTGTGTAAACACTTCAGAAAATATTTAAACAAATGCTATCGTACTTCTTATCACAACTATTAATAATTGTAACTTTCAATAAAAATACTGTTCGATACTATGAATTTGATCATTTAAACGTCTCAGGCATTTCCCAAACGAAGAATGAAAACGGGGAAAAACAATCATTCTAAGTTAAAATATTACTGTTTGTAAAGTAAAACACGCTGTGAAAATCTTAAAATCCAGCTTCTGTCGAACATGTACATCAAGTAGGTGTCCTGCGGATAACTCCGCTGTTCTAGGAGGTAGGATCTCCTATGAAAATATTCCAATAATTATAAAAAAAGGTAGAAATACGGAAAATATAAAAATGACCCTGATCGAAAACAAATCCTTCAGGAATCGAGTGGCGTGATAGATATATCCGATCGCCCGATAGCATTCTTACTAAATCTCATAAGTGTGAAGATGTGATTGAGAAGGTACACAAAAAGAAGTCTTGGTCTGGGACGTCGATCCCCGGAAACCTCATCGGAGGGATCAAATATAAAATCTCGCTCTCCCAATTATTGAAAAGAATCATTTCAACCACATACCTTACGAATTCGATTATTTATACATTGAATTTTCATCAAAAGGAGTACTTATCCCTTGGCTTAAATTTATCATTTTAATATTATATCCTTAATGAAATTTTACCCGAGGTCTAACTAATGTTCTCGGTAATTTCGAACGTCCGATTCTCGATGAAAGACTCTGTAATAATCTCAAAATTCAGCTCCTGTCGAACATCTTAACACCTCGGAGGAATGGAGTGAAAAATCAAGGAAGAAAGTGAAAAATTCCTGATCTTGCTGAATTAACATTAAGATTCACTTGATAATTATTAATCGGAGGCGATTCCCAATTTAAGGTACGGTATTTAACTTAAATAATCGTGCATACATCACTCATGTCAAAAGAAGTGACGTCATCCGTGAAAGATTCGTCTCCTAGCAACCGTTGCCATGGATTCGAGTTGAAGCTCATCTAGCGTCTTCTGGTCATGCGAATTTTGCCTCTGAGGAATAGAGAGTCTAAAGCTATAGAAAACTGTCGACATTCTTCGAAAAAAGTTAGCAAATAAGCTATTAAGGTATCCGTTTCGCTAAACGATCAGTTTTTTAATCGATTAAAACGGAATTTTTCGAAAATTTCCTCCTCCTGAACGTTGATCACCTTCTCGAGCGTTCGACGATACGTTGAACGTTCCCGATAACCTTCGAGGAGAATTTATGAAACGCTCAATGTTATTTCAGATGGTTTTCGAAGCACTGAGGGCCATAACCCCTCCTTCCTTCCTAAAATGGTGTGGAAGCGAGCTTCATAGAGCTACGCTGAATCCCTCCGAATTTCTACCCGCGGAGCTACCGATAACCAAGACCCTGCGACGCTGCAAACCAAAGGTTACTTCGGATTTTTACCTAGCAATATCGATCCCTTCATTGAATGCATCCATTCTATCGCACTCGTTCGCGAGCTAAAAGATGCATCTCCTCTCTTTAGAAACGAATCCCTTCTCGTTTCCACCGACGATATTTTAACAGAGTGTCTCTCCTCCAGGTTTGGCGTTACAATTACATGAAACCGAATCTCCTGGAGAAGACCTCCCATCTTCCGGTCGAAACAAACTTAGAACGAAACCAAACGATTCTGAGCGACTTGAAAGATGCCATCACTTCCAAAAGCATTCACAACCGAAGGATCTTCAAAAAGGTTTTCTATTGACTTTCTCGATCGTTATTTCATTTGTAATTTTTTCCGTATTTCTCCATCGTCAATTCATTCCACGATGCGTATAGAAGCATAAATTCCTTACGAATTTAATCGATTGCATTTCCTCTCGAGTAATTTGACGATCAAATGGTTAACTGACCGACATCTCTCTCTATTCTAGGATATAACCGACGGCCTCTATACACAGCTGTGCAGCCTCTGCTTCGATCCTACTGGAGGCAAGGATGACATAAGGTACGCGATTTGTTCGATTGCGATCGTTTTGTATTATCGTTCGTCGGTGACCGCTCGGTCTATATGATTCGATAGCTCCTAATAGTTCACTCGTTACAATCGTCTAGGGCCCATCCCTGTTGGCATGTTACGCACTTCGATTGCTTTAAGACCTATGCCGAGAGAGGGAAGATCTTATGCCCCATATGCACGGAGAGAATCACGGAGTACGAGTTTTTCCTGCAGCCCAAAAAGGTACGTCGATCACATCCGCGATAAGTAACGCGCATTCGAGCCGCCAAATAGTACGCGAATTCGTATTCCTGATGGATCGCATCATTGTACGATAGCAACGCTTATGCGTCGGATTGAGGAGACGAAAACCACGTAGAATAATAAAAACCGTCGAATAATCATCGAATTCGAACGGTGCTAAACATCCGATTCTTTCCAACAGGACACTTCCATCTGGATTCGCGGGAGGCCGAGACGTCGCTGATTAAATCTCAGGGTTAAATGCGATTTCTTCCCGAAAGAATCCACTCGTATGTCCAACTGATCGCATAGAAATCAGTCACGAGCTCTTCGGTAAACATTTTACCCTCACCTTCGTGGAAGTTGGTCCCAAGAACAACGGATGGTTCGGGATCGATGGTAGTGCATTTTATGAAGGAGACGCAGAGGCTACCAAACGAAGCACGCCCTCTGTGAACATCGTCCAAGAACCATCAACGACATTCAAAGTACCAAGCCATCTCGGAATTTCCTTCCGTGCCAAGCGAATGACACGAAGAGAAAGTTGATAAAAACAGAGTTCGATTTAACAGGACTCACCCTGTTGCCTTGCTGTGTATGTATTTGTTGGAATAAAGAATTATCCTTCAATAAGTTTTGTAACGCGTTTTTATTTCCTGTGTTTAGAATTTTTTTCCTTCGGTCATCATTTTTCTTTTACTCGCCTCCTTTACTAATCATTGAGGTGCACTACTTAATCAGCCCCTCATTTCAGCTGAAATGCTCCTCCTCGCGTTTCCCATAACCGTTCAACCCCTCTCTTGGTCATCGGCATTAGAAATACTAATCTTCATCAACCACCGAGAATCTCTATCTACTTACGGGAAAACTTTTCTGAATCCGTTCGGTCCAAGGAATCATTCTGTTACGAAGGCGGTGATTTTTTCAAATGCTGTAAAATATCCGTAATATTTTCTGGTTTGTGACGGGTGAAAAACAATTAATAAATTTCCTAATTCATTCTTAAACCAAGGCATTCGTAAGGCTTTTCCGGAGTGAGTGGAATGTGATTTGAATGAACATTTCTTCATAAAAGCAAAAGGTACCATAACACTGAGGTAATCACGGGATAAAGGAATGCAAATATATCGAAGAATTGTAGGAAGCAAACGATTAAGTTTCAAAATATCATGCTTTCTCATTCTATAATGTAAATAAACGTGAACATGAGTCATCTGAAATACAAAAATACTAAGCAATGATTAGGATCAATAAAACAAACACAGTAAACGATGAAACATACTAAATTGTCTTCACTTCGTATTTTATGATGCATATTTGGAATTAAATTTCATTACCGACCGGAACTTTAGCACGAATTTATCAGGTTTATCAAGAATAAATTGCGTGAATAGGCATCTACACTATCTGGGAAAAAGCTACACCGTCACTTTTGTACCGGGTTTGTAGCAAGCTTGGCGATATTCAATGAGTCTGTTCCACAAAAAATAGAGGACGAATTTGTCAATTGGGACAATAGAAATGGGAAACGGATCTAACGTGTGGATAAATTAGAAGGCGAAAGGTTTCCAACTCCAATCATCATTAGAATTGCAACCTCAAATTTTTATGCGTAACGATTTAATTCCATTTATTTTACAGATAGTGATATAATTATAGCAAAAAGCAATATTATCTCAAAGTACATACGTAAGAGCTTCTTATATAAAACAATGCAATATCATAAGCAATAACTACAAATATAAAGGACGTGTCCTGAGGACACCTTCGCTGTTCTGGGGGGTGTGCGGTAGGATCTTCTATGAAAATGTTCCAATAATATATAACTTGGTGGAAATACGGAAAATATAAAAATGACCCTGATCGAAGTGAAACTAAATCCTTTAAGAATCATTCGTAATTGATGGAGATGTCTGGCCGCCCGATAGCATTCTTACTCAATCTCATAAGTGTGAAGATGTGATTGAGAAGGTACATACTTATGTGTGTAAACACTTCAGAAAATATTTAAACAAATGCTATCGTACTTCTTATCACAACTATTAATAATTGTAACTTTCAATAAAAATACTGTTCGATACTATGAATTTGATCATTTAAACGTCTCAGGCATTTCCCAAACGAAGAATGAAAACGGGGAAAAACAATCATTCTAAGTTAAAATATTACTGTTTGTAAAGTAAAACACGCTGTGAAAATCTTAAAATCCAGCTTCTGTCGAACATGTACATCAAGTAGGTGTCCTGCGGATAACTCCGCTGTTCTAGGAGGTAGGATCTCCTATGAAAATATTCCAATAATTATAAAAAAAGGTAGAAATACGGAAAATATAAAAATGACCCTGATCGAAAACAAATCCTTCAGGAATCGAGTGGCGTGATAGATATATCCGATCGCCCGATAGCATTCTTACTAAATCTCATAAGTGTGAAGATGTGATTGAGAAGGTACACAAAAAGAAGTCTTGGTCTGGGACGTCGATCCCCGGAAACCTCATCGGAGGGATCAAATATAAAATCTCGCTCTCCCAATTATTGAAAAGAATCATTTCAACCACATACCTTACGAATTCGATTATTTATACATTGAATTTTCATCAAAAGGAGTACTTATCCCTTGGCTTAAATTTATCATTTTAATATTATATCCTTAATGAAATTTTACCCGAGGTCTAACTAATGTTCTCGGTAATTTCGAACGTCCGATTCTCGATGAAAGACTCTGTAATAATCTCAAAATTCAGCTCCTGTCGAACATCTTAACACCTCGGAGGAATGGAGTGAAAAATCAAGGAAGAAAGTGAAAAATTCCTGATCTTGCTGAATTAACATTAAGATTCACTTGATAATTATTAATCGGAGGCGATTCCCAATTTAAGGTACGGTATTTAACTTAAATAATCGTGCATACATCACTCATGTCAAAAGAAGTGACGTCATCCGTGAAAGATTCGTCTCCTAGCAACCGTTGCCATGGATTCGAGTTGAAGCTCATCTAGCGTCTTCTGGTCATGCGAATTTTGCCTCTGAGGAATAGAGAGTCTAAAGCTATAGAAAACTGTCGACATTCTTCGAAAAAAGTTAGCAAATAAGCTATTAAGGTATCCGTTTCGCTAAACGATCAGTTTTTTAATCGATTAAAACGGAATTTTTCGAAAATTTCCTCCTCCTGAACGTTGATCACCTTCTCGAGCGTTCGACGATACGTTGAACGTTCCCGATAACCTTCGAGGAGAATTTATGAAACGCTCAATGTTATTTCAGATGGTTTTCGAAGCACTGAGGGCCATAACCCCTCCTTCCTTCCTAAAATGGTGTGGAAGCGAGCTTCATAGAGCTACGCTGAATCCCTCCGAATTTCTACCCGCGGAGCTACCGATAACCAAGACCCTGCGACGCTGCAAACCAAAGGTTACTTCGGATTTTTACCTAGCAATATCGATCCCTTCATTGAATGCATCCATTCTATCGCACTCGTTCGCGAGCTAAAAGATGCATCTCCTCTCTTTAGAAACGAATCCCTTCTCGTTTCCACCGACGATATTTTAACAGAGTGTCTCTCCTCCAGGTTTGGCGTTACAATTACATGAAACCGAATCTCCTGGAGAAGACCTCCCATCTTCCGGTCGAAACAAACTTAGAACGAAACCAAACGATTCTGAGCGACTTGAAAGATGCCATCACTTCCAAAAGCATTCACAACCGAAGGATCTTCAAAAAGGTTTTCTATTGACTTTCTCGATCGTTATTTCATTTGTAATTTTTTCCGTATTTCTCCATCGTCAATTCATTCCACGATGCGTATAGAAGCATAAATTCCTTACGAATTTAATCGATTGCATTTCCTCTCGAGTAATTTGACGATCAAATGGTTAACTGACCGACATCTCTCTCTATTCTAGGATATAACCGACGGCCTCTATACACAGCTGTGCAGCCTCTGCTTCGATCCTACTGGAGGCAAGGATGACATAAGGTACGCGATTTGTTCGATTGCGATCGTTTTGTATTATCGTTCGTCGGTGACCGCTCGGTCTATATGATTCGATAGCTCCTAATAGTTCACTCGTTACAATCGTCTAGGGCCCATCCCTGTTGGCATGTTACGCACTTCGATTGCTTTAAGACCTATGCCGAGAGAGGGAAGATCTTATGCCCCATATGCACGGAGAGAATCACGGAGTACGAGTTTTTCCTGCAGCCCAAAAAGGTACGTCGATCACATCCGCGATAAGTAACGCGCATTCGAGCCGCCAAATAGTACCGAATTCGTATTCCTGATGGATCGCATCATCGTACGATAGCAACGCTTATGCGTCGGAGACGAAAACCACGTAGAATAATATAAACCGTCAAATCATCATCGAATTCGAACGGTGCTAAACATCCGATTCTTTCCGACAGGACACTTCCATCTGGATTCGCGGGAGGCCGAGACGTCGCTGATTAAATCTCAGGGTTAAATGCGATTTCTTCCCGAAAGAATCCACTCGTATGTCCAACTGATCGCATAGAAATCAGTCACGAGCTCTTCGGTAAACATTTTACCCTCACCTTCGTGGAAGTTGGTCCCAAGAACAACGGATGGTTCGGGATCGACGGTAGTGCATTTTATGAAGGAGACGCAGAGGCTACCGAACGAAGCACGCCCTCTGTGAACATCGTCCAAGAACCATCAACGACATTCAAAGTACCAAGCCATCTCGGAATTCGGATGAGGAATTTCCTTCCGTGACAAGCGAATGACACGAAGAGAAAGTTGCTGAAAACAGAGTTCGATTTTACAGGACTGACGCTGTTACTGTTGTATTGCTGTATATGTATTCGTTGGAATAAAGAATTAAACTTCAATAAATTTCATATTACTATATAGATTTCCCTTTTTAGACTTTTTTCAGTATATATTTATTATTATTAATAACCTTCCTGTTAATTTTACCGTAATCGATTGAATTATATTGTAGACTTTATCTATCATATTTCATCATATTTGAATCTATAAGAATTAGGTTAATTTCGTTATATTCAGAATGCAAGGCACGTGGATGTATTCTGTTTTTAGGAAATGTTATTTTTCGAATTTTGGTCAAGTTTAGTCTTTCCCACCCTTGAATTTCCTTTCATCATTATTCAAGTTTGAAGTTTATTTTAAAGTGATGATGGGATTTATAATCTTCATCGTTTAATCATTAAATAAATATATTATGAAGTAATAAATATTCTTTTTTCTAACGTCGAACCTCCAACGGAATAGTAAGTTCAATATTTGACCTGGGAAAATTAAGTACCCGAGAAAATTGTTCGTAATTTCTTTGCTTAAACATTTTCAAATAAATCCTTTTCGGAATAAATGTTCATTTATTGACATAGCGATTTACATAATCATTGAATTTCTTTGATTCAAATGTGATGAAAATGTTTCGCACGTAGAAGTCTCCGAGACTTGATCTGTGACATCTATTCACGGGCGCCATATTGGAGAGATCGAACGTGCAAAATATTCTAATAAAACCATATAGATGCATTTATTCGGGAGGTAAAAATTTCCACACATCTTTTTGATACGCTATATTTTGCGTCGCCATAACATTTTAGAAGAAGAGAGCCATTCCACGATCAGTTTACGATCGCATTAAAACGCCATTTGACCATTCTCTCTTTTTGGGGGAGAAGAAGAATCGCCATAAGAAATACTCTTAGTAGAATATTCCGGAAGGACGCGATGTCTGGAGCAGTCGGGAGCAGTGGTGCACAAACGTGCACGGATCTTTTAGACGTGTGATGCACGTCTGGACGAAAAAAAACGTGTCCGAATCGATCAGGCTCTCTCAGGGAATATCTCGGGCGTGAAAATGGCCGAAGAAACTTTGCCAAGAGTGGGTTAGTCACACCCCTGAAGATGAAGATTTATCAACTCCCTTTTTATTCATCCTTAGAGAGGTCCGTCACGATAGGATCATCGCGGCTGAGAAGTTTCTCTGGTCGGGAAATGGGTCGGCAGAGAAATTTCCAAGACGTGTCGAGGGTGCGTTATGCACAATTATATAGAGGTCTCGTTAACGATGACGTCCACCGAAGATGATCCGCATTAATGATGGGGACCGCTTTAGAGTTGACGAATCCATCCGAAAGGAAGGGAATTGTGCTTAGGGAAATAACCGCTAGGTGGAGATATTATTCCTCTTTCCTCGGATAGGCTATGAATGAAAAGTAAACGATTAAACATTTTAAGAAATAATATAATCTACGGCCTCTACCGGGCCTTGATTTAAAATGCACTTCAAATGTAAGAAATATGCTCTTAAATGGAACAAGAAACGAACGGGCAAAGATTAGATAGCCGATTTGCAATTGGTAAGTATATGTTTATTTCAAAGGCCATATAATGATAGGAAATTTTAAAATATGGATAAATCAGATACTTCACTTTCATTTTGGTATTTTTTTAATAATAATCTCAATATCATTCTTCTGAAATTATAGATATAACGCAAAGAGATATATGGAAAGGATCGTTTCAAAAAATGTTGATGAGCTTCAGGTTAAAGAGTATTCCGTTCGATTTTTATATATCTGCTTCATTAAAAAGATTTAAATCAGTGAATCTCTACAAGTTATAAATCTTAGCAGAAAAGTCCGTCAAAAATTAAAATATATTTAGTGAATAAATACATAGAATATATTACTACGTACGGTGTATGTGACACTGAAGTACGATGCGTGAGGGGTGAAAATACAATAATTTCTAAAAGAAGCCCTAGTAAATCAAGTAATGTTTGTGAAATACTGGTGAATCTTTGCACGAATACCTTTTCAAACGAATTCCGGTGCATTCTGGTGATTATACCTTTGGTAAAAATGTACTTTATCCGTCTAATTTCTCAATGTCCAATTCTGCCCTAATCCAATTTATGATATTTAAAGGAGTAAGAATGTACTGCACTTACACTAAATCTATCCACCCATTGAATCCAACACAATCTATTTTTCAAATTTTTCCATTTAGAGCCTCACCATCCAAAAATAAATACTCGTTCGATAAATTTAAATATATTGGTTAACTGAAACATTTTATATTTATTTATCTAAGCGTATTCATGGTAAATCCTCACAGTGCAAAATTTCCAATAGAAAAAGCAACATATTAAGCTGTCAAATTTTAATCTATAATATTTTATAAAACATATAAAACGTCTAAGGCTTGTGTTTCGATATCTGACATTATAATCTAAACTAATGTACACTAAACATTTACGGCATTCATTCATAGTATTGCGGAATCTTTAAGAATGGAATTCCTCGATGTAAAGAGGGAAACCTTTGAAGTCTGACTGATTCTTAGATTTAAAATCCCAGTAAACAGCGATACTGCAACCAAATTGTTAAAAAATATTACCATCTAAAACTCTGAGAGGATGATTTCCATTAGGTATTATTCTATTACCGATATCTTATATATCTTATGAAATATCAATATCAATATATATATATATAAAGACAAATCTTACGGCTGAAAGGACATTAAACATACTATACATAAATTAACTACTGAAATTCATCCAATGGTAATCCTTAATTGCGATATCAATATTATAAATTATTTATCGCTATTGATTGTCTTAAAGGGCTGCCTTAGATATTAATAAATATCAGTCTCTACTTTAGGGGAATAAAGACTTTTGCATTTACTTTCACTCCTTGATTAATCCGTCTCTAAAATAAAAAAAATCTTATTTCCATTCAGCTTCCCATTAATTGGATAAAAAGAAAACTAAATTGATTTTAGTTACTCTATTTTCATTCGGAGCGAAATCGTAAATCACTGTAGTAACAGTTGACGGATGAGCTTATTTCGGACTATTGATTTTCCTATTCTTCATTTTTATATTCTTTATTCTTACATTTTTTCCCAGACTGGTACATTGATTTTTCTAGCCTTATCAAATCTTACATATATTTCCAAGGCATCAAATTTTCTTAAAATTATTAGCATACATTCCCAATTTAAAATTATATTTCGTTAATTTGAAAGCAAATAAATTTATTTTTGTTGATACAGTGCCAATGATTAACGAATTCCTTCTTTAATCATTGAACTCTAAATAAATTCACAAATGGGGAGTCTTTGATTGGTTTCTATTGGGATATTTATTTAGGGATCATTATGAATAACCACTGAATCCGTAAGGATATTGAGACTTTTACACATAATATACATTTGATGCTAAACAGCATCTATAACTTTTATAGTTTTACATCAATTTTCGAATCATCACTATATAATTTGTCTGATAGGAGTGGATTATGATCACATGATAGGCATATTTACCTGGAAACGTACTTTCCCCTATTTCTCCAGTAACCTTTCCATTCCTTGAATCATTGCAATCCTCGCTGGAATATTCTTTTGACCCCACTCCAATATTCCACAGAATCGACCATTATAATACCGGAAATTGCTTTCGAGAGAGAGGGTTATTAATACGTTTATTCTGCACTCACATTAATCAATCCAACAATTGTAATATCGGACTGAAAACGCTGGATGATGATAAAATAACCATCGCTCAAGAGCTTTCTTTATGAATCTTCCATCTGCATTAATCATTGGAACCACCAATCGAGCCTTCATTCAACATATTTGCATGGATTCGATGGAAGGTCCGGAAATGTCTTGATGGAACTTTAATCTTTACGTTTATTTTCGTGCTTGTTATATGAAGATAAATTTAATCCTTCGTTTTTATGTTACGAAGGTAAAACTAAAATGTACCTTATCATTGGTTAGTTTTACTTCTTTCGTCATTATTCAAAGAAAAGCATTGCTACAACGATTTATCCTAATTAAACATCAATAGCACATCAAACTTGGTAAATTGAAAATTATTTTCAAAATACAACACCGATTTTATTGAAGAAAATATAAAGGTGAAGAATAGTTTTCAATTTTAGTTAGGTACGGACACCGAATGTATGACAATAGTGTTAAGAAAGTAGGTAACGAATTATATGTTACATTTATAAATACATTTGTGTCTATTTCTCTTAAGACGACTATGATAATGTGATAAATTTAAAGTATATGAAGAATAAGCAAATGATGATAATGGAATAACTATTTTAATACAAATGCTATACATAATAATACTAAATACAGTATATAACAAAATCATAATACAATTAAAGAGAGTTGCTTTCAAAAAACGAAGGATTGCATAGTAGATAAGTTAATTATCGCTACTTATCAAAGCTTGGATCTTTTAATAATACAGTTTCATCAAGAAATTAATAACAAATATTTTTCTCCTACGTTGCATAGCGATTTTTCTAAAATTTCTTGTAGGGATATCATAAATATCAATCCCGATCTTGAAGTTTACGAAAATGGAACGAATTCAATCGATCTAAATTAAAATTTATCACCCTTTGCTTTATACGTCAGATCATGTAAAGGAAATAGACATTGTAAAGCAAAACGTCTTGTGTAGTGATGAATCGCATGGAAGTGCATCGCATCGAAAACCAAAATAGATAGCTTCCGACACTTGTGTGCACGCAATGCATTCCTCGAAAAGAAAAGAAAACGCCCTTTTTTCCAGAACCACTCCTTTGTGAACCTCTTTTTTGGGCGGGAATGTTCATTCACCGCGACAACTTTCCCGCGAATCAAAAAAAAAGAAAAGCGGGAACCGCAATTTAATAATCATTTTCGGCATTTCCGGTGCATCGGAAAAGAAAGGGGAAAAAACCGGAAAAAGGATTGGGAAAAAACACTCGCGAAATGAATTGAATTCCACGTGAGTGCAAAAGGGTCGAATGCCGTATATAAAAAAAAGGTCGAAAAGCGTCTCCATCCGCAGCGTAACAGTGGGAATCAAATGACGTCCTCTTATCTATTCGGTTCGCAATGGAGAGAGAATAAGCGAGACGCGTGGATTCATCAATAATGCATCGATGCGAACGACGGACTCACGGCCTTTTTAGAATCAACGCAAAAGGCCCCTTAATCGAACGAAATATCAATAGAAATACGTTGCCCTTTTACGTCCGAAACATTCGTTCGATATTCGTGAATGGATTTACACGCAGAATACCATGATACATTCGAAATGGGAGTAGTACTTCACAACCCAACGAAGAAAATTAAGACGCGCAAAAATTTTGAGTGTACTGTATCGGAGTCGTGGCACACACACACATACAACGCGCGAAGAGATTTTTTTTCCGCCGCCGCCAGAGGCCCTCCTCGTACGTGCAGCGCTCATGTATATATATGCACAAGTTATAAACAAGGAGATGAGACCATAAAAGCGATGCGACACGGTTCCATGAAAATAAAACGGTAACGTTTCGCGCTCTACCGAGATAATTCGTCCGCCGCGCACACACAGAGGACGGTTACACTTCCGAGAGTCTAATCCTTTTGGAAAACGTTTTCCACGGCCTCAAAGCGAAAAGGCTTTCTCCTCCAGAAATGCTTCCATCTTCCCTCTGCTCTCATTATATATATTTCCCACTCCCTTCGACGCGTCCTCCAACGTTTTCACATCTAACGTAGACGTAGTCTTCTCAACTACACGTGCTCTCCTTTTTATCTATTGCCCTTTTCTCTAAAAAAACTCCCCAACGGTTTTAATGCTGAATAAGTTGAAGATGGGAGGAGGAAGTGTTCGGTCGGCCCAATTCCCGCTGATAAGGATTAGAATTCTAGGCCAAGTAGAGCGTTTTAGAAGTCGTCGGGAATTTGAATCCTCCTCGGAAAATTGTTCGTGAAATAGAATGGTGAGTTACGATAAGGATTATAGTACAGAGCGATACTATTACGTTATATGTAGGGTAGGTATTAAATAGAGAAATTACGTTGACACAGTTTTTGTGTTAATAGGCAATTAATTTATATTGAGATAAAATATTCATTTCTCTAAACCTTCTTCCCGTCTATTATTTTAAAAATCTTTTCGTAAATACTTGCTAATTATAATATTTACTATATTTCCCTACCATGATATTCTTTTTTGCAGTCTTGTTTTTCCTTGATATAGATGTATTTCTAAAATATTTCAGTTAATCTGAATTTATATATTTGTAATAAGAATACAAATATTTTGTCTTTAAACAACATTTATAATAATTATTGCAATATTCTCTCACTCATTACTTGCATTTATATTTTTTAATCTCTTCCTCATCGGAAGAAACAATACCTTGTAAGTTTCCCAATTCAATATTTGAATTCCAATTTTGTTATTTTATTAATACTTCATAAACAAGTAATCAATATTGAAAAAGTAAACAAACTCACCAATATGCATTCATTAAGCCATAACTTTAAAATCTTTTTTCGCCAAGTTATATTTCCCCACGCATTTTCTCAAGCTTCAATACAATCAAACAAAATCCAATTCTCTCTTATGTTAGTGTACCTCTTAAAAACAGCTAGTCTCTTCTACCCCAGTTTCGACTCTTGTCTAAGTCCTCCAAATACTATATTCCAATATCCCCTTGTATTTTCGTTCGCCCCTTATTCATGAGAAACGCTTTCCGCATCCTCCCGCCATCACACACGTGAAGAGCCAAGTGCTTCGGCGTCGCCGTCGGGTAAATAATGCATCGACTATGAAATTTTGATTAGGGAGAAGTGGAGGGAGAATGAGGCCAAGAAGGATTCCGAGGAGAGGGAAGCGAGGATTCCGTGAATAAATCAGTAAAATTCTGAATAGAATTATGAATCTTTTAAGGAGAGCTCTCTATAAGTTTTCCTGTTTTTTTTTCGTTAAGAATTTTTCTCCAAGGGCAACGCGTTTAAGATTTCCGCGGAAATTATCACGTGCGTGGAACGTCATTCTGTCAACAATGCCCTCGCAACAATTCCGTCAACTATTACGTCGAACTGAATTCACTCGCAGCAGCGATCCGTTTGGCGTTCGGCAGTCTTTTGAATTAATTCATTATTTGGTTCGAACGAAGGCGATAACAAATTAAACGGGCGGTGATGGATGGTATCCGAGAAAAAGCCGTTAATTTCGGGCGAAAAAATAAATGCCGAGGTGATTATGTTCGCAGCGAATCGAATGAAGAAAAATGAGGTCGTGAGTTGACAAGGGTACGGACACCCCTTTTAAAAACTAATGCGACATCAAAACACGAATGCTCAATTATATCGAAACGAAAATGTCTTTTTTGTCGCTGACATCACCACGGGACGTTTCTATTGAGATCTTAAAAAGGAAAACCAACATAGATGGTAAATCATTGTATATATATTTAATACGTTAAAATTTACATTCATCAATCTTCTTCGATCCAAGACTATTATTTCTCTTTTTTTTATATTCGTGTCAATTCTTTGCATTACGCTTCCAATTCAATTCAATCTAAATCATCGGTCAATCGACTATTTCTGATCCTAAAATCCAAAAACTCTTACTTTAGTTGAAATATAATGTACCGCTGTGTATCCAATCTTCATATTTTATGAAATACAATAACCCACTATGGGCGGAAAACGATTTTCATGGATTGGTTTGTTCCATCGCTCTCGAACCAATGCACTCTCTCTCTCTCTTTTATCAAACCGCGCTTTGCACGATGAGAACGTGTAAAAATATTCGCGAATATTTATTTTCGCACAATCGAAATTTTACGTTCCGCATAAATCGGTCGAATCGAAGTAAACCTAAAAATAGATAGAAATAAAGTTTTGACTATTTATGCGAAAAATAGTTAGATAAAATATGCATTATATCGAAGTAAATCGCAAAAAGAAAATTTAAACATTACAGAGACGAAATGGTAAGTTTTTAGGAAAAATGGAGGGAAATGCCTTTGTCTTCCTCCAATGTGATGTGAAGAACCTTTCAACTCATAGCAAAAGGAATTAATGATGAGGAAGGGGAGAGTAATTGAGAGTGAATGGGAAGAGGTTTCTCATTTGGGAGACGATCATAAGGCGGCAGTCGTCAAAGAGATAAGACTCCGATCGACTAATCACGGATTGGAACGCCATCGCTTTTTCTGCTCATAAAAGAGGCGATATTTCTCCATCCGATTAAGAGACGCCGTCAAATACACTGCGATGTGGGAAGGAATTACACCTTCGCAAATTGACTGAGACTCCCAGAACACTTTTGTCGGTACATTTGTACGGTTAGAAATGATTAGAAAACCAACCTTGCTGCTTAGAGCTTTATTAATTTCCATCCAATGCTTGTGTTTGCCAACTAATATGTAGACTCGATTCTATTGTCAAATGTCCCAACTTTTAAACTTCGACTTATTTAGAGTATATTTCAAATAAAAACTGCAGAATTTTCTACTTAAGGATGAACATATTCCGTAAGATTCCGTAAGGGTAATTTTAATTAACTAAGAACAAGAAAATAACACTTCAATATGGAAAACTTCTAATTTACGTGTAAAATACACGTTAATGGCCTCGACATCTAAAATAAACGTATAGAAAATTCTTTTGGAATGTTAAAAGAGAATTTATGAACCTTTATATAGTCGTTTTAATTAGAGTTAATACATTGAATTAAATGGAATAGATTATATTTACAAAGAACCATATTCGGTTAATTGCTCCTTATCAACATTACAGTCCTAACAAACATGTAAGAAATACACGATTATTATTTAAACTTTTTAGAGACTGGAAGACAATAATTTAATTATTAAATAATCCATTGCTTCATAATTTAAACCTATAATGAATATCAGGGACCTAAAATTAATTCAATATTTTAATATGGACATATTGATGGAAATGTAAAAAGTTTTTAATGGTACAGAAAATATATCCCGGAGGAAAATAATAATTACTCAATTTCATTGAGACGAATATCAGAACGCAATTGTTATCAGTATTATATAAGATGATGGAACCACGTTATGGTCGATCTACATATATACATGTATATAAATGAATGTCTGTCTGTCTGTGCTCGATAAATACAAAAATCATACATCCAATCGTCGTGAATATTATTAGGTGCATCCACGGAAAGGTTTTAGGATTTTTCTTTGAATCAGAGTACTCAGTTATACCTCAGAAGGGAAAAACTGTTCCCATGAGAAATACATGCAAACTTCGATTTTATCACTTGCATGAATCCTTTCTTTTGCAAAATTAAATTAGAAATATTCATCGTATAGATTTAAAAGTAGCACTAAAAGAAGGGTGAATGATTAAAGTTTGTTATTTTGGTCATGTAATATAGTTTACGATCAGAAATTACGGGACTTTGGATAAATTAAATGACAATTTTGATGAATTTTGAGGCTATAAACAAACTATTTCTTAGCTACTACGAATACGATTGTTGAATTTCCTCATAATAACACATTGAGAATTAATTCTAGTATTCAAATGATGTTTGTTTATATCAACGTAAATAGTTACGTATACTATCGTAAAGTAAATGGTTTTTGATATTTAATGAAAATGATATTGTGATAAATTCAAGAGATTGCATGTACTGCACAACTTGGTAAGTTGATGACGTTACCGACTTCGATTACAAATGTAATCTATTTTCAAAATTTCCATTTATATTATGTCTTTGAGGGACTGAGTTTCATTTTTAGGTCTTCTTCAGTTGAAGATGTGTTCTCTTTGAGATTTACGAGATGCGAAGTGTAGAGTATCACATAATTTGGCATATCTTACTCCAAACTGAAAAGGTACTGTGATAATATATATTTTCATATATACAGAATGAAAATAATGTAGATAGTATATATGATTTCCTTATAATAGTCTTGTAACGTGAATAGCTATCTACCATTTTTTAATTACGAATGGAGTTTCTACGGGAAAAATAGAAGTACGATACATACATTGATCTCTTTGTGCAGAATTTTATTTTATTAATACGAGAATAAATTATTATTAAGCGAATAAATAAAAATATTATTAATTTCCAGCTGAAGAAAATAATTAGAAATACGTTTTCACTACGTGTGAACGTACAGTTAGTTAACATATACAAAAACACACCCTCTACCCTCACACACAAATTCGTAAACATTTCGAAGCAGCAAATTCATTAAGCTACGTTATAGGAATATGAATTCGTAACCTAAATTTAAAAAAAAGCACATCAGATGAAGCATTAGCTTCTATTTTCCTACATTAGATCCTATGAAGTTGTTTTCGATGATTTGACTACCCACTTTGTGGAATCGTCTTTTTTCTTGATCCCTCAATATCTACTTAATACCACATTTCTATTCTGCTTTCTTCGTCCAAATCAACGCGGTGGCAAGAGAAAGGTCGATTTCATTCTGCGGCTAGTTGAATTACTTTCCGGTGATAAATTCAAAATTGGAAAGCTTTTGGCTCTCCATATCTTACCTCTCTTATCAACCCTAATTCCACTACTCCACTTCGGTGCCCCTCTTTGCCAAATTTTTCGGATATTCCGCAGCCTCTGGGTGTGATATATACCGCACCATTCCCGGCCCATGATGCATCGCGTCCAATTTCAATTTTCCCCTCCCTTTTCTTTCGTCATTACGCGAGATTATCCGAACCATGATTTGTACTCCTTCGATAACTCTCCACGGGTTTCCAGACGCCGCTGATCTTTCTGTTTTCTCCCAACTGCTGCTTGACCCGCTCTCCCACATCCATCCGAATTTAAAGTCGTCCTTAATCCTCCGGCGTCTTTTTTTATCCCATAAACTCAATCCCTCTCCTTTACTCTTTGTTCGGCCTTAAAGTTACATTCCATTAAAACAAGTTTCTCGATATCTCTTTCGCTGGTAGCTTTCGCGAGTAGGAGGAGTCGCTTTTTTTTCCTCCGCATTTCGTATCTCTTCTTTTTTTTCGTCTCTTTTTTCAGCGTTCCTTTGTACGAACGACCAATCTCATACTCGCTCCCCATTTACATCGCATTCACGTCCATTCTTTTTCTGATCGTAGAGCTCTTATTCTGCGCGAAAACGTTTTCTACGAATGGCTCGATTATCATCCCTCTTTTTTACTAGTCGCTTCTTTCCTTGCACTCGCGACCTACTGCAGCGTTTTTTTTTTAATTTCTCTATATTCAGAGAGCGTTGTTACCGTAAATCTGCCCCGCTGTCCATTATCGCAGTTATTATCCGGCGTCTAGCAACCAGCCGAGCATATTATTATCATAAGCGATCTCTGCGGGGGACCTACGCCATCCTCGACTTGTCCCTAACAATCTGCCCCATTCTTATGCATTCGAGGGCACCTTTTTTCTCTCTCCCTTAAAAAAAAAAAACTCCCTTTGTTTCTTCTCGCCCGCAAATCCACGCGACTTGCTTTCTTGCGACGCTCCTTCGTTTCATAACGATTTCCACGTCGTCGTGTTTTAAATGGAACGTCGTACGGCTGCAGATTATACGTTCGGATGTTCTCTTAGCTCCCTGGAGTACACGTCGTTTGAATAATAATCACTGAATGCGGATGGTCATATTTCTGGAACTTTCCGTGTTTCACTTAACGAGTTGTTGTGCCCTGGGGAGGTGGAAAAAAAAAACATGGCGAACGGTCCGAGAATGCAGAAGAGACGTTTGAAATGATTTTCAAGATGCGAGAGAAGGATTTTGTTGTCTAAAAACGCTTTATGAATATTCTGAAGATATCTAACACTCTCGCTGAAATTCTGCTTTACACTCAGCTTCGGCAGCATAAGAAGCTTTCCATGTAATATGTTTTTTTGTGATAATTCTGAAGGAAAGGGTAAAATTTTATATTAAAACAAGCAATTAAATTCTGAGATTAATGAATAGAATGGAGAAGTGAAAGTATGCTCGTCAAACGTCTTAAAGCTTGTGATTTTTTTCTCCAGATCAATTTATAGCAATACGAGGGAAATTACCAACGAAAAATATGAGGCAATTCTCTACTTTCATTATTCATTAGGCATAATGTATGTTCTGTATTTAGTTGGTAATATAAATAGCTAGAACTATGATATATCGTGTTAGTTCAATTCCTATTGACATGTGAATGAAACGTTTAAAATACCCATAATATTTCAATTTCAATTTATGTGAATTAAAAACTGTTCCTTGAAAAAAACTTACATTTACACTTAAGATTTACACCCTGTTAATTCCTTAGTTAAATATGAAGAAGTATTTTCATAATATCATACATGCAATCCACTTGCATTTCAATCGACTGAATCAGCTATTTAGAAACCCATAGAGGTAAGAATAAAATATTATCAATTTTTCTGTTTTCCAAGAGTTTCATATTACATCACCGGTATCATCCAAGTCATCTTTTATTAAATTAATTGTCAAACTTTGTCCTCATTGTGACTGTTTATTGTCTAACCTTTGATGTTTATATTTTAATTTATCACAATCAAATAATCCTAAATAGTAAAGTTGATAGATATTTAAATATAAATATGGCACAGGGCTTTTAAAGCATTCATAAAAATACATATTACTGTGAATTATCTATTGGGGATGAAAAAAAGTTTCTTTTGCTTCTTAAAGTATTAGAAATCTATTCATATTCATGAACACTAATTTATATACATTTAAATCATTTGAAAATAATTTTCTCCGTGATATACTTTAACTCTTTTTTCATTTACACATTTATCCATTATATAATACATTAATTATTAAGGCTTCGAATAATTTACATTTTGGGATCATTACATTGTAATTTCCCTCTCTCGTAAATGCTGATTATTTAACAACAGCACTCATTCAATTTAGTATTTCTAAATATATTAATTTAAAAGGAATTTCAGGGAATTAAAACCAAGACACACAAGTTCATTTCAAGAAAATCTGCAATTTAAATTTACGTAAGGAAAAATATCATAGAATCTAGTCTATGATTTTTAAACTAAGAGTAGAAATCTTGACATATTTTCCAAGGCGTTACCAGTTTTATAGCGGTTTAAATTCACTCAAATTCTTTCACTTTTCACTCCTTCACACTTTACGTTACACAGCTTTAAGTTCGTTACCAAAGATTTCGAACCTTTCTCATTTGCATTCCTTCTTCCATCACGCGCCTCTAAGAAATTCCTCGGATCCTTGAGATGAACCTTTCGACTGATGCGTGATTACGAGGAAACACCCTCGCCCTACTTTCTCGAAAATACTTCTCAAAAAATCATCCAATCCCTCGTGTGCATCAATGCACATCCCCCCGTCACTGCATCGATTTTCGTATCCATTCCTTCACTTAAACTCCAGCGCCCCCGCACGTCTTTTCGCGCATCTTCTTTTTTTATTCCCTCGCTTACCACATTACCACTGCCTTTTCATGTTTTCGTCTGGTCGCGCACATCTCCTGCGCCGCACTAGAGAATTCCTTAGGAACCTCTCGTTTCCAACGCGATGCCCTTTGTTCCCAACAAGACCCACTCCTTCGCTAAATCACCATCGCAAAACGTCTCCACAATCCCCGAGTCCACGGTTTTAATCCCAATTGGAAGGGACAAAAGAAGAAAGAGCGAACTCGTCCTCATAATATCAACCATAAACACGTCGAGCCTCCATCTTTTTCTTCATTGTGACAAATACCTCCCTCCTGGTGCCTTTCCCTCTCTCTTTTTTTTTTATTCCGACGCTCGAAGATCGTGCAAAAATCTGCAGGAAAAGCTTCCTCCTCCGGGAATACGTATATATCTCCCTTCTTTTTTTACCTATAATGATTTTCGTATAAACGTGCGCAAAAAAATGGGTCCGAAAAAAAAAATGTATAATAATGTATCCGTATTCTTTTCTTTCCCTCTTCTCACATATCTCGTGGTCCGCTGCCCTTTCATTTGTTTCACTGTTTACGTTTTTATTTGAAAGTAGAGGAACGCCGTCTGCTTTTTTCATCATCTCAAAATGAAGCACAAAAGGGTTGATGTTGGGATGAAGTGGGAGGGGGGAATCGGGTGGGGTGGGGGAGAGGAATATTACTGGAAAAGAAAGATGGACGAAATATAGGTGCGCAAAGGGGAAAAGGATATGAGAAAGAGGAGTAAAAAAGGAGCTGCGAATAGGAGGCGAAAGTATCGGTCGGAAGAATCGAGAAGAGTCGAGGAAACGGTAATGATAAAAATTCGGGAAAAAAGGAGCGAGTTTTTGAAGGAGCGAAGTGGAAATAGAAACAGCGTGGCGATGGTTGAGAGTGGAAGAAAACAACGGAGAATATAACGCTGAGATAACGTGAATGCGTAGATAGAGTTATAAACAGGAGACTTGAGTGTTGAGAAACAAGTCGCTGAAACGCACGCAACCTAAGTTCTCATTTTACGAGGCACTGCGTCGAGGTCTGAAAATCCTAGGCCTTGCACCATAGAGCCCTTCCATAGATGTTCTTCTACTAAAAAACTTGACACTATATATATATCGAATATATAACGAAATATGTATCCCATTTTACTCTTTTTTCAGTTTATATCGGAATAAAATTCCTGTTTCATGGAGTGATAAAGGAGTAAATTTAGAAAATCATTTACATTAGTTTACTAAAATGTTACTGAGAAATAGAAGGTCACTGGATTAAAGCTTGGGTTACTAAAATTCATTTCTAAGATATTTATTTAAAATATTTACGTTTCTGGGAGACAAAGGTTAGGAATAGAAGACAACTTTGTTATTTTTATCGTTATTTTATTTAAATATCAGCAAATGACATAAGGAAAGTAATAAGGTTAGAAAACCTGAAGTACTGTTTCATTTCTGTATCGCATTTTAGTATTATTTCTGATTAATATTACGATAATTCTCATACAACATATTACAACTTAAATAGGTAACGAATAAGTATAAAATACTAAAACGTTAGCGAATGTTGCTGTAATTGTAGACGAATGTAATCTTCGACAAATACAATGTACAAACTTGAAAACTTTCAACTAAATATGCAATCAATTAACACCAGTCTTAGAAAGGTTCGCAACTCTATATATTTTATCAAAATAAATAGTTACTATATTCTATCGTAATAATTCGTGCGGTGCATTTGCACTCGGAAAGAACACAAAGGCGTACATGAAATGGAGAAACATTGTAATATAAAGGGAAAGGAATAAGGGTAAAAGTAGGAGAGTTCGCAAAAGGGAAGCTTAAAGGATCTGGATAAAGGGAGAGATAAAGTGATGAAAGAGAAAGATTAAGGTGTGTGCGTGTGGGAGAAAGATGATGTAGGGGAAGAGGACGCATAAAGATAGCGGGAACAGCTAAAATGCACCGACACTTCCTCCAAAGAGCGTGAGTTGTGAAGGGTAAAACTGTAAACTAAATAAAGGAGAACAGGACTTACTGCGCCAGCACGAAATAAGATGGCCGGAAATACATGCGAAAGAATGCGTTGAAAAAAGGTGTTTTATTTCGCCATATAAAAGTGTGTTTGAGAATGTAGAATTACCTTATCAGTATTGGATTATATCAAAACACTGATAATCTATCCTAAGTAAAAAAGTGAAATAAATAGAGATAATATGGAACGTATTAATTTTTAGATTTTGAGTAAATGATAGTTATAAAAATCTTAAGAGAATACAAGCGATTGATTCTCATATTTATCAATAATTAATCTAAAAACTAAATAAATAATTCCTCATAAAGGTATTTTATTTGATGGCTATGAAAACTGAAGAATATTTCTCCACATGTAATGCCAAGATATGTTTTATTTCTACGTAACTCTAAGAAAATCAAAGTAGGATTGTTGCAAATAAAAGTATAATATTCTTTACAAGAATTGATAAAAGTACAATACGGTTTTACTCATTGTGAGATAAATTACAATAGAATTCTCTCAAAGAAGTCTCTCCGTGGGTGTCATAGTGGTGCAATAATAGTAACTGCAGAGAACGCTAAAAAAATCTGAGCAATTGCGCATCGAAGAGAACTTTGTCATAATAGTTTTGGTTCTAGTTCTGGGCGATAACTAAATCATTTCTTGTACACACTAACCTTCAAATGATTTATTAATTAAAAAAGTAAAGAATTATTTAAATCTTAATGACTTGCAAGGTAGTTGAGATATTCCATTTCGAAGAGAGATAATTGATTTTGCACCCTTTTCAATGGAGTTTCTTATCTATTTCAGAAATATTAGCTCTACCCAATCCTATATAATTTTGAATACCATTAACCAAGTTGTCGATTATCTTTATTCTGGTGTAATCTACCATGGGAAACTGGTTGATGATTATTACAATATTCAAAGAATAAAGTGATATGATAAATTCAAATCGGTTCGTAACACTGAGCCTAGTAATTATTTTTAATTTGTGCAGTTTAATTTAAAAATTCTTAATAACAAAATCAACTCACATTGAATAAACAGAAACTTTAATCTTATACTATGGAAACTATACGGGAAATAAAATGAATGGGGTGTATGCAGGTATCGCGTTCGAAAATTATCAAGATGAGCTTTTTTCATTAATTTCAAAAAGTCTGATATCAGAGAGTAACGTGAAAGAGCTTCGTATCATGATGTCATGAGGCCAACACCCTCTCATTTTGTCATTGGTTCCCAAAAGATTAGGGGTGCCGTATTATTCTATATATATACTCATAGGTTTTGATAACTATTAATACTTCTGACGATTTAATTCCCATAATAACATCATATGACAATCCTAGGCACTTCTACTAAACTTAAAACTAAATTCTAGAAGATGAATCGCAAGCTGCTTCTTACCGATTTTAATTATCAGTAAAATGAATTGCTCTCATTCTGTAAGAGCTTTAAAAAAAAAAATATTGAAATATCGATATTATGAAAAAAATATTTCAATTTGGAATTCAGCTCTTTAAAAATTTTTTCTCCTACCATTAGGGTGCAATCTCACCAAAAATTAACGAATCTGTTGGCTGATTCCGGAATAACATTCCACCAGCAAAGAACAAAATATTTTCCATTTACTTGTAACAAGAATAATAATATAACACTACCTAAATAATATTCTTCTTTATTGTCGATGTTCATAGATGCTCAACTCTTTCTTCCTTCAGCATACTGGATCAATTTCTATTCCGTTCACAGAAACATTTATGGTAAGGTCCATCTCTGAACTGTCGTTCCTCATTCCACGTCACTATATTATTCAAAGAGTATTTCGTTAAGTATGCACGTGGAAGTAGCCTCTGCAGAAAACTAGACTATGTTTGACTGGTGTCTCAATAAATGATGAGGTCCATTGATTGCACCTCTTACAATGACACATTCATTTACAGCGTTGGCAGTCCTTCTGCATTATGACTACGGAAAATGAAGAGGTCCCAATTAGATTTTTATTTCGTGGTTGAGAGGCCTCTATTAGTAACGGAAGAGTATGAGTGTTTAGCTTAAATTACTCCATCATGAATAAAATCAGTTTTAATTCAAATGGGTGACGGTGACGCAGAAAAAAATGTGATTTGGAGAATCTTGGAATGTGCGTTAAGAAATATGTACGAGACTATAAAAATTTCACGTCATTCGTGAATTACTGAAAGTGTGGAAAGCGAGTAATGAAACGCGCACTGTAATCACTGATTCTGAGGAGTAAAAAAAAGTTCGCTCGCATTTCGGAACGAAGAATCGATCGCGAATTTCGCGCACGAATGCACACAAACGAGTGAAGTTATAAGTGTATAAAAAGGTGGAAAGAAAGAAAAGGTGTTGGCCACTGCGGGAGAAAATGGGAAATTTCGATCGATAGAGGGAAAGAAATATATAAGGGATCGAGAATTACTGGAGCGAAAGGAGAAAGAGGAGAAGAGATGGCGTGGTAATCAGTGGCAAGTATATATATATAAAATCGATACGAAACAGAGAAAGGGAGAGAGAAGAGAAAAAGAAAATGGAATAAGGTCGAAGGGAAAAGAAGAATGCGTTCCTTCGTTTTTTTTTAATAAAAAGTCGAGCCCGGTTCGATTTCTACTCGAATCCGCGGCATTTTCGAGCCATAACTTAACTTATCCAACAGTTCGCAGCGTGATATCACCGCAATAACTCCCCAAGGATTTTGATATGGTCGCTGTGCATTATCATGCCGAAAGGTCTTCATACACACCAACGCCGCAAAAACGCGCACCTGAACCGTAAATCTATGGTGGTGACAGTCAGGTGTGCAAACATCTGAGTTATATTACTTTTCCAAACGATACGCAGTAACGGGAGGGTTATATAAATATAAGTCCCACCGCTCTTTTGGCTTTTGGTACATTGATGTCGAGAGAGATGAAAGTTTATTTTCGGGAGAGAGAGAGTGCGCGGCAATCTTCTCTGAATCCAAGAGCGAAATGCCTCTTTCGCGAAATTGAATTCATAATGAGGTTTCGCTATTTAAAAAAGCATTTTTCTCGTGACTTTTGCTGATTTTCATGGGAGAATGTGGTTTAAATTTATTCTTTTAATTCTTATGATATCTAGAAAGTAATTCCTTTTGGAGGATACGAGTATATTATATAATCATAATACTAATTGTTCCTTAATTTGCCCAGATATTTACTAGTGGCATTCTATCTGAGGTAGGAATCTCGCTAACCCTCATTTTACCTCGTAATTCCCTTCACGTAGCTCTTGAAGGCTAAAGGTTAAAAGGATGAATTTCTAGTTAATCTTTGGACTGAATACTTTTACAGGCATAATCCTCAGCGCTCACTTCTTTGGAGTGTAATACAATTTCCGTATTAAATTAAGCTCCCATGAGCGATTCGGTTTGCACAAGTTTTATCCTTAAAAAACAATTTTCAGCGTCGAAGGAACATAAACTGGAAAAACGGAATATTTAAGTAGATAAAGACATAGGTTGTCGTAAAGAAATGTGAAGCCATAATAAATGGGACACCTACGCATGGTAAGGCGAGTATATATATTAAATACAACCATTACAAGGAAAAACACTGAGGATAGTACGTCTTCCAGTAAATTTCCGAAGAAATTATGAACATGTTAATCTAATACTTAAAATAGAGCGAATCAAAGGGGTGATAAAGAGATTTTGTAAGTCTTACTAATTTTACGTAGTCGATGAGTAAAACTTTCATTTATTTCGGAATTAAATAGGTATATTTTATTAACTTACATGAATATCTTTAGTAAAGTCCTAGCAGTTAAAGATACAGTGAATTTACAGGTAACTCAATTAGTAGTGATAGAAGATATACCAATTTATATTTATACAGAGAGATTTCAGGATACAATTAAGGAGATGTATCAAGGCTTGTCTAAGGTGTGAACATATTTTTCGTTGATGAAAAAGCCACCACCTTAGGATACTTTTATAACAACTTCTCTGGATAAATATTGAAATTTCCTTTGGCAGATTCCATCTCGGAATAGAAGCTCACCACATTTAAACATGATTTATTTTGTATTTGTTTTCGAGAAATATACGTATTATAAGGGAAAATAATATCTAATGACACAATGTATCAAACGCTGATAGCAGAGGAGAAAGGTATATCCTTCTGTTGTTCGGTATGAATTGTAGGATACTAATTCTTAGATGGACGAACGGTGCTCAGGAGCCCATGAAGTCTATACGGGTCTCAATCGATCGATAAAATGATAATAAATAATACACGCCGAAATAGCGAAGGCATATCGTGCCGGAGACATCCGGAAAGGGATGGAGAAATTTAGCGAGAGTAAGGAATGGTTGTTGGTCAACCATAGGGTCACCCTTCAACGGGCAAATACTGTGCCCAAGGAGGAACGTACGGATCCAAATCCCAACCATAAAACAAAGCACCATATTTATGTCACGGCGTGCGTCCGCTTCTTCCCCAACCACGCAATTTTTTCCCCCATTTCTCAGCCCTCCTTTTGTCAGCCATTGCCGATCATTCCCGTCCACGGATTCCTTTGTCCCTCGTGTGCACGTCCAAGAGGGAAAAGAAGAAGGTTGGAAATGAAAAATGGGGGGGTTTCGGTGTAAATGAAGAAGTGACGGTGATTAAGGAAAAGAAGATAAATGCATATAAAGAGGAAGAACCACGGAAGTAGGGAGAAAAGGATGGGAGAGCGAGGAAATGGGAATAGGGTTTGCGAAGCATCTAATTCATGTCGAGTTAGGAGGTGAGAGTTGGCTTTCCCATTCAAACCCAACAACGCCTACCTCAGAGGGGAAAGAAGGAAGGTTTAAAAGTTATGATGAACTATTTCTCGACTGAAATTCACTTTATTAGATTATTTCTACTGTTTTACCTCATTCAGATTGTCTACTTAGGATGGAATAAAAGCTTAAAGGAATAGAATAAAGGCGTAAATAATTAATTACCGTTTTCTATAACATTTTAACTTTCGCATTATACATACTTTTGACCTCCAATAAAAATTAAAATTTAATGAGACATCTAATAAACTCTGTGCTATTCTTGACTTATTGTTTTGCATTCTTTACAAGCTGTGACTTCAAAGATAACTTTAATTTTGTCAAAGCATAGTATCGATGGATGTACATTACTAGAATAATCAGCCTCAATTCAGACAAATTTCGCTTTGAATTATTTTCCAGGAGTCCTTTCCGACTAACTTAGGGAATTAAATGCATCTAAATAATTAAATTTTAAAATAGTAGATTAATTTAAAAGTAAACAATATCGATGATCGATGACGTGTGTTCTTTTATATATTCTGCTCTATGTAAGTAAACAGCAAAATCTATAATAACCTATTGTGTATCATCGCATGTAATGACTTCGTGAGCATATTTTTGAAAAGCCAAGAAAATATCCCTTGTTCCGCCTCCACCCGAAAGTCATTTTCGATAAGTAAGGGATGTTTGAGTAAGAAAATATATTTCTTTGAATCTGAAGACGCAATTGATAAAGAAAAACTGAATTTAACTTATATGATTCCATTCTTAAAACATAAATAATAGTTATTAGCATCAACAAATATATTAAGCTAATGCTTATGTTTGGTAACCGACTCCTCCATTCGTCCAACTTCGAACTATTGGTATTGCTTTGAGAAAATATCGACTGCAAAACATTTTTTTCTCCCTCAGTAAATGAGAAGGTTTGTTTTCCCAATCTCCAAAAAATAATAGAGATCTATTTCGGGAGAGGGTGGGACGGTGCCAAACATTTAATTTCTCGGAAAAAAATGAGCATCCGAGAATTCGACAGCAGGAAAAAGGGGGACTTTGAGATAAGAGAAATATGGCGGAAGACGGAAACTTAGACGACATTTCGGACGTATCATTTTTATGAGTCCTATCTTCCGGCCAAATAAAGAAACGAAGGACGCCGGTGGGATACGTAAGAATGTAGGGCGAAGGTCTTCGTGGAACGCAGAGGCAATTTAAACGCCAGCTCGCATGCAGTGGAAAATGTCCGGCAACGGTAAACATGGCGATCCGAGAGCCCGCACCTTTCATTCAAAGGCTTTTGTTGCGTCATAATAGAGGCATAATATAAGGGGGTGATGAATGAACGCGGCCGTCACATCCGGCACAGCTTCAAAAGGAGGGTTCGCGAAGGATATGTGCGGGCGTGCGTGAAGGAGGAAGAACAATAAAGGGGAAACAAAAGAGAGGGCAAGGAACGAGATCGATATAGAAGAGAGAATATTCGTTAATTTTTTTTCCTTTTGTAAGGTGGAGTATTTTTTATCATTTTTACGACTATATGCCGAACTCTTCCAGAGCTCTTTCTTTGGCTTATGGTCTGAAAGCATTCGCGCATACGGCTTTGTCTCCAGTTTACGACGCGGTATCTTACGCAACGATAAGAAAAGCTGAAATTGGGATTCCTATAAAACTCTTTGCCGAGATAGAGCTTTTAATGCGCTTTTACAAAATCTCGTAAACCTTCGACTCTTTACCTGAAAATCTTGGATCTAAACTTAAAAACTTACGGGAGAACAATATAAGAGATTGTTTTTGTTTTCTTAACTGTCTTCTCCGAACTCTCTTTTACTCGTCCAATGGCCTCGTATAAACACACACCAAAAACGGCTTAATGGGATCAATAATGGGCTTTAACTTGATTCGATTCAATGACTTAAAATGTTTTACGTACGTCAATCCTGATAATGGGAGCATTTAACTTGAGTGAAAATAAGAAACAAATATGCTTTATTTCTAAAATTATTATATGGATATTCATAATGGGAAAAATATAATTTTCACGGTAAAATCGAATATCATTTTTTCATCACTCAAAGAAGAGATTATTTCCAGTAATTAAACAACTATACAAAAAGACTCAATTCCAAATTTGTGATTTATAATTAACTTCCAATTCAACATATCCGATTAAACCACTTCCTAAATCAAATCTCTTCTCTGTGGAGAACTTTCATTTGAGGGAATCATAGATGATAAACATGAGTTTCTTTTTATAAATATATAATGATTCAATATCTTTAAACCAATATGAGGTTAATATCGTTAACGGTACGAGACTAAGAGCATGATCTGCATATCAATGGTTCACTATTGTCTACCAAAAGTTTAGTTTCGCAAGAAATATCGTATAATATAAAAGTTTTTGTCATTATTTGTTTTTCTACGAAAGAGGTTTAAATTGTGCGTAAACAACTGTGTATCAGAGTGTTCAATTAACATTTAACAAATACATAGAACTGCTAAAATATTTTTTAAAGTCTCAAGGATAAAAAGAGAAATATTTTGTAATAGTCAGACTCAATCTACTTCTACGAATACCATTTAACTCTAATCTACATTACGTGCCTCCGAAAACAAACAATTCACAATCGATCGGTGTCAACGAGGAATTATAAATCCTCTCGTATCGTCGAATTGATAACAGTCAACAGTTGAAATGACGAATCGCGGGAAATATTCCGAATGCAAATAAATAATCGAAGTTTGCGTGCATGAGGTTACACAGTGCTGATTTCTGATTGATCCACAGGTGCCGCGAGAGTTAAAGAATCAAGACACGAAATGGGAGGATTTTATGAATGGCTTTAATATTCCCCACGGCCCTTTATTTCCGGAAAAAGAATTTTTCGGACGTAATAATTTCTGTTAAAATCGCTCAATCATACGCAATGCAACACATTTCGAGATAAAGAGAGGACAAACGTTACTATTAGGGGCAAGAGATCACCATGTGAACACGCATTCAAATAAATCTCCCGAAGAATTTTACGGCGCCATATTTGAATATTCATAAACAATTCAAAATCTCTTTATTTTGCGTGTAAGAAGATAGCACACCTGATGTACAAAGACCTTTCTCTTGATTTGTTTTCTTCTCTCGGATCAGATCTTTTCCTGTTCGTTTCCTTCAACTCTTCTTTATCAAATTCTCTATTCGCTTTTCTTTATTTATTTCATTTAAAGAGAGCTCTGAAGCTCTATGCTTACTTGCTCTAGATTTTTCAAGCAGAAGTTACAGATTAAGCCAATAGAAATGGAAAATAGTTTGCAATGTTATTTATACATTATTCGCTAAGTAAGATAATATCTTTATGATAGATTTTATACGTGTATTGAAACAGCCATTATTCATAATTATACTTGATATAAGCCAAGAAAATGGTCTCGAGGCAGGTGAAAACATCTCTTAGTTTAAACCTTTTATATTTATATCTTTATTTGACTTAAATATTAATTTTCAGAATTTCAAAACAAGAAATAGGCAACAACAAAGCAACATTTTTATATCCAATTCATTTTCTTGTGATTATGTTTATGATATGAAAGTAAACCTACGAAATTTTGAAACCTGAATCCTCAATATAAAACAAGAGATGGATCAAAGGAAATGCAATTAACCGTACTTGATTATTTTTATTATATTATTGATTATTATATTATTGATCATACGATTGAAGCCAAATTGACGGAAAAATACAATACCCTCTCCTTTTTTCAATAGCCTCCATTAATCCATATTTCCCGATGTGAAAAAACGGTCTTTAGCCCAATCGGGGAAATATGAAACTATATTTCACAGATGCGGATGCGAGGGAAAGTTCCGTAACTCGGGTCGTTTCCTTCTTGCGAGATAGGCCTACCATATAAGGCCTCCTAACAATTCCGGTCGAACTTCTCCAGATGCCCTCCATTTTTCTCACTGTCTCGAAATTTGCTTCGCCATTTCCTACGCGGCCATTTTCTCTCGTCAACCATTCACCTTTAACAATGCCATTATCGCCAGAGAGTTTGGAAATTCCCTTTGAAAAGGAGTTCCCTTTCCTTTAGAGAGATATCGAAGAGAAACTTTTCGGCTGGATCCACGGTCATTAAATCCACACAAGAAGTAAGGTCACCGATTCTAGAGGAGCTTTTTTTTTAGCGTCGCAATTGACTTAGGAGAAGGAAAGGGATGCTCTTTATTTTCCTCTCGTTCATTCGACCAATGAGCTTCGCTTCCTCCCGAAAGCGCAGTTTCTGCCGGCCTCATCGACGCTAGCGCTCCCAGCGGATTGCGGCCGAAATCGCGGTTTTTTTCTCCCGCGGGAGTTCTTTTCGGTTTTTCCGCTGCGACACTCGCGAAGGATACATTCTCTCTGCCCCCCCTCCCAGCCCCCCCCTCCGATGCACCCGCGGAAATCTTATTCCGCCCTCACTCGAGGAGGGCGTGGCATAGCTCCGAGTTATTGCCAAATGAAAGGCCACTCAGGGGCCTCGCTAATGAACGGAGCTTCTAAAAACGTCGAGGGCGACTCCAGGAGGTGATGAATTTTTCGCTCGCGATGTTCTTTAATTTCCATGGGATCAGGGTGGAGGGGGAAAATTGAGGAAGATTGCTTCGGTTAGGACTTTTGGGGGGGTCTCTAACTTCCTCAATCAAATGCCAGACGTTTGCTTTGATCCAAAATAGCTCGAATAAATTCTCCATTCCGTGTCCAGTTTCTAACTTGATATACCGCTCCTCTTAGCACGAGAATCGTGCTCATCGATTTAAGTTTACGAACGGACCGATGTAGTTCGAATTTGTTCCCATGCAAATTAAGGAATTTAAATAGATTAAAGGAAATACAAACGAAGCTCGCTACAACTTTTAAATTCCCTCTTCCAAGTGATTGTAGCATTCAAATAGTTTTCGGGTTATCTCGGTTTTAAAAGGTTCGAAAATGTATTTGACCCTAAGTAACCTTTGTAGATGCGTAAAAAACGATTATATATAATTAATCTTTAAACTCTGCAATTATTCTCAACGGTATCTTGTATCATACTGAACGCTAAACAATTGTGGATTTATGAAAATTAAAATTTAACGAATGGAAGTTTTTCCTCTATATCGTATCACACTTTATTTCAATTATTTCCTTCGGTTATCTAGATTAATCATAGACTTCGATAAAGGAGAATTACAACTTAATCACAACCATTGTTAAACTTGGGAGGGATAAGAATAATAAATTTCATCCATTGTTAATCTCTTAATACTTGCGTAATAATAAGCCAACAATGCGTAAAAAACATAAGCGTGGCATTACTACTCTATTACCTTGCCACCTTCAATTTTTTCAGAATAATAATTAGGATGATAATATTCTCTTAAGTAGAAACAAAAGTATGTAAATTAAATTAATTTAATGAATTATATTTTTTTATATTCTAAGCAGAGTTCTTGGAGTTCGCTCTTCTAGTTAACCTTCCCTAACCTACCGCACCCTTGAGAAGATAGGGCGAAAAATAATTTACACAAACAGAAAAAAGACGCACAAAAATGTAAAGATACTATTTCGTAATCCAAGAGAATAATTCTACCCAAATTCGGGGACAGACAGAACTTGATTTTGGGATGGAGCAATAAGAAAAAACACGGAAAGCGCCGCAATAGACAAAGAACAGTGTCATATTCTTCGAGAGAAGTTTCAGGGGTCATCGGGCCCTTCGCAGTGCACTATGGGTCAAGAGAGGCGTGTCAAAGAGAGAAGAACGATAAAAAGTTCTGCACTGTCTCGCTAAAGTCCGTCCCGGAAGGCCTGTTACATCCACGTCAATTACCAGAGAAAGACTTTGATGGGATCAAGGAACGGACGGAAGTAATGGCGAGGCCTGGAGATGTAAAGACAGGATTAAAGTAAGTTTCCAAGAAGAAAATGGAGGCACGCGAGAAAATTGCGAATCCATGTGTAAGTAAAAGGTTAAAAAAAAACCTCAGTGAGTAGACTTTAGCGAACTTTTAAGGAAAAAATAGAAAACCGTCAATTCTGATTAATTTATGAAACTACTCTGTATCATCATATAGAATATATAAATAATCATCACAAGTTGAGCTGACGAAAAATGTCATACTCCTAATTTATGATAAATTTATCTTCCGAATTAACTTGCTTTTCACTCTCAATATGAAATGATTCAGAGATAAAAAGATTTCTAGAGTGCATCGCAGAAATTAGTACTAGTAATTCCAAATGTGTATCGATATACTAAAATTTTTAGAATAATTTGCATGAAAAATATTTAAATGTGTTACGTAAAAATATAGGATCTTTGTAAATGTATTATAAGTTTTCTAATTATGTTGCTCTAAAGATCAAAAACAATATGCCGATATCAACTTTTGGATTGTAAGATGTAAAATCGCTCACCGAATTATTAAGTTTAATTTTTTGTTACTAAAATTTCGGGTTTCTTCCAATTCATCTATTTCAATAGTATATAATGTATCGGCCTATATTATAGGATTTAATTAATCTTCAAAACCTTATAGATTATGCATGGAGGAATCCATCCTTATTAAAGTCCCATATCAAGAGCAAATTATAGGTATTTGGATATTGGGAACTTAGTCAAGCGTAAAAATAATAAATCACTTACTTAAAGCGTTTACCTTTCTAGAACGATAGAATTATCTTTATCAATGGTTTAATCAGGAAAAAGTGATTAATTTACGTGAATTTCATTTGTTTTACCTTGGCAGAGAGTATACAATGGATATCTGTACCTCACATACATTGTATATCTCAATTCATAAAATTGCTATCTGTACAATTTGTATCAAGCTATGATGCATTCGTAGATTAGGTTGAGAGTATGTATAATAAATACGTAGTTATTAGAATATGTTTATGCTGGTGCTAAAAAGTCATCCCAAAAATTAATTCGAAAATAAAAAAAAGAAGGGAGGAATGTAACAATGGGGATGACGAAAGGAGGGAAGAGTAAGAATGAAAGAGAGGAAAGTGAGAAAGTTAAGAAGGAGCGAAGCAAACAAAACAAAATGGAGGAAGGGGTCTTAAGTAAACCCTTTCAATTCCGGTATCGCCTGAAGAAACGAAGGGCGTAGGAGGGAGATATAAGAATAGATTTTTCGAGATGAGGGAGAGAGAGGCGCAGGTAAAGAAAAGAAACAAACAAAAGAGGGGAGAATCCCCGAAAAGTTTCATTTTCTTTACCGAGCCATTTTGTTCCGATGTTATTTGAGGAGAGTAATGGAATGCCACCAACGGATAACCACGCTGTTGGATACTCTCGGATGAGAAAAAAATAGCGAAATGATAGTCCGCATCTTTTCCTGAGGGGATTCAATTAATTGCGAATTATCATCGCCGCTAAATCACTTAAGAAATTAATCTAGAAATTTGTTAATTTTTTTCTGTGAGTCATTCTGTGAGGGTATAGGTTCGCTGGGAAGATTGTTCTTAGTTGTTACTTTCATCCAATCCGAAAACAAGACAATCAAATGGGACGAATACAAAAATAAATATGTGGGAGTAAGTGAAGGAGGTGAACTTAGGTGAATATAGAAAGTATGAACGACTTAGCGTTTATTTATATAACGTAAGAAGAGATTAATTTCAATTTCCATAATTAATGTAGAAGTTTAAAACTGTGGATCTAAACTATTTGGAAGAACTGTGAAATTACTAATATTCGATATAAATAAAATTTAAGCATGTATTAAGTTAATTCGAAAGTTCGAAAAATTTGTGAACGAACGGATATCGAAACAAAAGACGCGAACATATTATACAATTATAATACGAGTATATTCGTGGATCAAAAACTATACGACAAGCAGTTCAACAACAATGGACACAATAAGCAAGAATTATAGATAGTATTGTCAAAATAAGTAAATAATAAGTTACTAGTAATCAACAAAGAATGATTAAATATCCGAAATTTTAGAGATTCGCAGTTTACAATGGACAAGAAATGACTAGTTTCACAAATGAAAAATTAGTGAATCAGTACTAGGAGCCAACCCATGGGAGGAAGATCGTGTGCATCTCACCCTTCGTTTCGAAACTTTCATAAAGTCTGCGAGTAAAAGTTCTTGAAACGTTTATTTTCGTCGAACAAAATATAATGCGTAATTCTTTTAAGTTTTTGAGTGCTTCCGGAAAGGAAAGTCAGTGACGTGGTTAATCCGCCCGCTTTGGGATTGAGGGCTCGAGTAGAAAGTTCCATTCTTTCTTCTAATTTCTCGAACTCGCTAATGGCTAACAAATGCGTCCGTAATTCAACGTGAATTGAAAAAAAAGATAAATTACCGCTCGCTAAAATTTTATTCAATTTCCAGCAGCGCAGGGCCCGGGGACTGGAAATAATAAGATGCCAGCCTCCAGATTCCGCGGAGTTTCGAGGTAAAAAAACTTTCTTTGTTTATTTCGCATGTTTAATTCAAATATTTAATGCCGGCAAAAAAACAAACTTTCCAACTTGGAAAGGAGCTGCTGTATATTCTCCATCAGTCAAACGTATTTGTAAATGACGGGAAATCCGAAAACTTCTTGCATCACGTGTTAACATCCGAGCCCATGGATGTCCACGCGCGTACATAATTAAACACAAGACTCGACTGCTAGAATGGACACCCGAAAACGAAATGGAGCGCTTGCTTTTACGCGAAATCGTAACGGTTGCCATCAACGCAAATCGAAATTTCACGGTGATTATGAATTAAAGAGCGACGGATGGAAAGCGTGGGAGAAAGCACTTAAACCGAAATGTCCAATTTTGCATGAAAATATCCCTCTGGTTTGCCTTCCAAAACTAGCTGAAAATCTTGAATAATTGATGGTTAGAAAGGAACTTGCGATTTCATCGACATTAGCCTCCGATATGTGGATGATTCGAGTTCGAACTCATATCTTGTTATCTTTGTACTTATTAGTATTTTCGATCTCGTTAGTTAATCTATCCGATGGGGTACTTCTGGCCGTCACATATGGTAGTACTCACACTTTAGAGCGAGTTTCATCAGTCAGTAAAACGCATTGGTGTTTGTTAACGTGAAGTACCATGATATCTTGCGAATTTAATAGAACTGGCGTGGATATCGATAATATTATCGCATTAAATCTTACATCTGATAATCAAGGAATTGAAGAAATAATTTTATTACCTTCTGTCTATTTATATCCCTAAGTAATAAATTTATTTGACGATTATTTTTATAAATGTATATGATTTAGATGTAAGTAATAAGCTCCTAACTTATGGAATGTAGTTTTATAAATGTAGAGATGGTAAACCCAAAACATTCACTCTTTTTTTCTTAGTTCATTGAATTCTCTACTAGCGCTTTAAAATAAGCACTGGATTCAGAATTGTGACCTATAAGTCATTATGGTGAAAAATACTCTTTAGTTAAAAGTTTATTAAGTAATTTAATATTGATATCCACTCAATCTTTTTAATAAATCTAACATTTATTCGAACAGATAAGAGTATTCGTAAAAATCTCTACAATATCTAACGGTGAAGTGTCTTTAATATAAGTCTACTAAATATCCATGAATTATTCATATAAACACTTTCATGAGTAATTTAATACTACCATCGCTAAAAAAATACTCTAGTCAATACTTGTTATGTTCAATTTCTTCAGTAACCTTTACTATTGCTACTCTCGTCTATGCCCTTTGTGTCTCTTAATTTTTTATCTTAATATCATCTTCATTAACAATTCTTAAGAAGTCATTAAGCAATCAATAATAGTAATAAAGTTCATTTCCTATTATATCCACCACACCAAATATAGGAGCACACTAAAATGATTCTCCAGTTTAAATGTTGCTCGCTATTCTAAAATTATTTAATCTAGATCTTAAATTAATATTTCATTTTTTACATTACACAAAAGGATGTTACGGAATGTCATATCACTTAAGAGTCTGAAGACATTATTTGCGAGTTTAATATAAGCTTCGTTCATTTTCATCTCTTTAGTGCAATATTTGTTGCAGTATTTTTCTGTTTGATCTGATCTTACCGTATTATATTTTTTGCTTGAACGGGCATACCGCGGGGCTAAATAAACATTCTCGAAGTATCAACATTATATTTCGAAAATTCGCAACTTTTTTATTGCCATTTATATTAATGAAGCTGCAAATAATATTAAACCCACACTGGAACTGGTGGCCACCTATTTCGCAACAGCAGAAAATAAATTACCGTAGGCAAAAAGTGAGTACATGTTTAGGAACACTCGGTGCTTCACCGTAATTTGCATTTCTCCCTCCGTCCATCATCTCCGTGTCCTACTAAGTGCGAATCCCACGACGCGGGTCTTCATGCACCAACAGCATTTCCCTCCGACGCAATTTTTTCCACCCCGGGCTCTGCCATCTTTCAACCCGCCGCCCACAGGGCATTGCCCAAAAAACTGAAGTATCATCCTCCCTTACTTCTATATGCACGTAAGCTTGTATACGCTGCAGGCGACCCAAATTGAAATTTATTACCTCCTGCAGTCAGACGGTAAAGAATAGACGACGCTCCCTGTGGGTTACGTTGGAAGACGGCTTTAGGAGTTTTTTGAGGGAGGTAAAAGGTTTCGGGGTAGAGGAATTTAAGAACAAGAGAGATGCGAAAAAAAATAAGCGAGCGGCGTGCTGCGGCAGGGAAGAAATGAAGACACCGAGAGAGGAATATGGAGGAAAGAAAAGAGATAATGGGGAAGCAGAAGATGGGAATGTGATAAGAGGAAAAAAAATCAGAGAGAAAAATAACGCCCTACACTTAGGAATCTGGAGAATTGAGTTCTACCTTAGGAAAGCAACCTAAATTTTGATTGGACGAATTTTAATATTTATATCTCAAATATTAATACTAGTGGCGATATTTATTCTCCAAACTTTTGTTCTGTCGTGAGGAAACACGACTTGAAGAAACGAGAGCCCTTCAAAGGATTGAGTACCACCTTAAATTTTGCCTCCTCGGAGATTAAGTCGTGAATAATTTTCTTTAGAGGGCTAACGAAAACTTTCACAGTAGATTTTAATGAAAAAGAAATAAATAAATTTTTTCTTATGTTTTAGAAAGTTAATGCAAAAATTATCCGTACAGATCAATGATGGATTATATGACTTTCGGAATAAAATGATTACGTTATATTTAATAACAAAAAATTTGCATTAATTTAATTAATATTTATCTTCGAAAATATTTTATAAGCTTAGGAGAAAATCATATAAAATTTAAGTTTAATGAATTACTAACTCTTACCTTCCCTATATTTACTAATATTTAGATATCTATGAGAAAAATTTTCCATGAAAGTATCAATGAAAGACTTAACACCTTTAGTCAATTTTTGACGTAGACATTATATTTGTCCATATTCATTCAAGGAATCCATGCAGATTACCACTGTCACGAAAAAAATATGGTGCGAGTATTGTGCGATACGTAATTTATTTAATATATTATCAATAGAATGATTTCATTTAAACATCATTAAACAAAATGGAATTATCGTTTTAGCGTTCTTTAGTACCTTCTCACCTACAAAAAATTGAACTTTGACTAACTCCTCTCCTAGAAGCAAAATAATTATAATAAAGATATCCCATAATTTAATTAATGTTTCTTTAAGTAACGATTGCCTTGGAACATATAAACTCCTTGCTATTCTAATGTCTCCGAGAATTACGCATTTAGGTGGATTATGTAATAATCATATTAGCTACGGTAATAGGATAGGCATTTAGGGATATTCCGTGAGTATATAACACGAGAAATCCATAGGAACAGAAAGACATGAGATGAGCGCACAGGTAGTGTGAGATCCCTTACTACAAAGAAATGCGAGGGCAGAAGCGGATTAAGCGGTTTGGACACATACGCCGACGGTTTACGAAGCCATAAGGAGAGACAAAAAAAGGAGTGTTGAGCTAAAGGTGGTGGTAGAATATGGGTTCAAGGGATACGGAAGAAGCGTCGAAGGTCTGCATATCTTTAGGGGAAACGAAAAAGATGCACTTCGAGACATTATGAAGGCCATTCACATTACAGTTGATTTCATACATGAGTGCTTTGGTATCCTTAGAGACGCGTATCGAAGTAAATAAAAACTATTCGGCCTTATAAAATCACATTTTAGAATACTTTTATTCCTTGTTAAAAACACACTGATTGGAAACTTACGGATACTTGAAAAAATAATAATCCATTGTTTAAATTTAATTTTTATAATACACGAGATTTAATAACGTTATAGATGTTGCAATGTTATAGATCCATTAATCTGAGGAGAATTAAAGATGTTGAATCGATACGTTTTGATATCTAATTGCATCATAATATAGGTTTTATTTATCTAAGAACGAATAATTAATATTCGTCTACGTTCAATGGATAATCGATACATGAAAATATCGCTTGAATTGAAATTTATTTTCTGGAAACTTCATTAAGTCAAAATTTTCTATAAATAACTTAAATTATGAATACTTAATTAAATTAAATTTGTTGAAACTGTGAATCTAGAATGCTGAACCATAAATATACTGGTAAAAAGAAGTTCGCATTAATATCATTTGGTTAAATACATCTCTCGCTTAATTCTCAGGATGACAAAAATTGCATTAAAATGAATTGCTAATGATTCCTTTAAAAAGTATGCTCGCAAATTGGACATATATAGAGCCCAACAGATACATTTCATATTTCCACATTGCTCAATTCCCGCGTATCACAAATAGAGCCTGTAACTGCAAAAAGGAAAGATTCCGAGGCGATGAAGTAATTAAATTAACTCCTCACGAAACTTGCATACACTAGCTGCTATCCATCCATCCTCTTGGATGGGAGTGGGGGAAGAATTATCCTAGTTAGCGCGGTGGGAAAACAGAGCTGAAAGAAGTACGTCGGGGGTTACACGAGAGCAATACGTACGAAAAACGGCCAAAAACACAGAGGCTTAAGCAAGAATCTGAAGAGAAAATAGACGAGGGAAACGTTGAGGTGCTTCTGGGCGGGGGAGTCGGAATAACAGCTCTAAAAACACTGTTACGTCACGGGAGGAAAGGAAATGCGAGTTGGGAGATAAACGGAGAGTGGAATCGATCAAAATGAACCGTGGAAAAAGGTGCTCGACGAGAGAGAGAAGAAGGATAGAGAAGAAGTGGGAGCAACGTCCTGACCCCAATCCGAAGATTTTACGCGTAATGCAACAAACGGCTCCACACTTGACTATGCTTCATACTCGCTGCCTTTCCACTTTAATGCTCTCGATCCGTTGGGCACACTTTTTCACTCGCCGCCCCTCCGAAGTTCCGCTGACGATGCCTCATTCGCCAATTAATATTCCTCCACTCGAAACTCCACCGTAAAAGAGGCACATAATTTCCTCCTTCGGAGTGAAACGATATTTTGGTCGAATCTGTGGATGTACTTAAAATACTTGTCTAGAAAGCTGTGTGTGTTAATCCCTAATCCGCAGTGGAATCGAATTCGAATGATCTATATTAGTATCGTTCGTAGAAGTCCAACAGGATCGTTTTTCGGCGGAATTAAGTTCTTCGGTAACTATTAAATACCTCCATTGTTACCGAATACTCTATAAACAATAGTCACATAATTTCTACTCAAGAATACATTACTAACAATGATTTAGTATATTTATTCTTGTTTAGCAGCTCAGTAAGGCTATAGAAGCGTTCTTTTAGCTTTCACAAGCTTCTACTCCTTTGCTTCCGCAAATTTATAAGCAACGCTCACACCTTTAATCCTAAAAATTATTATCAGAGACTGAGGATGTACAAACAAATTAGGAAGATGATATACTTTATATAAAAAATATAATGTTCACTTGAAATAAATATATCAAATCACATGAGCAGATGTACACGTATGGATGTTTTGAAAGCTCTGAGGACATCGATAAAAAGGTGGGACGATACAGAGCCATGTCGACCATGAGACACCATTTACGTTAATGCGTATGAACGGATTCTTGCAATCCTATTGCTCCCATGAACTCGCAATTTAACGGCTAATGATAGACTTACTACTTCAATATTTCTCGTGAGAATTAGTTTTCTTCTTATGGATATATTTAGGATGTAAATAGAAAATTAAAATTACCACGAAACCCATTCTTTAAAGTCGGAGCACGTACTGCTATTCAGGAATAATTTTTCACAATAATGAATGACAGACAATGATGATAGTAAACCAGAGATCTGATAATGAAAGTAACTACACAAAAATACAAAACAAAAGATTTGATGTGTGGGACGATTCTGTTAAAAGCTACACTCAAGACAGAAAGTGATCTCAATATGGTCATAAGTTTTAAAGAGAATAAATCATAATTTGAGGAAAAGATGCGGGTTAGTTTAATAAATTATGGGTAATCAGTTACAAATATATAAAAGCACTTAAACCTGAATTCTAGTGTCCTTTATAATATAAAGATAGTATCTAAAGCGATAATAGAAAAATAACTTACCAAAAATGAAGTTGATGGCACCATCGTTATCAATCAGTTAGTGATACAACGTCAAATGAGATGTATCTCCATTGGAACGATTCTCATTCACATACACGCAAAGTTAATCCAAAGCACAGAACAACTCGTTCTTCCAAAACTGCTTCAACTATCGCTAAAAATGAATCTACCTCAAACTGTATCCATGTGCGCGACCGGTCGGAAACATTTTAGTCAAGCTTTTCCATAAACACCGCTTGTGTTTTTATTTCACTGAGTACTGCATGAATAATCGTTGGAACAATGTAGTTACAGAGTAGTGAAGGAAGGCTGCCAAGGTCTGTCGCCCTTGGTTATAGTTCAGTGACCCATTATCACTCCCTTACTTACATTTTATTTAGTTGGCCATAAAAAAACTTCAGTTAAGTGAATGGCGGCAGATTTCTCTCTGGGAACCATTGGACAGAAAGTTGAAGAACTTCTTCAGAAGTTTGAAAGCGAAATTACTATTTAGATGCAAAGCTTTATAAATTGAACGTTCTCGAAAATATAATCGTAGTGGATCTTTCTTCTTCACTAGAAGTAAATAACTTCAATTAGCTGTTAAGAAAGCCTAAATCCGACAGCCTTGTAATCAAATCTAAAATAAATAAATCGTTGGCACATTAGCATTAAGTAAAATATAATTGCTATTAAAAAGATCGCGGACACTGACTAGAATAAGCAAATTTTAAGGGTGCATTTTTCCAACAATTGATTAGCTCATTTACAATATCCGAGATATTTTCCTAGCAAAAATAATACCGCGCATTTATAGCTGCCATGGGATAAATTTTCCCAATGATCTTTAATTATACTTTCTAAAACTTTATCTCTCTTTATTAATTAGAAAAATTTCCTCGCAATGAAGACCTCGTTTTATCGATAACATTCTTCGCAGCACGGTCAGACCTCTACATACAGCCTTGTTTAATTTTCTGGAACGAAAATTAACATAAGTCAGTTTTAATTTGCAAAATAGTGTGAAATCGTGTCATTCGGATGGTAAAGTTTTCCGACAGATTTCTCCCCGGAAATGCACATAGGATGCAGGAAATTAATTCACTTCACGAAGGAAAACTTCGTCATCGTGCCCACTGCATCGGAACGGAGAAGTTTGTATATCGAGAGATACTAACCTCCGAGATATTCTGTCGCGGAAGTCAAAGTTTCTCGTGGGAGGTAAGTGGGACATGTATGAGCCTTACTTTCCTTGGAAATGTGTTTATCCAAAGTCTAAGAAAGCCACAAAGGATATGAAAGCATTCGGATGTTTAGTTTATTCTGAGATTCGCTCGTTGAAATTCATGCTACATGCCAACTCCTGAAACATCTTTCTCCCAAAAGCGAGATTCCCTTCGGTATGGTAATTGAATCTGAATGAAGCCTATTATAGCTTTAATTAGACAATTCTTCTTTAAAATTATTCCCTCATTTGTATTGAAGTCCGTGTTTTTTAGTATAAAATAAAAGTATAATTATACTTTTAATTTATTTCTCATCAAACTGCCACGGCTTTCAAGTGTCGCTACCATCATTCTTTCAATAAGACTTTTAGGTATAATAGTCTTTACTTGTGACAGAGGCTCGTATTTTAGAAAAGCATACAATTCATTTTTTGGTAGTAGAAATGTAGTTCTTAAATAGAGCACCATTTTATTTTTATCCTTATTTAAGTAAGGAGATATTTTAGAAAATTTGAGTGCAGGAGAATATTCCAAAAAGAGGGATTTCCATTATATAGTAAATTTTTGGACCCTCTTTGGAGTACATATACTGAAATACTTAATGGGAACAAAATCCAAATCTTTGCTCCAAATTTCATACGAAATTTCATCCAAATCACAAAAATCGAAAGCTAATAGCGGAAAATATTCTACGTAATCCTCATCTTAAAAGTACCTTTCGTGGAACCTCATTACCACTAGACTTCATCGCTAAAGACCACACAACAGGGAGCGCCGTGAAAGCGAGGCATTTCTTTCTGTAAACAGAGAGACCATCGATGACATCTTTGATCGATGACCGTAAACAGCATGAAATTAGTCATACCACCGTAAGAGGGCCACCGATATCAGCTTTCTCACAGAGAGAGAGAGAGAATAAAGAACGAATAATAGCAGCCTTTTGAAAAACTAATCAAGAGAGAGATACGTACGGAATGACTAATTGAAAGAGTTCATGACTACAGCCACTATCCAGAGTGCGCAAAAAAAACCATCAAAACCACGTATTTCACAAAGAGGCTCTTCTTTCCATCGACTACCCAAAAACGACACCGAAATCTTTCTTTTGGAGCCGTTCGACATTCAATCGCCTAAAAACGGGCCAAATCAGTGATGAGTGGCAGCCACGGTTGCGTGCGGAAGATAGGGGCACCGGGTTGATTAGAGGAATGGCCGTAATCGAAAAAATGCCTACGATGGGCTAAGAGAGATAGGAGAAAAAGGAGAATTTGTTGAGTGTGATGGAGTGCACTGCAGAGGAGGAATACGTCCCTGGAATAATTGATCGAATCGAATGCCAGATGAGACGCGTATCTCTCTATTAATTTCGACCCTTTGGTCGAATACAGAGGCTCTAAGTGAGGGCCCCGTAGGACCCGCCCGATCAAGGCGGTCAAAGGCAGCGTAACTAAGCAGGTCTAAAACTCTACTAATGTCGACGACCAAGGAGAATTCAATTGCCTATAAATCGATGCTTTAAGGGCTTTGAAGTATAAAAGAGGGACAGAGAGAGAGGCCTACGTCGCTCGTCGTTCGTTCCATTCGATAAAAGACATTCTGAAATTAACTCGATGCAGAAACGGAACGGTATAGAATGTTTCAGAGAGGTTCTCTTATCATCATTATTGCGATCGAACGCTCACGAAGTTTCAACTTCGCGTCGAATTTCTAGTCAAACGGAGTGAAGTTTTGAGAGTGACATCGATAGGGTCAAATGGAGCGGAATGAAGACAAGCATAGCTGCAACATAGATGTTCATCGCTAATTAATGCGTCAAATTACAAAGTGATACTTTTCAATAAAGTTGATCAGAATATGTATCCCAAAAGTGAGTTATATTTTAATTGACACTGAAAAGATGATCGACTGTTTTCTCAAACTAAAACTTAGCATCCTAATATTTAACATGTACAGAATAATACAAACTTCGTTTGGATATTTTGTTTAATGAGAGCAATGTAAATCATAGGTTAGCAAAGGTTTAAACAAGGATTTCATTTTATATTTGTTTATAATGAACCTAAATATTATTTTCGAGAAACATCTGACGATTGATTTTCCGAAAAGAAATATGTATATTATTTTTTAAAAGATTCCTTTCTTTAGATTATAATTTTATTTTGATTCAAGATAATTTTTCAGTAAAGTGAATATACATATATTATAGATATTGAACATCTTTCATCTAAGAGGTGTTATCGAACCACATGTCTAAGCTGTCTCGCTTAAATGAGAACCTTAAATCCGCGAAGAAATATGGGCTGAACACAGGTGTTTTTTTTTAAATGGCTCTTTCAATGAAAAGACATCGGGGGAGGAATTTAACGAGGAGGGAAACGATATTCAGAGGGCGAAAGTGAGCGTAATGAGAGTCGAACGGGAAGCGAAAAAAGGAGGAAGCTGATTACAATCCTTCCGAAGAAGTTTCCAATTCGACTAGGAAAATTAGGAAGCCTCATTAGTGGGTGCACACATTCTCTCAGAGAGAGCCCCCTCTCCCTCTCCTCAAACAGCCCCCCACAACGACGAACAGACTCGATTAAAATCGACTATAGGTGGCGTGCACTTCGGAACTTTTTTTCTTTTAGCCTTTAATTTCTTGCGAAGCCACTTCGTACCCTCTCCCCTCTTCTTTCCCATTTTCTACCTCTCCAACTATCATTCAGTTCCACTCACGCTCACCTTTTATACCCCGCTCTCTCCTAAAACCAGACATTCTTCCGCCATCTTCCCTCTCGAGTCTTAAAGGCCACTCTATTCCCTAAAACCCCACTCTCGTGTTTTTATCCTCCTCCGAAAGCGAGTCGTATATCTCGCAAAACCTTCCAATCTTCCCTTCGACCTTCGAAGCCCTATCCCTCAGGTATATTAATTTTCTCTCCCTCCTCTAATTCCCACAATCTTCCTCTTCTTTCTTTCCCTCCTCCAAAGTGCCAATCTCGTACCTCTTTTCTCACCCCCTCTGCCACACACCGCTCGGTTGATTCTCCATTTCTCGAACAATGATCTTCGCGAGCAGTCGCTTTCCAGAGCAATTGCTTCCCGTTCATTTTCGCTATCTTCATTAAAACTGCCACGTCCGACACAATAAACTTTTTCGCGAAATCCTTGAGAAGATCGAAACAATAGCTCGCTCTCGTGTTTTAAAAAAATAATAAACGTTGCACTCGACGCTATATTGCTCGAATAATATTGGTGAGGCGTAGCTGAAATAAGACCGAAATGTTGTTTTTTTCTCCCTTCTTTTGAGAGCGTTTCGATTTTGCGATACTCCGCGCAGCTCCGTAATTAACGGATGATTGAATCTGTGCCTCGAGATTTTTCAGAATATCACAAAAGGTGTGAGGGAAGGGGTTTTTTGGATTAAATTAATTGCATTGATTCAAGAACAACATGCCGTACCTTTTCGCGAGTTTATAATGCTTCTCTTGCGACCTATTTTCTCGCAGAAAGAAGTTTGCTCGTTGAATCCTCATGGTTTAAACACACGGATTTAATTAATTTCTGTAGGAATTAGGTAGATATTACATCGATGGTATACAATCGAGTGTTCTTTTCTATATTTTTTTAGATATGAAAAGAGATCTCTATCACATAATCTGAGAAAATTATATTCTTGATAAATCTCAATCTTATAGAATATTTCAAGATTTGTGATACGAATTTTACTAAACGCAAAAAATGAATACTGCGTTATAAAGTTCTGTCGCTAAATGTCTGAAATGTGTTGTTCCGTTTTGAATCAATCGAACCAGATTACAAATATAAATTAATGTTATTCATCAATGTGAAGTAAAAGACAAGATAATCTGTGTCTAACGTGACTACCATGTACTTCAAAATCGGAAATTAAGCGCTAAAACGATGGCATGTTTCACATCTATATAACCTTCAAGTAATCCGACGATTATGCGAATGGCTTGATAGATATTTTTATTTACGATTTACTTTAATACGATTTATTTTAATACGATTTATTTTAATACGATTTGATTATTTCATTAAAAATTTAATGAAAACTAAAAAAGATTTATATAACTTAAATGGTTATGGATATAAATCTATAAATTCGATCAAAGTAAGTAAAAATAGTTGGTTTTATATCCATATATACGCCGAGTTTAATTAGCTGATACGTGAATTAGCTAAATTGATCATAATACAGATATATTACATTCCCCTTGAAGAGTAAGAAGTAAAAGAGAAGAATTAAAAAGAGTATAAACAAGAATTTTATTTGGGTGAGAGAGACGGTCTTGTTACCTTAAGATAAATCTGATTTTCTTTCCCATCTACCGGATTTCTTTGCTTATCTTAAATCAGATATTACCATTCTGAGAAAAAATTTCGGCAAAAATCTTTTGGAAGAATTATAGTATAACAAATTTCATAAAAATTTAGATGGGAATGATAAATTATAGGAATCCCAGAAGTTTAACAACATACCTCAATCAAAATAAATAGACTAGCGAATCTTTACAAAATCAAACAAGCTACCTATCTATTTAACACATAATTAAAATAAACAAGTCGTTAATTTATGCGTCAGTGTTTGTTTTGCGAGTTTGAAGGCTCAATCAATCAACTGATAAAATCAGTCTCGTGAATGCATCCTCACTTGGGTTGGATGTGAAGCAACGCACGTAGCTCATTTCCACCCTTTCAATTAATAATGAGAAGCAGATTCTCGCGATGCAACGCTCCGTTCGCAATCCCTCGATAGCCTTACAATTTATCATAGGAAGCAAAATCAATCAGTTACATCTCTTCGCATAAAAGAATGATCCAGCTGATGTACGACTGCTTCCTCGACATTTCCATTCGCATGCACTTCATTTTCCTAGCGCCGAGGTGAGCCTTTCCGAAGAGGGATGGGAGAGGATATCCGGAGAATGACGTAACACTCGGAAGGAAAGCAAGAGTACGTGATTCGGTGATGATGCACGATGAGAAAGCGGAAATGAAGGAGATGCCTATGATGGGGAGTCATGATCACGGATGAGAAGAATAAAATGGAAACACTTTTAATCTCTTTTGTAGTTGATTCAAATGAGTATGTGAGCTGATGATGTTTCGCTTTTATCTGTGTGAATCGTGTATTCCATTATCTGTCATTATTTACTCGTCACCATAGAAATTGGGGAAAATTTGGCACGAAAAAATTTAACTCAAGACTTAGATCTCTAAAGAAAAAGTAAGCTTCGCTCAAACCTCCATCGACACAAATTCAAATGTTAACATACATTGGTGCCTTCAACAATACTCTTATATACAAACTACTAACAATACTCTTATATACTACTAGCACTACTCTTATATACAAATAACAACACTCTTATATACTACTAACAATACACTTATATAGCCAAAAAATTACGAAAATTTACTTTACATATTGACAAACAAAATATTATGATGCTTGTCCGCATTTTCTAGAGGATGACATAAAAAATACCATGATGTTCAGCTAGAATTACTACCATCAACATAAGAATAGATACAAATACATATGAACAGGCTGCAAATAACAGGACATTTGATGCAAATAGAATCATTACAACTTCTGAACACCTCGGGTCAAAGTCTTTACAGAAACTACCAGAAAACTGGAAATGTACACTTAACCAACCGCTGTACAAAAAAAAGAGATAGAACAGATGTGAACGTTATTTGAGGGATTTCCTTAGACTCCTTTAAATAAGACTTGTCAAAAATTCATTACAAACATTCAAGGGATAAAAACTCCAATACCACGAGTAGCCCAAGTCAGAAATTATCTAGAAGAAGCGAAAGAACCAGCAGAATTCGGAGATTTTAAATTTTCAATTACAAAATACATAAATGTAATGTGATACCAGAGAATGAAGTAGCCAAGATGGCCAGGGACGTGAAGTGGACTGATAGAATACACGGAGAAAGAATGAAGTGTGGATTATTGGGGAGAACACTCACACAAAATTAATTATGTTGCTTTGTGTGATCCAAATAGGATCTATACGCATATGATAATAATTATAATGGCATATATAATATGCGGTAAACACTATAGCAAAATTTACGAATTTTAATAAAGAATTAATCATCTATTCGTATTTATTAGTTAATTATGATCTATATTTATGAACTTATGGTTAAAAAATAAACATTTAAATTTTCATTACAAACAAAAACTAATAAAATTTCAACTCATTTGTCACTCTTCAACAAATTAAAACTAGAAAAGTTTTTTCTTCAGTTTTTCTCAGTTTTGCCCCAGCGTTACTTTGATGTGAAGATAATCGTTATAATGGCACAGAAATTATGACGAAGTTCTTAGAGCTTTGACTGCAAAATCTTCGGCCAGAATTCTTTCTTGGGAAAGAAATCTGTTTCTTCTTCCTTCTGCGATCAAAGAGCAGGACTTCATTGATGAAATTCAGAAGTGGTGGTAAACAATAGAAGAGCCGGAATCCTATATATCCAGTCACTTGTGGCACACATAATGCTCAATCCTCCCAGAAAAAGAAATCGCACAGGAATTTTGGTTTGGTATTTAATATTTCCGCTCTTGAAAAACGATAATTGATATTTAAACATTTTAGCATATCCACCCGCTCCCTCTTCCTCTATATTGTCAAGAAAATACTGAATAATTTTATTTTCCTCGATTTGTTCATCTTCATACAAAGATCAAATAAAATTCACGCTTATTCTCCTTGTTCTAAGTTGTCACTTGGAATATTTTTCATGGGATAACGACTTCACCCGATTCTCAGACATCAATTTCTGTTCTCAACAAGCATTAGGATTTTCAGTTAATAGTTCTACACTATAGTTTATATAGAAATTATATTATCATCAACATAATTCAATTCATAGCTTTATATTCATATACAATACTATTGACGCTGAATCCACAAGTTCTTCTTCTCGGTTCCTTTACATTCTTTACAAGAGAGAATTAATGATATTGATCTCTATTACAGTAATGAAATAAAATTTTGAATGAATTCATGTCATTGAAAATACAAGCACAAATGAGTCGCTTCTCTTGAAAGGTGATAAGTTATTTAGACGAAGTTACCAATTAATTTCATGGAACTGCAATAGCTCAGTGCGTTGAAGTCTCCAGTGGTTAATCATTTAATTCAACTCATAAAATCTGAAAATTGGCGAGAGATCATTCGTACGTTACCTTCCTATATATCAAAATCATTTATGTTCGGATTCAGGCTGATCTTTTAGAATGCGATACTTATCACCGAGTGAATATTTAGATCTAACCAGGAGTTTAAATGGTAAAAATTTCTGGTGAGAACTGGTTACTTCTATCCTGATTGAAATGAGTCAATAAGACGGAGCTAAAACCTCTTCCTCCGCATGAGGTCGTGAAAATGCAATGTGAGTTAGGTAATAAAGTAATCTTGATTAATGTGAAGTCCAGAATACAGAAGACTTTCGACAAAAATGAGGAACCAATATATCAGGGAGTACCTTAATTCTGACAGTACGTAAATAAAGTGCAATAATTTGAAACCAATCGAGTCAATGTTAATTGAAGTTAGGCAAATATTTCCATCTTAATTCTGCCATACATTTTTATAAAATATAACCTTTTCCGTTTTTTTATAAAATAAGGCAAGGAAAAATTTACTCGGGTTCAAGGTTCAGTTTAGTTTGTAGTCTAGTGTGATCCATGATAATCTAAGAGATTTATGATCATTTAAATTCAGGTGAAGTGTGTAATATACATGCACTTGTGGTCGCGTAAACGCTGTGTTAGCCCGCGCTCTTACCGAAAATCGATAGCCGATTAAGGAAAGTGACAAGCGTCGTGTACTGTGGCAGTCAATTAACAAGATAGACGACCACCAAAATAACCCTTGATATTGTCAAGCCAAATAAATAGGTAAGTCATAAAATTTAAAATCATTGCTCCATCTCGATAAGATTATTCAAGGTAAGATGTGATAAATTGGTTTTATTATATATATTTAAAAATATTATTTTTCTTTTAGAGATTAGGATCATTGAATTCATTTTGTAAAACTTTGTCAAATAATTATTTTGTCTAAATATTGAAGGGGGTTATTGGAATTTTTACACATTATAAATCATTTGTGTCTAAACAAAATACACGGTTATTCAGAAAAAGGCTTACAGGTATAATAAGCTAACTGCATGTCTTGATCAGGATTGGAATCTGAGTTCAGGAATAAGTAATAGTAAATTCTTAGAATAAGTTTTTTATACTTTGGATAACCTTATCTATCATGATCATTGTTTCAATTCTATGATATCAAATATTAGAAAGAAGATGAAAATTCCTTTTTCATCTCAGAAAATTTATCAAATTAAATTTTGTGGAACAGTTATCAGTAATATTATTTGGACTGAAAAAATTCATAAAAACAGATTTGTATCAACAGTACATCACAAGTATATTTGATAAGGATGAATTTTAATTTGATTTTACTTTGTTTCAGAGATAACTGTATGTATTCTCATGCTTCTATTAGTTTTTGCATATTTAATAACGAAAATGTCACAGTTCAGACTCTTTTTCTCAATAATTACAAAAAATCACTTGATGCATTTAAATGTAGAATCATCTGAAGCAAGGAATCAAAAGAATAAAAACTCTGTAAAATTGAAAAGTGGTAAAATGAACTTTTAAGTACTATCATCGTAAAAGGATTTCCTCATGCTCAATAATTAATTATATTCTACTATAATTTTGCAAGTAGAACTTTGTATTATCAAATATATATTGTAAAGCACACTGCAAGGTTTAGGAATAAATTTCTTAATATACAATAAAACAGCACAACTACTGAAAGGTTTTTCAACAACAATTATTTAAGTGGACAGTCTTCTGTATAATCTCAATTCGAAAAAAGGTTATAATCATGAGATTTGCCGTAGGAATTCATAAGTAGAATTTCCAGTCATTTATATCTGGCAACATTGTCTACAGCTTTGGTATTTGGCTTGGCTAATTCATAAGAATTTCAAGCTCTTCTTGAAACTGAGGTAGAATTTGAGGAGACCATCAATAAGGAATATACAGTTTAACATACCATATCTTTTCCTTGATATGAATTGTGTGTTGAAACAACTGTAATATTTAATTTAATTAATAATTTACTTTATATTTAAGTTCAAACAATTTCGGAGGATTCCAATGAGACTAAAGAAAATGCAGCATAAAAAGGCCTACACTATTATTTCATGCAAAAAGGTAGAAGATGATGCAATGCAAATATTTGTTGAATAGTATGAGCACAGAGAGAAAAGAAAAAGAAGCAAATGTCATTATTTTTATAATTACTAAAGAACCTTCATAGGTTTAATATAATAAATAATATTTTCTCCATGATGAATGTTAAATGCCTTATTATCTTCATCTTTTTAGGGTATAACTTCCACTTAGGAATTCCTTGCACCATTAACTGCACTTCGGAGAATCAAAAAGTTTCCCAAATGGCATGAGAGAATGATCCATTGAGGAAGCTCAACAGACAAATCACCCACAATGGAAGACCTGGGTTTGATTCCTGGTCCTGTAAAACTTTTTTTAAGTTGGTAATTTGTAATTTTCTTTGCGCCACAGCATTCTTATGTTATACATCCTCTACTAGCATGTTTAAATATTGTATGATATATTTCTACCAAGTTGAGCATATCTCTCTTGGGGATTGGAATGCCATTTGAAGAACTTCAAACAAACAATCTATGTAAATAATGGAGCCTAGAGATTTGTGAATATGTACTGCTATGCAATTATAAACACATCTCAAACTGCCTCAGCAAAAAAGCTATTGCAAATTTCAAATTAGTCAGATAAGAAACATTTCCTAGTTCCTGTTTGTATCTCAGATCCTTCATAGATTTCATTTTATTGGAAAAGGTAGTTTTTATTAATACCAAAGTAGTTGTTATTAGTTTCATTCTATTCCATTCTGGGAGAGTTCAGGTAGTAGTAACAATTATTTAGATAAATAGTTTGTTGTTTTCACAGGATTCAGATTGAGAAAAATAGTTTCAAAATTTTGCCCAGTGTATTTCACTATTGAGTATTGGTAAAGAAAAATAAAAATAATGGCATCTGAAATAATTTTACAAAGTTTTAATTCCCTTTCTGTCAGACATTTTTCAAGTCAATTCTTCCGTGGGTCATTCAATGTGTTTGAGAAATGATTGTTGCTGTTAAAGGTGACTGTCTACTTTGCTGGGTGTCAGATGGTCTAAGGGTGTGATTTAGGGGGAATTCCTAAATGGAAATTTTACCCTAATAAGATAAGAGGCATTTAATATTAATTATGGAGAAAATATTACTATTGTAAAGAAAGAAGTATATATAATGAAAACAGACACACCAGTGGATACCTTAGGATTTGTTTGACTTTACATTATCACCAGCAGACAAAGATTATCTATATGTAGCATATATTACTTGAATAGCAGATGACTCAACATAACTTGGTACCAGGAGAAAATGAAGGCCCTAATTTGTGTGCATATGTTCCCTAATAAATAGGGAATAGGCAAAAACTGCTTTCAGAAAGAAACTAACTTTCCTCATATCCATTGTATGTTTTACTAAATACAATCGATAAATGATGTCAAACAGCCTTTTATGGAACTAGACTTCCATTGGAATAGATAAAATTGAAAAGGAGAGAACAAACTTAACTCTTATTATCTTTAAGATATTTGAAGTGGTTCTAGAATTATAATAAGAGGAATTGAGAACTTAGAAGTCATTTAGGGACTTATATAAAATTTATAATTTCCTTTTGCGGAATCTAAATTACAAAAAATTGGTACAGGTTTTACTAATCAACATGATTCATTAACAGCTCCATTCCAAAATTCACTTCCTAGGAGAAACAATTAACACATAGGGCCACAGAGAGAGACAGAAAAATGTTGGAATCCAAATATAGAACAAGGAGAATGAAATGATAGTTAAAAAGAATAGGTAATTATAACGTTACATATTTATAACATATATTATAAACCATTTCAGTGCATCAAGCTGATACTTTAACTTTTGATGTATGTATGTACAGCATATAGAATGACAAACAGATATATAAGCTAAAATGCCATCTACTCCTTAATTAGCATTTATATTCTATAGTCAAAGTTTTTTGGTTTCTCTTTCATTTAATAATTTCTATTATTTATATCCTAAAATTTAAACACATTAATAGAATATAAGTGATACTATAATCTCAGTGTTAGTTCCTTTTCAGTCAGCCTAAACAAAAGCTTGAGTTTTCTTATATAAACAGTCATCAAAAGAAGAATAATAACAATAATAACTTGTTAGATCAACCTTTTATCTCATATCTTTGATGATCTTTTGATTTATAACTGCTAAATTATTCTGAGATAATATTATACCATAGCATTTTTTTGATCCAATATATATGTTATACTGTAAGATCAACATTAAGATAGATTCCTGAAGCTCCTGAAAAACATAAAAAGACTATACAGAGGTTGATAAAAAGTTACATATACCACTACCTTTTCAGAATTTGAGTCATATCTTCCAGATTTACTCAAAATTGTACTGGTACTGCAACTGTTATATTTTACAAGGATATATTAGGAGAGTAAATTGCTTTTGTGTTTGAAAGTCAAAAATTGGTAAAAATATTTCATTCGACTTGATATCACTTAAATGAAAACGTTAATTCCTAAGTAAATGAACAAAAAATATTTTCTTATAACTCAGCCAACCTAATTCATTTTTAAAAACTCTGTAAAGATAAGAAAATATTAATATTTATGCTGTTAAGTTTTCCAAGTTGCTACATTTTCTTAGAGTTGTCTCTGCATTTCTTGTCTCGAAGATGCTTAATACTAAAAGAGGCTGATAATATATTACTTTGGTATGATGGGTGGATAATTGTGATGCGTTACATCATTCATATTCAAAATCATATGTTTCAGCCATTGCAATTGAATGAAAAAATGAGGCTTTCTTCTATAAAAAGTATTTTTCATTCTTCTCTAGGTTCTCCATTATTTGATTAAGTATACATACAATGAAATAAACTTTAAAACTTATTTTCATAATCAAAATATTTACAAAAGGTAATAGTAATTAAAGAAGTTAAGGTATAGAAAACATACATTCACACAAATTTTTAATACACAAGGAAAATATGTAAAAGGAATAAATATCATAAAATTTTAAGAAAATTTCAATATCAACAAAATTATAAGAGAGATCAATAAGAAATGAGAGGATAAAAGTCTATTGATGAGTGCTGAGCAGATGCTAGTTATAAGTTAATCATAATTGTAACCATTCAGATTATACATTCTTTGAAAAATATTTCATGTAGTTAATAGGAAACATATTTTTGTAAGAGTTCAGAGACCCCTTTCTGTTTATAAAATGGCTAAATGTTGATTAGAAAAATGCAGAAACTTCTTATCTTATAATACAAATACTGTTAAAATTTTAGATAAAATTTATATTACCTATATATCATTTATATTGAAAGTCTAATATTTTCTATACATATAACCAAAGTATACAAATATAAAGCTACCCTTGATACACATTCCAGGATATAAACCATGAGCAATCAATTGGAAATATGTCTAATGGAAAAGCATTAATCATTTTCCGTTTCTAGTCTTTTGATAAAATGCACAGTTACAGTTTGCTTATTGATAGAATCCTCATAATTAATTTATAAAAGAAGTGAAATTTAAAATTTTCTCTATATCAACAGAAGTTGAAATTGATGTTATGTTACTTTCAAAGCTGAGACTTTTATGAGGATGGATGCAGCATTTTTACATTAATCCTTGTAGAAGTGAGGTAAATTTTCTCAATCATTCCTTACGTTAAATCAAATTATACTAACCCAAAAGTGAATCTAACAGGTACAAAATCAATAATTGAACATCAATATCTCAATATAATATTTCTATTATTTCTACATTTGCTTCCAATAATTCTTGAAATTTCAGAGTTTGACAAAAAGAGAATTAGTTTCTCTCTTATTCCTGAGAAGAGTTTCAATAAATTGCATGAAAGAGATAAATAATAGTTGATATACATAACACAAAAAAGAAATGAAATATATTTTCAATGTGAATTGATAACATTTAAGCTAACATTTCCTAGGAAAAAAATTGTCTAAATGATATGAAATCTATGAGTAAATGAATTAAACTCCTATAAAGCTAAAACTAAGTGTGAAATAGATTATGAATTGAAATCTTCTTTCCAAGGAACATTCTGAAGTATTTCATAACAATTATCTCCTGGATTTAGTTCTTCCTATACCCTTTACAGATGTGCTACGTCTCATCTTCCTGCAAGAAGAAAGTCAAAATGAAAATTATGAAAAGGAAATTAGTGAATAATAACTAGAACTAGAAAAAATAGTAAATAAAGTGGATATTAACATAAGAATAAAAAATTGTTTGTAGACTGATTAAAATGAAAGCCATTTCAGTAATGAATAATAAGACACGCTAAGAAACAATTCTGGACATTAAAAACTTTAAACTAAGTAATTCATCAATATCTATTACATATAGACACTTCGGGGGGATATAACATATATATATAAATACTTCCCAGACACTTAGAACAATAAAATTTCATATGGTTATATATATGGTATTATAGGGAATATACATTTTTACAAAAAAATTTATTTTTTATCCACAAAATATCATGGGCTCGAAGCCAGGATGTCACATATTTTCAAATTTTGAAAAATCATGTCTTGCTAAATATGATTCATTGATCATTCAAACTTCCTAAACTTATAGTTATGTATACAATGTACTTAGACAAAAATCAGCAGTTGCCTATGAGTCATGGGTTCGATTCCAGAGTGACCCGTAATCTCGGTTTTCCCCATAAGAAATACATGGGCTATTTTTCCGAAAACTTTTTTAGAAAACTTCACAACCCCACAGAGGTTCAAAATTTCACACAGCCATAAAAGAGACCCCTTTCCACATAAAAGCGTTCGTAAGAATGTTGTTGGTATGGATGACTTACTCAAATCTTTCGAAAAATCTTATGTTTTATTAAAAGATATATTCTCCGATTGCTTGCTGTCAGCAAGCGCACCTAGATGCACTTGTTTTGCGCTATGCTATGATAGTATAATAAGCTGTATGCTTCATTGTGTAATTATATATATATATACAAATGTTAGAAATTATTCTTCTAGCATAAGATTTGCCATATAAAACAACATGCTTTGATAATCAAAATATATTTCAAATCAATGATTATTTTGTATTTATGATTAAATACTCATTGTTCATTAGTACAGCGAAAGGTAATAGGTTGAAAATTAAGAAAGTAGTAGAAATTTGCCATCCATAACAACGCAGAATGAATGGAACCTTTACTTGTAGAAAACAATAACCACCAGAATATTTTAAATTTAACTCAAGAACATAGTTGAATATATTCCAAATAATTACTTACACATTGAGTTTTGGTTCCTGCAACACTTTTGGAGCAGCTTTTCTCTTAGGTCGAGAATTTGACTCCACTGAATCTGCTAATGCTGAGAAAACACTAGTTAATTACTTATATTAATAAAAGTCATTTAAATTCGCATAGTTATCCAAATGCTTATTACTAAAGGAAAATAAATTGTTTCAAATCTTTTATTTTGAAAAAAGCCTGAAATCTGTTAGTACTATGTTCCTCACTCAATGACATAAATACTTATGAATCTTCATACTATACTCAAAGTGTACTTATGTTCTACTTCACTTTCATTTAAATTACAACACATGTTTAAATTGAAAACAAAATACTTTTCCTTCATTTCAAGCAAAAATTGAGATTCTAAGTTCAAGATCAAATGAAAATAACAACATCAATCATTAGATTAACAAATATACTGTAATTTGATATCGTAAATTCATCTCAACTTAATTATTTTAACTATAAAGAATACTCACAACTGCCTGTAACTTCTGTTTTACTTGAAAAGCCAGTGAAATCATAACTCGAACTGAAATGGAGGAAATATATACATAAATGTTAAATGAACCTGAATTTGAAAGATTTGACAAATTTATACGACTCAAATCTATGCTTATTAGACTATAATCATGCCAATACATTTCAAAAACACAAACTATAAATGTGATTCAAAAGGCCTGCCAGCATTTTACCCAAAGCCTAAACTAAATACAATTCATTTATCAGTTCAATATGTATGATATCTTCCACTATTAACATTTACTTCTAATACCAATGCTACATCTAACCTTGTGTAAAAATATGCATGTATCAATTAATTATCATTGATTAATAATTAATATATATACACCAATTGCTACTAATTATTTTGGTATGAGTATGAAATCAATCCAATCGTTTCTCCATAAAATAAAATAACAAACAAATTTGATCAATAATTTAAAATCTGCCAAAAAGATAATTAATAGTAATATATTTTAGAGATTTTGAATTTTTTATTACAAATTTTATCTTCCACATAAATTTTATTATTTAGATTCTCATACTATGAGTATTACCTGACATTTTCACTAGCACAGCTTTTGTCTGAGCTGAGGAGGGTAACTGCATCTCTAAGCTCTTTTCCTTTTCCTAAAGCTTTTTCAGGTGACTTGAATCCAACGAAATCTTCTTGTTCCACAGCTGATGAATTAGGGGTTACATTTTCTGCACAAGAAATAGCATCAGACTGATTTTCAATTTCAGAATCTATCGGTACAACATTCTGTAACCTCCTAACACGTACAGTGACAAAAGCATTGGGCAGTAACTTAGCGTCTTTTGGCGAAGGGCTCAAACGTTCACCATCTATGATATCACCAGCAGCTCCTGAAGCAATTATACTAGGTGAAATTAATGAAGGTACAGAATATGATTGGTCATGAGATCCAACATTAGGTGACAATGACGACGGAGAAATTGCTGCTTTTTTCACAGAACTACTATCTCTACACATAGGAGTTGACTGAAGAACTAAATTGTTTCGCACATCAATTCTAATTTGAGCCATGTTCAAACTTTCACAGCAAATGTCATTACTCTGAAGAGAAACTGAAGTCTTTCTTTGATTATCTAAACCAACAGTAGGCTCTTGGTCTGAACTATTATTTTCATTTAACTTAGTAACTTTTTCTGGAGAGAAAAACTCTTTCATGTCAACAACATTACTGCTAGATTCTTTTTGCCATTCATCATTTCTCGTGCTTGAATCTGTCTCAGGATCCCTACATCTTTTTCTTGTTTTCTTATTTTTTGGATTAATCTCCTTATTTCTTCCTCCACTGGATTTTTTCTTGGATGAACTTTCTCCTCCATCGTACTCCGAGGGTTTAATAAAATGGTTTTCATACATCCGACTAGTACCTTCCAAAGGATCTACCATTTCTACTACTGAGGCAACAGCTTGCTTAGTTTTTCTGTAAAGAAAAGATAATTTATACTGAATTATCCATCACACTTTGATATTCAATCATAAATGATGGTTATATCAAAACTTACCTTTGCAACTTAGCTGGTTTGGATACTACTTGATTTGAGAGAATGTTTTCTTTTTCATTCTCAGATATCTTTCCATGATGCCTAGCCATACTTAAAATTTTACTTCCAAGCTTTGCCATCTGAAACAAACCGTAAAGTAAGATTATAATAATAAAAGTAGTAATGAGTTTGCAGAACTACTAAAATCTAAATAAAATATATTTATATGAAACTCTTTCAATAAATTTTGTTTCAACTTAAAATAACATTTTTTAATGAGCATAAAGTTAGAAATATAGTAATTTAAATATAATTACTTATATCAATATCCGATTAAAATGATATATATAGCTTGTATAATATAACAACAGATAAAATAATTTAGGATAAAATATAGGATAAAATTTTATCTTAATGAAAATTTTATCCTTTATTAATATTTATTTATTAATTTAATGAAAAACAGTAAAATAATGGAAAATGATTGATGATGATATCATTAATCCAAAGATAACTATAGCTGAGAGATTACAAAAAAATAATTGATCACAAGAGCTCATATGACACTCATAAAATGCTATGTATAGAGAGAATATCACTAAAAACAAATAAAAAGAGCAAATGAAAAAGAGACTAGCGACACTGTATTATTAAAACACATGAATTTTGAAACAATGATATATTATTGGTACTTGCTAGCATACAAAATGTAAAGCATGTCATCCTACAATTAAACAACTTCCACATGACTACGAAGCATACAAAAAATTAAAAATAGGCCAATGCTTAATTAAAGTAATATAAAAAATTAAAATATTAATTTACTTACCTCCTCTAAATTTACTGTATTAGAGCAAGGTAGTAATTCTGAAATGTCATTTAGAGCAACTACTGGTTTGAGACAATTTAGACCCTCAGGAACTGCTACACATTCCCAATCAGAGGAATGATTCCTAGATATACTTTCTGTTCTATTACTGCTATTGAGTGGAGACAAGGCTTCTCGACTTTCTACATTCAATTTTGAAGAAGTGGATTCAGCAACTGGAAAGAATCATAAAATTCATTTATGAGATTTAGTAGAGCATTAACTCAATGACTGTTTCACAAAAAATATCTATATAATATCATAGAAAATAATAATAATGATAATAATAATAATAGCAAGAATATAATGCGATCATCAATTAATCTGACTAATTTGATACTTACACAAAATTTGATCATTATGAAAATTTCTTCATTTTTCAATTAATTTTGTCATCTCATGTAACTCATAAGTGCCAGAGAACATTAAATTACTTGTAAAATTAAAGGGAGTTTACAGAAAGTATGCTATTTATAATGATGCAATTCAATATTGACAAAAGAAACAAAGAGCTCCACTAAGTAGTCCTACAGTAAATATAAGAGGTAATCTATAAAAAAATCATTCTTTTGAAGAGGAAAAATATAATCTGAAAGATGTAAATATAATCTACTATGTAGTGCATGATAAATTGATTATAGTAATGAAGAAATACAAAACATTTAAGTTGATTTCTTCAACAAATGAAATTTTACACCAATCAAATGCCAACAAAAATAAATTTTTAAAGATTTCTAGTAAAAGATAAGTAGAATATTATTCACCCTCTATTTGCCACATTTGTTTACTCTTATCCAACGTCTTATTCCGAAATGAAACAGTTCTTCTCCGAAAAGAATCTTCATGCATCTGAAAATAAAATATGTCTCTTTATTATCCATTAATTTATTACTAGTCATTCACATGCATAGCATAATATTATGAGATAATTAAAAAAGTCAAAGTAAATTGTAAATAAAATGTAAGCATTTAATGATATTATCTTCTTAATAGGTAACATAAAATTTGTTTTACTTTAGTAATTTGTTTCTTTCATTAAAAGATAAAGATGAGAATATTCAATTACCCAGGAATAAGTTATAGAAATTATATGGTAAGGAACTCAGAGAATTGTGTTAAAGCAGATCAACAGATCTAAGAGTTCTCTTGAAACTCAAATGGTTTAAATTCAGGGTTATAGGAGAGTCATAATAAACTGAATTGTTGTGAAATCTCTATAAAGGTATATATATATATATATTAGTTACTTCTATAGCTTCACTTTTAAGACAGGGAAAATATCTCTTATACTTTTACTTAATAGCAGTAAATTTCAGAAGATGCACAACTCAATAATTCATATCAAGGAACCTATTTGGGGTGATACCATATAAAAATCATTCCAAATAAGGCGAATTTGACTTTCTGAATACTTTATAAACTTCAGTTTCTAAGAAAGATTTTAATGTTTATACATAGGGAAAATACTTACCTGTTGGGAAGATGTACAAGCAACACTTTGGCTTACTTCCTCATCTTCCTCAACACATGTAGAGAGACCAATGCGTGGAGTGGATTCAGATTTTTCTGAGGGTTCTGCTAAAATTTAGGGAAAATATCATGAAATGATTATCAAATAAAAATTATTATCTATTTTAAGTGGAATTAAATAATCCAATATTATTTTCAATGGCAGAAAATAACAGTTGTTAAAGTACCTACCTTCATCATCATTATCATCATCTTCTTCAGAAGCCTCCTCATTGTTTTCATCTGTGATTCTCTCAACAACTTCAACATCAAGTCTCTTAAGATTTACAGTGGGATACCTTATGGTGTGCCCAGATACCATGGGATTAACACGGAGACTCAAAGGAGTAACGATATTGCTAGTTCTATTTACTGATTCTTTTGATGGAGATCTATTTAAATCTGGAAAAAATTATTCTATTGAAAATTAAAATTCATAATATAATTAACATTTTTATGATTGAATGGTTAAAAAATTCAATTCAAATACAAGTATTTTTAGTCTACTCAAGCAGGTTAATGATAATAAATCCTATCAGCAATATCTACTTATTATTATTGCGATGCACTGGTAAATGTTAAAAAGAAATTATATTTATGTGTATTTTTATGTATGTATCCTATTGTGGCAACACATATCTTTTAAATATTTATGAAGGAATCCAATAAAATGTAATAAACAATATAAATTATGAACATAGCAACTTTAGGAAAGATTCATAGGAAACATTCATTGTACTTTAAGCTCAGAAAAACACTAAGTACTAAGTTTTTTATATGAATCTTTTATATGATTTTGGATTACCACAACATCTCACCTGATTCAGTGAAGTTAATAGCAACTTTTATTTCCTTCATTATTTCTAAATAGCTGTAATTTCTTTCAAGCTTTCTAGTTTTCTAATAGTTTTATTGTATTTTTTTTCTACCATCATCATTAATGAATAAAGAAATTGAATGATTGAATTTTAAATGGTGATTCTTTCTAAAATATCTAATTAAAGTATGTAAAAACATATATAGAATAAGAATACAATCATTTATTCACCAAATAAGCTATTCATAAACACACAATACAACGAACAAGAGATACAGCAAGGAAGATTAGAGGGACTAAAATTGACAAGGCAGATTAGCCTCATCCTATAGAAATAAATTGGATTAAATGTAATGGTCTGTCTTTGAAAAATAATAAATATTTCTTAAGGCTAATTTGATCATTATAATTACTACTACCATGACAGTAAAATCACCAAATGTTAAGGCGTTCATCAAAGGACGTATCTTGATCTAATCAACATGACAATCGTATGTTTTTGCTTATTAAACAAATATTTGAGATAAAATGTTAGTATTTACTGAGAATCGTAGAGAATATACCAATTCCCTTTATATAATCTTATAAATAAATCTATGATAAATGTTAGATTGCAGTTAATATTCAATTGAGGAAAGTCTCACAACCTTTACTAAACGTTTGGAAAAGCAGTTTTAAGCAACCTAAATAAGATACTAATGATGAATTAATACAGAGAAACATGAGGAACAAGCTATAGAATATATTGCACAAGAATTTTGAACACCAAAGATAAATCCCAAAGAGGAATGGCCTTTAAAAAACTCTGACAGGACTGGGAATGGTACCGCTCTCATCAGACTTATTTCAAATCCATTCTTCCTTGGGATTTAATACAGAGATCTCTCTGGAATCCTCTAGATCTTCAAGCAAGTTGGATCTGAATATATTCAAGTAACCAATCATTTAATAAAATGATCCTCAGACATCTTTCTCATAATAAATTTAACCCATTTATGCCTGGCATTCCATTATTGGCACAACAGTTACACAAAGTTATTTTATGGCCTATCGCTTACGAGAATTCTGGGAAGTGGGTGAAAACTTCCTTCCTTCTTTGTAAGGGTACATAAAAAAGCAAGTATAATTATCATAGAACCTCCTGAAAATGCAACAACTTCTGTTTCTGATGAGGACTCTGGTGATGAAGAAGGTGGAACAATAAATAATCAGCCTGGTTCTTTGCTGTGTGCATATTTTGTTCAAGATGATTCTGATCCAGATGAGAGATGCATGCTATACCAAATGAAATATGCTTCAGCTTTGACGAGTCCATGACTCCTTAATTCAGTCGTCATGAATGCAAACAGTTTATTTGGTTTGGCTAATCGAAAACCTATTCGGTTTGGGTACAAGTTTTGGTGTGATGCCACACATCTAGGTTACATTTGTTGGTTTCAACCATATCAAGGTAAAAACCCAAACACTAATTATGAGGAATATGGTGTCAGTGCATCTGTTAGCCTACAATTTACTTATGCACTCATGAAGGAGCACCCTGGACATTGCAATTCTTGATAAATTCAGTTCAAATGGTCATCAAGCAACCAGCACAGTGAGAAAAAAATCGAATCGACAAACCCCCATTGGAATCAGAAAATGCTCTAAAGAATAAAGAAAGAGGTGCGTTTGATTACAGAACTGATGGCAAAGGCAATATTGTATGCAGATGGAATGATAACAATGAATGTGTTGTCACAGTTGCATCATCTGGGGCTGGCGTCAATCCACTGTGCCATATCAAACGCTATTCACAAAAACATAAAAAGAAGATCCAAGTGCAGCAGCCAAATATGATAAAAGTATATAACAAATATATGGGAGGAGTAGACAGAGCGGATAAAAATATTGACAAATATAGAGCATCAATTCGTGGCAAGAAGTGTTACTCAAGCCCTTTGTTGTTCTGCTTTGAATCAGCTCTACAAAATGCTTGGCAGCTGCATAAAACTTACGATCCAAAGCCAATAGATCTTTTCGAGTTTCCTTGCTGTGTAGCATGCCATTATCTGGAGACCCATGGTTATCCGGCCCAAACTGGGAAGAAGGACAGACCATCTCAGAAACGCAATATTGACTCCCATAATGATGGCCTGAATCTTGTAATCGCAAAACAATTAAAGCAAACTAAATACAAAAATGGGAAAAAATACCACTTTTTTCTGTAAAAAAATTCAATGTTGCCCTTCATATAAAGTGCTCACAGGACTATCATACCAAAGAGTAAATTTTATGGATTACGTAGTGTTTTTGCCTGGTGTTCCATTTTTGGAACACAATGTAAATCTGTAACCATGTAACTGTAAGTATATTTTCTTTCAAAATTCTTGTTTTTTAATGTTTTTAACCTAATATATATGAATATCATAAAAAAATTCAAAAATTTTAACCTCCTAATAAGTTATAACAAAAATTTATTTAATTTCAAAAATAAAAAAGGTTATAAAAAACTAAGATTCTAATTACTGCAATAAAATTATTTAAATTTAATAAAAAGCTTAAAAATATGAATTAATTTACCCAAATATACGTATACCAAACTCACCAATAGCAGACGGAGATTCTGGATAAGGAACAGTCAAAGCTAACTTTAAGCTCTCCGTCAGCAGCACTGAGTATCTGACTGCTTCTTTAATATGTGAAGATACTGAATTACGATACTCCTGAAAGTCATTTTCATTATAATATTCCATTAGATTAGAACAGTTAATGCTACTGATCAATATTGCTCATTATAATTTGATACACATCAAGCAAAACTTGATGTGTATCAAATGATTACATTATAAAATAAGACTAGGATATGACATATTTTATTGAAGACAAGAATTGAATTAATTAACATGAATAGTTAAAAAATAAATACAAACAATATCATGATGATAAAAAATATAATGGTAATAAAAGAATAAGTACTAAATGGTGTGAATATTCTTGGGTTAGAAATTTTATTAAAATGATCAGTAATTATTTTCTATATTAACCCTTCATCAATGGAGGAGATTTAAATCAATCTCATCTCATGGATCAGAGGAGATTTAAGTGGAATTGCCCATTATCACATACGTTTGTTCATACATAGGTATGCTAAAAAGTATCACGAATTTCAGTTATCTTAGATTTCAGGGGCGTGTTGAGTTCTTGCCACAAGTTAGTACTGTCAATAAGGTATATTACCTAAAAGTTATGCAAAATTTGCACAAAGAAATCCACCAGAAACATGTAACCAGTAACATGATTTGTGTAAGAACAAAAACTGGCTTTTGCACCGATGACAATGCCTCTGCTCACATATCATTGCTTATGTGCAAATATTTGGCCAAAAACAACACTGTAATAGTACCGTAAGGACAATGCTACAACACAATTGAGGAGATAAATACAGCACCAAAAGAAGAGCTGAATATGATCACAAAAAATGATTTTTTTTAAGTGCTTCGAGGTTTAGAAAAAAATTTGGCATAAATGTATTATATCCAAGGAGAATTACTGAAAGGGACAAAATAGATATTCATGAATATATAAATACTGTTTGAAAAAAATATAAAATTCACAGTACATTTTGAACAGACCTAGTGGTAAAAAAATAAGTAACTTAAAATCCATTTAATGAATTGATTTCCATTTTTAAGCATATAAATAATATCTTATCTACTATATTTTATGGTAAAAGTGTTACTTCTTTACACGCTATATGATGATTTTGTTAGTAAAACATTGCATCTACCTTTAATCATGACCTAAAATTAGATTTCCTTAATTCTTCTATTCTAAGAAATTCTTAATTAATAATGGCTTGCATAATAGTAGTTTCAAACTTCATAATGAAATATATGAAGAAAGAAAACCAAAGTAGGTGTAAACCCTCCTACTTGTTTACAATAGTGAGGGACAAAAAGAAGACTAAAGCCTAAGATAAGAATAATTTTATGATGCACATGGAGTGTCAAGAGTAAAGACATAAGAAGGGAACAAACCCTTGAAATATATCCAGATCTTGCAATATCCTTTTAAAAAAACTTTTGGCACTAATATACACAGAATAAATAGGACAAAAAATAAGAATTTTTTAAAATATTCCTTAAAATTGAAACACTCTCATTAAAATACAATAAATTAATGTATAATCAAAACTATTATTAAAAAGCTACTTCTGCTTTATAATTGCACCATTTATGCAAGGATTTTGAAATAAAAAATATTAAACAATTAAAATAGGCAGGTTGATCCTGCAAAGGCTATGTGGCTTGAATACACGTGAAGATAAAATAAGCGGGATGAGATACTAAAGAATTGTTAATTACACATTATTAATAATACACATTATTAATAATTAATTAGAATCTGCTGAAAAATCTTCAATAATTAAATAAATATTGCTTTTGCTCTTAATCCTAACTGATCAGAATTTTATAAGCCATCATTCAAAATGATAATCAGATTCTATTCATCAATAATGGCATGATTATTAATTTTTTACCTAATAAAATTTATCAATAAATATTTTTCAGTGGTTTTTATTGGTAGACATTTTACTATTGAAATTAAAACGAGTAGACAAAAAGATATGGTGTGAAAAATGTAAAAAGATTTTAATCTTGAGTTCATGTTACAATATTTGTGCAAAATTAAAATTATAATAGATTTTAACTGATAAAATAAAGCCACAGAAAACAAAGTGAGATGAACTGTATATTACAAAAATAAAAAGGTATTTTTATATAGTTAGTAAAACAATTATAACAACTAAAATTCTGGACAAAACTCTACACAAAATAAAAAATTTGGCTTTAAATTCTCATTAAAAGAAAGAGTGGAGTACAATTCTAAGATTTATATCTCATTATATAGGATGGAATGTTTTTACATAATCATTAAACTTAAATTTTGTCAGAAATCAATCATCTAAATAAAATCACAAAATGAGATTAATTTTTATTACTTACAGATAACAATTTTTGGGTCTCTGAACATTTGGTTTTCCAAGTATTTGTCTCAAGGCGGGAATCATGGAGAGTGGACATTAGCTTAACATTGTCATCAGTTGTTACCTTATTCCTTTCTTTCTGCTTAGCTAAAGCATATGCTAATTCCTGATTATTTTTCTTAAGTAATTTATTAAGAAGTTTTAATCCGCTACCTAAAAAATGATCATTTACACAATAAAAGAAATGAGAATTTTTTATATGAATATGTGCAAGAACATTAATAATCGAAAGATATGGAATTTTCAAATAAATACTAGAAGAACTAAACATATTAGTTATTAACTTTCTTACAATTACAAATGACTAAAAAGATACACAAAATGATATCAAAAAACTAATTGGTAGTTTTGATAATATTCAAGCAAGCAAATGGGAAGAATGAAGGTTATTAAAAAAAAGAAGTAAGAAAAATTTAATATGATAAAGAAGAATATCTTTTATAGATAAGAAATTATACATTTTAATTATAATGTATACCTTCTATGACTGATAAAAAGTAAAATAAGTTCTCTATCACATCTAAGGAATAATTTTCTTTATTCCTTTGCAATGGATTTCAAATTAATAAATGAAATTTATTCAATTATCTTAATATCTGATGCTTCAGTACACAACCATTAAGATGTGATAACCTTGAGAGATATCAATAAGTTTCTGTTGAAAACATTACTCTATAATTATTTTAATGACATAGGAGAAATATATCTCCATTATTAATAATTTCAAACAATGTTAATTGCCATGCTAATTTAATTAAACGTGTAACAGTATGGTAGGGACTTTAATGTAAATTAATTATCAAATCCAAGGCTAATACTAGGATCAACAACAAAATTTGAAAAGCACGATAGATTAAATTTAAACTGAAATGAAGGAATCTAAAGATGGAAAAGTGGATAATGAAAGATAAAAGATCAGTCACTGATATCAGCTATGGACCATTTATCCCAGGTGAATTGAATAATTTACATTGATAAATAATTAGAAATTATAATTATCAGTGCTGCATAAATGTTACTAACTTACTTGACTAGCATTATTATTCTTCATAAAACAGGCTTATAATCATTGACTTGATATTATAAAATCTAGAGGAAAGAGTTTAGTTTACAAACTACTTATGATGTTGTTAAGATTTAAAATTAGAATGTATAATATCAATCAGCTATGAGATTTAACATGCTACTTGCATGAAACATGGAAGAAAAAGATATGAGGGATATTCGATCTATTATCTTGATACTTGTTGAACGAAAATTGTAAATATCTATTGCTAGAGGAAAAATAAGCATCTCTTGAGATTTAAATATCCGATTCATAAACTGGAAAAACATCTACACATATTTTTTAGGGAAAACATTTCTTAATCAAAACCCTATGATAATGACCATATTGCTATATATGGATGGTGACAATACTAGAATACTACCATTACTTACTACATAAACTCAATTTAACGAAGAAACAATACAGACAACAACAAGAATATTATAAGAAACCGTAAATGGGGTTAAAGATTAAATTAATCCTATAAATTCCGCAAACCAAAGAAATATTCTTAACCATTACACAAGACAATTATTTCCCTACGTGGTAACGTTCAGAAATAATTGAGAATACTTAATGAAATAGAGCATCGGATAGAATCTTTATTATGAAAGTGACAGAAGAACTAAAAACTAACAACAGAGAAGTTTCTACCACTGCATTAATTGAAACTCACTGCTTCGTGATGATGAACTAGCTCTGCAACGAGAATTTTTATTCCTCAGCTTCCCGATTGGCACTGAGAACGCCCTTTTACCGCTAACCATTGTATTATATGATATTTTCTTTCACTTGATTTCTTTTGACTTCTTCGAAAAACATTAAACCTGCAAAAACACAACTTTAGTAATGGAATGCGATTGATATAAACTACACGAAACACATAATTTACAATGTTATTAACGATAATAAACGTATATTCACATTAATATCACCTTAGCTCGTAACATAACCGTTGACAAATACTCGCATCTTTTGTTCCGCTCAAAATTAACGACATTCAACTGAATTGATTTTTTTGGCGCGTTAGACGGGACCATATTTAAAGTCTTTCAGTGAGGGAAATTGTTTCTTATGGTTTGACTGCCTTTACTCTATACGCTTAACTGAATTATTTTAGAGGGCCTGTTCATTTGTATTTTTAAAGTATTCATTTCCATCATTTCATTGGTGTATAAGTATTAAACCAAATATGTCAAGCCTGCAATGTTAGTCGTAGAAAACGTAAGTAATGCGTATATTTGTGCGTAAGCCTAAATAACGTGATTTTCAAATAGTAAATCTGAGCAAAATGAGATAATGACTGTATATACGTTTGTATCCTTCATCATTAGTGTCTATCGCAGTTTTATGAATTAGAATAGAGTCGAATCATTTCACAACGCATCTCATGCTGTCGGATGCAGCGTGCTGTTCTCGATTCTTCTAATTCCCGAAAATGGATGAATAGCATGTTAAAGTCCTCGTTTAAATAACCCGATTTATCATATCTGATTCACCTAATCATATCAGATGCATCTTCTGTAAATCTTTAACAGTTTATATATAGTACAAAGTCCTTTATTTTGGAAAGAACATTTTATTGAAGGAAGAAAACTTTTACAATTAAGAAATCGAATAAGCACATAATGTAAAAGTGTTTATATGACAGGTAAAATGCACTTGATGAACATTCTAGTCCCATTTCGTTACAACTTTAAGCATATTAATTATAGTTTAAAATTTTCTAATCTGAGAGTGAATTTTTCTCTAATTCTTTAAAAATTCAAATTAAGACATTTTGTGGGTGAAAATGATTGATCATGAAAACTTTTTTATTTTCTTACTATTGAATTTTTTAACAATGATTTATACATAGTTACTGGGTGAAGATATTATTGAACAAAGAAGTAATAATACAAATTATCAGCAATTACAATAAGTCCCAAAAAAATCACCAAAATTTGGGCAAACAATAACTGCAGATACTTCTCAAGTATTATGATAGTTAAGTTACCAAGATTTTACCAATTATAATTTTCTTTATATCTCAAATATATCTTTGCATATTTAGAATACATCATTTATATCAACAGGATAAATGTCAGATTTTTAATGTCCTTAGTAGAATACTCACTCTAAGATATCAGACTCAATACGAGCATTCAGGTTTTCAGCATCCTTGATGACACTATGTTATTTTACAGGGTATAAATCTTAACATCCAAAATATAACAGAATAAATGCATTTTAAAGAGTAAGAGATCAATACTTTTATATATTGCATTTACTGATAGTTTACTTGCTTCTTCAAGAAGAAATAAGAGAGAATCTCCAAGAAAATCTTAATATGAATTTTATAAATTATTGAACTTCAATACAAAAGGCCACAATGATGATTTCCATAAGACTAAGGAAACATCACTTATTTTTCAATTAATATGTTAAACATGTAGCATCAAATGGATCCAGAAACATCATATTCAGTTTACTTCCTTAATCCACTGATAACTTTCAACAGCTATGAATTAGGCTGGAGAATAATGCAAATGAACTGGTCAATGATGGGAATGAGTTAGCTAAATCTTGGGCAATCCATTCCTAATTTTTTCTAGTTCTTTACTTTATGGGGTTCTCTATTTCAGTTCATAGTTCCCTCTTTGATTTGCATCTATTATTTATATAATCACTTCTACTGTACATGGCAAGCCATTCAGTCTTTCCAATTTTTTAATTAAACCTTTCCCCTATCATTGCTTTAGAATTTTTTGTATTGTCTGCAAAGCTTGATTGGTCTGTATCTCAACTAGAATTCAAACTTCATATCATTATCGTTCAACACCAAAAACCAGCAAAATATTCACTTTCCCAAGTGAAAAGAAAAATTATTCAAATATGAAATAAAATTGAAGATTAACAGTGATATAATACAATTTTTATTGATAAGTTGATATTATGTCGATATCTACAGAATAATGCTCACTCAGAAGCATTCACTGTGCAAATAGTATCCAGAAATTCTGTTTAATCTATTTTCACATTTACTAAGACATCCTTCCAGATTAGTACCCTGCATTAAAATCCCTTTTCACAACTTTTTTCTTTCATCATTTTCTTCAATGAATGAAATTTTGATTAAATATTTTTGACTCCATAAGTTATCACATCTGATCACTTAAGACTGGGCCTTCTTCAACCTTTCTTCCACATCTTTCCAATTAGCCACTTTAAAAATATTTTTCACATAATCAGGCCTTACATTTTTATACTGTAAATAATATGCATGCTCCCAGACATCAATTCCAAAGAGAGGAACAAGTCCTGAAAACAAAATGATTCAGTAAGAATTAATACAAACAGGATTATGCTTAAATTTTAAATTTCAAGCAAAGAATTTTATTTTTATAATGAATAAAGCTGTCAATACTAAAATTAGGTCAATCAATAACTTCCCATGCAGCGATCAGGAACACAAACATTATTATTATATTTAACAAAATATGCTAAAGAAAGTACAGCTGAGTTACTGTAAGATGTCATTTAGTAGATTTATATTGACAATGATTAAATGAATTTAAGTCCAATACTATTCTTAATACATATCATCTCACTCAACAGGAATGACTTTGGGGGAAACAACTATATAATGGCCCTAAATTTTAATTTCACACCATTGATGATACTATGAAACACTGACATTTTATAAAAACAGTACAATTAAATATGTATTATATCCATCCTCAATATTGGAGAAACAATAGTTCTCAAGTCCAATCAACTACCAAATTACATCAAAATCTAAAATACATATTCGCTACTGATAATACATACTTTACTACTACTTACACAAGAATATTTTCAATGCTAAACTGAACATACAAAATCTGTAACAACTTAAAGGCATATAATTCAACAAAACCAAGAAACCAATTCAAATAACAGCAGAAATACATAGCCATATGATACAATAAATATATATAATGATAATAAGAAACACAACCAAAGAGGTGTAATCACCTATTACAAGACTACTTCTATTTATTAATGCATTTTGACTACTTTGAATTTTAAACTAAATAATCAATCATCGATGTAGTTTTATTCAAGTATTTCTTCTTAATAATACAAGCTTTAAACATATTATAAGTCAGAATTCCAAAAATGAAAAGGTGGCATTTTATAATTTGCATATGGATGAGAATATTATCATACCTGTGGTTGCTTCCAAAGGATCCTGATTTGGACAGGCAGCTATTTGTAATTTCTTCATTTGGCGATTATAACCAAGCCAACCCCAGCCAGAACCTTGGACACCAACAGCTGTAGCACTAAGTTGAGTCTTGAAATTCTCAAATGATCCAAAATCTCTGTTAATAGCTTTCATCAGTTCTCCTAGCAGTGCAAATTAGTGATATGAGAATTATTGGCATTCGATTATCAATATGTAACATGATAAAATTTGAAATAACAGTTTGCATGTCAAACTGAAACAAAGGCGAATAGCCAAATCCTGGACATCATCTTACATACCTCCCGGTTCTCCACCCCCATTTGGCGAGAGATTATGCCAAAAAATAGAATGATTAATGTGACCACCCCCGTTAAATCTCAACGCCGGCCCAAGGCTGATGACGGCTGAAATATCATCTACAAAACGAGAGAAGAATTTAAGCAAAAGATAATTAAAGATATATTAACACACAATTAAACTAAGATGAGGGTACTTTTCGCCTTGGCCTCCATTAATTTCTCTTCCGCAACGTTTAAATTTGTAACGTAAGTATTGTGATGTTTTTGATAATGAAGCTGCATGATTTCGGCGCTAATTACAGGTTCCAGGGCATTGAAGTCATATGGAAGATCTGGCAATGTATGCTTAAGCCTCTGGCTTGGTGCGATAGGGTTCCTTCCATTTCTGTAGATATTAAAAAATATTAATTTCGGAGGGACAGGGAATAAACGAAAATTATTCACCTTCCTACCTGAAAATACAGGATGCTGCAGTTCTAAGCATCGTGACAATCTAATGTATTGACCTTGACGAGATGTTCAAGAAAATTCTGGTACCCTTTCAGTGCAATAGATGTGCAATAATGATGTGCACCGCTCTCTACGCTGCACTATCTTGTCGGAGCAGAACTTTTCGAGGATACAATCTTAAACGACATCTTCAGAAGATAGATGAAACTACAATTCAATTTTCAAATAATATGGCGGGAACAAGTTCTCTAAGAAGACTGAAATCTAAAGCTCATTTAATTTACGATATCAGTGAAAAGAAAAATGTTTATCGTTTTAACTGAACTCTCGCACTCATTAAATCGTGTTAGTGATTAATTACTTATACAAATGTTCAAGAATTTAATATTGTCAAGTTGTTATATTTTTGTTCCACTATTAATTTCAATGAATATCAATGATCCTCATCTCAGTAAATTCATACGTCGAAAAACAGTTTCATAAAGTGTAAACTATCTCAATTAGAATCTTTAAATTAAATTTTTTTTCTTTACTATGATATTAAGTCTTATAAATTAGATTCCTTTCATTTTTTTCAAGATTCCTCACATTTTAACAGTAATTTCTTCATTTTTTATTTGTTTCATGCTTTAGATATTTATATCATCCTAATATCAATTAAAATATGAGAGTTAATAGAAGTTAAAATCTTTACTAAGAGCATATTAATTTATGATTTTGTATTTGCAGTAATATTAAGAGTTTTACAGCTACATAACAGCACTGGCAAATATTTTCCAATGAACGTGGTGTAATATTCAACTTACTAAAGAAATAAGTGGCTTCTCCAAGTTTTTCTTACAGTCACTTAATAAGACAGAAGAAAGAGAATGCAAATTGTTATCATGAAAGAAGACATAGATGAGTATGTGAAGGACTTGAAAAAGTTTTGATAACATTTCAAATAGGAGAATAGTGTTACTCATGAATAATTAAATCGTGATCAGTTTTATATTGATTCATATTTCCATATTCATGAATAAATCTGATAAGCTGAAGTTGAAGTCTGTGAAAGGGAACCAAACTAGATTAACAAAGAAATTTCAATAACTTCTAAAGATTTCTTTTTTCATGCTGAATACTTAAGTGGATACATAACAACCATGAGTTGACGATATATGCCCTTATTTCTATAGAAATCATTTATTTAGTAATCATGGTATATATAATTGGACAAAAAATTACCAAGTAGAACCTTGAATAAATAGGCGAACAAACAATTCATTAATTTATAGTCAATATTATTTTCTTATGAAATGGAGGTAGAATAAGGGTAATTTATTTAACATACATTTAATTTAAAAAATAAACAATTTATTTCTAAAAATAGCAGGTACATATGAGTATGAGAATTTGCCTTCCAAACCCATACCATCAACAGAACCCTTTTCCAATCAGTTTCCTTAAATGCGAATTTCAAAAGAGTTATATATAGTTTTATATACAAAGAAGTTATCTCATTTTCACAAAATATAGTTTTTGAATCAACAATAGATTCTAAATTTTAAATGTACAGTTTAAAAAATAATAAGAGAATAGAAGCTATTCATAGAAAAGAAGAATATAAGAACACTCTAAAATATAGTATTTTCAACTCCTTAAAATCTTCAGTTTAGGAGATAATCACTTTCACAATTTTTATTAGTCTATGCACATAAAATGCATCAATTTGTCACCAACAGGCAACTGCAGCTGCAGGTCAATATCATACAACATATATATGCATCTATTTTCAATTATTTCTATCTGTATTTACAGAAATTATTTTATTGATAATTTTTAAATGATAATTTTAGTTTACTTTTATATCATTTACACAATTCTCACATTCAAATCTCTAAATAGAGAGGTCTTAATAGCATTGATGATATTATGAATATGATGATATTTCAATAGAGTTGATCTTTATTAATTATTAAGAATTAAAGTAGGTTTGACTAAATAAGCAGACTTTTAAAAGCAATTAATGCTTATAAAATTCTACTGTGATTATGTGATTTCCCTGAAATATTCCTTGATGATATAGTATCTACAATAACAAATAATTTTGAGCTATATAGTACAATAAGGTATGGCAAGATAATAACCTCCAGAAAGTAAGTCATATGGATCATGAAAATTTTTACCACATTTTATGAAAATTGACTTATCACAAGTTGCATCAGAGGCAGTCTATTATTATCACAATATTAAATTCGTGAAGATATAACCAATATGTTGGTTTACACGTTTCTCCTTCCTGCTTTTTCTTCAGCTTTTGGACTTATTCAATAATCCATTTCACTTCTTCTGCATTAACTTCACTTCAAAATGTTATTCCTCCAACTTTCATTATAAAATTTGGTATGATATCTTGTCATTTTACTGAGAGATCTGCAAAGGAATATTCCTCATTAGTTTTTTTAGCATAATTAATCAGGAAAATAAAATTATTGCTTTAACGTCAATTCTGGCAACAGAGTATTATGGATAGGCATTGCATAAGAAAGTAAACTCTTAATTCCAAACAATTCATCATAGATTTAGTTTTATAGTATTGATATTACAGTATAGATGATATAGTATAGATAATATAGAATAAATAGTATAGCATAGATAATATAGAATATGTAATATAGTATAGTGTACATAGTATAGCTAAATTTATCTTAATATTGCTACATTAACTTCAATTATGCCAGAGGAAATGAAAGCAAAATTTTATTGTTGATTATTTAAATTAATAATTTATATGAAATAAAACAGAAGAAGAGCTTTAACTAAAACGTTCATTTTTAGTGTGTAGAATTTAAAGTCTGCATTGATAGTTCTGTGCTTATACAGATCTGACATAAAATTGAATAAACTAATATTTGATGCTATTGAGAGACAATAGATGGCCAGTAAGAGTACAGGATTGCTAATTTCCATCTCTTTCCTAGATACTAAATCATAATTTTAGTAGTCATCTGAACTTTAAGTTTTAGATAAAATGATTAAATTTCACCTTTCAATATGCCAAATATTTGTGAGGTTCAAATTAAATTGTTGCTCAAGATGTTAGAATTTAGTATAATTTTTTAATAAAACCATTATACTCGTATCATCTCATAATCACATTACTTATATCAAAATTTGTAAAAAGTAAAAAATTGATCATCTAGGATGACCTTCAGAAGCAACAGGAATAAAATTTGATTAATCATTATGCTTTTCTTGGTTTTAGTTAACCTTTTGTTTACATTATCAAAAGCAATAATTTTTAATGTTAGATATTATTTATAATTAAGCTAAGGAGATTAAAATGCTTTCTACCTCTAATCACTCACTGACAGTAATTATATGGTTAAATTGTATGGATACTAACAATTATAATAACTATGTCTAAAAAATAGATTGTGCCCAATGTTTAAAGAAATGTTATTACAGTATACTGCCCCTTACATATTCCCCTTTCTACCATATTTCCTATATATATTTGCTATATTTCCTACTTATGTAGGGTTTCCTACATACACTGGTTTATACAATAACCTATAAGTAGATTACTAATTAACAAATATATTTTTAACGTAATAAGGTTATTTATGTAAGACTCAAGGGAAGGTAAAAAATTTTTTAATGCTTATGTGAAAATTAATCTGTAGGAAGAAAAAAGTTTTTGTAGTTCAATTATTTTCCTTTATGAATCCAGAGCCTTAGATTAATAATTTAGAAGATTCAGTATTGCTTTTGCTAATTAATTTTTATGATGTGATCACTAAATCCTCTTGCAACAAATGTTCTTTAAGGGAAAGTGTTTTGGGAACAGAAGTGGTGCATCAATGGTGAGCATATCATAAACTGAACGATTAAAATCAACATAACTTCTTTACGTTTTAAATAATCTCTTTCTCTAACACAGATAAAATTTTTTTGTTGCAGCAAGATATACAGGGAATTAAACTTTCTGTCCAAGTCTTGCAGGTTCCAACTTAGTTAGGGACTTTCTTGAGAAAAATATTATATCTATACAAAGCAGTTCTGACATTCCTGACTTTGATAAGTTTCCACCTCAAACAGACTCTGCCACTCATAGTTTTTTATAGTAACACTTAAATCATGATATGAATAATTGAATTAAATTCAATGTATTGAGCCAAATTTTGGCAAAAAAAAGCTTAAATGGGGAGCTTCACTTCCCTCTTCATACGTTCTACTGGCTGGGGAGCGTGTCATAAGCTTTGTCATAATAATTTAAGTGTAATAACTTTTAAACAATATTTACCCAAATTTTCTTATGGAAATAACCAAGTGTTATTTACGGAATTTCATTAGGAACTAATTTTACTTTAACTGCTGTTTCTAAATGAACAATGAGGCGTAAGTAGTCTTTTTAGTAAAATTTTGGAGAAAAATTAATAATGCAAAGTTTATTTGCAATTATAATGAATAAAAATCATTAATACCTTTTAATGGTAACACCTTCATCATATACAGTGCTATGATCTTGGCTCAAGGCTTGCTGCAGCTGTTACTGGTACATTTTGTGTTTCTAAGTTTTCTTGGAAAGGAGAATTATTATTCAATTCTACATCCAATTCATCTGTTGAAGGCTGTTGATCAGCTCCACTACTATTTCCACTGGAACTTCCATCAGCTTCATTTGTACCACTATTTGAGGCATTGTCATCCAAAAACCTATAAATATTTTGTTCACTTATCATTAATTAAGGTAAAAACATATTTTAAAATAACACGAAAGCTAAAATTAAAGAAGATATATTGAAGTAGATACAAAAGGACTTTAAGATTTTATTAATTGATGATGAAAAGAGTAGACACAATTGTACTTGTTAAAGACAAGCAGCCTGCTTAGATTATTATGAATGCCTCATTTCGGTCCTTACATTAGACTAGTTCTGCAATGACAAATTGATTTAATATAACCTCCATTTTCAATTTTGAGAACTTCATTGGTAAAAATTAAATTTGGAAAATTATTTATAATTATACATATGTATATATATCAGTAGTTCTAAACCAATTTCTTAAAATAATTTACAGTTTTTTATCAAATCTAATGTATGAAAGAATAGTGATTCAGAAAATCTTTACACATGTCATACTCACGTATAAGGTTTTTCCTCGCCTCTCATTTCACAGATTACATTAGTGAGAGCCATGATGTAGTTTTTGGCTAGAGTTAAGGTTTCTATTTTAGACAATTTCCTCTCCATTTTTACATGTGGAATCACTTCTCTAAGTTGCTGAAAAGATGAGAGATATTTAATGAATAATATTAGCAATTAAGATATTATATGTTTCTTTGTGAGAGCTTGAATTTTTTAAATATTGGCTTGATAGTAAAAGAATTTTGGAAAAAAACTAAAAACAATTTTAGCTGAATAATTATTGCTCTGAATTATCAAAATACTTGTATCGTTTCACCTAAAAAGTGTTGTAATTTTTGTGTTAATTTTTTGCTATGGATACAATGTGATAATGAATTGAACTAAACCTTTATATATATACAACCACACAGAATATTTTACTAGCTTTGGATAAATTAAAATATACTTTAGCAATTTATTTTGTCGAGAATATCTAGAAAAGCACCTTTCCTAATTACACCGAAGCAGACGAATAAAAATCTTCCGTCGTTTCCACGGAAACGGAAGCAATTTAATTACAACTGCGTTAAATATTACGTTGAAATCCGTGTAAAATGGTGCTCATAGGATACGTAAAAAGACAATATTTTTTTGAAACGTAGTACTTAAATAAGAAAATATCTATTATGAAACGAAAAATTCAAATCTTTTTTATAGACAATAAAAGTATTGAGTATACATGGTATAATCACTTAGGATAAGTTAAAATTTAATTCTCAAAGTTTCTCCATTATTTGTATAAAGATTAAGTTTAAACCATACAGAGGCTCGAGTCCCCCTTACCCCCTAATTAAGATAATTATGCTTACAAACTTATTTCCGATCTGTTTTAAATATAAGTGTTGGTAAAAGGGCAATAATAGAAGAATATAATTTACTTCTGAATCCTCTGCAGATCATGCGCAAATTGCAAATGCAAGAAAAATGTATATGTAGGGGAGATACGGTCGCCTCTATATGATCTCGAAACGCTAATGATAGTAGATATATACCCAGCTTTGAAGCAGATTCCCTTGGAAATACATATTAATTTCAAAAGATACGAAACCCAAGTACAAAGCGTTCATTTAACACCCTGAACTTGTATTTAGTTGCAGAAAAGAGTAGTAAAAGAACAATTTGCAGAAGATTACGTAAATTTTCCGAAGAAATTCCAAAAGCATCCAAATAAAAGTGAAGTTAAAAGTAAAGAGAATCCCAAGCCATCTTTTTAGATTCAAGTATGAGGTTAAATTCGGGTAATATTTTAAACCAAATTCCAAATAGATTGCCTCACAGCCCCTATGTACGGCGCTTTCCTAAAGTCCTTGGAGGTGTGCTTCGATCATTTTGAACTCATAAAAAATCGAAGGAATTTTGAAGACATTAAAAGGTAATGAAAGTAAGAGATGAAAGGCAGTTTCCATAGCAAGCGACAGCCGCTCCACTTACTTCGAAGGCGTCATTTAAACTGTGCATCCTCATTCTCTCTCTTTCGTTGCTCTCTAGTCTTCGCAGATTACGTTCTCTCGCTGAAAGACCCGTCTTCCGCCGACGACCACTACTGTGAACATTACTTCTGTCCGTACACGAGTTCACAACACTGCCACTAGTTCCTCTAGATCCAGCATTTCTTCTCCTCGGTCGGGATTGCTTCCGTGAAGGTCCTTCACTACCCGAACTGTCCGAGCAATCTGTGAAGTTAAAAAAATGCAAACCAAGTTATTTTTAGTACAATGTAGGCGGGAAAATATTACTATTGCACTGAGAAAATCTTTGAACCTTTGGTTGAATAAAAATGAAATTCTAAATATTCCGTGCTCTATACAGAGAGTGGTTAGTACATATACAACCGCATTTCATTAACAACATTTGGAGCGAATTAATTTTATGACTTTTGATGGTAGTTTAACATTAACAACCAACTTCCAGAAGATCAATGAGTGTGATTTCAAAGAGCCGATGTTATTTTAAGAGAGGTTAGAATCCTGATTTAAGAACTGGTGTAGCATCAATTTCAAATAATTCATTTTCAGTTGTTAGAGTAAGTATTAAAATTGATAAATTTAATATTGTCTATATTATTTCATAAATTACAAAATAGTGCTTGTACAAATTAAAAATATTTAATATACAAATGTATTACTGTAAATGACATATCTACATATAAAAAGGGTGTAAATTTAAATACAGAATGTTTTTTGATGGAACTGAACAAAAAGCTTATAAATAAAAGTCGACTATGATGAATATAGATGAGAAGGAATGAGTCAAATTTTCTGATCTGATCCATCATAGAATATGCAACGAAGTATTTGTGGCGCTTGTTTGAAAAACCCAATCGGACGCTCGTAACTACGCAAAGTAAACAGCCGAAGAATATCGCAAAAGATATCGATCGAAAGATAATAGAGATTCGAGAAGGAATCAATTGAAGACATGATTGTTTAGAACCATAAACCATGGAATTCGAAAGAGAACTGGGATGAAATATATATATAAAATTCCTTGCTCTCTCATAATATTCACAAGGATCTGTAATCAATATACTCGGAATATACATCTTGTACAGGATACATACTATAAGGATATATACGAGTACTATAATAACAGATTTTCTCTATTCTGTTTCGTAATTCCATCGTAGTAAATTGATATTTTCAAGAATTCATTGTAAAAAATGATTATATAGAAGACTATAAAATCAATGTAAAACAAGGTTATTGATTAGTTTATTCATAGAATAGTTATTACTATGCTCGTTTTTACTATAGTAATTACGAATATTTCACATTAAAGCTGCAATTATTAAACCTTTTAATTTATAATAAAAATATAATTATCAATGTCTTATAATTTGAGAAAGGGTATTTTTGAAGTGTTTTGCTTATCGTCTATGAATATAATACATCAGAGCCATCTCGAGCTCTTAGAAAGGGTCACAATATTACAAGGATTTACCAAACTGAAGTGCAGGTATTTGGCGGTAAATTTGAAAATGACTGCAATTAACTAAGGATAAACAGCTCATTATAACTCCTTATAAACAAAACGGGACGATCAGGAACAGAAACATAAGAGGGATAATTATAGTATCCTTGAAGCAAGGTTAATCCAGTCAAGAAGCATCTCTATGTAAATAGAGCCAATCTTCAGTAATCGATAGATCCCAATAGACTTTTCGGCCATGTCTGATTCGCGAAGAAGAAATCTTGGAATAAAAAAAATTGTCATAAAAATTCAGCCAAAGGTAAAAAGAGAAACTCTTACCTTGGCGTTGCGCTTTTGGAGATCTTCTTTTAGCACCGCTGCTTATTTCTCCGTTGGGGCTCTTCCCCCCTTCGCTGCTAGCTCCTCTTCCGCTGTCCACGCTTCGCCTTCCGCCCCCGCCTGAGTCGGAGGCCATCAGCCTCTCGCCCCTCCTCCGCATCAACATCTCGTATTCCTCTTCCTCCTCTTCTTCCTCCTCGTCTCCATCCTCCTCCAGGTCCACGTCTATCTCCTCATCCTCCTCCTCCTCGTCGGGCCACGAAGAAAAAGACGCCGCTACACTGCCCTCCAATTCCAACTGCCCTCGGCCATCGCAGCCCTCACTCCCCACGGTAGCCGGCGGATTTGGCGTCATGGCGAAGAGACCCTGAGGAGAAAGATGATGCTCGATTACGGTCTCACGAGCGCAGCCACACGATGAGCCGTTTCCATCCAAGTTTTCGGTTCTTCGATTTTTGAGAGCTCACTTGCCAACGGTTCCTGACTACGAGCTACGTATTCACCTGTGAAATAGTACGCGTCCAAAACAGGTACAAGAGCCAAAGGACGAATAATTGATCTCCCAGCATTGTTTTTGAGAATTCGGCTTCATAAAGTACGTTTGAATTTAAAATTCAATCCAATGATTATTCAAAATAAGCTTTTCCTGATTATTTATCGAAGAAACAAACTTTTGAGGATAAGGGTAAGAAAATATAAGTAACCAATAGTGTGTTTGCCATAATCGATTCTTAAGGTTGTATGATGATTGACTCTAATTACGATGAAAATATTTACGTTGAATTTGATTAGAATAATAGGTTAAAATAAAATTAATTATAATTAAATATATTTATAAAAGACAACAAAGAGAAATATATCTCCATTCGTAAGTTGTAAAAATTGAACGATTAAAATAAATAAAAACGTATGATATCCCTCCAAAAGTACCAAGCGTGCTTTCATGATTATTAACCATTCATTTAGTTCGAAATAACTGTCGCTGTTACCATAACTACTGTAAATGTACCCGATGGAAAAAAATTCTGAACCCTTCGCTGTTCAAACATCCTACGTAAGCATAAGAGGTATACATATCTGTAGGATAAAGGAATACCAATTTAATCTCCAATTGAATCTGGGCGCAAGAGTTGCCAATTAAACGGTGACCGACGGACTGAAATGTGACCACGGATGATTTCGGAGTCCACCTGAATGAAGATTTAAGGCGAGAGATTTTCGAGAGGGGAGATTGAAGTGGCTGATATGAAGAGAATCCGGATGTACAAACCTCGACCGGCTGTGGAGCAAGATTCTAAAGGGAGCAGAATTGGGATGATGGATCGGGACGAGAAAGATGCCACGTCCACTCCCACGTAATATAGTATCGCTTCCACTTCACCTATGCCTTTCTTTTTCGACACCTCGAGAAGGTATCTAAGCCTTGATTTGATCTTTGTATAACTTAGACGATGACATTTTTTCTTTGTCCGCTCCATTAAGATTAGTTATTTAATATATTGTGCTATAGAACAACACCTCAAAATGCTATTCTTTCAGGTTCAGTCAACATATTTTATTGAAGAAAATTAAAACGCGTACGGAACACGTATCTATTGAAAAGTAAGGTTGTCATGGATATTATGATTTCGTGTTCATCCTTCTAAAACTAAATTTTCTTACGATTTTATATGAATACTCCCAAAGATGTCTCGTTAAGGATGATTAATGATAGTATATTAAAATACCATAAAAGTAATAAGAATTATAAAGAATACCAGTTTAGGATGTTTATCTACGAGTAAAATTTTACGGTTTCAAAGTTAACAACTTTAATTAGACCTTCGATAAAAGAGACGATTATTTAAATAAAAAGAAGATTTATAAACATTTAAATAATTAAAATTTCGATAAACAATTAAAAATATTAGAAATTATAGAAGAATATTATATTATTTAGCATACTTCATAGAGGTAAATATTTATGAAAGAAGCAAAAAAAATCTCAAAATTTGTTCATAAACAATTCGATGCGAAAGGTAACTACGCAAAACCCCAAAAATTGCCCTGAAATTGGTGCGGACGATGTTTCATTTGTTTTGAGCTCGAATCATCCGAAATATTTAGAGAAGTGAAATTAAATTAAACATTAGAAGGATATTGATTGCGAAAAGAGGTTCCAAATGTCCATGATACAAGTTTCGTCCGTCCTAAAAATGTTAAACAATAAATTCGGAATACTTCTACCGTCACCACAAATGTAAGAAGTAAATTCTACTTCGTATCTGAAGATGGAATGCATTCCTCTCACGACTTTTAAAGCATTTATATTAGGTATCGCGTTTTGCAATTTCAACAATGTATAGGAATTATTCACAAATAATTTTACTAATATAACTTGAGGAACGTCATAATTTTAATTCAATAACGCAGCAATAATTTGTATGACGTTTACTCATCAATAGAGTGGGATTAATTTGAGCGAATATTAAAGAATGCCACGTCAACTGCAAATCGATTTAAAGTCGCTCAGATTCTCGGAACAAGATCCATTCGTTTTATGAGGGTTCGATCCAGAAAGTAGGTCCACCCGTATTTAAAGTGGAGGAACGCGACGACCCGCGGGCAGATCAGGATGGTGCCCTCAAAGTCGCTTTAAATGATAGAAGTGGCGAGAGAAAGCTGTTATTCGGTCCGATGATTTTGAAATAGACACAGTAAAAATAAACCACCGCCGAATACCTGGACATTAAAAAAGCTTCCGTGGCCCTTCTAAAGTGGGGGAGGGTAAAGCATTCCGAGGTGTTCTCAAAATGTCAGTTCGAAAGGTTTCATTATTTACAGCCAATAACTGTAACTCAAAACAATATGAATCGAACCTACGAATAAAATTATGCAACAATAGAACACTGCTATTTTAATATTTTTGTTGATAATATTCGATTAATATTACTTGAAAATATTTTACAGCATTTCATGCATAATAAATATATATAGTTCACCAATAATAAAACGTCCAATCCACACAATAAGATCTTGTAAAGCAAAACTAAAAAATATGTATGAAAGAGACAGAAATATTTACAGAAATGCTATGGATGGTAAATCGGAAAGGGAGTGTGAATAATTTGGTAACTATGTATAAATAACTTATTTGGGAAACAAAAAACTTAGCGCTTAGCGAGTTCGTTTGTTTATTCATTTATCCCTTATTTTATTTACTCTAGGTAGTTACATAGTGGCAATATTTATAAACAGTCTATAATACACTGCAAATAAGTTGTGATGTCAATAGAGTACACATAAATAATTGCCTTCACAGATGATTTACGACTTAATTTAAGAAAATTCTGTAAAATCTCTAATTGTAACATAAATATTACCAAGATTTACTAAAATTTGTTTCAAGAGCTTTTTATTTCTATAATTTTTAATATTATAAGATTCCGATTAACATACCCCGTAAATTTTATTCACATTCATAGCTGAAGCAAATATAATCATCCTTACTAACGATTGCTACTTTAAGTTTACAGTCCGCTTTAAGATATTTCATTCAACTTTAATAGAACTTCTCATGAGTAACATCAAGAACGCTGTGATGCATAGGATAGTCGTATTTAAATAACTCTTTATATTAGACTTCTAGACAAACGTTGACCCATGGACATGGATAAACGGAAGACTTTTCATTCTCGATTTCTCCCTTGATAAATGCACTACTATTATTTATTAGTTAGTTAGAATAACAAAAGAATTGAAAATCTGAACACAGTATAAATACACCTGTTGTATATATCTGAAAATGAAGAAATATTTATAGTATTCTAAATTTCTATCGTTGTCTTAATCGAAACATTTATACGGTTATAATTAGTGGAAAAACTTCTTTATCGATAGCCAAAGAACCATTCTGAAGAATGAGGATGTCCTTACAGATTGAAGTGTACATTTCAATTGGTCGATACCGAACAGTTTTCTTTCCAAATTCAGCTGAAACGGGAGCGTATTCTCAATTTCACTACAAAATGCTCCGTTACCGATACGTAACTGACACGTGGGCCGAGAGGGCAGAGAGTTGGTCCAGATAGCAACTAACGGACGCGAATGATGCTTCCAATTTCTTCCTCGCAAGGTATTCCTTGGATAACGGACTGCCGAATTCGGCTGCGTGAGAGGGAGTTGTCCGAATGTAGCCGAATTCATTCCACACAAAAGGGCGTGTTCTAATTATCCGATCTTGAATACCGACAAAGACTTATGTTTCGTTAATGAGAATATAACGTAAATAAGAGGGGATATGAGATCAGAGGAGGCAAGTATTTGAATGGCACGCCCTGATTTTATAAGCACAAGCGATTTTAACAATGGATGCAATTCACGATGGCACCATTTAAAAAAATTAGCAGATTTTCGAGAGGTTTGGTTAGGATCCGGTTCCTTTCCATGAACCGGTTTGTGATTAAAAACCTGTGGATTCTTTAACGGCCTCTAAATTATAATTTTTAGATTTTATGGAACGATTAATTTTAAGATCGATAAAATCAAAGCAGATTCGTATCCTCCGTCTAAAATATACGCCTTCTCTTTAAGGGTTCTTCAAACTAATTTTCATCAACCTTTCGAAAGTCTTCCGGGAAGCTTCCGAAGAAGCAATTGCTAGTTCTTCAAATTCACGTTAAACTTTGTAAAAAAATACAGAAAAGCCTAAATCTAAATCAATATCCAGCCACAACATGAATGTCCATTCACTATTTCGATTGCAACCTACCTTACAAATAAGGAGCTCTGAATGCTTTATCCTCTGACTATTACTCTTCAAAACTTTCTCAATCATTTCTGTAATGCAATCGTTTGGACGTAAGCTTTTGTTCAAGTCTACTGAATGATTTCTTCACTTCATTGCTCAATTTTAACACTTGATAAAAATTACTGAATAAGCACGACTGATAGAGATGCATTATATTGTTAGTCTAATTATAACGAAGGGACGCGACGTTCTATGCCTTGTTGCGTTGAATGCGGAGTAACAATTGTCTCTTAAAACAAATTACTCTTTGACAATTAGAACAGATATTTCTCGAATAATAGTCTTGCACACGTCGACAACATACGAGTAATTACCAAATCGAGTTTTTGTTTTATAATCTCTCAAACGAATCATTTATTCAAAATAATTTGTATCTAAAAGAAGACTAAATTGCTGCACTGCCTTGCTGCATTTATGTGGATAAATATTCTTTTATACGTTTAGATAATAGTAGAAGAAAATGCATTCAGCACTCCAAAATCCACTGAATTTTGCCATTTAATAATTTCCCTGTACTATCCGAATGATTTAGTCAAAACTAAATACTTTAATTTCTTTGAAAAATTAAGTACAACAAAATTTTAATTCCTATTTTACCTATATTTAGTAATTTAAATAATTTTTCTCTTTATATTAATCAACTTTACATAATCGAAGCTCATAATTTAAGTTCGATATATCTATTTCATCGTACCAGAGATTATAAAAGATTACCAGAGAAATGGATAGTATGATCCAAATCTCAATGATATAATTTTGTAGAGCATTTAATGAGTAATTATCATACAGAAAATAATAAATTTAAACAAGTATAAATGAATCAGGAAGAAAATTTCCTTTCACGCTAGAGATTGTTTTCAATGAAAGATATGAATGTATGGTAAATGGAATCATAATTCTTAACTTAATACACTGCCGTACATGAGCTTATATTACCATAAAACTATATATCAAATTTAAAGAGCCCACATCCTTTTTCGACGGTCAACGCAGGTATCCAGTGCTAATCAGTAAAACGCTTATGACATGTTTATAATTCTTTCTTCCAGTCACACTTGTTGATTCAGCGTAAAACGTAACAGAAAAATCCATCCTTTCAATATTACACTGATGGCAGCACTGTAATAACCTTCAAGTACGGGTAAATAGAGTAAGTATGTTAAGAAGAACGTGGACATATTAATGGCAATTTTGTGGCCAGTAGCATCTATGTGAGGGGGAGATGAAGGAAGGGCGGGGCAGTGGAGGAGGCGAAGAGCTGTTGGGTAGGATAACGCCCAGCCCAGAGGCGCGGGAGGTGGGCTTTTGCTGCCTTCCAAACCCGGTTTTGTTCCGAACATCCACTTTGACCTTTTCTACACTGATAAGAATTCTCCCTAGAAAAAGATACGTACTAGACGAATTTTTGAAACGTCATTATACGCTGAAGGGTTTTTCAATTTTCACGGTAGACACGTACAAAAGATTTCAATTCAAATTTATTTACATCCATTGTATTCAAGTATCTATAATACAGTCATTATTTATGGAGGCTCCGAAAATTGATTATTGAACTTGACAACAATTAAAAGAATCATACTTTATTGAAACGTATTTCTCCTCCGATAAACAATTGAAAATTAAAACCAAGAATAGGTATATTAAGGGCATTACAAACTACTACACTACTAAATGACTGAAGTCTAGAATTAAGAATAATGTGGTAATGTATGAGATTGAGGCTGCTCTTATTTGCATGATTATTTAACATTCTACGTTTTATATAAATTCAGCAAGCTATTTTGACTAATATTTTTATGTTAATCGAATTTTAAAGACTACCATTATAGAGGCGGTTTAGCTTCAAAAATCAACGAAATATAATTTAAATTATCATCCGTACGAATGTAGTCACAGTGTTGACGACTCATTTTCATCACATCCATATGAAGGGTTTTTAATAACTTATCATGGAAAACGTCATTTGCACACCATTAAGCCCTTCTATTCATAACATCATAAAACTGCAACGGATTACAATTGATTACGAAAATTAATTGACAATAATATTGATTTGAACCATTTAGTTCACAGATTAATATACCATTGTAATTTCGCTATAAATTTACAGTTTTCATCAAGATTTGTCTCAAAGTTAACAATGCTCGGAGACAAGAATAATTCAATTATACGAATATTCTTAATAGACTATTGTTTCCTTTGAGTGGGTGAACGCTGACCCTTAGTGAACAATTTAAAAGAAGATTGGTACGCAAACATTCAAGTTTTTATTTAACCGTAACATTTTATTCCACGATGGAAAAAAGAGCCAATAACATTTACGATTATTACGTCAGAATGTTTCATCGATCAAAAAAAAAATCAATCGTAGCATGCGCCTCGCATTACTCTTTCACAGTGCAAATAGAAGTCGACAAATAGCCGGCAAAAGCGAATGGAGGTGACTAGTCATATCCATGAGCAGATCAGTGGATTCGATCCAAGACATCAGAAAATCCTAAGACAGCTGTTCGTTTTTGTCGCTCGCCGTGAATAGGAAGTTCATACCTCGAAGATAACTCGATACGCTCTCAAGACATGAAATACGGATGTCTACTCGCATGACGTGGAAAACAGCAATCTAAATCACGATGACGCCACTAGAATATCATTAAGGCGCCGGGAAATGAACGCTAAGAAGCTCATCTGGGGGAGTGTAATACACGCGTTTCATAATTCTAGCGAAGACTTAATGTCTTTGCGAATTAGAGATAATTGAGATCTTCGGTAAAGCTTGGATTATTATCGGAAAGATGAGACTTCCAAGGAAAGATGATCTTGTGAAATAATCAGGAAATTTTCTAATATTATAAAATTGATTAAAAACAAGTATAAATCGAATATGAAGAGTCGTGTCAGTCGACATGAGAGTAGATTAATAAAGTTATCGTTAGCTTCTAAATAGATGCACATAAAAGGCGAAGAAATCAACAAACATTAATTATCTCCTTGGTAACCCTGATTTTTCCTTTGCCTTTAATAGGTAAACGAAGGTAATTCAAACAGAAAATAGTTAACGACAAAATTAAATAATTTAAATAAAATATTTTTAAAATTTTCTTTTCTTCGAAATTGAATTACCTAGATCAAACGATTTGTAAACCGTTTGAGCTAAACTTCATTAAAATATGACAACCGGGAGATTAAGAATTACATAAATAACTTTGTTTATCAAATTAGTTTCTAGGTAGAAAACTGAATAACAATATAAATATCGTTCTATGAAAGGATTACAATGCGGAAAAAGTGATGATAAAAATTAACAAACTTCATTCTAGTTACTGAAATATCATACATTCAGAAGTACCTTGAACGAATACAAGGGGCTAAAAAATGATAAAAGGTTTAAAAACAGAGCAGACCACTTAGTTATACGAAGACTTTTAAACAATTATTCACAAAGAAATGCTTCTCAAGGCGCTTTAATGTAATCTAAGATGAATACTTCTGCTACTTGCATCCTTTTGGTACATAAAAATTAGGAATCAGGATATTTGTCATTAAAAAAACTATTACAGTGATTTTTATAGATTATTCAACATTATCAGCTATGATTTAATATGCCAAGAAACCCATTTAAACATTCATACTCTCTATAGATTATTGAATTACCTTCCTGGACGCAACTGATGAAGTTTCGCATTCTTGATTCTACAAATAGATTTTTAAAGGTATGACATACTGAAACAGTAATTACCATGGGAACCGCTGTAAAATTCCAGTGTTTTTTTCGCGTTATACTTAAGCATAAATTCATGGCTAAAGATCGAAATAAAAATGATAAGAAGGTGGAAATATGGTAGAGAGAAGGGTGAGAGGGAGGTGTGGTCTTCAAGCGTCCTTGGAAAGGACACACAAAGAACGTTATATTTGGATGTCCCGTTTCTTGTTTCCAAGTCACGTCCTTCAGGTCGCCCCCTTCCTAACACAGTCGTTGCTTGCATATCCAAAGCAAAAAAAAATGTATTCCAAACACGCCTAATTCCAGCACGAAGCGTTTGTCTCCAACCCGCGATCTGGTCATAGACCTTTGGTTCGAACGTGTCCGTCGTCGCCATTTAAAATGGACGGGGACAACCGTTTGCACCGGAAAGCGAAAAATATGAGTGGATCAAACAATGGGTCGCGCTAACAATGGCTTCAAAATGGCGGACGTTGCGTCACTTTGCGTTTTTCTAGCGGACCTCGGTTTTTCTCGGAGATGAAATATTTGGTGGGTGGAGTTTGAGAAGGGAAAGGAACGAGAATAAGTGTAGTATCGGAGGAGGCCTCGTGTCGATCCCCAGGAATGAGAGGGAGGTGAAGGGTGTGTAGAGTAAGGTGCTTGGAAAACAACTCTTGTTACAGTAGCAGTGGATTTGTAAAGATTGTGGAGCGGAGAATGGGCGTAAACGAGTTTGACCTCATAGGCGAGGGCGGATGTTGCCGCCATATCCTTCTAGGCGCCAATTCCTAGCGATTAAGGGAATTCGAGCGATAGATCTTTCTGGAATCAATTCTCTATCAACGACTTTCACCGGCAATTTTCCTCCCTTCAGCTCAATCTCTCGATTTTTTACCTAAATTATTAACCGTGAGTACGTGGAGCTGCGTTAGAAAGGTTCTGAACGTAACCGTAACTCCGCGATAGGTAACAATGCGTCACTATATCGATCAACAATGGTGATACGCCTGATACGAATGCTCAGTAACCAATCATAATCTTCGCTGGTAACAATGCCTTGATTCTCTACTGCAAAAATTAGAATAGTGAAAGCGACTTAAAGAATGCTTTATCGACGTATTTTCTTTTTATAAAATTCCCTTTCACTTCCAAGTCTAAACTTGTCAGCAGAATAAATTTCTCCGAAGGAACGGCTTTATTCTCTCGGTTAAAAGGATTCGATTTGTTTGAAAAAAAATAATGTAATATTAACCATTTCACAATGATGAGAGGAAAAAAATACTATGAGGTATTTCCGTGATTTTCACCTCGTTAAAATATTCTACAAGTGTTTTATAGATTAGAAATTTACTTTAAATATTTACATTAATTGTTGTGTTAAGATGTGTGATAACGAATTTTTCTTCCAATCATGGTGATAATTTGTGAAAATGAAAAACTAAAGTGAGCGCATATCAAGGAAAATTATTGTGGTTTTTCTTGTGCCAATCGATCATAACGGGAGAAAGAAAAGATGGACCAATAGCAAAGAAATATGGTCTAGTTAATTCAATCGATATAGAAACTTAAAAAATAGAACAAATATCGTCACCTTCAGTTACTAAACTAACTATAGTCGAAGGATTAAGACAAAGACATAGTGCGTAAATTCTATCGAAAGAAATCTAAATATTGACCTTTGTATTTGCTTTTTCTGGTAAATATTTCACATCGATTCAATGGAATGACAAGCATGTAGGCAGGCAAATTATTTTTTTCTTCAGAAAAAGTTTCATTTAACAAAACCAGCAGTTAATCATTTTTCCTTCCATATTCCGATTGTTGCCACTATAGTCTTAAAAATATTTCAAAAGACATCAGACATGAAGTCTCCGTAATCTTGTATAAAGTTTTTCGAAGGGTAGTATGAATGAATAAAGATCTACGGAATTCTTCCAACTCATATCCATAGAGTTACGTATCAATAGTTGAATCGAGACATATTCTAGCACTCTCATGAATGAAAATCGTCTCCCTCCAATCTGCATGAAAAGTGTCGCTGTAAACAACGGAGACCAAGAGGGGAGACGGCGGAAAACTAATGATGCACGCGTGTTCTTGACACAGTAAGAAGTGATACAAAAGCCGTGCGAGTTCTGTAACGACTCGAAGTCAAAAGCTCTTAGAGGCGATGGCTGTCGGGGGGAAAGTGTGAGCGCGCGTGTTTGCTAGACATAAGAAGGAAAGAGTGAAATCACGTAAGTCGACCGTAATTGGCGGATCCATCCGCAATGGATTCCCCACGCGCCGACTACGCGCATTTCCTTCTTAACGGTATTCCGATGATTTTTTTCCTTCAGAATGCTGCAGACATTTGAAAGCTCTCGCCCGTCCTTCAGCTTCCGTTCCCTCCCCTGACAACGCTCCATTTCCCCTATTCTGCTCCCCCTCCCTCTCTTTTCACACGCCCTCTCTTCTCACTCCATTTTTACGCGCGTAATTATCTCCGTCGTATCTGCACTTATCTACTTTCCTCGACATCACCTATTGCAGCGATATTCATTCATTTACTCAGCTAAAGACCTTTAAAAAAATATATTTAAAACAAGCTCGTCTGTAGCTCTCAAAACTCGTTCTCATCTCACATACGAGATGTCACAGCATAACTTGTTAAAAACTTACAATTTAAAGAGAAATAATAATGATTTAAATGCCTGTAATTCTCAAAACTCTTCTAACATACGAGATATTCTCACATAGCATAGCTTGTTAAAAACTTACAACTTAATTTATAAGGAATGAAATGCCTCAGAGAAAATAATTTGCAAACGTAAGGAAAAATTACTGATGACTGAGTTACTAATGCCCTTAAACTTTAAAGAAAATAATCATATATATCAGATTTTCCTTTCTTTTACTTTGTTATCATTATAACGCTCAAAATCTTAACAGTACTTTTGCATAAAATAATAATAAACATTCTACTATAAATAAAATAATTATTAATTCTATTTTAAAATAAATGAATGCTCTTTCTTATGTATAGAAAGATTCATTGCTCGACTAGAATCAGCTCTTCAAATATTCTACTATTTATTTACTTTTAAATTTGGAATTATTTCATTTACTCTCCTAATTGCATATTAAAGTTTGTTTCACGAACTCTTAATTAATTTTTAATAAAAAATTACATCCCTTTTATAAGCGATTATTAACATCCGGGAATTTATCTTCCATTGCTAATTGATCGATTACACAAGTTGATTTTCTCACGGTTTAAAGTATTTCACCTGTGAATTAAAGCAGCTATTTCCTTGAAATAATTTACTGTTTAATGTTCTTCATCTTTCATGAGAGCGTATTCTCTGTCTTTGATTCTATTTCAACTCAGTAGCTTTTCTCGTCCAACGTCTTCTTTCCGTGATTGTTCTATCATTCCAGTTGCATCTCCATTGTTCTTACATTCTACTTTCTACGCTATTCAATCTGAATTGTCAGCATTTCCATCTCATTTCACCGGCTTCACTACAAACTCCTGACCATGAATATTTATCCTCCCATTCAGGAATCTTCCTCACCGTTTTACAGTCTAAAACGCACGCGTTTCAACTCAATTCCATTCGTTATATCCTCACCATTTCCGATTTTGTAGTCTCTCTCCACTGAATTCTCCTTTGCCGCCTCATTTGATTCTATTCCAGATCAATCTCCGCCACGTTACATAGCCAAAGCTTTGACCTCCATCACGCCGCAAATACTTTTCAACACGCAACGGTAAAGCAGACAATGCACAACAATATATATTTACACTTTTTTCCTCACGCACTAGTTTATTCTTCTTTCGGATTCAATTTTAATTTGGCCTCAATTTTTAATTAATTAATTTGTTTATTTATTTATTGCTGCTAGAGCCACAAATAGGCACCAGGCCAGGTGGTAGCTCTCTTTTCATTGTTTTAAGTAAACGGAGACCTCTATTTATTTAGATGTTTATATTTCCAAATATATAGTAGAATATATTTACTTCAATATTTATTTAGATAAAAAAGCCAAATGTTCAATAGACCCCTCATTGAAGTAAAAGAAAACAAATGCGTTTTGCATTCTATCAAGACTGAAGCCGGTCTAATATTTTATATAGTCAATATGTATTGAAATAGTCTCTGTAGATAAGTAGTATTTATTCGTTAAATCACAATGTAATCGAAGAAAAGAAAAGAATTAACTAAAAAATTTCAACATTAGCTGAACGTTTTAAGAGCTAAATCGTATCTTATTTGAACGTACAGATAAGCAAGTTAATCGCTGGTAATTGAGAAAACTCCAGCGTCAGCTAATTCAATTCAGGAAATAAATTGACAGGACACGATACAATTAGAATAGTAGGCTAACTTCTTCTTGATATAGAACATGTGAATATATTATCCTTTAAGCTCGAATTACCGATTTCTGTAACTTTAATTACATATGGTTATATTTGAATTTAAAATTCCGCATAATATCGTCAATGCTATTAAAATTCTTGAGATATAAAGATTATACTAATAGAGATTAGAGCTACACTAAACCTATCAAATAAAGGTCTAACAATAAGTGGAGTGCACTCAATAATAAGCAAGTTAATCTAGGTTAGTTCGTGACTTATTGTCACGTCACATATGACGTGGTTTATGTTTACCAAAATCATGAGTGATGAATAATTCTTTCTTCAAAAATAACAATATTGAAATTTGCAAGTATTTAATCCTTGTTATACCTTATAAATTTACTAAAATAACTAGCTATTATCAATGATTAAATCGAAAAATTAATATATAAAATTTAGATGCATAAAGATGCATAAAAGTTCTCCATTTTGTGGCTATCTATCTATTTCATCAACGCTGCATTAGCTGTTCTTGTTCCTTTATGCTCTCTAACTAAAGTATATAATGAAGACCCTTGGTAAACTCATCGGAGATAGGAACGTAACTTAATATGATTAACTGATATTAGTTATATAATAGATAAAAACTAGTTGATAATATATATAATAGATTAAAGTTAACTGAGAGAAAATGATGATATGAACATATATACATATAGATCATAACGCTTGCGGGTTTATGAGTCAATGTTCAATATCAAACATACTACTTAAACCGTTTAATAAATGGAAACACGCTTAGATCTAAAGCCGAATCACCTTGACAACTGTATCAAAGAACCATAAATAAATAAACAATATAATTCAGCATTAATTCAAATTTAAATAAATATTCTCAGAAGGTAAGAGAGGAGTAATAACATAAGATTACAACGGACATAAGTGTCTTATATGGTAAGTAATGGCACTGAAACGAGAAGGGAATGGAATAAATCCACGAAATGAAAATAGAAGTAGTTAATTAATAAAGGGAAGTCATTTTCAAACCAAGATATAGTGTGGAATAGAGAAAAAGAAAAAATGTACTCCAAACAGCTTCGGAGAAGATGAAGTTTAAACAAATAGAGAGTAAATTTTTGAAAGTAAATTTAAATAAAGAGGAAAAAGGAGTCCCAATGAGAGGCATTTTTGGAAGGAAAAAACAAGCGGCAGTTGAGAGAAACTTCGATGAAAAAAATGAGAAATGTAGCTAAGGACTGAATGCAAAGGAAATAGTGAAAGTCAAGGAAATCTCGGTAAGGAAAAGTGGAAAGAGTTTAATTGCTACGAGTCTTTTCCCGTTCTCATAAAAACGTAACCATGACAACCGTAAATGAGAGGACAGCTTTGGATGTCTTTCTAGTCTTTGAAATAAGTTAGCAGACGCTAACCTTTGTTTTGTTCTAGTTTTGTGAGGCGGTGTTGAAGGTTAACCACGCCATATACATAAATGATGGTTGTAGAAGTCTTTTACCCTGAAGAAGTATGACTGACTCGAACTTGTCATTGCATCATTTTAATGTTATAATGTATATTATATATATAGTATTTTAGAGCAACAATATTACACCCTCGTTAATCAAAACGGTCGGGGTTACTGTAGATTTAATATTGCAACTTTCTTCATTAACATTTAAAAATTTTTCGTGAGTATCAAAAGTAAATATTAGTAGCGTGTAGACAAAGATGAAACGTTAAATATTTTCAATCTGCTTTCAATATTTCGAATGGAAAAGTTTTAATTAAAATTTTATACCTAAAAAAGACGATATTTATTGAGACGGTTAAAAATCAAAACACTTTTTCAAACTCGAATTCAACCTTGGCATTCCACTTTCAAATGTAACATCTGCTGCCACACTTCGACCAATATATTTTGGAAAATATTTGAGCATCTGATCGTAAAATTAAAATCTCCGGAAAGGATAAACGCAAATGAAACATCGAACAGAGTTGCGGTACCAAAGCATTTTTAAAAAATAGTTGACATTTAAATGAGGAAAACATTGGAAATTCTAAGGTTTTCTAAGTTTCAAATTAACCTTTTAAAAAAAACTTTCAAAATCAATAACGAGCTGTAGTATCTTGTATCAATTCAGCTGTAATGTCAACCACGCGTACAATACATTTAACAAGTCCATTTAAAGTATATTTACAGCTCTGTATTCGTTGCGTACAGACAAGCATCGTTTATCTGTCTGCGGCCGTTAAAGTCTCGACGGCGCTTTACTCCGACATATGCTCGTTCCATTTCCTTTTACTTTCATTCTTAAATATCAAGGAGGATTGTGGAAAGCGGAGAAAATTACGCGGAAACAAAAAGAAAACGTTTTCCCAGAAAACGACCACAATGCAATTGAACGTGTAGACCTTGGGAAGATAGCCAACGTTGAAACGTTTGTTGCAAAAACTTTTTGTAGGTGTGAAGGACGTTTCGCTCGATATTCCACTGCAACGTCCGTGATAAAACGGTAAATATAAAACAGAAGACGGCGGCGGTCCGATGAAACAGCGTCTTAAGGTCAAGAACGCTCCCACCTGATTTGCCTTCAGTGTTTTAACAGGAGACAAAAGAAAAAGTGAGCAACGGCATTCGTAAATGGCTGTATAACGCCGGTGATTTTGCTCTCATAATTATTGAGGACAGCGGGTTCCGTTTAACCTATTTTAAGAGGGAAAGTGCCTCAAGGAAGCCAAATAGAACGCACCGCTACAGAAGAATTTATTAGGGTCAACATTCGGAATTTTTCTCAGGAATCGATGTGCTAACGGATTCGTCACTTTTCTATTAGAACACCGAGTATTGCTTTCTTTGCTGTCACACGCCCATTTTGAACATCTTTCTCCCCCCCCCTTCGATACGAGATAAATAAAACATGGAAACGGCCAACGGAGAGGAATCACGGACGAGTAATTAGATTCAAAGTAAATCACCGTTGCCTTCAAATTATTATTTAGGAGCAAATAAGAAATTGAAAGCAGCTCCAACTCATTTTCATCTCAATTCCGGACTGATATTTGTCCGATCAGCTGAATGAATTTGCGTGATGAAGTGGCACGGAAAAAGATTTTTAATTCGATTCGTTCCTAAGCGGATGTTAGCCATTTCATGGATGAACCCATTTCATCACAAGTCATTCTCCTCATGAGGAATTCTCGTTCGCATTATTCTTTCAAATACCGAAGAATAATTTAAAGATGTAGAAACATGAAGGTTAATGCATACATTTTGGGCATTTCTCCGTGTATTCGATGGCAAATATAAGATCAGAAAGAGCATAAAGCTTTATCAAACCATATTCTAAGGTTTGTCGTTGACAAAGAAAGTTAAAACACATCAAAGAACGAAGAAAACATTTAATCAATTGATTAAAAATAAATTATTAAATAGTCGTAATATGATTGCAATAATTAGAGCATTTTAAATGTTTGCGAGATCATTTTATATAAATTTCAAGTAAGAAATTTACAAGGGATGCTACTGAAGCAAGAGTTTATAATTTGGGACAGCATTCTATTTCGATAAATATCTAAGTCGAAGAAATTATATGCAAGAATTTGAATCCTTAACCAAAAAATCGTTGAAAAAATATATTATTTTATAGCTTCATCCCAAAACTGTATCTACAGAAATGCCTCAAGTCTCGAGCCCACATTGGCCTACATTCCGAGATTCGTAATTATGCGGAGCATTGGATCGAGTCATTTCGTGGCTGAAATATTCGCGTTCTTTCTCTAATAATAGATAATTCATTTCGTATGATATTGAAGATAGGATTTCCGAGTTCACTGACTCACGTCAGCCGTTGCAAACATCAAACAGGCTGAGAGATTGTATGGATTTGTCTATTTGTTGACAATCATCAGTCCATTCTCATAAGATTCACAGTATTTATACGAATATTTAACTGTATATATACGAATGAGCTTCAAATTATAATCATAATCTGCTATATAATCTTTTCACACTAATCTAGAATTCGCATTTTAATATATTATAAGGGAGCACAATCTCTTATCCCGAAAACCTATTCCTTCGGCTCTGTATCTATGCTAAGAGCAAGAATATGGTTAAAAATGTATTGGTAAACTTAAATGGTTAAAAGATCTTTTGCTTCGTTCAAAATTGAATCAGAATTGAATATGATAATCGTATTTGTTCTGAAGAAGTTAAAAAACAGCGACTGATATCGTAGACATATAAGTGAATGAAAAATGTCATTTAAACGCAGTGATAAATAAACTTATACAAAATAATACCCATTGGCTATTTAATCCACTTAGAAACCACAAATATAGTAACTTTTTAATCGTTGACATCCGTCAACTCTCTATTTCTGCAAGAATGCAGGTTACCACTTTGAATGGAGTTCACTAAACTCTGAAATAGATCCGTCAGCATTTTTCAACCATGAACCGCAAATATAACCGATTGTGATAGTTTTCGCAAGTAGATCGATTGGTTAATGCTTGATCAAACTCAAATATTATATCCATTTGGAATAATTAGATGTGTTAAAACATTAAATAAAACGTGTAAGAGCCTCATAATCATTGCTATAAAATATACTTAACACTTTAAGGCTTTGATGACATAAGAAATAAAACTTAGCGCTAACAAATGCCCTCATACTCTAGTATATTTCGCTGGCTAAGCATTTAATATCAATATATATTTAATGAAGTTCTATATCACATCAATCAGCAATTTTCCTTCATCATTTCTTATTTTAAACTATTACATTCGCAAATAAACGTATTTCCAACCTATTAATCTAATCAGAAGAGTTTTCCGCGATTACATTCATTTTTGAGATATTTCATGTTCACATGAATAGGATGCAATAAACAAATATAAACATAACAAACGAAATCCTTTCTAAATATAAAAATTTTCGTTTATGATAATAAACCTAACTTCTTAAGAATTTTCAACTCTTTTTCGCTGTTGAAAGTCCTGAAGAAGATCTGGGATTGAAACAGCAACGTGGCACCTCAATGACTTCGTCATCTATCAATAGGCCTTGCTTTCGAAAAAAATTCCGAGAACACATTACGTAAATTTGTCCCACATTTATGTATCCATCAGGTGCAGTGCGGTGTACACTACTGTGACAAGCAGCTTAATGGATAATTGATGAGATGGATTTAGCATTTCGGTCAAATAAAGTTCGAAAAATGATGGATGGAATCGTCACACTTGGGTCTCGACAAACACCTAGGTTACGAGATTAATTACCGAGTTGTTTATCGTTAATTATTCCTCCTTTCAACTCTTCCACGCATTGCGATTGTCGTAGCGAGGGAAAAATACGAACGAGTTCATTTCGCGGGACACCTGCACATGGTTACAACACCGCAACGGATACCTAAAATTTCGCTGAGGAAGCATCTCGATGTAAAAATTCCCGCTGAAGAAAAACACATATAATAAATAGAGCCTGTCTTCGTAAGCGGGACGCGGAGTTATATCTTTGTTTTCCGAGATTGTTAATCGAATGGAAAAGGGAGGTCCGCACGAAGTATTCCCCCAACTCCCACCCACTCCTATTGCTCCCGTTTTCTAGCGCACATTCCAGATTACGGGATGACGTCAGCGGAAGTAGGAGGCGATCTTAGCGGGGGTGGGTCGTCCACCCGCGGTGTCCCTCTCTTGGTGGCAGCAATCGTGCTTTCTAGCTTGCACGTGCAAAAATTACGTCTGGGAGAGTCCAGAAGAAAGCGGCGTGGGAGAGACGGTGGGGAAGGAAAAGTGGACGAAAAATAAATCTACCCGTAAATCATCAACGCCTCCTATCAGCTGATTAAAGAAGGAGGCCTTCAAATGTTTGGAGCGATTTCTCTACTGCCCATCCTCAACATTGATTTTATTTCATATCGACGAAAGATTTGAACTTTATAATTATAAATGATAGCTAGGCGAAAATTAACGAATATATTTCATGAACTTGAGCAGGATATTTAATACGATCGTTACCAAAATTCCACTCAACCAATTTCAACCCAACAAAAGATTAAAAATTTATGCTAATGATGAAATACTTCTGATAAAATCAAATAAAAATTGAATAATCTTTCAAATTACTTCTACCGAAAGGGCTACATCCTTACCGGTATCATCTCCCTAACACTGAGATGTATTCTGGTTTATAAATCCACTTTATCATTTTCACTTCCCAACAACTATTCAATTGTTTATTATTAAATGCTTGTTTCTACTATATAAAACAGAGGTAAACGATCGCGTTCATAAATAAGGGCACCCAGATAGTTGGTAGGTCCATGAAACACGTTGAGCTATCGACGGATGTGCATTATCACTTGAGGAAGGCAAACGAGGGAAATGGTAGATATGATATTTGTTACCGCTTTGATGTGGAAGACTATCAACCCCTTGAGGCAGGTCAAATATGAAAACATGACATGTGAGCCAATGCCAAGGTAAAGGCGGCTGTGATTTACAAAAACAGGTTAGGCACTTCTGCAGAGATAGAAATAGGCTTTCGACTTTTGTGAACGATCCATATATTCGTTATTAGTATATCATAACGAATTATTACGCAATTCCTTGAATAAAATTGTAATTTAGAAATGAATTAATCGTAAAAATTACGTAAAAAGCATATAAACTGCAAAGGGTAAGTTATAATTCTATAAACTAAATGAAACAACTATGAACGTATACATAAAAGTGGATGATTATCGAAAATGTGAAAAATATTCTTTTCGATTCATCATGACCAATTGAGAATAATTTACCTCAAATGATTATTGCTACATTACTATGAGTATACAATAGTCTCATCATGAAATATAAGACAAAAATTAATTTACTGAATATGGTATGTATATATTTAAACCATTAAAATAACTGGCAAATTTCAAGCTCCTGTGTGCTCCTCACGGAAAGAATCATTCTCTGAAACCTATTTCCGTAACTTAATGAACACCAACGTAGTAAATTAGTTATGAATCAGTGAATGAAAATGTAGTCCGGAGAATTGTAACTCCCAATTAATTTTCTATAGAGACTTCCAATTAAAGAAATATTTATTTAAAAAGCTAAAAAGGCTAGAATTTTATTTTGTGAAAATATAATTTGAGATAACATAACTACACATGATATAAAATGCTTTTTCCATCTTTGGTTTGTGGCGAAAGTGAAAAATATATATATGAATTACTAAAAAGCTAGGAAATTAATTGAGATTCAATTAATGAGCACTGATAAAGCCGTGCGGTTTCCTAATGCACGCTTCAGTGGAAAAGGGAAGAGCTTCTTTTTAATTTTCCCATTTCAAACCTCTCGAAACTCTACTAAAACTACGAGGACGGAAGCTATGCTTGTTTTTATATCGTCCGATTTCTCTTTCTGTATCTTTCACGCTTCAATCACTCTCCTTTTTTATATATAATGAAATAAGTGATACGAAAAATGTTCAAATACGATATTTTTATGATACTACTACCTAAGTAACGGTATGGAATCCTTCAATCATCGTTTGGAATGCGTAGAGGTGAAAGAAGCTTTCGTATTTCGATCGAAATTTTTTATTAATACAAAATTTTAATTATCATATAATAAATCATAATTTGTAGACGTTACTCGTGCAATGTCTTTTAAACCGTGATGTACTGTCACTTTCTATTTGCGGTTCATTCATGCGTGGCACAACATGAAGAAGAAGGATTACTGTTTTTATTGTAAATATAACTTTTATGAATTTGGAAGGATTTTAAGGAAGTGATTACATTGCATATTCTTCTCCAGGAAAAGCCTTATATTTAATTTGGCAATAATTTTTAAAAGGGTTTTTACTGAAATAATATCAAATGGAAGAGGAAATTAGTTTCAAGTTTGATAACAACAAAGATGGTTATCAATAACTATGAAGATTTTTTCTAATTTTATAATACTGTAGATATAAGTCAATGCGAATCAACTTATCGAAGGATGTGTGTTCCTTTTACTTTGGTATTGCATTATACAGGAATTTAAAGTTACTCAATCATTCATCCTTACAATTTCAGCACATCCTTTTTCCGATAATTCTTCTCAAAGCGTCCGTGGTACATTGTGTTGCTCGCCCTCAACCGTCTTGCGAAATTGCTCCTTTCTAAATATATTTCGATTTCAAATTCTTTCGATTTCTTTCCGCGTTGGGGGAATCATTGCAACACACTTCGTCATGCCGCGCCTCCTCTATTGTAGAGCCTACCGACCTATAACCACAAGCACTCTACTTATTCTACGAATAAAAAAAAGCGGACTCTTATAGTGTGCGCCCCCACCCGCACATCCATCCTCCTTTCTCCCTTAGAAACGGACCAAGCTGACCTTCTCCCCAAAATACTATCCACTGCCTACTTCGATGGATCCGCTATGTTTCCTGCCTCTTGACCCCCCCTCCGCCCCCATCGATGGCCTACAAAATTTCGTCCACGCGAACATGGGCGGCGTCCAGCAGCAAAGCCGGTGTGTGTGTGAGCGACTAGTTTCTTGACGGAATACAAAAATGAGAGCGTTCTATCAAGGTTAGCAACAGGTGACTGGGGAATGCGAGTTTGATAGAAACGAAAAAGATTAAAGACCGATCTTGTGGGGGATTTAAACCGCTGTGGTGACTTGACATTGGCCGGTATTAAGAAGGAAGTACATAAAAATCTTTAATTCGAGACATCCTTGAAGTTGAGAATGCGGATCGGCTGCGACAAATACATAAAAGTTTTAAATTATAGCCTTGTCGTGTATCGAAACATGTGTTTCAAAGTAGCTGATTTCATTGTGAGGTATGAAAGTTTTGAAGGACTACGTTCAATCCTGAGCCTCATGAAATGTATGAAAACAAGAATTGTATACTACAAGTTTATTTTATACTACACCAGAAAGAGAATATTCTAAGTACTTAATTATAATTCCTAACATTTGAAACATTAAGACGATTTTTCTCAAAGGTGAGTTATAGAGTGGAAGCTATTTATTTACGTGAAAATTTGCATATATCAGAGGAAGGTAAAAAACATTTATTTACAAGTAGGTGACTTAAACAATTACACCTTGTATTGTAAGCATGAAACACAATATCATCGCGTTGTTATCCTTTTCCGATTGTTTAACACACTTTAATGCAAGCAATGCGATAGGATATTGTTACAGATAGTAATTAAAGAATAGCCAGTAGTCACAATAACTGAATATGTGGGACACAACATGAGTTTCGGTTCTAAGCGACGAATAAAATTAACTATTTCGAAAAACAATGATGGAGAGAGATACTATCTGCACAAAATTATTATAGTGCACTAACGATGTATCGCGAACGTCAGTTCAATAATCAATGTCACGCTCCTGATTCGTTAAACAGTTTCTTCAGTCATTAGGACTTTACATCGACATTACTATCGACCCTTTATGCCATAAGAAAATGAATAGCACTGTTTATGTAGATGAATAAAACACGCAAGTCTTACCTCTCTTCGGCCTTCTCCGTAACAGTCGCCACGGATGAAACTAGAACGGAGCACTCCAATCTCAGATCATCCCAGGCACTCGCCAGCACTCTCGATGACAGTTCTCGGGTACAACACAATCCTTTTGTCGATCGCCAAACTGCTCTCCTTCGGCCCGAGCGCACAAACTGAGTCCGGAGACTTGAACGATCGGCGTGCGACACCTCGCAGTGTCGCCCCGCGGCCAGAGCCTCCGCCGCCACGTGTTACAAGACCTAAGCGCACGAAGCCTTCCCTCTACTTTCCCAGGAACGATGCACTCTACCTCGTGGTCTCCTTAGCACTCCGGCGCCTTGGATGGCCGTAAGGAGAATGCTTGGCGCGTTAGGGGAGAACGAGAGGGGAAAATCATGGAATAGAGAGCGCCGACGCGAGAGTTGTAGTCTGCATCATTTCCTCCACAAATCCCCTCCTCCAGCTTCTTGTCTTCCGACACACTCCCTTATTTCCACTCACACTCCTCGTCCGAGAGTGGACTAGTTACTCTCCTCGGTCCCGTACGACGGGGAAAATGAGAGAAAAAAATCGTGAAAGGTAAAGGTGGACTCTTCCCCAACCTGCTTTTGCGAACAATCCAAATTCTAGTTTACTTCTCCCGCTACTTTCTCCATTTCTGCCCCTCCAGCGATCCTTCTGGATCTCGATGTGGCCGCCCCTCCCACAACTCTCCGAGAACCTGTCCCCGAGATTTGGGCTCCCGGGGCGTCCTTCGGCCGATTGCTAGAGTCGCTGCTTGTAAACAAGGGGCCCGAAGGAGTGGCTATTTCTGTTCAAACGGAACCAAGAGTTGCAGCTCATTTAAAGGGGCGTTAGGCAAGACGACTGAACTAATCTCGGCAATTAGTAATCTTTAAAAGCGTGTACTCCTTTTGAGCAGCTAAAGAACAATCTTTACAACTACAAGGATAGTCGCCATAGCATAGCAACCACCACGATAATAAATGCTACGAACATCCTTAGATGTTAATTAAGGGCTATATAACGCTATGAACTAATATTTATTACAGATTTTAATGGATAATCAGATAAGTCAGTCAGCAGCAATCAAAACAATTATTTTCCCTTCAAAAAATAGAAAATCGCGCTAATATATTTCATCGATACTTGTTTATCAAAACAGACTGATGATATCAATACGTAGATTACATTTAATTTTAGAGGGGAAGATACAAATATTTATCTTCGCATATTTAAGGCATACGTGAATATGGAATACAAGTTCGACTCCCCTAATCTCCTTCAAGAAGATATTCATTCTAATTGATATGACCTAACAAAGGATGAACCACTAAGAGCTCATTTCAAAGACTGTGGGAATATTCCCTCAGCTTGTACTGAATGTGAAATATAAAAAAGCGTTGTATAAGAATGCAATAATTCTTTCAGTTTTTTATTTAATAAAATATCTATCTACTATCCTCTTTTGTATAAATCAGTGTCCATATCTATGATATTTCAATGTAAGATACAACAATTTTAAAAATAATACTTTTTTGAAGGTAGTTTTTAAAAATTTTGTTCATATTCTGGAACAGAATTAAAATGTTTAATCTAGTAAATATGGATGCCTCCATCTTTAACAATCGCTCAAGTCTTTTTCTCTATAAAATCAAAAGTTGGTAGTGTGAGGAATTTGCTTTCATTATAGAAAGTTTAGAGTAAGGTTGTTGAGGAAAGAGTTGATGGTGATGTAGTAGAGAGAAATTCATTATTTCTTGTGACTATTGATCTGATGGATCGATAAAGGAATTTTAATAGTTTTAGAGTTTCAAATGAAGGTATAAGTGAATATCTATATACTCTTTGTTTCTGTCCATCATAAATTTGCCTTGATATAATTTACTAGTATTCACCGTTGAAGGATATAACGATATTTCAATTTTTAACCGACTAAAGGTTTTCCAAAATAAGCCATCAAGTCAATATAGTTATGCTTATCGAATTGTTCCCGTATTCCTTTTTTATCTTCTCATACTCTATTTATTCAAACCTTTCAGCCTCCTTAGAGTGTTATTGTTTTTAGTATGAGATATATATACATATAAATGTGCATTTAATGTTCTGTAAGTTTCTTCAAGCGTATGGATTCTTGACTTTTCTCTAAATAACAAACACCTCCTTCTGACTTCAATTTTTCATTTATATTACAAAATTTTGCTGAAATATTTAAATTTTCTTATTTTATAATATTTGATTATTCGTCTATTTCAATTAATTACCCCAAAAATAGTTCAAATAGAAAATAATGGGTCAAACTACACGAGTCCTTAAATCGGCAATAACAAAACAGTACATTATCAGTTTGGTTGAATATCGCATAGAGTAAATATGAGCACTAAAGATGTAAAGCATCCGATTATCAAGATGATATAATGATAAGTATAATATAAACGTTATGTAATTAGACTAGTTTCGCTTTTATTAAGATTTTAAAATTTAAAGATTTAAGATTAAAATTTTATTTATTACCAAAGACCGCACAAACAGTGTGGTCATCAACATTGGGCGTCACAAACATCCGGAGATGAAAATTTTCTCCATAGTCGGGATTTGAACTCGGGACCTCAGCATTATAAGACAGCATGCTAACCATTCCTCCAACGAGGCCGGTACATATTCATCGAATGTACGATTAATATTGAATTAAGCATCGTTTCGTTTCACTATAAAAAGAAAAGCATATGCGATTTTTCAATTAAGGATACTTCTAGGTAAAGAGATTGCACTAAACCAAAGTTACAAGCTTAAAATTATCAATATATAACATACGGATAATATAAAGAATGGATATACATCTTGTCCAACCCATTTCACAGTGGATTTCGTCGTTGCTTAGGGACGCACAACTTGAGCGAGCCATTGAAATGCACGATAAACCGAGTGACTTTCCGTTACCTTCCTTTTTAATGTTCAATATCCTACAAATTATCCCGAGAGGAATTATAAGAAGATACGGTTTTGGAAGAGAACTGTGTCAGGCGTTGAAATCACCGATCAGCCACCAATTACGGAGCCTGAATATTACGACGCGAAGGGGGAATACCGGATGTAAATGGATAGCTGTCGAAAGTATGCTAATGACGACGACGCTGGACGAAAAGGACGGAAGGATTCATCGAGATTAAGATTACGAGACTTTCCCGAAAGTTTCACTGCTTATCGAGGTATTTAACTCTGCCCGCTAAGTAAAACGCCGTGAAAGAATTTCTTGAATACCTACCTCTCAAGAGAGAGAGGGATATTTTGAGTGAGAATGGTGCAACCTCGACCTTTTAAATTATTCCGAAAGAATGGCTACCTTAGCTAACGGAAAAGGGAGGCAAAACCTTTCATCTACAGTGACTTAATAGCGAGATCACTCATGAATCAAACAAGTTCACTAACTCATAGGCCCTGGAAGGAATTAATACTCGTAATATCGATAATGATATACCGTTTGATCGGTAAAATACATGCGAAACGCAGTCACTTCGATTGCTCACCGAGAGAAAGACGATGTATATTGGCATTCAGAGCAGAGGTGTTCGAAATTTAGGTTGAGTGGATCTCTTGTGCAGAGATAGATGAGGAATTGGATGGACCTGAATGGGCGGGGCCTTCGCGGGGGAGAGGAATTGGCTAGATGCAGAGACGAAGGGGTGGGGTAGGGTGGGGCTGATGTGGGATTACGGTCGCTGCCTCTTCTACGTACATTGGAAAAGAACACGTGGCTCATAACGGGAAACCGGTTCGCGCTCTGCTGGTGGCAGGTCGCCTAAATCCCTGCCTCCCACTCCTTTGGACACTCGAGGGCTCTCTTGTTTCCAACCCATCTTAATAAAGGAGCTCATCCTTCCCGAGATTAGTTATTCCAGAGCGCGGCTCCCTGTTCTTTTTTTTCCTTTGCTCAATTTCCCTCGCTCTTATACCCATTAAAGATTCAGTAGAGCTACCTTAACGGGAACATTAGATTCTGTCTAGGATTACACGAGAAGTTTTCTTTCCACTAGAAAGTTAGAAATGAAGTTACTTGCCAAGCAAATCAAAGAAGCTGATTTATCTGTGATTGTTTATGTAATAACAACTATTCCTTTGATGTATAAATAACCCGGAAATGCAGTTTATGAATTATTAATGCTACAGAATACACTTCACTGATAATTATTGTATAATATTTATTTCCAGGATTACTCAATTGACAATCATTGTATGATTTTTATTTCCAGGTTTTTAAAGCTCCTAACTTTTCAAACATATCTCCATTTTCTTGGGCTAAATATTGAACCGAAAATATAGCAATCAATGATATGGACTACTGTTAAACCTCTACGGAAGAAGAACATTTTTGTTATGCTATGGTTGATATAATTATTGCTCCACATTTAGGAGTGGAATTGTAAGAATTTGGGCTTGATCGCTCACACAAAATTTCTAACCACGATAATTAACATAAAAATTATATTTTCGCAAACAGATTAAGACACCAGAAGATAATATACAGAAGTAAGAATGAAAACAAGTTTAATAGAAGAATAACACCTCTTTTGCATTTTTGATTGTTTTTCATTTATGTTTACTGTTTTTAGATGACTTATTCAATAATCTATGAAATAATCGCGGCGATGATTGACGGCCAGTCACAACAAAATAGTAGAACTAAGAACGCACGAAGAGTATTGTTTATGATCGTTCATTTACTTTTCTACCTCTAAATTTCGCTGAATTTTGGGGTTTGCTCTTTTGGTAAAGTTACATTAGAGAAATAAATTAAACAAAATACGAATGGTTAAATATCTATAAGATGTTTCTTTTTTAAACCTATTTTATCTTTGAATACTGAATTCTTTTATCAATTTTATGTAAATTCTTTAAATACAACTTTTTAAAAAAATCTCCATTACTTTTCATATAGGGCTATTCAATGTAATATGATCTCAAATTAATGGTCCTTATAATTCTGAAATTCAATATTCGATCGTATTCAAGTCGTATTTCAAGTTTATTGAGATGCATTAATTACTTACAATAATTATTTCCTATCAAATGTGTATGTTCAATAGGTACCATGGCGTTGCTAGAAAGTAAAAGAAATTTGAATTTTAGAAAGATCTTCGTGGTCTTAATATTTTATTTAAATTCAAGTATTTTTCCTGGGAAAGTATTTTTATTTTCCGTTTGCAAGAGAGAACTTCGTGTCCACTGCTAAATTCGCATCGACTTTTGCAAATACTACTATTTTACTTATAGTTATCTTCCTTTACTCGAAATTTCAGAGACCATTACTCACATTCCAAGTAAAGTTATTTCAACGAAAAGGGCGTGATATTAGAATGACACCATTCTCTCATAAACAATACGAAATAAATGAAATGAATAAATATTAAAAATGAGTTAGGTAGAAGATTTGCATATATTTTTTATCATTACCTTTTCACCAATTTAATATGAAATCACTCCGTAAGCAAATGTTAAATCTCGTTAGGAACCACTCAACCGGAAAATTCTGTGGAGCGTACCATAGGGGAGGGAAGATTTACTCATTGATTCACGTGTAAACGTCGTACTTTCAAAGATATAAATTTAACACCTAACCAAGCTTGCCTTTAACTATACAATTTGATGCTTCGATACTGTATTTACGAAACATGATTGAATTGGAAGGTGATGTGGCACGGACTGTTTTTGGCAGCAAACTCCCCGCCAATGGATTCTGTTGACTCTCGGGAAAACAGAGCAGCCACGTCGGCTAGTTAGCAGTTCAGATCGCGTGGAAAGCGTGATTACAGTCTTCACGCGAAGAAGAGGCGTGCTCTTATTTTGATTTCCTCGTACACTGTCAATAGCGACATCATCTTCATAAGGAAGAAGAGTTTACGACTTAGAATTTCTTCACTCACGGACACTTGTTGCCGAGTGGACTTTTAAAGACGAGGAAAGAAAATGTATGTGATGACATTCTTGTTCACGAGGTTCCAGAAAATGTGATACTATTTTTAAGAGAAATAAAAACATTTTTATATTATTCATTTTTAATCGAGAGATCTTGAATGAAATATTTTCATCATATTCAGTTAAATCTATGGAATTACTATTGACGATTTTATTAAATGAATTCACCAAATAAATGATCGTTGAAAAAAATTGATTATTTTTAAAAGAAAATCAACTAAATGATACTAGGTAGAAAGATTTAGTAATTTTCCACTGATTTTTGATAAATCTTCAGGTAAGATTCCTGAACTCATAACGAAACCGGTCGTTAAAATAAAAATTAGTGGGAAATTACTGCCTCTCAGATAGGTGTATAGATTTCCACGAGGTTAGGTCTGATTATACTAATATTATCATCTTTCTGATTTCAGAAAATAAATCACTCGGGATTTCACTGCATAAAAAGGGTACGATTTCATCTTATTGTTCATAGTTTTTGTCGAAAAATAATCCCCAATTCAAAACAATATTATCTCTAAAACAGGCATTCAATAAATAATTGAATATATATTCATGGTAAAGAAGTTGTATAATGGATGGATTAATGAACTTTGGGCTTCAAATTCAACCAAATTCCCAACAAAATTTCAAATAGATCGGGTGTAAGTTGAGCTAAATAGTTCACTTCAATATCAATAAACCGTCTCATCAGTTGAAGAAGTTTGAATTCCATAACGGTGTACACTTTATGAAATATCTTGAAAACAAAAACAGCGACTCCTGAACATCCAAATCCGTGACTGATATTGGCCGTTGAATTCTCCTGAACAACGGAACATTCTGAATCATTCGATTCGTGTAGGAATTCACTTTTCTTCCAAAATTTTTAGACGGAATATCGATATTGAAACATCTCAGTAATAGCAAGGAAAAAAGGTGAAATTTTGAAAAGAGATTTTTACTTCGAAGATATTTGAATTACCTTATCTATTCGAAAAAGAAAAGAGAAACAAATTCGGTTCTACTTTATAAATTACCTATTTGTTTATTTACAATTCGGACTTATTTACTGATAACAACACTAGAGGAGATTGTTGCGTACACCATTGGATACCTTTCTAGGATCTCTCGCTAGAAAAGATTGAAACTCTCGTAGAATATCCATATAAAGAATATCAAATTATAAACAAATATATGTACTTACTTTGACGTAAAATTCTTGAAATGATAAAGCTTACAAAGTTATCATTCGATAGTAAAACGGATACTTCATTGAGGTTCTCACACAATAAGATGTTTTGGAATACAACAAAGAAAGTGGGTGAAAACAGCAGATGACCAGTAGCAACGGATGCGGGTCTATGCATTAGATTTAATGGGACAGAAAAGATTTCGACGGAAATAATCAGGTTCGAGTGAAACTCGAAGTGGTGTGGTATGATACATCCTCTTCCTTCCCAGCATTTTTTCTCTAGATGAAGACATATAAAAAGATATGGACAAAGAAGTATAAAGGTTTCTTATTTTCATCACCTTTTACTACATAAGTTACATTAACCATAACAATATAATTCAATGAGAATTGAATAATAGATATGTATACAATGCTGTAAAACTGTTCATAAAATTTATAAATAATAAATTAAAGCAATTGGTATTTCCATAACTGTGATAAATCTAATTAGATCAATAATGTATATGTATATACATTATTTTTCCTTCGAAAAAATATATACATAGGCAAAAATTAATTCTTGTACTCCCAGATTCTCGTTTGATTTCCTTAATCGAAATTAAATTTAAAATGGAATTTCAATGAGAGAAAATATATATACGCCGTAACTGTTCACATCCAGGCGCATCTTACCGTTGAGGGAATCCGTAAAGTACACCTAGAGCTCGCCAAGTATATATGCCAAATCATCAGCACCCTGCTCCTTTCCCAACCCTCTACCACCACCATCACCCCCCCATCCCAAATACTCCCCCTCAATACCCTTCTTCTATTCCCGTTCCACTTACATACTTTTGTAATCATCCCGCGAGAGGTCCTTGCTCTCTCTATCTCTCTTCGACTGGGTTCCGTGGCGCATTGACCCAATTCAAAGATGTATCGGTTGGCGATCGCTTGCTTACCACAGTCACACCCAACTCGCATACAAGAGCAAATAGCTCCAACACAGCCCAAGGGGTGTATTCAAGTCCCTTTCTAACCAATCTCTTTTAATTGCCAAACATTTTGAAAGACTCTGTTTTCGGATACGGAAGGTGTCGTTAATATACGTGTAATATAAACGTTGGACCAATAAAAATTACATCAATAAATACTTAATTTTTTCACCCATAGAGGGTTATAACTAGAAAGCATTGGAATTTCAATTTAATTCTATACATCTCAAATATTCAATAGTACGGAGAATATGCATGGATGGACATGATTTTAACAGAAAAAGTACTATTCATGAAATATTATTGAATCGTTTACAAAACCTCAGGAATCATAACACATTACATGTAATTGAATGTCTGTATTGTGTACGATAAACTGAACTGAAAGGAAAATTTAAAAATAGTTTGAAATATAAACTCACGAGAAAATCTTCCAGTCACTAAAATTTTCTTCCATTAAATAAAACTAATCAATAATAAAGAACAACTCGGAAATTATTGATTCCATCCGGAACACGAAAAACGACAATCAAAACTGTTACTGCTTACTAATAAGCTTCCATCAAGTTGACAATAAACTACATTTAAAACAGGAATACTTCCTTAACTACTTAATTTTCACTGCTTCTGAAATCAGAGTAAAGAAAACGGACATAAATATTTTTCCGATCTTTGGCCTCTTCCGTTCTATCTTCCTTGGAGGTTGATTAAATTTGAGCGTTCGAGTCGTTACTCTTGCATGAGATGAGTTCGATTAAATCTTTCCTTGTCCACCAACCCTTCTCCTGCAAACCTGCATCTTCACCAAAGAGAATGAAGGCGATCTTTCGGCCGAAGGATTGATCGTTTGCGGGGAAAATGCAGACGTAAAAGAGAAAGGGAGAGATGATTGGGTCGGATGGGGGAGATTTGCAAAGTGAAAGCTAAGGACTGAAAAAGCGAAAGGGTTCGAGCGGCACGTACGCGCGATATATGGGGGAGTGGATTGGTAGCGATCGGGGCGAATACTTGCAGGTGGAGGTCGTCGCTGTTTGCCCGCAGGGTCGTCTCCTTCCGCGCGTTGAAGTCTCCCGGAGAGAGAGCGATGCAGAAGAGGGGGAACTTTTGAAGTTTTGACAGTGGCAACTCATCGACGGCGAATCACGGAAAAAAATGCTCACTTTTGAGTCGAACGAGAAACGGGGATCGTGTTCGTGATGCGAAACAGTGCGATCTCGGGGAGAAACTTCTGGAATGGTTCCATCGAATGCACGTATCGAATCCATCTCTCTTAGGCCCAATTTCACCGCGGAATTCCAATTAGTTCAAACTACGATCGCGTTCCGATATCTTCAAGTTCAGCGTTGTTTGCTTCACGGAGTTAATTATCAAGAAAGGAATCCCTTACGCAAATCGGTGTTTTCTGAATAAATTATGTACACCTGAGCTACCCGAGATTTCCTTTTATGTATAAATTTCTAATTGCCTATTCACTTTTATTCAATATGCTTGTTCAGTAAGGGTGCTGTTTATCATCATTACTTTACATATACTCCCTTCCATTGGGTACATACAAAAGTAAACTTTTCGGGCACAAATAAATATTAAAAAACTATATGGGTCTTCTCCAACAGAAACTTAGTTTCGAGTATAGTGAATAATTTTAATTTAAATTTTAGAAAAAGTCTATGGAAATTTTAACATAATGGCTTAAAATATGTTTACGAAGCTCATTTATGGCTTTATCATAGGAAGCTATTTTTCCCTAATATAAATAATATAATAATATCGAATTTAATAATATCGAGTTTAGTGTAAAATTTTAGAATAATCAATGATACTATTGCATCTTTAACACCTGCTTCCTGTTTAAAGGCAAGCTGAGGAAAACTTTGATGTTTCTCGTAAATAAATATTTAATCACAACTTATAATCAGTATATCAGGTGATCACAGCAGAAATTATGTCCTTGATAAATTTTATAAACTTATAAAAGGATATGATATCTTTACAAGAGCAGTTTTGAATTCTAAGACTGATTCAGATTAATTATTACAAAAAGCAAAAGAAAATCTTTCAAATTTCTTCATCGTATTATCGAAGAACTTCGATTTCAAATATGGGAAATTTAATAAATTCCGCATAATATGATGAAATCTTGTGTTGATCTATGCTAACCCAGCTAACGTTACATCCCCTTATAGAATCATTCAATGGTGAAGTGAATCTTTTCTTTTGGATCCAAACAATTTTTTAGATGGCTGAATGTTATTCTTTGGAATATTGTGAGGACGTCGCTGTACTGATGATTCTAGGAAAACTGAAATGAGGAGGTTTTTCATCAACTTACGAGGGAACTTTCCAAATAAAAAACTTTAATTAATTGCCTCTAATACTCAACCGTGAGAGACTAAAATAGACCTGCGATTGTAATTAAAAGCGAATAATCAACATCTGAATCTTAATTTGAATTAAAGAATAATAGTAGATATGGCGGATTTCTCAATCATCAAAACACTGATTCTACAAAAATATTATCAATCTTACTGATTAATTCAACTTTAATAATAAATTTCCTAATAACGTATAACGGAATATCGTATTCCAAAAGAAAAACTATTTAACTTTATTAAGAAACCAAATTCTCATTAGAAATTTTAATCAGATGAAATTAATTTGTAGCATTCTTCTTTTATGAACTAGTAGAACGGAAGTTTTTCCTTCTCTGATACTCAAACTTATTTTTAGATTTATGTGAAATATGATTCTTTCACATACAATTTGGATTTTCCGAGTTCTAACGATGGAAAGTTATCATTCATAGATAATTGATGCTATCGAACGCCATTAACCTAGTATAATATAGCAATAATAGTATAACCAACGATATAATTGGGTTATTGACCTCGTTTTCCGTTCAGTTTAGCAAGCACAAGAATTGGGAAAATAACAGTTCAAATCGTGTTCGAGGAAAATGCCCGCAGTCTAACTACATCAGAGTTTAGGAATCTTGTATCTAAAAGATTGCAATACAACTCCCTGAGGGCCCTAGATTTATCTAGTAGGACTTATGAATACAAAGAGAATATTACAACTTACTCCATCATCTTTCTTCTAACGTTGAGAAAATAATAATATTCCATGATTGGTTCCATGATTCCATGGTGCAAGCTGCCGAATAATATCATATCCCAACATGGTAAATACGATATACATGTATGGTAAAAAATCCTAGCAAGACATTATAGGATATCAATTTAAAACTTATAGTTTTTCGTTTCCATTTATTGTAACATTGGAAATGATAAAATATTCATACGAGAATAGTAATAGTTCAATACAGAATAGCAATTTCACAGTAGTTACTTAAAATTGATTTCAGCGGCATTTTAGTCTTTTCTTTCATAAGGTTGCTTCAATTCACTTACTCTCTTATATGCCTAAGATTCTCTCAGATACATACAAAATCAACTTCTTTCATTGAATATAATAGTTGTTTCTAATCCTCACCAATTAAAGCTCAAATTAGTCTGGACAAATATTGATTTGACAGAGTATTAAATTCAGCATTGGACTCAATATTTCAAAAACCTTACTTCCTTGATTAATCTTAAAATAATACCATTGAGCAGAAGGATATAACAAGAGAAACAAAGATGATGAAGATGACCCGGGGCATGCATCCGTCATGATGAACTATAAAATACGATTTCAGTCACATTGCACACTTCTCAAACAGATCGGTGGTCTAGAATCCCAATTTATCCTTTTCGTGCCACACCAAAACCGGAAGGTTCCCATACTTTCGACGGTGGGATTGACCTAACCATGAAATACGTCAATCGGGAGTTCTTATTCCAATCATGTCGCGTCTTGTGAACCATCTCCTGCCAAGAGAGAGAGACCACTGGCCATTTACTCTGCTCGTGGAAAGATCTCGTGGGATAGTGGAGAGACGTAAGCCATAGTTACATATACATCTGAATAATTCAATGGAAGCATTCGCAAAATTCGAAAAAATGAACGTATATTCTGCGAGTACCTTTCCGGCATTAAAGAACAGTCGAATACACATCGGAGGGAGGAACATCCTTTGAACTGCGGAGTGTCCGAGGAGGTGATTTTTTCGATTGTTGGAGTTCAAGAGAAGGAAACGGAGCGTTAAAGGTATGGACATAGCGGATCCATTAAAATATACGCCGGGAAATCCGAAAGACGTAGTAGTAGCGTTTTGATATCGCGCTCCTTTTTTTTGATGGCAAACATCCAAAAGCGATGCATGTAAATCAAGACATTTGGATTCTCTTTTCGAACGGTTGTGCTTTGCACGTCAGCATTTTTCTTCTCACTCGAAAAGTAATAGAATATACGGAATCTGTCGAACACAAAGAAGTATACGGCGAAATGAATCAAGCGCGACATATCCCTGTTCCGTGAAATATTCCGGGGTAAACATTTGCTCCGAAAATCCGTATTCCAGAGACACCGGACGCGAGGGCAAAAAGTATTTCATCGCCAATGCGCCGTACCAGGGAATTCCCAGGCATTTATTTACGCTTGGATGTTCTCCTGAAGAAAAAAGCATGACCTGACGAAATCCACGGAACACGTCGGAAGTTCGGTTCTAAACATTTCTAACGAGACAAAGTGAGTTGAACCAAAAATCCATTCCACCAAAACCTATTCGGAGCGCTGAAAAATCCACTGCGCTCGTTCTTATATCAGTTTCATCGTTATGTTTTCCGTTACGGAAGAATTATCGTGCTACATATATTATACACTGTTTCGTGCCCGGTGTTTTTTTCTATGAAACATTTAGGCTGGTTGTATTTGATGGAAAATATATGCTACATTTGTTTTCTTCGACACTGTATCATGATGAACTTAATATCCTCTACTATCATTTGATAATCAAATTTCTACTTTTATCTCATCTTAATTTTTTATTCTCTTTATTACCGGATGTAATAGCTTAAGGAGTACGAAAGTTAACGGTGTATTAGTAGCTATAATGGATTTGGTTATTGGTGGAGATCCGACGTACCGTAACAAGTGTTAGCTGTAGACACGAGGAAATGGAGAAATTAGTTTTAGTGGCCCAAGAGATTAATGGTAGTCACATTGGAAGTTGTTAGAACGACTATTAATATATTTATGTATCAGTAGTTGCATTTGCAATCACGTAGAATTATACATAATGATATTCCTACACGGCAAAAATATCCTTGTTCTATTATCTCGATCTTTATATTTTACTGAGACAAAGAGGAGCAAAATTCAACCAGACTCCATGCTGGAGCTTTTATCTTTCTGTATTTCCGATAGGATTAGATATAATTTAATCTAAACCTTTCTCCAAGGAAATTACTGCATTCTTTCATTATAAAATAAAAATTAATCCTTGTTAATTTACTTTTCCTTCATTCTCCTGAAGGCAATGTTATTCCGTACAATTTATACGTACTAATTCCGAATCCTTCCAATCTGTTATATTTAAAATATAAGTCGAAAGCAGAGGTTTGTAAATGACTCATTATTGTTGGTCTTTTAATCGAAAATTAAAACAAGTATTAAGAACATTTCTCCTTATAAACATTCCGATAAGTTAGTGCTAACGAAGACTAATGGAATCTAAGCCTATGGACATACCTTAGTGTGGAGCTGTCGAAAGAAGAAAGGTCGACCGAGCGGAGAATGTAATTGGTGATTGAAACGAAAAGAGCGTTTAGAATGGGAAATGCTCACACGCTAGAAGTTCATTTAGATACATGTAAGATATGAGAAAGTGCTCAGCGCCTGAAAGATAGGTGAGAAATGGGATTTTCTAGCGTAACCAATTGAAAAGAGCTCTTGTAACCATGCGATTTCCATAGTAACATAAAAATAAAAAATAAAAAGGAGGGAATTGATTTTGGAGAATCGCTGCATGAAATAAAAATAAACAATAAAAAGGAGGGAATTAATTTTGAGGAATCGCTGCATGAATTGGATAGAAATCAAAAGGTATTTTACAAGTACGTGTTATGAAAGTTTCGCGCTCATAGATTCGAAGAGAAGAGTCGCCTTCCCTCAAATCAATCGAGTAGAAAAATGGAAAATGAAAAGTGAACTAATAGACCGTCGCAATTAAATGGAGCAAGTAGTATTAAGTTTGGATTGAATTCTTTAAAAATAATTTGAGATTTCGTTTGAGGTGTAGTCATGGCATTGATACTCAAACATTACACACATTTTATTTACTTATTTAATTGATTCTTGCGATTTGATCGTTGGAACAGGTAAAAAAACGGTTTATATCAAGATTTGGAAGTTCTAAACAAGTGAAACATTTCAAATGTCCGTTTCTTTCAATAATACTGACAATTAGAAATAATTGTGGCTCTCGTTTGTCTTCCATTGTTAATAAAGATTCAAGAGACTTAACAATAGGTTAATTAAGAAGAGGGAAAGGTTTTACGGAAGCTTATATTTGATTTCTTTTGAGTATTAATTATTCATTTAGAAAGTAAATGATCATGTAAAATTATTATAATTCATACAGTTTTATATTATTTTGCGCTCATTCAGAGAAAATATTATATTTTGTTAATCAATAATTGTCTTGGAAAGCTCTTTGAAACTTGGCCCGTATATCTTAACCAATCCACTTCCCCGTTGTTAGCTAGGGTTAGATATTATTACGTGTAATTGCCAATCGTCACATTTGAGATTACGAAAAACAAATGAATTACGCGAGATATACGACTAAGCAACCCTATGAAATAAATGCTTAATTCGCATCGATGAACGTATAAGTTATACATAAATTCGTTTTAGAAAGGTTTTCATCAGAGTAAAAATAGAATTGCAAGAGCGAGTAGAAATTCAAAAAGGAATAAATAGAAGAGAATGCAAGTGGATATCGAGGAGCGAAAATGTAATGTTTGGTTAGAAGGAGGAGTTTGGTTATTTTCAAGAAGGGAGAGTGATGAGCCGGGAGACGTTGAGGTTTTCTTGGTGAATTTTTGGAGAGAGTTTTTGGGTCGGAATAGCTGCGGGGAAGGAGAGAAAGCGGTTTTAAAGAGCAAATTTTGGAAATAGTATTTCGGACATGGGGTACGCGTTTGAGTTGACAAGATTTGGAAGGGTTTAAAACATAAACCCGGCGGGTAATATGAGCCCAATAAGTGAAGAAAAAGGTTTCCCTCCAAAATGCCACCTTATTCGGGTCACTGCTCACTTTCCTAATCTGCAACTCACATTGTTCACTTTCCAGACGTGTCATGATTCTTTGGTCAGAGTAAAAATATCCGCAAATTGCTCGACTGCATTGGACCCGAGAGAAATTGAGGACTGAATAACACCGGGTTCGTGGTTTTCAGATACTGTGACGCTGTTTATCTCTAGATTTTATCATAAAAACTTTTAAAAACCCTTCATTTCATATATATTTATAAATCTTCATGGTCCAGCAATGCATTCATCTTTTCGAATCCCGGAAATCTACTGATTTCAATTGTAAACAGTTTAATAACAAACTTCTATTGTTGAACCACAAAAGATACAACGAAAATGTTACCAGAAACAAGTTGACGTGGTCAGGTCCTTCTCGTCCATCCGGTTTTTCTCAACATCGCTCTTTGGCGAAGGCTTTCGGAAGAGATACTGCTAAAATGTTTTCATCACCCCATTTTAATATACCAGGAAGGCATTTTATCACAAATCACTATAAATTTCGAAAGATATATGCTCTGGAGTATAAAAAACTGATTAATTAATAACCAAATCTCATAAAATCCGTAATATTGCGCGCATGGCAATGATAGCTTTCTATCGAAGTTATAAATCGATGGTTATTAAAAGTCGATTTTTAATGAAGCAATAAGGCAGCTTTCGCGTTCTTCATTACTATTGTGTTTCTATGGAAACTTCAACGTTTGACTGTACACTATTACTATCCAAGATTAAAGAGTAGGGTTTCATATAATTATATAGAAGAATAAAAGCTCATCGACGATGGATCAAAGGGATTGTTTGAGTAAGTGTACGGAATGTGAAGGAAAAAGAAATTGAGTGAAGTGGTATCGCGATTTCCGAACTCTTGACTTTTCGAGAAACGAAAGTGTTCCAAAGGAAAGATTTATGAGCCCGGATGATTGGTCCTATCGGCAGATTGCACAACTCGAGTGACTTGATGTTAAATTTTGTTTCGACATTAAATTTTTCACCCTTCTCTTAACCGGATTCCAGGTCCACTTTTTTTCTCGAATTAAAACCATGATATCGTTACCCTTTTAATCATTAAGATCGAGCCGATTTCTCCATTCCTCGCATATATTTCCGCGCAATTTTTAGACGCGATAAATACTTCGATTTTAAAGTTCGATAAAATCTACTCTTAAATATTTAACTGCGAATTTAATCGAATCATAAGATACCCTACTCTTTCTTCGAGTTGTTTGAAAATGTTTCAATTCATTTTTCATGTTAATTTATTCGATTTCTTAATTTTAATAGAGTTTAATTACCGTGGAAATCTTGGCAAGTTTCCTCTCCGTCATCAATGTCGAAATTTGAAGTCTGCAAAAACCGTTTACTACCTCCATCTCTCGGACATGTAAGAAACTCCGTCTCGCGCTCTCTGAAACGATGCGGTTTTGCAAAGAAAACGGTTCTAATAAAAATGAAAAATCAAAGATTACGGATTTATTGAGAGTTAAAAATTATTCTCTATTTTAAATAACGCGAACCGATTCTGCTCTGAGAAACTCAGAACTCTTACTATGACTTTCAGTTTGTAGAAGAATGGTAAGAATGGCAAGATCAAATCATTTTAAACTCGCAAAATTTATATGAAACAATTTTTCCAGGCGAACTGGATTCATGCAAAATTTTGCTCTTGATATTCTTTCAATTCCTTTTCTTTATAGGCTTTGTTCATTTAAAGTGGAATTCTATCTTATTGTCCATTTTTATGCGGGAGAAATTGAAGCTCACGGTGAAAAGTGAATAATTAAAATAAATGTGCAAATTAATTTAAATCGAACTCCTTCCATAATTGCGCATTTTGGTTGAGACAGTTCGCCGGTAGATAGCGCGCGTTGATAGTCTTGAATCGAGTCCAAATCCCTCACTCCCGTGTTTCATCCAAATACCTTTTGGTAAAACACGTCAGAACAATAAAAATCACTCTAAGGCCCTTCCATGAAGAAAATGATGTTTTTCGAAGGAAATGTAATCAATTCAAATAATATCGCTTTCAATACGAGAAGATCTTTCAAAGTTCTACGATAAATTATAAATAGAGAAGCATGGACCATTAATGATTTTAAGGCTCTTTTGCAGATAATATTAAGGAACATCTTACACTTGGTATATTCTATTCATTTCGCTAATTTCGAGGGAAGAAAGTCATTTTAGATTTAATTAAGATCCGCGAAGATAAAAAGTGAATTTATGTTATTGATATTCAACTCTTTTTTTAATAATTTTATTTTAAGGCAGGAATGGAATATTTATTTGTACAATAAAGACATTTATCTCAAATATATTGGGAAATGAAACTGTTAAATGCTTATATATGTGGAACATATTGATTATAATTCACACATTTCATGAGCTTTTGTATCTTTTTTACTTAAACATATTTCAACTTATCGCATACAATATATGCAGGTCACGAAGCTTAATAGCAAGATCCTCTTAGGGTCGTCACGAGTTAAAGATCTATTATTTTTTAGCAATTATAGTTAAGCAAAAGTTATATTGTATTATTGAGAATAATACACGTTGTCATGTCACACAATAATCAACTGTATTGCAATATTCTAGATGTTACTATTTATATTATTTACGTAATTACACGTAAATAATAATTACACTATTACCTGTAACATTTTTTACTCCAATCCTTCGAAATTTTAAAGATGACAGTTTGAATTTTCTTTTTGTTTCTCCTAGCTTTCCTATACAAGGAACTTAATTTCAAAATCTGCTATTATTTTCGAGTAGTAGAAGAGGAGAATTATAAAAACACCTTAAATTCAGTTAAATTATAGCATTAATAATTAGTTAATATTAATTAAGGCTTAATGCGTTGACGTAACTTTCTTTGAGGTTTACGAATACCATAATCATATGTCCACAACTGATCTCTGATTTACGTATGATGCTAAAACTGGAACAATTAAGGTGGAAATACAGATAACTGAAATTTAAATTGTATAAGAAAATCTATTTTAATATGCCAATTTTTATGATGATCTCTTTAGCTATAATGGAAATATTTTAAAACGGCAGTTCGATGTCAATTATCTAATTAGTTTTGCATTTCCGAGAAATACGTCTCCAATAAAATTAAATTTGTATAAACCAGTTCTAAGGGCAGAAGTGGAATTATTTTTCACAAAAATATAGCATTACCGTCAGAAATATTACAATTTTTCGGAAATCAATAATGACATGTAGCGGGATGTTTGTTTATTTATATATCCTTAGTATCAATTCTTATTATTGCGATGAAAATTTGTCATCTTTTCTTGATATTTTATATCATTATAGCTATACATTATAAGTTATTGGTTCATAATCTATAAGTTATACTGATTACGAATCATATTTCACAATCATGTATTTCTTAGAGAATATTATATGATAAGCTGATGAAAACAACCCTTCGTATATTCGTATTTAAATGCGTAGTTTTTAGGATACATGCGGCAAAGATACTCGTCTGTCTTGTAAAAATACCTGAAAACAATATTCTTGATGACGCTCTCTTAACATATCTTTAGAGTTACTAGTACGTTCATGTCGTTATTTCGAGGTTAGAGAAAAAGAATCCTTTGATTAACAAGTCGAGTAGTATTTTTAACAACTCAATACACCACTTGAAACTATAGTCAATATTAATTCTCTTGTACATAAACATTGTCCTTACATATTCTCTTGAGAGAGTAGGAAAAAAGTTCAAAGTCCTTCCATGATTTAACATTCCTTCAACTTCGGTCGGATAAGGATCAAAAAATTTTACGCACATTATGTTTTAGGAAAATTCAAATTCTTTTTCGAGCATATATTTTTACTATCAAAATGCCTCGTAATTTTTTATAGAATATCTCTCATAACTCATATTAAACCTTTTCTTTTCGTTTTTTCATTCTCTATTATTCCTAGATTTATTTTTTAAATAAATGGATAAAATGTATTATTGAATAATAATAATTTTAGTAAATCATACACATGCAGTGTTACTCTTAGGTTGCAGAAGCTTATTCTTCTAGCGTCAAGTATATATAAACGATTTTACAAACTACTAAAATAAATTTTATTCTACAGAATACATCTCTGTCTTGACAGATATCTCAATAAATTTTCTCGGTAATCCCCAATCAAAATGCATTATATTAGTGTGATTCTTCTAGTGAACAGTTCTTATATTTAATGATTATCATTGTGTACGTAGATTACATCCACAAAAAATACTGAAAATGAACTAAATGATACTGATCGAAGGCTTATTGAAATGGAAGGATTCATTTCACTCCACCTACACCAAAGTTTGTTTTAAAACTTAATTTTCCGTCTCCTGTTGTCAAGGAGCATTTAGAGTGATATTATCGTAAGATTTATAGGTTTTTCTCACGTGAAACACATTATTTGTATATTAGCTCACGTCAATGTATGCACACTAAATCAAATTCCTGGGGAAGATTTCATAGTTCCGCGGAATTCCGGTTCCTCTTGTCAGTCGGAGGGCGTTTGCTGTTACACGAAGGTCAGCTAAGGAAAGCAGTCTGTCGTGAGTAATGGGGACTCGACGCGTGTAATGGAGTTGCACCCACCATCCCCTCCTAGACTCTTCCGCGTCTTCGCAGTGAAAGGTTTTTAGTAGACGACTTCGGATATTAACCATATCAGACTAATGATAAGAAATATCTCGAATACAAAATTTTGTTAATTCATCTCTACATGCATATACGATTCTGAATTCTTTGTAATCCAAGAAGAGGGACAAAGAAAGAATAGTAACCCTATAGGAAACCAAAAAAATAAAATTTTATCGTCTAAGGGAATGTTGAATGATATGTTGAGTCAACATTGTTTGGATTTGAGGATTATTCACGAGTATAGAACATAACCTGTTTCTCTCAAAGCTGAGTAATTTATTATTTCAAAGGGTAGTTAGCAGAATAAATTCCTCATTTAATTCAAATATTAACACCCTTTATTCGGTGGAAGACTTCCATAAAATTTATATATGCCCATTCGAAATGATTTTACTAAATAATCGTTCATTACCTTTATATGTAAATATATTACTAACACTAAAAACAGTGCAGTATAAAATAGCGGAATACGGCCATGGAAAATGTTCATGTTTACATTCACACGTTGCTGCCTTCGTATTACTTAATATATATTAAGGAAAGAAAATATTCCTCTCTCTCGCTAGATGCTTCCCTTCCGTGACATTCATTTCCTTGGAGATGATGGGTTGATTTTCAAGTCACTGAATACTTGTAAGCGGCTGTAAACAAGGGCGGAAACTGGCTTCGTCCTCACGGGGAACGGGGGTTTAGAATTCGCCATTTGAATAAGGTATTTTACGAGCTAAAATGATAGCTTAACGTTGCTATGAAACAGGGTTGCCGACAAAAGGTTTCTAAATAAATATTTTAACTTTGAATTCTTAGTATTAAAACATAATTCGAATTTTTACCAGGAATAAAAACTTTTATCTTCCACTTTAAATTTGAAAATTGACTCTGCGAAGACTAAGCAAAAAATAAAGGGGAGCAACAGCAATTCCAAACGCTAAGAAATCAGAAATTTAACTTCCACCATTTTGACAAAGGATACTGAAAAAAATATAAATATTCAATAACTTCATTCCGTCAACAGCATATGGAGGAGTAAAAATTTCCTTCTATTCATTCAGGAACGAAAGGTGACGACCGATAATTTCGTATAAGACATACGGAAACGTGAATGAAACCAAATATGCTCTCAATTTTAGTAGACGCTAAATAAGAGCTAAAAAGCCGTGAATAAATCTTCCGTCATATCTTTTAGATGCATTTAGCTCAATTAAGAATGATTAAGCGAAGTTCTTTTTGGTATTGAGTAAATTTTTCGCGCCTCCGACCGAAATGCCGGTGGGCGATGACGCATGTACCTGTGAGAAGTCGCTCTTCCTCTTACGGCGATCGCACAGAGGTTAAGGAGGATCGAACCGGGGAATCCGAGAAGGGCAAGAAGGAGGCGGATCAATCACCGCCAATACCCGCCTCCCCTCTCCACACTTGTTGCCTCCACCCCCGCCATCGCCACGCCGACCCCGCCCCGCATTCTTCGCCGACTGCCCACGTTGATACAGGCTGTGTTTAGCGCGGCCCTCCTATCTAATGAACGCTCCTTCTATCGGAGCTAATGCCCCAGAACTTGCTAGACAAACGTGGAAGGGCGACGGAGGCGGGGTGTGCTCGAGTCTACTACCGCTTTTTGCTACTTCCCCTTCTGCGAGAGTGGTTCGTAATAATTACAGCCTTGATTGAGATGTGACGTTTCCGTCTTGGGAAGTCTCTTTCTCCGACTTTTCGACTGCGAGTTTCCGTTGCCCGTAAATTTTCCCGCGGTAATAATTTATGAATCCCGGATCCTGTTGAAGGGAGACATTGAGAATTTCCATTAGAACCTCGTATTTCATTTGCTATCTTCGGCATTGCGAACCGTTTTTTTACCAGCAGCAGAGCGGAGGAGGGTACGATCGATCGGAATTTCAGAAATGTTATTGAATAAGAGTCGTTAAATGAGTCTGAACTTTTGAGGAAAAGAACTGGAAACTGAGAATTTTAAGGTGACAAACTTGGTGACGCACCCTTTAGCAAAAATTATTTCTGTAATGAAATTTTTGTTTTTCAATATAATTTGGATTTGATCATTCAGATTACCTCCAATTAAAAAACTAATAAATATTGGAGACAGATAAATATAGAAACCCAAATACTATTAACCTGAGTTGAAAGAAGAGTTAATTGGTCTTCAATACTTTTCGAAGGATGGTAAATAAAATGGTAAAATGAAAAATGCATCTATAAAGTACTATTATGTACACAAAATAACAAAAATTCTATTTTTGTTTTTGATTAATTGTAAAATGAAGATCAACGGCCGAACTCGTGTCTACGATCATTCAAGATAATTGATTAGTATTCGGTGACTTTAACGAACGACCAAACGACTCTTTTCAGCACTCCTTGAAATATCTCATCTCTGAAAGGGGGGTTAGGTTATGCAAATTTTCTGAAAATTAAACGGAAACATCCATCAGATTCAATATCAATTCTTAACAGTTAAATAATATCCTTTCTTTAGGATTACAATGAAAGCGATTCACATAATTTAAGGGGAGATGTGAGGAATGATACATATCACTGAGCTATTCTAACATCACTGAGCTATTCAAATAATAAATTTGCACAGAAAATGTATCTAACTTATATTTTTCACTGAATGGATAGTAATGGATGAAATCAAGCATTCTGCAAAGAGCAGCCAGGAATCTGCTGACGAAAACAACGTCATCCTTTCCCTCCAAAGGGTTACGCATCGTCCCAAAAATGTGAGCCAAGTCTCACTCTGCACTAAATTTCAAAATTTTTCAAGGTTTCTTTTTGAGTGTAACAATATGTCATTTTTTGCGAACATCCGCATTCATTTGTCTCCCTCACCTGATCGCAGACAATGACATCGTACTCCCGGATAACTCACGCGCGTTCCACCGCAATTAAAAAAAAGGAGCCGAATATTCGCTCCGATTTTTTCCCTCCATATGATGTCCATAGGTTATCTAAGAGGAGAGAGAGATAACAAGGGAGCCACACCCTATTCCGGCTCCCCATCCGGGACCGAAATAAACGGAGGACCGGAGCAAAAAGAGGTGCGAAGGACAAGGTCCTAATGGAGGAGGTGAACGCGTGGGGAGGAGTGTGACTTTACTGCCTTTTCGCTCTCCTTTTATCTTCCACTTCCTCCTATTCCACTTTACGCTCAAACATCCTTTTGTTCCATTTCTCTATCTTCCCAATTTTTTTGCTCAACCGATTCATTCGATTTCCGGTCGAATCGCCTTGTTAACTTTACCTCGGCTAAATCTTTCGAGGCTACATCCGTTCATTCGAATTTTTCTCCAAAGCTCCCGTTGAAATATAGATCGCCCATGATTACCCATGATACCTACGCTTTTAACCATAATAAGTAGAAATTTTTTCGCGGATATTTGCACAGGATTACTCTACATCAATCCATAATCTGACGAGAATGCCGATAGAATCAAATACCAATAAAATTTTGATTAAATGATAAACCGATATTCTTTGACACTAAAATTTCAAGAAACTCGTCCATTGAAATCTCTGAATTATTAATAAATTACACGTGACTTTGAACTCTATTTATTTTAAAACTAAATTGGAATACATACTAGTACCTACCTGGATACCTCCTCTTTGATTACTTGTCATCTTTCTTTCTGAAATATTATGAAGAGCATTTGAGGGAACTATCTATGCTTTCTCACTGAGACACGATACTATTTCACTATTACTACTACACGATACTATTTATACTACTATCAATGAATTATTAATGATATGGTATACATCCTATGTTACATTTTCTTCGTGAATCCCTTGTCATGTAATAACAGGAAGCATGATCTGCTGAGAATCTGTACCCACTTCAGCATACTTACTCTACGTGCAACTTAAGATTTAAGAATGTAAAATCACAGTCCTCTATCCTTTTTCATAAACGATGAGTAAATTATGTATATTATCTACAGATATCAAGCAGAGAATTTAATGTACGTCGACAAAGAAACAGGAAATCCTTATGTGATGCAAATCGAAAATTGTAAGCTAAAATTTATTTAACTTCTTCTCGTGAAGCATGACACTTACTGTTTGGCATTTACGATTTATGCGCTTTAAATATGTGAAAGGCCTCATGGTTGGCATTTTATGAATTTTGCGGGATGATATTCAATCGCTGCTATATTTTGTGCCCCGTGGCAGCTACACGACTCACTCCCAAATCCATTGTATAATGCGACCGTCGCCGCCCCTCTTTTCAATATCTCGCGCTTGTCGCTATCTTATAAATAATCTGGACTCTTAAGACTCTTCCCACTTCCCTTCAAACTATTCGATCTGTGGCCTCGAAAACTTTCTCTATTTCTCCTGTCTACTCTTTTAGACCCTTAGACATCTTAGGCACTTAATATTCACGTAAAAAGTAAACAGTTACTAAAAAGTAAATACTCGTAGTTCCTCTAGTAACCAAATATCAATATACGTCTATTTAATCCTATTTCAAATTGCATTCAAACGAGATTTTTCGTCATCTCCATACTAATAATTCATTCTCTTCTCAATTCTGGATCCCTCATCGGTAATTAGATATAATCCATCAAATTCTACTGTTTTAGCTGTACTTGTAAGATATCGGTTAGCGCAGTATGTACATTCAAATCCTTTCGTACATTTATTCACGACCTCCGATTTTTATTATGAAAAATGGTTCGGTCAAGAAAACCGCCCAATCGTTTCCTTCGGATGGCCTCATTATGTAGAAGGTAATTATAAGCAGGAAAAAAAATTATCAGAAAAAACTGGCCGACCCTCACCGCGAATGTTCTCGTTTTCACGTTTAAAACACATTTGGGGCCTACGACCAGATTCTCGGGAATCGAGATCTGTACCAGTGGATGTGATACAAGCAAAAATCTCTGCAGGAATAACGCTCTGCCCAACGACGGAATGAGTGAAAGTAAAACAATATGTTTATTAACTGAAGTGAAATTATACAGCAAAAAGCTGGGTATTATATGATAATTTAATAGTAATATATAGAAGTGCACATAGAAGTGAATGTAGGAGATAATATTTATCGTTATACTTGTCAATAATGAACTACAAAGCAAAAGTTTTATAATTGAAATTTATGAAGCACTACCGCACTACCGTTAAAGATGTTTTTGAAAATAATACGGATCGGAAACTTAAATTAATACATCTTATTTTTCTTTCAATGCTCAGCTGAATGTTACTGCGTATTATTTCGAGTTTCAGCCACTGACAGTTGATTTATGTGGTCTGATTGATAGTCTGCAATCAACGGCACTTCTAGAAATCCTTGTTCCGACACATCATCGCCTTTTAAATGTAACTAAACGAATGTTAGCCCATCAAGAAACAATTCGACGCGTATCAATTAGCACAAATCCGGAATGGGAGATCGGCATGTCCAATATAATGCTCCCGCACGTCATTTTCTCGATGAAGTAATTAATTGTGGCCCAAAGAAGGAGGTCGCGGAAAAACTTTCTCCTCCAAACAAGGGGACCCATAACACGAAAGCAACACGTTCAGAGCGTCCTCAAGAACGGGAAAGAAGATCGGCCGAAAAGCAGTGCAAACACGAGTGGGCGGAAGCCACAACTGCGCGAGTATTAAAAACGCGTATTAAAAATAAAACGCGATTTCTCCCTTTCGATTGCCTCCTTTCCAACTCCCACTCTCGGGCCATTGACCCGAGCGGAGCGGAAAAATCGTCCGTTTTCAGTTTTTCCCTCTTTAACCAGCTCTGATCGACGTTCCCCTCCCTCCGGTGTGGGCGTGGCAGGGGGAGCAGTGGCTCGGGGATTGGCGGCAGGAAATTTTTCCGGGTGCCGACAATGTACGAGCCATCCCTCTCAGCATCTTTCTTCCCCTCACCAACCCCATCTCGTGACTTGCTGCATTTCCCCACCGCAGAGGAATTTTTTCCCTCCCTCGTCCGAAGGCAAAGAATCGTGTGATTCGGTTCCGATAACTCCTATCCGGATTATTAGTTTCGTTAACATCTTCAGCGGACGCTATTTGCTCAAACGTTATCAGAGTGCGCGAGAAATTTCGCGACCCCACTGCAAGCTGAAAAAAAGAGATTTTGCAGATATCAAATACGTATAAATATAATTAATATCCGTAATAAATAAATATTAATCAATGTCATACCTGAAATAAAAAGAAGAATGTGATTATTTCGTTATAAAAATAAACGAATTTTTTAAGACTTCCCGCTGTATCCACGATCAAACGAGACTCATATCCCGTAATTTGCAATCATTTTTATATTCGTAAAAAATGAATTACGTTTGTTATATTATTTAAGCTACTAATTCTCACTGAAAAATATTTTAAATATTTATTTAAATGTTTGTTTCTTTCTAGCACGCTCAGAAAATACTAACAAGATTTGCAGGCATAGGACGTGCGATAATAAGTTACACTAAATTATTTTATGTAAAATGAATAATATAATTATGAAAACATATTTTCTAATTTTCTATACAGCTGATACGATTCATCACGAGAAAAACATCGGAAATGGAGTTAAAAATATTTGTTGACGAATTTGAGAATATATATATATATGTATTTATTTATTTATTTATTTGCCGTTTTTCAGAAGGGATACATATGTATCCCCTTAGAAAATATCATCAATATAAACACAAAAAGATTGTCTTAAAAATAAGTTCAATGAAATTTTTGAACATCCCCAAGCTTATATACACCATATTTTATCGTCAGATGCATTAAAAGAACTCGTCAGAAAAAGAAAATCAACATACAGGATAATTTTAATGTTTTTAAACTTCAATAAGATGAAGCTAATGCTCAGGTTCTAGCAACTTGGTGAGGTCTTGTATATATATCTTTCTTACCGACCATTTACTCTCTTATGAGACTGCATATCATTTATATTCACTTATCACAGTTCTATGTAGAGATATCTTTTACTTAAAAGAACTTCATTAAGGGGTATGTTAATTGATATTATCTCTGAAATGACATTATTACTATTCAAATCCTTTTTTAAATGCCTTTAAACTTTGAATGAATCATAAGCCATTGGTATACGCTCACCGTGAATTAATCAATAAATCAGAGATTAATCATGAAAGCCAAATACTAATTTACTTATTCAATACAGAAGTTATCAATTAGGTATGTTATCCGATTAAAATATTACGGAAAAGACAAAAATATGGGAATTCCAGGAGTAGCGCACGTTATTTTAAAATGGATGATGGATTTTTCATTTGGTAGTTTTATGTGGCAATTTTACGGGAGAGTAAGCGCCTCTAGAGATAAGTCCTTTCCGCATCAGATGTTCCGGGTTTTCCACGATTCAATCTTTAAAGAACTACAGTTTTTTTAATCATGACCGTTTCCATTCATATTTACCTAATTGACTGGTCATTTTCATTATAATTTTTGGGATTTATCACTGAGCTAGTCTAGGAAGGAGGGTAATGCGTCATTATCCATTCCTTTTTCTTACATGATTCTTTTCTTTATGAAGCGAGCTATATTCGTAAAAGAGAGTAAAATATTACCATTCTCATAGAATACATCCTTCAATTCAAATATTCCTTTTCTAATCTTAAACACATTCCCATTCTTCCCATAGCACTACTTTAGCAATAAATTTCTTTTGTAGAATTAGTATATTGCATCAAGTTGTAGATGTCTGTTTATTACCGAACGGTTATATTATTCCAAAAAATTATATATTATTTGTATAAATTTTTAGAAAAATAGTTCTTTCTTTAAGAATTCATTACACACATTCATAATTGTTAAAATGAACGTTTGTTTAAATAACTTTTAGTTAAAAAAAGTTGTAAACTGAGTAATAAATAATATCTATAAATGTAATAGAGAGATGAAAATTATCTTGCAAAAATTCGGGCACGTGTATCTGACTCCATACGATTGAGATAATTCATTATCTACATAATGTATCGAAATAAAAATTATTTTCCCTTAGTTTGGCCACCTTCGGCGATATATACGTAGAAACACTAAAATATTACCCAAATAGGCTCACTAGATGAAAAATATATCTCCACACTTTTGGGTTAAGTATACGATCTTTATGCTTCGCCATTTTATTCCAAGATGGATTTTATTTCAAATTTTTAATAATATATATTGAACATAAAAATGATGAACGTCTTCATCTTAGGCGATAGGTAAGTTTTGCTAAATTTATAGATTAATATGATTTTAAACCGATACATTTTTGATAGACCCGTTAAGTTTTGATCATAAGCGAACTTGCCACATTAAAACTAAATTTATCGAGAAACTGCTTCCATCGATTATTTCCAAATATAATTTTATTGGTTAGATAGTCAAAGATTCCCATTCTTAGTAACGCATTAAGGTCACCGCGTAACGGAACTCTCTCTGTTCTCTTCGTATCTCTCTGTTGGAGCCACGACTACCCTCCATCGTCCTCTCTTTTGTGCTCCTCAATAAAATCTTCGAAGTTTCGAGATAAGCATTCTTGGAGTCAAAATGATGCCGTAAATTCATGGTGTAACTATTTTAGAAATAGACACTTAAAATTCCCCGAATAGAATACGGCTGAATACAATTAGAAGCTATAAAATTCCAGCATCTACATCTTTAATTCTTATTTTCTGCATTATTTATATATATTTAGCTTTTGATGAGCAACAATTGATATTCACTCATCAAGAACAAATCACAACAAATTTAAATCGTGTGAAAAGTTTAGAGCCGTAGAATTTCGTACATTTTTCCTTTTCACACGTTTGTTCCGTCATATTATAGAACATGTAAATGTATTTCTAGAAATAAATATATACATGTATATGACTAGCAATTTCATAAATAGATAATATATTGATATTCTATAATTTTTGTATTATGAACTTAAGAGTAAATAACTCATTTCAATTACGTCAATAACGGTAAAATCACAGAAAAAAATCACTAATTGACAAAATGATGTTGAATATGAATGATGATAGAATTAGTTAATTAGTGCAAAATATGACCTTAATTTACTCATTCATGAATTCCGCGAAAAATTCGTCTTATTTTTTTCCCCTATATAATGACACCGAATTTACAGTTATAAATTAAGTCGGCTGGTAATAAATGCAGGATTATACCAGAACGAAGGATGTTAATAATAATAATAATAATAATAATATATATTTATTTATTTATTGCCATTTTAGCTCACATTAAATCAATCCCCCAAAGTAAACGCGTAATACAAGAAAACACTACTTTTATACTAGCATTCAAGTATGTAGCAAGTCATTTTAAGTCAATAATTTAACTGTATATTATTTCACTACGTATTTCAGCTCCTGTCAATACACTCCTTAACAATCATTTCCACATAATCTCTTCTATTGAAATAAGTTTAAAACTTTGCTCTTGGAGGGATGTAAAGTTGTGAGGGGTTCAATGTGAAAACGAAAAATTAAGAGATCATATACGGAGTGCCCGCTAGAATGTGATATTTTAATGCATTTACGTAATCGCAATATAAAATGAGAAACAGGTGCCTTTTATTTTCTTCTGTATCAATTCAGTGTATCTTTTATATCAATATAAACATAAATTTTCGATTTTATTACGAATGTACGTAACTAATTTAAAGCGATTGAGCTATAATGGAGATCTGAAGATTTATCATCAAAGTTAGTATTAGATACAAGCTTCGTTTTTATAAGAGGGTAATTGTAACAGCGATGTTGTCTTAATATGAGCTGAAGAAAAGGTAACAAGCAAAAACAAATAAATATTAGCATTATCCTTAAATCCGACGGAATACATATTAATGAAGACATCCGCGCGTAGCTTCACTCGAACGGCCGTTGAAGTCTCCGCCGAGATTTCATTCTTCCTCCAATGATAGCGGAAATATTCATGAAATCTGAACCAAAAGAGCATTCATTGTTAATTTTCCTCCGCAAAATTCATCGCGTTAGTAGCTCATAATTGCAAAGTTTCCGGTTCAAGAACATAGGAGTCTTTTTTTTACCGTTAGCCGGCTCGTCCTTAAAACAGCGCATCAGAAAAAAACTATAGCAGCCGATGCTCTCTAATATTGAATCCTATGAAACTTTATTCGAATCATTTCGATATTTATTAGCGTCAATAGTCGAGTGATTTTCATTAACTCTAACCCCCTTAATCCGATTCCGTGAATCCACTCCCCAACGATATCCTCCCTCCACCACCGCTCGCTTCCTCCTTTTTCGCTCTCATCCCCACACCATTCATCTCCCATCCCCTTTTGCACGCTAAGTTGACTTCTCCTTCAACCCCTTCTTCCTCCTTTGCCTCTTCTTCTGCCCACCAAAACACTTGCGCTCGTCCATTGGCCATCGTCTCGAAGTATCAACTACTCCCATTGGAGGAGCTCGCGTCGAAGGGCAGCGGCGAAAGGGAGCGCACACCAGAGGACAAGGGCAAGCGAGTTGAGGGACAGAGAGATACAGAAACAGAGAGGAGAGTGTGTGGGAGTGTGGAGGACGTGGTAAGCGGAGCCAGACGCGGGAACTGGTCGAGCGCGGATGGGAAGACGATTCCAAAAGCCGGAGATTTCGCCCGGTGAGATTACACAGAAGAAGACGTCGACGAAACGGCAAATCGACATCCGTGGAAGGACCTCCGCATAAGGTAAGGGCCACGGCGGGTCCGATGGAGCCGATATAAAAGTGCGTGGGTAAAGATCGTGTTGCTTTATTCTCTCCGTCGGAAAAAACCATCTCCGGTTGGAATCCAGTGAATTTCCCGACTTGGATGGGGGCCATGACTCATAGGCTGTGCATCTGTGTGATCCGTATTAGGGCGAAGGGTGGATAAAAAAACGCCGGTTGTGCTCGAATGGTGTCGTATGGAAAGGAAGAAAATTGTGCGTGGTTAGAGTCCGAGACAAAGTCGACGTCGAAGGATTCATAGCACTGTGATTGGTAAGTTCTTCCGAGGAAGTTTCGATAGGTGTACCGGATGTGATGAGGCGAATTGAGAGGTGACGAGGGGTCTAACCGGTTCATCCCACAGCGATTTTCGGAGAAATTACACGTCAGGCAGTCGGACCGGAAGTCTGATCATTGCGATCGCCAATTCGATACATCAAGTGTTTATTGAGTGATCCAATAAACGTGTTACATTCTCACGAAAGGATCTAGTTTCACATTTTATCATAAACGATCTATATATTTACAAACATACTTAAGATTAGAGAAAGTTGAGAGTACGTTCCATTGCCAACTTAAATTATAACACTAGTAATGATTAATAATTAGTTAAACATTAAATATTATGCTTAAATGAAGACGATATATATACAAATAATTCCATTTTTATTTTATTAACCTTACGCGTGTTTATAGTCATCCTGAGAAAATATGTTCAATCCCTCGGCTAAAATCAAATTCAAGGGATAAGTTACGACCATATTTCTCGTAAAATTATTCCGCTGTGAATCTCTTTGGGCGGTCAAACAGTATGAAATTTATCTGACCGTAGACACAGCATTGATGAATTGAATTAAGGAAAGCCCAACATGATTCTACTGAATGCAATGGAGCGAGGTTGGGTAGATGAGCAATAGAATCACAATACTGCCGGCAGATCGTTTTCTCCTTTTTCGCGACTCAGTCTAGAAGGGCTCGCCCTTGATATAACCGGTTGCTACAGAAATCTAGTCAGGTGGTCAAAATGCAAGAGGATGCATTAGGTGAAACAAGAATATTCCTTCGCGTCCCATGCAAGTCTGAGCATCATATTTACCGATATAACCATGAACTGCGTCCTCTGATCGAATTCCATAGGAATTCAATTGATTCGAGGAAAGAAAATCCGCGACTATGTAAGGTTTTATTTGCGTATATTCAGTGCTTTGATTGTATCCTGAAATATACGTTCATAAAATGAATTCGAAGATATAATATAATATAAGAAATGTTAATATGTGTTAATAAGAATACTTTTATCACTTTGAAGGTATCTTTTATCTAATTATTACGTATCTGTGAACTCAAAAGATAGGAATCCAAACCTTCGTATAAGAATATTATCAAAATTACGTGGTAAAAAAAGAAGAATAGTTATGTAACTTTTGACCGTTTATAAACTTCTTGAATATTTCACTCTCTTTGCCGAAGAATAAATGATCATAAATACATATCTTCTTCGTAGAAATGGATTAACTATTGTTAGAATTTAAGCTTAGTACTTCTTAGGACTACCTCATCCTTCTCATCTAAAAATCCTCAGCACTTTACACCACTAAATCAGGAATACAAATTCGTAAATCTCGAGCGAACTGAATAATGGATTTTTATAATGTAGATAAAATTCTCGATAATTTTATTTCTGTTGGGACAATTACGCAACTTTCACTTTAAAAAAATATGGTACATTCCAAAAATACACCTCGATAAGCGTTCCGACCTTTCGAAGTGAATCCGACACCAGATCCGATTTCTCAAGATTCTATTCTTACAAATTCCGCTGCAACGGTCCCATTAGTTTTTAATTGGTATCTCAGCCCTTTTCTTTTATCTGCATCCTTGACCTCCACGTTTTCCTTTCCTCAAACACATCATCGCCCGAACGTTCACCGCCAATGTGCCGGTTACCACATCACTACGAGATATTTACCCTTCGCGATATACTTCATCATAATTTTATGTCATAATAACAGTTTTACAAAATACTCGTCATTTTTCCTTAACTTATTATATAATATATATAAATATACAAAAGAAATGGGAACTCCTGACAAGTTTAACACTTGAAAGTGAGTATTTCCATTAACAATTTAGACTACATGGCATTGCAAGTGTAATTATTTACTGTTAATTAACAATATCTTACGGTAGATGTTCATGGATTCACCATGGTTTTTATTGATTTTTAATACTGCTTAATATACTGCATAAAAATATATAACCGATCATTTGGAAATAGACGTCAAATTTAGCAACAACATAAAAACGATAGAATTTCCAAATGCAATAATGAAGATGATAAAACAAAATAGATGATGAAAATAAACTTAATTTTATAAATATTTTTCTTTAGAAGGTTAACAATTTCAAAGTGTAATATACGAATACTTCTTACACCTTGTGATTTAGAATTTAGTTGCTTGATATTGTATCAAATTTATGTTATATACATTTTCAACAAATTATATTTCAGAAAGCCGAAGTTTCCGTATTAAATCTAGAAATTTTGATGCACTTGTATACGTGTCTAAAAGTCTCTTACATATAATTAATGATATCAGAAGGATTTTAAGAAAATTTAACTGCTTAACTTAGCCTGAGTTTCTAACTTACTTTGAAACGCAGATCTTAAAACCTTACGTTCGCAAAAATCTTTTACATAAATATTCTTCAAGTGGTATAATTTACATAAACAAGACTCAATGAAATAATTCTGGTGAAAATGTAATAGAGGTCGGTGTACGCGAAAATCTTTCGCATCGACTTCGCCGTTCCACTTTAAAATTGGCCGAAGCTAACCAATTAAAAACTTTGTTCTGGTACACTAACTCCTTCCTCATTGAGCTTTCTCTTTTTACGAGGTCAAAATCTTGTTCATCTGAAAACTCTTGTGAAGTTCTAAGAAGCAAACCTTCAAATAATTCGTTATACCCCTGCGATAAGTTACCGTCGTCCGTGTAAAATTGCAATTTCAAAATCCAATTAAAACCGTCAATAATTTTGATTTAGTTCTATAATACAATACTTTAATTTTGTTCATTTATTTAACTTCATTAAGCCTCTAACTTCTCAAAATCTATTTTCAGATATGAATTGATAATAATAGATTTGCAGGCATAACTGCAAAACGTTTATAAAAGTTTATCTGAAAAAACATAACCCCCGCTCCATTTTTATTAGGATCCAATTAAAGTAAATAAATATAAATTCAGTTTACATACTTTAGATTGCAGATTGCATCTATCTCAAGGTTGAATAATGTATTTAATTGTTGTTTAATGTTTAATTTATGTAAGCAATAATTACATGATAAGGATTACTAGATAAAGCCGAAAATGTTTTGATTAAAATTTTTAGGAATGTCATTGAAATGCAGAACTTAAGGAATTTTATTTGATTAGCAAAACTTAATACTCGAAATAAGATAAACAAAAAATTTCCTAATGAGTGAAGGATCTTACAGGATAAATTGGTTAAATATATCTAAGGAATATCTTTTGAAGTATCTATATGAAATTAACCTTATTCGTTAACTACCTTTATGTTATTTATAAAAAATACCATTGAACTTTTCGACCGGCTTTTTATAATTAAAAATTCTACAACCGCAAATAAAATTCAAACTCGTTTTTAATTTTAATCTTTCTAAAGTTTCTGTTCCATACTTTATTTGTGTCTAGCTTGCTGAGTAAAATTAAATTTCTTACTTATAAAACAAGTCAAACAAGATAAACACTATGACCCATACCGTAAATAATACCCATTGTTGATAAAAATTAAGAAATTCCTCCTTTTCACATAAATAATTCTATTCGAATTCCTACATCAAATAGTATATTCAAGAGTGAAACTCGTTCAATTCTTTGATTTCAAACAAAATCAACCTTATTAGTTACGGATTCACTATAAAGTGTCCTTCATCGTTAACGCCTTGAAATATATAACGAACTCAAACAGAAAAGTTCAATAGATTAATATTCGAAACACACTATGTTTAAGGATATAATTATGAAAGAAGTTCAAGCGTTGCAGATGAAGATGGTCACAAAAACCCGAATATACATTACGTCATTCAATTGAAATTAAAGTTTGTACTCGTTAGGTTTGAATCACTCATAAACATTTCACTTAATTCATGACGTAACAATCACAATGAGAATGTTTATCTAGAATAGAAGTTTTAAACAACCGACTCTTACTTCATAGAGAGGTCCTCACTCAAACCAAAGACGTTGCATAAAAATATAAATCGCAACTTTTACGGATATACCGACATTAAAATAATGGTACATTCACTTTGAATGACATATCAATCTTGTGATCTATTTGCAATTAGTATGGAAACAGTTTGACGTATTAAATCCTATTTATAAAACAAGAATTGATTATATGGGTAAATAACTTTTCAAATTTGAAGAAAATTTTGGATAATTCAGTAAATATCGTTATTTACGACTGGTGAAAATTATGATAGCAAAATAAAATGACTAGTTGAAATTACTTAACGCTAATAATAACTATGAATAGGACACCAAAGCAACCTTGATATTACAAATACTATAAATAAATATAATTACGGAATTTTGCAATTCTTTAAAACCCCTAAGATAAGTGAACTAAGAAATGAAATGTCGATTCAAACTTCAAACACAACTTCAACAAAACAAGGAGATTTAAGAGTAGTCCATCATTTTCAACGTATATGAGAATTTGTTAGATGGGTGAAGATATTCTAATGCAGAATTAATTCGCAAACAAGAGACCGCTATTTCCTTTTCATTAGTTGTTTAACTAATTTTGTGGGTACTAAAATCTTGGTTGCCCTTCCTCTTTGAGAGATTATCTTCCTCAATGCACCTGTTTCTTAACAGAATATATTGAAAATATGCTATATATTATATTGGATTGTACAACTTGGTATAAATCGGGCTAATTTACCTACTTTATAACATGATCTGCCGATTAATGAATTTCTGAAGAATTTTATTAGATTAACTACGGCGGTTTTATCCGTAGCTATTTATTCTGTGTATTTATGACGTACACAAGAATTACTAACCATACATAACAACAATAATTTAGTAAATTGATGTTCTTATTCGGTTTACAAAAATCATGTACAGATATGTATAAAATTTTAAATAATCACAGTATCAAAAATTCAATCTACTCAATGAGTAGTTGATTAACGATTATCGAATTGACATAGAAAATATTTCTAAAAAGTTTTTCTTTCTAATCGGTAGATATCCCATACGAAAATTTCGTTTAGTAGTATAGTTACAATGAATTGAATATATGACTGATTCAGTTTTATTTTTTAAAGCAATTATAGTACTTATATAATCATGAATAATTCTATAAGAAAGGTAAAATTGATCACGAGGAGGTTCATTATAAACTGGAAGAATATAAAAAGTCCACACGACAAAAATGAACATGAGACATTTTATTGATTGATAAGCCAGGCCATTATAGATAAAAACAGATATCGACTAATGTAGTGTCCACACTTGAAGAGCTCTTTTAATGCACTCATATTTTCCTTCAATCCGTTTGACTCTATCTTGATTCGCATTTCTTTTGTTTTTAAGTGGTTGAAATTTAAAAAGTAAAGACGCGTCTGCAAGAGGATAATCCCAACGAAAAATTTTATCCATAGGATTTAAAAACTATTGAAAAGGCAATTGAATTAGGAATCCATTAGTCAAACATTCCAGCCTACGACATAAAAACTTTGGGTTCTCATCGTCTCGTTTTCTTCATTTCCCTTTGCCTCTTCTCAATCATCTTTCATTAATAACAACGGATTAGTGTTTAGCTTTAGATGAAAGATAGATGACTTTAGATGACTTTATCGCCCTTGTGAATCTTAAAATGTTTGGTGTCTCAAGGAAATATAACGAACGATATTCAGGTATGTTATCTTCTATGCCGGCAAGATTCAAATACAGAAAACACAAATACACGACCAGTTTCGACGAAATATAATCCTCGAAACCGCTCGTGTATTTATTTATAAAATAGTATGTGGTAAAAGTACAAAGTTATATTATGAATCTTTCCCCTATGAATTACTACAATACCTCGCCTTATTCAATGAAGCTTCCTATTCCCTTAATTTTGTTCCAAAAAACTGATTTTGTTTTCGTTTGTAAGGATAAATCTTACTTTGAATAAGTTTCTCATATCAGATCTAATGCCTGATTGAGTAATTTCATGAATTTCTTTTTAGTATAATTCTAGACTATCGTTTAGCACGCTATAAATATCTCAATATTCATCATCTTTCATCATCAATATCTCAATACTCATAGATTAAGATATTATCTAAATATTATTTTATCAAAAACAACACCGCAATATATATGGATATGAATGATTGAGTGAATATCACTATTTATGTCTATGTACATTAATAGAAAATTTAATCATCACAATATTTAAAGTAAATCTACAAATAATGTAGAAAGACTTCATTATTTTAGTTTCCTTTAACTTATTTGTTTAATTATTTTCTATACTACAGTTTATTTGTTTATTTTCATTCATTTGTTTACTTTAATTCATTTGATTACTTTAATTTATTAAGTGTTTTAAGTACGCGGAACTCCTGGATTTCAAAAATCAAACATTTTCTGTATATATAACGTCTTGATAAAAAATTGTATTTGTTATATTGTATGATGTATCTTACCTTCACCAAATATTCGTAATTATTTTTGATACTGCAAATAAGTCAATCAATCAAATTTTTGAAAACTAATTGATTCGTCACTCATTCACTTAAATCTACTAAAACAGAAATAGCGAATTTCTCGAGAACTAATCCTTCTACTGTCGTATCTATGCCCTCTTTCATAAATGATTCCCACAATTTTCGCTCTTAATATCTCACTCTTCTATTATTTTTATTGATGACTATATACTTCACTTCTAACATGAGACTAATGATTAATTCGGGATATGATTACTAAATAATTAACATAGGGAAACTTCATATCTATTTATTTGATAAAGATCACCGAGCTAACACGCTGACATACAAACATACCAATGAATCATTAAATTCCAACTGCAGCTAAATCTTTGCAAATCTGCAAGGTACTTAAAGTTTAAGTCAATAGCTAAAGGATATACATATCGACTCGTTCGAGAAAATATTCCCAGCGTATGACACCTGCAAAAGAGTTGAGTATCCGAAAAATGCGTAGAGTACACGGTTACGTTGGGGTCATCTAACAATTCCGCTAAAAGAATGCTTCCCCTAAAACCCTCTCTGATCTTTCCCACACCTTTATGCCTTTCCTCCCCTCATCCCCACGAATCATTCTGCGAAAATAAGTCGATAAAAAAAGGATCACTTCGTGAGGAACGGTGTGCGGTTGGGAAGCGGGGGTGTATTGGAGGCGATGGACACGCAGCGGAGGGAGCAATGATTCGAGGGGTGGCGATGCGGTCGGCTGCCGTCGGGAGGCCACATCCTCCGCCGCACACACCAGAATAGTTGGAAGGGGGTTCCCAAGGCGGCGTCACTTGGGGGGAGGAGAGATTTTCACCGGGGACAGCCAACACATCCCCCGAGAGAATCCGTTCACCCGCTGGCAACGCGATACTCCTTCCTTCCAACACCATTCTACTCATCCCCTTCTTCCTTCTATCGGATTTCTTACTCCTTATGCAGGAGGACGCCCTCGACGGAGGAGTGCGTGCGAAACGGCCAAAAGAACATCTACGTCACATTATTCCATCGAGATTAAAATATTGCACGGTAAATATCGCGTCAGTTTATTGCGCAAACGTTTTATTGTGTGCGTGAGTTTGTTTTGTGTAATTTCGATAACTTAAGGACCTCGTTTGCGGTACATCGATGGAATGGCTTACGTTCAATATCTCCTCGTGCTCTTGAATGTTTCACTTTCGATCTTGTGCGTTCTCGTACTCGGATTGTTCGCAAATCTCTTTGAGTTAGGCATTTTTCACATTTTTTTGGGATTATTTTCTAATAATTTCTCTTACAAATGTATGTAAAATTGAATATTTTTAAATTTTTCGTTGTGCTAGTTCAAACCTTAATTTGAAAGGCCAAACAGCAAATGCCGATACGGTTCGTAGCGATTCTTTTTCTCTGCGAAAAACGGGAATGATTTCATAAATAAATGATGGCCCTTGAATTCTAAGTTTGTTAGTAAGTAGAAAAATCAGAAAAGGTTGAATCTAAACCAGTTTATCAGAAGGGAATGGTGCTTGAAGGGAATCACGGAGGAATACCGTGGTTAAAAAAGTAAACGATCGGTCTCTGGCAGAAAATGAAATTCGTTGTAAAAATGTCCATAAAGCGTGAAAAACGTAATCGTTATTTTTAAGATATAATATGACTGATGTTAAGGTAAAAATTTCTTTTCTTGTCTCAGGTTTGTATATGAATTTAAACTACAAAGTCTTCAGAACTCAAAGTAATTGAATACTTGAGAAACTGTCGCGATTTTTATTTCAACATCTATACATTAGAATTGTGTTATTTTCTCTTCCATTATTTTATCAATGAAAGAAGGCTTATATAATTCACTGTAGCATAACAATCCCGTGAATGAGAAACATCGCAAGGTTGTGTCACACGTCATGTCATCGTTTGGCTTCTTTCCTAACAATTTCTTTATAAAAATACTCGTACGGTGCCATTCTGCTATGCTAAAGCTAAAAATAAATCTATTGCATTGATAAAAGCAATATTTTGTCTCTATATATTATTTTGTTATTTAGTAATGAAATTAAGTAATTAATCCACTTATCAGTGTTGCGGTACCTCAAGATTATATAATTATAAATTAAACTCAGACATCCCCATTAAGTTTTAATGGACAGTTGGCAGTGAAAGAGGTGAGAAACACAGTTCTTTGTCATCACAAGTGCTTTCGTCGCCACAGGAACCAATTAAGGATAGAGATACTAAAAATATACTCGATAGCTTATAATTTCCGAAGATTTTTCAGCTCCATATATTATGAACGATTCGTCAATATTTTTCCAGTGAAATAAAATTGATTGAAAATATCTCTCATCGTATCGCATCGCATTGAGGTGCTTCAGATTCGAAATATTGCACCTGTCGACGGCCCCACAGGAACACAATCGTCGAATCAGTGTTATAAAAGCATCATATGTGAAGGCGAGTATCTTTTATCATTAAAAAGGGCCGTTATTCCATTCCGTTATGCCTGGCGAGAGAATGCATGATTATATTCGCGTTAGTTTTTCACGCACAGCTCGTAATCAAGTTGAGCTACCCCTTGTAATTTTATGCACATGAGCGCGTGAATTATACTTCCGCTACTCCTCAAAGGATGGACAATACAAAAAAGCATTTTCTACGGCTTTCTGACATTCAAAATGTAACTCTTCGTGTGCGGGTTTAATTTCATTTGTGGCTGGTATGACCTCTTTGAGTCAGTGAAAAGTGAAGTTCAATTATTTGATATTCAATTGGATTCTTTTATGTAGAAGTTATGCGAGCAAATTATGTGGAAGAATCATCATTTCACCTGTAAGAACATTGCTTAGTGGACGTTATAGAATGAGAATAACTCGAAACAAAAGGATAATAGAGACTGTACCGGTGGATGGTTTCAGATCCTCAGTCGTGAAAAAGAATTATTCCTTCGTTTGAAAGAGCATAACATTATTTTTTTTAATGGAAAGATTGATATACTATTCACTTCAAAATATTAGGATGATTATTCTTAGAGAGTTATCAAAGTCCGACTGCTCTTATTAATGAAATATTCCGACATTATGAAACCCATAATTTAATAATATCTCAAATATGGAGTTAAATAATTAAATGCAACTTTCAGCGCAAAATAAAATCGAGTTTCTCAATTTCCCTGGCATTACTTAGCACTTTACTAAAAATCAAATTCTTTGGACGTATTTATGTATAACGTGTATAATCCTTTAATGCATCCTCGAATGCGAAGAGCATTCGTCGACGCAAAAAATTAAGTCCAACAGTCTGTAATAAACACAACCTTCCACTTTTCCAAAACCTGCTCTTTAATCGTAGGTCAAAACTCTTCTCGGATTATTAAAAGGTTCTAGAGCAGCATTTGAAACGAGATAAAATTTTCATCCTTTTTGCAACCGAGGCAATGAAACTTTCATGGACCAGGATGGCCAAATAAAGAATGGAATGCGAGGGCCGAACGGAAACGGATGGAGGATGTGATTCACGGATGCTGTGTGGAGCCCTAGGGGAGAGATAAACATGAGATCGTTGGAAAAAAGAGGAGAATTTCGCATACGGAGGAATAGGAAGCGACGTCTAGTGGCGAAAAACAAACAAAAAAACGGGAGTTAAAGAGACGGAGGTGTGGGTGGGGAAAGATTGGGAAGATGGTGGGTGGACACTAACGGCAGCGAAGGGTTGGGCTGGCCAGTTGCTATGCGGCTCTCGTGATGTGCGCATTGCATAACCCCAGATCCGGCAGCGGTTAGCAAATTTCCACGACCTTGAGTGATTTGGAAGGAATGACTCGGAGATCGATAAAGCCGAAAAATTCGATCAGGATGTTGAGCGCGTTTTTAAAGTGCGCATAAACTCGAAGAAATTCCTATGCCCGAGAGATTCCGAGATATTCCAAGGAGGCTGTCTTTTTTAAAAGGGGAAAAAGTTCATGTTATTTCCGAAGGAGTAAATCAGAGGGTCTAATATATATATATATATGTTCATTTCATGCAGATCCTAAGATTTTTCGCCTGTTTCTAAATTTTACATCCGTAAACCTCGTACAAACGCAAAAATGCTTTCACACGTATGTTCGACCGTTAGGAGCACGTTAATGTATCCGAAGCTGCGGGTCGTTGAAACTAAGAACGTTGAATCTAGGTTATTCTCTGTTTTCGAGGAGAATTTCTTCGTGTCAAAAACCTTGGCAAGAGAAGGAGAGGATGTGATTGAATAGAAGGAGATTCTGGCTATAATTTACAGAAAGCGCTTCAGATCCAAGTAATCTACTTTTAATAGAAAAGAAAACTCTATCAGAGTTCTTAAGATTGGTGATAAATTCCAATAAAAATTGTTTGATGTTTCTTTCCATCTTGAGTGCAAGAGGAATGGAAAACGATATTATAAACGTGGACGGTTGATATAGGACTACACCAATGAAACGTATAAAAATCTTGGTTTATTGAGATTTGGTAAATACGCTTTTAAACTTTGCTCCCGAATGGAGAAACTAAGGCATAAGTATAAAGTCTGGATAGAATGGAAGGAAAATTAAAGATATGACGTTCTGATATAGTAGATATGAAGAATTTATTCATCAATCTGATCTATAAAATCGGTTCAAATGAATTATATTTCATAGTTAAAAACTACTTAAATATATTACCGAATTTTTTTAAAATTAATTTATAAGTCTAATCGAAACCTTCCATATTTCCATTAAGTGGTAAATAATGATAGTTTTCATTATGTCTCATAAGAGAAGCTCGATAATAATGAGTAGTTTTTAGGCGGGTACTCTAATATACAACCTTAAACTGGATCATATCAATAGTATTAATATATATCGCCAATAAATAAAAAGGCTAAGTTTGATAAAAAGACACATTTCTTAATTTTATTTGCGAAAAGACAAGTGAAAGATTCTTCCAAAACTGAAACTCTGGAAGAAGCTATTCATTTCAAAACGGTGATTTTAACCATGACACTCGATAATTCAATCCTTCTGCATGAAGTAGCTGCTAGAGAATATCATCTACGTGTAAAATATTCCACTGAGGATATGATGCTAATAGTAGCCTTATGTAAACTCATACAGATAATTTTCGTTGTGTTGAGTTTCAGTCCGGTTCAGATGGACTTGCTCAGAACGGGTTCCCGTGAATATCCGCTCTACCGCAGACTAAAAGTAGAGCAACAGAAATTATCTTCAAGCGTGAAAAATCCGAAAAACAGCACAATCTTAAGCACTTCTTCGAAAGTTGTTATTTTTACTTTACACCATGGTTACGAAGTTTTTGGAGATTACCAAGTGAACATTTTGTTTTACTTACGATATTTCATATCAAGTGAACAGTAAATTCTGATCTATTTATATTTTAAATGAAAGAAAATGTTTATATTTGATGCTAAATCATTTGTTTAAAAAAAATGGATTACGAATCCAAATAGATTACATTTCTGACTTCGTCGTCAAAACATACTCTATTGTTGTTGTATTCAGGGTAAAGATATGGTGACAAAAGTGTGGGTAATGGGAACATAATATGTTGAGATTTTGAATGGTAAAGTAACTCGAGAAGAGTGTAAGGAAGATGAGGAAGGAACGAGATTATAAAATGAAAAGAGGCATAAAAAAGCGAGATGTTTGTGGTATGAAAGTGGCGAGGAAATGCTCTATATAGCGGATAATGAGAAAATGAATTGCGATGGAATAACTTTATACAGCAGACGTATGTCTTAGTCACGGAATTATCTCATGAATTCTTCTCTTTCTGTACACAAATGCTTGAAATTACGTTACCCTTTCAATAAACGTTTTAGCAAATATGAGTATTACGTAGAAAGCTTGGTGTAAAAGCTGTATTTCTAAAAAAAAAAATTGAGAGATGTAGAATATAAATTTTTCAACACTTGACACTACTTCAGTAACTTTAAATGCATATGACCTTAGATGCATATAACAAGTAGCGATAAACAACAAATAAGAAAGTAATACACGTACTTGTATGAAAACACGTAATGTAATAGCACGTAGATTAGTAAGAAAATTATGATATTTATTTAAAACGATAAAACAAAACAGCAACGGTATTGTTGCTGGTTATGGAGTACCTGTTAGAACAGGAGTAGAGAACGATGTTTAATAAGCAAAATACTCTTTCCAAAATATACCTTTCCAGTCAATTGATGATGACAGTTTAAAATAAAAAGTATTTGACCATAGTTAATTAATATGATAAGTTCCAAGTGCATTATTTTACGATGGTTAAAAGAGTTCGAACAACAATAACAACAAGACAACAATGTTCCCATAAAATTAAGGAACCTCAATGAATGTTATTGAAAGTAAATGAGTATAATATTAAATTTTTTATATATCACTCGGTGTAAGGTTTTTTCCGAGAAATGTCTGCTACAACCGGAAGAATTATATTACAAAGAATAATTGATTTATTTCATGGCAAGCAATTCGAGTCATTCAAACGTTGACTGATTTCCAAACTAATTTTATTTAATTAGCGTTAATCTAATCATATGTTTACTTGCTTCTCTTCCTCTTTTCGTAAATTCAATATTTATTATCCTCAATAATTAAGTAGAGTCAAAATTATACCCTTATCTCGATGAAATCAAACTGTTATTATTTTTCATACTCCCCAAGTTTTGTCCATAAGGTTGCTAATTTAAAACAATAATCTTGGAAATTTTTAAATCATTTTCCCCCACACAAAATATACATTGCTCCGAATTGCTAAATTCATTCAAGGGAGATTTCAACGGTAGATCAATTCATAAAAACTATTCCTTAGGACTTTTAAATTTATTAAAAAAATCATTTTTCTCTAAAAGTCCTTAACTTTCAAATTAATGCAATAATTAAGACCAAATTGTATTATTGAAAATTAAATCAAACGCCTTTTCATAGTACGTTCATGTTAAATTTTACAACTCATATTTCTAGTTTAATTCGATGGGTAAAATGAGGTTTGTAGATGATAAAAATGGATCGTACGACTAGTTATGAAAAATTGAACGACCAAAGAGAAACGAAAGACTTAACTTAAAAAGCACTAAGATATTTTGGGGTGTGTAAGATCATGCGTTCTATATACTCGCTTTCACATATTTCTGACTTTTAATAAGCGTTAATAAAAATTTCAATTCACATTCACAAAAGGATGAAAAATATGACAGATTATTTAATAAGCAAAAAATAATGTGCTGAACTTTTTAAAAGTTTTTATCGTATGTGGTAACTCTTTTACGACCTAATGAAAAAATTTTAAGATAAAAAGAAGTAAGATATCACGTGCCATTTATAAAGATACGAATTATTCTGCCATCTTTCGGCATGAAACAGTAAGCCTAAAGAATAGTTTACAAATATGAGGATCACTGAGCGAGTATGAAGGATGAATTTATCATGCAAATAGCGGAGCCACAGACAAATGTAGCTTTATAACATCAAACAAATACAAAAAATGTAATTTTATCTCATAAAAATGCAAATAAATAAAATCAAGTAAACGATTGTTTGCGTTTGCACAGTGATATAGTACATAACTCTAGTTACAAAATTAATGCAGCCGTATATCAAAATACTAAAGAGAAATTAAACGTGTACTTCTTTTTACTTTTAGGGTGAAATAAAGAATTCGAATCATATATTTCAATTGTGTTATTTAATTATTCATTTACGATTAAAATTTCATTATGAAATACTGAGATTTCAATCCGAAATTGAAGATCAAAATATATAATGCACATTCATTTCTATTCTGATAGAACATTTTAATGGTAACGTACTCATTGAACAATACATAATTTTATTCATCCTTGCTTTTATTCGGAGAAAGCGGTGATCTTTTCATCACTTAAATATCTATCCAAAATTTTCATAGAAATTTTAATATAGATAATTTAGTTTTGCAATCTTTCTTTAAAACATCACTATTAAGATACCAATAAATGTTTTCTATAAAGGAAAGAAGTATTACCAAATTCCTATTATGAGAAAGTATAAGCGTCACCTGTAGTAAACCGCCATCCTTAAGAAATGATTATGGTTATTATCGTGTAGGTGTCGGGCTCATCGATGAAAATCACGATTAGGTCCAGTGGCACTTATCGGATATTACGCTGCGATTCTATTAAATTTCAAACCATTATGAGATTGTCCATTAGGTTGCTAATTTATTTAACCTTACTGTTTGCACTCGGTTAAAACTCATCGTGTACATTTTGAAAACAAAAATATCGGTAAGAAACAGATATTCAGGTTGAAAATGATAAAGAATAGATGTTAGAAAGACGTATATTTCTTAAGCGGGTCTTTTATTCTTACCATCATCCAAAGAGATGACGAAGCGTGGCGCTTTTGCAGACTAAACGGAAATAACTCGAGCAGTGGATGGCTGACCAGTAGATGGCGTAACCATCTAGTCGGAAATACCGATCGAGGATCCGGAGAGCAACAAGACAGAGTTATTAAATCCGTCTTAATTAATTTGAGTCATCAGTCTTGGAGCACATCGGGAAAGTCTTCGTCAGATATTTATAGAAACCGTTTTATTCATTTCCCATTTATTCGAATGTTAACCGGAGAAATGCAGAACGTTCTTGACTAAATAAAGGAGTTTTTATAAATGACATTGTGACGTTACCCTGTTAACCATATCTAAAAGGTCGAGTCCAAATGATTTGAAAATCCTCCATATCACTCCTGGTGATGGATGTATTACAGAAAATCAGGTTTCTTCGTGCGTAGGATTTCAGTTCTAAAAATCCTTCGTCTCCGCAGATTTTATGCTTCGGTTTGACCCAAATGTCTAAATCAAACCTGAAAAATATTCATGCCGCCGGAAAGATTAAAAGCCGTACCGGTTTGAGCATAAATAAATGAATTTCAAATTGCTTCTGCTCTTGTTCTGATATCTCAAGAGAGCGGTTCTTGTCGGAGCGAAATTAAATGAAACCCGCGTTGGCATTTCGCTAGATCTCGTCAATATTTCTAAGACTTCTTTATTCTCAGCAACATTAATATGGCAACGCAATATAAACAATATAATAAACAAACTTAATATTCCTATTTAGGTGCCAATGAGAGAGTGTGCTTCGACGGAAGTTGTTCTTAAAGCCTGTTCAGTCGTCTTTAATGTGATTGACTCGTAAATATAGCTTCAAACGGAACCCTTACATATCGAATCTAACATGAAAATTATTATAATGAGTCATTATTTTAATATACTTTCCGTCTGATGAAATAAAGTATAAAAATAATAGTATCGTTTTAAGCTTATGGCGCGCTATTCATATTTTGAATATATCTCGGCAAGTATCAATATAATTGTGATTTTTAAGCTAAAATTTTCTTATTATAAATAAAAATAAAAATTGCTTGTATTACTTTTACACAAAAACATGTACAAATTACTCGATATTTCTCAGCTTCAAAAAACAAAAGTTTGGTCTCTAACTAACTATGTTGATTAATTTACGACTTGGAACGTTATCTGTTAGAATTTATTCATGGTCATTTTCGATTAAATATTCTACAAACTATATTGAACGTAGAGAAATTGTGTTTGTGGCTGAAATTCGTACGTTACCAGATCTACGGAATGGTTTCCTGAAGCTCACCTTTTTAGAAAATCTATCACTTACTACTATTAGTATTCGAATGGCTTCAGAAATCACTATATATTTTATCAAACGTTCTTTCCCAGTGTAGAAGATCAATTACATTCACAATTTTAAACATTCTCAATCTTTAGTAAATCTAGTTTGTTGGAATTATTTACAGCATTTTGAAGTTAAGTTTCATAAAGATGCTCTAATTTGAGCAATATTTAATTCCTCAAGACCGAGAAATATGGTCTATCTTGATCAATGAAATCGCTCAACTTAGTTATTTCAGCTTAGATGTTTGTTATCTAAACTTTCATCATAAGTATAGCCAATTATAATATCTTAAATTACTTCTTCGTCTCATGGGTATTGTTACTAGCTTCCCCCCGTGGCAAAACGTTGAATTACAACAATACACAAAGTAGGCACATTACAAACACTTTCATTACAGAACTAAGCTCTAGCTTCCTATTTAGTTTATAAAATGAAATACATCATATCCTCCAAAAGTGGTTCATCATCCAGTAAATAGAATGTGACATAACAAACCGATTCACCATTTATAAACGCAAACAATCATTACACATAATTAAATTAGACATTGCGATGCATAATGTCAACTAATTATACTCGTCTAAATATAAATTGAAGTTTAAAATATCTCTAAACTCATATAAGGAAAGAAGTGACTAAATAATCAAGCGTCGAGAATAAACATCAATAGCGCAAAAAACGTGCGTGTGGGAAAACACGTGTAATTTGGGGAAATAAATAAAAAGAAATATAAGTAAAGAGGCAGATGTCCGAAAGAGACGGAGAAATAAACCTTCCAAAGTAAGCAATTAAAGAATTCCTATTCTTTCGAATTTTAGCCGGATAGCTAATTTGGAGTTACATTCCTTGAGCAAGCAAGTTGTCCGAGCGAAGATAGTTTGAGATTCTGATCTCTATTAATTGTGAGGATTTCCCGTTTTAAATACATTTCCATAAAGAGACACGGCAAATAGGAAGCGGTCTCTTTGAGTTGCCGAAACTGAATTATACGAAAATGAAGAGATTTCAACCGAGTCATTCCGCCAATTGAATGCATTATCAACATTCCATTACAAGTCCTCAAAGCGATTACTCGACAAGGAAGTCATTAAGATATTCCAATTGGTTAAAGGTATTCGGAAAGTAAGATATTTAAAGATGATACACGATGACACTCTGAAATAGATAAATATACTGTTGATCGCTCTATTACCATTTGTCGTGGAAGATTTTCTGAAAAGTTCATCCACGACTTCGTTGGAGAATTCTTCAATTGGATTTTGGAAATATTTGTTTATTTATTCTATAATCATATGGGAGATACTCATGGTTACTACCAGTTATTATTGAAGTTATACTTTATAAACAAATTGATCTAGCTTCCATTTTTTATGAAGCATTATAACCTCATAAATTGTTAGACCTTAATTTAGGATAATTGATTCCTAGCTCATTAATTATCTCACTCTCGCTTCCTAAATGTTCCATTTAATTAATTTCTCCACAAAATACGACAATGGTACGATAATTAAATAGAATCGCCGTGTACGCTTGGGTTATACCTATAACTTCTCTTGTCCTTTTAGGAAAAGAGCAGTTTTTAAATACATAATAGTAATAATTTTTTGTATTTACCACGTTATTTGGCAATAAAAGACTTTTTTTATTGATCATTGCCATCAAATTTCATTTTAAATAAATACAAATCCAGTTTTTGGTATTAATTCGTAGTTTTATCACGATATCATTACGTCAGTTGGAGGATCATGCTATTTCCACGGTTATAAACCATTTACACCTTATTCATTCGCTACAAAATACATAAATAGGCTTTGAAAATTTTGAGTGTCGCGCAGACTGTGAGTACGAGGAGGTCCAAAAATACCATAAGGAACAGAAACCAAAAGATTTTGAGCATTCTCTCTAGGAACGCGTAATTTTGGAACCTTTTTGAATGGGGGCATACCCTCATTACAGGGATTTCATGGCCTACCAGTACTTTATGATATCCATTGAGGTTAATGGGAAAGGTCACAAGGAGGAATTATATCGACGGTTGCTCCCCATAAGATCGGTTATCTACTACCAAACATAAAGTAGATCAATACAGAAGTATTATAAAATGCATTTGCAGAAAGCCGCGTTCAGGGGCGTATGGCACGGGATGTAAGGTTGACCTGTTTCGTAATCCTGTAATAAATAGTCTAATATCGTTCGGCAAATATGTTTGGATATTGGAAAAATATTGCGGTATTTTATCAATTTTAAAAATGCTGATTGTTTAAGGAATTACTCGATACTTAATAACTCATCGTTATAACGTCACATATATTGATAAAATGCACGAAAACTCTCAGTCAGGCCCGAGTTAAGTTTTAAGAGATTTTCAATAAAAGTGATATCGAAAAAAAACAATGAAAAATAAATTAAAATCATTAAATTTCAACTCAAGCGAGTTTTTGCCCTTGTCCGAAAGTCCGAAAATTTCTTAAACTGCGCGTTAACCTTTTCCATGTCCCAGAATAAAAAAAAATCGAGCTTCATAACCCCAAATTCGGGTATTGAAACAAATGCTAACGGATCTACTTTTTGAAGAGTTGTGGGTGGAGTGTGAAAGAGTGGTTCCCGGACCTTCTTTTTCAAAGGCCTTGGTGGGCCACAAGGACTGCCGCCCGAGCGTGACACTCTACGGCGACCCAATTCCCGCCGTCACGGCTTCCAAAAGGACCGCCACGCGGCGCCACCATACGAGAGCTATGCGAAATTTTGACTGAAGTTGCAGGTTGTAATCTCCGCAGACCGGATTTTATGAAATGATATGTAACAAATCTCTCCGTAAGCCGTAGTATTGAACGTGCTCATCTTTGAGATTTTGCTTACCCTCCTCTCATTGTTTCCCTACATCCAATTCGACTTTTAAGAAAGAGAAGATCCTATCACGGACAACGGGCCGGTTTAAAGTAGTTTTTCTCTTAACTATTTGAAAGGATGTAAAATTCAATGATAACGATATTTATTACAATGGATATTTTATCACCATGGTTTTTAAGCAGCGAGGAACCTTATTTATCAAAGTATTTCTTGAGATATCCAATGTTCTTGGTACAGCTCTTTTACAGGGCCATCTTCTCATTTCACTTCCCTTATTTTTTTTCTGCTGTTTCCAGTACATCAAAAAAATCTCAAATATTACACCGTAATTATTTTAGTTATAATCTAAATTTAGGATAGGTATCTAAGAAGTGGTGATCTGAAATTTTATGTAACTGTTCTAGATCGACTGAAAATGTCCATCAACATGTTCGAAATTATACCAGATAAATGTTATTTGGATTGATTTTCATCAAATTTAACCCCTTCAGATGCCTTCGGATCTTTAAAAGTGATAAAGGTTTATAGTAATTTAGTTTATGTATGTTTCCCCTGCTAAAGTTATAATTTTTTAATAAGGTATCTCCATCATTTTAATGATTCAATTGAGAGTAGAAAAAATACATTTTAGCAAGAGTGATATGGTGATGATTGATAGAATGCAATATTCACGGATAAAGTGAACTAAATAAGAAGTATTATTTTTTATTTGTTAAAATTTCGGACAAATGTGATTTTATATAATAATATTCAAAATACTTTTTATCATCCGCAAATTTTTCTTAGCATTTAACAGTTTTCGATGGAAAAGATGAATTCTTTTATTATGACAAATCTTGCTCGTTCTCATTTCATAACACGGGCTAACTCATCAATTTAGTACTGGGGGAAGATTTTATAAAACGTGGGTACCAGCGATTCCACTCAAACTAGAAACTGATGATGATAATTCTTCTATTGTTTTAAAAATTAATACAATCCTTAGTTGTTTTCGGTTATTTATTTCTCAATTATTATACTTAAGTTTGTCTTCTTCATTCATTCGGATGCATTTCCTCAACTGATACTGATTGAGTCACCATCGCATGAGAAAATTATTACTTAAATTAAAATGAAAATTAAACAAATATCATATTCCTGTAACTGCAAAATGTTCTATGAAATTATCATCATAGCTTTCAAATTCCAGCGCGAAAATGCAAAAGCTACGCAGTGAAAAACTATCAAAAGATAATAAGGTTGAAAAAAGATCCTTTATTCATTCGAGATAGATTTTCATTGTTTATATTGGGAAATGTGTCGCAGATTTAAATCAAATAAATTTAAATCAACGCAGTTTTACAAAATTAGGAGATTATGGAGTTAGTAAGGTATGTATTTCGTATAATATCTGCGACATTAGTTAAATAAATCGAAGTCGATAGTTAGAGAAAATTAGGTTTCACTCTTAATGATTTCATGAAGATGAATAAACTGGAATTGGGTTATGCTAAATTTAGGCATCTTTATTCACTCATGCCCATTGAGAGGTCGAGTAATGCATCTATACAGATATCGAGCTTTTGTTAACAAATGACCTTAAATATTTGAACTAATTTATGCTCTAAATTTACTCAACCGAGTTTCATTTCGTAGCTGAAACCTCAAACCCATTACTCAACGAGATAAGTCCATTCTGTTCTTGTATTCAAATCACCTGATGAATGCATACGAGTTACATAGAAACGAGATCTCGATAACTGAATGAGAGTATGAAAGTGCGAAATCAAAGCCATGGACAGTCTAAAATAGAAAGATAATTTATTGAAAAAGAATCTCAGGAGCAAACTGGACGAACTTCAATTGAAAATAGATCGATCAGATGTCTCGCTTACTTCGACTTCACGTGTTGGACTGCTAAGTGAAGGAGATGGCATGAAGTGATGGTGACTCAAGGAGCCGAAGAAGATCGTGCGTCATATCTCATTTGTCAATCCATCAGGGTCGAGCGTTTAAAAGTTAAGCATCCGTAAAAGGACCGACAAATTATAAAATAAATACGGGATTAATCTATCGAAGTTTAAATATTAAGTACATATAGTATCTACGTATAAGTTTCCGAAGGAATCATTAACTTTAGGGATTAAATGGATCTTAGATGGAATGTTTAATCAGTATTTGTCAAATTTTATGAGTAGAGAAAATGGAGATAGAAATAAACAATTAAATTCTTGACATATTTACAAATATTCCGATTCACATTTTTGGTTAGTACTACATTCGAAACCGTGCACAAGTGTTTACATCATACTATAATGATGCACTAGCTGATTAGTGACAGTCCTTTCATGGCTTCTTACTTGACTGGCATAAACATAGCGTATATGGCGAAAAAGATGTGAATTATTGGCTTCACCTGGATCAGATACTATTTATATATACAATAATTTTCTTGGAATTATAGTCGAACTAAGTTAATAATCGCAGTCATAGTCATATCTAGGTTCTATTCATAAAATATCTTAGTTCTTGAGATTTTGCAAATTTAAGTACTTTTTGCATGCAATCTTTCACAGTTGTACCAAAAATAACCGAGGTAATTTGCAAATATTATGGAAAATGATTAATACGACATCATAATTTTGTATTTGTTTGCTCGTAAACTACGTTATGATACATCATCGAATTGATGTTTTTCCCGTTCATAAATTTCACCTTAGAAAATATGTGACCATCGAATCAAATCAAAGTAATTTTGAAAGGAAAACGTTCATTGTACAAGTGAAAATCGATGCTGGGAACTTCCCATACGCAGGTGCTTCAAATCAGCATGCATGACACTAATCACCACCAAAACTGCTTCTTTCACGCTGAGTAAACAACCGCGTCGCCATGGGCACATCTATTATTTAAAACTTAGACTAAAAAAAGGTTCCGTTCCGAAGGCTAGTTACACTAAACTCCGTTTTTTTTTCTTCCCATCTTCAGGTTCACGAAACTGCCGAAAAAGAGCGGCGATTGAAGACCAGCAATAGCCGCGAGCGGTAGCAGCACGTGCGACCAGAAAACGTGGGTGCGCTTGGATGAAGGACCTCGTGCATGGGCTTGGGCCTTAGCGGTTCAGTGGGTATGGGGCCTCTCACCAGATCGCGTCCAAAAAGTCGCGAATAGGCGGAGCAGGTCTATATTGCAAAGTGTCTACTGGCCTGCTAAGTCCCAAGCTTTGCCGAGAGAGTATCGACTGCAGACGAAGACGGCTGAAGTGATTTTCAGTAAACGCTGATAATATATACGTAACCCCAAATGATCGCTATACTTTGATTGCTACTGATTATTCGCTGTATTTAGAATAATTCATCTTAAAGGAAATTTTCTGTACTCTTTTCGAAAGTGTTAACATGATGCATATCCAATTGAAACCGGTGAAACCTGAATAAGGGTTCTCTCCGATTATTGATGATCAGTGATCTGCAACTTAACGCATCTATAGAGCATAGCAGGGAGGTAAATTCACAATAAAAATTAGATGTTGATTAGCATCAAAAAGATGATTTGAAGAGATAAAAATCCGTGAACGGGCGGAATAACTCTTTCATCGTAACTCGAGTCGCGAATTCGTGTTTAATAATTCGATGGCAATCTACATGTATACAACTATATTTAAACGCTTTTGGATGAAACTTCTTTACTTTTACTCCCATATGCATAAATGGTTTATTATAATATATTTCCTAGTAACATGAAGGATTTTGATTGTAATTTCGAAGGTTATTCTTATGGAAAGTAATTTTATTATAAGGCATAATATACTTTAAATAAATATAAAATAATCATTAATTCGATAATCGTAGGAAGATTCAAATTCATTACATAACATAATACTTGCGCATGACGCTCTATTTTTCTTATCGTAAACTTTTTAATTTAATTTTAAAAAAATGAATAGTTTGAACTTTATTAAGCAATAGATTACTAGTGAAAGGTACTTATATTACAATAATGTTTAGCAGCAAATAATTGTCTCGTTCTCAAAAGTTTTCAGATAACAATATCTGAAAAAAAATCCGGCAAATTCTAGGATATTTAAAAAGAATTCTGTAAAAAAAGGAACTCTTAAATTAAATCAAATGAACCAATATCTAATTTCACTTTTCCGCATTCTTATATTCTCCTGAAACTTCGTCAGGAATTAGGGGAATTAAAAGGGGTCAGTTTAAAAATACGGATGCAGTATAATTTCCCTCTAATTTCCATTTATGATCAGGAATTACGGTTCAAATTTTTTTCTATATTGTTATTTCTAAAAAAAAGTTATCCTAACAAGAAAAAATGTGATATTTGATATAAAAAATGATAAACGAATATGTAGTTGCCAAAGTAGGAAGTTAGCGTTATGTGAAATTCTGTTGAACAGGAGAAGTCTAAAATATAAACATACTATAGAAATTAGAATAATATTATAAATTGTAAAAAGAGAATTTATCGCAATAGCTTGTTACAAGATGAATCGGAGATAAGTATTTAATAATCTTGTACACATATTTGAGTTTCATAAATTGACGATGTATACTCTTCATTATACAAACATGTTAATATCATAAGCTATCAAAGCGTCATGATTAATAGCTTCCAAAAAATCAATCTGATATGTTCTTAGATATCAAACGTGTCTCTTAAAATAAAACCATGAAAACAGGGCCTCATCAGTGATTTGCCTATAATATGAATCGTTTTATTGGGGAAATAATGCATTGAATACATTGCGGAACTATCAGTCTTTTATCTAATTCGATAACGGAATCGAGCGTTTCAAATAAAGCCAAAGAATCTTGCCCCTTTTTACTAATCAAGGATGCTGTGTAACGAAGTAATTTAATTGACTAAGCTCGAAAATATTTCGATTCGGCACATCAAGCGAACTAAGAACATTCGTTTCAATTTCCACGATTTTTATCCTTAAGGAAGCGCAACTGAATAGAACTGCATTTTCGTGTCAACTTGCTATTCGCTTCAGCGATCCATTTACTGCCGGCACATGAGATGACATCGTAAGTCGCTAAGAAATAGACCATATATTTAGACATGCAATGGCTATCAGCATGATCGCAGCCGATCTGAACTAAGAGAGAAACATTCTTATGTCGACGGTAAGGAGACTGCATAGAAACACGCATAAAGGCAAAGAGATATGTACGCCGGTTCGATTCGCGAAACAGATATCGGTCGTGACGCAGCAGACGGGCCGTGTGTATATGGCCGACCTTGGCCAATCGTTTCCCAGTCCTTTCTTTCCATTTGGCCTGAGTTGCCCTTTTGGAGTACGAGTCATACAATTTTCAGAGATAACTCATCCTCAGGAAATTCATCGCTTACAACTTTCTTGTCGTCGTTTTCGCACTCGAATTGGATTCATTTGGATATTTCATTGGACAACATTGGATTTCATTCATTTGAATATCTTTTATATTATTAATTGTCAGTAATTAATGAAAATCCTTCTGAAGAAAATTTTCAGATTAAATCACAGTAAATCTACCAATATTTGATAGAATATACACGGATAACTTCGACTCTCTGAATTCCCTCGCATTGGAGAGAGAGCATGATTTACTAACATACAGCAATGTATATCTACATACCTAAGAATAAAAATATACATGTGTGTATATATAAATACATATACATAAACACACAAAAATATGTGGAAAATTCATATGCATTGTACAGAGAATAGAACTAATACATACGAAATTGAAATGCGAGATGATAAAACGTTTTGTCATTACATCATGTCCAGAAGTCATCACTGGAAAAAATGCTTCAAAAATACTCAGTTATTCTTTGAAAGAAAGAAGCTTATTTGCAATCGTTCGATTGATTTATTATTATTAACATTAATTTTAAAAGTAAACCTTAAACTGAACTCACTATTTCCCTAAAAATCAACCATATTTCGTTAAAAGTTGTATCAGGATCGCATACACACGATTATATCTGAATAAAAAAACATTAAAATTGAATAGTGACACGAAACTAGTAAACTCAGATTTAATAGCTTAATGTACATTTAAATTTATGTAGTTCGCTCCTATTGTGTACATTTTCCCCTTCACATATGTGCATACGTAAATGTATAAAAAAATTTCAGAGAGATGATGGGAGGAACACCAGGAGAAGTCTACGTTCGAAGATTGAAAATGACGGATTTTTTCTCAAATGTAGCTCCTTGATTATCGAGATCACAATTTCTTTCTTGAGCGCATTTGACGTAGGTACGTTACCTGCATACCTTCCCTGGCTATTGGGATAATTGCTTGAGAAGAAACCATCCGAAATATCGACATCGACTGATGAAGAGTTCGTTGGGGCAGAATTGGGGTTTCTAAGCGGCATGTGCCGAGAGAGTAATCTTCCAACTACGCCCGCCTTTCAGTAAATGAGAGTGAGTTGGATGCAATGCCCTTGGAAATCCCAAAAATGCACAACAGAAATCGACGGTGACGCCAAGAAATTGAAGAAGATGGCTTATTTTAATACAAACAAACTATTTGTATACATGTACTTCAATTGAAATATATCGGATTTATGAAACTACACAAGATTTCATGCATTGGATTTCCCTTTTCCCTAATTCTTTCAACAAATCCATAATCCATTACATCTATTTCTCTGCGATCATTACACCCTACCAACATTAGCAGCCCTCGGTGGCCGAATGTTTAGCGTAATAGTATAAGTACACACCCACACTCCCAGTTCTCAAGGATCGGAATTTTCTGGGATAGGATGTATTTCCGTTTGTCCTTCGTAGGAATTAAAGGTACGAATATTCTGATAAGACTTAATTTCGCTCTGAGATTATAAGACCGAATTATAATTAATTACCAACATTAGATGAAAAAGAGACAGCGCATAGCTTATTTTAGGAGCTTTCCCACCACTGTTTAAATTTTTCGAGTTGATATCGATTCCAACAGGAATTCAAACTACATTTTAATTTAAATATTATTAAATCTGCGTAAATTATTTAAATATTAGTAAAATAGGAGGAAATTTCTCCAGCGTAATAAGTAATTTTTTAATGCCTGAATCCGTTCTTGACGAAATTTTTAATCCAAGGATAAACCTGTCTCGAATCACCTCCATTATAGAGTTATTGGCTCCGATGAAAATCCGTCGCGAGACAGTCATTATAATTATCAGGGCCGACAGAAAGACTAAACATTAACAGAAAGTGACAAGAAGTAATAAAATATTTACATTATTTTATTGTGAACATCAAGAGAGAATTTATAATGATGACACTCAAAAAATATAAAACCGTGTATCGTAAGTCAACCGTATTACTAAAGACTTAAAAAAATTTCTCCTACAATGAAGCAGAAATGTTTTTTTCGAACTTTGAAGTATTGAATCATTATAAGTCAATAGAGATCAATTACGTTTGCAATAAACGTGAATAGTACGAACATGATAGGGAAATTTTAAACAAAAAATTCCCCTTGATCGTTCTCAACTGTACCCCCGACTAATGAATGTCGGAGTCCACACTTTGCTAAAAATATCTTCTTATGACCCTTTGGTACTATCGATAAACCAATATTTAAAGACAATGAGAAAAATAATATCTAAATTTCATTACAAATCTTCCGTTAACATTTTCTAAGAATATGAGGCTAATCTCAATCATAAGAGTGATTCTCATCCATAGTGGTCCCTTCCACTATTTGCATTCGTTATTGGAAAAAACTCAAGTTAAAAAAGTTGCACATTTTCTCATGCAAAGAAAAAAACCTATCCTTCCCTCATCAAAAGCCAATGATATTTTTAAAACAACTTTCGAACTTATAGTAACTCACTTTTCCATTTTAATTTCAATTTTAATATATCTATTCTCCAGTAAATAATCTTTTTCTTCTCACTACTGAATCTACAACGTCTGTTGTAATCATATCTATATTTCTGTCTTTCACTTCATAAAAATAACTTTTATTGGAACCATGTGTAGCTTGAAATACTTTTCTATACTCATTTAAATTAATGTAAGGAGCATAAATTCAGTGTTTTGTCTTTTCCAAGGTTCGGATGTAACTTATCAACGGACTTCACATCATGACTTTCAAATTTAACAAGGAAGTATGACATGAAGAAGTGAAGTAGTAATAAATTAAAGTAACAATTGTTTTTAAAATAGATAACAATCACGTATAAAGGAATCAATTAAATTTAAAGTGAAAAAATTCACACAAAAAAATTTTCATGAATATTTAGTAAGTAAGTTCTATGCTTCATTGAAATCATTATTGTTTCTAAAAATTGTATATTTAAAAAATTTCTCATTTCTCTAGACCTTTGCGCTATAAATGAAGCCCTAAAAAGAACAAATATAACAAAATTGACTTTTAAAGTACACGAGTGTTAGTTGCAGAGAAGGAAAAATGAAAAATTATATTGAGTATATATCAGTTGAAAACTCTTATAATTCTTTTCTTATATTATAATTTTTACGATTCCACAAACAACTTAACTTGATAAAACCTATATTCTAACATAACATCATCAAATGGAATAGGTTATCTAGAAATTAAAATAAAAATTGTTGTAAAAATCTAGCTACTTTTTGTAAATGGCTCCTTTTCTTTCATTGTATTTTATGATTACAAAAATAAAACATATTTTGATCATTATTTATACAAAATTTCCTTAATACTCAATAATAATATTTAAGTCTTGAGTTTTCTTAAAATTTCTAAAATTCTAGAATTCTAAAATTCTAGATTCAACAACCTATATGTTAATTGTGAGAATTACTTTGAAAAAGGGGAGACTGGTAAAATAAGCTATAAATTAGTAAATATCAATTTTATCAGAGTAAAGGATGAATAAATCAAAAATAATCATAGAAACATAGTAAAATTATAATCTATTTCTATGAAATTAGTTTTAGTCAAGAAAAAATTTGATTATTAATTCAACACTAACAAGAAAACTTTTAGAAAACTTTTGAAATTCCTATTTGCAAATCCAATTTTCAGTTAAGAACAAATATACTCCAATTCAAAAAATTGAAATTTCAATCCCTAAAAACCATAATAAAGATCATATTTTTATCAACAACTCAGACAAAAACATAAATACATATTTAAAAGGTACATATTCTCCTAAAGGGAGAAAACTTTTCTGAATAGTATAAAATATGAAATCCTCTCTGCATACATACGTCACTTCTCATATGCTATAATTCTTTCAAAACATTTAATTCAAGAAAATAAAAATGTCAGTGCGTTAAATATATCAGTAAGGTAATTAAAAACATCATTTCCTCAAGAATAAAAAAGTTGCTCTGCGCAAGTGTAATTGTCATAAACTACAGAAGATATTTGATTCACATTTGATATCACAAATACAAGATCAATACTTGAAATACTTAAGGTAAGAATTATATAGAATATACAGCAACAGAGTATTATTTTATTTTTAAGTTAAGAACTCAATATATCAAATGTTACTCCCTTACCCATAAGCATATCAGGGGTAAATTTTATACCAAATCCTAATAACTGCAAAATAATATAAAACTTCTCCACACACATTAAAAGATTCTTGAAATTACAAGATACATTCAAATGAATGTACATTAATGAAAATATGCAGGTGCATCCTGCATAAATAACCATTCTTATTCCCAGGAATTGTCCTCTTCAAATTCTTTCATCTTAGTTTTCTTAGCTCTTTTCGAACGAGGAGAAAGAGCAGTGTTAGAAGACTTGGACTTTTTAGCATCACTTTCTATTCTCTTTTTTCCCACACTATTTCCCTCAACATCATCAATCTTGTCCATTTTTTCACAAGGAACTATTCATAAAATGAAATACATCAACCACTTACATTATGAAAAAAATTTAAAAAGTATTAAAAAGATAGATCATATTGAGAAAGCATATTGAATTTGAGAATTGCAAATGAGATAATTTACCTGCTTTATCGATCTCATCTTCTATCTCTTCTGGAATGGGATCAATACTCCTCTTTGAAAAGCTTGATCTGAGTACGTAAAAATATTCTTCATGTTAAAATAATCAAGGTGATTGAGAAATATAATGCATTTTGAAAAACTACCTTCAAAAAACTTACAGTAAACATATACATTTATTGTTTCATTTATTTAATATGTATTATCTACTTAAAACAGTAATCACATAAATTTGATTAAAATCTTAAGGATAACTTACTCGCTCAAACTTCGTTTTCTTTTTCCCCCTGAAGAATTTTTAGGACTAGATTCTTGCACATTATTCCTTTTACCTTGACTGATCATCCGGGAAAAGGAATCATCTACTTTGATGCTCTTGGAAGAGTTATCACAAGGCAGGAGCTTACTACTGGTTTTATTTACATGATCTAAAAAAGGCATGATTTTGTACTCGTCTTCAGACTTGAATTTTGTTTTTGATCCAAGAGTTTTGCAAACTAAAGAGGCCTTGGTGCGATCCTCAAGAGCAACATAAGCAGAGGTATCATCCAACCAAGCAATGTATACTGGCCCTAGAACAACAGGAGCAAATATTATTTTTATATCAGAGCAAAGTTGAACAGCAATTGTCTATACAGGTAAATAAAGTGGTTGGACACAAAGTCATTGCTGAAACTGAAAAATATTGGCAGAAGTTAGAGATTTTCTTAAGAAATACACAAAAAAGAATCTAAAAACATACACATACTAGTATTTACATTAGATTGATCAATTAAGGGTTTGTCATTAGGAATGTTATATTTTTCTTTAGGTTCATTATCATTTTATCATTTATTATTTTTGTTTGTTATCTTTAGCATATATTATGTTTGTTATCTTTTTTTAACATAGCTCTATAACTTTTGTATAAAAATACTTTTAATTTCATGATTGATAATTGCAAGTATACTTTCATGATGAAAAAAAAACTAATCATACAAATAAAGAATATTGAATAATCATGTAGATATAAAATTCTTATTTTAAGAAGATTCAGGTCCAAAATAAATTCACAGACAATTCGTTTAGTTTATAAAAGACTCTTAACCCTAATTCTAAACATCTATTCAGAAAATGTGAGCATAACTTTGACTGAATTTTTGTGTTTGAGAAAGTTTTAGTGAAGAATAGTTGCTCCATTTGTTCAAAATAATACAGTAACATATTCCAACACTGCTTTTTCAGTCACATTTGGAATCACATTTAAAGAATCAATCAAAAAATCTTTGTTTTATCATCACTATGAATGAATAATATGTATACATCCACATATATTGAAAATAAAACAAGAAGCTAAATAGTAATGTGACCCCATTAATTTGGATATGCAGCAAGTTATAGTCCATAAATCATCAATTAAAATCAATACATATGATTAAAAAACCAACATTTGAAGAAATAATAAAACTAAGCTTAGTTTAACAGACTTCCAGATTCTAACTTTGGGGATAGAAACTAAAAATGAGAAGAGCTGGACTTTAGAAAGATTATATAAAATAAACATAATTCAAAACTTTCAATAGAGATTTTCTTATTGTAAAATAAAATCATTCATTGGATTAGTTTTTGAAAGACATGAAACAAATGAGTTAGCACTTACCAAAAGGACCAAAGAGCTCTCTAATGTTTGATGCATTCCATGAAGATGGAAAAGTAAGATGGAAAACATGATCTCGAGGTGGTGAGGCTGAAATGGAAACTCATCCATACAAGTTCTATACATATTTTTTCTAAGAATAGTTATTTCCAAAGACTATGATTTTATAAAATACTATAAAAGAATGGGCCACTCCCTCTTAATTAAATAGTAAATATAAAGGAAAATCTCTAATATTCAACAATCAATTCTAATTTTATAGCTATGAGTGATCTGTAGCAAAAAATCTTGAAAGAATTACATGAAAGGGCCACAAACAGAAAATACTTACCTTATCATTAACAAGATCTGTGTTATATTTCACTTATATTCAATATATACTACAATAAAACAAGAATTAACCCCTTCAGTGCTGCAAGCTATCACATTGGCTTTTAGAAGCCCTGGTGAAAGTAAAACAAGCTGCTATGCTTAAATGCTTTGCAGTAGTCCTTTTATTAATTTACTGTTACATATTGCTCTTATATTATATTTCTTATCTTCAATCTTTCAAAGATGTACCTATTCTTCTTTGAAAAGTACACTGTTATTATTTTTATCATCCATTTTAAACACATTACATAGAAATATGTGATACTTTAATTTCAGCGTTAGTTCCTTCTGTGTATGGAAACAGCCTTATCAGAGGGCTTAAGACTTCATAGTTCTTCTTAATTTATGTATTTTGTTGAAGTTGTTTTAATTTGTAACTGATAACTAATTTTATAGGATTACATTCCATAGGAAGTATTTGCTTTGTATCGACTTTTAAATCGTTTTTAATCCTTGCAAGCTATTCATTTGGACCCATTGGAATGAGATAACATAGACAATAGTTCTTTTCCATTATGTGTATTAATTATAATAAAGGTGAGCTTAACTTTTGTATGAACCAAAACAGGGTAGAAGCCTTGAAGCAAAATACAATACGCAAATAAAAATATTTGTTAATGAATCTAAAATTATGTGTTATTATACCTCAGTTTAACATTTAATTAAGTATTTTATTCTGTAATTATGAAACAAAAATATTATAAAAAATGATATATATTAGTAATGCTCAAAAAAACAATATACTCACAATCCTTTCCCATTAACTCCATGTAAGGGATGTCTTGAACCTTAGTTAAGTATAATCTAAGAATGAAATGATGAAAGAGAAATAATTGCAAGATCAATAAAAAAATATACTTAAAAATGTTAAAATAAAATTTATATCATATGACAAATAAAATTCCTGTTATTTTCAAATACTTTTACTACTAACCTATTGACAAATGGTTTGATGAAAGGAGATTCAGAGATAATAGGTGAGGTTATCTGTTTTTTCCCCAAAGAAGCTGTAAGGATATAGGAAAATTAGATAATTTTGATAACTTACATTGCAGATAAAAATATAAGAGAAAATAAATTAATGATTTTTGGATTTATAGAGCATTTAAGAATGAACTATTTAAAAATTGATCCTCAGTTGTGCACATCAAAAATTCATTATTTTACTGCAAAACTTCTATTCTATTCTAATTTTATCTTCGAAAGTCAACTCTTTCTTTTACTTTTCTAGTGAATTGCTGATGATAGAAGTTTTGCAGTAAAATAATGATATACATATATATCATTATTTTACTGCATATATATAATCTTTAACAGACTCATATCAATCAAAAATTAGGCATTTATATACAGAGGAATAGAAATATATCTCATTATTTAATCACAGTATTATACTTAAAAAGAAAAATTAGTTATTTCAAGTAAAAACATTTGTATTATTTTATAGGACTTTTTTTCGATGAATACCTTAGAGAACATTAAGAGTTTGTGAAAATTAGACAACTTACCAAAATAATTAACCATAGAAATGAAACAAATGCCAGATACAAATGCATCAAATCCTGCTTCATGAGCCTTTGGATCCTTGATGGAGTAACCAGGTTTCTTATCAGAAGGATCTTGTAAAGAAATAATTGAGATCATCAACAATTAATCTCATTTTATTTTTCTACTTTGCAAGATAAAGAATTTTAAAAATTCTTTTCTAGTATTTCTATGTAAGTTGCATCCTTATACACAGTGTACATAGGATCTGAGAATTCAAAACAGCTATACAATATCTATATCATTTTTTTTAGAAGGATGTAGGGAATCAGGGATACTTTCCCTGATTAATAATTACCTACAACTGGTAACGAAAAAGGTTCTTCCGATAATGCTTCCATCAGCTGCATTAGATTAGTAGACAGAATTTTATCTTTTAGTGGATACATACTCGACATTAGTTTTGTATCCACTACCCTGAAGAAAAAAAAGAATACCACTAGCATTAAAAAGGTGTCATATTATATATACAATAACAAATAGCTTTGGTTTTATACTTACCGAGGAAAGACACTGAGAGCCAAATCTTTGAATTCATTGTAATCTTCTGGTAAAGGAGCACAAAACTGATGTATACTATGACAAACATCCAAAAGAATATTATGTCCCACAACAATCTTTCCCTACAAAGAGTAACATTAAATGAAATATTGGAGAACTCTCATTCTTCAATAAATGACATAGAAGATAAACTTAATAATAATTAATAAATATATTTACAGCAGTCAATTAGGCTAATTACAAACAATATTATTGTGTAACTATGGGATAAATACAAATTGATAAGGGATGAAGATAAGGTAAACAAACAATATAGATGGCGAAAATTTCTTTAAAAAAACATATACATGGGGCTCTAAATATACAAAAATGCTTACAAAAGCATAAGTAAGGCTAACTGAGGAAAGAATACCAATGTTGACCTGTCAGAGATATGTAAGAATAACTTACAACATATCAAAATAACTCAGAAAAGAAGGTCCTTTACAACCTTTTTTAAGGAAAAAAAGGAAAAGAAACATTCAAAAATAAAATATAGAATTAACCAAAAAAAACTCAATATCCTCAAACCATCTACTCTCCTGATATGAAATAAAGACAGATAAAGCAATTGAAAAATGAAAGGATGAGGGTCAGGAAGTATTGCTAGAATATCTAAAATGTGGTGCATGGAGATATTGAGTGTTTCTATGAGAAGTAAGAGTAGAGTATTAGAAGTAAAGAGATCATCTTCATCTACAAGATCGAAGTTAAACAATGGGTGGATCTATGAAACCCATTCTCCAATGGATGAGAAAAATACAAAGAGGAAACTCATTAAAAATTAATAAGTACATACATACATAAGCATGCCCAACATAGAATTGTGTTTTTGAATCCTGAATAGGTATGCCAGCTGATAATGGAACTAAAACATAGATAACTACAATCAATTTGGCTTACATGGAATGCCAAGAGAGATATAAGCATTTCTATGAATTAGAATTACCAAAAGAATTCTCCTTCTAATTATGGTAAAGCGCACATTTGCTTTAGAAAAACTATTTAATATACCTAAGGAGGCATGATAAGGTATATGACTCAGTTTTTTTTTAAATCAGAAGTCCAAAAGTTTGTCAGATCAATTATAAAGAATTTGATTATAGTTTGAAGATTCATATGATAAAATTTATATTTGAGAAAGAATAAACATAAGCACATCCCCCTTTTTAAATTTCCATTTCAACTTCATCTATCATTATTTCTGAGTATATATAATTTGGATGAATGGCAGTAAAGTTTGTGGAAGAAAAAAGAAAAAGTGATTTAAATTTGCAAGATATTTTCACACATTTGGAATAATAGAATAAGCAGAATTGAAAACAGTAACTGGAAAAACCTATATCCCTAACTTGTTTAACAGGTATGCTTTTCAAAATAAACCAAGGACACTTGTAAACTCCATGGTATTTTTCATTTCATTTCCAAGGAAGTTAAGAAGCATTCATCATCTATAGCAGAGGTTCCCAAACTTCGTGTCCCTTGCCATGTTTTTTGGTTTTGGGTAGACCCCCTACTAACCTTAAATTAATTTTTCTAAATTTCTAACTGTAGTGAAGTTTAGTGTTAAATACACATCACGTTTTATACATATATTTTTTAATAAATGTATGAAAATATGTACAAACATGCAACTATTAAAAAGCATTAGAATGCACCATAATTTTATAAAGGGCTGTATCCATCTTTCAATGATAAGGGAGTGGAGTCAGTGGAGCCAAGCTGAGGTCAATATATTTGTAATCCCCTCGGGGTCGATACAGACCACTTTGGGAGTCACTGATTTATAGAATGGCTCCCATCTGCAAAGTTGAGCTTGATCATATCAACTTTAAAAATAATGATTTTATTAACTAAAGTTACTATGATAAACTCTTGCAAGATACTTATTAAAGAATCACTTCTCTAAAATTAAAGTATACAACACATAAATGAGATGAATATTATACACCAGAAAAAAAACTATACTCTTATTTTCTGTATATAATTGGAACTTAGAACATTTTGTCTCTTAATTTTTTTGGGCACTTACTACTTCCTTAAACCATAGAATTGTAAAAATTTAATGAAATATCTTACAGATTCTGTTATAGCACGTATTACAGATGAAAATCCAATAGCTGCATCCAGCTCTTCCTGCATTGTTTTACACCATGCTCTTTCCCGTTGCTCCAGTATTTCTTCTTTGCTTCCATCTTCTTTTGTTAAAATCACAACACGATCATTACGGCCACCACCTTCCTTAATACCACTCTCTGCATAAAGTCCCATATCTTTAAAGTTTTTCTCCACAGCATCAAATATTAATTTTCTAACAAAACTGTTGCTTTGTTCCCCTAACTCCAATTTCTTCTCTGAACTCTTGATGAAATTTTTTATTTTCTCACTGCAAAAGGAAGAATTAGCAACAGTGTAGTTAAGAGTGAAATTTTCATTTCTTTACAATACAATATTAATGACTTAGATGACAGTGATTTTTATTAAGTAGCTTTAGGTATATCAGATATGAAAAACAGAAAAAACGATAAACAAGTAACAAATGACAGAGCAAACGTTACCTCAACTTAATTTCATAATTCTTTAGAGTCCGTTTATTACAACAAATAATGCATTTTCTGTTAAAGAAATGTTTCTTGAATTTTAAAGAATAAAATACAATAATTGACATACCATGTATCCTGAATATAAGAAGCATATTTTTCTGGCACAGGCATATATGATTCATTAGAGTTTGGCGGCTGTTCTGATCTTTTAAGTTCGCGAGCTTTCCTTTGCAATTCAAAGTTATCCCGTAACTTTTGTTCTCCTTCGAAGCTCACAAATGGAATTCCTTTTGCAATGAAAATGCAATTAATGACAATGTAAAAACGAGAGTTAGAAGCATATAGACCATTCTGAAAAATATTAACGATATCTACCAACCTTCTCCAAACAATTTGTTAAAATCAAATTTGTTTTCAGCAAGAAATTCCATACTGGAGCTCTGACATAAAAAAGTTGTATCAAAAGATCGTCGGCCATTTGAGTAAGGAAAAACATAGAAGTTGAAAGCTTTGTGGAAATACCTAAATAGAATAAAATGAACAAGGAGAATGCAATAGCTTCCAAGAATCTAATTTTAACAAAAGATAAAAGTACATACTTATCAAGATGTTCATCATAATGGAAAGTGCAAAGACCGAATTGTATCAATAAAAAGTTCATCCCTTCTTTTCTAATTTTGGAATAATACATAGATGGATGGTCAAAAGCGTTGATGGAAAAAGTATCAAGTAAACCCGTGAATTCCCCATCGATGGCGATGAAAACAGAACTCCGGATTGCTTCCTGTACATCTGGTAAAATTTCCTTGAAATCTGAAAATCAAGAAGTCAATAACATTAATTTAAACTTTAATTGTCATCACCAAATTATCTCCAACAAAGTAATTCATGAAATATTTAGTAACTCTTTCTTGTGACTTCCATCACCGGAATTAAAATTTAAGTCCCAGCACATATATCGTATCGAAAAGCAATCGTTGCCAATCGATGGGATAGAATTGCAAAGAATCGCGCCCCTTTTGAACTGAAATAAAATATAATATTTTTTAAAATCGTTTATAAAATGTATTCCAAACCCTCTAAGAATATTTTTTTGAACTTTAACCTGAATAAATCATTAATTTAATATATTTCCTTATAAACTGATGGAACATATCCATAAACATAATATATTATATACAAAAATATTTATTAAAATAAAACTGAAATAACATTAGTATGATTCACATTCATTTTAAGTTGTTTATTTTTTCATGAGAATATTGAAAGCCCATCAATCTCAAGTTTCCATCATTTACGTTGTGAGGAAAGACTGAGATTTATTTAGTATAATAATATAAATAAGATTTCAAAATTTTACGTAAAACAATTCCTTATATAACTTATATTTTATGTATGGCATATTAATTTATTAATTATATGAATTTTATTCATATTTAAGGTTACCTAGGTAACCTTCCAATATAATATTAACTGCATTCAGATATATATATGTGCACCATAACATTTATTTGGAAGCTTACATATATCTCATTTTTGACATGAAAATCGATTCACTGCAGAAAGAAATGAATGTGACAGAAAAGGAAGTACCTGACACAATTAAAAATAATCTGATGCAAAAAAGTAAATTAAAATAATCTTATATAATTAAATTAACATTATAATATTAATATATTTTTTTATCTAGGAGAAAAGTATTGAACAGCATATACAAGGGTCAACAAAAATATGAATACTTTCATATCTGTGTATCTGTTATGGAATGTAAAGACCTATTATGGACGAATATGAACTCTATTGTATGTGTTGAGGTGGGATCTATGAAGAAATTCACTAAGCAAAAGGAAAATAGTGATTGTCCTTACTTTAATGAAGTAAGTCATTGTGTATATATTTTAGTAGAACACTCTGAGTAAACATTGAAGCTTTTTTAATACTTACAGCAATTCATTTTTGAATTCCATACTTCAAAAGATTCACTACTAGCAACATTATTATCCTTAACAGGAAGTATTAAAAATGAATTACTAATACAGAATTTTTTCTTCTAAATCAAGTTCTATAATTAAAAAACTTTTCTTGCTACACAGGTTTTACAGCAAGATTCCATTTTTCAAGCAAAGAAGATTTTAGGTTCCATAACAATGGATATAGAAACTATATATTTACAGCCAGGTGATAAATAACAGATTTTATCCTTTCTATTTATAAAAATATTATTTTTTCATTTAATATTCAAAGGATGATAATACCCAATAGATCATCAAATTTGTAATAAATGGAGTCTATTGCTATCTTCTGAGGACTTATTCTCTGAAAAGAAAGGGTATATAAAATCAACTATATCAATTATTAGTAAAGGAGAGGTAGCAGGAATTCCAAAATCGATTAATGATATAGAAGACACTTTAATGTGAGTTGTAAATTTATCAAAATCATAGCTATAGTCCATTAATAATCAGAGGACATACAATTGAAGTTTTACACTTTGAGTTTCTAAAACCATATTGTGTCTAATGAGATATTAAAAAATAAAAATCTTAAAGTTAAAATATTTACAGAGATTTTCTTAGTGAGGGACAGCTGGCAAAATATATATGTAGGATTTATGAATTTAATGGACCATCAGCAATGCATAATTATGGGATTAAGGAGTTCTTCGAGTCCCAGAAAAAAATATCTAGAATTGACAACAGAAAGGAATCCAAAAAAAATCAAAAATTAGAGCTTTCTGTTGAAGTAAAATTCGGAGATCTCAGTGTTAAGTATCATTAATAAAATGTAATACAACTTCATCGTTATATTATAAAAAGAAAGGATTCATGTTTAGAGAATTACAAAATATAAATAGTCTTGTCAATGAAAGGAACATTACTGGAAATATAAATATTACTATATATGCTATATATATATATATATATATATATATATATATATATATATAGATTTTTTCAATAATAGGGGAAGACAACCAGAAAACAAGGATGTTTTTCTGTGGAGTGGAATGAGCAAATAACATTCTTAGCTAGATTTCCACCACTTTTCCAAAGGTTACAAATATTTCTGAAGGACAAAAGAGATGCAATTATTTCTAAACATACAATTTTTATTAAAGAAATATCCAATATTGGGAAAGAAGGTAATGCATAAGTATTTGAAATAAATATTTTTAAAGGATGAATAATATTAGAAGAACCATATTCCTTTAGACTTCTCGAATCACATATTACCTGTCACTTCCATAGAATATGATAAAAATTATATATGTATGGAAAATATGAACTATTAGTTATATATTATTTTCTTTGAAAGAATATTTTACAATTGCTCAAATGGCTATTACATTGGGAAGATTATATAGCTTTTGAAATTTTGTTATGACTTTTATATTACAATATATAATTTGCAGGATTGAGCACAGGCCCTAATACATTTATTTTCATTGTCCTATGCATCCTCTAGTATAGGCAGAGAGATTGAAAATTCAAGTCAAAGTTTAATATTGTAATTTTTAAAATATAAAAGCAATTATAATATTTTAAAAATTGATTTCCATATTTGTTCTCATTGATAGGGTTTTTTCCAACTTTTGGTCCATGCGATATTTATTTGTACTCAGAAGAAAGTCTTGATGGAATTTTTTCATATGCTGGAAAACTTTTGTTTTCCTTTGAAACTGTTCTTTCTTCTCATGAGACATTTAAAAGTAATAAAGAAAACATTTTGGTTAATTCTGGGCCAATTCCTAAAATCTACAAGGTTTGTATTTGCCAAATGATCATACATACGACAACAATAACATACAACGACATACATACAACGACAATAACAATATGTGCAATCTCATATATGTATATGTATATATATATATATATATATATATAAGGGACAGTTGTGAGAGAAAAGAAAACTTGATACTTTCTTGATCTAAAGAAAAATCATAGTATTTTTTTGGAGATATTTAATAATGAATGAATGAATCATACCTTACTAAAGACCATATATAATTCAACACTATTTATTAACCCTTAAGCTACAGGGGGTTACTTTTTCATAACAACCATGTGCGGGAAAAATCAATCCTTTTTTTGGTTGGTCAGATTAGTTGCAGCAGGTGTTAAACGCCAATAATCTGGATAGTCTATTTTCCAATAACTTCTGTCAGGAGTTATTATATTAAACTTTTCATTGCTCCAAAATTGTAGAATTTATTGCAAATGATTTTACAAGAATTTAAGATTAAGTTTACTACATTTTCATTACAGTTTGATAATTTAATTGATAGCAAGTGGTATGTAGAAACTGCTCAGAGATAAAATAAACAAAATTGTAAGAAAGGGCATACACATTTCAAAACTTGGAATTACCCATAGATAGAGAATTATGGGTCAGTGTTTTTCATATTTAGGTCAATGTTTGTAAGTCTAGCAAGCACGCTTCTCATACACATACAGGGGAATAAAATTAAGGAATGCTAAGAATGGGAAGGAAATTCAAAGATACTTATCCTGCAGTTCTCACAGGAAAATATTTGTGTGTACATGTATTTCCTGTAGTCTAAGAGTTTTAATGCAGCATAGTCATTTTCGTTAGATTTGATGAATAAATTTGATGATGATTTCTCTATGAACTTCTATCTTAATTAAATTAGTAAGTCTGAGGTAGGGAGATGATAGTATGAGCTAAAATTCACATCTCAATTTAAAATTAATATTATCAAGTTTAACTCTGTGGAATGCTTGTAACATATTGAAAAAATATAACTAAGTAGTTTTCTGCAGATAATAATAATTATACACGGAAAAGTCCTTTGTTATATTTTTTTCAATATGTCACATTTCAATTCATTTGAGAGCTTAATAAATATTTGATACAATAATTATGATCACATTAAATATAGAGATATTCACTAGTAAATAGCTTATTGTTTTTTCTGTGGTTCAATTTAAATTAAATATCAAAATATTGAATCTTGAACCGATTGATTTGTAAGCTTATAATGGTTATAGAGGATTAATCAAAATACCATTTTATATAAAAGAGGGAGGAGAGCCCACATAATTTCATTTTATTCTGCTGCATGACTCAAGCTTCATTGTTGGATAAAAAGATGCCAGAAAAAGAGACTCATATAGAATTGGGTTTTGGGCCAGATTCAAGTATGTCAATGGAAGGTAAGGTTACATATTTATATATTTAAAGTATGTGATAATATTATTAAAAATTTTAAAAAACATAATCTGATGTAAGGAAATTTTTGTCGATCAAATTTCACCAATGACCTCAAAGTGAAAAATCATTAGTATGAAATTCAATCTTTGTATATGTAAATATATGTATAAACACACTCATGTATCACACACGTGTATAACATGATGTTACTTCTTCAATACTCAATGTGCTATTGAGCAGCTCTTTTATAACTATAATTCCTCATTGCAAACAGTAACTCAAAAGATTATACTTTAATAAAATTGGATGTTAGACTATCAATCCCAGGAGAAAATTGAATTATTATCAAAGAACTTAATGTCAAGTATGATTTTACAGCTTAAAGAATATCTGATATTCATTTCCTTAAATTTATAAAAATGGTAAGACACATAACTGCCTAATATTATAGTTTCATCTCCCACTTGATTATGTAATTGCCAAGTAAATTGTGGTTCTATGCATATCATTAATTATTTGATGGATTGAGATGGAGAGCCTCCCTTTAGCATTGCATAACATTACATAAGACAATAATGAATATAAATAATTTTTAAATTTAAGAATTGAAAAATTATTTATTTTCATCATTCAGTTACATACAATTCAGTAAAATTTTTATGGTTTATGCATATGAAATTTGATTTTTACTTTCATACAATTAACATGTATATCAGGACATCTTTGTCTATATATTACAATATATAATTATTAATAATAACCGTGTTAAGTTGGAATAGGCTTTTATGGAGATACAAATAATTTGATTTTATTCTTCATAATCATCATCAGATAGGCAATTTATGAATGATAAAATATTATTTACATTCCTTATAAATCAGATTTCAGAAAGAATTCAAAGAAGAGTATTTGTGGTAAAATAGAGGAGAATAAACTAACACCTGAAAATTTATGTGAATTTATAAATGGAGAATATAAGCCATGTATCTGGATTAATTCAATCTGGCCAAGTAATTACATGTACAGAGCTCATCTGTCTAATGTGTTCGTCATACTTTCTAGCTTACTTGTGAGTTCACTATTAAAACACTGATTATCTTAAAATTGAGATCAACATTATCATTTATACATGAATTTTCAGAAGATAGCAACCCTAAAAGAGAAATTACAATTATAAAGTGCTATCTGGAGAAATTAGACTTTTCTTTATGTTATATATGTTAAATACTGAATATAGTTTGAAACAGTTAAAATAAAAACTTTGCCAAAAAAATAAACATAGATATGGTAAATTGGAATTAGCGAACCAGACAGTTTTAGCTTAAAGACTTTTTAGATGTGATCAAATTCTGGATGTGAAATTTAACAACTATTATTCTCAAAAATAATACCCATTAGTCTTAGTTAGCATTATTTGGCTGTGTGTTTGAGTGTGAAGCTTAAATGGTGGCATCATCAGCGTACACAAATTCATAGTGGTAGCTTTGTGAAATTGATTCTTGGATAAGTAAAATGACTTTTTTAATAAATTATGTTATCATTACTTTGAAGGCCTAACATCAGTTAATCATTATAGGAGGAGAAAATTTTGAAAATATCACAACTACTAAGTAGATTTAAATACTCTCTTGCTAGTGAAACAATGGATATCACATTAAGGGATTTAGAAAAATGCTGTAGAAGTGCAATGAACGTATTAGAGGCAAATCCCAGGGAAGATGGGACTAGAACTTTGCTTGACTGGGAGAGATTACGATTGATCCAAAAGGAATTGGTAAAATGACAACAGTTTGTCAATATAATTTATTTTCAGTCAGTTTCTAATTATTATATTCCAATGTGCTAGGATTGGATTGTTGATGAAGCTGTGCAATTAAGAGAAAATATAGACATCAATATTATATGCAAAGTTAATCAACTGACAGAAATACTGAATAAAAAAGTAAATGTACTCATTCAAGAGGTTAGTATAAAATTTAAATTGAATCTTCTGCACAATTTGATTGATTATTATGAACTATTATAAAACTGTTTGAAGTCAACCAAGATTTATTTTAAAACAGTACTGAGAACTGATAAACATATAATATTATTTGTTTCCAGCCACAGGAACCATATCCAGATGTGCTGATATCCCTTAATGTGAATGGCCGGATATTAGCTCAGCAGAAGTTAAAAATTAGAGATATCATTCATTCTTTTGATCCCAATAAATGTGGAACAAAATGTGGAAAAAGAGAAGTTATTCTCTTTAAGGTAGTCAATAAAAGACTAACAATGTTCATATTTAATTTTCCATTTTACAGTTCTTAAACTTCCAATAAGTAAGTATCAATAATGTTTATATCTTAAAGTATAAATCCTCTGTAAAGCTCTTTTTTCTGAAGGAGAGTCCTTTAAATGAGTCTGCTTCAAGAATATATTTTAATCATAAATATTTCATTTCTAACAAATATGTGTAAATACTGACTGATGCAATATTCCTTTATATTATAGAGAGCAGATTCTAGAAAAAATGATGTTTCGATCACCATGGCAGCAGAAGTATACTTATATGCTGAATTTTTATCTGAACCTAATCAAAATTACTTAAAAGGTATTCCTGGAGGGTTTTTAACAGTTGATGACAGTTTGGAAAAAAGTAAGGAAATTTTACAGTCTGATAAATTCCAGCCACCTCCAAAATATCTTCATTATTTTGAGAAACATGTAGGTAAAGTTAAACATTAACCTTGTGATTTATGTTTCAATGATTTGCCAGAAAATTTTGACAGGATTTCTTTTAGGTATATCAATTGAAATCTTATATTTATGAGGGTCGATTTGTCCCTGGATCAGACATATCTGGATTATGTGATCCATATATAAAGGTGATTCTGGGAAATCATAGGGATAAAACTCAGGTAATTTGTAAATACATAATAAACTTCAAATCTATTTAGCTAAGATATAATAATTACAAATATATTTGAACAGGTACATTTCCAGACATTAAACCCCTTATGGAATCAGATGCTACTATTTAATAATGTTATTCTTTATGGAGTGCCAGCAGATATTCAGTTTGATCCTCCAATCATCATATTGGAAGCAATGGATAGGGATAGATGTGTAAGTTATCAATATCTTCATACTCTCATTGAAGGAATCACAAAAGGAGCATATTTTAAATAGATATTCAGAAAACTTTTGAAACATGTTTTTTAAGGAAGTAAAAAAATAGTAAAACAGTGAGGTGGGCTGCTTTTTCATCAATATAGTAGTATGAAAACAATAAGATACAGAAATAATATACTGAGAAATAAATACAGCACATTGTGAATATTTGAAGCATTTACTTGCACTCTTTTAGGAAGACCAAATAGGTTGTGGATGGAAGTTTGTCAGTGGAATAATGGTTGATTGTGAATATAAATATTTTATGAAATTAATTTTTGGTGATTGAAATGTGTAAAGAAATTATCAGTACTTTTTCTATATTAAAAAATGGCGTGGTAATCCAATCTGATCAGTAGTTTTAAAAAATCTGTAATTTGCTATACAAGATAACCAAATCAAATTATTTATATAAATTTTAGAATAATAACAACAAAGAATAGTGCCATTTGAGTAAATATCATTTACTGAACATATTTAAAGATTTTTTCTTCATTAATAATTTACAAATAAGCAACAATTCAATTATTTTCATTAAAAATATTTACTATGAAAAGCACAGGAAAAAGCAATAGAAAATAAGTTTAACCCCATAACTTGAACCATAGTCCTCCAGTTAAATGTAATGATAATAATTGTACCAATCCTTAATATGTTTGAGAAGAGTAGCATAAATATATCAGATGATCAACTATATAGATTTCTTTACTATGCATTTACTCTCAAATTAGGTGCTGCACAGAAAAAAACCATATTAATTTTACAATTTAAATGTCTATTTCCATATGAATTATGTCTCATTTTTCTCATAATTCCTTGTTAGAAAAATATACTTCTTATAAGTGATAAAAACTTTAAAAAAAGATTTTGACTTACTTTAGCTCCTAAGTATTCATGATGATGTTTATGTATAAATATGTATTATCAAATACATATTTAGACATAAACATGAAAAAATTCAGCTTATTTCAAGAGAGACTTGATTACATTATTTATGAATACATCTAAGTTTTACTTCTGTACTCTTCTTTTTAAGATTGAAAGAAAGTAATGAGATACTTACTTTTATAGAACAAGGATGAATTAATTGGGAGAGCATTGGCAGTTCCAAAAATTCAAATCATAAATAAATCTGAGGGTGATGAGGACTTTTATGAGCTACAATGGATTGAATTGTTGTGTAATAGTGAAATAACTGGAGAACTTCTAACAGTATTTGAACTAATAGAGGTATTAAGTAAAAAACATTGCAATAAAAATCTTTTTATGTTCCACATGTTTTAACATGCTCATTATACATAGGTTAAAACCCCATAAAACATAAAAAATAATTCTTTCTTCACTACCTGTCATGATGTTTCACAAACTAAAGCCTTCTATTGCTTTTAGATTACTTCGGATGAACTTTGTTAGTTGATTGTATTTGAATCATTCAAAGAGCCTTGTAATAGAATAATAGTAATTTAATGTCATTTAAATACTTTCATGATCATTTAAATACTTTAATATTATATGATTAATTCTTATTGAATCCAAATCATTTTTTTAAGAATTCCAATTAAAATTAATTAAGAAAATATAAAAGCAAATACCTGTAAGATGGTGGCTACACCATCATAAGCCACAAGTATAAACCAACCATGACTTAAAACCATTTAAACCTATGTATAAGAGAAGGATGATGCAGAGGTTTATGACAACTGATTGTTTATGTGATAAGGCTCAAAGACAAATTTGTGGTGGAAAAAGAAAATCCATCCATATATTGCTTTAACGACATTCAGGAGTTCCAAAATGTAGGCTTTAAGGTATCGAAAGGGCAGGAAGAGGGAAATTCATTAATTATTTACATCTATATTAAGCCGGATTTAAACATTTTAAATTGCAAAATTTAAGTGTTGAAGAAACAGAATTTTAATTTTCTGAAGAATTATAAGGAATCTCTAGAAAGATTAGCACTGTTTGGATTTAGTTTCATTTAGCATACTTAAGCAGATAACAACCAATGTAACTTAAAGGTATTATTAATAGATTTCAGGTGAAGAAAAGGACCAAATTGAACAAAAAGATCAGAAATGGAAAACTAAAATTCCAATTTTCCAAATACCCTCATATATAAGACCAAAAATGACACACTACAGGTATGATCTTGAACCAATTTATTCCATTTCGTGGAAGTCTTGGTTTAATAACAGTTTTATACTTTTATAATTGTTAGTGCCTCTGAACACATTAATTAAAGTAGATGGAGATAGATAGACAATCATCATCATACAATATAGAGTTTATAGAACCCTTATTTAAAAATATGGTTTGTCGAATAATTTTCTCTCAGAATCTAATTCTTCGCTTTCAAGGAATGATAATCTTCTTATCCCTTATCAAAAATATTATATAATTAAAAGTGAAAAACGATAATTAAAATAAAGACAGCTAAATGTGTTTCTATTTCTGACCTAATATACAACTACTGATCTATCTAATGATAAAATTCTTATAAATAATGACAGTAAAATTACCTATGTCATACCTATCATTTTAGTCCAGGAATAGATTAAAATTTGCTTGCAGCAAATTTTAATAATTAATACATAATAATAATAATTTTTTAATTCTACTGCTCTTAAATTAGCTGAAAATGGTACAAATTTTACTCAGACATATAATCTACCTTTATACTAATAATTTCATATTCTACTATTTCTCTTAAAAATAGGAAAACATACAATTCTTGTACGAATCAAATTAATAGCTCAAAAAACTCTTGCAACCGCAGAGTTTGGTCTATGGTGATATCATGCTCTTAAAAAAGTATCTAAATTTCTTTTACAAGTTTTTATGTACTTACTAAATAATTTGAGTGGAGACAAGAATCTATGCACACACATTTTTGTAGTTTTAGCTGATAACAAATAAACATAAGCTTAAATGGGTTGGATTCCTAGGTAATATTTTAACTTTTTAGGTCTCTAAATATAATCAATGAATTACATAGCTTTAAATTATGTTCAAGATGATTGAGTTTCATTTTACATATTTAGTTGATAACTTGTGCTTTTTAGATTAATAGTTGGAAAAACCAACGAAATTTGAATATCATGTAAGTATTATTATTATACTATAATGTGAAGTATTAGAAGATTTATGAAGATGAGCACATGAGGAAATATAAAATAAATACTGAAAAATTTCCATTATGTTACATGATACGTTAAGGAATTAGTCTATGAATAATGACTGTGTTTTTATGTTTCAGAATGATGGTACTCTTCTGGGGAGTTAGAAATTTCAGAGGAAATCCATCACATGTATTAAAATATCCACATGTGACAATTGAATTCGGAGGCTCTATCATTAAGTCTTCAACTATCAAGAATGTTAAAGATTATCCTAATTTTACTTCCCCTATTGTAACTCTTGATTTGGTGAGAATTTCATTAAACTTGTTAATAGATAAACAAATTTGAATAAAAATAAAATTAAATAATTATTTATTAGATCCATTATAAAATTTAACTGATTCATTGGCTAGTTATTGAATAATATTTCATTATTACTATAAACATTCACTGAGATTAGATATGTTAAGTGAATTTTGTACATTTATTTTGTAACCCCTTTATCAGTAGAAAAATTGTGGAGAAGCAAATACTGATCATCACGCAATGAATATTTTTGATTTGTACTAACAAAATTGGGAATTCTAATTTAAAATATTTTCATTCCTATGAATCAAAAGTGTCATTACATTATTCTAACTGCACAGGAGATTCCAGAAAATGAAAACTACTGCCCTCCTTTAGTTATTAAAGTGTGGGATCAGAGAAGTTTTGGTAGACTGTGCCATATTGGCAGCCATATTTTGAAAAATGCTGAAACATTCATTGTTGATAATTTCAATTTATATTGGCCTGTACCTATAGTGATGGAATATTCATCTAATGAAGGTAAATAAAGAATTTTTAATTTATTATAATGGGAATGTATTAATTAATGTAATACAAATTGAAAATTATTCAATGGATTTCAAAATTTATAATAACTGACATTAAAATATGTGAACTTTTACATAAATGTATATTATTATTCATAGCATTCAATTCATCAACAGTTTTTATAGCAGTCATATTGATGATATTTGTTATTGTAATGACTGAGGTTTTATGATACTGAGTATAAAGCTTTAAATTTGACTGATATTAGAAGTATATTGTGTGTCCATGTATATACACATTTGCAAATAATTATCTTCATTATTTCATTCATAAGTTTAGTTTACTAATTCACCTCATAACTTGCACTAAACTTAAATAATTATTATAGATAATGATGCATATCAGGATATTGGAAATGAGAATGAAATTTTTAAAAATTATGATTATTGGATTCAATCTATACCTCCAGAGGTGAGTACGACATAAAGTGGTGATCATATAATTTCCTGATTGAAGAGATGGTATGCTAACTGTACATTTTTTTCATGCTGATAAAGAAGAAAGCAAAAACAAATATATATGAAGAAAAAGAGATATTTGATTGGTGGTCAAAATATTATGCCTCATTTTCAGTGAGTGGAGAAATTCATATTTATTTCACTTTTATTACTTAAATATTTGTCACATTATCCATTTATCTATTATTCTGCATCAGATTGATGGTCATTTACCGTTTATAGTTTAATTAATTTCATCATTTCAAATAAATATTTGATTTTTTTCAATGATGCAAAACTGAATATTCATTATGCAGATAAATATTGAGAAAGAATATTCTAAATAGCTTTTATAAACACCTTATTACCCATTACTGAGGTTAGATTCCAAACACTATTAGTATATTAGATGACATTTATGTCAAATAATATTATTTCTTCATTCCACAGCCTAACTGAAACTTGTCATTACTGATTCTACTTCAGCAACCTATCCCTTGCTTTTGTCACTTCTTATATTGCACAATTTCTTCTGAGATCATTAAAAATCTAAATAAAATAGACTAACTGAGCATAAAAAGTTCTTATCTTAAAATAAAACATTAAATAGGAATATTTGATGAAAGAAACTGAATATCTTGATTTTTAAAACATAAATGATTTGTTAAAATATGCTCAATAAGAGGAAATAGATGTAGTATAATAATAGGAAGTATATGTATGAAAATGGGAGAGGTTTTGTTGATAATCACTTTATACTTTGAAAGCAAGGAGACTAATAAAAAAAGTCAAAGTATGAAGAGATGACCAATTTTTTTAGATAATCATATTCCAAATAAACTACTCCAGTATATTATGAACATCAAACTGCAAAAACAAATTAACTGATCTAAACCTTTATCTGCCCAAAGAAAAATGTATATGAGAAGGTGACTGTGGTGGTCACTTGTTATTAGCATAATTAAGCTTGTTTAGCTAAGCAAAATAGAAGAATATTACATCAGCATTTAGTAATTTACTTGGACATGCTATCTAAGGAAATATAATCTAGAGATATTATCATTTATTATTTTAGAAACTGAAAGAAAGTTATGATGGCTCAAGAAAAGATTGTGATAAAATTAATAAATATGACAGGCCATTTGAAAAAGAGGTCATTGTACCATATGATGTTGAAAGCAATGCAATTAGACAGGAAAAGATCAATTTTACAGCTTCGATTATTCAAAACTTAAAGAAAATTGGAAAAATGCTGATATATTTTGGAGTTAAGAGAGAGAAAACCAAGAGAAGAGAATCCATAATCCAATCCTTAACATTAATAAGTCATAAACAGATCCCTGCAACGTTTGTGATTTACTCGAGTGAGCTTGAAGAACAGCCAGAATATCATGGTTTCCAAGACTGGATGAACTGTTTTAACATATATCATGGAAAAAGAAAACAGAATGAAGACATGCAAAGAATAATAGCAGGAAAATTTAAGGTTATTTAAATCAGGATTTTTAAAAGTTTAAGCTTCCTTTGTTTTCTTTTCATCTTATAGAGTAAAATACTGGCATAAATATTGATAAAATTTACAGTTAAAAATATTGGGAATTTCCACAGAATAAATCATGAATAATAATAATACTACAATGATGTAATTTTGATGAACAGTATAGATAAAATTCAGGAAACATAAAAATCTGTAGTTGATACACCTATATAGTGAATTTATATCCAATATCATGTAGCCTTTTATCTACCTGTGAAAGTCATTTATTTTAGTTATTCATGAGAGAGAGACATTTAAAATACCATTAGCTTTTCTCTCAGATATAAATTAATAATACATTAGTAAACATAGTATGGTATTATATTATACTCCATTATGCATATATCATAATTTATGAGCTCTACAAAATCATATTGTGCTTCCTTTGAGAAAGAGGTTGGAAATAGCATAACCCTAGAAGGTAGATATTCAAATACAATAGTATTAATGATTATTTAGAAAAATATAAACAAACATATATATAAAAAATAAAACTTTATCAAAATAAAAATTAGGTATTCTCTGATCTAAATTCATAACATTCTACTTCAACAGGGAATGATACAGCTGCAAAAAATCAATGAATATGAAATAAATGTTTTTGCAGATGAAAATGAAAATAACAGTGATTTATCCAGTTCTAATAATAATAGACAGCATTTTAAATATAATCAGCAGTCTATAAAATCTACAGAATCAACGGTAAATAAATCTCAGCCATTGTCTCAGTCAATGAGGATTTGGGTCCGAGTATATGTAATACGAGCATATTCATTAACTCCAAAGGATATATCTGGTCATTCTGATCCATATGTGATGGTATTTGTTGGTGATAATAAAATTATGAGTGAATATTGGAGGTCACTTAAAAAAAACTCTACACAAGTTTCAGGTGATAGATCAGAATACATACCAAGAAACTTAAATCCTATATTTGGAAGGTAAGAAACATAATAGTAAACAGTACGTAGGTAATGTTCATCTTGCATATCCATTTACAATGCAAAGTATCTGAGAATTTCATTATTAAAGAATTATACTTTATAAACATTTAGATTATCAAAATTTTAAAGCTAAAGAATGAGAGGTCTGCAATTAGATCAAGAAATAAAATAAAAATCATGGAAATAGCTCAAAATTATTTTATTTAATTGCCCATCTCTTGATAAACACTTTCACAAAATTTCTATAAGAACTAAGTTAAGGTAATCATTTCTTAACAATAACAGACTAATAAATGTAATTCTTTTCTATAATTAAGTAACAAATCCTTGCTAAATGTATTATATGTACGGACAAAATGTAAAAAGAGCTGAATTTACCAAATGTCTTTGAAAATTAAAACTAAGGGTAAATTTTCCCCAATTTCAGATGCTATGAAGTGGAGGCTATCCTACCAAGAGACAACACATTAACAGTTTGCTTGATGGACTGGGATAGGTACACCCATGATGATTTTATAGGAAAAACTGAAATTGATTTAGAAAATCGCTTATACAGTAAGCACAGGGCCACTTGTGGAATTTCAGCATTATACCAAATGTAATGACACAAAGCATAAATTTAAAATATTACACAATAATAACAAATAATCTATGACAAGGGGGAAAATTGTGTTATGTTTCAATATGCCTAAAATTTGGAATTTTCTGAAAATAATATAAAATAAATATTTAAATACAGAGAAATTTCTCATATATATCTGTAAATATAATCTTATTAAGTTGTTTATTCCTGGAGATATAAAGTGTTTCATATGGTAGTCCGATATTTTGATTTTTGACCATTTTTAATTTAATAAAAATCAATTCCTTTCTCAGTGATTTCATTTTTACAAGATATTTAACTGATTAGGTAGTTTTGTTTATTTTTATCTTGAATTTCCTAATTAGAAAATTTCTAATGAAGTCACACCTATATATTTGAAAGAATTGGGAAATATATATCAGTCATAAGGATTTAATAGGAGAAATAATAGAAATGAAGATTACTCTATAAGTAATTTGAAATATTTTATGTGTGTGTATATAATATTTATCCATATTGCATATATATTTATAATATTAATGATAATAATTTTACATGTATATAATTTAAAAGTGGTGAATATCTTTATAGATCTGGTTATAACAAATGGAGAGACAAACAAAAACCGTCAGTCATTCTATTCAATTTTTGTAAGCGTTACAATATTAGTGATCCAGTTTATAGAACAAATGAAGTAATTGTTGGAGTAAAAACTATCACACTAAATCAGATAAGTTTGAAAGGAAGGAAAAAAAATAAAGGTAACATGCCAAAACTGAATTTAAAGTTTAGCATCAATTCTTCACTAGATGGGGATAGTTCTTCAGATTTTTAAATTACCCTTTTTTAAGATAATTACTTTTAATTTAGATATTATTATAAAATATATAAATAAATATCATTTTCTTTATAATTACCTAAGAACAAGATCAATCTTTGTGTCTCTAGATAATGCAAATGTCTTCTAAATTTTTAAACATAAAATGATATGAATCAAGATTAGAAATTCCAAGCCTGAAAATCCTTTCTTATTGCATCTACCCTCTTCTCCTCAGTTCAGAAAATGATCTACAAAACCAATATTTTTCTTGAATTTCTATCTTACCTTTCCCAAAACAAATCACAAAACAGATAAAAAATCAGTCAGATTTAATACAAATGTATTAAAAATAACTACATTTGCACAATGGTTTTGTTTCTTATGTTGTACACTATTTATCAGTATATACAATACAATTTATATTACAATTTATTATATTGTAAGCTTGATGCAATAAATAGTTTTATCATTGGCTTCTTTATCTGAAAAGAATTCCTATATACTTTACATAGATTCACATACTGAGATTTTGATTGAACATAAACTATATTTCATTATCCATTAAATTTTTTTCTACAAAAACTCTATAGATGATTGAAAACTTGAATGAACTAAATTCAGCATTAAATTATATTCAAAATTAAAATACCTGGTCATCTCTCAAAGAAAAATTCATAAATACTAGACAGTTAAAGGTTTAATAAGATATTGTCCGGTTAATTTTCACAAGTCTTACAACAAGGTTTGTTAAGAACTTTAATGTAGCCTTGTAATTATAATTTTTTAAAATTTATTTTTCTATTTAACTGAAATATAAATAAATGTGATTATAAAACCAGCCATGTTACAATAATTGTGGTTAAGAATCTATGTTTCCAACTAAATAATATTACTGAAAGCAACAGTCAAAAAATACCTAACAAGGAGGTTTTGATTAAATTAACCATAAATAAACTGGAAGGGAGGGATTAAATTATAACAATTCATGTGACTCTTCATACATTCTTCATACTAGAATAAATACTCAAAAAATGATATAATTTTGAAAAAATAATGTATAAAATATATATATATATATATATATATATATTTGTATCCTACGTTTAACTAGAATACTTAGCATTGACTGCCCTCAAACAATGGAAAGAAGTTGCAACAGCAAATGGATTATTGGGCTGGAGTTTAGTACCAGAGCACATAGAAACTCGATCACTATATGATCCTAAGCAAATAGGAATAGAGCAGGTTAATCACAAAATTTCAAATTTTCTTAAACTTTTGGAAAATATTTAAATTATTTTGATTTAAGTTTAACTAAGCTGAACTTTTCAGGGAAAATTAGAAATGTGGGTAGATATTTTCTGCATTCCTGATGATATAAGTGATGAAAATTCCATTCAGGAATATCTTGGACCCCCTGTGGATATCTCACCTAGAAAACCAATTCCATATGAATTAAGAGTGATAATATGGAATACGGAAGATGTTGAACTCAGTGATACAAATATAATTACTGGTGAAAAATCATCTGACATATTTGTCAAAGGGTTAGAAAATGTAGTTTTAAGTTTCAAGTTGTCCATTATCAACAACATTTAGCTTTTCAATATCAATAAATATGGATATACCTAATGAATAAATTTTTAAAATTTTAAACCTGTAAGTACAAAAGGAAATTTTTCATTGATCTCTAACAAACATCAGCTACTGTGAATTTAGATCATTCCAAGTACATATGTAAAAAGGATTGTTGTGTATTCCATACCATGTTATAAGTCTTACCTGGTTGGCAATCTCTTTTAAACTGAAAAGTTAAATTCAGGAATAATATGGAGAGACTAATTAAATGCTCTTTCTTATATTCTAGTAATACATTTTCTAAATAATTTCAAATAAAAATACGATGGTTCTCTATTATAGATGGCTTTGTGGACCTAAGATTGATAACCAATGCACAGATGTACACCATAATTCATTCACAGGAGAAGGATCTTTTAATTGGCGTTTCATATTTCCATTTTCATATATTTCTGCTGTAAAATCTCTAGTAGTTCAAGATGCTGACAAAATATATTCCAGAAAAAAGGTAATGAAATCCATTAAATCCCTGATGAAAATCTCAACAGGAATTGAAAATATGGAGTGCATACCTTGTCTTTTTCAACTGCAAGTCTGGGATGAAGATCATTTTTCTCCAAATGATTTCATTGGTAAAAATTCTTCTACAAATACTTTACAATTCAACTAACTTATTAACAATTGAACTCATATATAAATCATGTTATTATAATTTTTTCAACCACAATGTTGATGTAACATAGTCTCTAATAAAGAGTCATTCTTGGAGAAAGTAAAATATGAAAAACGGGGCAAATAATTTACTAATACTTCAAAGATTATACCCATTGTCCATAGGAGCATTGACATTAAATATTGATAGCATGCCAATAGGAACTAAGACAGCATCAAAATGCAATGCAACAATACTCAAAGACCATCCAAGGGTAAATTTATTTGAGACACACCACATTCGTGGATGGTGGCCGGTAGGCAGAAGAATAAAGAGAAGCAAGAATGAAGATTCTTACAAGATGACAGTAAGAATATCTTACCTATGTATATCTTAGTTGGCCCAGATGATGTTAATTACAATTCATACAGACTTATTATCAATAGTTCAGTTCAGAAAATTAGAGATAGAAGAAAAATACATTAATTCTCATTATCCTAAATTACTATTCTTAAAGGGAAAAATTGAATTAGAATTTCATCTACTAACAAAGGATGAAGCAGATGCAAATCCTGCAGGAAGAGGTAGACAGGGACCATGTGCTCTACCTTTACCAAGGTGATTGTAGCATGATTATTAGATTCTTACTTATTGAGTCTTAATTTATGTTTTTTCATTTAGGGGTCTCTCACTCAGTAAAATTAAAGCACACTGAAAACCCCTCCGTAGTGTAAGGAGATAATGTCTCTCCATAGTTGCAGTCCTTTAAAAGCTATAATAAGCTTAAAAGAAACATAAAAGCATAGCTTTATGTTACAATTTATTTCATTATATTAAAACCAATACATTTCAAGGAACTTTTACCAATGGTACTCCTAAAAACAGTTGTAAATAATGAATAAATAATCTCCTCAAAATTTCATTCTTTTTCCATTAAAATTTCCATAAACAAATTTATTGGCTATGAAATAAGTTATATAATCTGCCATTTTTATTTGACATCAGAAGTTAGGCCTCCCTGCAAGTTCTTCAATGGTAAGGAAACCCACAGCCTCAAATAAAAAGCCTCTGGATAAAGCTAATAGTGGGAAGAAAACAACTGCTATGATGCTTAAATGAATTCGGTTATTATCTTCTCTATCGACTGCACTTAGCTCTCGGTCAAATTGAAACACTGAGAAGGATGTTTGACATGATCAATTTTGGAAGAATAGTTCAGGCCTGTAGACTGGGAGAGAAATGTATTCCATAAAAATGAACCATTCATTTGAGCATTTTCTTCTCGCTATTAGCTTTATCCACACTTCTGTTTCCTTCTATGGTGTCTTGTATTTCTAACTCATTGAATTTCATTTTACTGCTACTGATTCCTTGTTTGATGGCCTAGTAAATCACCTTTTCTATTCCATATTTTTTGTGACAGATTTCTTCTGTATTTTATGAATTTCAGCATTTTCCATGCTATATCTATGTTTTCTCTATTTTTGGCTCTTTAAGTATGCTTACCATTTCTGTTTTGTTCACTACTTCCATCATTTTTAACTCAAACCTTAGTAGTAACTCCATACAAAATCCTTTCTTGCTCTACTCTGATTCTTTAATACCTACCTCACTTTTGGAGAGTGACATTGACATCACTTCCAGTCTTAAAACTACTGAACAAATTGTAGTTCAGCATGTTCTATCTATATTCTGTTACATTAGGGCCTCCCTGTGTTTTATTCTCCTTTACCACAGACTTACATATTGTAATATTAAACTTATAGATGACCTTAATCATTTCTATCTCAAATTCCATATTTTAATTCAATGTTATTATCTGCATGTTGGTTCAGGGCAGGCAACTATGGCAGCTAGAGGTAAGATACGAATGTTAATGTTTGTGTGTATATATATATTTTTATAATGTCATAGCAAAAAATTACTATGAGAGTGTGAATACATAGTTGGTTGAACAATATCAAATTAAGAGAAATAAATATTAAGACTGATTTATTGTAAAAAATGCATAATATAGAAAATTTCAATTGCAAAAGTTCTGAGGGTCATTCTTAACTTCCGGAGAAAGGGGAAAGAAACTATTGATGAAAAGCATTATGGATATAATACTCAAAATCAAATAGGAGAAAAAATTCAACAATAGAATATTTAAAATTGTCATCTTGTTCTGATAAATATATTTTAACCAATCAAGTTTAAGTTAAGAGTTTAAGACATTTTATTCATCTCTCACATCAAAGTATTTATATTTGATAAATAACATGTACATCACTACCTTAAAATTTAACCTTTTCCATTTATTTTACAGTAAAATATTACTTGGCTCATAATTCTATTATTCTTTTCAGACGACCCAATGCCTTGCTAGCATACTTATATATTCCTCTAAAAATTTTGAGATATTTGGTATGGAGTAAACACAAAAAGGATTTAATTAAGTGGACAATAATATTCTCAATGTCTCTGTTTATTTTCTATGGATTATATTCCATACCTGGATACTCTGTTAAAAAAATCCTAAATGCATAACTAAACTGAAAACAAAAATGATTTCAAACAAAATTTTAAGCAATTTGTGATACGAACAATATTAAAATTGTGCTGAAATACCATCCAGCAATCTCATTCAAATACAAACTTGGCAAGTATATCGTAACCAAGGAAAAAGTAATATCCATAAGAAATAGTCCACCATGACACAGGTGCTCAGTGTGTGAATCATATGGGTACAAACTAAACCATGCGATGCCACAAATTTCTCCCTTTGCTATGACCCATCAATGGAGTAATGTGGGTATTGACGAAATACAGTGAATATGTATAGAGAGAGTTTTCAGAGAAATGGAATAAGATGTTACAAGACAAAAGAATTAAAATTGTTAGAACGATTTGAAACAATACAAATGGATTAAATTTTCATATTAAAACTGCTGTTAACTAATACTGAACACAAAATTAAAGGACAGAAGTTATATATATTAAAATTGAGCCAACAATTACAATTTAGAGTTCACTGTTCACCAAAGATTCTTCGTCCATATCAGATATTGATGCAACAGTTAAGTAATTTAGGAAATCCAGAATCATCATGGAAGTTGTCCACCAAGATGCTTTAGATACTATGAAAATGATCCCATTTACTAACGTCAATGAAGTCTATTTAAGGGAAGTAGAAAATATAAAATGTTCTTCCCTGGTTGGACTGGATAATGATACAATATATGAATTCATGTCATTTATACTCTCTTGTTCTCATTGAATAAAATCTCATAACATTAAAAAATTACAATGAAAAATTTCATTTACTTCTATTAGTGTGATTACTATAACAAACTACAATAAATTTAAAATGGACAATGGAACATACTTTAGTATATAAATTTAAGAATGTCAGAAAATATATACGCTTCAGCGTAAATTTCTCAAAAAATACTATGATTTATAACGAAATTTCTACATTTAAAACAAAATTATTCAAGAATTCTTCATTCATAAGATACTTATCTGATAAGACGTAAAAACTAATTAGAACAATAAAGGTACGCATAAATCGATTGGGATAAGAGAAGATTTATTGATTGATAGATCTATTCCAAATTATTATACAATTGCTACACTATAACTTCATTCTTCAACAACTGGAAAATGTCATCTCTTCACCAATGATACTTGTAGTTCCTGTGGTGCTCTGAAATAAATGTTAAAATCGTTAAAAGTTTCTTAAACAACTTTTTTATATAACCTTTGGAAAAACGGTACTTACTTATCTTTCCGTAATTAATGACATAAAAAAATGTCATAGCTGCGAAAGTAATCTGGAAAAATGGAGCAACTCCTGCCTTTCGAGGCTGAACATACTTATGCTGCCATCTCCACCAAGCTGCGTAGACAGTATTTAAAATTATTTAATCAAATTTATCAAAGAAATTATGAGTAAAATTTAAAATAGGCCCATACCTCTGCTACAAGCAGCAGCAACAGCTTGAGGGGATTTGTTCCGACGAGCAAGCCAGGATCCAAGTTCACCAATTTTCACTTGTCCGAAAGGAGTATCGGCTGAAAGGATTTAAAGGTAAGTTAATCTACGGTCAAGACTAGAAATGTACGGCAAAAGAAGTAAAACCTCTTACGTTTCCCATAAAACCGAGCTGGGTCATAAGGCCCATGAACTTTAGGATTATATTCCACAGGATAGTCCCCGAAACCCATCGTGAAACTACGAGAAGAAGTTCGAGATGGAGGGTGAGATACGATTAGGCACGACACCGATATTCATATATCGAAGTAAATATCGCAATTCTACAATTCGACAGCTCCGAGCTACTCACTATTAGTAGCGAATTACTGAATTAAATTCTATATTCTTCCAAGAACTATGAATAAAGCATTATTTTTTAATAATGTGAATTATATTGAGAATCTTGTAAAAAATAAAGCTTATCATTAGCTATTTGTGGAAATGCTAACAATAATTTCTTTTTATACAGTTATTATGTATATCTCGTTTACACCTCCTGGCAGGAAAAGGAAATAAGTAGTCTAAAATTTCCGCTTGGCATTAGGCTGTACTTGACCATTTTTAGCGAGCTCGTCTCATCTTATAGCATTTCAATTTCAGGAGGAATTTTAAACCATATGCAACAACATAATGCTATGAAACATTAAATCAATATATTTGCATCAGAATTTTTTAATATCTTCATGAAAGGCTTCTTGTATCCGTTTGTACATCGCAGGAAATTGACACAAAAGTTGCTGAGTCGCAGCAAGGTATTTGCAAAAACTCTTATTGCTCAATCTACCCTGTACATACTACAATTTTCAATCGCTATTTGAATGTTGATTATAATTTCAAGTGAAAAATAAGTTCATGATGCTTTCAAAATTGTTTACGAAACTACCGATATACTATTCAACGGCGCTTCGACAAATATATTTACGAATAATAGGGATTAAGAAAAGAAAAATTAAAAGATATGATACATAAGATATATGTTGATATAATAGCAAAAAATCAATACAAACATATAACAGTAACCTCAGTAAACATGTCATCAACATGTATACATATTCTCATTCGGAATATTAGTAGTTCTAAGGAAATAAATGCAGTAAATTCATGTCCATATTAATAAAATTCATTTATTTACAATAAGAATCACAACTAAATATCGAGATATTTCATTCATTTGTACAATTATTAGTTGTGCGCCATTCAACAATAAACATGAATAAATGATTGAGTGCCTCCTTTTCTATTTCAGTTGACTCTGAGAACAAATCTTTGCTAGGAGGGAAGGTGTAACTTTCATTTCGAAAAGCATCCTGACACACATCAACATTTTTCAAAAGTTTCTTACCCAAGCAAATGAGGTGTTCTACTTCATTATCTTTCATTACTTTCACTGATCTTTGCTTAGTTTTATTACACTGTTGTAATAATGATCTTAAAGATATTACATAATCAGCAAAATCTTTAATTTGGATATCAACATTCAATAATTTTGGCAAAATAGTTAGATGTAAGGAAGCTATATCATTATAAAGGAAGTTGGGAAGTAAATTTTGTTTATTCCTTTCTGGAAGTTGAGACACATTTTCCTCTGTAAATGCTTTCCATAGAACTGAAAGTAAACTAATTACCACCCTAACCATAATTGTTTCTTCTTTGTTGGGATAAATTCTTGACTTCTCTAAAGCACCAGTAAGCCAAGATAATAGATCATGTCCTGTTACAATATAATATGCTGTGGAAGGGATTTTAACAGCGGAAATTAAAACTTCCAAAATTAAGATCTGAAAAATAAGATAAAAATTTAATTATAGTTGAATTTAAATTCAAAGATACAAACCAATTCATGCATAATACATAATAGTAGCGAATAAAATTCAATAACCATTTCAGAAAGGAATACATTATGTGTAATCCACGATGTAAATTTATGAAAAAACTGGTTCCAACAATACATTTTAATTGTGAATTGTACTTATTATCCATTGAAAATAAAAGAGGTTAACCTTCAAGAATGTTATCCATTTCAAAATGAAAAGAGGCATTCCAACGAGTTAAGACTGGACAATTTAATATAATACATACAAAAAATTTAATTATATTCAGCCATCCATTTTTGATCTTGATCTTTGATTTTCATTAAATTTCATCAAGTGATCTTCAATAAGGTAAAAACAAAGTTAAAAGTTTTCCAAAAAATAGCATAAATATATAAGATAGCTTTCCAGATGAAACAACCTACCTTGCTCTTATAATCACAAATTTTGGAATCAAACGAACACATGAGAAGTTTGAATATTCCACTATTCAAACAGGCATTAAAATCGAGAGGAACTTTCAAGCCATCTCTAAGAACTTCTAACATCCAATGACGATAAGTTCTGGCAAAAGAAAAATCAAATTAGATATTCTATTAAAAATATTTTATTAAGAACACAATTTGAAAGATTTCAGAAAAAAAAATCGAATGAATATACATTTTTAAAAATACCTTTATCAATTTCTCTTATTAAATTACTATATTTATTACTTACAATAAATATATCCTGAGACAAAAAGAGAAGATTATTGAAAATAAGTAAAAATAAATATCCACATTCTATACTGTTATATTGTTTAGATTCATTGTGTTATAATTATGGTAGCATTCGTAGTTCAAAGTATGAAATGTTTGAGATAGAGAAATTGTATGGATATTAATTTTAAAATTAAATAGCGAATAAGGAAGTAATACCACTTCTTGTTCAACTGGATTCACTATTAAAATTCAGGCATATAATTTCACATTAATCTTCACTTAATCTAAATCCCATTGAGGTTAAGAAGTCTTCATCATGGTTAAATAGATAGATTACTCAATATAATGAAACAAATAAATTGTTTCAGACTGGTATTACATAATTAAAATATCAGATGAGAGATAATTTCTTCATACAGAGTAATATAAAATCATAATTTTTTTAAGTTCAAGAATAAAAAACATAGATGGAGTTTTAATTTTACAAAATTTAGAAAGAATAGACTCAAAATTTATAAATGAATCTATTTTGCTCATACTATACCTTGAGTTTTCCTCACAACTATTGTACAATCTGAAAAATTCTGGCACAACTTCCAAATCCAGAGCAGGCTTTGCCAGAAAAAAATTATGAAGAGGAAAAAACATAACATTCTGGGGGTCAGCCATAACAATTGATGCCCTTGCTAGGAAAAGGGCAACAACTGGAGGTAACTGAAGATACGGTACATCTGCATCTTTTGACTTGGCAAGAACACCATATCCATTTCGAACCACATCAATAAAATTCAACCACAACTTTTTCTCTTTATTAATCCTTAAAAATAAAATATAGATATAATAAAATCAAAATGTCTATTAAAAAATAACAAGCTTAATAAGCATACACAGCAATAAATTTTATAATTAAAATGATTTAAAAAGTACAGAATGTCTCTTACATTTAGATCTGAAGTACTTTAGTAGATATTAACATAATTAAGGTTAACTTTAACTCTCAAATTCTCATTAGTATGCTAAAGCAGCTATCAGAATTTTAGGAATAAAGGTTAAAATTCTTGTCATGTTTGATTTTTATCTGTCTGTTTAGTTTTAATGTCTGTTAAAGACTTTTTTCCCAGTAACATCAGTGGGATTGATCCCACCTACACATAAAAAAGCATTAAAATTTTAAGAGGTTGACATTCAAGGAGAACAAATTAACTGCCTCTTGGCATGCTCATATTGGAATGCAATACCATCAACTATTATCAATTAAAAATAAATATCAAATATCAATATGTATATCAATAGCAAATAAAACACTGGTATGCTATGATTTAAGGGAAAAATTATAATAAAAATTATTTTAAAATAAGGAATAAAAAACTTTACATTCTAATATTCACTCTAAATAATTTACCTTCCAGTTTCAAGGTGAGAATAAAATCGTGCCAAAACATGCATTGCAGCAGCTCGGACATACTTGTTGCAACTTCCTAATGCAATGACTGTTAGAGCAAGAGCTCCAGACTGAGTGAATTTATAAATCTTTACAGGATTTTCAGGAGCAAGGATATGACTAAATGATGGAAGATAGAAACACGGATCATACACTGATGGGTCACAACAACAGTAGTCATAAGTTTCCTGAAAATGAACATATACATATATTAAGTTTAGAATTAAAAGGATTCTCATATATGAATGTGTAAATATATTTAAATTGAAAGAAACTGTCAGCATTTAAAAGGGTTCATCTCAAATTTTAAAGAATAAGAATTTAAAAGATAAAGAATGAGTAGGGCCTTTCAAAGTAGAGGCAATAAAGAAGATTATAAAATCACAAGAATAAAAAAGTTTACTATAAAATTTTAATTATTAAAGGATTAACTACTTACATCCGCAAGAAATCCTCTATTAATAGGAAAATTACTTAATGTATTTTCGCAACGAGTCAAATCAAGAAGATCAAGAACTTGATCAGCTTTTGGTTGCCTCAAAATTGAGAATGCTGAAAACGCAGCTGAAGTGACATGAGACTTCAGGGAGTAAAAGCTTGCAGCCATTTCTCCCCAAAGATATGGACTAAATTGATTGAAACTTGACCCATCATGATCCATCAATTTAAGCAACTGTTTGAGGAAAGAAGTACAACATTAAGCAGAGATAAATAAAGATACTTAATATTTCAAAAGTAGAATTTTCAATAAAAAATTCTCAAACCTTCAATGTCACCAAATCAGCCCTTTCTAAAGATGCTCCGTAAGAACTTAATAAAGCAGGTACTAAGGATGCAGTAGAATTGTTAGGATTCCTTTCAAGTAACAGCAGTAAGAGCTCCAAAAGTTCTCCTAAAATTTAACCATGCATTTTAATTACAAAACACCATTGATTAAGTAATGAGTTGGCTATAAATGAAGGAATAAAAATAATGATTTATATATATATATATATATATATATATATATATATATATATATATTATTGAATTAATGATTAGGTTGAATTATTATTCAACACAATTTTCAAAGAACTTTCACTTTTGAGTCTGAGGGATAGTTAATCATAACTTTGACCATAAATTTATAGCTAAATACACCCATCTTCAGGAACTGATTCTTCATTTTGTGCTAATGCAGTTCCTAAGGTTGGATACAAAGCAAGCTTCTAAGATGAACTTTTTGGTAGGACACATCCAAATTGGAGAACTGACAGCTGATTCTACAAGAAGTATATATTACTATATAATATATACTAATTAATGGCGTACAAGAAGTACCTTTCATTCACAGAGAAAAGAAAAACTGAAGAAATTTTAAAATTTATAGATGCATTTCAGTACTTCAGCAGCAGTTGGATTTAAGGATTCTATCCTCATTAAACATTCAAGATTTTAGGAAGCCAAGTTCAAAATTCCAAAATGTAAAACAAATGGTAAATTTTATGAGCTTTGTTGAGTAAGTAATGGGTACCATACTATCTTCATTCCATTAATTACATCCTACCTTCCTCATTAATGCAGAGAATTTTAATAATCATCAAAAATAGAAATATTACGTTCTTTGGAAACCTTAAAGAAGAACCTCTACTTCTCTTCAAACAGAAAATGCATTTACTCACAATAATTTTTTATTTTCTTCTTATTTTAACCTTAAAATTTAATTGAATTTGGCATAAGCAATACAATATAATCAATGTACATGAAAAAAAAAATCTAAAAGCAAAAATTAGACCACGCTGAATCAGTCTAATTTAACACCTACCTTTAGAACACCGGTTTTCCAACATTATGTCAAGGAATTTTGAGTGCATTATAACCATTTTGAACAAAAGAATAGCCTCTGCATCATTCTCATTAACTATTCTGGAGCAAATCTTTGTGAAACTTTCAATTAAGGGACCATTGTCCAAGCCTATTCCAATCTTCAATGACAATTGAGTCAGTTCTCTCCACACTCTGTCTTTCTGAAACATGTTCCAGCAGTTAATAGATTTCCTGTTTAAATGCACCTGTTTCACATCCACTTCATCCAAGACATTTCTGAGTAATTTTGAGAAATAAATAATGTCAGCTTCCAACTTTTCATTTAAACTATCATTAGGAACTGCTCTTAGTACACTCAGAAATCCATTCACGATAAGCTTGAAGAAAGAAAAGCGTGGTGGTTCATTGCAGTTTGCACATTTTTTTTCAGCTTTCTTCATCAAAATATAGATTATCTCAAACCATCCTTGTTCTTTGACAATCAATTTTGTTCCTTTCTTTATAAATAGATTCCAAAGACTGAGACATTTATTTTCATCTGAAACATTTGAGAGAAGTATTATTAAATATTTTAACTATAAATTTCAGGAGTTATTTTCTATAACTAATTCCAAGCAAACATGATTTAACTTTAACTTTATAACTATCAAATTTCCAGCTAAAACTGAAGGAGAAGTTGAATGATGAAATTTCAGCAATTCATTCAAGTTTTACAAGCTATCAAAACAATCAGGCATTAGTTTTGGAACAATTACTTCTTAAGAAATCCATAATAGAAGAGGAAGTAGAACTTAATTATATTAAAACATGTATTAGGGAGACAAATTTTTACAATAAATACTAGTTAATATTATAACATTTTATTAATACCTCCAGAAAGTGTTTCTATGAAGTTTGAGCAGAAAGAATGGAATATATCTATACTAAGTATAGCATAGAATTAAGTTTTATTGCTAAAATAAATTAAGAAGAAGCCTACCTAGGGCTCTTTCTACAATCATTTTAAACAGCTCCATATTGTTTTTCAGCCATAAAGGAATTTGATCACACTTCTTTAAAACATCTCTAAGAGCCCCATTGTATTCTTCATAGATTTTCATTAAAACATGTTCTGGGATATCCAATTTTCCATTTTCAATCAAATTTTCCAAATATTGTAATATTCTTCCAGAGTTGTCAGAAAATTTCCACTTCTTCACACTGCACAGTTCAAAGAAGAGTATTCTGAAATTTTTGTTTTGGCATATCAAGAATTTCCCCAATTCATCAGCTGTTGCTCTATGACTTTCGGAAGAGACTAAAATATTCAAAAGCTCTGCAAAAAATGTACATTGTGTATGAGTGAGAGTAGAAAAATTAATTTGTAAGCAATAAATTTGTCAGTTTTGAAATATTAAATGGATGGTAACTTACCAGTATCAATCACTTCAATTAAATGAGGAAATACCTGGAGAACATTTAAAATGCAATCCTCCAAAAGAGATAACCCATTTTCAGAATTGTCAAACAATAGGTTCCCAGACATATCTTCTAAAGCGTAGAGAAATTTTGCTATAGGTTTGAAACGATTATTTTCTAAAAATGTTTCAAAACCCAATTTTCTTCTTTTACAAAGTTCTTCTAGAAGTTTAATTAGTAAATATCCAGGGCCAGACAATGTCATATTGTTCTCTTTCATTAAAATTTTAGGAGAGATGCCAGCAAATTTATCCAAAAGAAGTAAAATTTCTTCTGAACTTAAAGCAAAATGTGAAAGAAACAAGTACATTGTTCTTTCATCCCAGTTTTTCAGAAATTCCTAAAAAGTAAAGGAAATAATAAAAACAGTCTAGAAAATAATTTTTAAAATATAAATAGTTGGATGGATAATATGTTATATCCACCTTTTCAATTAATGTCACATTATAACAGGTGTCATTCAAAAGAATACTTTACATAAAAAGATAAAAAATATGAGAAAATATTCCATAGTGTGTTTTAAAAGTATCTTATTTTCAGATGTCTTATGTACTTAAAATAATTATCAAAATAAAAATAATTCACTTCCATACACTGATTTATTTTGATTAAAATATATATTTATTAATACAGGTAAAACCTAACCTTGCATTTTGAATCATCTTCCAGTGATGCAGATATGTCTAGGAGAAATTTCTCTTTGAATGGTGCAGAGAAACTAAAAAAAATATCTTTATCTTTCAAAAAAGAGTTGGCTAAGATTAAAAGGTCACTGATCAAACTCGTGACTAAGTTTTTAGACTCACTATCTCCTCCAAGAGGATTGAAAAAATTTAGAATAATGGAATTACTGAAGGCAGAATGCAAACATAGTTCATATACATCTACATCTCTTCCATTGCTCTTTTGATAGAGCACATTTTCCTCTTTAACTGATAAATGTGGAGATTCAAAGAGTGAGAGTAATAACTGTTTTCCAATGGCAAAAGTATCTTCATCTAAATTACTCTGCTTAGCTTGGGAAGCTAAATGAAAAACTATGAGTTGGAAAATAGAGAGAGCTTGGAAACTATCTTTGATGTTACATAGTGCATTATGAGAAGCTTCATCACTTATTTGAGTTTTATAAAGCAGCTTTCTACTGCAATAGCAGAAAAGGTGATTGCCAGGTATGACTGAATCTGCATATTTCAGTTTCTTTGATGACCAACCCTAAAAAAAATGTTCTATTAGAGAATCAAAAATTTAAACAAAGAAAACTTATTCACTGAAAATTAATATAATCACAACAAAAATTACTAATTTCAATAATTTTCATATCCATTGCTATCACATACCTTAAGATACTTTTTAAGAGGTTTTGAAGGTTTATAAGATATTAGATCATTTTTAATAAGATGCAATAGTGTTTCAGGGGATTCTTGGCGATGAGAAATAAGAACTATAGTATACTGAAGATAGTAACTGATAATATCATGATCTTCAGATTCATTTTCATATGTTTTCAATTCACATATTGCAGCAGGTAGTAGAGGACTAATAGTAGGATTGATTCTTTGGGAGAAGAGAGACTTTTCACTGGTGACATTGAAATCAGAGTCTGAATCTAAGTCATTATCCATGAGATCTATAAAATAAAAACAAACAAATTAGTATTTAAATATACATTTATCACAATATAGAAAATGTATCGATTACACATTACCCATCAATATTTCCCCAGCTGAAGTACTACCATGAGATTTTTCTGAGCTATTGGTCAATGCAAAAGCATTAGAAATTAAATACAGGTATTTCTCAGAGAAAAGCATCAGATTGCAAAATGAAAGAACTAAAAAATCTGCCAAAGTGTCAATTTTTCTCTCATCAAAAGAATCTTCTTCAGAACAACAATGTTGAAAACTATGAATCCAAAGACAAGCTTCAACTTCATTTCCATCAAAGAAGCCACTTCTAAGTAAGGTAGACAGTAAAAGCCGCCTCCATGTCAAACTACGTTTTTCTTCATGCTCTTTTGCATAAAGAAGCAGTAGCCTTTTGAAAATCTCTTTATTTAAAGATCCCTGTATAAAAAAATTGACAAACCATAGAACAGTGAAATTGCGAATAATTTATGACATTTTATTATAAAATACATTATACATGAGAAAGAAATAAAATATCAAGAACACTTAAGGCTAAAGTTAAAATAAGTAATGATGTACTTTGAAATACAAGAATTGTAAAAAGAAACAACCACCTAGATGAATTTCCTTTTCAAATTCAGAGTGTTTATAAAGTCAAACATACTCAAGCAAATAATGACAGTGATTTTTGTAGGATGGCCTTGGTTTGACACCGAGGTGGTAATAATGCTGTCAAGAGAAATGCATAGGAAATCGAACTCAATGCAATGTACGCGGCGAAAACATACTTTAGTAAAAGCTTAGCATGACTTATCCGATTTATCTTTCGAAAAATCGTAAGTTTTATTAAAGGATATATTTTCCGATTTCTTGCTGTTAGCAAGCACACCTTTACTTGTATAAATAATATTTACATAATAGGAACTTTAGAACAGTAATAAATAACAGAATTGATCATGATACAAGGAAATATATAACATACCTGGTCAGAAGAAATGTTAAATATACCACTAGCTGACAGTAACTCAAGAGCAATTGGCTCTAAATTCCTGTAACTCTGGGCATCCCTCAAAAAATTTGGGCTATTTAAGAGACTCCAACCACCTTTGATTGCACTGTCTTCAGAAGTAACTTCGTGTGGAGGCCACCACCTCACATAAGCTAGCAATAGCTTCAAAATTTTTTCCAAATGATCAACTGCAGTTATGGAAGGTAAATCTTCAGAAGATTTCTGGAAATTGTCATTATCCCCTGCTGTTCCATTTTTTGCTTCATCTATAGTAAGCTGCCAGTCATGAAGAATGTCACCAACATTGGGTAATACCTACACAAAGATAAAAGAATCATGAACATGAAAATTTACTGATATCTAATTACACCATCACACAAATACACTACTTGAAAAATATAGATTAAAAAAACTAACAATTTCTTAACCACTTAATACAAAATAAAGACTTTAAAAATTTAATCTCTGTATTATTATATACATATGTATGTGTGTATATGTATTATTTATTCAAATAAAATTAATAAAAATATAATTTAACTTTACCATGAAAAGATGATCCAATAACTGTTGTCGAAACAGATTAGCAGCTACTGATGATCCAAAATAATCTTCTAAATCATCATAATCATGAAATCTAACAGCAGCATTAGTTATTGAGGTGAGAAGAGCCACTGCATAATGCCTAATACAAAGCAGAGAATTTTTCAGAGCAGTCAAATCAGGTTCAATTTTATCACCAGTAAATGCTGATCCAAAAATAGGCCTTAATATGGACTTTGGAGTAACTAGTTGCTCGAAAATAGTAGTCAACTGAACAACTGTGAGGTAACTTCCTTTTGAAAGGAAGTTTTTGGGGTCAATACCATCAATGATCTGCAGAAAAAATGATAAATTTTAAATAATATGAAAGGAGAATACATTAGCTGAACAATTGAACTGTAATTCATATATAAAACTTTAATTATGATAATTAACATGAATAAAAGCTAATATACACAGTGATAAAAATATAATTCTATTCACAAATATAAAAAAATCATTTAGATACTACTCACACAGACAAATTTATATGACACTAAAAAAAGGAGTGTCATAAATAATATATTTTCAAATAACTTGAAGAGTACTTTCTAAATTAGAAGTATGAGAAGCAAAAAACTTTTTGATTTCCACAGTACATTTAAAAAAACACAGGACCAGTTTCAGCAGACAGCCATCATATCATGCACCTGATATGTGTCCAGTCATGTGTTTTTTGAAATATACAAATTTAATGCAGAAATCATACAGTTTTTGGCTTCTCATTTAAAATGTTTTTTTTTTCGACAAAGTACGGCCGGACCGAATTGAGTTTATTAGAAGAAGTATAGTTTTTACTTTTGATGAATGATTTGATAATTTTTTGAACTATCAACAAAGTTTAAGAATGATATCACATATAGCTACTTTTTAATTAAAAACAATTAAAATAAATGTTTCCTCATATTGTTTTACTTTAATTTAATAATATTTTACACACAGATCTGGATGGACTAAGACATTCAAAAATATTTGTTGACAGGATTCCCATGTAGTTATTGAGTATAGTGTTACAAAAAATGATAAGATTTTATGAAAAAATAAATAATACCTGACAAAAATATGATTAAAAACATCATTCAATACATCAATTATACCTTTGTAATAACATGGTCAAAAAATACATATTAGGTATAGTGATTCAGAGCCACAATATTCCTATTTTAAATTACATGAAACATGCAGAGATTTTGGAATGTTTTAATTATGTCATCAACATTTAAATTATGAGGCTGGGCTTGGGGACCTTGTGACTTAGTCGCTCAACCTCAATGTGAATTTTTTATCATAACATCATTCAATATTGAAGGGTTGAATATACTATAACTATTAAAGAACTAAAAAATACAAGAAATAGAAAGATTACAGCTCAAGGACTGTTCCAATTAATTATTATTCCATTATTAGCTAAGTTACAAATCTTCAAAACTTACTCATAAAGATAATAATATTATTAAAGAGTTTACAGCCCAATTAAATTTATCATAGTTTTAACAGGAAAAACAAAATAGAGATCTAATTCAAATGTAAGAAACAGGGAGGACAAAGAGTAGTTATAATATAGTGAGTATTGTTAATGAGTTAATAAGGATGGTAAAAAAATCTGCAAAGATAGTCTATTTTCTATACTTCCACTCAATTTATTTAAAACATAATTAACAACATAGAAAAATAAGTAGCTTGATAAGTAATTTGTATTTGAAAAATTCATTTTTTAGTACATTTAAGGAATATTGTTCCAAATACTGACTGAAGCATTATCTCACCTGTATAATGAAATCAACTGCTTGAATCCATTTTCGAGATGAACGAGGTTCCATAAATGGACCCATGCGAGAAATCGTCATATGAATCAAATCAGGACAGGCATAAAATACATCACACAGTAATTTTGCCACAATATCTTTTTCCCATGGTTTATCCAATATCTGCAAAATAATTCATAAGGTTAGAGAGATATTCAAATATAAAATTTTGAATTAAATATTAATTAAATCACAATAAGACAAAATATATTACACCTTAATTCCTTTAGATTTAAAGCTTTTGACATAATATTCTTACTTCAAGCACTTTCTGGACTGGTTGATTGTAATTTTTTCCAGATAATCCATAGCTTGGATCATAGAAAATGACACCAAATTTTCTCGAGGCACATAAAACCTTTAAGATTTGGTAAGTTGCTTCCTCAACCTGCTCCTTGGAAACTGGATCTACCTGGATCATGATCAAGACTTGTAAGTATGTTTATAAATTTCTTTCATTCTAAAACGTTACTGACAGAACAGACTACATTAAAAATAAAAAGAAGTGTTCTTAAATTTTTAATTATGAAATGTTTTGAGGGATGGATTTTTTATACAATGAGTATCTGAATTTTTCAAGTGTAATTAAATACATTAATATTTACAGACCAAATATGAAAATCAAAAATGTCACATTATAGGTATCAATATTTCAAAGATACAAAAATTAGGAAAGTACACCTAAATAAATGAAAGAAGTGAAAGACAATATGGATTTAGGTAATTAGGCTAATATTAAAATAAAGGCCGGTGTAAAGAGTTATAGAAGTTTATTTATAGCTAGTCTGAAAATATTCTCAACAGATTTCGATGAAAAAAAATCAAGGTAATTGGGTTATTGGGGAAAGATAAGCAAATGATGCAAAACATATGCAACTAACTACAAAAAAACACAAACAAGACATTTACCAATGTAACAGCAGAGGTGTCCTCAGGACACCTTCCTATAGGGAGTTCTTGAGAGAGGGGCAATTATTCTACTCATTATAGATGATAAAACCTATACATATATACATGATATTCAACAAAGGCACCATTATCAGTTCAAAAGAAAATGCAACAGTAGTAAAGCAATGGACAAATGTAAGATATACAAGAAATGGGTCTGTGGAAACTGTAGTATGAAGAAAATTTATCACTGTGCTTCAAAGGAAGATTCTGTTGAGTTATTATTTAGTAACTGCATCATTTTTCAAGCAAGATATGTGAAGCAGTAAAGTGTTAATATACAAGACTATTTTGTAATAATGCTAACGTATATTATAAATTCAATCAGGTTTTTAGATTTTATTTGAGTATATTAAAATTTATATATATAGATATATTAATATATTATAAGTTATTTATTATTTGAAGTTGAAAGGACTTCACATAAATCTATTTTTACATTTGTTTTCTTGCTTCACTAATCTCTTTATATTTCTATCAGAACATTAGTCTAATAGAATTATTTAAACTTCAATGATAATTTCTAAATTAGAGAATTAGGAATGATTTAACTCATGCCCTATTGATAAAAATTTACCTATGCTTACCTATTAATACATAAGCATTTAAGGAAATACTTGGATTCAGATTTATGACTACCTCAAACACTTTAAATGTAGCACAAGAGTAGCCAGAGGACACCTTGCACTGTTCTAAGGAGGCATCCAAATACGTAGATGATAAATTCTAGAGAGATGAAGTATGACAAATACTATACACAATACCTCATTTTCAATTACACCAGATGAATTCTTCCAGGACTTCTTTTTGGCAGGCCTTCTCCCACCACTCCAATTAAAAAGCTCAAAGAGAATCCTCAAAGTAGTTGAATTAAAAACATGAAGCTTAGTAGTTTTATTAATGGCAGGATTTTCCAAAACAAACTTCTTTATTGTCATAAGAACTAATTCTATATTTTCAGAAGAATCATACATAAGACCAGGAAGTATACTTTTGATCAAACCTGAAAATGTTAATAAATGTTAATTAAAACTCAAAATGATCAAACTTTATTTCCATAATATATACATATATATACACTAATTATTTATCAAATATTTATTTCCAGAGAAAATATTGAGAAGGTGTAACAACATTTTTTCATTTATGTTAAGGTCATTTTTAAATTATGGAAAAAAATTCGAAGGGCTGAAATCACTAAGTACTAACCTGTCTTATCGAGCATGAGTTTTATTGCTGATGAGCTTCCTTCAACCAGAAAGGATAACACGAAAAGGATGAAATATTTTCTAGTTGAATTCTGATCGTCTTCTTTGGCAAGTTTAAAAGTCAAGGCGAAATTTAGCTTCAAGTATGTAAGAATATACTTCGCCACTTTTGTGCTTAATGAACTCATAACTGAAAAAAAAAAAAAAAAAAAAAGATCTGAAAAATTTTGTATGCTTACTACTGAAGTTACAGTAGCAGAGTCATCTAGATATAATTAATTAATGCATGCATATAAGATGTAATGTATAATATAAATGTCAAAATAATTTTTTTTAAAATCATATTTAAATCAAAATTTCCTTAAAACCTGTCAATAACTGAAGTGTTGCTTTTTTCGCCGCATAAGAGCTTCCTCCTAGAATGCGATGCAATGTTGTTGTGTGTGTTTGAAGCAAGCATTTTGACGTTTCTTCAGCATGAGAAAGGTAGGATGATAAATCTGTCAAAATCCTGGAATATTTAACAAGTTTTGAGAGTTCTACACTTCTTAATCGTCCAATTCAAAACATTGAGCAGATAAGGTACCTCTCAAAAATGCATTTTAAAACTTTTAAAATGACAGCGATATCTTCATTACTTCTATTTTCTTTTCCTAAGAGTAGAAGAATTTCTTCCCCAGTTCCGCCTGCTTCTAAATACTCTAGCACAACATCTTGTTCAGACTTGTTTTCACGGACTAACTCTAGGAAAGTCTGTAGAACTAAAAATATTTTCATCGTTAAACGAAGACACCCATGCAAATGAAAGTAATATCATAGAGAAATTCAAACTTTACCAGGTAATGGATCTTCGCTAATTAATTTCTGTCTAAAAGCGAAACCGGAAAACGATTTGCCTTTCTTGACACTAGGATGATCCTCCGTCAGATAACCATCACTCTCAATAATTGCTGTCCTCTTCATTTTGATTACAAAATCTATTTATTTCATGCTAAGCCATTCAAGTTTAAAGCGTGATCCACACGTGTTATGGATGTTGAATTCATTTAGTACCACAGCGCAACGCTAAGATACAAATCCTGAAAGTACTTATTTTCGCCGCATGGAAAACCCGGCGCTAGTTTACTGGACTGTGGATGAGACGAATGTGATTATCAATTAAAATAAAAATTAAAAATGTAATTATTACGAAGTGATTATCAATTCATTGTAAAAATACCATGCGAATTAACTATGTGTTATTAAAATAGGCACACTCCGCTTAGTCCATCACATTTCGTTCCTTATTTAGTTAAATTGCTTTATTTGTTTAACAAACAGTCAATTTAAAATATATACAGGAAATACAATATAAAAAATAAGATCACGGCAGCCATAGAAATCGCAAAGAAAGATTTAAAGTAATATGTCCATAAAATCATAGTGATACAATATAAAAAATTAGTAAAATTTACATATCTATTTCAATAATTGATAAAATGCTGTAACGTCAAAGAAAATGTATCTTACTGAATCTAGAAGGATATTAGCTCTTCTCTTCATTCTTGTAAAAGGATCATTAAAAAGGGACTTATTTTGGTAAAAATTATCATGAAATAAATACACTTTTCTGGTTTTAAAGGTGGTACATTGAAATTCACTATTCCCATAACAAAGAGGCTACCAATTGCAGAATGGAGTAACTAAAAGTAAGATATTACTATGAAAAAGAAAAGCATGGGAATAATTTTAAACATAGTTGTACAATTTTAAGACCTTAAGACTTAATTTAAGATTTTAATCCATCATTAATTTTTTTGAGCAGCATGATTTTCTTATAAACCTTAAGTAATAAAATAAATCTGGAGAAGACACCTAAATGATTTGCAACTAATGAATATACAAAGTTCCATTCTTTCCTAAATTTTAAATCCTTTCTCTGATATAAAGCTAAAGCAACTGTTTTATTTATAACTTAAATTGATTATACTTACTGCTTATCTCAACATTAGTGAATGAAAAAATAATAGCCTGTCCACAGCAAGCTTTTGTTGCCTTAATTCTGTGCTTCAATTAATAGTTAGCTGGAATTCATTGAAAGAATTTTTTGTCAATTTTCTTTTGGTACATGGGTAGGGATTTTGAACAATCATATCAATCATTTATGATATCTTAAAAATATTTATTCAAATTCAGGATGTGATTTTAAATGCAAATATTTTATAGCAAGTAGTTGCCTTACAAATTACATCCTAGTTACAAAATAAGCTCATAGAATACAGATTTGAATTACCATTCAAAGCAAAAAAAGATTTTATATCACAGCCTCTTTTTGTCTAAAATATCATTTTATTCCAGAAAATTCACATGAAATAAGAAAATAAATTATTTAATTTTTTATAAAATTTAGTATTCTTTAACTTAATACTCTGATAACAATTACAATTTTTAGCAACCAAAATATACTTTTATTATAATATATAAAATATTAATAACATAAAATATGTACAACCAAACAAATGTTTTATAATAAGATCTGTCATTTTATGCCGATATTTTCATTGGAACCATACCCAAAATATAGTTTTGGTTCCGAACAGGTCATTCATAAACTTTGATAATGTAAAAGCATACAGTATTTTTCATTTAATATCCTCATACTTAATAATGTAAAACAAAAACTTTGCAAAGTTGATATTTTATTCAAGTACAGGCTTAGCGATAAACTATTAAGAGTCCAAAGATTAAAAAGAGGAAATCTTATATAAAACCTACAAAAAGCAATTTCCACATTTATAAACAGACACAAGAATTTTCAAAAACAAAGAAAAAAACCCAGGACTTAAAAAATTGATAAATTTGAACTCAGTAAGGTATACAAATTTGCTCAGCTTTGGAATGGTTATAATTAAATAAAAGTTGGACATATTCAATGAATATGGTCCATATCCTCTTGAGTAATCATAAGAAATCGACGAGTCTCCTCCTCATCAGATGGACAGCAGTGCTTTGGGGGAGAGCTCATAAGGCTGAGACATATCTCTTCCATGTACTACAAACAAATATAAAGGATTCAAATAATAATGAGAAAAGTAGAAGAATTACTGGCCAACCCATTTGATAAACTGGATGTATCTTCCAATTAGATAAAATTTATATTTACATTATACATAAAAAGTCTGTCTAAAAAGTATCGGGAACAATTTTTTCTCTGCAAGACTTTATGCCTTACTGCAAGTGCACTAAGCAATGTTAGTAGTGCAGGGTAAGACCTTCACAACGAGATAAGGGTAAGTTAACTGCAAATCTTTGTTCAGGCTAGATCGAGCATTTATTTGACCCCTATCAAGTGCAAGCTTAAAATTCAGCGAATGATTGGACAGCAGTACGCAATGAAATATTGTGTTGTATTAGGGAAATTGTGTAATGAAACGTTGTATATGATTTGCCAAGTCTTCAAGCATGAAAACATGTCACCAAATGCTGTTTTGAAGAGGAATAAGTTCTTCAAAGATGGCCGGGAGTGTGTGGAGAACGAGCCCCGCGCTTGACTGCCATAGAAGTCAAGAACTGACAACAACGTGCAACATGCGCGTGAATTCAGACCATCAGTTAAGTGTAAGCATGATTACAGATTAAATAAGCATTCATAAAATGACAGTGCACACCATTATCATTGAAAATATAGAAGTGATCGTCTTTCTGCGAAGACCTACAACGCATTGAAAATTTCATTTTTCTGTAGAACGTATTAACGGGAGATTGTTTCTTGCTGGAAAAAGATATCCTCCCTAAAAGGACAAAACCACGGGACCCTAACTGCTGTCAAAGATGCTTGCACACATACTCTTGAGGACCTTCCGGAATCTGCTTACCAGGGAGCCTTCGAGTGCAGGAAAAGCTGCTGGAAAGTGTGTTGATGCCCAAGGAATGTACTTTGAAGAATTTTAAGATTTTATAACAATATCTCAAATGAAGCTATTTTTCTGAAAAATTTCCCGATACTTTTTAGACAGACCATGTACTTAGACCCAAAATATACCAAAAAAAAAAAAACAATTTCTTCTCTTACCTTTCGGTTTCTAAGTGATACAATATTGTGATCTACTATCCGATCCGGATAATCATGACCAATAATACAATTACAAGATTGCTGTAGTTCTAAAGATGCTTTCCAAGGTTCATGTAAGTACTCTATGGGGAATTCTGATAGCTCTGGAACGTACTTTCTAGAAATAAATGATAGAACTGTTTTGAATTATCTATACTTGTTAATGAAGATTTAAATGAATATATTTTTAAATATAGGAATAATTACAATATATATACATTATGTCCATGTTAAAATTGTCAGATTCTTATGCAGAGGCATTAATCCTAATTCCAATCTTAGAGCCACTGCAAAAATATCTATTTACAATTACATGACATAAAAATTTAATAGATCCAGATTTGTAAATTCCAGCAAGCCATGAAAAAATATACATCTCACACAATCTAAAACTTTGCTTACAGAATTGTAAATTTTTTTTAATTATAAAAGAGATGGAGATGGACAAATCTCATAGGCGAGATTGATATTCTCAGAGGAATTGCATGTTACTCAATATATTACCTATGAAAAAAATCAAATTTGATGTAATATTATTGACCCCTGCCTCTAATGTATTTAACATGAGGAAAATATAAAAACCCTTACTTGATATAAGTTCCATACGGATCCAAACGTCGACCATAACTCACTGGAGAAACGCACTGTGAACAATCTAAAAGCTTCTCAAAGGCAGATGATGAAACCCACATCCAATTACCAGCACAAACAGACCAATCAGCATCGATTAAGTAGTACAAAAAAAATGCAAGACCATGCTCCCATGAAATCCACAGATCGCCACGAGTAAGAAAGAATGCTACAGCATTTCGAGCAGCATGATGTACCCAGCCTTCCTGAATCAAAATAAATATATCTTATTAGAGTCATATATACATCTATATCTCCTTAGATACACTTAAATTTTGATATTTTGTAAAATTGCCCTTATTATCCTTGAGATATTATTTTACACATCATAAGGAGAAAAAAATTATATTTTAATTTTTATCTATGTATTGGTTATAAATTCCAAGAAAGTATTTTCTCAAAATTTACTAACCAATGTTGTAGTTTAAAACTTTGATCTTATTATGATTTTTATCTTGCAACTAAAGCAACTAAGTAAGACTCACAAATATATAGAAGAAGTCAGGATTAAATCTTTCAAACCAAGATCACAAACTTTTAAGAGAGGATTTTTAACTGAATAAAGAATGACATTCATCATCATTTTCAGGTTTTAGATAATCATTCCTCAGAGATACTATAATAAAAACAACAAATAGCATTGTTTTTGATTAGGTAAAAGTATTATTTAAGCTTTGTAAATAATGTTACATCAACAAGGTTCCTTAACCACTTCACTGATGCCATATGTATACTCGACGTGATAGGTACTTCCTTTTCTGATGCAGATGACTTAACTCGTCCTTCCCAAAACTTAGTCTTCACTCGTGTTCAAACCAAGCATATTCGTCAGCTCTAAGTAGTTATTTTTTTTAGATGCCTCAAGAGAACGGAATACACAGGATATCTAGAGAATATTTTTGAAATTATCTTATTTTTAAGTGAGGGAGTATCGTCAACCCACAATGTAAATTTCATCCAGTTTATAGCAAAAAGTAATTGCAAATATATTTTTATTGAATTAAAGAGGAAATTAATCTTAAATTTTGAGGAATAAGTTCTCATACTTTGTAGGTTAAAGCGTACACTTTTTCACAGTTCTTAGTTTCACTTCTGTTTCACAACTGAAACAGAAGTGAAAACTTGTATAAAGAAACCACTGTGGTGTAGGCATGGTGGTCAACAACCCTGCCTGGCAAGTGAGAGACCTGGGTTCAAGTCCCAGTCATGTTTCTATTTTTCATTTTTGTTTAACATTGTTGTATGAATAGCTCACATGACAGGAATATTCCCAATACTAATTGATTTGAAAAGAGAAAGGCTGATGCCACATTAGTGGTATAAGGTATTCCCCTTCTGACTCCTTTTGCTGCATGGTTTTACTATCTCTTCTCCACCAACTGCTTACCTTTCCACCCCCATTTTCAAATGTAATTTAAGCAAATATGTTAGCCAACTAAGAAACGCTCATCCCATTACAATATCTGAGGAAAGTAAAAAGCTTTCATTCTGCAATATTCAATAACTGATTTTTGTATAGTTCCCATATGGACATTAGGAATATTATGATTTATGCAAAAATATTACTTTGAATTATTTTCTGATGATATTATTATTTTAGAAATATTAATTATATTATTAGAAGTCTTACTTCTGTAAGAACTAAGACTTCTGTAAGTAGTAAGACTTAAGCCAACAACCTGTACAAGTTGTCTCATTGCTGCATCAATGAATGGATATCCTGTCTTTCCTTTCTTCCAATTATCCAGATTCTCTTGATCTTCGTGCCATGGAATATCCAAGCAGATAGGGTTCCTTCTCATCTCAGCATAGAAAGGATTATCAACAGACATAGTATAAAAATATTCCCTCCAAATAAGCTGTCCAGTAATGCTTTCATTAGATGAGTTGCCACCATACACTTGGTCAAATAGATCATGTATTTCCCAATAAAACCTTAAAAAGCACAGAATTAAAATATTAAAAATTGGATCATAATTTATTTATCCATATCGATTCATAATTTATGCTCAAAGATCTTTCATGTATTAAGCATACATCAAGGAGGATGCAAGAGAATGTATATTAATGGTTGCATATTACACAAGGACGTATTGTCTAATTCAGGCAATCATTATATAGAGTTCAACTTTAATTTGTAAAAATACCTTTAACAACTCACATTGAAATAAAATAAACAAGAGAGATTCTTACTTTCTAACAGAGAGACATCCGAAACTAAGAGCAGCACTTTGAGAGGTAGGTGGCTCATTTAAGTCAGGATTCACTTGATTAGGAAGATAAATTCCACTACAGAAGGCATTTTTCTCTACCTCAAGGCGATAAGATAGATTTTTTAAAGCATTGGATTCTCCACCAATCCATTTATCCTTCTGTTCCTTACTTTTTGTGTTGTCTTCCAAACCATACTCTTCTGGAGAAGGTACAGAATTAAATGCCTAAAACATATCAAAGATATATATATATATATATATACTCAAATGATTTGGCTGGATCAACTGTGACTTCGGAAGTTACTATATTTTTCAGACAATAAGATGCACATGGTTTAGAATAAGCAGCATCGGTGAGCAGATATATTTATTAAATACTGGATTATATGGCACAAAGTAAAACAAAACAACATAGCATCAGGAAAATCAGTTATGGAAAGGGAAATCTTTGCCAAATAAATATATCATTATTAATTGGTTGGCTCTGACTGATTAATCGTCGCCAGATAAGCTTGAATCAGTTTTTTCCTCCACAGAGTTTGCCACCCCATAACAGGTCTGTCTAGACAGTAAAGAAACCACAACAAGGATTCATACATACGTCATACCTGAATATAAGGCACATCTTTTACCAAACTAAGGGATTGTATGTGCACCTTACAGAAACAAAAACATGGTATCTGATTTATAGCAAGCAATCTAATGTAATATAAAATCCATAATAAAATTCCGGCATAAATCTATGAGAACTTGTAAAAACACCTCAATCATCATAATATATAATGATTCTCAAGTATTGTGTATAACAAATTATGCATACTTAATGGTAGAATAATTGATGGAATATTCACCAATTGTTCTTGCAGTAATTCAGGAAATAAATACAGGAAATCTAGAAATTCATTTAGTGAATGTTAAAAACAAAATTAATAAACAATTAATAATTACCTTAAACTGACATTTAAACGAAGGGTCTACAATGATCAACACAAAATAACAACCAACGCATACTTTCCTAGTTATAAAATGAAAACTATGATATGGATAGGATTCTGGACATTCCTAAATACTTCAAATTTTGCTTTCTCTCACATTGCAAGGCAGAAGATTTGAGCTCATTCAGCTCTTCAATTTAAGGTACCATATTTGACGGCATATAAGATGCACTTTTTTTCCTAAATTAGTTCTCAAAAAATTTAGTCGCATCTTATATGTGAAGGTATTGGTAGCTTAAAACTATTTGTTTATAAAAATATCCTCGGAAATATGACTAAAGATAACAAGAGATTAAGCCACACTATTCAGTGTTAACTATGAGTGTTTAATTAAGCTTAAGTGCATGGAAACAAAGGAGTAGTAAGTTATTGTGATACCGCGGTATGGCATGGACCTTTGAATTTATTTTTTTGTTTTGCCTACTAAATGAGGGTGCGTCTTATATGCCATAAAATATGGTATGTATTATATTTTTAGGTAGTATTATTTCTTTAATTTCTTTTTCTTTTCTAATTTAGGTAGTTTTATAATTTATGTAGATAATTAAATACAGAAAAGGGAGTATTTGATATTATTTAAATTATCAAAACATCAGTAAGTTATTATCTGACACTATCCATGAAAACCTCCAATAAAATTATCAAGAATCTTAAGTAGTATCATACCTCAAATTTATCAAGTATTTTTTTTGGCAGGACACCAAAGTTTACTCCAGTCCATTCTGCATCCTGTACTGGTCGAGGAGGAGGCCCAATAGCAGCTACAGTATGCTTTAAAAAAATGTTTCTGTTATCAAATTATTAAAAAAAACTGTATACAGATCATAGATTTCTAAATGGCTAAAAATAATATCTAATTAAAAAAATACAGCACTTAACTGGGAAGGGATGGGAATCAAATACCAACAATTAAAAATAAACAAGTGAATTACCATTGAAAAAGCATAAGTTAAAAATAGAGATAGTAAAAGACTATAGCACAAGAGACTGCAAAATGTTTAAATATTTTAAATTCATGGATTATATTAATACAATTGAATAGGAATTGAAATGAACTCATGAAAACCTTAATTTTCTAATTACTGGTAATGTTCTCAGGATTGAACATGAAATGAAAAAAAGTCTGTAAGGCCTCAAACCCAAATCTCACAATTGCAGGCAAGATAGCTCAATGGCAAGAGCGAGCAACTTTACCACTTATAACATTGAAAATAAACTTTGACACTTATAATATTGAAAAAAGAAATGTAAGCTTTTCAATCAGCTTAAAAGAACAAGTGGACAGCAATACTAATATTTTGCCACAAAGGGTCCACATAAGATGTGTAAAAGTGGCTTATTTCAAAATTTCATCTTATCTGCAATCCTGACATTACTTCAATTTCATAATAAACTCATTAATAATGAGGAATATAGAAAAGAAAACCAGGAAATGTTTATGCCTCTTTGATAGCTATTATTTAACATTGAATTGCACATTGAACACAATCTTTTGGAAAATGACTTGTCTTGATGACAAGTTATGACTAAGACTATGAATGTTCTTGATTTCACTTTTGAACGATTATGAAGTTAGAATGACATTATACTTGTATCAAAATACATTTTACATTAATTATTTTATCATGAATTTGTTCACACAATACGCCAGGAAAGCACTAGATCCTTCATTAATTTCTGATCTTCAATAAAATTATCATTGTTAAAGGAATTAGGATTTATTAAACTCATTAATCATTATTTTACTTGAAATACACTATACTTCAGAATTATGGAAGAATCAATGAAAAAGGAATTTGAAATCTTTTTTTTTTAATAAAATGCATCAAGATTTACGGTAAAAATTCATTGTTTATAAATATCTAATTCAAATTCACAAGGATACCTGAATTCAACATAAAATCATCTTCGCAAGAAAAAATAAAAAAAACTGAAACAAAAAAATAAAAATATTGTTTCACATAACAAACATAATTTCTCACCAAAAACATCTGGTACGTCAGAGGGGGTATTCCTCCATTAGTTTCGATGACGACTCGCGGATCCCATAAAGTGTGCGATACTTCTTCAACATACTCCATACCACTTTCTTTGCAAAGGTTTTTGACTGATTCATCACGCTCCCTCCATATAGGCTCACAATCCTTTTGTTAATTAAATATGTATATTAATATTTCTAAGTATAAATATATCAACGAATGTCAAGGTTGAAATATCACACTAACCTGTTCAAAACATATTTTCTGTAAACCAACTTCTTCTTTTAGCGCTTCAAATATTTCAGAAGGTTTACCCTTAAGTAAATATAACTTTCCTCCGACTGATTGTAACTGATTGTTGATGTCACCAAGACACTCTAGCAGAAACTTCAATCGATTGTAGCCGATGTCTCTAGTTCCTGAAATAAATTTATAATGAAATATACTAAACATTTTAAATACAATATTAGAAAAAAAATTTTAGATGTAATTTCAAATGAATCATTAAACCAGAATTTTTCAGCGATAGGGTACCCTTCAGTAATCAACCCCAGTAACCAAGCCCATTTATCACCATCAGATCTTACCAGCACTTTCTCCGTCGAATATGAATACTGCATAAAATTCTTTGCAATATCTTAATGCCTCTAAAAGCGCAGGATTATCATGTAAACGAAGTCCATGTCGGAACCAAAGTAGTGTAATTTGGTTTTCTAACTGATTTTGACTCCTCATCCTGAAATAATGATGTAAGCCGACGAGGGATTTAATCTCCAAGAGAGTTCAACAGAGACACAACCCTTTTAGGAATCACTAATGGAAGAGACCGTGAAGAATTTATCGATCGGAAACATGCTAGAGGTTCATTATACCTAACTCACGTGTACGTCCACCTGATCTCCTAATGACGTCACATTTTCCAATAGATGCTTCGTTCATCGCCCTGTATTAATTATTAAAATCTAGTCACAAGTTGATTATTCTAACAAAATATCGAAGCAGTTCGATTAAATTATCATTTAAGTTATAATATCATGAATATAGTTGATTCACGCGCCATACAAGTGTAACTGTCCATATTTTGCGTTTCGCATTTGTCAATTAAAATAAACAAAGCTGCTCTTTCTGTTTTAAGATAAATTCATTCTGTAATTTTACAATACATCAATCTTTTAATAATAATATTCATATTTATTCCGTCAAAAGATAACATATAATTCTGAATTCCAGAATTACGTGAATCTTTGACAATGGTTATTTCAAATTAGTTACTAATTATAACCGCTAGAGGGACTCGTAAAATGTCCATCCCTTAAAGTACGTCAAGTAGTTTCTTTTTGTTAGTGTTGACAGTACTATTTTGTTAGAAATGAACGTGATTTTGCCTATATTACGTCGTTAAAGTACTGAACGTGATGGATTAGTTTTGTAATAATGTGCCGCTGTTGGATTTGTTGTTACCGGGATTTGTTTTTTAACACCTCAGGAATCAACATCACAGGTATACGTAAGGTAGGACTAAGTTAATATGTAATCATTTTATGCTAAATTTTGGCTTACTTCTGTATTTTTACTCCACATTCTTTTTAGCTCACTTCGTTATTCCTATCTTTTACTACTTAATCCAATCAAAAAGTTTCGCTCGTTAAGTTTCCTCTCTGATCCTCCTTTTGAACATGCCTAGTACCATGCTGCTCGTTTGAAGTATTTCAGGCACGGTTGTGTCTTTTAATCGTTTCACGTTTTTCAAGTTTGTTATATTTTTATCTAACAAATTATGTTATTTTATTAAAGTCATCCTTTAATTAATTCTGTATGGTATGCTTCAATTGTTAAGATAATATTCCTTTTTGTGTTCTTGTTTATCGAATAATTTTAGTATTAGTATTATCCTATCACAAAAGATTTCGTGAAATTTGTCAAAAAGAATTTTGAAATAATATCTTAAGTTAAACGAATGTTTATTGCCTCTTCAGTCCATTTTTCGTTGTTGCTGGATTAAAACGAAAAAATGTATCCGACCTGAGAAAGTTTCTTTCATATTGTCAAAATAGTACTCATATTTTAAATTATTTCATACGATCAATCAGAAACATTGGTTTTATTACAGCTTCATTAATGCTATTTGATTTAAAATATCACAATTATCTTGTTTTCCGATACTTTCAATGCCTCAGGCTTATCACTTGATTTTCAGTCAGAATATCCTCGCTTACCTTAATATGTAAAAAAACGCCAATTTATAATGTCGAAAAAAAATCATGTGTTTTAGTTTAATTATAATTTCTTTCACGACATACTTGACTTACATATCCGTTATCTAAGCGCCCTGTCATGTCGAAAGCATATTTCAAAATATTTACTGTAAAACTACTAGTTTATTAATTACCGAATTTTTTTAATTATTTATACGCCTATATATTAGGATTTAATGGTTAAGAAAAAACAGTATCTTGAATTACGACTGGTCGCATTTATACTTCAGTTTTTATATGCTGATTGATTGTCTTGTAATATTTTTTGATAGCAAATCATGCTTGCTGTAATTCTTAATATTTTTTGATTGCGTTACTTAGATAAAGATTCTTCCCACTAAAATGTTCCTTGGATTTTATCATTATTTTGACTAATGTCTCCTTTCTTATTGAAGGTGTGTTCATATGTTTATAATTATTTTATGCATTTCAATAATTGTTTCTTTTAAAATACCAAATATAAAAATTTAATTTGTTTTTATCATTTTCTCCACCTTAAGTAAAAGAAATGAAAATGTTCTTACTTTATTTTACATCAAAATCTTACAATTTCAATCATTCTTTGCTCATCAATGTTTGTTCTAGTGTAAAATATTTAATAGTGAAGTTGAAAAACTAATTTAGTAAAAAAGGCATTTCAAAAAACAATTTAAAGCTATTTTTTTTATGCGGAACATGGAGCGAAGTATTTATTGAGTAAAGTTGCTATCGTTAGTGTGATGATTCAGAACCGTCTATTTGATCCTAGATTCATAAGTTAAATATTAAATATATTTTTCCCTTTGGAAAAAAATATGATTAGTAATTTGATTGCTAATCGTATAGTTATGAAGCTTCCTTTATTACGTTTTACGTGGTCTACCATGATTTCTATTTCATCTTCATCTTAGATCATAGTTATTTAACCATATTAATTTTACATTTCCAATAAATCTATCTCTTTTCGAAAGTATTAGCGATAGATTTACCTTGGAATTTTAATTCTCACTTTCCCGGGAAGTTTTAAGAAATAACATAATTTGGACTGCCAGTTTACTTTCAATGGGTAATTTTTTACGCGATCCCGTTAAATAGTTGCGTGCGTGTTATATCTATTTATATGTAATCTTGACCTTTTAGATAGTAATTAATACACCTTCATTAATGTTTAATACTCATTTTTTATTTGGGAATACACGCTGAAATAATTCCTTTGGATAAAGGGTCCAAAGGATTTATATTTGATATATTCAGTGCGAGAGTACGGACTTACCAAAGACTCTTGTGCTCTTAGATCACCCATCTTTTCTTCCCTCATTTTGGTTTTCTTTCTGTGCCATCCTTTGCCGGCAACCAAAACCAGTAATTACGCACCGTCGCCGGTCTTGTAAGGCCAGTGGGAGGGCGGGGAGAGTGCCAGTTGGAGGGGAAGTGAGAGAAATTTATAACCGCCCGACTCAGGCAGCAGCCGAGGCCACTAGGGAAGAGGGTCGCTCCTTCATCAGCCTAGTAATCCCAAACCTCGCTTTCCCTTTCCATGCCCCTCTTGGCCTTTCCTTCAAGTTCAGCCAACCATCCACTCTTAGTTACCTCCATATCAGTAATTTTTCAGAATGATGTATTTGTAAAGTGGATATTCTTAGTGGATGTGAAATGTCTTGAGTACACTGTAACTACGTGTAATACGTTTGTTGTAATTCTGTAAAAACTTTCCTTGCGCAATTTTTGCATGGATTTATCTTCATTATTTCATGGTTTATGTTATTCTTTTCATTTATAAATATTTCTTTCAATCTTATTGCAATTAATTATTTTACATTGTAAAGTAATATTATATAGTTTTATTCATAAATCTTCTGTCATTTATGAAAAAAATGCAGTAAATTTTTTAAGAAAATGAACATACAAATGAAGTAGAGGTAGACTTGGCAATATAAGCATTTAAGTATAAGTTTTGTATTAGTAGTTAAATCAGAAAATTTTGGGCTCTCATCCTTATTTGGTCTTAAAATTGAAGTAAGGAAAGTATAACATAATATTCCTTCAATTTGGGCCCTTTTAGAAGCATTCAGCTGTCAATCATAAATTGAGGTATAAACCCTCAGCAGACAGAAGCTGGGTATTCCCATATTTCCATGGATTTAAAAAAAGGGTCCATAATGCTGGGTATTGTTCAAGTTTTCCCTTCTGGGAGATGGCTTGTATTGAATTTCTGGGGTTAGCTCTTATGGAATCAATAGTTTTGTATGGTTGACTTGCTTTCTATACAACGAAAGGATCCGGGTGATTCATCAGATGATTATGGCGATTGGAACAGGATCGATTAGTGAAAGAGCAGCAACGCCATGGGCAGTACCAGCGGTCACAAATGCAACTCAACTGCGCAGTCGTCTTTGATGTTCTTTGCGCACGGCTTTCAACTGGCCCTCAGCTTGGTCAATAGTTCGATGTGACGCTTTGGGTTGGGGATGAGAAGCCTTGCTTCTCTAAGAACTATATCATACCGTATCCTCTGAGAGTTTGAGTGAAACCTATCCACCTCTTAGTCAGCTGTCTTACACCTGCCCTTTCCTATCCTCCTCCCAGGTGAGGGATCATCCTTCCTTCAACGAACCACAATGAGCAGGCTCGGTATGTATGCATCTCTTTTGTGATGCTGTCAGGACAGCTATTATTTGTGATCCACTCATGACAGAATAAACAGTGGTGTATGTCACCCCATTATTTTCAGTTTTCCATGAAATATCTTATAAATTGATCCCTCATCATATTAAAGTGAATTGATAAATGAAGACAGTCCCACTGACACCTTCTTATTAGATGACTGAAATGTTTTGTGAAAAAAGGCACTGGTTCTATGAATGAATGCTGGTGTGTCCGCTTTTCCATTGCTGTGCTGCTTACAAATGAAGTTTTGATATCCAATTTGAGTGCTGATTATCTGCTGTATTGAGGAAATATTATCTGACAGCATTTTTTGGTGAGCACATGCTTTTTAGGAAGAAAATTGTAAAGATAGTCACCCTCAACAATTTAGTACAGGCGGCAGTGTTTTGTCCAAGCCAAGCCCAATATCGATCGGTTTGTACGGGTGAGAGTTAGGTAGATGACGCTCAGCTAATTTTCTTGCAGCATGTGTTTAGGATCCAGTTTATAATGAAGAAATTTTAGAAAAATTTTCAAGCGGAAATGATATATTGTCAATTTAATTTGAATTCTTTGAATGTCTTATTGAAATCATATCTTTATAATTCTAGTTCAACCTGGTTTCCTTCATCATCTTTTTCATTGTTTTGTATGCTTAATGAGTATTTCAGTAATTTATGGGTTTAATTAAAGTTATATTTATCTGTGCTCAATTCTTTTTACAGCTATTAGCCCATAAATATCTTCTTGATTTCTTTGTTTGTGAAAATAGTTCTAAATATTAGTTTTTATAACTTTGTTTTGAAGTAACTGTTGATTATTTTCATATCTCTCCTTATTTCATGTGTTATTTAGTACGGAAGGTTTAATTTTAATTGGTCAACCAGGAAATCAAAAGAGGACCAAAATGAATTCTCCTTTTTAATTAACATCCTATCTGATTTTCTTTCTTTGCATCCCCTCCCCAATGAATCATTCTTTTAAAATCCTAGTTTTGAAAAGAGTAATGCAATAATCAGGATCAAAATTTATCATGCCCATCATTTATGAATTTTTTTTTATAAAAAAAAATAATATATGATTGTTATTATTATTAAGTTTTATTATTGAAGCTTTAAAAAGAAATATATTTTAATGGTGAATGTATTGTTTGGAAATAAAAAATTATATTTAATATTTGTAGCAACATGAACATTGAATAGTTTTTGGTATCTACATCTACATAAGTACCCTTCCCGCATGATGCAGGGGGAATGTGTATTGAATGGGTATGATTGTGTTTGGATGATAACTAAATGTCAAAGCATGGGATTCATCAAAATAGTTAATCAGTCAAGAATTTCAAATATACTTACTTGGAAGTGCTAGTTTTTTCTCATAAGTTTACAATTTACCAAAAATAAATAGCACTTGATAAACAGGAAAACAAATAGATAGATAGAATCCACTGACTCTAAATTTTCCTTACTGAAGGAATTTATATTTCCAAAAATTTTCAAAAGAGATGCACATAAATTTATAGTGATTTTTAATTTCATATTATATCAACAAAATATACTTACAATTACATTTATAAACTTATTTTTGGATTATATTGTTGTTGGTACTTTATTAAAAAGTAGTAAAATTTGTAGCATATAATTGCACTATTGTTTTCATGTTACAGCTGTTGCGATACAGACATGATATTTTACATGGAATGGTAAATCACAAAGGTTTTTACATTATTAGTTGGATTACCCAAATTATATAAGAGGAAATGCAAACTTTGTCTCAGAAGCACTTAAATGGCTTGCCAAAAATAATAATCATTACATTACACAAATTTTCCAATTTATGATTTTTCATTTTTTCTTAAAGATGAAAATTGGATTAAACTTTTCATGTAATGTATTCATGTAATTATTTCATCTTATCCACTTTATTAGCCTAGGTAATACATAGTACAGTTTTTGTCACTTACATCAACTCTTTTAATTAATATTTATGGTATGATTTAATTGAATTTCTTTCTTATGCATTTTTTAGTAGTTTCAAAACTCATTTATCAGTATAGTATGTTAGTTTATGCTAACTGAATATTATTCAGTTCTGAGAAACTTTAATGCTAATTATCTGATTTTAATTTGTATGAAATTATTGTGATTTAAAGACAACGGAAATGTAAAATATCTATTAGTATTCTATATATAAAAATGAGTTCAAAGAACATACCTTATCACTGCATTTCTTACAGTATACTGGTTTTAGTATTATTATGCTTGTGGATGGTAATAATATATATATTTTGTCTTTTTATTTTGAAATAAAAGTAAATGACTACTATACCAAGTTATCAATTTCTAAACCAATTAAAAAATAGCATCTGTTAATTTTGCCTGATGCTTCTATCATTTTCCTCACAAAAATTTTAAGTTCTATAAAAAATGTTAATCATTCTATTTTTTACAATAATACTTAAAATTATTTCAGAACTATGAAAATATAACAAATTATTTCAATACTTTAACCTGTTTGATTTTAATATAAAATGTAAAGAAATAATTTCTCATGATAATACACAATATTTCTTGAGTATTTTCTATTAGTTAAACTAGACAATCAGTAATTGTGGCAATACACCATAAATTTTATGTAGAATATATTTGTATATAAACACTAAATATTAAGCTGTCTTTTTTGTGGAATATTTCAAATGAAAGAAGTTGAAAGGTCTATTGATTTAGAAAAGTTGAATTAACTCACTACCACTGGAATACAAGGTTAAACAGAAGTTTAAAAAGGGCAAATCGTAGTATAATATAATAGTTACAGTCATAAAATAGGTAGTTTGCACACTACAGGTGAAAGTATCTTGTGAATATGGTTTATCTTATTACAGTTATCAGGAATTGATGTAGTTTGTTTTCTGATCCAAATGCATATTTTAAACAAAAGTTGTGGTAAGAACTCATTATGAATTGAGGATCAGTTTTCAGTTATTTTTTTTTTAATTTTAAAGATAGAGTTAACCTTCTGGTTAGTTGATAATGTGATTAGGCATCATCATATCATATAAATATATACCTGGCATTAGCATGCCTGTGCCTGCCCCAAAGAAAGGAGTAATACCTCTCCAAAAACCGTCGTGTAGGTAGTAAATTGTACATGTACATAAATATACTAATTAAATATAGATGTAGAAGTAATATAGCAAAAAATATGGTAACATTGTAACTTAATTCTGAATTAACTGTAAAATAGAGTGTAAATAGTAAAACATACAAATACATATGAGTCTATTAGAGGAGGAGAGTGAGCTTACATTATAACGGTACATCTTGACTGAAGCTTATTTGTGAGCAATTACACATTTTTAGGCACTGGCATGAGGCATTCCTTTTTCCTTCATGCCCCAAATTACTAATGGTAATTTTGCTATCTATGTTTTCTACTTGCATTTTCTTTTTGTATTTCATGCTTTTTATACCTTGGCTAGCCTTAAGGTGTTCTCCCTTGATTTTACTGATTTCCACTACATAATTTACTTATATTTATAATTATGAATAGTAATGGCCCAAGGATACTGCCTTGTAGAATACCTGAAATAAATTTTACCTCTTTAGTTTATTGGAGGATAAAACTACTTACGTTCTATTTGAAGAGCTTTGGATTTTTTTTCTCCTCATTCTCTATCTTTTAATATCCAACAATAAGGTGATCAGTTTTGCGTTACATAAATTTTTATCTTATTTTATAGGGTTAAGATTTATTCTAATGATTTTAACAGTATATAAAATAAAGCTCAAAATTTATCTAAGTAACTAAGAATTGAAACATATTTTTGCATTATTCCTTCAACAGTATTTTATAAAATTTATAATTAACTATTCAACAAATGTTAGTTTAGAATTTTAAATTTGTTTTGTTAGTAATATAAGTTTGAAACTTACTTATGAAAAATGTTTAATCAGAGATTTAACTCATGCTGAGTTATCCAAGTTTATGTTAAACATAAAAAAAAAACAAAATTTATTTATTAAAAATTCAAAAATTATGTCTTTAAGTTATTTTCCAAAGTATCAATGAATGAAGGTTGCTTGAAAGTTATTAGTGGCATGTTAGGGGATGTATAGAGTTGATTTACTTTATCGCTTTTAAAAAGATGTATCCCAACTTTCTTGGGTTCCTTATATACTTCCTTATATTACATAAGCTAAATTTTCACAATCAGAAAGTTTCCTTTCAATAAATTGGCTTTCTAGTGTGTAATGATGAAAAAGGTAAAAATCATTTAATAATTCTTCTTATTCATATGAAATGTTTTGTGGTTTAATAGCAATTTTATTTTTCTATGCAGGCTTTACACTCTCCACACCATGAGATTCCCTCCTGGGTCACAGCCCTTACGGGAGCTTCATTTTGGCTGTGGAATTTGGCACAGGCAGCAGCAAAGGGGTTGGTATCAGTCTCTAGCTGGTGGTGGTCTTGCGCCTAAGAGCAAGGCAGTGGAGCGAGTTACAGGATGAGCGGCATCCACTCCCCAAGAGAATCGTGCACAGGTGGTGGCAGTAGTGATTACAGGGATGGACTTACTTCTAGGATGGTGGCACGTGCAGATGATGAAACCTTTCACCGAAATTCACCTCGCCCCCCCATTCCAGGTATGTATGCTTCTGTTTTGCTGTATTATTTAATTTTTGTTTAAGTAGAACTAAACATATTATTTTGTATTTAATATGCTCAATCACAAAATTTAGTAAATTGATTCTATAAATATGAATTTAAGCTTAAAAGCTTATTAAGTTATTAATAATAGTCATTTAGGAGGAATATTTCAAAAGAATGGGCCAGTTTGTTGTAAAATGAAAATAGGTTAGTAGTATCTTTATTTTTGGTGATGGGTTTGTTATAATTTTTTAAAAATTTCTACCCACGCTATTTACGAAATAATTTGATGTATTGGAGGAATCTGAAAACTTTCTAGATATACTTTTCCTGGGATTGCATGGAAATTTTCAAAAATTCATAGAAATTAATTTTTCTGAGGCGTATTTAGGATGCTGAATGAGATAGGTTTCATCTGGTCTGAAATAAGACTGTAAGAAGGACACATCCCATTCAACTTTAATGGATTTTTCTACTAATTTATGTCAATTAGTTAATTACAAATAAATAAATAAATAATAACAAAATTACATTTTAGGTGAAGAAAATGAGTCTCGGTGTTTGGGAGTTGAGTCAATTGAAGTTGGAGAAGGATATGAGTCTCCCTCGAAGGATTGGGCATCAAAACGTTGCAAGTCCAACCTTGGAGCTATTGGATCACCTTGCCATACACCACGCCACCATGTATCTTCATTTTTGCCTATCCATCGCCTGGCTACTGATGCTACCTCTCATCCTGATGGTATGTGTTTGAATGTTTGGGTAGTTCAATAGTAGTTAATGTTAATTGTAAAATAACTTAGAAGAAAACGAAATAATGATTTAAATGAGTTTCTATTGATATGAAGATCAACTTTCTCCCTGTTTCTTTTTACTATTTCCTTAGTTAAAGAATTATACCATCTTTCTAACTACAGAGGCTTCATTAGGTCCTGGCTTACTGTATTAGCTGAGACTAAGTTCCATGCATAATATTATCAATATTTTGCATCTTGACTGTATTGATTATCCTTTTGAAGTATGGGTACATTTTATTAATGATCAGTCCAACAAAATATACCTTTACATGCTTTTTCAGATTCATTATCTCATGCACTGGATCTTGAGCATAGTGGCCATAGATCAGCTTCCTCCTCATCTAATTCATTACCTGACTCAAGTGGTACGCCTCCATACCTACGATGGGCTCGAAATCTTCGCTCTCTACTGGAGGATCCTGATGGGGTGGAGTTATTCCGCAGGTATCTGGAAGGTGAGCAATGTGCAGATACGCTCAACTTCTGGTTTGCCTGTGAAGGACTCAAAAAGCAGCCTAATGATGATCCTGGTCGCATAGCACAGCTAATTAAAGTAAGTCTTATTTTCTCAATTCTTAACTATTTGAATAATCTAATATCATTTATTTAATACCCTTATATTTCTATCTCTCTATTTTTTCATGTATGTATATAATGTTATTATTAAAATTATGATTTATTTAGATTTACTTATAAATTAAATATCAAATTCTTGTTAGATTATTACTAATTTAAGTGTTTATAATATTTCTTTACTCTTTAATATATTTCAATTTTCAATTATGATTTTTTTGTCTATAGAATTTTTTATATATTATGGAGTTATTTCAAAAATATATTTATTCATTGCTCACATGACATAAATAATACTAGTGCATTTAGTTAAATAATCATTAATTATATACATGAAATAATTCAGGATTATTATTATAGCATTAAAAATTGACTTAATATTGTAGGTTATCCACCGAAAATTTTTTCCACGGGCTGTAATGGCTGTTCCAGAAGAAATGCGTCGGGAAGTGGCAAGGCGTGTGCGGGAATCCACTACCTCCTCGTCCACAACTCCCGCCACCACAGCCACCTCACCTTTAACCCCACCAGATGCCCCAAATATTTCCGCACCTGCCACCCTTCAAAGTAATCGGCCAGACTGTCATGTCTTTGACTCCGTCCAGAGAGAAGTTGAGCGTCATATCAATGAGACAACTTACCCAAACTTCCTTCGTTCTGAGCTTTATCTCAATCACGTCCAGTGTATGCAAAGTGGAGTTGGGAGTGTAGTGCCAGGGGTTACTGCTCCAGGGGGTGGTAGTGGTAGCAGTAGTGGGAGTAGCTGTGGAGGTGGAGAGGAGGCAGCTATTAGTACCTCAGTTGCTACAGGACCCCTTCCAACTGTGCATGAAGACTCTGAGTTGGTGGTAACTGGAATTGATAGTGTGCAGTGTACATCTACTGGTGGAGCTCCAACATCCCAGCTTGATCCTTTGTTGCCTTTGACTAGGGACATGTTACTGGTCACTCAGAACAGTCGAGCATTGGAACTTCGGCCAAAACCTGAGGCATATGCTGGGTATGTCCTTCCTTTCAAAATGCCAGTATTTCCTCATTTTTTGCATGATCATATATTTAGTGGATGAGCTTTGATAGTTTTATAGTTAATTGTTGTTAACTGAGTTACTGTGAAATATTTTCAAATGATGAATTAAGGAAGATGGGAATGTTTGTTTATTTATTGAAGGAGCTTTATTAACTTCTAATTTTATGGGGTACCCTGGAGAATCTCATTGCAGATTTATGTTCTGCTTTATAGTTCTTGATTCTTTAGTCAAAGCATTCCAATCAAAATATAGCTGATTTTTCATAGTTTTAAGTGATCCTCATCTTTGGATTTTTCATTCATTACTGTTTTTAAGCATTATTGAATGATACTGTCAAAAACACTATCAACAGAATTATATTTAAAGTGAGGAAGTTTTTGTAATAACTACCAAAAACAAGTTATATTAGCAAAAACAAGTTATACTAAGGAATTTAGACTTAAAGAACATAAACTCTCAGAAATATTTTTTCTACGATTTATAAGGATGTTTTCATATAATTTATATTCTCCTAGAATTTGATGGTTCCTAATTTTATTTCAGTTGTTCATATTAGCTTCACTTTGCATAGCTTTTGAGGTTTTCAGTTACTTAAGAAACTTGTTACTCTTTTATTTAATTGTGGCCCTCCGTTCTAAGACTTATTAATACTTCCTCTGTACAGTATTCAACTCAAGTTGATGTGCGTGTGTATGTGTATATATATTTATATACGTCTGTGTGTGTGATTTTCCATGAATACTGTAATGAGATTCTTCATGTATATAAACAGGCAAGTAGTAATCTTTTATTTCATATAGAATATACACAAATTTGTAAAATTCAAATGAATAGTGGCTAGTTGATAGTACCTAGTTCATAGTAGAAAATTCTGCATTTACTATTTATCACTTTTAATTGATAAAAAGGTTATTGCATACTATCCTATTTCCATTTGATAAACATGATAAAATTACACTTCAAATGAAAACTCAAGTATAGGATTACTCAAAAGATATCATTGTTGTTAATGTAAATCTTTGCTAGATAGCAGAATAATGAAAGAATGCTTTTTACTAAAGAAAATTAATTTCTAAGGATCCATAACATTAATATTATACATAAGAAAAGTTTTAGAAAAATTTTCAACTCATGTCATCGAATTTTCATATACACTTCTCTTTTCCATTCATTACCATTATTGGTTCCCATATTTCTTTAAAAACACAGTCAATTGCAATTGTGTTCTTCTATTTTTAAATTAACTTTCATCAAAAACTTTAATTAAATCTTGATCGATTGCTATTTTCTTCAAAGTTGTTTTGGCAATATCTAGTATGCTACTGAAGTCATCTAGATTAATCAACAGTACATCCTAAATTTAGATTTAACAAAAGTAAGAGTGATTAAGCTTTTGAGTTCTCTCAAAATTTTATTGATTCTTTACTAGTGATGAATGTTCTTATGTGCATTCTCCATTAATGAAAAAAACCTGACTTCAATAGTAGTTTTGTTGTTTAAATTTCATTTTACTTAGATGCTTTTTCATTATTCAAAAGTTTTAATGCTCCTTTAGAATTAAAGGTTGTTTCCTCTGGTGGCTTTTAGAATAGTTCTATTTGTAAGTCGCCCTTTATATTAATCTCAGCTGTTTAAAAGTCATATTTCAATCTGTAATTTTCTTGCCAAAAGTACATTGAAATCGATTATAGTAAATGATGTAATTTTGAAATAATTTTAAAATAGTAGTTTCTTTAAATTATTTTAGATCCTAGTTACCCACATAGCCAATTACAAGCGCTTGATGAAACTCTTAATATCTGTATATCATCTATATCTATATTTTACTTATGGAAAAGTAAATTTTTTATATATGGATAAGAAAATCCTTTTCATGTATTTGTAGAACTAGGATTCTTATTTTGGACTATTTTAGATCCTAAATTAGAACTAGGAATGATTATTTGTGTAAAAATTTTTGTTAAACCTTTATATTAGTTGAATTCAATTTGTAATTGGTTGACTCTATAGTAGACATATTATTTGAAACTCAGTGTACATAGTATTGAATGTCCGCATGGTCAGCATGTAGAACAATAAGGTGAGTACATGAAGAAACATCATCCTGATTTTTTAATACTTCAGTTTGTGCTCTTTGGCTTGATTTTTGAATAATCGTTTATTTATTTTGGTCCGTTTTTTTTTTTCTTTTGTTTGGTTGGTGATGCACGGATACTAGGCTGTATTTGCGCCAGCAAGGCATGCTGCCCAGCCCTTACCACCACCACCTCAATTCTCCTACTCCTTCACCTTCCCACCATTCACGCCATCATAGGCCCTTACATCCTCATGCCACCCATATTCCCACCCACTTATTACAACCTCAAGCCCCTCATCCGCACCTTCAGTACTCCTCGTACAATCCAGTGTCAAGGCAGGACAGCGAGTTGCAGAGCCTCTCATCTGATGCACATACTGATGACACCATGTCTCTTACTGACAGCTCTGTGTAAGTTGCTTATGTTTGATGCAGCAAAATTTTAGAATTGCACCCAGCAATGTATTATTTTTGCAGATCCTTTGGATGGTAATGTCTGGTATAGTATTATTGTTTTATTACCATTTTTTTTGCATAAATTTATATTTTAGGTTTGTTTTAGTTATGCTAGATATTTTGCATAATATATTTCAGATGTAGTTGCAATTAATAATTTATAGCTCTTATGTTGTTCTTTTTAGTGTTTTTTTATTTATATAGATTAATTTCAAAGAATGTATAGATTTGAATCACTGCTAAATTTCTAGTGTAGATCAAATAGCAATACCTCAATTCTCAATTTTATTGTCTCTGGGAATAAAATTTAATTTTTTCAATATGTTTGGTGATTATGTAAATATTTTCTCAAATACATATTAAGCTATCATTACTTCCAGTAATATTTTAGTAATAAATTTCTGCTTGATAATATTAGGCTTGACATTAACAAAATATCATATTATCAACCATAATTTTCAGTTATTAATTCTCTTATTATCTTGCATTCATATGTTCTGTTTCCATTTCATTTCTTTGTTTGGTTATAATGTTATCTTTTTGTGGCTCATTCCTCCTTAAATAATTAAATCAGGATGTAGAAAAATTGTTTACAGTTGATAATTTTGATGAATTGTACTGTTACTGAACAGCAAGAACTAAGTGTTTCAAAATAGGTTACTTGATGAAATTATGATATTTTTATGTCTTTACTCACAAGAAAATGTTGAATTTTGGAATTGTTTTTTTAATTTGGAGTTGAGTTGTTAGTGTTATTGACTTCTCTAACTTTATGGATCCAGTTCAGAAATATTATGGAAGTGTGATCTTCATCCTACGTATAATGAGTTAAATCAAAAGATAATGGAATTCTGTTATTTTTATAAGAGTTCATTGCGTTGATTCAAGTTAAATATTTTGAATCACTTCTGATTGAATTCTTATTTAGCTGGCATCACCTGAGGACAAATGGAGTTGCTATGAGTTAATTGTTATAGAGTACATGAAATTAAGAAAAGGTATTGTTACCCTAACACCTTCCAATTATGGGCATCTAAACCAGAGTATGTTTAGGTAAATCTTAGTTTTGACAGCAAAGAAAATTGAAGCATAAAAATAGAGCAAATAATATCAAAGAATAAAAATAATTGGGTCATTTATACAAATAACAATAGTTTCTCTTGTGTTTATAATTATTCCTCTGTGATTTTCAACCAAAGAAGGCTAAATAATATGAATTATATTGCAAATTACTTTACATACACAAACCTAGCAGAGATATTTCCCCCAGAATTAACTGTTTTAGTGCCTACAATGATATATAAATATCATGGTATGATAACATGATTATCCTTTGCATTTTGATGAATTATCTCAAAATAAATTAACTTAATATTATGATCTAATTGTAAAAAAATTAACTTCCTGGTTTTATCTTTTATACAACCTGTACTACAAGGTACCAAGGTTCATTTATTACATTAGAGCAATTATATAGAACCTCAACACTGGACAATTTTCAGGGACCATTATAATCTTCTGTACTATATACTACTTCTGTAATCTTCATAGGAAGTGGCGTACATGAAAGCTTTGCTGTTATAAGACTTTTTATGTACAAATTGTTTGGTAAAGAAGAACTCAATTTTTATGTTCTAGTATAATTTTTTACATATTAGTATATCAATCAAAATCAAAATATTGTAAAATTATTACCTTCAATTTACTCTCCCTATCCGTCTTCAAGTTATTCATTTTGAATCATATAATTATCACGCTAGGTTTTTATAAGATTTTACTCACATTTTTCAACTTGCAAGAAAAGGGTTTATTATTGTTTATTCGTATTATCGTATAGTCATTGTATTATTCTGAATAGAGTGCTAAGAGTAAATATTATCAATTAGAAGAGAAATATATCATCAATTTTGGGATATGTTAGCTGAAAATAACACTTTTATTAATTTAGGAAACTTTTTGCATTTGAATCCAATTTTATTTAAGATTATGCATTTATTGGAGGATTTTGCATATAATGGTTTTCAGCCCTAATATCAATCCAACATATATGTACTGCACTGCATTGCAACATGTTTTCAATTCCAATTGTTATTGTGTCTGATTTCTTCTGTATTTTTCTACATTTCATCATTTTCAATACTCTTTCCTCTATTGCGGACTCTTTTAAGTTTGTTTACCACCATTCCATACTATTTTCTACTTCACTACTATAAAATCTATTCAAAGTCTTCTTAATTTCAATTTCAGAACCTAATCATTTAATTAAGTCTGGCAAGAATCATCTCTTGCTCTTCTGTTGTTTTTAAATGTCTACCTCACTTTTGGAGAATTACATCAACTCCTTACATTAATTTGAGTTTTTTTGCATATTTCTATCTCTAGACAACTATCAGCGTTGAAGCTGTATTGAAATGCTGCATTGGGGGGATTGCACCAGTTGGTTCTGGTGCTCCTAATAACCCAATATATGGTCTATGTCACGTTTTCCCCCTCTAATCCTTTCCCAATGCTACCAATTTTCTTTTAACATTTTTATCCATTTCTTAACAATTAGAAGCATCTCCAGAATGCTGCCTTTTATCTAGCTATAATTAAAAGTGTAATTTGTTGAGTGCTTTTATCCATCCCATTTTATCCTTTACACTTCATTGAGTAGTTCCTTGAATCTATCTTCACTCTTTAAGCTATAGTATTGTATGCAACAAGGTGAATTGTTGTAGTTCTTTTATTTTAGATGGATCTCACTTAGGTTACTGACACCCAGGCATCAGAATATAAGGGATTTTTAATGTAAATAACATAATTGCTACATTAATGTTATAGAAGCTCATCATGAAAATGGTGAGATTATTTTAAGGGATCAAGGATAGTGATTCACCAAGCTACTTTCTGCCGTTTGGTGATTATGATTTAGTCTGAGATATTGTTGAAGCCTTCTTACCATGTTGAACCTGTGCTATAAGTAGCTTCCAACCTTGGTTAACATCCTACACCACTCTTTACCAGTATCACTAAATATTTGATTATGATGGTTTTTGGACACATCCTATATAGACATCACTTCTCCTCAGTCTTCCCATATATCCTGTATTGTTATGCACATCATATTACTTGCAACAGCTATCCTTGTTGCTTTTCTTCACCACATCCATTTCAATGGTCTTTCTTATCTACATTGTTTGCTGTTTGTCTGATATAATTCTCTGGTGTCATGTATTTTGTATCTCCTAGTAAATCTAAGAATATACTTATTATTCACATTACTCTAACTCTCTCTCTCTTCAGTCTAGAATTTCTAGTGTCAAATTACTTTGCTCTTCAACTTGGTATCATTAATTTAAAAATTTCTGTCTAATAAGTTGCAATGATCTTTCAATTCTTTGGAAATCTCTTATCCACTATTATACACATTAAGTTCCTCCATTTTTGCTTTCTTATTAATCTTATAGAATTTTTCCTTCGCTAAATATCTTCACACAAGAACTTCATCAATTTCTAAAAAAAAATTTTTTCATCACATCCTATTAACTAATTTTACACTTTTGCCTTTGTATAACCTTTTAAATGCATTATACTTCTAAATTCTGCCTTTCAGTCTATAGAAGGTATAATTTACTCTAAAAGGGGCTATATTAATCTAAGTATCTTGTCCCTAATACATTTCTGATCTACCTTCCAACATTTAAATATTTATATTTTATTATATAAAAATAAGCAAACAAAAATTTCTATATTCTAATAATTATTCTTACCGAATTTAGTAATCAGGTTTTTCAATATTTACCTTCGTGAGAGTATTATTTGTATCAAGCATTATAGGCTTTATTGTATGCATAGTGTATGGAATCTTGCAGTCTTCATCCATTATCAAAGTTAGCTGCAACCTTTTGTGTGTTATTATCATTTATTCACTGTACATATAAGTGTTTTCAAAATATGGAGATATCTGTTAAATTGCTTGTTCAGTATCAGAAACAAACATATATAAATCAAATTAAATATAAATTAGTATTCCCCATCTTTTGTCATTATTCTTGTTGATCTGAGAAATTTTGAGGATACGTTCTTTGATTTAAATTTGTTACAAGATTTCTTAAATATACTTTCTTCACAATGTATGCATATGCTAAATTTTGTTTTTTACCTATTTTCTTCATTTCTAAGAAATAAACTTTCTATATTTTCTTACGCAATTTTAGATTACTCTGAAAATTTTTCTACAGATTTTGTTATATCTAAATTTAGATGGAAAATCTAGGGTAACTTAATCAATCATTTGATGTCATAATTTAATAATTACCTAAATACCATCATTACCTTTAATAAATAAATTTATGAAGTATAGTTTGTATTTATTTTTATCCTTCATTATCATTAGTCATTATAAAAACATCTGACAGGTGAGAGGATAATTTAAGGCATTCTTGCTTAGCAAGATAAACAATGCTTGAAATACAAAGAAAAATAAAATTATACTATCTATTTTCACATACAGTGATGGAATGTCCATGGGAGGAGGCCATCATCGCTTATCTAAGAAGCAGTACATTCGGCACTGCAAACAAATTAAAGAAAGTGCTAACCTGAATCGTGATCCTTGCATGCATCACACTGTAATACCTCGTACTCAACGCATCCAGAAGGAGCAGGTACATAAATTATTTAGCAAGATAAATAATTATTTTCATTTACAACTAATTTATGTGGTTTAAAACAAATGGAATTTTGTTTTATGTTCCATTCTCAATTTTTTTACAAATTTGGAAAAATTCTATGATGACATGTGTAGTTTGTGCATTTCTTGTATCCTGGATAATTCAGTATCCAAATTAATATTTAAACATAGATATTTTAATTTACGTTTAACATATTGCTTGCAAATGCTGTTTTATTAAAAAAATTACCTTCATTTGTTCTTCAGGTCCATCCAATGAAACCAGAAGAATTTGCTGCTATTCTGATAGAAAAACTGGAAAATGTTAAAAGGAAACAGGAAGCTCAAGAAAAATTAGATAGAAAGCTTCAGGAAGTGAGTAAACATAACAAAATATAACATAAGATATTGTTACTACATTTCCCCATACTGTCAACTTCTTTTGGTCTCTTTTGCTAGTAAGATCTCAAATATCTCATAAATAAGGCTTATGTGAAAATTTAAACATTCAGTTGCTGCAATATATTCTTATGTTAAAAATTTCTTTAGTATCTTGAGAAGAATGAATTTTCAGTTTATTAGAGATAATTTAAATATGGCTCCAGAAACAAGTCAATTTGTAATGGTTGAAAACATACTTCTGAGTTCTGCATCCTTGAAAACAAATTAAAAATTAATTTTGGGATTTAATTATATTTCGCTCCAAAATTTGTTCTCAACAAGTCCAATTCTGATATATTTACATAGTAGATCATTACATAATGTTTATATTTCATTGCATATTACTTTTTAATTCAGGGTGAAGGTGCATCAGGCACAGAAGACTTTTGTATTGGAATGGAAGGTGTGAGTTGCAGTGGAGGTTTTGGTGCTGGAATAATGTCAGTAGCAAGTCCACGAACTTTAGCTGATGCTATTAGAGAAAAGTTGCAGCTTACAACTGATGATAGTGATCAAGCTATACTAGGTAATCAAATAATAAATATTTCATCAATATTGAGGGTTCTTGGAATATTAACCCTTAATTGTTGAGTGAGAAGTGCAAAAACTTAACATGCCAATGTGCAAATAAGCCAGTACGTCATGGGAACTGTCTGCTTATTTTAATTTTTTTCATCTATTATATTATTTCATGATCCTTCTGTACATGATATTATTCAAAAGCAGAATAATGTGAATATTTAGTATTCTTAGCTGTTTTAGATCATGAATTTATCATATTTAGATGTCTTTTAATAGTAAGGAAATTTTGGAAAATTCTTTCTCACTATCTGAATGATTGTTCCCAAATCTCCTCCTACCTAAAAATGGGATTAATTTGAAACTCCTCTTCACTTTTAGGGTAAAGCAAAGAATACCATATCACGTATAACATTTTTCCTTGAGATTTAATTTTATCTTATCTTTCAAAAAGTTTTGGAACCCTTCATGTACTAGATGATAGTAGTTTAGGTGGTCATTTAGGAATTAATGAGGAAAAACTTTAGGCCAAAAAATATGGTTTCAGTTTATTATCTCTGTTGAATGCTGAATATTAATAGCTTGATTATAGTCTTCATGTTATAATTCCTTTAAAAATCTAATACTTAAAAAATATGAAGTATAGATTAAATGATTTAAATATTCTCTCTGTTTGTCTTTTCTTGATGATTTCCTATCTTCTGAAACACAAAAATATATCTGTTGTATAATGAAGTTTTCATCTCAAGCTAGTATCATTACCAACTGTACAGCTGTCATTCATCTCACTATGTTAGTTGTGTTGTCCAATGAAGAAGAACTAGCCTTTTTTTATAGTAACCACAAGTTTTAGTGATAAGTAATTGCTCACATTTATAAAGATTTTTTAATAAAAATGATACCATGCTCTTGTGTTTCCAATGATTAGGTGAATGAGTTTACTTTTGGCCATACTACTATAACAGATGAACACTCTTTTGAATGTTCAGTGAAGTAGACCTTGACATTACAAATCTATTATGCAGTTTTGTCACTTTTCATTTTTGGCTGAAAATTGAGAATAGAAAATATTGAAATGAAATTATCATGAATAAATAAGCTATTTTATATTATATTGTATTGACGTATTGTATAAATTGGAGTTTAGAAAAATTTAGTAAAGCTTTCAAGCCATTTTCATGGTATGCCAAACCAACATTTTCACCAATCAGAAATTCCAGAGAATAATCAGATTAAAATTATCGATTAAAAAGTTTGAGCACTATTGATGAGTATAGGTTACAAATGCATCATCTTTATTTTTACAGACCAACATGTTTCACGGGTATGGTCGGATCTTACTCCATCACGGTCTCCGGGTGCTCTTTCATCTCCAAGACCTAGATCTCCTGATGGGAGTGGAAGGAAAAGAGCATCTACTACTGGAGTTTCTGGATCCTTATCTACTGCAGCTGGAATATCCTCTCATTCTAGTACAGCAGGTTTCTCAGCTATGCCAGGAAGTAGTGGAACTGGAGTCTCTTTATTACCACCTCATCCATACCAAACTAGGCAATCATACTGCCCTAGGCATTCCCGTAAAGAAAAGGTTTGTATGATTCATTCGTCAAACGTATACCAAGCTGATGTATTTATGATATAACTAATGTATGTAAACCAGAAATGTTTTTTTTACATTCAATCTGACCAAAAATTCTGCTACTAAAATCTTTTGCCAATTTAAAAAAAAATATCAAGTTGTAATGATATTTGTAATGATTTCATACTAAAAGGGAATTTTGTGAGATTAGCACCCTAGAGAATCTATCAAAATATCAATGAAAATTCAATTGTTCTACTCTCATTAGAGTGTTTTCTTTTAGATGGTCTTATTTTTTGAGTAATTGAATCTGTTGTTTATCTTCTTTGGCACATGATTAGTGCTAAACATATTAATCCATAATTTATCACCTAATAATTTTAAATATATTTTTCAGGATGTGTTTTCAACTTTCTCTTCTGACTCTGGGAATGTTCACGATTTTCCATCTGATGCTGGTGGTGGTGGCAGTTTAGGAGCAATAGGACCTCCAGGAGATCTCTCTTTAGGACGACAGCAACAATCACTTCAGCAGCATCATTATTTGCCTAAGTCAAAGTCAATGCCAGATTATGGAGAAGCACAGAAGCAAGATCTTTATTCCCCAGTCACTGGTGTGTTGGCTCTTAAGAATTTTGTTTTGCGCATTATCAAGTAGTCAATCCATACTATATAATATCTCTTTATTTTTTAATATTGTTTATAATTTTATACCGTTTATTATGCTTTCTTTATAAGTCAAAGTGAAGTAAAATATCCCTCTAAATATTTATGAATGAAATGAAAAATTGTTATGTAATATACCTAAAAATAGCATAATGTCCTTAATAAGATTACAGGGTTTGTCTTTGATTTATAAAATAAAAATCATGCCTAGTGCACTGTTGTATAGTTTTTCCCCATTACATACCAAGTATCTGTATATAATCTTACTCTTTCAGAAAAGTTCCCAAATCAATTCCTCTTTGCAATTTAGATTGAAGCACAAGTATACATTTATTTGATCAACTATGGTTTATTTTGCCTAAATTTTCTCCATATAGGTATGCATGATGGTCGGTTTTCTCGTCCTGGGAAAGAAGTAGACAGACGCCGCTCAAGTAGTAGTAAGAAAACTTTGACTGAACTCACAGACAGTGGAGTGAGTGTTGTTTCTGACACACCTACATCAACTCTTCATGCACCCAGCACCAGCACTCATAGTAAAGAAAGGTAATTATTCTATGAATTAAATACACAATTAACTATTATTGGACTTATTTAATCTATAATAATTATAAAGTTGAAAAATTTTTAATGTTTCCTTTAAATCTTTAAATGACATTTCTTTTCTAGGGTTTTATCTTGGCTCTTGGAAAGTGAGAAGCAGTCTAGCTGTGGTGGTAGTGCTGGGGGTGGAGGAGGAAGTCATTCCCATACCAGTGACAGAGATTCTTCTTCTAAGCATCGTATTCGTTCATCAACTTGTGCCACATCACCCATTTCATCTAGGTAAGAATTTGTAATATACTATGATTTGTCCAGCTTTTATCTTCTGTTTAGATAATCAGGAGAAGATTTGCTATACATTGGTGGAATAGAATAATTTTTATTTCATTTGCATATTTTAAAAGTTCATGCCAAAGATTTCATATTGCTTCAGATTTTGAAAAATTTATATAAAGGTAATTATTAGCTAAGATATTTTTAGAAAAGTATTTAATATTTTTTGATTCTGAATTAAAGTTTAATTCATGTTGTAATATATGCAATAAATTATGTGAGTGAAATTGGTTAACCTGTTATTTGTTTTGCTTCTGGGCAAATTATACCCATGATATTTTATGAATGTGTAAACACTGAAATATATTAATCAAGAATTTTTCATCTCAATTTTTTTCTTATTCTATCCGAACATTGTTATTGTTTGATCTTTTTTTGCCCTAGACAGAAGTTGAAAAATTCATATTTTCTTTTACTAATAATTGGTTGATATTTAGAGTAATATGCTTAGAGAGATAAAGTAATTCAGTAGATGATGACAATTAGTAAAAGTAATCAAGTAAAGTTGATAGAATTCTCAATCTGCTAAATCTTTTAATACATAATACATGTTATCTTTTATTCTATATTTGCTGTACATTTTGAATTAAAATAATTGCATTTGTCTTGATTATCTCACATTTTTTGTTTTTTTTTTTAATACTTTTTCTCTGTAAGGAGGGGGAAAAAGTCTGTAGTTCCATACAACACATCATCACGCTCAGGATCTCTAGAAAGACCCAGTGGTTCTGGTAGTGGGGCTAATATGGATATGTGCCCCCTTCCCTCTGGAGTTTCGGGTGGATGGGGTGGAGGACATAGTCCTGCTCAGCCTTTTGTTGCTGATCCACGCATGCCACCCCTTCCTTTGCCACACACTCCTACACAGTTGGAAGAAGCTAGAAGAAGATTAGAAGATGATGTCAGAACTAGGAGTAGTGGTGGAGGAAATAGTTCTGTCCCTCAAAGTTCTTCACAAAGACAGAGGTCAGCGGTCTTATCTTATAATACAAGAGTGAAAGGATGTTGTTTAGTTTTTATTATATGTTATCTTTTTGAGAGATCATTTTTATAAGTATTCTTTTTATGAAATAAATTTGAAATGTATTTTCAGGTTTAGCTCCTCTGGAAAGGCTGGGCATGTGGAATCAATAGGTGCCGTTTCTGCTGCTACAGTAACATCTATTTCTAATCCCTCTACTTTAAGAAAACCTCGAAGCACCAGCCGTGGTTCAGGTGGAGGTGGTCCTCAGCCATCATGTGAAGGTGGTGTAGGACCAGAATATACCACAGTAGTGTTCTCATTTTGTGATGAACAATTTCCCTATCGAACCAAAATACCAGGTCGGCAGTTGACATTGAGGCACTTTAAAGAGTACCTTCCAAAGAAGGGAAGTTACAGGTAGGTTTCATTTTTCTATTACCTTATAATCATATGATAGGAATCTAGTAGATAAATTAACCTCAATAATTATTCATGTATTTTTATTGAGTGAAACTTTAAATGAAATAGAAAAGGACCATAATAATAATCTCTCTGTAATATAATTGAATATTTCCTCTTATGAACAGCAAAAATAATTTTCTCTACTCAGTGTTTGTAAAATTCTATAATTATCTATATATATTTTTTAAGATATTCTAGTTATGCTTCATTATTATTTATCCATGAATATCATTTCCAGGTATTTCTTCAAGACCGAGTGTGAGGATCTTGATATGAAAGTGATTCAGGAAGAAATAATGGATGATAATGACATTTTGCCTTTGTGGGAAGGAAAAGTAATGGCTCAGGTGAAGCCCATTGATTAATCATGGGTTCATCTTAATCTGACATTTTTTCTATCAATTTTTAAAAATTGAGTCATCATGAAGTGATTAGGTTCCATCATGAAGTTGAATTATTAAGTTGTTTTATACGTTTTCGCTTGTAAATAACAAAAACTTATCAGGTGCGAAACTTGTGCCTTTGAACATCTTCATCCGGAAAGAATGTGTTCCTGTGAAAGTGGCTATGCCAGTTTCCCTCCCTCCCCTTGCTGTCCTCCTGCGATTATTTAGAGAGAAAGAGTGTGAATGTGGTAAAATGAAAGGGTGGAAAAACTGTTTACTACCTTCAACATTCTCTAGGTTATCTCATAACCCAATCTTGCTTTTCCTAACACCCCCCCAGCGTACATCATCTGGGACTTACAAAGCTATAATTGGTGTACAATGTTAAAGAATTTTGTTCAAAATACTGAGGTGAGAAAATGCAGAATCATTTTCCCATTACAGGGAATTGATGGATTTGTATGGAAGTCCATCACTTTATGGCAGCTCAAAATGAGTGTTTCAGTTGAAGCCCATGTATGAATGAAACATGCATGTTTGGCTAGTGTAATTATTTGTGAACATGCACCTAAAATTACCTCTGATTTTTGTAAGTTTCAGTTTCGAAGGAAACTAATTACATTGTTTTTAGTTTGTGTATGTTTTTGGAACTTAAAATGCAATCTTATTTTAAATGATTGAGCAGCTTAAGTCTGGAGCTATGTTGTGAAAAAATTCTGACGTATGTCCTTATTTTGATGCTTTGCTTGTCACAAAATCAGCAATTATTTCAAATATTGTAGAAAACAACTGGTTCTTTAAAAATGGTTTGATAAATAATTATCAGTTGCATTTATGTTTTTGAATGTTTTATGTTGATAGTACTTTGTCACTTGTGGCTCTCTGCATGAAGCAGAATGAAGAAATATCTCTTGAAAATGATATTCTTGTAATATACAAACTATTATATTAGTAATTTATAACTGTGGATTTTGTACTGCATTAGCTACTGAGTATTGTTATGTTTTCCATCTCACTTGTTTTATTTTTATATTTGTAAAAGAGAGTATACCTTTTCTTTTGAATAGTCACGCATTGTTCAAAGCTATTCTTATTGAAATCAGATTGTTTTTTCATCATCTGAGAAAGGACAAGATAAATCTTTTTAACATTTGTGATATTTTTCATTGAAAGCTGCTTATGTTGAATCACATCTTTGAGTATCTAGTCCCTTAGAATCCTCATGAATCAAGTAATAAATGCTAATGTACAAATTAAAAAGGATTTCAAAAATGAAAATTGAGCACCAGTGGAGCACATAGTGATGCTTGCCAATGATGATTGACAATATAGAAGATTATATTAATGATTTAACCATCATGTACATTAAAAGTCTATTATAATTAACCAAATCCATAATTTTGCATACACTTGTTAGAGTGTAATTCACTCATTTCAGTATAGTGCACATTTTTCTTTAATATGTTCTAAACTGAGCCACAGTAGATGATGGTGCTAAAGGTGACTAATTTCTCATTGCAGAAACGTCTGTATTCTTTTTCCTCAAAATTATTACCTTGTAAAAAAGCCTCATAACTTATTAGCAAAGAACATATTATTCTTAATTTTATACTTCATAAATTTGGCTATCCAAATCATTTTTGTGTGGATTCTCTCTTATCTATAATTTTTGTAAAGATGCAGTGAAGTGGATTTAACTGTACTCATGATGCTGTACCTGCATATTTTGCTATCAGTTTATTTTTCAATGATGCGTGTTTTTTTATCTTCCATGTACAAGCAGTTTGGATCAAATGGATATTTTTCTAATAAAATTCATCTTCATTTCCTATTGCACATTAACTTAAAGGATTGATGATTAAGAAATATTGATTTTCTGACCCTTAAATTGTATTTATTTGCCTTTAGAACAATACAAGCTCATGTATTGTTAATTTTTGTTGTAACCTGTATTTGTAATTTTTGGTCAAACTGGTTATTAATGGTGTATATGAAGCTACTTCTGTTGGAAGTGTCTGAAAAGGTTAAATAATTATTTGATGAAAAGTCAAGTAAATTGCTACTATTACTCATATAAGAAGGTAGTGGCACACTTTATTTCCATTGCCATTTATTTATTACATTTTTAAAGCAATATTTTACCATCTCTTAACAAGAACCCACAATTATAGACCACTGGCATTAATTTCAATCCAATTCACACAATTCAAATACTATGTACTTAGAAATTCAAGTATTCATGATGTTTAGAAGTAATGCAGATCTCAAGGATTAAATGAGCTTAAACTAATAAATATACATAATAATTGTGTTTTAATCACTACAGGTTAATTTTGATGCTTAATAATATATTTAATTGTTCCAGAGAGTTGATGTTTATTTAAAATACTTAGTACAAAAAGAAACTGTAAGGAACAAATAGTTTAAACATATATCAAATCCAATTGATAGTATTAATCATATCCATGTGATCACAGTTAGGAAAATGATTTAGGATGATTTCCATCACTTTACAGTAAAATCATCTACTCTAAAACATTATTCTTGTTGCTGGGTGCTAAATGATAACTCCATAGGGAGTGTCCATTCAACCATATGAGCAGGAATGTGGTCACTATTCCTATTTGCTGTTTATTGGAACACCAAGTTATTTGGGCTTTCATTGTATCTAGGGGTTACAAATCACACTCCACATGTTTGTACTACTGATAGAGTTTACTTTATAATTATGGTGCTCATTTTGTCATATTATATGTAATGTATTTTTGAAGACCAAATAGCAAGGATTTCTAATAAATCTCTCAATATGTAAAAAAATGTTGTCTAAGCACCTTAATCAAGACATAACTTAATTTTTGATTTCTATTTCCATTACAATTTTTACGGCTTCCAGAGGTAACATGTAGTAAAATGTTATTGGAATTTTTAATATCAACATCCTCAATGAGAAAGAATTAATTGTACATGGAAATGAATCAATAACGTTTTCTTATCTCCTTGCCCCTGATTTTTTCTAAGTATAAGAGTTTTTGGTTAAACTTCAGTATGTTGACAGATTCTTTAAATTCTACTTTTATTATCGACTGAATTCTTGTAATACATACATTAAGGCACCATTAGTACATACAATGCAGATTGATTTCAGAAAACAGAAAAAGAAATAACAACAATCTTTAATTTGTATTCTTTACTAATGAAATTACACAGGAAATATTTACACGGACAATTCAATTTAGACTTTTTAAGGTTTTACTGGATAAGTAATTACTAATAGTAAATTTTAACATTTTAAATCATGAAAGTAATGCAATATCATTGATTTTTCCTAGCAGAAAAATTAAATCATAAATTTCTCTCTCCATCCAAGTGCATAAAAGGAATAATGTAATTTGTTTTAGTACAATCCGGTATTTTACTTACAAAAAATATTACTTTCGAATCATTATAGATAGTACGTTAGAGGTCGCATTAAAATTTCACCGAGATTACTTTTTTGTAAGTAATAGTGCATTCATGAGGAGAGGGCTTGAAAACTAAATCCCCGTAAGGAAAAGTAGAGACTTCTATAGTCACGAACTACGTAAACTAATATACACTGGCACCTATTACTGATGTTTAGGTAATTGAACTGTAGTCTTTTTCGTGCCTTCTTGTATGGGCTTTGAGGTTTACTTCAATAGCACAATGTCTAGAGGTTCATTTCCTAATATATGATCATGACAGTTCAAGATAACGAGAAGGTGATAGCGCTGGAAAAATTATTGCCTTTAAACCATTAAATTATGATCCCCGAAGTCTTTGCAGCTCTCAATTTTCAGACGATGTACACATCTGGAGAGGAACAAGCCATCGAAAACTTCTTTATTATTTTTATATTTGCCTCATCCAATCAGTATAGTCAATTTTTATAATCGTCACTTGTTAGAATCTCTAATATTTATTTTTTATTACATAGAATGACAAAATTAAAACAAGTGAATAATACTCATTCAAGGAACGTACTTTAATTTTTCAGAAGAAAATATTAGCACAAGTAAAGGTTGCAAAACTCGCTTTTAATAAGTCAATGAATTAATATCGTTCTCCCATTCAAGTAAAATTAGTCCATGTTGTCTCGAGAATTTTCTTATAAATAGTTTAAAGCAAATAAATTTATTATATCTTTCAATTACATCAATTCCATGCACGCAAATTTCCTTCAATAGCTTATTATTGACAAGCTCACAATCTTCCAGCTCTCGACATCATTCTCATTTCTGCTTTATCTTCAGTAGATATAGAAATAAATAGGTATACCTTGTCATTTTTCATACATCATTTCGCTCTCCTTAAAATTCAGAGACTTTGTTTTCGTAATCATCAACGCAATATTTAAGAAATTATTAGGCTTAAATGTGAAAATTTCAATGATAATTATAATATATTATTATACATTCATAAAGTTTGAAAATTTTATAATTATGCAGGCATTTCTTACACTGGAATAAGGTATTTGGAAAAACATACCTCTTAAAACTTACTAAATATACTAGTTTAATGATACATCACTTAGTTTAAAAACTTAATAAAATACTACTGCACTCCCTCAAAGAGAGAGTTTACTTATATACGGTAAAAAGTGATAGTTATACAGCTATATCATGAGGCCGACTGCAAGCGGCATCATAGAAACTATTTCACTAATTTGCCTTAATTCATGACTTTTTGATTCCGGATCTATAATTTTAATTCCATTTAAATCAATAACTGCGCATATTATCTATGCATTTACATACAATAATGTACACTAATTCAGGATGGAAAAAAAGAAATAAAAAATGAAAAATATTGTTTAAACAAATACTTGAAATGTAGAAGAAGCAATATCTGATAAAATGTGAAACGGGAAGCATCAAAAGATTTGGGAAAGTAATATGAAAAAAACAGACAAGTCTATGCAAACTTCTGGTTAATATCACAGTTAGATGATATAAGGAGTATCAGGTAGGAATTACTTGCGAAATGTAGACAAGGATGTGGAAGAATGGACCGTCGGATGGAAAATATGCAAGTTGATGGTGCTTCATGTTTGACAAAGAAAGTTCTTCGTCATTCAATAAAACGCTTGTATTAAATTAAACTCGATAGTGGAGATAATTTTAAACGTTTCTAGAACTTGTTTACATTAATGTACGTAATAGAAGTTGATGGCTGAATGAATAACGCAGTCAAATCAACGCAGGAAGTAATAAATAATATTTTAATCATACTTTAAGTCCTATCAATATAATTTTCGTGCAAAACAGTATCTAATTCAGACGAGCTGCTTTTTAATGGCTCACTACTCTCCGATACAAGATTTTGCATGAATCACACAACAGCTATCAGTGAATTCGTGACATGGCATCATTGTGAGTAAGGCGCAAACCACGATGCTACTTCAAGAAAAAAAATCCACTCCGTCAATTTTGAAAGTCTTCCTTTCTCGTACTTAGTGTTGAACATTATGTCATACTTTCAATTATGAATTTCAAATTAGTATCCTCATCTCTAATCGTCATCTATTTACATCCCTTATAATTATTCTATAATCTTATCATATAGTTTACATGGAAGCTATGTATAGTATTGAGTTGGGATGAAACATGAAAATACAGGAGAAAATAAAAAACGATTAATTATAAAAAAGACTAATTATACATGGTTCCAACAATACTGATGCTGAGAATCAGATGCACTACCAAATCAATAATTAAAAGGTTGTCTAAAAATAAGATGCAGTCTTTCCCAAGCAAAATATATAAAGAAAGTATAATCCAAGCCATTAGATGCTTTATAGGAATGGAAGGAAAGGGGGAAGGGTTAAAGAGTAATACATTCACGTACTATGGAATTGATAATGAAATTAGAAAAGAAAAAAGAAGTGGCGAGCTAAGGTAAATACATTCATTAATGTTTAACTCAAGGACTTATTATTTTTTATTTAAAATAACGTAATTTTAGAAGATTAACACAAAAGAAAATTAAACTTATGACAAGAAAATAATAACAGTTGTAGAGAAGAAAAGAAATTTAAATCAAATCTACCTATTTAGGATAAAATTCGATCTTAAGCCTGTAATTAAATATGATATGAAGGATATTTAAACACAAAATACCAAAATTGTCCTCAAATTTAAAATCAGGCTTCTATACACAGCAATTTTACAAGTATATATCCGCTACATTAATCACATTACATTTTTTTAATGTGAAGTCACTACTAAGTAGAGTGCGAGGCTGTAGTTACAACGATACCTCCAGCTTCTTCTTACAATGATTACAAAAACAACTAGACAGCTCGATAAAAAGAACGAAGAGAGGTAGTTAAGTTACCAGTATTGGCAATTGTCTCCTTAGTAGATCGTAAACACGGTTAACTGGTGTGACAAGGTCAAGGGTTAGTTGTTTAGTCCAATTTCAAACAATTTCCTGAGAAACCGCAAAATTGAAATTATTGATTTATAATACAAAAAGTGATTTTTATTTCACGTGCTATATTAAAGATAATACTAGAGAGAAATAGAGTATTTTAATTCTCGAAGACTGAGATATCAAGTAACTGATTGTCGTAATGGTCCACACCGCGTCAAACTGTACGTAAAGAAAATATCGATCTTTAGAGAATTCGATGTACGATTTCGATTGTTCGAGATCGACTACTGTCATCCGCTTTACTGCTTAACTGACAACGATACACTGACGTCAGATCATGCGCACAAGGAGGGGCGTAATAAGAGGAAGCCATATTGGTTGATTCTGGGAAGAACAGCTACGTTACACATATTTACTGTAATCTAATGCATCCGCTGCATTAGCTTCCTCTTTGTGAATAATTTACAAAAATAAGACATCTTTCGAGCTCTAGCGGCACTGTTTTTCGTCTACAGGCCAGATTCAAGGCGTATATCCATTGATTTATCTTCCCGGACGTAGGGAATAATTCGTGGTACACAAAAGGAAATGGGCACTCGCGATGACGAATATGACTATTTGTTCAAAGGTAAGTCTACATTCGTTGACAATACAGTTAATTGGCATATTTGAAGCTAAGTAGCTGCTATAATTAAATTTCCTTCTGAAATAATACGAGAAATATAATTTTTTTGCAATTGATGATTTTATCGAGTAACATCTGAAGATAAGTATATTATTTTAAAAAATTGATCTCTAAAATTTTGATTTCTATATCTAGTTAGGTTTGTTATTCGGTGTAATATAATAATCGATTATTGTTATTATTTCACATTCATGGTCATAATTCTACAAATACTATGACTTAAATTTAATTAGTTGTTGGTCATCGTAAGCATTGACAATAAGGTTTTCCTGTTTGTTAATAGTAACTTTTCTCATTCCAGTTGTTTTAATCGGTGATTCTGGCGTCGGTAAAAGTAATTTACTATCACGGTTCACTAGAAATGAGTTTAACTTGGAATCAAAATCAACAATCGGTGTTGAATTCGCTACGAGAAGTATACAGGTATATATCCTCTCTTCTTTATTAAATTATGTTCTCTTGCGTAAACAATGTTCGCAAATTAAATTTATTACTACTCATTCCTGAATATGTTTTCAGGTGGATGGGAAAACTATCAAAGCGCAAATATGGGATACTGCTGGACAGGAGAGATATAGGGCTATCACTTCGGCGTAAGAGTTACATTTGAGTGGGATAGACAATCCTTTTTCAAATATGATTTATCAGTTTCAATTATATACACATCCAGTTTGTTTGTGTACTTATATTTATTTTGTATTCGCCTTATCTTGCCTATTTTTCAGGTATTACCGTGGTGCAGTAGGGGCATTGTTAGTGTATGATATTGCAAAACATTTGACTTACGAAAATGTCGAAAGATGGCTGAGAGAGCTTAGGGATCATGCTGACCAGAATATTGTTATCATGCTCGTTGGAAATAAATCTGACTTAAGACATTTGCGTGCCGTCCCTACAGATGAAGCTAAAACCTTTGCCATAAGGAATGGGTTATCGTTCATTGAAACATCTGCTCTAGATTCAACGAACGTTGAAGCGGCTTTTCATAATATATTAACAGGTATGCAATTTAGAATTATCTACTTTTCTAAAAAAATTTCCCAGCCGTTAAATATACACTAAAACCTTTTATCTAAATGTTGTAACTATATGTGATAACTTTTATCTCTGTGGGAAGTTTGATTTTATCTTCTGTTCTATTCATTCTGTTCTTCTCTTCTGATTATGGTTTAGTATTTAATAGTTGTTGAATTTCTGTTTCAGTAATATGTAATTATAGTATTTTATTATCTTTCTTTTTGCTCAATTTATTTTTCTAAATTTTATTTCATCATTGATATTTTAATATATGTGATGGTATTCCTGTACCAAGGTTTTCCCTATTCATACTTCATATGTCAAATAATGTGATATGTTTGAGCCTCAAATCTGTTAGATCGATTAAAATAATTGATGGTTTTTTAACTCTGACCAGTGCTGTTATAATTTCCTACTTCACTGCCTTTTATTGTGGTGATTCTTTATTCCAAAATACTCATAAATTTGTTAATTAAGGGATAATCATGTTATATGAATTATTTTCATCCTAAATTTCTGATGAATTTAGTCCAAACAGGACATCTAAACAAATAAGTTAGCTCTGTAAGTGAGATGATAATTCAGTTACTGTTTAGTTCACTGGTTTCAAGGTAATTAATTGCATTGGTAGAAGGGAATAGAATAAAATCTTTGTATTGTTGATTGCTAAGAATAGCGAAGCAATCTCATGAATAATTTAGGTTTATCTGGTGATTTCTCATTTTTTTGTTAATTTCTTATATTTGTGATTTCTACAGAAATATATCGGATTGTGTCTCAAAAGCAAATACGTGACCCTCCAGAAGGAGATACAATCCGACCACAAAATGTGGAACCGATTGATGTGAAGCCAACTGTGAGTAGTGCTGATAGTGTCCGCAAACAATGTTGCCAGTGACTCCAAAGCTTTTGGGTGGTACATCTTCTTACATCAGACCTGCACATTCAGGTGTTTCATGTGTAAATAAAAATTAATTATAAATATATATAGAGAGAGAAAGAGAGGTTGTTCACAATGGGGATGAAATATTATTTTATTTTGGAAAAAGTCTATATAGTTTGCAATGTCTAATTTCATATTAAATCTTCATTACAGAATGTTATTGTATTATATCTCGGAAATTATATCCGACAGCATGAGAAAGCACGCCATTCATGAATGTGAAGGCCATTTTGTGGAGCCAGCCGATGTAACTAGTTTTAAAAACTTGCTGTCACCCCAAAAGCATTCATCCACAAACAAATGAACAAATGCAACCATGCAGTGCATGGTTTTTCCTTTCTTTTTTATGGTGATGCAGTGGTTGATCAAATGAGAGTGTGATAAATGGTAACAGCAACAGCTTCATTTTCTATAGTGCATCGGTGATAAAAATTATAGCAACTTCTTCCCTGAAAATGTGTCATACTGCTTTTCTTTTAAGATTAAAAAATATCAATATTGAGTAGTGGGCGTTAATTTAATTGCAATGCAATCAAAAGTTACACATTCCTGACAGGGCTTTTTAACAAAAAATCTATTTGAAATTACTTGGGTCACTTTAATTTATTACATAATATTTATAGATTATACTATGTATTGAACACAGTTGAAGATTTACTTCAGTGAAAGCTATAGTATTTTTGTTGTACTGGACATCTAAAGATTTTTTTGTGTATCCAAAGTTGCTGTGGGCTGATTTTAATAGTACTGCTGTTCTTTTGCATTTTTGTGATATATGTTATAGGGTTGTATAATTTCTTCCCTATTATACAATTGCTCACCATCATAATAAATAAACAATATTCTCAACAAAAGTTATTGAGCTCTTTGGTTGAATCAGACCCCGTGAGTTAGGTATTGTTTACAATATAACATTTTGTAAGTTAATTATATTCTTCATATTGATAAAAAATACTATTTCTTTTATTGATTATTTAAACTATGTATTAATCTTCACTGGCCTAGATGTAGTCTTGTCAGTTCAGTAATGTGTGCATTAACTTGATTTCTCCCTCTTTTGGTTATTACCTGATTGGTTAAGTGTGTTGTTGTAAAATCAGAGAGCTTAAGGAGGAGGAGATCTTTGGCCATTGTTAAGGTTTGCATTGTGCATATATGGATCATTTATTAATTATTTGACATTCCTTCTTGTCGAATCAGATTGACCTTGCAATTAAGTGAGGTATTTTGCATTGTAAAATACTCTTTAATATTTTGTTAATAAGGCAGTATTTATTGGATTTGACCTTTATGAAAATAGTGAGATCCTGTACACCAATTGTATTTTAAGGCTTATGTATCATTAAGCAGTGTTATGCACCCAATATTGGCATTCTCTCAACTATTTCTGCAAAGGCAATAAATTACTGCAGTTTTCATGTTTTCAAGTCTGAATCATCTTTATGTAAAAACTGCATTACCAGTACTCTGTACTGGGTTTCTGCATTAGACTATTGGCTTCAGTAGTATTGTGATTATTGACTGATTCAATGAGCACCTTGTGCTTGAAGAGTGAGTGTAACTATTACTTTGGCTTTGTAATGTTGCCTGAACTCATTATTTTCTAAAGGTATGTAAGTGGATGTTTGATTATGGTCTCATTAAGTTTGTTTCAATTTAGCAGTAAAACATGTTTCATGTGCAGGGAATGCATATGTGCCTTTATTTAGTTCAAATGGTTAGGCTATGAAATCATGTTTGAATAAAGTGGTAACATTTTCATTCAACACTTTTGTTAAGTATGCTGTTTCATGAGAAATTTACTGGATACTGGTCATATTTGGAGCATTTAATTGATATTTCTGAGACAATGGGGAGGTATGTAGGCATTTATTGTTGACAGCCAACAAATATTGCAAAACCTTTGATTATATTATCTATTAGATTGCATTTTTGGTGGCATTGAAATTATAGCTGATTTTCATTAAATTTTGTTTTATTATTTTGTATGGTCTCTGGAGATAAGATCTGAAGCCCCTTTATTATTTCAATTGGAGATGAGAAGCATGAATGTTACTTACAGGCTCCAGCCTGTAATATCAATTCCTATAGCCATACTATACACCAACTCTTTGAATTGTCAATTATATGAATTGAAATTTACTTGGATTTCATTGTTTTAGTAGCAAGCAGAATAGTCAATAGTCTCACACATGTGATATCTTTTGCATTGTGGACACATTATCATACTCATTAATGCATATCATTGATCCTACTGCAAGTAAGAATGTTTTAGGTCTTGCATACTACATCTATCATAATGCAGGTGTCTCAAATTTCCTAAGGGAAATTTTTTTTGCATAGTTGTTGTCTGAGACTAATATTGAAGTTCCTTTGTTAGGTGAATTGGACTGATGATGTATGAAGAGAATTGTAAACACACTAGGACATTGCGATTAAGTTGCAAAACTTGGAAGATTCCTATTAGTTCTGTTAATTATTGCTGTATTAAGCAATTAAAGTTTTCAGAGCATTTTTTTCTGCATTGTTGAATTTGACCATATTTCCTGACATGTAGAAGTGATGTTTCTACATAATAAATGCCAAGCTGCTTACCTTATAAATAATAACATGGTACAATACATACCTTACTTGTTACATGGTATCTATTAGGCTTCTAGGTTTTTAATCTTAACTTTAGCTATTATTTCTCATACAGCAATTTTTCTCATCCTTTATGAATCTGATATGTCTATACTGAGTAATTAAGTTATGATCTTAACGCAATAAGCAATTACAGGTAATATTAGGTAATAACTTAGTAACGCACTGCTATGAGTGCTTTTAATTGGCAATTATGGCCTTCTCTAGTATTTTCTTATTGGATAAGTTTCCATCATTCTGTTACAGATTAGAGGCTTCAATATTCTCTTAGATTAATCAGATATTTTTGGGCATTTTGGTGTTAGATAAGAATTAATGAGATATGTTATATTGAAATTGGTTATACACAATATATTTTCCCTTCCATACATTGCATCTTTATTTTTTGTTATATCTTGATACCAACTTAAAAGTTAAATTCAGTTTACCTTACAAGAAGCCCAAGCATCTACTGAGCATTAAGGAGTTGTATGTGCTGATAATGTAAGTAATCCTTTTCCTGGAAGTAACTTGTGAAAAATTTCAAATGGGGTTAGGCCTCCTTCCTCAGTCAATAAATTCTCCTCATAGAATTCCTTGAAGCAATCTTCTCAAACATTGGATCAGTTTCACGAGATGCTTATTGAATAATCTTTAAAGCTCTGACGTTGTTTACTGTAGACTCTGTCTGCTGAATTGTTTTTTCTTAAAAATCAGAAGTTAAATCATAAATTCCTTAGTATTGGTTCAAACAGATCACATGCAAGGGAAATTCAAATTTTCAAGTTCAGGTAATTATTTCTCAGGATTAATTCAGCCTAATGTGGATGAGAAATATGCTCTGCTGCTTATTTCGTCTTCTTCCCACGTTCTCTTTCTATTAAAGGTGATTATTTAGTATCATGTAGAAAACAGGCTACATTGGAGTTTTAGGAATTGGGTTTCATATAAAGTCCCTAGTAAAATATTATAAAATTATCAGTTTATATATAATACGACAATACTTATATTTTTATTCTTAGGAATTTGACCCTCCTAATGCAATTGAATGTAAATAAAAGTAAATAGAAATTTATTCAAAAGTTTTTTGATTAAATTTGCGTTAATATTACTATAGTTACCTAGGTCTCCAAGTTACTGCCCTAACTGAATATTATTGTTTTTCAAACTTTCTCTGCTGATTAAGGTTCCTTATATATTTTAAGCAGAATTAATGTTATGTTATTAAACTTATTTTAAATGTAAGGAAGTGAGGGATATACAAATCTAAATGGAATAAATATTAGGGATGTAGATACATTAGACAGGATTATTATTGAAGAAACGACAATCCATTGGATGGATAAAGGCAGTTATTTATAGGGAATAGATGTAACTTATTTATTTCATGTATTGCAAAATTAAATATTTCAGTGGCAGATTATTCGATAGGGAAGGAGTAGTGAAACCTCTACACTAATTACCAAATTTTTATTGCTTCTGACATGCAAACATTTTAATCAATAAAAATCAATGCTGGTGATCTCTCGAGTAGAATTTGACGGAACTTTAAAAAATCTCATCTTGCGTGTAATAGATTCTAAATTCCCATTTTTGAACCGGTATATATTCCTTCAAGTTTAGTCAATGGCATTATAATATTTCGCATAGACGACATCGCTTAAAAGCAAATGTCTGTCGAAAGAAACAAAGCTAATATAAGTATTCTCATCCTTAAGCGAAAACCGCTCTTTTAGCACCAAACAAATTAGTGAGCTAGTGACACAGACTAAGACGTGAAGAGCGTTTGAGACTCTTTTATACCTTTAGTAATAGGAATCTTCCTGGGAACCGAGAGAGCTTCAACGAGAGTGAATATTTTATACCGTCTTTTTCAGTAAGCCTTACGAAATTTTATTCGGAGGGCAGGAGGGCGTTTGTCATAGGTCGAGACCTATAAAATGACAATCGTGGACCTTAATATGTTCCCTCATTCCATCGTCTTCAATATGAATTGGTTCGAAGTGATCTGAATGATGAGTAATACCTCGCCTAGCTAGGTTGAAAATAATCTGGATACGTAAGAACGTAAATTATCTCATCTTTACGGCTCAGATTCTGTTAAATGATATTGAAATAGGATTCATAAATCAGTCATTTATTTTTAATTGACATTTTCGTCACCTCTCATCTTACAACACTTAGGAAATTTTAAGTTATTTTTCGGGTGAAATGAATCACTTTCCATTTGTTATTGTTTGATTTTAAATTACCGGTATTGAACTCTTAGGTGCTAAAGTTCCTTATACAAGAAGAGAAGTTGCACATTCAGCACGAACTTACCTTCAATAATTCTTACCGATCCAGCGTTGTAAAGGTACCATCAAGCCAAAGGCATCGATAGTCTAATGGAAAATGTTATCATCCCTTTGCATAAATTCTTTTTAGGTACTCACTATTGTACTGAAGCAAACTGTTTGATCCCTATAAATTTTCAGAATAATGTATTGGTTTCAGTAGTGTTGGTAGTAGACTTAAATTTTTGAGTAATTATTAATTATAGAAGTTAGTTTAATATATCCATTCAAATTTGGTGTTGGAGAAATGGACCCGACTAATAGCATGGTATTCATTAATCTTAAGAGACTTATTTAATAAAGAGCGAAAACTTAAACTCTTGTTAAATGCTATAATGATTCAATGATGATATAATAGTTCCAGCTATTCCAAAGCGATATAGTCATTTTTCTCTATTTCAAAAGTTCTAACAAACGATTAGTTATAACGGTTATAACTCTTCCTAGGACTATTTTATTTTCCATTACATCAACAAATAAAAAACGTGTTACATCGTTATGGTATATAAGGTAAAATCTCACAACGATTTCCTATATAAACGAGTGAAATGGCCTTCCACGAAAAAAGAACTCCAAAACATTTTAATTTTATTAAGTTATTTAAATTCGGCTGCTTTGTGACTGATGAATACCTCTCAAATAGGAATCTTTCGGAAATCATTAATTGCATATAATTATTTTGTTACGGGAAACGATTCAAAATTTCTTATATTGTCTTAAACTCACATTTAAGTCTTAAGTTCTTTCAAGCCTTATAACAGATGTGCCTCATACGGTGCATCGGCCATAGGCCATCGACCTCTGTGCTCAGTTAACAGCACGGTCAACGAGAACGGCGACCGGCGTGGGAGTATGTAACACCCGTTATTTACTCTTAAGAATAATTTCTAAATCCAAGTGTATATTTCAAACTTTGATTGCCTTTCATCAACAAGTTCTTTATTTTTGTATTTATTCATCATTTACAACTTATTGTGGAAGAAGCATAGAAAATCGTAATTTCGTCGAATATCGAAAATTAAAGTGATATTTTTTCTTAATTATTATATAGTGCTTTAATAAAAGTTGTACTCGATATATAATGAAAATTATGATTATTTTTGATAAAATATCATAGCCTTCATTCTGGAATGGTAAATTTTGCACTCGCATGCAGTCGTATAGCTCCAGTCTTAAGCCAAATATTCATACAAGGAATGTTTAACTATCTCGAATGATGGACGAGGAGGAACGAAGAAAGTTGCGGCAGGAAGTATAGCAAGACCTGAGTTTCCCGGAAGAACGCGCTCTCGGCCCCACTCCTTTTTCTCTGTCCCGCTCATCACAACTAAATAGGTTTCAATATCGTCATCAATAAAGAAATACTATTTTACTCATGTTTAATGCATTCAAAAACTTTCAGAAAAAACCCAAAAGCCATTTTGTGATGATTTTGATCAACATTTCATTAAGTTCGTTATTAATTACATTAATTGTTTGAGAGGGCATTTAAGCTTTCTATATCTCATACAAGTTGACTTAAAAATACACTAAAACTACTTATTCATAATTTATATTAATCTTTGCTGAAATAGAAGTATTCATTCCGCCTTAAAATTCCTGTAGCTTCTTAAAATGTAACTTTTTGAAAAGTAATTTTGTAATTCTTTTGGTGGCATATCATAGTGAGAAATCGATCATTGCATTAATTATAAGGACTCCTCGTCGACTTCTTAGAATTATGAACCTGATTTACTTCTCTGTAAAGTTCCCTAGGATATTTTCCATGAATCTTATGTTTGCGTCGGCAATCTTTTGACAAACATTGTGACGTCAGGTTTTTTCATACTTTCTTCTTGTTATCCGAGGAAGCGAGGGGGTATTTCAGGTCCCATTTTAAAGTTTTTGATCATATACAGGAATTATATCGATGGAATTTCGCCTTAAAGAATATCAGATGCCAATCAAAATAAAGTAATTAATTAATTAGCCATATCATGAATTAATCTGGGCATTATTCTCAAAGGATGAGATAGCCGTGAGAGAGAAACGACATTCTCTCGGTCTCATTAATGAATCAACCTAAATATCGAGATAACCTAATATGAAAAGAGCCAAGTGCGTTCAATGAATGAAAGTGCATCAGATAAGAGGACTATACCAGTAGGAAGGAAGGAAGTTGGAACCTCAAAAATTGCTATTATAAGTACACGAAAAGTATAAGAAAGGCAGTTATCCGTTAACACTATTGATGAAACTGACTGTAACTGTCATAGTTTCTTAATTCAATACAGGGATGAAGTTCGATAGGTTCTCTGCCCCGAGTTTTAACCTATTTCGGCGCCGCTGACGTTATCAAGATAACGCATAGATTGGAAAATAATATATTCTCCAATAAGGAACCTCATTGCATCAGTTTGGAATGCTTTTTTTCTTCCATATCTCTTCCAACGCTAACTATTTTTTATTTGGAATTCTTTATTAATTTAAACTTGTAAACATTTTCCAAGCAATTAGAATCGTAAAATTGAATATAACTCTAATACGTAACATTTCCGAACGATTTAAAAACCATCAGCTGCTTTGTTACGCTGTAGTGTTCACAACTGGCAAGCTGATCACCTACAGGGCGGACGTATAAAAGTCATCTATTTACTAACAAATGCACAAAAGTTGGGTTTTGGATGAAATCTTAGCTTTTTTGTCCTTAAATAGAAAATTAAATTCTCGGTTCGGTTAAAATTTCACCCTTTCCCCCCGCAAATATTCCTAAACCGAAACTATGAAAGAAAAAATTTCTGTGCATTATCTAATGAGAATCTTGAAATTATTTGAACTATATCGTGTGGACAAATTCTCTTCTCTAAGTTTCAGTCCACAAGTCTGAGAATATACTTTCCAAACGAATTTTAGACGTATATATTGAGAATGAATATGTTCCTCTTCATCAAACTACGATAGCTAAGAAATCTTATTTTAAAAATAATCATCGACAGTAACTGTTATAGGTTCGAAAGGACTTTAATTATGTATAAATAAATGTTTAAGCAACATTTTGGAAAACGTGATATGATTTATTTCTATATAATTTATTAAGATCCTACATCATTGCTCTATAAGGCATCTTCCAGTAACTGGTTTTAAATTTTAACTTAAAATTTATGACACCTATATCTTTAGACCCTGACAATAGTATATCAGACTCGCTTCCTCGACTCGAATTAAGGGTATAATTGTCTTGAATCTCCGGTATTTACTTCAACGCACTATCGACCTCTGTAGAGCACATCTTCCAATTAAATTTCAACTCTTCCAAGAAATTGAATATATCAATTTATATCAAGAAAAAGAAACATCTGTCTTTTAAGTCTTCTCATTCATAGTAGGTATAAACAGTTTGTATAATCTTGCAGGGTCATGACAAAAATCTCGACGTTGGGTATCATAATACACCATTATTCTTAGACATTATTAAACAAACGACATAAGTATTCTTCAACTGCCAATTACGAAAAAATGAAATTGAACTATTATTATCTTAAATTGCGAATATAAATACGTACTATTTCAATAACACAATTCCTAATCATAAACTAAACTTCAACTTAATTTGGTAACAACCCAAGTTTAAAGCAACACAGAAACTAACAATTATAAACTGCAATACTGTACAAGCTATAAGTAAGCACTATTTTGCAGGCGAAGACATATTTTTTTAACATTTGCACAAATTTAAAAGCAACTGCTGAAGTTCTATTCCAACATTACGATGTCGGGTAACGATTCGTAAACAAGCTTTACTTCCCGACGATGAAGTACGCCGGAAGTGAAAAATTTCGACAACTGTCAAGGAAAGTGTAGGATATATTTTCAAAGCTATATTTATCGAAGAATAGCGAGTTAAACCACTCATATATTTTCTCTAATAACCGGTTTGATATATATTCAAAAAAGAGATTTTCCTTGTTTGCAGAACATTATAATTAACATTATTTTCGCGCGTAAAGTTACCTACACTGTTGTTGACAATCTCACCCTGAGCGGCAACATCGTTGATGCCGTCGTATCAATTTCATTCTATGTTGAATGATAAGTGTTTACGTTAGATCATCGTAGATGTTCTCCATATAAAGTGCATCTTTATTTCAATATTTTAGACTTTATTACGTATAAAATGTTACCGACCATCTTCTTGTTTAGCTTTAGAATGAACTCTATTGTATAGGACTGTTTATGCATAAAGTATAGCCATCAAGATTCAGCAAGATGCCTGGTTTTTTGAAACACATAGAAGTAGAGAATTTTAAATCCTATCGAGGATTTCTCAAAATTGGCACCTTAAAACCTTTTACAGCCGTAATAGGGCCAAATGGATCAGGTTAGTTGACCATGTAATATAAATCCTAAATAAGTTTGTCCGATTATTGGCCATTTAATACGCATATTTTATTTTAGGAAAGTCAAATTTTATGGATGCCATCAGTTTTGTTATGGGAGAAAAGACATCAAGCCTTCGGGTGAAACGATTAAGTGATCTCATTCATGGAGCTTCTATAGGGCAGCCAGTTTCCAGAAGGTAACTTTAAAACTTTTGAATTAAGAAGTTCATTTTATAGCGTACTTTATTTTAATCGATAGTTGTTTTAAATCGTACATTACATAAATTTTTGGTATAGTCGATACTATTTCTGTCGATGTAATTTTAAGTTTCATTATATTCCATATTACCTATTTCATGGTTATAACTCAATTCCTGCGTTTAATTTAAGGCATTGCTTATAACATCTTTCAAATGAATTTAAGCGGTAATATTCTTATTATATTTTAGTGCCTCTGTGACTGCAGTATTTCAAATGGATGATGGAACAGAGAAAAGATTCACCAGAAGTGTACAGGGATCTTCCTCTGATCACAAAATCAATGGAGAGGTGACACAATATATGAATCGTATAAGTGTGAAAATGAGTTTAGCAAAGTTATAATATTGCTTATTTTTTAATAAATTTTATTTGAAATTTAGTCTGTGAGCAGTCAGCAGTATTTAGCCGAACTTGAAAAGTTGGGAATAAATGCAAAAGCAAAGAACTTCTTAGTTTTTCAAGGAGCCGTTGAATCTATTGCAATGAAAAATCCCAAAGAGCGTACTGCTTTATTTGAGGAGATCAGTGGGTGAGTGAAATTTTAGATTTTATTTTTTATACATTCGTAGTAAATCATATTTTAGATTTGAAGATATTTTGGAAATATATTAATTTGTAAAAGATTCTTTGTAATTATAGATTTTTACAATGTTTATCAACCTAATTGCTCCATAAAATATTTCAATGTGCATATATACTTTCACTCCCAACATTTCTTAAATATTGGTTGAATATTTATGCTATCATGGGAGCATGATTTTATGGTGACTCTGGAATGAAGTAGTGTGTAATTTCTAGTGAGATATGTATTTATTTTAGGATTACTGGTGCATACTTTACATTTCTGTAAGAATTAAAAGTCAGTAGGATTTGATAATCTTTTATTACCCTCTACAAACATTTTTGTTTTTCTTTCATTTATCTAAGATCTGGAGCACTAAGAGAAGAGTATGAAAGATTGAGAGCTGATATGCTTAAGGCTGAAGAAGATACTCAGTTCACTTATCAGAAAAAGAAGGGGATAGCTGCAGAAAGAAAAGAAGCAAAATTAGAAAAAGAAGAAGCAGAAAAATATCAGAGACTTAAGGATGAATTGGTAAGCACACATGTGTGATACCACATTTGAATTTTAAGTAGTAATAATGATTATGATTTTCCTAAAGTTTACCTTAGTTAAGTTGTAATTTAGTGCTGTTTATTATTTTTATGCTCTCTCTCAACATATTTGCTTTAACATACTGTAATATTTCCAGAGTGAAAAGCAGATTGAATTGCAGCTTTTTGGTCTTTATCACAATGAAAAAGATATGGAAAGGTATGATCAAGAATTGAAGAGAAAGCAGCATGATTTAGAGAAGGTTGAAAAAAGGAAAGAGAAAGCTGAAGAACAATTGAAGGAAAAAAAGAAAGAGCATGGAAAACTAGGAAGGGAGTTGGCTAAAGTAGAGCAAGAAATCCGTGAGACGGTATGAATTGATTTTTTTTTTTCATTTTATTTGAGTACATTGTGTTATGTAGCCATTAAAGTTCCTTCATCTTTGCGTTGTTTCATGTCTCTTCTAAACTCTTGTTTGTGTAAAAAACACTAGAAATTTTAATGTTAGTTTTGGATGAATTTGTTGTAATGTTTTCTCTTACATAAATATTGATCAATCTCACTCTACTCAAAATATATTTTTGCAATTCATCAAGTATCTTGATTTAATTGTTAATTAATAAACTTTAAACGATTTTCACATAAAATCATCAACTCTGTGTTACCTTGTTTTAATTATTTAATTAATAGATGATAGAGTGTTAAGCACAGAGATTCTAATCTTATTAAAATTATCAGTATAAAGAAAAATATTTTGGTGCCTTATAGTTAGTTTTATATTAATACTTGTATTGTTAAGATTAAATACACAAAGTTGTATAATTGTATTGGATTTCTCTGCCTTATTTGTTTTAGGTAGTATGGGTTATTTGTTAGTATCATCACTTTTTAGACCATCCTGCTTCCGCCATAAAAATTTTAAATTATAATATGTTTGTAAATTGAATTTTTAGGAAGTGGAGATAAACAAGAAGCGTCCAACCTTCATTAAAGCCAAAGAACGTGTGACTCACATGCAGAAAAAGCTTGAATCTGCTAGGAAATCTCTAGCTCAGGCCAAGAAAGCACATGCTGCCCATATGGAAGACATTAAAGAGTTGGAAAATGAGCTGTCTGGAGTTGAAGCTAAACGCATGGAATATGAGGAGATGGTTGCAGGAGAATCGCAAAGCCAGGGTAGAGATGTACATCTTGAAGATGCCCAGGTTAATTTTGCTTTTACAAATACATAAGAATCACTAGTAATTCTTAGGTTTATTGTAGTATTTATATAAATTACTTATTTTACGTTAATTGTTGTAAAGGTAAAAGAGTACCACCGATTAAAAGAAGAAGCAGGAAAGAGGTCTGCTTTATACATGCAAGAATTAGATTCTGTGAATCGAGAGCAGAAGTCTGATCAAGATCGTTTGGATAATGAAGGAAGAAAAAAAGCTGAAATTGAAAATAGACTAAGGCAAAAAGGACATGAGAAGGAAGAAGCTGAGAAAAGGGTTGAAAAATTAGCTGAGCATATTAGGTAAGATACATTTATTGGTCTGTATTGATCTCATATTTGAGGGGAAATACTTCTTTAAAGAGTGGAAATTGTTTCATGTATTTTCATGGAAAGTATCATATTTTATTTGTGAATGCTAAATCATTTTCTGAAGACTTAGATTTTTTCCTAGGATTGAGAAAAGAATCCTTTGTCCAGTTCCTAGCATAGAATTTACATTCATAAAAAATATGTAAATTATGTCATTCTTAATTAATTAATGGCCAAATAAGTGATGATATTTGAGACAGATATGCAAAGGCATTGAAAGGCTTATTTAGCATCTGTAGGAATTGAACTACCTACCAGTTCCTACCTTGAATAATACTTGTATTGTTATTATTATTGTTGGCTATACCATCATAACTGCTGAATGACCTCTATTTTATCTAACTATTATGCCAAAATTTTAAAATTATTTCACTATTTTCTATATAGAGATGATTACTTATAAATTTAATGTCTTCACACAATATAGAACAAGTGAAGCTGCTTTGGAAGAACAATATCGTTTGAAACGAGAGTTGGAGTCTGATGTGGGTTCCTCAAAGGAGAGGGTACAGGAGCTTCAGCGAGACCTAGATAGTGTTGTGGAACAACTGGGAGATGCTCGTGTTGATAAGCATGAGGATTCTCGCAGAAAGAAGAAGCAGGAGATTGTTGAAAATTTTAAACGTCTATTTCCTGGTGTGGTAAGCAAGAAATAAAGCTGTTTTTTGGGTATCATATAATCATATTATAACATCTTAAAAGAATTATTATTAATATATTATGCATTATTATATATGTATTTGTTATGAACCTGATACTTTTCGGTTTGAGACCAGGTGTCAGTATAATTAATACGTATAAATAAATTATACATGTATTAATTATATATGTAATTAGTATGTAATGGTTCTAATTTTAGTATGATCGGATGATAAACATGTGTCAACCAATTCACAAACGGTACAATGTTGCAATTACCAAAGTCTTGGGGAAATATATGGAAGCCATAGTTGTAGATGCTGAGAAGACCGCACGACAGTGCATCCAGTACTTGAAAGAGCAGATGCTTGAACCTGAAACATTCTTACCTCTAGATTATATACAAGCAAAGCCCCTGAAGGAACGTTTGAGGTAGTTAATGTATATTTTTCATCTTATTGTTCTATTTATTTGTGAAATACAATATTGAATTTCGTTTCATTAATTATATTGCACTTTATAAACCTATCAACAGAAATATCAAGGAACCAAAGAATGTCAAGCTTCTATATGATGTCTTACAATACGACCCCCCAGACATCAAAAGAGCCGTACTTTTTGCTACTAATAATGCTCTTGTGTGTGAGACTCCAGAGGATGCTATGAAGGTTGCCTATGAATATGAATCATCTCATCGTTATGATGTGAGTTCTAGTAATTACTTATGAAATCATTTTTCATGCTGCTTGGTAATCATGCTATTTAATACAAGTGTTTAGCTAAAATATTGGTGAAGACAATCTATTATAGCATATTCATCTTTATTTTTCTAATGAAAAAATATTTTGGAATTACCATTTTATAACAATTAATTTCTAATCAACTATTTAAATTTTTCCTTTTCATTTTCAGTTCATTTACAAATTAAAATTTATTAGTGTTGAGTAATTTTCAAATAATTCATTGGTCCGTTGATAAATCCACTTCATCTACTTTTTATATTTTTCTCTGTAGTTTAATGTTATTTGTTTTTTATTGATAAATAGGCTGTTGCCCTCGATGGGACCTTTTATCAGAAATCTGGTATTATCTCTGGAGGTAGTTTAGATTTGGCCAGGAAAGCTAAACGTTGGGATGAGAAACATCTTTCTCAGCTGAAGCAAAAGAAGGTAATTCCTTATTTTATTTGTGTATTAGTTATTTATCAATATAACATAATTTCTTATTGGTTAGATGTTTACTATTTAGTTTTTTTTTAAACATGCAATCTTGTATCTCTTGGCTGAATCATTGGAAGTGGCTATTTGTTAGTGTATGTTTTTTGCTGTTATGTACAAAATGTTATAAACATTATTATAGTAAAAGCTGTGATAGGCAGAATGTGTCTGAGACAGAAACTTTCAAAGCCAGAAATATCAGAATTGTTTTTCATAATGATCGCATTTCTCTCAATAAGGCAGAACCTGTGAGATGCAGGCAGAAAGATTAATGTCAAACATTTGTATGTTAATAACTACTATGTAATACATAGAGTTGGTGTCTGTGAAAGATGAAAAGAAAATCTCAAATGTTTAACAAAAATGCACCACTTCCATTTTGAAAATACTCTCTTTGGAAGAACATGCATTAATGAAAGTTTAAATGAATTAGAGAAAGTCATGAAATTGCTTTAACGGAAAGTATGTATGTATATATATGAATTACAAAACTATGGTGTAATATCTTATACATTCATCAATTTCACAGGAGCGTCTAGGTGAAGAGCTTAGAGAATCAGTGAAGAAATCGAGGAAAGAATCGGAGTTAAACACAGTTGAATCTCAAATACGAGGTCTTGAAACAAGATTAAAGTATTCCAAGACTGACAAAGAAAATACTGTAAGATAGTCTTTCTATATATTTTTGTTGCCCTAAATTTTATATTTCTCTCTCTTATGAAATAAATTTCTTTTTTAGACCAAACAAATTCAGCAGCTCCAGAAAGAGTTGGAAGATTTGAAGATAAAGCTGGAAATGTTTGGGGTTAGTATTTTTTAAACTGGTTTATACTTAGATTTACATATCCTCCAAATAATTTGAATATTAATTATTATTCATCCTTAACAGCCTCAAATTGATGAAATTGAGAGAACAATGAGAGCTCGTGACCAGCAAATTCAAGAAATCAAAGAAAATATGAACAATGTCGAAGATGTTGTTTTTGCTAGTTTCTGTACCCAAATCAATGTGGCAAATATACGCCAGTATGAAGAAAGGGAATTGAGAAGCCAACAAGAAAGAGCAAAAAAGAGGTTGGAATTTGAAAACCAGAAAAACCGTATTCTTAACCAGCTTGAATTTGAGAAATCACGTGATACGTTGAGTAAGTTTATTTTGAAGTTTATTAATTATTTTTAATCATATGTCTTGTATGTAATATGTATAATTACATTAATTAATCATTATATTAAAATGCAGCTGATAGGGAAATTTCAGTAGACTATAAATGGCAAAAATAACTAAATGAACAATGTTAGAATGCTTACAACCATTTCCCTAAGAGGAGAATTTCTTACAGAATCTTGAACTATATTTTATGGGATTAACAATAAAAACAAAAACTTAACAAATTTACCCTTGTGCATACTATAACTGTATTTCCTTCATTTTTTTCAACAAAACATTTCTATAAACACCTTTTTCGGCTTAAGCTTTGACTATCAAAATCCTAGATAGAGTAAATTCATTCTTGGCAAAAATCATCAAAGGTTCTATTTTAGCATATAATGCATCTTTTAAAAGAATATAATTAACCCTTGATTTTTTGTGATTGTTTTGGTACCAGCCGTAGAAGAAATTGTATGACTGTCTGCATGCCTGTATTTAAAAATTTTAATGCTATGATATGCTTAATAGTACCTTCAAAATTATAAATTATTCCATTATCTTATCAGACAATGTTTTGAGATGGGAGCGAGCAGTTCAGGATGACGAAGATGAGTTAGAAAGAGGTAAAGCAGCAGAACATCGTCAGATGACGGAAATTGATAAAGACATGCGTGATTTAGATAGATTAAAATCTGAAAGGTTAGCCAAGAAATCTGAAGTTGATGCAATGGATGAACAGATTGGAAAGGTATATTTCAACTAATTTATATATAGATATATCCTAAATATCGCTACTTACGCTATATGTTGAAGCATGCATCTACAAGATATGTATTTGCATCAGCCATTTAAAGTTATATATCAGTTCATGCCAGTAATATCAGATATTTTCCTCTCGAAAGATTAATTTCAGTCAGTTTCTTTTGATTATTTACTTTAAATGATTCAAAATTAAGGTTTGTTGAACTTCTTTCATAGCAATTAAATTTTTAATTCCTGAAAATCCATTATGTATCTGGCTCATAATTTTGTTTTTAATTGTATTTTAACCTCTTGGTACTTATTAATAAAATTGAATTATTCAATCAAATTGAAAGAGGTTGTTCATGAAATACTTAGATATATATCTTTACTATGAACTTTATGATTAACAAGTCAAATTATTTATTTAATTTTTTCCTCAGGCTCGAAGAGAAATGGGAGCTATCGCAAAAGATATTCAAGCTATCCACAAACAAGTGACATCTTTTGAATCTAAGATAGAGCAAAAAAGAGCAGACAGACATGGTATATTGAAACAGTGCAAAGTAAGTAGAATTATAGTTGTAAATTATTTCTGAGTTATTAAGAGATATATTATATCTGATATATAATAATCTGAGCAATTAAGTGTGGTACACCTTAAAACAGAAGTTTAGGAGAAAGAAGTGGCATCATGGTGTTTGGTTATCATACTGTACTCTACCTGCTTGGCTAGTGGGGAATCTGGCTTGAGCCCCTGTCATGTTTCATTTTCTTTCTAAGTTTGTGAAAAAGTCACACCCTTTCTTATGCCAAGTAAAACCATATCCTTCCCTTAATCTCTATTTGTTCTTGACCCATTTTCTCCCAGTTTTGTTCTAAAATCTCTTCCAGAACTGTTTAAAAATGAATGGATGAAAGGCATTCTCTTTTTCTTTTCTCCAGAATTAAGTCATTACTAATTATGCATTACTTAGGTTTCTTTTATCATTTTACAGAGTCTTTTACTGATTTTATCATCTTTTGGTCTTATTGTAGCACTCACTACATTTTTTGCAGCCTTTATCATGAATTTCATGATTCTCGATTCTAGTACCTCTTAAAATTTTTCCATTTCTCATTCTATGATAAGCTACACTTCAGCACATTTGTTTTATAGCCTACTATTGGATTATAAGTTTTCTTACATCTGTTAATTAAGGAAAGACTGGTCAACTGATCAATGAAAAAATCAAGCATTCGATTTAGCCATGTTTCCTTATTGGATACAGTTAATAGTGTCATTTATGTCATGTTTTTTATGAGATGCATTTAAAATTGACTGTAGAAATAGTTGAAAAACGCAAAAAAAGCTGAGAACATACACTCTTAATAGGAAAATAATCATCATATAAATAAATGCAATCAATTTTAGCAAATTCAATAATAAACTGTATAAGAGCCCTCTTGGCTCTTTACATTGGCCCTACGTACTTTTTTCAGAGTTGTAAAAGCCAATATATCACATTGCAAGATAAAAATGATTAATATTATTTGAATCTAATTGATGAATAAACAAAATGTGCTTTATTTTTTTACTTGTATTACTTTTTCTTTGTTTAACATTACCTGATTTAAAAAAATCCAATTAACAGATGGAGGACATAGTTATTCCAATGTTACGAGGTAACATGGAAGATATTGAAGAGGAAGGATCTGCTATGGAGGTAGAGACTTCAATTGAAACCAGTAGTACAAGTACGCAACAGATATATGAGAGAGAGAACAGGTACTTAGTATTGATTATTGTCAAAAGATGAACTTTTACTCATAAATTGAGAAAATTATTGTAATTGTTTTGTATGTTATTTAACAGGTATTATATAAAAATTCCTGTCATAATTTGCTCAACTATTGACAAAATAATTTGGAACATTCAATTAAATTTTTTTGTCTATTTTTTTGTTTGTACCATTTTAGATTTAGGTTTAGATTTTTTCTTATAATTACATTTCCTCTGATAGTATCATAATTCATGGAATTTTTCATTGTAAGTTCAGTTAAAAAATCTTTCATTTTTATTTCACATTATAGGATTCAAATTGACTATACACTCCTCTCAGAGAACTTGAAAGATTTGGATGAACCAGAAGATGTCAAAAAGCATGGAGATAGACTAGCAAGACAAATAAATGAACTCCATGAAACAATTAAGAAAATACAAGCTCCTAATATGAGGGTAAGGATATGTTTCCAATTTGAAATGGAATTACTGTGTGGTTGTGAAACCTCATTGTGCATAATGCATTGCAGTCCATAAAATATCAGTTGCGTGCAGAAACTATTAAGCTCAAGCTTTGTTTATATGATCATAAGTTTACTTTTCAGCTAAGGGGATTATTCATTGACATCCATAATTTGGAACAAAGTGGTTCTTTAAATTCAGTTATTTGTTTCAATTCAATTTCAATCCAAAAGTTCTTTGGTCGATCCATTATTTCTGTACATATTAAATAAAGTATTTGATAGAGTTAAACACGCTTGTTTAACTCTATCAAATATAAATAGCAAGTGCAAGGAAGCATGATAAAAATAAAATTAATAATAAAATTTCTTGCTATTTTTTTGTAATACATCCTGATCATATATTCAATGAATGGTGTATAAATAATTTTAGTAGTATTGGAGAACGTATGGTATAAAATACTATTTGATAACACTTCAAGTTATTTTTACTCAAATCCTGATCATTTATGATTGGAATAATCTTATAAAATACATATTATATTTTATAAACCATCAAAAAGTCTCTGAATATAGTCTCTGAACTACTTAGTGATATTAAAGTGTTGATATGCATTTTTTACCAGGCTATGCAAAAATTAGATCTTGCCCGGGAGAAATTGCAGGAGACAAATGAGGAGTTTGACAATGCAAGAAGAAGAACCAAACGGGCTAAACAAGCATTTGAAAGAGTTAAAAAGGAGAGGCATGATCGTTTCATGAATTGTTTTGAGCATGTTGCCAATGAAATAGATGGAATATATAAAGTAAGAATTAGTGATAGAATTATTAATAGTATAATTATGAAAATATGCTGCATACATATAAGGAGATATTAAAAAAGTCCTTATTTACATATATATTCAAGTAAAATATTCTGGAAATAAATAAGGTACAATTTTTGTATTTTTATAATTGTGTTAAGTGAATTTATAGGATAAAAAATATAAAAACAGACTATAATACTATGATCCTTTTTATGGTATTTCATATTTTTGGTAAAGGTATTACATTCTCTTTTCTTAAATGATGGGTTTTCATTTATATAATGTCATAGTTGGCCAATTTTAAAATACATTTCATTAAATATCTAATGAATTTACTATTTACTTTAAAAAAATGACTTGGTTGCACTTCTTTCAAAAAAGTTTGTTCGTAATTTTCTTGAGTTATTATTAAATTCATTATTCTAATGAGGTATTTGTATTTAATTCTACTCTTGCCATAGTCTTTGGCCAAAAATCAGTCTGCTCAGGCATTTTTGGGACCTGAGAATCCAGAAGAGCCATATTTAGATGGTATCAATTACAATTGTGTTGCTCCTGGAAAACGTTTCCAGCCAATGTCCAACTTGTCTGGAGGAGAAAAAACAGTTGCTGCTTTAGCTCTTCTCTTCGCTATCCACAGGTATTTAAAATAAATATTATTTAGGTTTAAATTTTTATCATATTATATAAATATATATGATGTCATAATGGTCATATTTTACTTCTCTTAGCTACCAACCAGCTCCATTCTTTGTTCTTGATGAGATTGATGCTGCCTTGGATAACACTAATATTGGAAAAGTAGCCAGATATATCAGAGATAAGACAGCTTCTTTACAAACAATTGTTATATCACTAAAAGAAGAATTTTACAGTCATGCAGATGCTTTAATTGGAATCTGTCCTGATGTAAGTACATATATCTACAATAGTCCTAGCATTTTATTTAAATTAACCTCAAGTAATTGATTTGTATATAACATTATCAATAGCCCATTTAAATCCAGCTCAGAGTATATGCTAACCAAAGCATTCTTTAATATTCTTAATTCTAATCCTCCCCTTACCTAGTTATTCCTTAATATTTGCTTATTTGTCTATTCTATCCATCCTTCACTATCAACTCATATCTTGTTGTATCCAATTCAGAACTACTGATTTCATTTATTGTTCTGACAGACGACAGCGTTAGTTCTTTCTTCTTGCTACATGACTCTCCTGTCAACATTTTAGAAATTTTACCTTTTTAAGGTTGTCTGTAACTCTTGTAATGACTCTCATTCATGTGTATTATTTTCTATTATTCTATTTGTCTCCTTAATACTCCCAGTCCATAGCATTCCAAACTTCTTCTTTGCCTGGTTTGCTGTCTTTACATATTTTTTTCTTTAACAAGCAAGTTTCATTTTTTGCTATATACTGGTTGATTATATTAAAGGAAGGCCATTGTCTTTAGTTTCATGGGCTTTCCTGATTTGATATTGTGATCCCTCTGAAGCTGCTCTAGCTAAGTTCAGTTCTTCTGTTTACTTTATTGAGTTTGATGTTTTCTTTACTTATTACCACTTGTCCTAAGTGTATTCGTTCAGTACATATATCCAGATTTGTTCTATCAAATTTTACCAATACACTTATGAGACAATGAACTGTTACTGTTTTAGGATTTGATGGTTCTGTGTATAATAGCAACAAAGATATGAATTTATAGACATTCTTTAAACTTTAAGTATTTTCATCTATTTCAGGTTGGAGAGTGCTTAGTCAGCAAAGTGTTGACCATGGACTTAACTGACTATCAGTGATTTTCTTCAAATGTAGAAGAGTAAATGTTTTATTTCTTTTAACTTTTATGAAATCCACAACTAAAAACATATTTCTTGTTAGTTAATTTAAAAGAAAACAATTTCTGGACGAATTTGTATTTTGTATTTAAGTGGATTACTTGGTCTTTGAATTAAATTTGTATTTTATAACTCTGTGTTTTGTTCATATATTCCATTTATAATTAAAAACAATTTTCTTAGTTTTACTCAGCGTTATATACATTTATTTTTATGAAGTGAATGATTTTCCTTCTATTTTTTATGTTATATAATATTTTATTTGTAATATAGGTTTTAGAAGATATTTCTGGTGAAATCACATTTTTTTGTTCACTTTTGAATTATTTTAATTTTTAACCTTTTACATATTTCAATTTCATAAGACTCTTATTTTCTGTGAGGAAATCTAGAGTATTACATTAACTCTCATTAAAGTCGGCATACTAACAACTGCATTTCAATCGTTCTTTCACCAACCTTTCTAGGAAAATACTCAAAAGCTCATTCAAACAGAATTTTATCCAAATTTGTGTGATTCGATTGAATTAAAGAATCATTTTATGGTTGTAAGTGTTTTAACTAAGATGAATCGAAAGCAATGTAATTTTTTCTATCTTATCTTTAATTTTATTTATTTAAAGCAGTTCTAAGGTGGGGAACTCAGGTGACCACACTATATTTCTGTCGTATGCAGGGTTCACTTCTTTGCCTAGTTAATGCAATGCACACAGATCAATATGTAGATCACTCATTACCTAATAGATTTTCAATAGAATGTGGCGATTTTTGTAGGCCTCAAGAGAAGGTAACAAAAACTGCATTTAAGCGTTATGCGAAAAATAATGTATAGGGAAAGGAATTTTATTCTAATTCAATTATTTTCCTATATGAATCCAATGTCTTTGTAACAGGTTAGTAGCTCACAATCAGTTGAGGGCTCTTGCTATTCAGTATTGTTTTTGTTAATTTATTTAAATTACGGTCATTTAATCCTTTGAAAAAAATGTTCCTTTAGAGAAGTTTCTTTTCGTCTTCCACAGATAAACACATAATATAAAAAGTATTTATTTATATATATATATATATATATATATATATATATATATATATATGTATGTATATGTATATATATATATATATGTATATGTATATATATATATGTATATATATGTATATATATATATGTATATATATATATGTATATATATATATGTATATGTATATATGTATATATATATACATATATGTAGCAGCACGGAATACAACGCATTAATCTTTCCGTCAACATCTCGCAGGTTTCGGCTTATGTTTCATGTACGGAGAAGAATATGATTATTATGCTAAGCAATTCCGATATTTCCGCCTTTGAAGATTTCTAGCCTGCGATAGATTCTGTCTTTCACTGTTATTACAGTTTATATGAGCTTCATAGCAAATGATATTTAAGGCTTTGCTTGATTATTTAACAATAAGTGTTCTTCATCGTGATCAATATCATCCTCACTAGTTAGTTTTGTTATGTAAGTCTCTTTCTGAATTATTTAAATGTGAGATAAAATGGTTGTATCATTGGCGTATCCTCGTTCACTGTTTTAAAATATCGCCTTATTGTGTAAAAAGTAATACGTATGTTTAGCTAATAGGAATACTCTTGTATAGCGTTGAAAGTTTCAAAAATGATGCATGTATACGACCGATGATTCGCTCCAAACAAAGCGACGGCAACTCAAGTAGGAATGTCTTATATTATCAGTTGACAGAGTGATTGCTCTCAGAGCAGAAACAACGACGTCTTTGTGAATATGACCCTCCTAAAACATGTAAGGTCAAGTTCTTCAAAAACTCTGTGAGGCGGTGACTTTATTTTCTCCAAAATCTCCTTACCAACGTATAATTTAAAATTGTTTGGATGCGTGGTCAAGCGAAAAATTTTTCTTTCAGCCGATCGAATTGTGATACGCTCAAAGAATAAAACAATTGTTTAGAAACCATTGGGTGGGAAAGTTTTGGTACTTTTAACTGGGAAAGTACGTTTGAAATACATCGGGAATAAAATTCTTCGTGTAATCTGATTAATATGTAGTATTTGCAACCTAGTAGTATTACTTCTTACAAATGCATAGAATCCTATTTAATCATGAACATTTTTCTCAGTTTTTCAATAACAATTTTCTGGACTTGAGTGTTCATTAAAAAAATATAAATAAATAAAAAGGGACAAACTGTAATAGATCATTGTCTGGGAAGTGACACACCAATCCTTAGTAATAATAAAATATTTTTGTTTTTTTTTTTATTTAATGTAGACAGTAATTATTTCTTTGGAAAATAGAAGCAATACTGATCTGTTTATTTTCGGCGGTTTATTGCGATTCCATATTAGTAGTACATCTACCATGAAAATTTCTCCAAGGAAGCAGTTAAATAAAAAGATTGATTTAAAGCTACTGTTTGGCATCCATAGCGGATGAATGTCCCCTCCTAAAAAAACTAGCGGGCTGTTATGAATACTGCATCTTTCAGCATAGCACCAAATTTACTACCCACGCACTATTCTTGGAGAGAAAATTCAAGCGAGCTGAAACGATTCAAAGCTATTCACTGAGGCGACCTCAGCGGTAGCCTTGAAATCCTCTCTCCTATACGGCATAAGGGTTAACGCAATTTCCAAAATGCGAGCAAAATTGAGATAACCGAACACAGTTTACTGAACGATTGTTGAGAGAAAATTCGCTTGTATCCATTATCTATTACCCTCACATGTAGGCGGTCGCAACTGACCGTGACGTTCTCAGTCCGCTCCGCTATTCCCTGACGCGATTCGAGACAAGGAAGACCATTGTTTCGAAGAAGACGATAATTCCTCCTCCCATATCCTTCTGCCACCAACTCATCAAGGTCTTTATTCCGCCCCCCTTAGTTTATATTTTGGGTCCTCATTTGAGAAACTGCACAAGGCTACTAAATATGTTGAGATGAGGCAAGGAATTCGTATTTGACATCAGTGCTTCTCGTAAACAATTTTTATTGTATAATTCCGTAATACCAAGAATTGTAACTCATTATATGGTCATATAATTTCTAAAGAATTCAAGAACATTGTTCCTATAAAATAAAACATTTATAGAAGAATCATTTCTTATTATGTATATTGATCCCAAACGAATATATGGATATAATTATATGGCTTAGCTTCCTTTACGGCATAACTTGAATCTTCCGTGAATGCAACCGACCGTGTTCCTAGTTTGCCTATCTCATGACCTACATATCATAGTAGAACACGTGAACTGAGGTTTTCTTTATAATCCGAATTTGAACTTCATTTCATTCATTCGGAGGTAAAAACAAAAAAAAAAAAATAGCAAGGCTCTTATTGAATGGAGATAACGGAGAAAGAAAACCATTTTATTGTTTATTCAATTATGGGTGGGAAATTAGTAATGTATTAAGGATATTATACTATTTATATTTATGGAATCCTATTTTATTATCTTATTATTATTATGAAAGGGAGCCCTTAATTTGCTACAGCGATTGCATTATCGTAATATATCCCTTTCATTGTTGTACGAATCGATTGTTATTTTCATTCAAATATTCGATTAAATAAGCTTTTACTTGCTTATTTTATTTTCACAGGCGATTGAATTTGTTTGGAGGCATTCTTTATCGATAACCAACGATATTGGTCCTTATTTCGAAATCCAACGTCCAAAACATTTCTAATAAAGCTACACTACTTGAGGACCAACTGCAAGTGGATTTTCACAGAAAAGTTTTTGATGTTTTAGATTTAACAATTATATCCTTGAGATCCAAGGAAGCCGTATCTAATTGATCAAACATTTATGACGTAATAATATTTTAATTAATTAAATCTTAAAATGAAATAAAAGAGCTTTAATTGTATTAATAATCATCTTATATTCAATAAAGAACGACAAAGACAATTTTTATTATTATTCAGCCAGTCATTTAAAAGTCGAAAATTACGTCACACTCCTCATTCAACTTTATATATCTAATGAACTACATCCGTTTTACCAGCTACTCTCACAAAAAATAATATAATCATATCATATATAGTGCAAATATTTTCACAAATGAAACTGAAAAAATTGATCCTTTTTGATTGATTGTATCGATGATAAATTATAAGTGTTGGACCGCAGAAAAATAAGAATAATAATTTGGAAGTGCCTAAACCGAGGTCGAATTGTTTGCATAAATTCCTATCTGGAACCCCGCTAAAGCAAACTCATACGCCGTTTAATTGCTATTTTTATCGAAACATTAAACTTTTTGAATTATTGGGAACTGTACAACTGAAAGTATTAAGAGTATATTTATGCGTGGTACATATTCTTGAACTATTCTTTATTAATGACATGTTAGAACGAGAGAAATCTTTCCAGGTGTATTAACTAAAAACTAGTATCAAATTTAACAATATCTTGTTTTCAGTCAAGTTTGTGGTAAACTTCATGTCTGAATTCTACAGTTTAAAGATTAAGCTCATCTAATATTAGATATTGTAAAACAATATATTGGCTGAAAAAAGGATCTTGCTTTAACTTCGACCGTTATCATATCACCATAGGGTAAAAGTTCACTATGACCAGATCTAATTTTTCCTATTTTAAAAAAGAATCCGGCAATGTAAACAACACAGAAGTCAGCTAAAGATTTGAAATGATATTTCGATGTTATGAAGACATGGAATGATAAAATCATATACTTACTTTCAAACTAATTTTATATATACATAGATATTTTATTACAAGTTACTACCTGAAATTTCTTCGACAATAGATGATTTTAATGGGTGCAAACTTTTAATTTTTCGATTAATGAAGATAATATTTTCTTTAAAACTGTTTGACGGTTCTTTAACTATGTATAGATATCAAATATTGATCTCGAGTGATTAGTCGATAAGTAATTAAGTTATTATTTAACGAAGTTAATATTGCTCACTCAAGCCATCTTCGGAGTCTGATTATACAAACGCTGGTGAAAAAAGTCTGCCCGGAAATCGAATCCGGATCTCCCAATATCTGGTCGGTTGCTCTAACCAATTAACCCTCTAATTTATAACGATACGCATTTCTTTTATCGAAAGTTGTTCTTATCTCTGAAAGCCTTCCTGTGTTCCTTTCAGGCAATTCATAAGTATAATTCATAGTAGTCAATAACACGTAAAATAGATCATAGATCTTCTAAGATTATGTCATATCATATAACCACATATTGATTATCAAATATCTTAAATGGCATGCTAAGCTTATTGATACGAAAATAATTGATACCTGAAAGGAATTTAATGGATTACTTTCAATTCCATCGGTACATTCGAGAAAATTATGAATTTATCATTCCAATGTACGCAGTATTACTGGTCCATCACGGTTGCTTTCAATCGAATTGATGTCCCTAGCCAGCTATATGATCTAGCTAGACTCAGGATAGAATTCCAAGAGGTCAGTGAAATATTGCTCTACAAAACACATTTTTCTATCCATACAATGATTGCTAACTGAATGGAGACTGATAGATCTAAAATATTCTTTATTTAGACATTCTATTCTTATCTCTTGTACAGTCTTATCTTTAAATAGTCTGTGCTCATTCTTTTAGGCCGTATAAAAGGCGAAGTTCATTTCATTCCCCGAAGATTCCATCAATGGACTCGAGAGTAGAATTCCTAGGACAAAAACATTTCAACACAGGCAATATTGAATCATGCTAATAATGTCTATAAATGTATCAATTCATTAGGCAACTTAAGCATTAGCTTAAGTTGATGTTGAATTGGTCATCAATTCATTAATATAGCGAAGAATAGAGACCTTTACAATCAAATAAGCTTCTTTATATTCTATTATTTAAAAATATTTGATGAATTTTGCTTTGCTCTTTACTCATATACATTTACAAAATATATACTGCTCACCATTTTTCTATATGTCTTCAAATAAAACTGCCAGCGCGACTAAGAATCTGATAAAACATGCGTATCGTTTTTATGTTTTTCTGCTTACGCATTTTATAATCATATTTACTAACTTTTTAGCTAAAAATTAAAGTTAAACCGGAAATATCTTAACTTTTCAGAAAATGTTTACTCATTAGTATTTTAGGTTTTAGCACAATCGGCAATACAATTATGCAGGAATCGAATTGGTATTAACTCAACCAAATTAAAAATATTCTAAATGCTAAAAGTACGAAATCAACTGTTGAATATTATGCTCCTTTGTAAGAGAAGCAATTTCTTTACTCGCATCAGGATAGGAATCCGTTATAACCTTAATGACTATTCGGTTTGATTTAACTTTATCATGAATTTTATCATTGTTACATATGATTCACAGTTGTTTTAAATTAGTCATAGATCCAGCGGAGGCATCTTTCTCCAATTACGCCAAAACTCTTTGTAATGACAATAGAAAGCTAAGGATTGAGGAAAGATAAACTAATTTTACAGTGATGAAGAATTTTGATCGTTATTAGCACCTTCGAAAAGAATTAGAAGATTCGTGTCAAAACAAAAGAAGTGGGTGAAAATATTAGTACAGGGAGAGCTTGGGAATGTTTCCCGGGCGTAGAAGTGTGTAGGAAGCATCAATGGGGAGGGAAGACGGAAGACGAGCAAGACAGGGTCACTGGGAGAGAAAGAGTAATCGCGGCCTATGAGTATTCCGGATGACAATGTGGCATAAGCTCAGCGGAACGTACCGCAAGCCAACTTCCATAATTGAAGCATTCGTGATGTCATACTAATGCCAAGTGGAGTTCTGAAAACATCACCACGCTATTTTCCCTTCATCAAACTAGAAAATCATAACTAAGTTACTTCCTTCGCTGTGGATCGCCCACCTATGCATAGTATCCTTTACGTATATTTTAATTAACACCCCTATATGATTTAAAGTTTTTTTTATAAAGTTTACGTTTTTTCGTGGAAAACTATACTCAACTTATGGAGATAATACAATAAAAAATAATATTTGATAAAATATCTTTATGCTCCTAATGGCACATATCAGTTGTATTGTTGTTTATTTCGAACTTGATTATATCAGTCCCAAAATAAACAATTTAATTCCGTCTCCTTGGTAAAATAAAACAGAGCGAAACTCTTCGATGATAAGCGTGAATAATATTTTTCGCTTGAAAGTTTAAATATAAATAAGAGCTCAGATCAACAAAGCTTACATCAACAGCAAATGAATTCTCTCATAGCTAATGAATCTATCTGCAAACGAATTAGCGATTGTCAACATCTGTGTTTAACATTATGATGCACAGCTCACCAAAAAAAATAACGGAAACCCGATGAACACATAACTGGGCTATTAGCATGGAAGATATAACCATAAGATTCTGATAATGAGGATTAAAGATGATATTATATTCCTCCATAACCTTTCATGCATTTGTTTTATTTCTTCTCTACATTAACTAAGATTTTAAATGAAAATAGGAAATGCCTTATGAATAAAATTTTCCTTAAAATTCCAAAGTTTTCAATTTTAAATCTATAGAAAAAGAAGAGAGAAAAGTTATTCTTATAATTTTAGACCATCAATTGCTTTACCTTTTTTGAAGCCAAGTTTTCTGCAACGTTTTAACGGTTTGATCAAATTCAATTAAATATCATAAATGTCTTTAATATCCGTTATCATACAGCTCCTATTAGCAGATCAAACTATTACTTTAAAAAAATATTGAATTTTTAGTTTAAAAATCCAATTTATAAGTAAACCTCAAAGATATAAAGCATAATATTTATTTTTTTAAAATAAATCTATAACTAGGTATAAGAAACACAAGTATCATAAAAGTTGAAGAATAGTGTAACACACGTAGATTCACCGAGTCATTTTTAACTTCATAAATTCGCACTATTTTCTCACACATTGAGTTATCTGAACTCATATCTTGTTATTAAGTCGTGTATTTTGTAATGGAATGGAATATAATGTAATGGAACAAACTATAAGCAAGCGATTTTCAAAGGAATTTTATACAGAAAGAAATCAATTGCTATTTTATTATAATTTCAAATCATGAAAGGGGTATATTCTATAATTAAAAATTGAGTATGATTACATTAAAGCATGTATAAAATTTAAAATATATATATATATATATATACTTTCTTATACTTATTTACTTTTTATATTTATACTTTTTTCTACTCGCTCAGTGATTAATTTTCATTTCTTAAGTCTAATTAGTTGGTCAAAACTTCACGAATTTCTTTTTCTTACCTAAAAAGAGAAAGTGGCACTAAAGATGTCCATCATACAGTTTAAAACTCATGTTCCAGAGTATAAATCTGCATGTAGATGTAGAAGAGCTATTCTAAAGACACTACGGTGCCTTAAGGCTTGATTTTTTTCGACTTGAATTTTGGCAGCAACAGTTGCCAATTTTTGTCTCTCATGGAACTTCTTGCGAGGATTTCGCCTTCAGGCTGCTCTCCTTCAAGGAAGTGAATTACCATTATTATAATTGTTTTTTTTTTTAATGCCATATTTTCTTATTTTTAATGCAAAATCGGGTGTGAATAGTTTCATATGAATTTGGATAACTTGAACTTGAACTTGGATAACGAATTTAATTTTTGAAATTAAAATTAATCAACTAAATTTCTGAAGTCAATGGAATATAGCTAATTATTAGCTTTTGTATATTACTTTTTCATTTGTAAACATGATAATTCAAAGAATTTTTAAGCTTCCATAATGCGATCTACGAAATTTATATTCTTATATGAAATAAAATACGTCTGTACATCAATATATTTATTTACATAGTTCCTTTCTTTACTTATCGGTATACTGGTAAGTAATAGAAACTTATTTATAGTCGATACTCCATATATGTATTCGAAAAGTAGTTGGTCATTAATTTTCATCGTAATCGGAAATGTAATCCTTCCTCGACAACGTAAGATTCAGAATCCTCTTTCTTCCAACACACTTTCGGTTCCTTTCAATTGTGTTGCTGACCACCTTTTAGCTCCTATTTTAGACCCAAATTCCTTCAACATTCCCCAGCCAATTCTTCCCGGAGCCTTTATTAAATCGAATCAGTGTGTTTTCCGTTATATTCAGTGTCGTATAGAACAGCGAGAGGAGGTCACGGGTCGCTTTCAAGTGACGGAGGCCATCCAAGCGTCGTTTGGACGGCAGCAAATAGGTCCTCTTTCTCTTTTACACTCCCCTCCCGCATCTCCTCTCTCCATCTCTTGCTTCCCCACCCTTTTCTCGCGATCTTTCTCCTTCTCTTCACGCCTTCTCCCAATCATCATCGGCTCCTCCTTCTCCATGCCCAATAGCTCTCCTCCACTATGGCTACCCGCTATCCTCTTCCGCAGTCGCCCACCCCAAAGTTCCCCTTCGGCAAGAGAACTTCCCCGCGGCCTTCCCCACTCCCTAAAGGGGTCAGCGGGGGCGTCTAAGACTCCTCAGGGTTGACTGGCCTGCGAAGGAAATGCCTTCTCCAGAGACGCCCACCGCCGTTGCTGTTTTTCAACTCGGCGGCACATTCTCTCGTCCCCACACCATCCCGCCTAGAATCATACATGTGTCGACCGCATCACCACCAGAGATAGGTCCCACGCATCAAAACGATGACCTCCGCCTTCATCGTCACCCCATCCCTCTCCACCCCTATCGACCCCCTCCACCCCCCATGGATGGCCGCTACCCGTCTGCGGCAGCGAAGGCAGATGTCCAAGGCGCGGAGGGCGGCCACAGCCATGGGGAGCCGCGCTCTCTTCCTTCTGCTCCTGATCGCGGTCGCTTTGGTCCACCAAGGGCAGGCGGCGCGGCCGCGACAGCACAAGAAGAGGCAAACTGGAGACGGTGCCGCGAATTATCCGGACTATGAGTATGGGGAGGAGTACTATGATGAATACGAGGAAGGAGGTTCCCCGGTAGTACCTGCTGCACCTTCGGGACCCGTAGTCACAAGTGGTGAGTGCGTGCTGCCCGAAGGATATTCATGCGCGCAATGTTATTGGCGTAATAAAGCACAGAAGGAAGTGAACTGTAATGCACACAGCCGGTATACTTGGATGTAAACAAACAAAAATTGCTTTACTGGAAGGAGTTTAATTCAATCTTCTGAAAAATTTTGGAGGAAAATATTACGTGAAAACAGATAATTATAGTAACTTGATTAAGTCCAAGATATGGTCGTTCTAGCCGATACATTTTTATTGTTTTTCCTTGACAAAACAATCGCGAAAATTAAGCTTTAGAATTACAACAATAGCGAACCAGAAAATAACAGCATTATATGTATTGCGATTTGATGCTTTTGAATTCCAATAGATCACGAATGAATATACATTAATAATAATCTCTCGAAAATTACATAATTCTTATAATAGTCGTTTAGTTAAGTGATATTTTTTTCCATTTTTCTGAATTAATTCAGATAATAACCAAACCTGCAAGGATTCCATCGAGTAAACCTAGGCAACACAAGTTTAGTGACTGAATTAATTGCGAGAAATTAATTTAAATGTTATTGCCAATACTATTACTCTCTTGTATAGCTAGTTGAGTTGTAGGCTAGTTGACCTTTGAAAGTAGAAAATATGATAGAGTGGTTCATTTCCGCGATGTTTACGTAAGGATAAGTCCTACCAAAAACGGAAAAAGCATACTTAAGTTTAAGAAAAGAACTCACTTAAGAAAAAGTTAAAATAAAATTTCTAAATATTTTATGTTTCATTTAAATTTAACATGTCTTACAAATTATTCAGATTATTCTTACATCATAATTTATAAGTTGAGCATAAATGTTCATAAAATTATATCATTACGCAATAAAACTGTAACAATAGTTACTTAATTTCCCTTAATTACTATAAAAAGGAACAACAATAGGTTCCGTTATGTCAAGTGATAAGATCAATCTCCAACTTTCCAACCTCTGAAGATTAGATGTTATAGAATGCAGAGGAATAAATCTTCGATACTTATAGGGAATAATAGCTCTTTAAATTTTCCTCTCTAAATTGATGAAATTGGATCTCAACTTTACAATTTTATCCTCGTGTAATTAAATAGTGAAATATATTATATAATATAATATGAAGTATTTTTTCAAAATGTTTTGGTGTACAGAAGAGATTTTAACGAATGATTTAACTAAAGATTATATGGATTCAGAACTCAATACTCTTCTTCGTTCCTAACTTACTATTCCGTTTTGAATCGAAACGTTCCAATTCCATAATAGCGATATATGGATTTAGATTCAGATGAATTATATCTTCATGTTACTGATGGTAAATATGTAATTATATATTAGATTGTAATATTGCTTATGGTCAATCCCTGAAAAGATGCATCAATCCCTTTCAGTAACATTATTTGTCATTCTAATAGAATATTATTGAGTCTCTTTCGAAGTTTACTAACAGAATATACTCTACGTATATTTTTGGATACGAATGCATCTTGTTAATCTGCATTCATTGCTATCATTCGAGTCCATAGGAAACAGCATGCGGCATCTCCTTAGCGACTCTATGAGTGGCGTGTAGCATCTATTCAAGGATAGTAGGCAGTGACTGAAGGAATGTTAACTTAGGTTAGAGGTCTAAACATCCATTGTCCTGCAATGAGTGATCATGAGTAAAGTGGACGAAGTACTCGTAGATGTCGATATCTGGCATCAAGAAAGTTATTGATTATATCAGCTCAGAATAAGAGTCATCTTTCCGAAAATGTGGAATACATTCTTAAAAGATGACGCATTTTTTACGATATCGATAAAAATGCCATTACGATCTATGTTATTCTGAAAGCAACTATTTCATATTTTAAGAGGTTTTTATACCCTTGACCTTGCTCTTTTGAGTGAAAGTGAACCATTGATCATAATTAATATCTCACGAGGACATCATCCTCCGGCATTTGTCCTTAGCAGACCTTTTAACAAAGTTAAAATTTCGCAAGTGGTTGGATCCATTTTCGCCAGTTGTCCAAAAGAGAATTTTTAAGTTCGTAAATGTGTAATAAATACATGTTTTGTTGTGAAACTTGTTGAAGCCATGAAAAAATATTATGGGAAAGCTTAGCTCGTTAACCAGTTTTACCTCCAGAAAGATTTTTTCAACTTAACTTATTAACTTATTTAATTTATTGTTGATCTTGAGATTTCAAGTTAATAAAGTTTTTTGAAATATACAATAAAAAAGATTGAATGATTATAATATTATAATTTGTTAGTCTGCCACTAAATTATTTTACACATTTTGGAAATGTTTCACAAAATGCAAGCAAACCGGTATTTAGTATTCCGCTACATATTGACCTCTTTATGGCAGATTAAAGAGGATAGATAATGTTAAATCAATCTTTATGTTTATAAGCGGGTTAAAAATATTCAAAATGGCGATTAAGAAGATAATGAAGATGGTTGAATTTAGAGCTTAAAAGTACATGACAAAAGCTCACTAATACTTTTAAGATACACAAGAATACTGTTAACTATTATACTTATAAATAATAATTATAAAATAAGGTTTTTATCCTCTTGACGTTTCCATCTTTCCTCTGTTATTCCCGCCAAATTTTCAACTCAAGTTCATCGGTCACCTTTCTCTTATAGAAATATTTCATACTATTACACGTTATTATTTAAAAATCTCTAAGTATCTTCGTCCTCTTTATTTACAGTATGACTCACGACGTAACAAATCTTTCTATGCAGCGTTCAAGAAAGAATCTTGATTCTTTAACTTAGTATCTCAAATGCCTCTCGAACAAGATAGTTATTTACTTTTCGGTTATTTTTAAGTCACTTTTCTAAAAGAATTCGTACAACACGGCAAAAGTTGAAGGAAAGGAGTGGCCTTGTTCTTCCTTGAGTCGCCTTTTTATCAACCAGGCGCGCGACCCTACCATCAATTTGCAGCGTTTAGCGCTGTTATCCTGTCCCGTGTCTTTTCTCTCTCTCTCGTTCTGCCTCACTACAATCCTCGAGGAAAGATAAACTAGCTCCATTAAAGGTTCATCTAACCACTGTGAAGGCCCTGTGTCCCTTGGGTCATTTGTTGCATGAAGAATAAGCAGCTGCTTCCAACGTAGTACTTAATCGTGCTGCGTTGCTCGTTCGGATTGAAGTTCTGTTAAGCATCCCGTTTTACTTACTTAAATTAACCCAGCCTGATAGAGAAGATAATGATAATAGAAGAAGATTATATTATATAGATAGGATATATTATTTATAGGATTTTATACATTATGATGGTTTTATATTGTTTAAGTCAATCGATTGATTATCCGTTATTTAATAGGAGTGGTTTTCGGGACACCCTGTTGTGAAAGGATGATTATAAAGTTGGATGATGATGTTGTTTTCAAAAAAATCTTTCATAATACGTTTTCTTTGCTATTAGCGTAAACTAAAAATCGATAACTCTCAATCTCCACAGTACTGGATCAAGTTTCTCTACCAAAATAAACGAATGATTTTTAGAAAATGATTTAATCTTGTGTACTCCAAGTTTATTAAATATCGCCGACCAAAATTTACATTCACATTCGTCTGCGGGAATATTTTTTTTTATCAAAGCTATTAAAATTTACCTCACTAGTTTACAAAAGATACATTAAAATACCCCAGTCATTCAAAACGGTTGACAAAAAATAATTCCTTTCTAATAGGAATTCTTTTATGCAATTGAGATACATTTTTAAGACAATCATTCAATATCTTCCAGAAAAAAATTAAGTATATATCATATGCGCTGTTATCTTTAAATGATTAATATTGCTTTTACCTCTATTTGGTTATTGTAATTATGTACGTAACATAAAATTCGTTTATTCTTGGCGAAAATGTCAATGAAATTGACATTATCTTATATCCAAATTATCTATTTACATTGATTGACTTAGATATTTTAGGTTCTGATTGACAAATTCTTAGAGCTTTATTAATTTTTAATGGATTGGAAAGCTTCAATCGATCAATAAATTAAAAGATCTGTCACTCTAACTGATCTTTGTAAATAGATATGTTATATTTTCTCGTAATGACCAAAATCGTTCTGTTTATTTATCATTGATGTTCTTTTATTGAATCTTTGGAAAACAAAGTATTTAAGAATTCGGTATAAAATACTCTCTCTATACTCTCCTCAGTATTGTGCCACTTAATGATGGATTAAACTTGTTCTCATGAAAGAGTCGTGAAATTATATTTATTTCTTAGCATAAGCTGTGTCAGAAATCTGTATAAAAATTAATCTCTTATCAAGATCTCATATAAATTGAGAATATAGGTTCAATATCTCTCATCTGTTTATGAAATACAGATTTTAATAATTATTTTCTTTTTTAAGTACGATAAACACTTAGATGTATAGATATCTAAACTTTATTCGAGTTAGTTGGTAGTTTTATCGACAAAAATTAATTCCTAAGAACAAAATCCCTTCCTCAACAGCACCATCGATTCCAACAGTCGCTCCAGTTGAAGAAGATGAAGAGGAGGAAGAAGATGACGAGGAAGATGGTCCAGCGAGAATAAGTGAGAGCTCAATAGATTGAATAAGATCTTATAATACGAATAACTTAATATGGAATTGGATACTCGTAATCTTAGTAGTATTACTTATGATAAAATATTTTCTTGACTCAAAATTAAATCAGTAATTTAAGTTGTTTTTTTTTACGGTGAACTAGAATAGCTTAACCGTTTTTACCCTCAAGTTACTAGAATTTATTGAAAAGAGAGTTCATACTGTGAGAATATTTATGAAATAGAATTTCATAATCTCTAGTTTTTAAATATTTAAGAAGAATGGAAACTTTCAAATCTGTAATTTATTTCATTACGCTCCTCACAGTAACGTTAGGACGTTTTCGATTTTATAAATATTTAAAGTTTTTGTTTAAAAATATGTTTATTTTATAGCCACCACTGTACCCACTCCAACAACAGTTCCACCACGGCGACCTACGTTTGGAGGTGCCTCCGAAGCTGCTGGTCAGTGGTCTTCCAAATCGTAAAATACAATTTATTATTAATCCAAACATTTATAACTATTACTCGGCTTCCTATTGATGGCATGCTTGGGAGGTCGTATATATTTTTGCTTTACTCACATTAAAGCAAGGTTCCCTTGGGGAATTTCATACCCTTCTAGCCTTCAAGGAAAAATATTACCGGAATTTTGTTTACCGGTCGACTGATATGACTTTTTCACATTGCCCCCAAAAAACACAAATAGAAACTGAATCACTGCATGCCCACTAAGTTATCAATAAATGATATCTTAGAACACTGCACTATTTTAAGTTCCAGGTTCGTTCTGAAATTAATGCCACCTGTTTTTATCCAACGAAAATATAGGAGATACATTCTACACAATCACAACAGCGCAGCTATGAATAGTTAAATTCCAGGTCACTCAGCCTCACCACTCACCAGGAAACTCACTTCACCTTTCCCCATAGTCACCACTAATCGCTCTCCTTTTTTGTAAACTATGAACCAAAACCTGAGTGCCGCGCTCGTAAAATGTGATTATTTAAAAGATGTCATCTTGAGCTTTTGGCTGGCTATTGGTCCAGCAAATCTCGACATATTTTCATTCGATGAGTTTTCTTCTGAATGCTTCTGTGGGAATCATTTTGCAAAGACTTCGCGATGACCAAGATGCTTCAACATTTGTTTCAAAGCATTACTGCCGATTTTCAGGTTTTCACAAAATTCTCTAATCGTTTTCCGACAATCAGCATGAATGAGTCGATCAAGACACTCCTCAATGTGAAGAATCATGACAGCTGTGCAGATTTGACCAGGCAGTAGCTTGTTATAAGTATTCTTTTTTATCACCTTAACATACTTTTACCATCGCCTTACATCATCTTCATATTTACAACTTTAGCAGGCGTCGATAGATTTCGATCGACCCCATTTGTTTCAGGAGTGAAGAATTCAATCGCAGATCTCTGTCTGATACGCGCGTCCGTATCAGACTCCGTTAACTGTCGAAAAACATCGAAACCACTTCCAAATCAAAGATGACAGTTTCAACGTTAAGACCATATGAAAGACATCTACTGGAGACATCCAAATTCCCCAGAAAAAATAGGAGGCATTAGTTTCAGAACGACCCTCGTGTTATGATGACCATAGCAAAAAGTTCATGCATAGAATTAAAAATAATTACTTATAGAAACCGCTCATTTTACAACTCAAAAGTGTTCAGAGTTTGTATCGTCACTGTGTGAAATGAAAAGTAGAGATTTGATATTACGTGGCCAAAATAACTCAGGTCTTCGGTTTTCGACATCCATTACTTCTTAATACAGAGTCGTTCCTCACTATGAACTTAGGAATCAATTCACGTCAGATTCATCGGGTAATAGTGGCCTTGTAAATCTGCTACCTTTTCGCATGTAAATTGCATGCAAATCTGTTTAACTACTTGCATCAATCGGTGAAATTCGCTTCTCTGTCGGCTGCTGCCACTGTTACAGCGGTTGGGAATGTGGAAAGATGGAGGTGTACCTTCGAAGGTGTCGAGCGCGAGGATGGCGAAATATGGAGCCCCGATAGCTGTACATCTTGCAGTTGCTCCCTCGGACGGGTCCAGTGCCACAGGCTTCAAAGCTGCTCAGGTCTTTTACTCTCTTTTTCATCCGCAGTACAATAAATTCATTCCATGAATTCCTATTAAAGTAACTTCACTTTAGCTTTGTGTGATACATTTAGAGTCGTTCTACAGCTAAAATGAATTCTCCAATCATGGCTCTTTATTTTGTCCGTATATTAGCTTTAGATTGCTATCTTTTCCTCAGCCATGTTTGTCTATTTTTAGGTCTATATATTATCTTACAGTGGTTAATATCATTGTATTTTCTAATGAGTTGAAAGAGGCTAGTACTTTCATGCCACTTTCGTTTATGCTTCTCATTAAACAAGTAATCATAACTTTATCTCTAAGATATAACCACTTAGTCACTAATGAATGTAAAATGAGTTCTGTTAGAAGTCTGATAACAAGAAACCCAATAAAACTTATTAATAAAATAAGATAAAATATCATCATTGATTTGTGACTGCCAAATAATTTATCTTATTGTGAGTTTTTTTTATCTAGATATGGAATAGTAGCTATTTAGTCAAAGTTCCAAAATCAATTTTTAACCCTTCTCATCACCAAGAAATTCATAGAGTTTATCAATTAGTGCTCATGAATTAAGAAATTTAGAAAATATTATGATAAAGTTCAATTTTTTTACTTACAATTATTTATAATTTACTTCTTATATCAATATGCTTCATTAAATACTCTTTATAACACTCTAATCTAAAATCCAGGAAAGGTATGAATCACAAAGTATATTCCAGGATTACAAAATGGCATGTTTGATTATGGGAACTTGAATACTTGGACTCGATTTCAAGAATAACATTAATCATCAGTAAATTTCTCTGAAATTAATATTATTACTAATCATTGGTTGACTTCACTAAACTTAACTGCTTCATAACAATTTAAATACCTCTAGACACTGGCTTAAAGAGCGGGAAATTGGTTAAATAAAGTAAATTTTTAATTCTCAAGCATCACATCAACTGTGTAGCTTTGATATCCAGGAGAACATAGCTTCTGGTATGGGAATTATAAAATTCCTCATTAGCATGTACTTCAGAGGCTATTCTCTTCTCTCATTGAGAACAAAGAAAAGTTATAATGCTTAGAAATATGAATGCCTTTGTCAGTTTCTAGCTAATTGCTAATTTTAAATAGCAGAAAAGTTTAATATATTTGAAAATATTATTTTATTACTCAATTGATAATCTTTAATAGGGAATAAATGTGGAAATTAAAAAAATATACCTAACCACATATATGAATTATATATATATATATATTCCTATTACTGTAAAATACAAACATTGATCTTTGAAATGTAATTATAGATAATATGATATACTAACTCTGCATGTTTCACATGAAGTGTGTTTCTTCAAGAGAATTATTTCTAGTTTCTTAACATCAATTTTCATGTAAAATTATCACTAATTCTCTATCTGCTCATTTTGCATCTAATCAATATTTTTGGGATAAATAATCATATATACAATGATAACTACATCCATTGAATTAATTTCTACTAATATTCATTATTTTACAACAGTCATGTTATAATCATGAAATTGCACTATTTTTTTATGTTAAAAATTGTAAATTCCTGATCATAAAATTACTTGCTTCTTACTTTATTCTTTGTAAGATACTTCTGAATATCTGTTATAATTTTTAGGTGCTAACTGTGCTGGAGTTACTTGTGAAGAAATTGACTGCCAAACTCATAAATATGTTCCTCTTGGCGAGTGCTGTCCTGTTTGTGCCGGTTTGTAAAAATGTTTCTACATATTTTATTTTCAGGAAATATGACAATTTTTTGTTATGATAATATTTATTATTTTTATATTGCAGATAACAAAGTGCAACTTGAGACTGATCAGCAAGCATTGGTATGTGATATATACTAATGAATAGAAGGCTCTATTTATTAAATTTATTAATAACCTTCAGAACATTTTGAATTGCTTTTTCCATTAAGTACTATGGCCACATTAAAAGTTATAGGTACAATTTCAAGTTCCAATAATCTTTTGGAAATTTCCATGTTTATCAAAAGAAATCACTCATAGAAGAAGTGAAAATTATGAAAAGGATAATGAATTATTTTTATATTCAGTCATACCATTTTCTCTTTAAGCATACTTCAATTTACTTTTTCTTCTTTTACTCAGGACTAAGTTATATTTACAGATAATTGGATTAATAAATTACTAATTTTACACAGAAGTAGATCCATCGATATATTGATGGAAGTATTGAAATGAAACCAGGTAATATTCTAATAAATTAACTAATTTTTCATTCAATGTAGCTAATTATATTCTTACAAATTCCTTATCTATATAATGCACATACATAGGAATACCACAAATATGTGAGGTATTCCTGGATGTATCTGCTGTAATTGAGAATCCATGAGAAATAACATTTACCTTTCACGTCAATTAAAGACAGGAAACGTTTTTTTTATTAGTGTTGAACCAAGTATTCTTTTCAATGAGGATAAGCTAATAACAGTTACCAACAAAAGGCCATTCAGCATAGAATGTTGATTAAGTATTCACAAATTAATTTTACTTCTAAATCATTCAGTGGCACTGAACAATTTCTAAATTGTGACAAAGGTTACCAAAATATTAAGAGAAATTAAATTACGGTAATTAATGTATATAATCTAGGTTCCAGAGAGATTTCCATTTGTTATAATCAATTGAAAATTGTTTTAGTAATGTATCAATTTATATATAGAATTTTTCTACAATAACTAGATTATTTATTGTTTTACAGGGAGGACCACCAAAAAAGATAAAACCACCGAAAGCTGCCGAGAGTACTCAAACAGATGCAATTGGAGTACCTGGCCCTCGAGTAATACAATGTTTTTTATTTTTCAAAATTTCACGTTTTTTTCATTTGAGGTATTATATTTATATACAATATTTATAAACCATCTCATTCATCTGGAAACAGAACTTTCTGTATGTTACTAATCACATTAAATCAATTCATATTAATAAACTACTTATGCATATATTTTTAGTTTGATGGATAAGGAATCTTTGCAAATTATATTTTTGGCTAAATTAGTTAATAATTTTTCTTTTGATAGAAAATTTGAGTTTTTTCTTTTGTGACAGTGAATTTTGTAACAAGGCATCTGAAAGGTAATATATTAACTGACAATCATATTTTAGTATCAGAAAAAAATTTTGCTACAAAAGATTTTGTTACAGAATATACAATAGGTCAAAAATTAAAATTTATAAAGAAAATATGAATGACAATCATGCATCCTCTTATCCTATCCTTATTTAAATATATATTTACTCCTTGAGTAATTTTAATTCTTTCCTCTAAGTAAGTCAATCTGATAATTAAATGTTGACTTTTAAAAAACATGGGGTGTAAAATAGAGGTTTAGAAGAGTCATTTATAGACCATGTTATTCCATTAAGTCATTTCAATTAATCTGAAGTATTTTTTATCAGTTCAAAATTCTGAGAACAGAGATGGGGGTCTTAGATGTGTTACCATGCAAATTAGATGTTAATTTCTAAACAAACCACTCAACTTATGAAAGTAATTTTTTCAATGCTAAAGATTTTTATACCCCAGTATTTTTGGAATCATCGCCTAGTTTGTAGGTTTGGGGCAAAGCACAATTTTGCAAGAGTAATATAAAATGAATTACATCAATTTCATTTCAAATCAGAATTTTTAGGAAATATTCATGGAAATTTAATCATTCATACATGTATTATCTTCTGTGAAGGGTGATATTGGTTACCCTGGAGAGCAAGGAAGGCCAGGTGAAGCTGGTATCCCTGGATCCCCGGGGTCACCTGGAATTCCTGGACCACCTGGACCTCCAGGACCAGTACCTGATGTAAGTAATTAGTTTAAGAATAATTATGGCATTCATGTGTATAAAATTCCAAAATCTAAGTATGAGAGAATTTATACAATGTTATTTTTCTAAGCTATCTTTGATAAAAAATTTAGAATACAAGCAAAAGTTAAAGAAATGTAATTTACTTTAGGTATATGCTTCTATTCTAACTTTAGAATATAAAAAATTTAATGTAATACATGAAGTTTCAATCACTTTTTAGGGTTGCCTGTATGTGAAATAATATTTTATAGTTAGTTTTTCCTGGTCAACTTTAACTTCAATAACCAGGAATTAGCTCTAAAATTATAACATAATCTGAAAAAGACAATGTATTTAATTTGTTTCATTTAAAAATTTTATAGTATTGAAAATATTTCAAAATTTCAAGGTCATCATTCCTGAAAAAAAGAATTCTATCAATATACTTATATTCAAAATTTTTTTACAAGGTTTCCAGTTATATTCATCAACTAGCATTGACTCAATCAGCTGCTGGTGGAGGGGACAAAGGTCCTACAGGAACAGGTGGTGGAGGTGGATTCCCAGATCCTTTTCAGTATCTACAAGCACAAGTAGGTCCAGTTGGTCCAAGAGGTCCTCCAGGTATATTTTATGCAATTTTATACTTTGAGATTCATTGTTTATATATGTAGTTTAAAAAATAACTCATAAACTGAAGGATGTAATACTCACAATTATATTTCCCTTGATGGAGTAATATAAAATTATGATGAAATAAATATCATTAAATCATTCATTAGAAGATTCAGGTATTCAAATTCAGACAATTTAATTCTCTATTTACAAATTGAAGGATTATTTAATAGTCAATGAATGCTATTGTGCAAGAGTGATGTAATATACTAACATTAATTTTATGATCAATTTCTCCATTGATAATTACTACTTACTTTCAAAGCAGATTAAAAGGCTTCAGCATAGCATGACATGTAATTGAAACTAAATATAGATTAATTATTTATCATATCAGGAAAATGTATTTAATTTAGATATTCATTTTCATTTTATATTACATGTATACATGTAAAGTACATGTAATAATTATTTAAAATTTAAATAATATCTCAGTATCCATAAACTAAAAAAATACTATTGCACTGAAGGACCACCTGGACCAGCAGGGCCACAAGGATTTCAGGGAGTCAGAGGAGAGCCAGGAGATGCAGGACCTCCAGGTTTACCAGGGCCTATAGGTCCTCGTGGAATACCAGGACTTCCAGGAAAGGATGTGTGTTATATAATCTTTTGAGTACCTTGTAAAGTTACAAAGTTAGCTTTTTTTAGCTATCATAATAATTTTAACACAATTATTTTAAAAATAATAATAAGATAATAATAATAATTTTGTGATAAAATAAGTTTTAAATGACATTTCAACTTCGAAATGTTTATATCTTCAAAATATTCGATTGAATGAGAGTCTTTTGTAACATTATTATTTTATCATGCTAAATGTTCATAAAGTAGTATTTCATATTAATTCAACTTTCAATAAATATAAATAAATAAAATTACTTTGTGTGTTTACCTACATTTATTCATTTTAATTTATAATTTCATAGGGTGAAGCAGGAGAAGATGGAGAAGCAGGGCAACCAGGGGCTAGTGGCCCCCCAGGACCAAGAGGATTACCTGGAATGCCAGGACTACCTGGAATTAAAGGACATCGTGGTTTTCCTGGTATTGATGGAGCGAAGGGTGAACAAGGTCCTTCAGGGGAGAAAGGATCTCCAGGACCAGCAGGTCCAATGGGACCAGTAGGACCAATGGTAAATACTAAGATGTCAAGAAATTTTGAATGATAATTGGTATATTATATCCTGGATCAGAAATTTTCAAAATATTAAATTATATTTAGATTTTAAAAATAGTATATAATTGAATTATATTTTACAACCATTAGTTCCAGCAAATCAAATTCTATAAATTAAATCAATTATTTTCCGTCTAATAGCAATCTGTGTAACAAAAAGGGGCTGTTTGATTTTATGAAAAAAATGAATTTATAAGTGATTTTAAAAATTCTAATTATAAATTCATTAAGTTTGGTAAAATTTTATTAAAAAAATGAAGAAAGAAATCTTGAATTGAATTTTTTTATAAATTAATATCTAATAAACTTATACTCAATGGTAGTTGAATACTCTCAATATAATAAACAATGTATAGGACTTCAGATTTTGAAGGAGCGATAAATGAATATATATGAAATGGTAACTAAACTCAACCTTCTTCACCTGTTTGTATAGGGTCCCTCTGGCCCAAGGGGAGAAAGAGGAAGGGAAGGCCCACCAGGTCCACATGGTCTTCGTGGAATTGATGGAATTGCTGGACCTCCAGGTCCTCCGGTAAGTCATTTTAGGAATTATCATATATTATTTTATGTGAATACCCATATAAGCAATGTTTGAACTGATTTTTTTATATGCTTTTTAATTGTTTTAATACAAAGGGAACAATTGGAAAACCAGGACCTCCAGGATTCCCTGGTGGCCCAGGAAATAAAGGAGATCAAGGGGCCACTGGACCCAAGGGAAGTCCTGGTTTACAGGGCTCTCGAGGTAAGTAGTGTAAACATGGAAATTTTAGGACAAAAATTTCCATGTTGATTTCATACGGAAGTCTAAAAATTAAATATGGAACTTCTAATACATGCCTGCATAAATATTATTAGGAGAATCAGGGAGACCTGGTCAACCAGGAGAATCAGGGCCCCAAGGACCCCCAGGAAAGGATGGCTTTCCAGGGGAAAAGGGTAGTCCAGGTGCCCCAGGTGTGTCAGGACCACCAGGTTTTCCAGGAGGAAGAGGTCCTCCTGGGCTCTCAGGAGGGCCAGGTCCAACTGGTCCAAAAGGAAGCCCTGTATGTATGAAGAGTATTCAAGATACACCTTTCAAACCAACTAACAAACTCCAATTACCTGACAAACAAACAAATTCAAAATCTCAATGATCCAAGCTTCTAAAAATATAATAGTATTCAATCTGTTTGACAAATAAATGTCTTGCTTTCAATAATTTGGACTATTATAGCAATTATGTGAGGATAATTTACAGGCAAAAACCTACTAATTCAAATTAAAATAGTAATTCATCTGTAGATTTTTATTCCAAAACATAATTTTTTTGATGATTTAAATTTAATACAGCTAGCAAATTGATATCTTATTATTAAGACAGCAACCTATGTGTTTATTTATGGAGATTAAGAATCTTAAATATATTTATTTCCTTCTTCATGACATCAAATAATATTTTCTTACTTTTAAAAAGAGAATGCAATCTTTAGTGCAGATGATATGATGATCAATAAAGGTTTTATTATGAAATATTCAGGGCATTCCTGGTGAGCGTGGTTTCAAGGGTGAGGCAGGATTGAAGGGAGAATCAGGAGCTATTGGTCCAAGAGGATTACCAGGTGTGGCAGGTGCTGCTGGAAAACGAGGAAAGAGAGGAATGAGGGGTCCAACTGGACCTGCAGGACCACCTGGAGAGCGAGGGGCTCCAGGAGGTAGAGGGCTTCCAGGACCAGATGGTGCTGCTGGTCCCAAAGGTAATGGTTTTCTCTATCCTTAATTATTATCCTTCATATAGATATCAGTTAAATAGAGACTCAATAAAAACTTCCAATAATTGTAAATACTTAAGAGTGACATTGCATATAAACCTAGATTTGGACACAAAAAGTGTCACTAAAATGCTAAAAAATCTAGGGTGAGAAACTTTTGAAAAAAGGATTATAAATATAAATTTTGGCATGTAATGAATATTTAAACTTTGCCAATTATTTTGTAGGGCAATCTGGGGATAGGGGACCATCTGGGCCACAGGGAATGAAGGGAGCTACCGGAGATCCTGGAAGACCAGGACCACCTGGTCTACAAGGATTACGTGGGCAGCCAGGCAGGCCAGGTACTTCTGGTAAAACAGGAAATCCAGGAGAAAGGGGACAACCAGGTGCAGATGGTAAAGCAGGTGACCAAGGACCTCAGGGTATTCAGGGACTTCCAGGTCCCATTGGACCTCAAGGAGAAAAGGGTTTTCCGGCAAGTAATTTTATTCATCTTTATTATATAATCCTCATTTCAAATTCACATTAATCAAAGACTGAAACTATTTAATGAAAAACAAAGCTGAATTAAAGGTACTATTTTCTCAAGTCAAATGTTTATTGTGAGAAAGATATCTTTATTGAAGTAACAATTCTTTTTCATTTAAACCATTAATGCATAGCAAATTATACTTTGTTGTGACAAGGATAAAAGAATATTACCCAGCAAAGATAAACATCTTTGAATTCTTAAAATAGGACAATTTTTGAGAAATTTATTGAATAAGGTTTGGATTCTATTTTTAAAAATTTCTCTGTGTATTATCACCATCTAAATTAACTTAATTTCAATTTCCAAACTTTTTCCAAACAAACTTGTTTAGATTTTAATTTTTCCTTACTTAGGGTGAACCAGGAAAAGATGGAGAGCCTGGCCCACCAGGTGTATCTGGACCTAGAGGAGATCCAGGTAAGGAAGGTCCAACAGGATCTCAGGGAGCACCAGGCCCACCAGGACCTGATGGAGAGAGGGGTGCTCCTGGTCAACCTGGTCCTAGAGGTTTTCAGGTAAGTGTTACCTTTATAATTCATTATTTTTGGATAAATTGATATACTTTTCATGTTGGTGCTTTTATCAACTCAATAACTCATCTTATATGAACTAATTTTGGACTGCTGTAAATTTTAAATTTGGAGTTTGGCATAATTATGTTTTCTATTAATTATGTTTATAATATATCAATGATTATAAATTTAAACACTAACTCTAAGTAATATTTTTAAAGTAAATGTTCTTTCACAAATTAAGGGGCTGCCTGGTACTCCTGGAAATCCAGGATCTCCAGGAAAAGATGGAGAAGTTGGACTTCCAGGGCCAGCTGGACTTATGGGAACTTCTGGTCCAAGAGGAGAGAGAGGATTCCCAGGTGAAAGAGGTCCCGTAGGAGTTCCTGGAACTCCTGGACAGAGAGGAGAGACTGGAAGCTCTGGGTCAGATGGAGCTCCTGTAAGTTCTACTCTTGTAATTTAAAGATATCCATTTTGATAGTTTGTTTTTCTTTTCTTATTTCAGCTAAAGATATGATTCCAAGTGATAGCCGATTTTGCCATTTTACAATAACTATGATCTATATATATATATATAAAAGAAGCAATAATATTTTGAAGATGATAGACAGCTATCTTTCATTTGTTGTTTTATAAACTGAGTGAGTTTTTAATTTAAGTTTAAGATTATACTTGATCATCTCCTGGCATAATCACTGGAACTTGATGCATTATTTGAATACCCCCATTTGATATTTCCATTCCAATCTCATAATGAAGAGAATATTGAAAGTCAATTAAGCAATACTATTCACACAATTCATTCTTAACATATTTATATACATACACATTTCAGTATCACAGATAATTATTAGCAATTAATCCTTTCAGGGACCACCAGGAACAAAAGGAGACAAAGGACATTCTGGGCCATCAGGATTAGTGGTAACTATAATCAAAATATGTTCTTATTCTTAATTTTCATAAAGAAGCTTTTTAGCCAATGCCTCTTTACCCTGCAGTTAAAATTTTATATGAAGATTAAAACTATGCTCAATCTTTATTTCCAATCAAACATATAACTTTTGTGGTAGCAAAAACTAATATATTCAATCAATAGATTCTATTATACAACCCCTTAAGTCTTTATAAGGATGATGATTGATTCAGTTATCAAAAAATTAGTTACATATATCATGAACTAACTTGGTGTATATCTATTTAGGACAATTTTAAAAATTTCATCTCATTTTAATTCTTCTAATTGTATACTCTATCTACAATTAATGAAACTGTAGTTCTTACTTTTTATAAATATGGCACAGTATAATGAGACTCTATTAATTATTTATAAATGTATATAAATCATAACTGTATATAAATAACAGTTGAAAATCTCAACAGGGATTACCAGGTTTGAGAGGGCAGCCGGGTCCATCTGGTGAAAAAGGAGACAGGGGATCACCAGGATCATCTGGACCAGAGGGTCCACCAGGTAAATCATGTTATTCATCTGAGACAGAACACTAAATATTAATATTATATTATATCAGTGGTTCCTGATATTTCATAATTTGTTTAACTTATATTGTCTGCTGCCAATATTAATATTTGTTTGCCGAACTTCAATGTTTGAATGTAATTATAATAATTTCAACTACATATATGTTTTAAAATAACTGAGACTCTCCCATTGTAAACCTTAAGTCTACAGTGGTCAGGGAATTGTGTTGAGGAAAAATTTAAGATTTGAAAAAAAGACAAAGTCAATAATAAATATCTTTCTGAGTGCTGACTTTAAAATTTATTTTTAAAAATAAAAGGAAGGATTGGAGAAAGAGGGCCACAGGGTCCAGTTGGACCTCAAGGACCTCCAGGAGAACCAGCAGATAGAGGTGATCCAGGTCCACCAGGTCAACCGGGTGAACCAGGGGCTTCTGGTAGTCCTGGTGAGAGAGGAGCGATTGGACCTCAAGGTCTTCAGGTGAAGTTTGAATCTCATAATTCTTGATAATATTTAGACACTTATATGCCAGCTTAAAAATGGCTTATGAAAGTAAGTGTGTGAGCATGTATGTATGTATATATACATTTTTTTTGTGACTTAAAATATCATACTTGAAAATAAGAATTAAATTGTAAGGATAATTAAATTTTAAATATAACAAAGTGCTTGAGTTTATAGAAATGTGATTAATCATTATGGTCATCACTCAAAGGTTACCAATATTTAAAACTTCATTCACAATTCATAATATATCATTAAGAACCATAAGATTTTTTAAAATTTCTCACTTTATATATTAATATACTTACATAAATATGAGTAGTAAATAATCAATTGCAATGTGTTGCTTGGTATGTATCATTTAAAAATCTTTGTGTTGAATTTGTAACCTAAGGTTATACATGGATCTAATTTTTAAGAAATAATATTTAACAGGGATTCCCTGGACTTCCTGGACCTGCTGGTACCCCAGGTACCAAAGGAGAGAGAGGCCATCCAGGTAGCAAAGGAGAACAGGGCAGCCCTGGTCAATCAGGTGGGTAAACACTTTGTATCCATTTGCAGTCCTGCAAGATGAAAGAAGAGAAAATTACTTCTTCATTATTGTATTAGAAAGATTTGAACAAGCTCTTGTTGATTGCCCTTATATTTATGTAATTGAGTGGTGCAGATATACAATACAACTTAATAATTTCAAGGAAAATATTTAAGCCACCTTTTTTTATTACATACTTTGGTATTCTGCTGAACTTCAAAAACTATAATAAAAATTTATTTCCATAAAACATTCATCAATGTAGCCAACCTCTATCAAATTTAGACATTGAAAATAATAAAATATGCTCAATTTTAGAGTAAAGTTTCTTAAGAACTTTATCTTTCTCATCATGACAAGCAAAAAATTTTGAATAATATAAATGAGTAAAGGTAAACATCATAACCTCACAATAAGGGACCTTAGAGTTACATTATGATAAATCATAAATAGTATTCAATGAAGGGTAATGTAACAAAAATACTTTCATCCTTTTTGTATAGGAAGTCCGGGTGAGTCAGGACCTCCTGGCTTGACAGGACTAACTGGACCTAAAGGAGCTCGTGGAGAACCAGGACCACGTGGAGATAATGGGTTAATGGGACCAATTGGAAGACCTGGAGAGCCTGGTTCTCCAGTAAGTTTCAAAATCTTTTATGGTACTTAGACAAGTAATAAAAATAAATTGCAAAGCTATAGCGTAAGTATTGCGAAAACATCAATATGTAGAATTTTTGGATGCAATAAATGGATAAAAATACCTCTTATTATCTAAAAAATAAAGTTATAAAGAATCTATATTATTAGTATTTCTATAATTACATTTCCAAAATTTTCAAATCACAAAGGGAAAGGGATTTTTAAATGATTATAGGGTTTGCCTGGACCACAAGGATTAGCTGGTACCCCAGGACACCCAGGAATCAAAGGATCTCCAGGAGATTCAGGTCGTCCAGGAGCTTCAGGACCACCCGGACAACCAGGAGCACCTGGACCTGAGGGGCCTAAGGGTGATGCAGGTTCTGTTGGACCTACAGGCCCATCAGGTCAGCCAGGACCACAGGGTCCTCAAGGTGACAGAGGTCTTCCAGGATTACCTGGTCCTACAGGACCAGCAGGCTTGAGAGGCCCTCGGGGAGCACAGGTGTGATTTATAAGTAGAAATTACTTTAAATTAAATTTTGAAAATTATACATTTTAATATAAATAGTTATATTAGCACATTCAAAATGCATTATTGTATTTTAAATTTACTCGATTACAATTTAGTCCATTTTTGGTGAGAGAGAGGCCGAATTGATCCTTTACTATCCTAACTAATCAAAGTTACCTATACCTACTACCAACCTACACCTATATCTATCTATCTAACATTGTCCTTTCTCCACCTTTTAGTCTAAAAGTTACTTCTACTACTCAAGAGGGATGAAATGCTAATTGCTTTAAATATTCCAATATATCATTCCTTCGCCAGTTTGTTTGTTACCATCTTTTAATAATCCATCAGAAGTATTCTATTCCTATATTCTTTAAATTCATCTGGTTAAGCAGTTTCAGTTTTGGAGTTCATCCTTATTGTTTCCTTCCATTCCATCCTTATTTGTTGATCTTTCTGTCATTAAATTGTTAGATTAATTAATCTATTATAAGTCAAAAAAATGTTCCACGCTCTATTCCATATATATTTTTTTCTTTTTAAAACATTTTACCTGTTATGAAACATATTACTTAATAGTACATTTTTATTATCTTAACGAAAATTCAATTATTTTAAAAAATTAAATGTTAGTCTTAATTAGTTAGTTATAAAGTCTTGATTAAAATGCTTACTAATATAAAGTAACTAGATGAAATTTGTCAAATGTTCCTTTCTTCTAAAAAATTATAGTAAAATTCCAAATTTCTGTTATAATTTAGATTTTAAGTTTACATCTCCTTGTGATATTTCTACTTCTTTCATTTAATTAAAAATTTTAGGGTGAAACTGGACCTACAGGTAAATCTGGTTCAGATGGTCCCCAAGGGCCTCCAGGAATGATAGGTCCTCCAGGCCCCCCAGGCAGTCTTGGAGAGCCTGGACCTGAAGGGCCAGTTGGAAAGTCAGGACCACCGGGCATAGCTGGTCGCCCAGGAGACAAAGGACCAATTGGACCACCAGGGCCTTTAGGCTCTCCTGGATCACCAGGTCTTCCTGTAAGGCTATGAATATTAAATCAAATAAATGCCTAAACCTTCAGCTACTCAAAATAAAATTAGAAATTACATATAAAAATTATATACATACATATTTTAAACTCAAATTCAGGGACCTCCTGGAGCTACAGGACCACCAGGCTCACCTGGAGAGAGAGGAATGAGGGGAGAGACAGGTCCTCAGGGAGTAGAAGGTCAACAGGTGAGTTAAATATGTATGTGTATTACATATATATACATGTAAGTAAATAATATATAAATTATAGGAAAATTAGCCTCATTATTATAGGTAGGTAATTATTAATATCATACCTTATTGTCTGTAATCATCCTTTATAATATCATTCTTGTCATTATCTTTAATCCAAGCTAAACTGAATTTAGATTTTCCCCTACATTTCAATCTAACCATTACGCAATGATTTATCTTACTAATGAAATCATTTGCACAACTACTTACAATTTAAGTGATTCAAATTCAGTCGCTAACAAAATTTTATATAGCAAGGCCTAAACTACTGTCTGAATCGTAACAAATAAAAATTTATATGTCTATAAACAATAATTAATTTTCAAATGAGTTCAAATTATTTGAAGAAAATGATTCTAAATAATTAACATTAATAAAAATTTTTCATGCATTCTGATTTTGCACACAAGAGATGCTTTAAAATACTTTTATACCTTGATTGCAGGGAGCTAGAGGTAAACCAGGTCCAGCAGGCCCTGAAGGTCTTAAGGGAGAGAAGGGAGAAACTGGTTTACAAGGTGCCAAAGGTCACAGAGGGCTTATTGGGCTTCAAGGTTTGCCAGGACAATCGGTAAGTTTAATGATATATATATAAATTATAGGTCTCAAGAAAACTTTTGTTTAACTCATATGCAATTATCCATTTTCCTTCAGTGATTATCAATGCTTTCTTGAAAAATTAGATTGAGACTAAGAATCTAAACTACTTCAGGAACAAGCAATACAGGCACTCCAATTAGATATTGATTTGTTTTTATTAATTCCAGGGGCTACCTGGTGAAAAAGGAATGACTGGGCCACCAGGTCCACCAGGAAAAGATGGAGAACCAGGTTCAAGAGGTAAAAACATCAAAGACAATAAATAGTAAATATATTTGTTTATAAAAGTTCTGTGGACTAAGGGTAAAACTTGGCAAAGGAGGAGTGAAAGGAGTAAAATTTATTTCATTAAGAAAGACATAAACAAGGTTTGATGTTCTCTGATATTTTAATAACTGACACCTTAAAACATGGGATCTCCAGTAAATTGTTCTCTTAACCACATAGACTCAAAATATATTCTTTGGTTCTAAAATAGATATGATTTTGATATTATACTTTTGGACATCTTTTAAATTTTCAGACAAAGAGATTATTTTTAAATTAAATTTTATTGTATCTAAATATTACATAATAAATTTAAATTAAGGTTTTCATTACAATCACTTCAAAAATTATATTAAAAGTTAATCAATTCTAGCAGCATCATTGATTTTTGATTTTCATTATAGGATCACCAGGCCGTGATGGTAATCCAGGACCTCAAGGGTTAAGTGGACCCCCAGGTCCTAGAGGGCCCCCAGGAGAAGAGGGTCGTAATGGTCAGTCAGGTCCTCCAGGACCACCTGGCCCTCCAGGGCCTCCTGGGGACTCTCTTGGATACGATGCTGCAGCTATCATGGCAATGTTGGGACAAGGCCAAGGTCAAACCAAAGTAAGAAAACTTATTTTAGTTTACATAGCTTTGAACACCTTCTAATAAATCATATTATTGGTAAAATGAGCTTCCATATTTCTGATATTTAAATAAATACAAGTTAATATTAACTGTACCTATAACTCACGTTTAATAATTTGTAAGAGCAATTGTGATCTAGGGAATGAAATATAATATAACTAAAAACTTTTTCAACAAAGAATATGAATGAGTCGCTAAACATTTCTTTCAAAGTTTCCAAAATTTTTATTTACAAAAGGATGATAGATATATAATTCAACAAAACAGCGACAGTCAACAAACACTAGGAAGGAGTATACTGCCAGTATGTGTAACTAAAATAATTATCTATTGGTAGTTTAAAATTGAGAACATTCAGTACGTCTTTTCATCTTTATTTTGGATAATTGAGATGATACAATTTTGTTGTAAATATCCATTTTACATCAGAGGCTAACATTAGAATTATAAAAACATTTAAAGTGAGAGGAACAAAGAAAACAGTTTTTAAGTAATAGCTATCACCAAAATTTTAGATATAATTAATATTCTTCAGTAATATTTTTATATGTTAGATCATTTCTATTCCTTCTATCAATTTAACCTTGTACCTTAATAATTCTAATAGATGATTTCAGGTACAGTTATATAAGTATGATATAAGTAAGCAATATAGTATAATAGTGCATTCCAACAGGTGTTTATATCACCTTTTGCTCATTAAAAAAATTCTATCATCATATCATTTAAATTCATAGTATGATGGCTCAGCATCCTAGAATACCAAGATCTTGAATGAATTCAATATTATTGTCATTAATATTGTGATAAAAATATACAGGGACCTGATCCACTCGTTGGGGATGAACCAATAAGAATCTTTGGCAAAGAGCTAACAGATGATGAGCGACAAGAGGTAGTGCTGAAGGCATATGAACACCTAAAGACCACTATTGAACGATTTAAGAAACCTGATGGTCAAAAGAGGTCTCCTGCCAAAACATGTAGAGATCTTGCAACTGCACATCCTGAGCTTACAAGTGGTAAGTATTCCTACAGATTTGTGAACTTATTAATCGACCAAACTAATAACTGGCCAACTAAATATGTTCTCACAGAATGTATGATATGAATGTACACTACTGAGTTTATCTTCCACAAAGACATACCTTTGAACAATAAGATTACTATTACCTGAGAACTATTTCTTTCTAAGGTGAATATTGGATAGATCCTAATGAAGGAGATACTCGTGATGCTATCCTTGTTCATTGTAACATGGAAAGCAAAGCAACTTGTGTTTATGCTCAACCAGAACAGACGAAAGAGATAAGTTATATTGGAGACGAGATTGAGATATGGTTAGGAGAAATGGAGGCTGGAATGAAAGTAAGTAATATGCTACTTCTACTTCACTGAATGTTGTTATAGAATCTTAATTTGACAATTTTATAATACCATTCTCCTTGATTTCAGCTAACATACAAGTCTGACAATAACCAGATTGGATTTTTGCAATTGATGTCCAGCCATGCTACACAAAATATAACATATCACTGCAAAAATTCAGTAGCATATTTTGATGCTGTTAAGAGAAGCTATAGGAAAGGGTTGAAATTACTGGCTTGGAATGATGCTGAAATTACACCAAGAGGAAACCAACGGCTCAGATACGAGGTTTTGGAAGATGAATGCAGGGTGAGTTTAATAGCAATAAGAAAACATAAATACTGATAGTTATTGTACACATTTCCTTTAGTATGAGAACTTAAATTACTACCTCAAATTATTTCGTCAAGATTTTTAAAGCTCATTATTTACAGTTTCAAAAAAAAAATCTTCATCGTCAAGCTATATAATATGATTGCCAATTAAATATTTTCCAACAAAATAAAAATCAGATAAAAATATTTTGCCTTCTCAAAAAATTCATTACTTATAGAATTTCTAACTTTATTCACTTATTAGATGGCAATTAAGACTTGAATGACTGAGTTAGAATGGCTCTTTTGGATACAGAATTTTAAAACCGCATAAGTCTATAACCTGCATAACTTTTTACACCTCAGTACTTTCATACTCATGTAACATCTTTCTTCATTTCTTTTAGAAGCAATTCAATAATAATTTCCAAACAACACATAGGAAAAAATATGTTTTGGATATTAGATCACAAAATCCAATACTTCCATATAAGAAAGAAAGGGAGGTGGGAAAAGGATACAAAATTAAAAATCAAATTAAAAATTTCTTTAAGTATTTATTTGAGAAATTCTTACATGATAATTTACAGTTTTCAAAATTAAGAATATTACACTATTTACCTGAAAAATCAAAGGCAACATTTTATACACTTATATGAATCAGAGGGTTTCACAGCAACTATTACAATTAAATCAGAAAGGAAATTTTCTCTGTTTTAGGCTAAAGATGAATTTTAAATATTAAAAAATCTATGATTAGAAAAAGGTGAGTTCACTACAGACTAATTTCATATTATCTAAAATTAGATGTAAGTGTTACTGTTAGGCAATAATAGGCATCAATTTAAATTCAAATAAGGACATACATACCAATCAGTCCAAAATTTCCATGTTAATGAGGTACTGCATCATGCAGTAGGGCAAGATGAAGGGATATTCACACCTGCTTAGCTTGAATATAAAAAATCAGCTATGTATGACAAAGTTAGTTTGAAGATCTAGATTAGTAATTCGAAAATTAGAGCAAACTTAAAACTAACTATACCAAGTGTACTTTGGTACTGAGTAGACTTTTACAACAAAAAATATACACAATATTCTTCTCTATTTGTATGCCCCTTAAATAACACCATCCTTCATCTTTTAATCACAGAAAGTAAATTATGAAAAGTTAGCAATGAATACATTTCCTTTGTAAAAAGTGAGTATTCTGATATTATACAATGAATACAAACAATACAAGTTTGAATGTTTAGAAAAATGATATATCCATTAACATTTTTGGGCCAACTCATACATAAGTATGCTTAGCATGAGATAATAATTTTCATGGCTAAAATTGAAGCATAAATTTGTCTAATAATTATTACTAAAGCATGAAATTATGTTCAACTAAAAAAAATCATTCTCTCCTGAAATTAGTTGAAACGTCCAGAATGGGCTAAGACTGTCATCAGATACTCAACTGATAAGGCTTCAAGGTTGCCAGTGGTTGACATAGCAGTGCGGGACATTGGAGAGGAGGGCCAAAGTTTCCGCATTGAAATCGGACCAGTTTGCTTTACATGATTTAGATAAAGAGGTCTGGTGACAAGCAGTGCGCAACAGGTGCTCAAGATTAAAAGATCTGCTGTGACACACAGCTAATGAGGTCAGGTTGACATTTCATAAAGGGAACAATAGATTTTTTTAGATCTGCCAACAGTGAAAGGATTGAATAAAAGGATGAAAATATATATTGGCAGAGGAGAATGAAAAACAAGTAACCTGACTATCATTGTGATGATAAATCACAAATGATTTTATTCACAATTTTCTTGTTTGATTCTAATTGCGAGGATTCACATTACGTAGCTACCTTCTGAAAAAATTGTTCCTGACAGTTCACCTATTTATTTCTAAGGATTAAAGAATCCTTCAATTAATAGTTTCATTTGAATAACATGTCCTCTAAATATTTCATGGAAATAAACATTCATAATGCACTTTTACCAGTTTAATTTGTTGATAACCTTTACTTAAATTTCTGCTATTAGGATACTAGATAATTAAGGAAAATTACTGAAATTTCAAATTCAAGTAACTGAAAATCAAAACCTCCTGTAATGTTTATAAGGTATAAATGCATGAACTATATTTTCCATAAGTTATAACGTATATAAATTAATATTGAATTTAAAGAAAATTTAAAGAATAATAAAGAACAGGATCTTACAAAAAACAATGAAACTAATTTTCTTTATACCAATGCTGAAATTAAATAAACCCTTCATAAGCACTTTAGTTTCAAGTACTGTTGATATCATTCTGGTTTATATGATTTCAAGTAATAATATGAATTTTAAAAATATATCATCAAATATACAGAAAACAAGCAATGGAAGAAGATCATACTATTTAAGAACATCAGCTTTCATTAAGCATGCAATCTTTCAGAGCTAACAGCAACAGTTTTTCAAACTTATATTAGATAAAACTATGCAAAAAGTAAAAATAACTGGTAAGTAATGCTCAGAGTAAAAATATTATAAATAATATTTTAGCTAATTGCAAATAAAAAGTATACAATAAAAAATAAAAGGTTCATTTAAACCTAATATGAATTGCAAGAGTAGCTGTTATTCTTCTGGATAAAACACTCTGATGGCATCTAGCTGGATGAAAAAATAAGTAATTTAATGAAAAAGTGGGAAAAGATACATATTAAATACAAAGTAAAGAAGAAGGAGAATGTGGAAGAGTTAAATTGGTATCACTCTAAATCTCAAGGAAAAAAAGACTAGATGCAGAACATTGTTAATAATGCACATAAAATTATTATTATCTTTTAATCAATTCTTTATAACATAAAAGATCTAGCAGAAGTTATTTAAATCTATTAGTAAATGCAGCACATTTTTAATATACAACAAAAAATTATCAAACATTAATAACAATAAAATAACAAAGAACAAACAATTTTATAGCTATTCTCACAATTCAGTTGATGCTGATAATAATTTATTTTAGGAGATCCATAATCAAAAACTCTTCTCATTTAAGTTGGCTCAAATTATTAATCTACTAAAACTGTTTTTAGTCTGAAGATCAAAGAGTCATTTATCAATTTTATATAAATTTTCTAAAAGTAATTTATCTTTATTTATTCATGGTGAAATTTATTCTATTCTGATGATAAATATAAACCTACAATAAATACAATTATATCCAATCCTTCATCAGAAAAATTCTATCTAATATACAAGGGGAATGAAATAATGACATACAAAGTTCATATGAAAATGCTTTTAAAGTTTGTCTACAATATATTTAAGTACCCAACTCTAAAGTATAACAAGTATCTATTGAAGTTGATCTTCATATAATATTTTATTTACACAAACAGAACTAAAATATTTGAAAAAGAAACTAATTTCAATTAAATATCAAGGATTTTTTATTTAAACCCTTGATTAGAAAATGAAGTACTATACTGAAGTATTGATGATCTTATCAGAAGGAATTAAGGTAATACTCCATTAACTTTTTGCTAGTTATAAAAAATTTTCATGCTTAATACTTCAAGAGATGAAGGAAATTATTTATGATAAGACTTCTGCTGTATATTTAATAAAATAATTAGAGACAAAATTATAATTAGAATTTAAAACTTAAAGTTAAGTAAGAGTTCAAGATAACTGATGTAAGAATACTATAGGATATGGAAATGCAAATTAGTTTCAAGTTAAGATATAAATGTAGCTTAAAAAGTAAGAACTGATTAATATTATTCTTAGATTATGACATTGAATCAAGATATAGTACCTCCATTTAAATTCTCTCCAAAAAAATGCCTGCAAGGTATTAGTGAAATGAAATATTTATAATGACAATGCTCTTTGATCGGAATTAAACATACTGACCTGGTGCTCTATTACTGAAAGTCACATTACAAGTTGTTCAGACAATATGAATTTTTAATAGTACACTCAGAATGTCTTCAATGCAGAGATAAATAAAAACATAAAAGTTTAGCAATAGATTTAAATTTTTATAGGGCCAAGTTATAACCACTAGGCATAAACAAGAAATCGCAAAAAATTTTGCAGATAAAAAAGAAAGCCAGACCTTATAGTCACAATCATTATCACAATGAAGGTAGCTAGTATACCAGGCTAATGGAAAATTAAAAACATGGAAGCAAAACTTAAGATTCAATACATATCCTTGAAAGTCATATTAGTTTAAAATTGTAAAACATGATGCATCCATGAAACACAAATTTAGATGTAAAGCTAAATAAAACAGAGAATTGATTAGTAAGATGGAACAATGAAAGATAAATAACAAAGGATATAAAAAGAAAACAAATTTCATGCTATTGAATTATTAAAATGGCAAAGAAAAAATGAAGTATTAAAAAATTGAGAATCAGAGCTTGAAAAAACCCTACCTTAAGTTGAACAGCTGCAAGAAATGTAGTCTTCATAGCATAAGGTTGCCATAAGTATGCTTCTCAAATAACTACTTTTTTGTACATCATTAAAATTTTCAAAATATCTCATTGAACTTGAGGTTTACTTTCTAATGGTATATGGGCTTAATCAAACATGGATAAAGGATTTTCTGTGGCACAGAGATTTTTATAACAATCAAGAGTAAAACTTTTTCCCTCAAATTTAAAGTTAAAAACTCAAGAAACTTGATTATATTTTGATTTTTAGTGATATTTCTTTTACATCACCAATATATCATTAAAATTTACTGCTCCGTCATTATAAAACTTCTATCATCAATATATCCTGGTAGAAATTTTTAATAGAACATGTAAAATCTTAACTACCCGTGGATGAAATAATATACCTTATGTGAACATATGACTAAAACAGCATAGATTGTTTATTAACAATAAGTAAAATTTTACAACATTAATTTGTCTTCTTTTTGTACAAGATGCTTTTTCATAAAATATTTTCTGTCAACTGGCAAAGCTCACACTAGTCATAAATACTAAGAAATAAAATAAATAATTAATTTGCAAAATGACATATCAGAGTGTCACACCAATGCTTCAGATGCAGGATAAAACTTCAATTTTTTTAACTTCAATTTTTTTAACTTCAATTTTTACAATGTTAATTTTAGTGTTTAATCTACTATTTACTATTGTAAGTCAGTCTAATCTCTCTACTGTTTATTTAACTATTATAATTAATATAAGATTATGAGAAATCCAAAAATCAATTTTATTATAATAATTTCTACAGAAGATATACTGCAAAAAAAATATGGGTGATTTGCGGTAGGTTTTCTTACAGAAGAGGGAGTAACAATACTTGACATGACAAAAAATTTTCCAGACTCTAGACACTACTTATGAATTCCTTTCAATTTTCCATTAAAAGAGAGACAAGCAATTATTAGACTTTAATTATCCTCAGCTGTTCTCGAGTTTCATACTTTCATTTTGATGGCTATTTGTAAAATAATTCCTGGAGGCTAAGATTCAAAATGCTGTATTATTTTTATTCCCCATAACATTAATTTGAGGATTTTATCAATTAAAATGTAACATGATCCTCAATCACATACTAATGCGTGTTCATAAGACTCTTTTACTTCATCAATTAGGTCATCTTTCTTTACAAGAAAGTGGAAGAACATTTCCATACCTCCTGACTTTTTATGTTTCAGCCAACCTAATGATAAAAAAAATGTTTTACATAAATTCAATTACTGAGACAAAATCAATGATGCTGAAGATTATTTCATCAATAGAGGAGGGTATGGAAATAAAGATTAGAATCCATCTCCAACATCTGCTGCATTGCACTAAACTCCAATTGGGAAGAAGATGAGTATGGTTTCATGAAGAAAACAGCTCGACGTCAAGGTGAATATGAGTTGAACATACCCCAATCCAGCTCACCTTAACAGCAAGCAGTTTGACCAGGATTGGGCCAGCAGCAGGCTGCCCATCAAGATGAGTTGAAAGCCCAAAGTAGTTTGATGGTAGCCACCCCAAAGGGCAGTGGCATCCCTCAACCACCATGATCCTCTTCCCCATCATCACACATGGGTAGGAGTTCCGCATGCAGAGAGGGCCAGCAAAAAAAGAAGAAAATGATGAGGTGATATATAATGATAAAGATATGCCCTCTCTGCATCTCCTGCTTACATTTGTCATCATCAGTTTAAGTACCAGCTTGCCACATGAAACTTAATAGCCTTCAGTGTATTACTTCATTATATTAATCAATGAACTAAGTAAAACTTTGCTCAACCCCCAAATACCATGTGGAAAATCAACCTGAGGAAATGGAAATAAAGCTTTATTATTTTCTTTCCAAAGGATAAATTAGAAGAGATTACGCAGATTTTCACCCTAATCTGTAAAAAATATAAACCCACATTATGTAGCATTAAATAATTAAGTATTAATGAAACAAAAATAAAGAAAAATGAGGCATTCTCTGAAGTGAGCAAATAGAAGACAATATCTTTCCCAGATAATCCCATTAGTACCCAGCCATCCATCAATGACACAAATGTGTGACCACATAAGAGTCAAGAATCTAATTAGAATTGAAGAAATTCTATTCACTCCTGATTTTTCATGTTCACAGTTAAATAAGGCAGAATATAGTTTTAAAGATGATAAAAATTATATGCAAAGATATTTACAAACACCATCACCAAAAAATTCAAACTACTAAATAAACAATTTAAAATTAATAGATGGAAGAACAAAAACAGAATCAATCAAACTCCATTCTTTTACAAGTAGTTATGGATGAATAAAATTATTAATACCTCTGAAGTGCTAACTTTCATGATTCACATCAATGGAAAACCTAAAGGAAAATCTTTGCTTTAAACCTTTCACAAAATGAATTGCAATGAGAATGTAATGGATTTCAAGATATCCTTCAGTTTAGTGCATTTGCCTCCAAAAAAAACTTGTTGTTTAAGTCCCAAAAATGGATATTTTCATTAAAATGCTCAGACAGTATCTAAGTATCTCCTTTTCTTAAAGCAATAACTCTGTAAAAATAAAAATATGATGCAAAGCACTCTAACACTAAACTTTCATCAAAACTGCAAAAACTGACTTGGGACTTACATTACAAAGATGAGTGATTCTAACAAATTTTCTTCTAACGGTAAGGTATTAAAACACAATTATGCTGGAAAATAAAAATTATTTTATTTCCTACAATGATGAAATCTAACCTAATGCAATTACAAAGCTGGTCCAAATTTTTGTAACTGAGTGTTATTTCACAATACATATTTATATGAACATGAAACACACCAAGCCTCCAGGGAACGAAAAGTCAATTTTTTATGTGGCTATGAAGCCGATTCCAACCCATTTAAACTTGACAAATACCCACAATTGATTACAATAACTGCCAGTATACATTAAGTGACACTAACCTTGATGGGCATAGATCTATTAGTAGACAAAAATGGGGATAATTTAAATAATAGGACAAATGATGCCCAATCCATACATCTTCTAGTACAAAGTACTACTAATCAAGACTATATAAAAATTTGCAAAACAAAGTATGCATGCAAATGTACATACATCCTCAATTTTAACATAACAGCTTATGCTACAGCCTCAGCATCATGGAGATATAAAAAGCTGAGATAGTTAAATCAAAATGTCAATTTTATCACAAAATAACAACTGATAACAGTTCACAATTTATTTGTGCCTGTTCCAATAATGTATATATTAAAATACCACATTTGCTTTAATTTAAACAAAATATTTGAGCACATGACCTAACATATGCATATTTGACATTTAAGATAAACTAAAATGTTTTTCAGTAAGTGTTTTGTACGAAATAATGTATTGCTATGCTTACTAACATGACATTATTTTGTAATTTACGTATACTAACTATCAGTAGAATAACAACAACCTATTGATGCTGGAAACATTCACTGTTGATTAAATAGGTGTACTTTCAAATTATCAGCAATAATATTTAAATCACCTATTCCAATCATTAGGTTTAGTACATACACCAAAAAAGTTATTCAGTTAGGTTATTACATTTAAAACTGAGGTCGAAAGAGCTTCACAAACATTACTGGCTAACAATAGTAATTTTTACTACCCTAAATTAAAATTATGATGAAAGAGAATCAAAATAATAAAACTGATTATACCCCAATGATTATCATCAACTTGCAGAAATAGGGACCTTTAAATGGTGCATGTGGTATTTGAATAAATACAAGAATAAGTGGCATATTGAATTCCCTTGCAAACCTTCTTTAGATGATTCATTTAATGGTACATAATGGGCTTCTAAAAGTGTACATTTTTACAATTATCTTTCAGTATCTTAGTCAGAAACAACTAATCAATACCCTATCATTACTGACAAATTGATTATGAGATAGTGAGAGAAACTATGACTTGTCCAAGCACACGAAAATTCATGCACCATGATGAAACTGTGGAAATACTCCTACACAAGTTAACAGACGCTAACCACTCCCCTTCTTCATCAATTCCTAAGGCAGACACCTATGGTTGATCCTACTCCCAGATGGGACTGCTTCCAAGGTATCTAGCACTGGCTATCCTGATGTATGACTAGCCCGTCATGTTAACCTGCCCACCCTGACCCTTTCTTGTATATTGAGTAATTGAAAGGTACCTAAAGTTCAAAAATGTACAAAAAAATGTTAGTAAATTAGCAAAGCACAATTTCACTAGAATTTCAATGAACAGCAAAGACTCTGGCAAAATTGGCAATAGTAATGAAACTCAGGAAAACTATGAGCTCGCAAGAATCTGATGAGTTTCAATTAGTAATACTAGTTACATGTAGGGAGGTAATGGACCCATGAAAATCTTTCCTCCCAACAAGGAATTACCTGTCACTAAGTTTAGGAATATTAATGAAACAAAATCTAAAGAAAGTAAAGCATACTTGAAGGGAAGTTATTCCCAAAATCCTTGAATATCAAATTCTGATGTCCAATTTCCTTCATTTATTTAGTGTACTACAAAAACCACTGACAAACACTAAATATAGTGAACCTTATCCTCGAGAAAAATTATGGAATGGGCAATAGGAGGGCTTATGAAAAAGTAACTGAAACAAAATTCAGTACAATTCCATTATGTTTAGACACAAATCACTACAGAAAAGAAAAAAATAGTGATACTAGTACCTTCCAGGAACCTTAAGTTAATGGATTTTGGTTCTACCTTAGAACCTCCTTCCGCCTCCATAACCACCACCACCTCCACCACCACCTAGAGGCGGATAAGGTCCAGGTTCATTTCCACGCCTTCCTACTGGACGCCAATCTCGAGGTCCTCCAGAGTATGGTGCTGATCGAACTCCAACAGGTCCTCCTCTCAATGGACCACCCCCATGACCTTGGCGGTAGTTATTTCCAAAATCGTCATTACACCAATTTCCTCCACCTAGAAAAAACAAAAAAATAGAGTTCAACAATGTAAATCACATAAATTAGAAGACAGAGCAATGCTTAAATCATTATACCTCCTGGTCGCCCACCACCAATTCCCCAGTGGCTCTCATTGTTCCACTCTCCACTCCCCCTGCTTTCCCATGGCCCATCTCCTGAAACAACAAGAGAAATATAACTACTTCATTTCCATTGTACTTGGAATTTCAATGTGCACTATTAGAGGATTTTGTGTGAAAACATGACAACAAATAATCACAGATAGAAGGGCACTGGGTTAATATTTCATAAATAAATTGAAATATCATAATTCATCTTGTTAAAAATATGTACACACCTCCCCATCCATTTCCATGACCACCTCCTACATTCCAATCTCCTCCTCCCCTACCACCCCAAGGTCCGTTCCGAGGAGATGCAGGTCCTTGATTAGGTGATCCAGGTGCATTGCGCATACCAGCCATTTCTGCTTTACTTAAAGCTTTCTTCACATCGACCCTTCTCCCAACGATAGTATGATTCCTTTGCACTGAAAATAATGATTCTATCATTAATATCAATCAAATAAAACTAATTAAATAAAAGAGCATAAAGAGATACTCACAAACTATCTTGTCCACAGGATCATAATCATCAAATTCCACAAACGCAAAACCTCTCTTCTTTCCTGTCTCTTTATCCGTTACTATACTTACAGAGACTATGTGCCCGAACTCCTTAAAGTATTCTTTGAGATCGTTGTCGGAAATGTCGTCTTTTAATCCACCTACAAACAACTTCTTCACGGTAGCTCCTGATTCAGGTTTTCCAATATCCTAATTTCAAAATTGGTTAATAACAGCAACGCAAATTAGAGAATCTTGAAATTTTAAGTACAGTAAAAGTATTACCTGTCTAGGAACTGCTCTCTTAGGTTCTACGACTCTGCCATCAACTCTATGAGGTCTTGCTGCTTGAGCATCATCAACCATATGAGATCGGCAGTAAGTGATAAAACCGAACCCTCTCGATCTATTAGGCGAACAAAAAGTTAATCAACTAATTTTCTCATTTAATGACAATATAAAATAATGTCAAAATATTGACAACGAAACAATCCAATAACTGAGAAGCTTAAGAAAGCTATGACTTAACGAATCCATTATTACCGTTTGGTTTTCGGATCTTTCATCACTACGACGTCCACTATTTCTCCCCATTGCTCAAAATGTTTCTTTAGAGATTCATCGGTAGTTCTATAGTCCAAGCCCCCAATAAATAATTTCCTAAACTGTTCCGGCTCAGGTTTGCCTATCCGATTCTGTGTTAATTAAGGAAGATTATAAGAATACAAAACCCCGACTGATATAAGCATCTTTATTATTTCCATGGAATGTACTTACTTCTTGCTCAGTTTTAACCATTTTTATAAGGAATAATCGACAAATTCCTTGATGACGCCGTCAGCAATTTTAGATTGATAACAAGAAAAGACGCAAACTGACACCCACTACTTCAAACAAAATGGCAGAACTTAGTGTCGGCTTTTTATTAAAAGGACATTATTATCACAAACTTTATTGTGATAGTCATCATAAGCATTAAAAATAATATTATCAATTAAGAAATATAAATATTATAAAAATAGATGCATATTTTCCCGATATTTGGGCATCCACTTAGAGGAAATGGTCGGCTTGGATGGCTCTATATAGCTATACTTGCTTTGTAATGTAATGTAAAATTTTAATGAAAATATCTATAAATAAATTTAAAAAAGCAAAAATAATATTCCATAGAATAATTTTGATCAAATATTGATTATAAAATTTAAATACGTTTTGGCGCCCATCACTTACGGGAGATTGTCAACCGCCAATGGATGCTGTTGGTGAAGATTGCTTGAGACAGGCCGCTTAGGAAACGGTGAAGCATATTTAGACTGCAGAAAGGGTTGCAGGATTTGATAGATTTTAGTGAAGAGAAATTTAATTTATTTTACGCATTCGAAGGATTGTTTGACACAATCTAGTAAGTGAGAATGGAAGTTAAAGTAAACTATGCTTTGCCCAAAGTGGTTGAAGTTTTCATAGCATTTTTCTCATCGCTGCTTTCGAAACTATATATATATAATGAAAATCAAGCTATTTATGTTTAATTAATTTTGTAATTCCTAGATGATATATAAGAGGCAGCGGTGTTACTGTTTATTTTGCTTTAAAGTTTAATGTCTATATCATTTATTGTATTACAAACAGTAATTAATACAATGGGCTTTATATTCATACTGTGCGATTTGTGGCGTTCACGTGGTTTAGCCACCTATATACTTGCATAAATATAAATCACTGTTTTACTAGCTGTTATGAATTATTGTGAAGATAACAGTATTATGTATGCAAGAGTTAAGAGTTGTAATTTATTTTCCGGAATAAGGGAGTTTTATGAATGGCAGTAACTGTCTGCTAGTTAAGTGTATAGCATATTTAATTATTGTTTCATATCTCTTGCAGTTGGGAGGTAAATATTTTGGAATAGCCTCAAGCTCATCATAGGAAAGTACCGTCAGTATGGCGAAAGGTTAGTGTAAAATACCAATTATATGAGTACATCAGTGTATCATTAGAAATTATTCAATCATGCTTAAGCTGATTTTCGTCGATGGAAGTTGTTTACGGCATGCTAGGAATGTTATTTTGAAAACGGTTGTGGTGGTAAGTTAACTGTATGGCAATACCCTGAATTTGAAAACGTCTCGTATTTAGTAAGTATATTGGTTTATAATAATAATGTGCTTCGGAGCTAAAAAAAGTTATGGACATAGATTTTACACTAAAATGAGCTAACTGCTACCAAACGCTTCAGGATTCTTCTCTCTCCATTTCCCTCACTAATGTCATTGATGCTGTGTAAGACATAATTTTGATCGATTTAGATTGCTTAAAAATTACTTTTTTGACCATAAAATACGTATGGGATTTTCTTGGTGATTGTTTATCTTTTTTTATCCTTTTTCAGTTACAAATTTTTATCTGTTGTATTATGTTTAATGTTTTACATATCATAGGTTCTCCATCCTACTAAATATAGTATGGTCCCCTTGCGGCTAGAAAGTGGGCGATTTTAGCATAATATTTATAATTTGGGAATTATGAAATATGAAAAGAACTATCTTAGTTTTTAAATTAATCACTAATACCTTTCTTATGAGGTGGCTCTCTTTAAAACCAGCTCTTGTGTTTTTTCCTTACCCAAAATTAGAATTATTCCTTCCTGAAAATATTTGAAAATGTTTTATCTCTTTGAATAATTTATGTCCCAGATTTTTGATCGATGCATTACTCACTTGATTATGCATTGATTTTTGATCTCATGATGTATTACTCATTGAAAACATTTTATGGTTTTCAAAGTTTTTGTTTGGCAACAGTAACAATGGAATCATCTTGCGAGTAACTTTGTACCAAGTTTGTACAGATTAATTTCATTTGACTTACTCATGTGCTATTATATATCTGTTATTATTGTTTTATTCCATTCAACACCATTGAGTGTTTTTCTTGTTCAACTAGATGAGGGGTCTCCAAACTACGGCCCGAGGGCCACATCCGTCCCGCGGACAGATTTTGTCTGGCCCGAGGAGAGCTAGCATACTTGAAAACTCCTTTTAGAGAACATATTTTTCATAGGAAATTAAATTTAGTTTACTGAAAAATTCTAATTTTATGTTGAATAATTATTAATATGACATCTACATTGATCTGGTCATGGGCTAACTACTCATAACATCGTTATATGCTTTTTCTTTTTGTGATAATTTGAATAAAGAAACACAGAATTGTAATGAGTAAAGACATGTATAATATGCAGAAACTTTAACTTCAGTATATAATAATTAACAAATTATTGAAATGAATCCAACTAACATTTTATACATTTGAAATGTAAAACATAACTTATAACAAGCATAATGACAAATGAAATACTAATGAGATTTATGCAATTGGTATAATATGGTTTTGGCTCTCGGAACTTGCTGGAGTAATCAGTATGGCCCTAAGGCTGGAAAGTTTGGAGACCCCAGAACTAGAGAATGAGTTCAAGTAATTATTTGCAATTCATTATTATTATTATGCTATGGAATATATATCTAGAGATACATTGCTGTATAAGAGCATATTGGTTGACATTAATTTAATACTTGCAAGTAAATGCAAATAATTCTTATGAATACATTTTTCTAGCTATTCTGTGTGACATGTTTGCTATTCTTGAATTCTTGTTTTCAAAATTCACTATCACTGAAGTTATTTCTATATTCTAATAATTTTGAAAACAACTGTTTCATGTATGGCATTTGATAATATACCTTTATGTATATTGATTAACTATTAAAGTTCATATCAGGTGTACAACTTTGCTTCCGCCGTTTTCCGATAAGTTGCTGTACCGGCTGAGGCTGGTTGAAATACATAGATGATAATGCCTTTAAGGCTGCTGTAGCGCTCGCCGAAAACGGCCGTTTAAGCCTGTCTCATTTCCCAAATTACGAGATTAATATTCATTGTTGAGATTTCCGGTTTTCAGCATTTGCAAGAGAAATGATCGAAATCGTACTTTTAGTTTTTAGAATTCAAATTTTAATCCTTTTATGGACGTTGAATGTTTTGGAATTCGGAAAAATTAGCTTCTTTTTCATCATAATTCACCCGCTTGCTATGAAAAAATTTGAAAAAGTATAATATTAGGTGTTCAACTTTGCTTCCGCCGTTTTCCGATAGGTGGCTGTACCGGCTGAGGCTGGTTCAAATACATAGATGGTAATGCCTTTGAAGTGAGTGTGGACAGTGCCTAACGAATTGTCATCGCCGTTTCAGTGACAGTTGTTCTTGTTTTCGTATTATTCACACTCGAAAATGTCCGTTTATTTGCCCAATTCTCGCCATTTGCGGGAAGTTTTACTTTTCTGTTACAATTCGAAAAAAATGCAGCTGAAGCGCATCGAATGCTCTCAGAAACTTACGGTGATGCTGCTCTGAGTGAAAGAACGTGTCGGGAGTGGTTTCAACGTTTTAAAAATGGTGATTTCGATGTCGAAGACAAACGTGGTGGAAGAGAAAAAACCTTCAAAGATGAACAACTAGAAGCATTGCTTGATGAAGATTCGTGCCAAACCCAAAAAGAGCTTGCCGAATCGTTGGGAATGAGTCAGCAAACCATTTCAAAACGTCTCAAGGCCCTGGGCATGATTCAGAAAGAAGGAAACTGGGTGCCGTACGAGTTGAAACCGAGGGACATCGAGCGTTGTCTATTTGTATGTGAGCAACTGCTTCAAAGACAAAATCGTAAGGGGTTTTTGCATCGAATCGTAACCGGTGATGAAAAGTGGGTTCGATACGATAATCCTAAACGCAGAAAATCATGGGGAAAGCCCATGTTTAAAAGTTAATTCAACATCAATAAAATCAAGATGTTTAAGCTTTATCTAGTTGAGGCCATATTGCTCATGGAAAAGTGACATAATTTCTATGAATTTTATTTGACAAAATAAATTATTGGTAGAATTATATTTTATTTGATATATTGTTAGTATCAGTATTTTATTTGCCGAAATAAAATACTATCGTATAATTATGTTTTGGCTAATAACATTCGGTGGAAGTTAGTGTATTTATTTTTCTATGAGTATATTAGAGTTTGATGTTAGGTACTGGCTGAAATAAAAATATTTTGAAGTAATATGTTCTTTAAGTAATTAATGAGGTTTTCCTGTTGAATTATGTGATGAAGGGTCTCTTGGGCATATTGCAATCATCCTCAGGGTCAAGGAAACCTCAACCTGGAGTGAGATATATACCACGTCTACTTAGGCATCATCGATTAATTATGGCTGATATGATAATTCATGTGTGATCTAGATATGTTGCAACAACAATCTTACTCTTCATGTAATAAATTTTGACCAGATGAGCATTGAATATGTGTCAGTATTCAAATGATAATCTCCCTGGGAATGACTTAAATACTGTACACATTGATGTTTTGATGCTTTTTGTGATTGTAATTGACCTATAATTTTGCATGTCAGTGACTTTCTCATATCAGATATTTGGATAGTAGTTCACATTCATGTTTTATACTCACTGGAAAGGTTGTAAAATCATGACTAGATTTTGCATGATTTCTGGAGGGTTTGTTTTTGGATACCCTCCAATTGTGTTTACAATTTCATCCATAACAGAATCAAATACAGGAACGAGCCGAAGACAGAAGGACCTAGATGCTGCTTCAGCTGCAGGTGAAGAGGAGCCCATGGAGACTTTTTCTGTGGAGAAAGTTCTAGACAAACGAGTAAAAAATGGAAAAGTGGAATACCTGCTTAAATGGAAAGGCTACTCTAAGTATGATTTTTACAGAATAATTTGTCTCATGACCTGTTTAAATGTTTTGTTTTGTAATTTTCAGTTAATGATTCCAACAAAATTGAAATTTTAATGATTCTAGTCTTATTGATAGGAAAAAAATGTTTTTGTTGATTGCTGATTTGAATTTATTATCCTCAAGTCAATATATCATTCACAATGTTAATAAAAATATACTCGTTTTTTAATTTTTAGGGCATAAAGTAATTCAAAAATATTGGTTTCATATAAGTTACTCGTGTTTTCAAAGTGTTTTTGTATTTATAGTCAACTCAAATGGAGTCAGTTAATTGTATATCATATTATGCATGGCTATAATTACCGTATTTGAAGGCGTATAAGACGCACCCTCAGTAAGTGGGCCACACACACAAGGAAAAAAAATTCGCATAGTCAGTGCGACAGCGCGGTACCACAATAACATACTGACTTATCACTAATGTTTTCATCTACTTAAGCGTAATTAAACATTCCTAGTTTATACTGAGTGGTGTTGCTTAATCTCGTTTCTTTTATACATATTTCCGAGGGTATTTTTTTAAACAAATAGTTTTAAGCACCGATACCTACAAGTGTGTCGGCTGTCAGGCGTCATACGTCGAACGAGGTACAATGTTGTACTTTGTGCTAGTCCCTTATTCTCCGCACCGAGACCGGGCCGTCACCTCGGCATCGAGGGCGGACCAAGCGCGACTAACGAGGTTTATTTTTTTTACGGGCACGGTGCCGTGTCGGAAGGTAACTATCTCAGTTATCCCTTTGCGAGCTATATTTTTGCTGGAAAAAAAATAGTTAAACCTGTTAAAATAATTACGGCATATGTAGATAAGGTTGTGCGTGTCTAGACCTTTATCAAGGCTAAAAATTATTGTATTGAAAGTTAATCTGTGTACTTAACTTATAAGACGAGTAAATTTTTTTGACCTAGTTTAGGTCCTTGTAATGTGCGTCTTATGAGCTGTTAAATACGATATACCTAACTCAGCCTGGTCAGTTTGATGAAGATCAATTTCGCTATTTCAGACTTTCATTCGATTTATTCGAAAAAATGCTGATAATAAAAAGAAAGTCAAATAAGGTACAGTATGGAATTATTTAATATTCGAGAAAATTTTCTTAAATCCTAGAATCAGGTAAATGTTTGTTCAGTTTATATTTTTATCTAAGGAATAATAATAAATAATCATCTGAAACTTTCAAATATTTTTGAGATAAAATCTTACTACTAGTAGAGTCATAGAAAATCAGCACTTTGATCAATTTCATATTTTTTTACTTATTATGTATGGGAATTTTTTAAAGGAAAGTTTAAGTATTTAGGTTAAGAATTATCAATGGATTTAAAGGTTTCTTAAGGTTTTTCGTGATATATTGCATGAATGTTTATTATTCATAACCTTGTAGATGCGAAAAGTTTATCTGTATTTAGGTCTGAATATAGTCTGGTCTGCCTCAAAAAGTAGAAGAGAGAAGGATATAAACTAACTTGTTTAGTTTGCAGATTGAAATTACAAACCAAAATTGCTTAAATGCAAATTAATTTGAGTTCTTTTTTTGACAATTTTTGATGTTTTTCAATTGTATCTATTGACTTTGCAGAGAGGCTAATGCTCATCAATTATTTTTATAATTTTATCGATTTATTTTTTTACAGTATCCTCTTAATATAGGTACATCAGGTTTACTTTTCAAAGAATTGCAATTTTTAATACTCAGAAGATTGGATGGTTCTTGTAAGATTTTTTTTTACTGTTACTGTTGATGTAATTGTTTACTGTTAAATCCTAGGAGGCATTCTCGTGCAAACACTTAGCTTTTTTCCTTCATCTGTATCATATAATTTTTTGTCATCTTATTTGCTTATTTTATCTGCCTCTTATTTTCTCTAAATATATAAATTTATCATTTATTATATTCCCTCTCAAGAATCCTATTCTTTTATCTCAATATTTTCCTTCATTTTATTCTTTTAAATGTAGTGAAGATAATACTTGGGAGCCAATGGAAAATCTTGATTGCCCTGATCTCATATCTGCCTTTGAAAAGAAGCTAGAAGGGAAGAAAGGTAAAAAGAATCCAAGCAGTGGGACGGATGACAAGAAGCCTCCGAAAAAGAAACACCTTGCTGAGGTAATTTTAGGTTGTTGATGCAATTGATATTAAGTAACTCCAGCTTTAAAATTATTTCAAGTTTTCTTTGTCGATTCAATCTCTTTGTTCCTTTTCTGCCTGATAATCATCATAATAACTAATTTTTGTTGAAACTTCTTGACAAATTATATTTACTTGTGTTCATTTTCTTGTTACCATTATTTTTCCCAGTCATTGATCCACTATATTACAGCTTGATTATCTCATCTGTCATCATGGTTACTTTGGCCTTAAAGTATTCCTATACAACTTTTTTAATATGTTCAGTGGCCTAAGAAACATTGTCTCAATAGATGGACAAGATGAAAACCTTGGAACTCCTTGTAACTTTGGAATTTCTTAGAATATCTGATGTTTAGCCAATGTTGGTAGGTGAACTTAATCCTTCAAGCTAGTAAATCAAATTTAATACTCCATGTCCTACATGCTGTATTTAAATTTTGAAACAATATAATTTTGTGCACCTATATTGAAAATTAATTATATCTTTATCAGAGTACATAATACTTTTAGAATGATATTCCAAATACCCATTTATATTAATATCAATTGATAATTCAGCCTGTACACAACCTGCATAAATATAGACTCATAAAAGCCAAGTTTCATCTTAAAAACTTTTGAATCATTCCTACAAACATAGAAGTTTTTTCTAGTAAGCAATACTTCTTTTTAGAAAGATTCATAATTTAAGTGTATTTTTTCAATGAGTGGTCCCTTAATTTTTCCTACCTGAGTGAAGAAGCATATATTCTTTGCTGGCAATTGCAACTCTATATTTTATTTCCTATTCACTAAAAATGATACTTTTTAACCATTCATTAGGCATATTACCCATCTTCTCTGCACAAAAGAAATATACATATTCAGAATCATCCTGAGACTTGCAAATAGTCGGTCAAAAGATGATATGCCAGTCTCAAGAGAAGTGATATGAGATGTAAACCATATGCCAAGCATTAACATGAGGAAATCAGAGTAAACAAACATCTGTATGATATTAATATGAGCATGGCAAATGAGGTGTTATGAAAAATCTATTTTTCCAAAGTCCTTTTTTGCTGTAATAGAAGAAAATACAGAGGATTCATCTCTTCTCAAGCCAATTATAAAGTTTCCCATGAGATGAATGGGCAGAAGGAATGAAAAAATATATATGGTAGGGGTTCCAATCATTGTACAACCTATGTCAAACTGCAAATGTGAGTGACAAGTAATGTGGAATAGAGTACAGCCAACCATCCAGAAGGGTATAATCTATTGTGGAAACGATGTTGTGTGTATTGGTTTCTTGGCAGCCATAAAAATATTACAGTAGTTTGTGAAAGAGCATGCAAATTCAGAATTACAAACTATGAAAAATTTATATACATGACAGATTATCCAAATAGTCACTTAGATCTTGTTCAAGTACAGTTATGTACAGTTACATAAATGTATTTTAAATTCAGAAGGATATTGTTCTGAATTATCCTCATAAAAACTGCAGTCATCAACAGAAAATCATATTTTTAGCAACTCAGTCATTTTGGTTGGAGTGAGAAATTTGCAAAAATGACTCATTTTTAGTCTTTCAAACAATTAATAATTCTCTTTGTATTCTGCCTTCATTAAAAGAATTTTCAATCATTTTTGTTCCCTATAAATTAGGAATTTGATCTGATTAATTCAAACTCCCTATCAATGATTCCATATTTTGCTTTGCATGCAAAATTTGAATTCATTGTTCCCAATTTAAGGGTTCTTGCATCAGTAAGCTTAAGCTATTCCTAATTATAATGCTCTTTTCTTGTTTTCTATTTGCTTATCTGACTTTGTATCTCTTTATTTTTCCTCATTTGGCAAGTTGCAAAGGGATCTTAAAGATTTGTTTAATAAATTATGAAAACCCAAACCGTGTTTACCTACTTTTGTAATTTAATATTAACTTTCACTAATATTCACATTAGACTGCTAAAATTAATTATCCAAAATTTAATTATGGCATGGTGTATAAATATATGACCTATAACTTTCATAGTAATATATCTGCAAAGCAATTCAAATAAAGCTCTACCTTGTAAAACACCCCAAGATCTGCTTCATGGAAATCCTAAAGTCAATTATTTTAATTGTTTTTAAGGTGCTGAATTCAATGTTTATAGCACTGGTTAATACATTTTATATTTTAAAAATGTAATATAATAATGAAATATATAAGGAATTGTATGAAAATTCTGTTTTGAATTGAGTTTGAAAACTCACTTCTCAGAGTAAACTATTTTGCTCAAAAAGATAGATAGTTTATCCATACCATACTGTAGTCTTTGTCTTTGATTCTCTCAATCCTTTCTGTGAGGTTGATCTGGTATAAAAAATCCTCATTTTCAAATTTTTTTCTTTTTCCTTTGAACAGCATTAAACACTCAACCTCTTAAGCTTTTTAATACATTTTTTCACCCTAATAATTAAGGATCCCTTCTATTAGTCCCACGGGGACCTTAATAATAAAATGAAGTTTCTTATTTCTTTGTCTAATGTTTCTTTATCTGATGAAATTTTTAACTGAAAGAAAGATACACTATGAATTAGTTAGCTCAGAGAATAAAATGAATTCTATTTCAAAGCATGATTTTAGGTGTATAATAATATTTCTTATTTGTATTATGTATTAAATGATTCCTTTTGCTTTTAATCAGGAGGATAACAAACCAAGAGGCTTTGATAGAGCATTGGAGCCAGAGAAAATTATTGGTGCCACCGATTCCAGTGGTGAGCTAATGTTCCTTATGAAATGGTAAGTCATAATTCTAAACTTGTCTCTTAATTTATTATATCTTTTCCTGGTATTGTTATCAGGTTCTTTATGAAATCTGGTAATTTTATCTGGGAAGATTTTTCCAGAAAACATCAAGTTTACATTAATGGGTATGTTTCTTATTACATTCAGTGTTACGTTAGCTTGTATTGTCTATGGATGCTTGCCATTATTACTGAGGTTTTACTCACATTACTCTTCTCTTGTATATTGGGAAGAAATGGTATCCTATTACAACGTCAAGTTAATGACAGTATGTCAAGACTGTTTTATTTCGAAGAGATATTGATATTCAGGGCTAAAGTATAGTTAATTATTTCTCTAATTTAATCCAATATAATTATATATTTAATTGCCTAATATACAAATAAATATTATTAGCCATTTTCAAACAAACTTTGGATGTAGGCCTCTGAAAGCACTTAAGAATTTTTGGGATTCTAAGCCTTCCTTTGCCTGAATACATCTTGATGCTTCTTCAGTTGTTATTGTTTTCCAAGCATTTTTGTATCTCTTGGCATTGAGGATCTCAAATAGAAGGGTGAGCTGAATACAATCAACCTCGCCTTTCTTTTATCTCCTAGTTTCTTTAGGATTAATTTTTGAATTAATATATTCAATGTCTTGAATTTTTAAAGTTATTATCTGAATTAAAAGAATTTTAAATATTGAATATTTGAAATTCTATGTATTCAATTCTGTCATGTTTTGTTTATGGGTACTTGTTTGTAGTTTTTTTTTTGAAGTTCATGATGTATGTAGTTTTAACCATGGATATCAGCTTCCAGCAATGAAATATTTTAATTTTGTAATTAAAATACATGAAATTTTATCAATTAGAATTTTCTATTTGTTCATTATCTTTTATGACTAAACATTCAAGTGTTTGATGAAGTATTTCTAATGATTGGAATCTGATAATTTTTTAGGAAAGGTACAGATGAAGCTGATCTTGTTCCTGCAAGACAAGCTAATGTTAGGTGCCCTCAAATAGTTATTCAGTTTTATGAAGAGAGACTGACTTGGCACACATCAACTCATGATGATGAAGGAACTGGAGTGAAAGATGCACAAGCAGATTAACAATGATCAAATGTTTTTCTAACTATTTTTGAAATCGAAAGTCCTTACCAAATTTAAATTTGTTTCTTTATATCTATTTTGTTAGTGTCTCTTAAAACATTTGTCTGTTTTAGTAGGACTGAACCAATTGCAAAATTTCTGGAGTTAGCTGACTTCAATTATTCGTAATACTTGTTACCTAAGTTTTTCTCAGCCCATTTTTGCGAATTGCTTTAATGATTTATGTAAGTGACTATCTTTGAGATTACTTGTAGTAATCTTAATATAAGGACAATGTGTTGAAAGTAAGTGGACAATGTAGGAGTGAACTGGAACTGAAATGAGTAAATGGATATAAGAGATCTTGAGGTAATATTTTGTGGAGTTTTAATTCACAATTCTGTTTTTACTATGTGCAGACAAAGTGGTTTGTAGAAGGGTGTCTGTATCAATACATCTTAATAAATCATAAAATGAAACAAACGACCAAACCTTACATGTGAGGATTTAATTTGTTTAATTTTCACAGTAGATAAAGTCATCTTTAACAACTTATTTGTTTCATGTCTTAAATAGTATATGATGTATATTTGACTGTCTTTTATAGATGCTGAAGTGAGAACTGGTGAATTACTCAAGGTCTTTATGATTTTTATGTATCTTTGATTTTGGAAATATAAAGACTTGAAGAAACCAATATACATATTTTATTAAGGTATAATGTACTTTTTGTATTAAAGAACTATTGTGATGTAGATGCATAGTTATAGCTTGTTCAAATTTTTAGAATTGAATGACTATGATTGGAGACATGAGATGTACTCTTATCCCAGTGTTTCCAACCCAATAAAAATTATAAGTATTATTATAAGTGTTATTTTTATAAGAAAGTTTCATCTGTTTTGATTAGCTCTACATAGAATTGATCTTGTTCTTGATCATACCTTCATCCTGACTGCTGAAAGGACTATAAATTTAGGAAAATCAGGATATTAAAATATTTGCAGATGAAACATGATAAATTTGCTAACTAAATTCAACTTAAATATTATGTACCTACTTTTTTAGGTGAGACTCGTATTTGAAGTATAAGAGGACAGGTTGCCAACCTTTCACATAAATTTAGCTTGTCAGACATTTGATTGGGATCTACAGTTTCTGTATTCACTGTTGAAGATTCTTTCCTGAGATAATTCAACAGATGAAAAACTGATTAATTTTTCTTGTAACTGATTTAAGTCCCCATAGGTTTATGCCAAATATTTGTGCTATTATCCATGAACAATAAAAATCTGAAGATATTACATGCTGAATTTTCTTCGTATGAAATAGTATTCCTTTAAGTATTTTATCTCGTTGCTGTTAAAGAAAGTGGGTTTTTTTTTCAAGATTCATTTAGTTTGACGGTCTCAGGAAAATTTTAAAGTGAAGTTTTCATGGCAATTTATGTAAAATGCTAAGGTTAAAATCCATATAAAGAATATGGAGGTTATTTTTTCATTTTTGCTTAAGATTTTGTCTATTGGACATTGTTAGTGGAAAATAAAATTTCACTGTAAACAAATAAATACAGAATAGATATTTGAGGAAAAACGCCGCTGTGCGTTTTATTTGGAAGCTCGGAGGAGATATTTTCAGGACGCAACAAAATGGTTTATTCTCAAAGGATTCATATCATATGCTTATCGTATTTCTTGGTAGGGATTGGTTGCATCATAATTTAGAGATATATTTTCATATGAGGTATTCATTTACACATACAGGCACATACATATAGTTCTCTTTTGCGCGATTTTAGAGATTAAATCGGGTAGGTGGCGTCACCTATCCTATAAACAATGATGTACAATGATTTCTAGCTTTCGTCATAATCAGCATAGCATAAGTTATATTCGCAATTTCCTCACGGATGTTGTATTTCAAATGGTCCTTGATCGGTTTATTAAAACACGTGAATTCAAAAAATCCATAGAAAAGATTCATAGCGTGCCATATTGGGAGAGGGAACCGGCCGCGCCAAATCGCCTCAATTGAGATTAGGGGCTCTGGGAACTATTCCATTAACAGCCATCAATTCGATTGAAATGTGAGCCGTTGCGTCGTCTTGTTGGAAACAACATTTATCGAAAAAATCTGAGCATTAAGTGGACCTAAATGCTCAAATACTTGCAACACATTAGCACAACGCAAGCAGTGGGCTAGAATCGAAAAAAGCTGGCTGGCTTGAATTGAATAATTGCGGACTTCGAAACTTCCCATGGTCTATCTCAAATAAATTCTGCATCGTCTGTTAATGCCATTTAACTTAGTTCCTGCGCTTAAAAAATTATACAAGGGGAAAATTTGACCAAATTTCGAGAAATACTCCGATAACATTATCCACTCAAAAAAGTATACATGGTCTGTCCTGAAAGTAGTAGGACTGATTTTTTCCTGTTCGCACGGACGGTCGGACGGGAATTTTTTGGATTGCAAATAGAGAGGGGGACTGTAACGAAGCGCTGACAACAATTGGAAGTCGATTCCCAGCTTTTGCGTTCTATGTATGTTAGTTTTCTCGGATCTCTGTTAAGTGACCTCGTCACGGAACGTCACCACGGTCTCACCGACCCGTGGTGACGTCCTTTCGGCGGATTTTTAAATTTTGGAAAGAGAAAGAAGTACGAGGGAGGAATATCTTGGCTGTAGGGTGGGTGAGGTAGGGATGCAACACCGTTTTTCTCAAGGAAGTTGGAAACAATGAGCGCGTGTGTGCCCGCGCATTGTCGCGATGCAGGACCCACGAGGCGGCCATAGGGGGTCGGACAATGCGTTTTCGCTGTCTTTCGAGTACTTTAACGTAAAAAGTTCGTCCGATAACATTCTCACACTCACAGTGTTCAATAATTTTTTCACTCGCGCCACATTTTCGTCCGTTTTCGAGGTCGAAGGGCGTCCGGAGCGCTCGGCGTCTTCTCTCCCCTCTCGAAAAAGCTTGTGCCGCTCAAATACGGTTGAAAAATCAAACCTTAAGCTGCCTTGATGAGTTTGTGTCTCTCCTTGCCATTTTTTACGAGTTTTTTACGCAGAATTTCACTGCGTAGCGCTTCTCCAGCAAACGGTCCATTGCGTACCGTGACGAGGTCACTTGACAGAGGTCCGAGAAAACTAACATACACAGAACGCAAAAGCTGGGAATCGACTTCCAATTGTTGTCAGCGCTTCGTTACAGTCCCACCCTCTATTTGCAATCCAAAAAATTCCCGTCCGACCGTCCGTGCGAACAGGAAAAAATCAGTCCTACTACTTTCAGGACAGACCGTGTATATTTATCAAATGTAGATGAACTGATACTAAAAATCGTGCAAGAAAAATATTACGAGATTAACGGAAATATAGGTATTATTCCTTGAATTTTCTTGAAATCTGAACGAATATTTAATATTCTTCGGTTTATACTTCTTTAGTTCTCCTCTACATTTTTCTCATAAACAAATGAAAGTAAGATTAAATTATAAATCTCAATTGATTGGGTGGGCGCCAGGATTTTGATCTTAATGTCTATCGTAAAATATTTTCAAAGACTTAAAGCTAATTCTTATAAGAAATCTAAAGAAACAAATACATTGCAAATAATTTTCAACTCATGAAAGAAAGGAATAAAATTTAATGAATTTGGAAAAAATGATTCTAAAAAAATTATATTTTTTTAAGATGTAGGGAAAAATTCTGGTTCTTGCACTTAAATATTTGGTTAAAAATATAAACATCAATTTTTGAGACAATCAGCAACGAATCTACGCATTTCAATATTCATATCTAGATTTTTTGCGACAGGTAATTGGATTTATTGGTATTTTATTTTAATATAAAATAAAAGTTAAAAGTAAAAGCTTTTATGCAAAAAGTAAATATAAAAGCTTTCAAGGCTTGCAAATTTGTTCCCTTGATCATACTACTTTTGAGGCATTTTTTCAATCACTAAAATTTAAGATGCACGTATAAAATAATTTAATTTATTGTTGTTAATATTATTTAATGAATTAATACAATTGAAAAAGTTAAATATCTAGTATTTAATGAAATAATCACGTTAAGTCCCGCTGCTTAAAACAACCTTATGTTCCTCTAGTACCGTTCCGATAGAAGGGGGATAAATCTAAGCGTTTCTTTTCATTCTCCTTGTTTGGTGTTAATAGATTGATAATAAGCACATCACCATGTGAGTGCAGACTTACCTTATTCTGCGAAGACGTCACTAACAATATACAGTGTTGTATTATCGAATGAAATTGCATACATTAGAAAATTCTTAGATTTTAATAAATTTGCAAATAAGAATATTACATACTGAGGGAAGTGTCTAATTTTGGATAGTAAATGTGTATTAAAATATAATTTTTATAAAATGCGTTCTACATTTATTTTTGTTTTTTCCTCCATATGAAGTAATATCTTCAATTAATGTGGTGATTGATAGATTATTGTGTGTTTAGAAAATTATTATCCAGCGACTAAAATAAGAGAGGCTCCACATATTTCCTAATATTGAATTTATAATGCATTTTCAGCCCTTCTATTCATTAGATTCTGTTCTTTCACGAGGAAGAAAATTTGTTTAAAAGAACCAATGACAAAATTGTGTTAACACAATGCAGTCTGCACTTTTTCGAGGCCTAATTCGTAGTACTAAAAATAATATATTATTGTAAGATTTCGTATGTGTCAGAAATTCCCGTTAAATAACTGTTGTACATACTCATATCCTAGCAAGAAGCTAATTAAATCAACATTACGAATTTTAAATCAATGAATACCTAGTTGATTCGTTGGTAATGAAATCCAATAAATAAAACTATATATTAATTCATATAGGTTACATCATGACTGAACTATAACATAATTTTTATATTTGAATGCAAAATGATATTCTAAAACATAGAATAAAATTATGCTCTATTGATTATTAACATAATTATATCGTTCATAGTAGGAGCTTAATTTTTCAGTAATGACTTTAAATATTTTGATAAAATGATAAAAAAGTAAAATATTCCGATTGAGGAAGTTTGAGCTTGGACTTAAAATGTTGAATTGTTTCGTGTTTTCTAAAATTATCGGGAAATATGAGATCATAGATTCTCAAAAGATAATCCTGATAATTATTATGATATGATTATCATATTTTCATTTTTGAAATATAATTTTCGTTTTTTGAATAACATGTTTACATGTATATCGCTGTAAATGATAGCAAATGATCCTGGAGTTAAAATTTAAAAAATGATTAATCATACCCATGTAACATTAGATATGTTGAATTTTGAATAAAGCTCATGTATGTTATACTCCTCAATACGAACAGAGAATACGTCAATAAATGGTTCATATTTGATTGTATTAAATAAGCATTTCAGTTGAAATTGATTTTATTTTTGACCAAATATAGAATGGAAATACTTAAGATCTTTGGAGGAGGATTTTCATTAATTTCGTAATTCGGAATTGGATAGAAGTGAGTATAGTTTATAGAGAATTTATTAAAGATACATGTATATATACAAAAGATAGGATGTGGAATAGGACCTTACAAGACAGTTAGTTAAAATTACTTTTAATCAAATTCAGTCAATGAAAATTTGTAAATATTTTGAAATTTGAAGGACAATCTCGACGGTGAAATAATAGACTAGTATTTTAATTAATTTATAGTGGAATTATATAATGTTTAACGGAGAAAAACTAAGAGAGCGAGAAATAATGTTCCTATTTGAAAAACAAATGTCTTTTGAACATCTTTAATTGAAACGATGCAGCAAACAAATTGCTTCCGTTATCTTTCTTAGAATGGTAATTTTAAAAACAAAAAGAGAGTCAATTTTCGAATCCTTCAAACTAAGCTGGATAACGCCGAGTACCCTTCAACAAATAACGATTAGTGGAGTTACTGCCCTCGATTTGAGAGGATTTCTTCTCTCCGAAGCTTTCTTCTCGCTATTACTTAGCAGATATGTAAGATCTCGAATGTCAGCTTTGTTAGGCGTTTAAGTTGTTGGAAGAACTGTTAGAGATTTCTAAGCGTAAAGCTCTTTCCTCTAAAGGAGTGCAGGATGGGAATTGTTAAATGCGTGAGTGAAGCGTGGGAGAGGAAGGCACTAATGGGTGGGTAAGGGATGCAACACAGGTGTTTCGGACGTCTCGTTTCCCTGGATACCCGTCGTCATGCATTACCTCCATCCCCACAGAAAAATCCCGTGCGCTACCCAAAGTCTTTAATCTATCTTCCAATCGCATTCGTCGCTTTCCGCCATTGGTTTCGATGATCCTCGCCCCGAGCCAATGGGCTACGAGCATTCTCATCTCCCCTGGTCCAGGAGCGGAAGGGAAGAGATGAGCGAAGCGGGAACTTGCGCCTCGCGTGGCGCTAAGGTGGGGGTAATGGGGAGGAAAGCGAAGGGGTGTGGAGAAGCAGTGGACGTGGAGAGAAAGCGGACGGTAGGATTTCATCAGGTCCAATGTGCTGCTAATGGGTTTTCTGGTTGAAAATTATGATGAGGAACCCCAAGTGGCATAATGGTGATTTTACGGCCCTTTTATCACCAGCCGTCCGAAAAGATGGATTTCAAAGATTTCTCTCTCCCATTCCACTTACTCTTCCTTCTGCACACAAATGCTCCCATAAATCTCGCACGCCCTTTCATGCAGCGCCCAATCCTTCGATTGATCGAGAACGTGCTCTCAAAGGGACAATAGCTTTTCATTTCCATGTGCCACCGCTCCCTGGGTGGTGTAAAACGTTCCCTTGGAGAGGGTTAAAAACAACGCCTTAAATGGTGTCCGGCGAGATTTGCCGATAGGTAAGCTAGACTTTACCGGTTTTAATCCTGTTATGTCTTTTTGAAGGATTTTTTTCGAGGGTCGGATATCACGCGAGTCCAAAGAGGAGTTTGGTTTTCGGGAAATGCTTCCCGTAAACGTAAAAAGGTTTTTCTAGAACAGTTTCCGGAAACGAGGAATGGAGGTTTTTTTGCTGAAAGTCTTCGGAATAATAATAAAGGGCGATGTGGGAGAGAGAAGGAAATCCGAGATAAAACTGATGTGAAATCGAGTTGATATATGAAGTGGGAAAATGCTCGAATGGGATGCCAGAGGATTTCGGGAGGAGAGTGTTAAAAAAAAGGGTTAACACGCAAAAACCTGTCATAAAGAAAAAAAAAGACGCTGAGATAAAGGAAAGAAAAACGATTAACTGTGGCCTGTTTTCTCACCATTCGTAAAGTGTTAAGTTTTATGGTGATCACATAGATGGGTAGGATTCTGTGATTTCGCCGGTGTACAAATTATTACGAGAGTGATAGTTGCTCGTATTCTGATGAAAGACGATCCAGCAATTTCATTTCGCGTCGATGAATACTCGATTTAGCACATTTTAAGTGGTGTGATATGTTTACACCTGGAACAGAAACGATACTGAAGTTTCCACTTTTAAAAATATATCCTCTTGATTGAGTAAAGCCTTAATTTTATATCTTACGTTAGAAATGAATATCGCAATGGAGTATAAATAATAATAAAAAACTAACTTGGGAAAGGAAACAAATGAGTGCCGAAAGATTTTTAAGACAAAAATGCGAAATTTCAAAGGATTTTTCTCCTGTTCCGTAAATGAGTTTTTAAATGAATTTGATAGCATGTCATATGTTTATTTATATAAGAAAGAGAACACGAACATCCCCCTTCTGTACCATTTCCTAGCGGCACTTATCAATAAACGTTTACAAACATACAGAGCGTGAGAGGAAAAGTTCCTCCTTGAACCCGGGACACCTGTGCGTTATGATAAATAATTAATCTAAAATAATATTTTAAATAATGATCTTTTATTTGAAATTCAGCCAACTGATGGAACACATGTATCTGAAAAAGAGAATCGATTATTTATAAAATTAATAGAGAGTAATATTTCTAAAACTGAATTTATTTCAATTGAAAATATTTCGGGAATCGCATTTGTTCATGATTTCAGCGTTGGTCACGAATTATATTTAGATATCGAAAGACAGCGAATGAAAATTATTAAAATTTTTCGGTTTCATTTTCAAGAAAACATTTTTATTCTGCTCTAAGAACGTTATTTATTCAATATACCTTCAAAACAAATTAAATAATGAATCTTTTATACATTGCATTGTAAATAAGCAATAGCTCCAATGTGTTAACGATAAGTTATACTGCTGTCTCCATATGATTAAGTCTGAAACTTGATGTTGACATTTTGGTTTAACCGAATAGTGTGCACGGAAAGGGAAACTAAAATCTTCCGTAAATAGATATCGTAGAAAAACAAATGGGTTGCTTATTTACAATTGTAAGTTATTACTTTATAGTGTTATTAGTGCAAATAGGCATCATTACGGGCATTTGCCCAATTACATTATGATGATAAGTATTAATAATTCCTATCATTGTATTGATTCATACAATAATTAAATTAAAAGAAAAGCAGATAATATACATATATATATGTATATTATATCTCAGTTATGTAAAGTAAAATTACGAAATAAAGAAGGTTAAGGCCAACCACTACTTGCAGTAGAACTGCGAAGAATATCATTACTCGTTAATGAAACGCATTTGGGAGTGCATCGCATTGAGAGAGGTAATCCTTAAACAAAGATAATTGATTTCTGATTATTTTTCAAAATTAATTCTTTTTATTTGAAGTTTGTTTTGAAAATAAGATAATAAGTAAGGTTTTGGAAAAAAAGCAAGCATGGAACTAGAACTTTTTATTACAAAAATACATATTAATGACATAAGTTATTAATAAAGTAAAAATCTAATTGCTGGAAGCTCAATGTTTTGCATCTATATTTCGCCGCAGGTTGTGATTTTTTGGGAGAATACTTTGTCTTGAAAAGAAAATATCTTTTGTGAAATTTTCTCGATCCGTTTTACTTACTTTCTAAGAATGAACTTACGTTAAATTACGATGAGCTGCTAATGATGCTAATTATGATAGATAGCATACTTTATGTATAGTAATATGTATAAGGATTAATTTTTAACTTTCATTATTTTTTAATATAAAGAAAGTATTTTTTTATAATCTGTTATGTATCAACCAAATAATTTTATCAGACGGTTGTGTATTTATAACGATATTCGTTTTTCTAAATTTTCTTTACGTTCAAAATTTCGGATGCGGTGTCCACCTCAATTTCAAGATATATTCACAGGAAATTATGGTAACAATGTACTGTATACAATAGGAAAAATACGCAAGTATTGAATCAAACTGTTATTCGACTGTTATGGAAACTTTTGTTCTAAAGAGATACACATCAACAAAGAAGTTTATGCAGTAGAAAGTGAATAAAAAATTCCTTAATTATAATTTATTGTAGTCGCGAAATATTTTTAATCGAATAATATAGTGATCGATAACAAGTAATATTTTAATGCAAATTAATCCTTCTCTTATTTTACCTAAAATAGAAATAAAAACACGCATTATGCCAAATCCATTGTGTCAGGGAATTCAAATCAAAATGGAGCATTCATCAGTTTTCCGTATCTCTCAAGATCATCGCTATAATCCATCAAATCTTAGTGTACGGTTTTCTTGTTAAGCATTACGCCCCTTAAATAGCGGGAGAAACGACCCATCCATTTTGCTCTTCATCAACTCACTTTGCCAAATAACTTAAACTGCGATTTCAGAATTGAATGCGCTATGAAACGGAACCTCCACCTTTCACTCCTCGAATAACAGAGGCGGAGGGAGGTCGTGGGGTTGGAAAAATCTGTTTTTTCCCAAAGAGGATACATTATCGTGGCTCCTCCCACTCGCGCCGTGAAAGACCACGGAGCGAAGGATATGATGGGAAAGGTGCGCTTTCATAAAGGGGGGAGAAATAAGGGAAAAGAAGGGGTGGGAAAGATGAGGGGTCCACCGGAAGCCCATCTTGAAATCGGGCAGTCGCTCATACGCGTCGGATGAAGAGCGCGAACCGCCCATCAGCCGTTAATCCCGCCTCACCTCCCCCACGCCGCCATCTAGCGGCCACCTTCGAATGGAGGTTCGCCCCACGAAATGCGGCTCGCCACCCACGGGCCGCACCAACCGCCGAACTGCTTTCTCCATCGACAGCATCTTGTCCTCTTCCTCGCCGCCGCCGAGGTCTGACCCAGAAGATCCTTTTTACCTGCTCCTAGCCAACGCACTCCGACATCCCGCCCTTGGTTTGGATCTGCTCCCCGCAGCACTGCGACCCGCGCCTCCGCCGCGTCCTCCCACGCTACCTTGCGAGGTTCCTTTCTTTGCAGGATGGCTAGGGGACATCGACCAGCACTTTTGTCTGAGAGGTGAGCTTTGGTAGTTCAATAACGTCTCCAGGAGTTATGTTATAGCCTCCTTCTCCGTCTATAACAATCAGTTCTTATTTCCCTCGTTTGTCACAACAATGGTCGGCGTCTTTCTGAGTAACTCGCTGTTCACACCTCAAAAATGTACATATAAAGTAGGGCATATAATTGCTCTACCTATAAATATAGCAAATCAATGCACAATTATTTTCAATAACGATGATTACAATGTTTCAAAGAATACAGCTCGGAACAATTCTAAACCTTCAAAATCAGAGATCGGAAAGAATTATGTTGAGATCACTGCTAATCGAGATGAATCTGTGTGCACGTTGATTTCCTGTGATGGATTTTGAGGTATATTAATGATCCTTATTTTCAAGAACATCTAGTGCTATAAAATTCTCACCCTCTAGATTTGGTCTTCTTTAGTAAATGCTGTAATCACAGGATCATTTTTCATTGAGGTATGAGTGGAAAGAAGTATTCCGATAAAAATATGAAATACGGCAGAATTAGATACATAAAATTAGGTTCAGCAGCAAACTACTCTAAGATGACTTCGATAACCGTTCAATAAAAATACGAAGAAGTTAAATAATATACTTTATAAGATAATTTGGATAAAAAGAGGAATTTTTCGAGGGTAGGTAGGAAATTTTAAGAGTGGTTTTGGATCCAATTGAAATAGTCTCCATGATGGAGCTGTGAAAAAAGCTTCAAAAGAAAAGTCGGTAGTTCTCCATCTTTTGTTGGTAGTCGTTTCAATCCATTACTTTTAATTCATTTCAGTTTTTACACCTTCAAGTGAAAAATTGAAAAAAATACATGGTTCAATTTGAGCGATTCATCTATCTGATTTTTGGATTAAAAATATTGACATATTAAAAACAGAATATATAAAAAACATATGTTTCCTCGATGTTAATTTCATATTCTTAAGAATAAAAAACAATATTTGGGTCTTATACTATTGTTCATTGCAATCTGGTCATTGTCACCTATTTCCTGGTCTCAACAAGTAAGTTTTCATGTTATCGTAAATTTTTTGAAAAGTGAAAAGTTGTGATTATAAATGAAAATGAATTTCCGTGAACATAAACATAAAACAATTGATTAATCTGATAAACCGAGAAATATAACTCTGAAACAATTAACATATTATAGAGACAATTTATGCGATAAAATCAAGATAATATACTCGTTTTCAATCTTGTTATTTACTTTAAAATGATTAAATACTGTGTTATTACTATGGGTTCCAGTTTGTTTATTTTTTTCTTATACGAAAACAACAATGGAATTCTCGATTTCTTAGAATAGTAATATCAAATGATGACCTTCAGTTGCAGTATAATAAAATAAAAAATATTCCATTGGTTAGTTCATGTTATTTGTTGCTAACATTTAATAATTTCCTGCTCCTTTTTCAACGTCCACACGGAAGTCTCTTCCGTGATCGCCTCGTTGCTTCTTAACGTCTTACAAATACGCTTTCATTTTGTGATTAACATTCAGGAGATCAATTATATTATACTATCTGGCTAAAACAATATCTTTATTCATTCTCAAATATGTAACTATTTATCCTGAGGAGATCTTCATCATGAATTTCACAGAAGACATTTTTATCAAATCCACCCTAGAATTTTTGGTAGTTTACCCGTAGATTAAGAAACCTAAAAACGTACGGAAAATATATGTTACAAAATGACACTTTAATCGGTACTCCCGGTATATCTGTTTTTATAGCAAAAATATGCAACGTCTAGAAAAACTAGGAGTTATTAGCGTTCCCTTTCTTGTTTCGTCTTCGTAGTCTTCTACGTTAGTCTTCTTAGACTTCAATTGGATAAGAATATGCACTTTTCAAATCGAAATTTTTCCGTCGCTATACTTTGGATTCTCAGATTTTTCTTTTAACATACAATTTCAAGATATAGAATGCTGGGATTTTGTTTCTTATTATTCTTTATCTTGGGAAGTTGATTATGCTCAATATGAATCTAAAATAGGTAATTTATTCGGATTATTTTACTCTTTACATGCATACTGAGAAATTGCTCCTTGTCCGAAAAGCAACTTACATATTCCGTACAAGTTCTAATGCTATCGCTCAATATCCAATTTAGCTATTGCTTCATACTTATACTTCCCATATGCGGTATTATGTGATGAAAAGCCAATAACGCTCTAATACATACGATGCAAGGCATAACTTACGCTCCCTAATAATGCAATTATGCTTCACCTCACAGCTCCTGATTGCGTAACAATCTCTAACAATTAATTTTCCAGATTAACCTTACTCAAACGAAATAAAGTTTCAAGAGAAATTTTTATTGTTTTGTTAAATAATAATGAGCTCAATATAATGAAATCAATGGAGCTCAATATAGTTCACACATTGCCATTTGCTCTGTATATTATTCCCTAAATCTCTCTATATTTTTCTCGAGCTAATTTTCATATGTACTTTTCTCTTCTTTCTATACTTGGATAGTATCTTTCTTTCTCTCCTCGTTTTATCTTTCCTTTAACTCTTCAAAACATTTATTTGTTTTAGCAGTGGGACTTGCAAATTTTTCACATCACCTTAGCGTTTAGGTCTAGGTCTATCCAGCTATACATTTTCCAAATATAAAACTCGCTTTTCAAGACTAATTTCATCCCTATGCTTAAAGTAATGAAAAAATGTAACTAAAATAATAATAACGGCGGTAAAATATTTTAAATAAAATCGTATGAGCTATTTCCAAAACTTTAGTTTCTTAGTATATTTGAAAGTAAAGGTCTTCCGAGGAATCTGTTCCACAATCAACATCAGCAATAAAAATATCCTACTTTGTTTAATATACGTTTTTGGAAAAAATGTATAGATTATTATAGACAAATTTCTATCTCTGTCAAACGGACCTCATAGTTACATTCTGCAAACCAAAAATAACTTTTGTAAGATAAATTCAGAATCATAAGTTAATGAAGTATATCATCTCCTACAGCCTCTACGAAATGGTTTAAATCCATATTTATGACATCCGGAAGAGAAATGAAGAGGATATAATATTAAATCAATTAAGGGGTCAAGCATCACAATTTCGGAGAGCGAATATAATTGAGGAAATTAGAATCAGATTAGTTTGTAGTATATTTCTGCAAAATAATATTCAAATTTCAATTTACCTTGACTTAAGATATGCGAATATGAACTAATTTTTATCTCATCCACTGATTCCAATTGATAAAACAGTAATATATTTTAATCAACTTTATCAGGTCCAAAAGCACTAGGTATTCGTACCTCTTCATCCTAGAACCAATCATACTCATTGATTTTACACTTGAACGCAACTAACATAAGTACAGCGAATTTATCTACTTCATATTACCAAAGAAGAAATGGTTTTTTCTCTACCTTCTTCATCTGCTGCCGAATTTCTACCGAATGATCATCTAAGCTATAAAAAAAGTGTACTATTTTGGAGAGCATTATTTTTTTCGGCTGAATTTCATTAGGCACTATACCATTCCCTATTTAAAAGCAGGAAAATGAGCAGTGGGACGTTTGAGAGTTAGGGTATTACGTCTTTTTGGAGAATGACGTGTGAAAATGCATTCCTGAAAGTTTCACATTCCATAAGATACATGGCGCTGATTTGGTTGATTTAATTTCAGGGTAAAAGTGATTGCAGAAAATCAGTGATAATGGAATGAATTTTAAATGACACTACAATTGAAATTGAGAAGCGTCCATGAGTCACTTGTAAAATGTTCTGAGATATTTATTCGCCGGTTTATTTTGTGAAATACTGTATTTGACGGCATGTAAGACGCACCCTCATGTAGTACGTCACACACAAGAAAAAATAGTTTTAGTAGTCCGTGCGACAGCTCGGTACCACAATAACATAATGGCTTGCTACTGCTCTGTTTCCACGCACTTTAGGGTAATTTAACACTCCTAGTTTATGCTGAATGGTGTGGCTTAATCTTTTTGTTACCTTTGATCATATTTCATTGGGTATTTTTTTGAACAAATAGTTTTAAGCACCGGTACCTATATCTTCACATGTAAGACGAGGTGCATATTATAAAAAGTGCGTATTATATGCCGTCAAATACGGTAATTGTTCGATAAATTCTAGAATAATTTTAATAGTAAAATTAAATTCTATAAGATTTATTTTTCACGCAAATGTTACAACGGGTCACTCCCCTGTATGAAATAGTTTATGTGGATGCTATTATGTTTTCATAAGAATGAATAAGATCCTTTCAAAGCCAAGTTTCCACAACCGTTGAGGCTCCCTTATATTTTCAAAATTAGATTTTTCAAAGAAACTGTAAAGAGCTTCTCGAAATGATCAATTTGAGACAATAATGATGGTAATTGGTTTTTTATTCTGTGAAGTCGCTATTGTATTCGTCAGTTTTATGCAAGAATCCTCTCTGGTGGAAGACTTCGTTGTCACCAAGGAGAGGAGCTTGAATGTCAACAACTATAGAAGAAGCAAACCCGATGGTACATGTTGTATTATATTTTCCGAAAGAACGTTCCATCTTTCAAAATTAAAGATTTATTTACATAAGTCTATAACATCTCTCATACACTTTGAAAATAGTTAGTGTACTTACGATGGACGAATTTCTTTATTAAATGCATTCTATTATATATCAGGTCACTGAAGTTCAAAAAGGAAACATACGAGATCGAGTGAAAAAAATTGATTTCAATAAGAAATTATTGTTTTCTATTATCTTAATAGATATCAAATGGTTTTTGTAGCTTTTCTCACATTAACCAAGGAAATTCTTACGAAAGTAGGATGGACTGATATTCAGAGAGCTATTTGAATCTTGAATCAAGTCTGTAAACAACTTAATGTTATCATTTAGAGGGTTCTCTTGCAGGACGAGCAAGACCCTTTATGTAACTTAGCAGATCAACTAAAATCATCGAAGGCTCTATCTTAATACCAAACTCTTTTTGTAGCAATCCACTGTCATTAAATCTTCAAATGAAACGATTTTAATGACCGAAGGAAGAGTCGTAGGAAAAGAGAAAATAGACATCTAGGATTCCTTGCTTTTCACCTGCAAGCTAAGTAATTTCATGTGATAAATATTAACTTACCTTGAGTAGCTTAAGCGGTAGGGATAATCCCAGGAATCAGCATACGTGAAACAAGTCTGACGCGCCCGGATTCTTAATTGCCGCTCAGTTGGGAGATCTTGGCTGCGAGAGACTCTTTTCATGTCTGTTAAAACGTGAAACTAACTGATTCATATGTGCCATTGCGTTTGTAATGGGTCTCTAGACCCATATGCATATAATGCATAAATAAGATCAATATGATCAGACGGTTGGTAGAACTCTATCCTTCAAATTGCCGCTAACATGATTTAAACAATGCATAATTCTCTGCTCGCTACAACAAGAAAGCAAGGGAAAAATAGACATCAAGAATTTCTTGCTCTTCACCTGTATCCCCTATATATCCTGTATCTTCTATGTATATATATGAAAATGAATGTGTGTCTGTCTGTACTCTATAGATTCAAAATCCATACATCCAATCGACGTGAAAATTTCGGGAATCATTAGTTATATCCATTAGGAAAAGTTTTTGAGAATTTTTTGAAATCGGAGTACTCAGTTCGACTCCAGAAGGTAAAAACTGTTCCCATAAGAAATACATGTAAACTTCGATTTATCACTTGCAAGCTTCTTTTCTTTTGCAAAATTAAATTAGAAATAACCAACGTATGTATTTAAATGTAGCAACAAAAGAAGGGAAATTGAATAAGGTGTCTTATTTTGGTCATGAAATATAGTTTACGATCAGAAATTACGAGACTGAATAAATTAGATGACAATTTTGATGAATTTTGGGGCCAGAAACAAATTATCTCTTAGTTACTACGAATGCGATTGTTGATTTTTCTCATGAGAACACCTTGAGAATTCATTCCAGTATTCACATTATGTTTGTTTAAAGCAGGGGTCTCCAATCTTTCCAGCATTAGGGCCATACTGATTACTCCAGTAAGTTCCGAGAGCCAAAACCATATTATCATTGTTGCCGGTGGTAAAAAGTGAAATAGGCCCTTGATGAAAAAAAAGTTAAAAAACAAAAACAATAAGCCTACAACAATATTACGATTAGTTAGTATAACGTGTATTATCGTGGAGTAAACGGTTTTTGATATCTTATGAAAATGATATTGTGTTGAATTCAAGAGAATGTACACAGCGCACAACTTGGTGAATTGTTGATGTTACCGACTTTGATTACAAATGTAATCTAATTTCAACTTAATACTACTTAAATCTATTTTCAACATTTCAACATATTTTGTCTTTAACGAAACTTCAGTTGAATATATGTTCTCTTTGAGATTTGCGTGATGCGAAGTGTAGAGTAGCACATAAGTAAGCATATCTTACTCCGAACTGAAAAGGTATTGTCATAATAAGCTTATTATTATGATAAAATATATTAATATTTTATCATAATTTGAATGAGAGTAATTCAGATAGTATATATGATTTCATTTTAATAGCCTTGCAACGCGGATAGCTGCCTGCCATTATAATTGCGAATGGATTTTCTACGGGAAATATAGAAGTACGATACATAAATTAATCCCATTTATGCAGAATTTATATTTTTATCGAGCAAATTCTTATAAATACAAAAATGCAGTCAAAAAACTTTGGCAAATATTATTTTGAGAATAAATAATATATTTTCAATAAATAAAAATATTAATAATTTCCAACCGAAGAAAATAATTGGAAATACTTTTTAATAACGACGTGTGAACGGGTACAGCTATTTTAATTATAAAAGTGTACATTGTACTACAAGTATAATTATTTGCTAATTGATGAAGATATTCTAACCCTGTCGGTACTACCGAACCGAACACTGAAAAATAAAAATTTAAGATACGGTCCACCACTTAGCTCCGCTCATTACCTTTTCGTCATTTGGTGAATGCATAAATAAACTCATTAAAAATTGAAAAAGCAAACTTTCTTGAGAAAAGGATATATATATTCCTTTTGTGAAATACTTATATGAACAATATTCGGAATGATCTGAAGACATTCTCTCAAAAAGATTTTTGCAATACAATTTCTCTTTCCAAGTTTCTCTACATTAGAATGTAATTTACTTGGTAATGGCTTCGTTCTTCATCAGCAAATATTTTACCAAACGGGTATTATCTATACATATATAATGTTCTTTTACATTTCCCTGATTTATGGTTAGTTTTCGATTGTTATTTATTGTTATTTATAAATATTGGCTTATTTTCAGAGCTGAATATCGTGGTAAGAAACTAATATTCATTCAGTATCGAATAATATTTTACAAATAAAGAAAGAATACATTTCTTAATCTCATTTACAGCCACGAAGCCACAATCAACAACAGCAAAGAGATCCAGGAGGCATGGCGTGGACCGGAAACCACGGCAAGCATACAGTGCGAAGCAACTTGAAAGGCTGGAGGCAGAGTTCAAGGTATGCCTTATTCTTTTTTATTATAATCATTATCAATTTTACAATCACAGCAAGTAGGTTTCATCAGCTGGTGGTGGTATTTAAAAATATGTACCGAGGGGAACAATAATCTCGATTGTGCGGTTGTAAAATAAGTTTTTTTTACAAAATTAGTCCATTGAGGAAGGAGTTCAATTTGGAATTTACATTCTTTTCAGCGATTGAAGGATGGCATTTTTAATCAAATACATATATTCTCATACATCGGTTTTACGCAAGGCGCATTATACAGATCTGCAAAACCTATACAAATCTTCAACAATTCTTTCGACTCCCATCCTAGCTTATCTATCATTATCCCACTGCCACACACCGTAAGGTGGCTCACAGGCTATCCATTAAGATTAATTAAGATTAAGTTTCTGTGACACTCGCGGTTCTTTAGAAAGTCCCTTATCCGTATCTTGTCGCGGTTCTTTGGAAAATTTATACTCATTAGATCTGTTCTACTTGGTCCCATACGATAGCACGAAAATCATATCAATTTCAAAGTAGAGATTCTAAAAACGGGTACGCCTATGATCATACGGGGTTACACTTTCAGTTACTTCGGTTTCAGTAAAAGTTTCATTCAATACATTCCGTTATCATTTATACATTTTTAAAACAAGTATTTATATGTGAGTAGAGGTACTTTAATTTTAATTCAATCATAATACTTTAATTGGTTTCTTTAAAATAAATAAACAGTTTCGTATGATTATTTCAGGCGAAAGACGCACTAAATTCTGTCCAAGCTGATTATTTATGTTTTCCGATTCTTGCAATATTGCGATTAGTTGATAATAAATTTTTATAACAATAATCTATTTCATAGAAATTGAGAACTCAGTACATTTAATACGACTGAAACACGGCATTTGTAATACTAAGAAACTTAAATAACTATCAAAATGAAACAATGAGGCATAAATTACATAATTGATAGTCTAGTAATGTATACGAATGGACACTTAATTTGATGTTCAGAACGATAATCTCATACTTTGTGTATCATTGTTTAATTTCTTAAATTGTTGCCTTATTTCCTCTTTTAAATTAGGCCGATAAATACCTCAGCGTGAGCAAAAGAACTGAATTGAGCGGCGATCTCGGCCTCACGGAAGTGCAGATCAAAACTTGGTTCCAGAACAGAAGGACAAAATGGAAGAAACAGCTAACATCGCGGTTGAAGGCAGCGGCACAACGGCAGGGCCTATATCTTCCTCAACCTACTCAGCCTTCATCTCTTTACTTGTCTACTCCTACGTCGCTACCACCATCTCTTCAGCACCCTAATCCCAGCGCTCTCCTCCTGCCAATCCAACCAGACAGAAGGCATTCCATCGTGCAGACATCTTCTCATTAACTTCCCTCAATCCGAAGGTAATATATTAGTTTTCCGTCTTATTTAGACATTTTGTCTTTAGAGGAGATGATATCAATCGATAACAAGAATTGTTGGCAATGAATTTGTTGCTATTCTCAATGAACTTAGCTTTTTTATATACTGATATACATCAATAAATTATTTGAATAACTGTTCTTTACGGGATATTAATTTTTAATTCTCATAAATAGACTTTAAAATACGGGGAATATAACTATTTTTTCCTTTTATTATATAGGTTCCAAATATTGTTCCGTGATCTTCTCCGTGAAAGGAAGTTTGGTGACAAGTATTTCATAATAAGAGGAGAACTGTGCTGGCAATCATTGCCTTTCTCATAAAAATAAAATAAAACGAAAGAATATTATATCCCAATATATTCTCGGTTTATTATGGACAGTTTCAAATGAAATTTCATTGAGCTAACAAGGTAAATAATTAGAATTCTCATCATGCAGAATGTCGAAAACATAGTTTAAGTGTAAATTACGAAGATGGAGTTTCTCTTTGTGAATTATATGGTGATTACTGAGACACTGGAAATGAAGCTCTCGTGGCGCTGTTTTTTACCGTAAGTTCTGCCTTCGTATTCATTTTCCCCCAAAACTTTTACTTTTTCTGTATTTAAAATTATTTAAGTTTCCTTTATGAATCCTTATGTTGTTTACGTGAAATCCTCATCTATAATTTTTTATATGTGTTGTTGAAAAAATTGTTATTGTATCTTATGTATTAGAATGCACAAAAATCATCACAATTTATAAATGTAAATTAAAAAATCCTTGCAAAATATTTAATGAATTGTCATTAAAATATTGTCAAACACTACCAAAGCGATCCTTTTTTCTTGTATCTGCTTTTAAGGACTCATTTTACCTATCAACGGCTAAGATGATTCTAAGGAAGCCCAAAGCGATCTCCCGTAATTATTTCTTTTGGTTTAGCGTTTCTCAATTAATCCAGATAATTCAGCGAAACGTTGAGAAGAAACTTGTAACTATGGATACGCGTTTGTGTACAATGTTGATGTACGGCCGAGCCTATTCTATGTTTCATTTTACTTTTGTTGGTAAAGTTATCGTAATTCATCCACTTCACCTCACCATTTCAATACGAGTTTCAAAAGCTTCTTCTTGTTGATACAGCTGTAACAATGAAAAAGGTATCCTTTCGTCACGTCTTTGCTTCAATTCTAATGGTAGAAATACACATATTTCAGTCAGTCCCAATTTACATAGATATCAGAGGTATTGTTTCTTTATTGAACTACCAATGGTTCTGCAAATTCAACTAGCCTTTGATAAATATTCATCAGTTTTAAAGCTTTTCCTTTCAAATTTAAGAATCGCCAATGTTTGTAATTTATATTATATTAATCATAAATCTATATTATGGCTAAATGACAGACAATGAATTTAAAGCTTCCTTAAAATATTTCTTAGATTTATTTACCATCTTATACTGTAAGTAAGCTATCAGGTAGGAAACATCTGCTGGAAAAGAGTGAAATCTTAGCCAAAATACTAATTTAAGAATACATATGGATTTCATGGAAGTTAATTGATTTATTTACAAGATTGTCGTTTTTGGTATCTAGGACTAGTGACGGCATCTAATCCAAACGGAACTACTAAAAAAATATCACAATACTACTAAAGTCTAATTCTAAAATTACAGAAATTATCATAAACCTCATTCGTTAATTATTCCATAACACAAACAATACCAATTTACATTTTAAGAAACAACAATGTACACTAACAAATAACTAACATAACATATATCTACAATTCATTCAGACACCGTATTTTAATAAACTAAAATAATTTCTCTCACATTCTTATTTATATACAAATCATTTAATTTTTTCAATTTAACTTATCATAAGATATATTATATTATTATACTTTCAGGGTACCCGATTAGCCTTCACGGCTACCCTAGCGGTCACGGAGCCCACTAAGTCCCCACACTACTACACCCACACACCAGGCGACCCCATACTTGCCTCATATTTCATTATTGACCACTCGTTAAGTTATTAATTTAATAATCCCTTGCATAATTTCTCTAAACTTTAATGAATACATTTTAAATATCTTAACATTTCGGCCGTTTAATTACGTTACCTGTTCGTTTACGAAATACAATAGCACCTGAAAATAAGTGTAATCAATTTCAAATTATGTCATAAAATACTGTCCTTTAATTAGTGATATTACATTAATAAATAAATCAAACATTGAATCATGGAAAAATTGAAATAGAACAAATGCCTAGGAAAGATTGCTTCTTAATTTTCATTCCTATTTTTATTGATGCTAAGTGAAATCTTTAAATTTTAAGTGAATTATTGTTCAGTTTATCTTGACAGAAATTCCATGAACGCTGTTCAGACAACTGCAAGGTCCGAAGTTCGAATGAAACTGCATCGTCCATTCCTACAGTTTCCCTTAACAACCTGGTAGAATGTTTTGGCGATATAGCTTGCAATAGATTGAACAACTGGGGTATTCGGGATCTTCTACATGTTAAATCATGGAAATATAAACTATTTTCTTTCCATTTACGTTTACCTTACCTTTTTAACCTCTAACAATCATTGATAAGAGTGTTGGTTTTACTGTTATTACCGTTCATTCTATTCCTGTTAGGGGCCATGGCAGTACATGATGCATGAAATTGGGTCCAAATAAGTAAAATAGCAAAATTATTAGTGACGGAAAATTTCAAAATCATTTATTTAAATCAGTACCATTGTATTGGAATCACTGAATCATCCACCTCTTAATCATGAAGTGAAACTAAAATTTTGACAAAAAACACGATATAAGATAATTTATTGACTGTTGAGAATATTTCATATGCATATCCAATCAGGGAGATCATTTTTAATCTTCTTTTTGGTTAGATATTATAATAATGAACGCATAATGTGTGACCCCATCTTTAGTAATTTATAATCTCACACATAATATCAAATTAATTAGGCGAGCAATTTGCAGAAAGAAAAATATCCTTCTACAGCAATGTTTCTGTGTTCTCACATTTTCATTTGCTTTGATCTTAACAGAAATGATCTCATCTCTTTTGAACCAGTCGCTCATAAATTTGAAATAATTTTTACATATTCCTTAATGAATGTAGCCCATAAATGCGATGAAGATACCTAATAGTGGTATTATGCCAAACTTTACTTCTATATAACGCTTCTTTTTACTTTTATTTATATTTTTCATTCCATCGGCAATCCTTCAAGTATCCAACGGAATCTATGATAAGGGACATCTTTAGCTAACATCTCCGATTGAATAAAGACTTTTAAATCTGTAATGGATCCACCTTCAGGTACATCAAAATGACTTATATGCTGCTTGCGGTCAATTTACCTTGTTTTAATGTAAAGGATAAGTCACAGTTATATTAATTTAGTTGTTCGACAAAAATATATGGCAGTTTGCTATGAAATTTTAATAATTTAAAAACAAAAGTGTGTTAAATTACACGCTCTCCAATCAAAAGTTTACCAGATCAACGGGAATTCTCCTTATTCTTTCTATTTTTCAGGATTTCTTTCTTGGACTGCTTCTACTTAGGTATTCGATATTCGACTTGGTAAGTCTTGGTCGCCAATTTTAATACGTATACATTAACGGAGTAAAGAACAAGAAAAATTGGATGCGCAGGTGTTTCGTAATTTTTTAAAGGTTTTACCAACAGAATGCTTTATCTTCATATTTAGCACATTTCCAGATTATGCAAACTTTACTCACTGTCACACTTAATCATTCTCCGAAATGCCAGAATGAGCAAACAAGTTCCTGCATAACATATTTTTGAGTTCACGGAGTAATTCATTTTCTTTTCTTAGTTTTACGTTAAAGTTTTCTGTTAATTTAAAGGACAGAAAAAGATTATAGAACAAAGGATTAATTTCTGAACAATCTGAGAGAACTTTGCTTAGATTAAAAAACAAACAAAATGCAAACAAATGGATGCAATCCCTCTTTTTACAACTGTTTCATTACAAAGATGTTAATGCCTTGAAATGTAAATAATCAGCCTTCCTTCTATAGCAACGAGATATAAAATAAAGCTTTATCTACTGTGGATTATGATTTAGTTAGAGTGCTTTCTATCTAGTTCGTTATTTGGTGATTTTGAATTCAAGACTTACCCGTAAGCTTTTAAGTATACAAAAATATATAAAGGAGGAATGATATAAAGAAATATTTAAAAATAAACAATCAATTACAATTCATTCTTTTTTTTAATGCATGTCCAATTGATGTGTTCTCCAGCTATATAAATCATTTAAAGTTTTACCGAGCAAAATATTATACGAAAATACTTTAACTTATTTTGATAAGCTTTATGGTATATTTACATTCAAGAAAGTGAAAATAAACTGATAAATATTTATAATAATATATTATATTTTTTTTTAAACCGTATTTTTCCTTAAAAACTTTATAACTCATTTATTAATGATAAATACTGATGTACGTGACTGATTGACTAAACATTCTTGCTAATAAACTAATTAACGGATCATCCAAATTAACCATCCTTCAAACTCATTCTATTATTTACAGATATTTTTCAATTACTTTTATTTTAATCCCTCGATCCTCACCTTGTTAGTTAAACATTGAAACAATTATGAACCAATATAAATGAGAATCCCGAATTATTTGTTTCTATTACTCTGATTCTATACCAAATACGTGCGCGTCGATTAACAAATGCAAAAATTCTATTGAGTGCATAATAATATTTAGCACCCACTATGTACTCTTACGATTGTAACTAAGGTAAATTCACTGAATTAATAACAAATGTCTATTGAATTCGCTGATAATATATCGATATATTAGGTAGGGTCTGTTTTTGACCCACCGCCACTCCTACGCGACATTGCGCTCCTACCTTCGCTAAGGTTTCCTCTCTTTTCCACTCCCTCTTTCTTCCCTTAATCTCTGTCCACCCCCACTTTCCCACTCCACTTTTCTCCAACATTATCTTTAACCCCTATTCTACTACCCCCACCATATTCACTTCATTCTATGTGCTTTTCTCCCCCTCTAAATCCTTCCCTCACCCCCCCTCCCCCGCACCTACTCCTTGCTTGACTTGTTCAGTCACAAAACCAGCGCCTGTGTGTTAACGTGTCCCTCTCCTGTCACAGTTTCTAGGAATCTGGTGAGTGCTCACAATTGAATCATTGACTATTTTTAATTCAATAATATTTGAATATTCGCGTGTTTCATTTATGTAGAGATTTGAAGTTTAAATGTACGGAATATCACGTATCGATACGCTCCTATTTCATTGAATAAAGTCAAGGATTTTGTTGGTCTAGTACGGACTCCATTTCAAGGTGCCAATTAAATGCCGTTTGTCTCGCGAACTATAATCAAATTTTCGTATGATGCGAAAATAGCGCGATATCCACGGAGCGTCTCATCGATTCAATGAAGAGATAAAGTTAATCTTGGTGTCCTCTCACGATCTAAAGCTTGCGTGATACACTTTGTACATAAACGGCACATAGGGATGATTGCATGAACCAATTCCCTAGAAACGTTGCTAGGATATCCTAGCAACGTTTCTAGGAGAATTGGTTTCTAAGAGAATTTTTATTTATTTATTATTAAAAATATCATATCCCGGAAACGGAAATATTTTTAGCCGAATAAGCTTCTGAAATTGTGAAAAAGATTGGATTTTTTTTTACCTATTTTCCAAAACTTCAAATTAAATATTTCACTCATTTTGAGAGCTGCAAGGAAGGACCTTAGTACGTATTAAGGAAGCAGAAGAGAAACTTATTCTTGATTCTGCCGCGTTTCCATTTAATTGATTGATAATTATTATCGTTTCATCTCTAGTCTATAGGAGCTTCAAAAACTTATTCGGGAAAATATCTTGAAGATTTCACCTTGTCACTATCTCGTACATATAATCGTTGACTTATAGACTACTAATATTATTGGTAAAAACTTAATGTCTGACTAACAAAGAAAGAGTAAAACTGTGAATATTCTAATTTACATTAGAGAACGCGAAGACATATTTGATTTGACTTATATTCGGGAATATTGGCACACTTTATATTAGCATAACTAATTTAGAATTCAGAATTGTGATATTAACATAGGAAATCTATAACAGAACTATCTTTCTATATTCATTATCTTGAATTGTGAGCCTGCACGAAAAATTATTTGTGTAAGTTTTCAAGTACTATACTTTGATTTGGTCAACAATGATTCATTTACCCTAACTATGAATGCACTGGTTTATATTAAAAAAAAACGATGAAATTGTTTCCTTGTGCTTTGATAGTAAATTACAAGTAAATAAAAGTAAATTTAGTATTCGAAGCCACGTATGAAATCTCACAAGAAGGTAAATAACTTACTTATAAATAACTCTAAGAGAATTAGAATTTTATGGAAACTATCATAATGTAGATGGTAACTATCATATTTTTGGTTAATCAAAATTGGTTAATCCCGAAAAATCATGCAAAGCAGTTTATTCGTACTAAGTTATCTCCTTCAGAATTTTGCATACGTAAGCAGTATTGGTAATTTCTTAAAACATCCGTATAATGAGCGAATGTGTCTATTGTTGTTAAGAATTAACTCGTGACCTAATTTAGACGTACATTCTTGCAGAGGTTGAAGACTGTAAACAACTTTAAGTTGTAAATTACCTGCCTTTAAGTTTCCATTGTTATTTCTCGCTTTAAAATTACACGATTAATAAAAGAGAAAATTAATTCAAGTCACATTTTCAAGTGTAGAATTTCTTATGAAGTACATTTCGAATGAAAATATTTTGTATTTATATTCTACTCTTTGCATATCTAGACTATTGACCAAGTTCTACAAGTACGGACCCACTATCGTTCTCACCAGTTCAGTCTGTTCCAGAAAACTCCCCCACTTCGAAAAGGCACTTTTAGAGCTTCGCTTTTTCTTTATAATCTCTGGTTTGACCGACTTAATTATTTTTGATATTTATATTGTGAGTAAACTTTGAACAGTTTTCTTTTTTGAACATTCGTGAATAATTTCGAGGAAAAATTTTTTTCTGAATTTTTTTTCTGTGATAACAAAGCCATTTAAAATGTATAAAGTAAGTAACCTTGGGAATGTGCTAGTAAAAATCTCAGACACGTATCAGATGATATTCTAGTTTACGGACGTTTCTCAGACGTTTCAATTACTTTTCTCCAATCTTTACGCTTCGAAGATATTTCCCAAATCCACTCCGACTTTCTCCTTAAGATGAATGATTTTATCAGAATCTGTAGACAAAATACGCCTGAAAACATTGCTTTTATACCTTGTGAAAATTATAACTTACTTTTACATTGATAACTTCTTTCATCTTATAGCATATAAACAAGGATATGCGAAAATGAATTGGATAATTATATGTAGAACTACAAAAAAATGATTCAGGTCTCATATAATTTGAAATGTTTTCCTATTAATATGTATCCTCCTTCTCTACAACATTTACATCGAAATAATAATAATCATTATCTCTTAAATAAATGAGAATATACATCTGCAAAAGAAAAGCTGAAGGCCATCCATTCTTTGAATTTCTTCCATGAAATGTATAGTATTGCAAATACTTAATCAATTGAAATACGGATTACTTATAAGAAATAAATCAATAAAATTATCTTTGAATTAAATATTTCTTAACCTATACATTATACCTTTGAGTATCATGACTTATAATCTGCAATTCTGATTTTTAAATCCTAGTTTTCTGATATTCATCAAAAGACATATATATATATATATATATATATATATATATATATATATATATATATATATATATATATATATATATATATATATATATTTCCACCGATAATATTAGATGGGTCTCAAAGCCTTAAAATATGGTAAACCTATTACATATTACATTGAACATAATTTATTCCTATACACTGAATAAAGATGGTAATAGTTTACGAAAATCATGATATTAAACTGTCCATATGCTCTTCTTGAACTGCTCTGTTTCCAATAATGGAATTGTAGAAAATACTTTTAAATTTCAAACCCTCGAAATACACCAATGTAGATATTTTTATGTAATGTTTTCAAGGTAAATTTTTACCCCGAAACCTCGTCATTCAAAAGAAAGGATTCTTTTTCCGTTGAACCAAATTGATTAGGGCCTTGATCGCCATGGCGAGAAAATTTTAATCACGGAAAGTAAATATTGAAAGACAGCTGAAGTAAACAGGTCCGTAGTGATAAAAGCTTCAATTTACGGGACTTATCCAATAGAAAGCAACTCCACGACAAAATCCGAAAAGTCGCGTTGCTGACAATGCCCTGCATTCTTTTAGTTCCAGGGCATTTCTTTTGGTAGCTTTTTCCTCGGGTCCGCACGAAGATTGTCTCCTTTTTAGAGCTATCGGATTTTCCGAAACGAAAAGAATAAGGTCCAATTACCCAATCGAAGAGGAGAAATCCGTTTCAAAGCGGCCATCACAAACTCAACTGCTTCCCTTCCGATAACGAATAGCTCAGGGGGACGTTTCGGGGCTTTGGTTCGTTCCCATTTTAAGGGTGCGTACATTCATTCTTTATCTAGCGAATCCCCTACATAAGAATGGATTTGCATTATTGGAATAAACGAGGCAATATAGCTGGAAATCAACAGATAGAATTGGTGTGAAAAGTGGTTCGGAAAGAAAGGACTGGAGTTTTCTCCAGGAGGTATACCAGGAGCTGGAAACTGAAGTTTGTCGTATCCCATTGAACTCCTTCGCATCGACCCAAAATCCAAAATTATAAGTTTAAAGAAATGGTACGCATTATAATTAAGTATAAAATGGATAGTTTTGAATACATTCATGGCTTTTGAGGTCAGATTTAAATGCAGATATATATTTTAAGTTTAAAAATACGTTATATATTCAGGAATTTAAATTTTTATTTTAATAAAATTCTCATTGTTATTCTCTTTCACTTTCTTTATAAAGCTGATGATAAATGGAGTATTATCGCATACATTGCTTCTCTTATCAAAATTTACGATAAAGGAAATATTATGAGAAAGAAACGGCCATCAAAAGCATTGTAACCCCTCTTTTTATGGAGATAGGTTTACATTGTTGATAATTAAGATGAATGTACACCACCATTGTTACTTCTATTATTGTTATTTTATTATTCTCCATTTTACTTATTCTTTTCTCCTATTCATCAGCAAAATTTTGCTGACTGAGGAATTTCAGACGTTCAGTTTTTCTAATTTGGAACATAATTTTGTGTCCTGGGTTTTTTTGCAGTTATATGATGAATAACTTAATGGTAGATAAACATGGATACTTTATTAATATGTTGGTATTTCCTAAAATATTTACCTTGAAACTTAAATTTTTGAGGTATTTATAAGAGCATCAAACCAGATATCAGTATCTAAACTGATCCTACAAATGTTGCTTGTGTTTTTTCCATGAGTTCGGAGCTATTCATTTGAGGACTTTTTAAATTCAACTTTCTTCTAAACTTTCTTTTAAACTAAATATTCCTCTTCATATTCATATTTACTCTACAAAGGCATTACATTAATAATCGTAACTGGGATCGACACGATAATAATCATGCCTTCAGACGTGGACAGAGCTGGGAGTAGGGCAATCGTATATCTATATATAGCTTATTGGCGATGGTAGGACAGATGACATGAGACTAAGGCGCTTGTTGTCTTTCACAATACTAATGCATAGGTTATTTGTATTTGGAATGTTTCGATCTTCATAATTATATACATAAATGTATAGCTTTGATTTATGGTAGATATTTTATTAATCAAGCATTTACCATTGAACGATCTGGTGCCACATTCAAAAGATTGTATAGTAGCATAAATAAATTGTTTAACCTTTATCTTACAGTTTAGTGTAGATTAAAATTAGCCCATTTTATCAATATTTGGAGATTATATTTCTTAATTTGGTGATGTAATAATATACTTCCCATGTAGCAAATCTCAAGAAAAGGTTGACCCTTTGTTTGGTAGTTACGTAATGTTACGTAAGGTATCCATAGCGCTTATTCACTCTTCTATTGTTGAGTTTAGCACGTCTGTTCTCAACGTCTAAATCAATCGAAGTTTAAAAGCGAGTACAGTATGAAGTTGTTGAAAACAAAGGAGGATTTTCATTCAGTTCAAAGGCGATATTTTGATGCAATGACATCGGAGGTAGGTTAATTTAGATTTACGAGTAAAAAGGGTGAAAAATAGACAGGAGATGGGGAGATAATGTTAGAGATGTGGGAAAAGGAGAGGGGACAAGCAGTCTGCTCATTGTGCGTGTGACACAGGTGTGGCTTTCAGCACTTTGTTGGGCTTCTCTGTGTCACGAAGGGAGCGACGGAATGTCTCCTCTCTTTCCTTTGCTATCTTTTTCCTCTCTCTCCTTACTCTTGGCGTCACATGAATGACTCGTAAGCTCAATTCGATCAAACCAATCTTATAGTTTCGATTCTCGATGCCGTAATGGCGGCAGACTCCTTGACTGATGCACGTCAGTATTTACAGTACCAGGGAATAATTCTCAAGCAGATGATCTGATTTAGAACATAAATCGATAGCCAAACAGAACCAATAATATTGTTCGTTTAATAAAACCGTTCGGAACCTTAAGTATATGATACGTTCAGCAGAAATGACTCTAAAATTATTTTCAGTCATCTGAGACGTATACCACGCTTCTTCAAGATTCATATCTTGAGTTTGAATGAACGTATAGCGTATATTTCAACATTCCGGTTTATTCCCGTCAATAAGATTCGTTGTTCTTTTATTTCTGCAGCAATTATTTTTTGCGTAGGGGTATTGATGAGAGCAATGGGTTTGTTTTTTTTTTTAAAAGAATGACCTACTTTACCATGTAGAACTTTCGAAAAAAAAGTATTCCTTTCAAGCCAGTCTGCGATTGCTCACGGAAATACAGAGAAATTGTGTTTGCGGAAGATATCATGGTTGTTATGCGACCACCCTGCTATTTCGGTGCGTCTGATTAAGTTCAGAAAATAAGAAGGAAAGGATAAGAGATATGACGTTCAATTCGTTTTGAATTCTTACGCAATTTCTGATTCAAGTATTCTGGCTGAAATAATTTCACGCAATGATTTGTGATTTATATTGCAAAAAAACAGCTCGAATTGTTCTTACACCCCTTGCCACGCGCCTAAAGGTGGCTTATAGATGGTATTCGCATAGATTTAGGTGTATATCAACTGGAATGGCTTAAATACACGAAAAAAATCTTTAGACGTTAGCTGCTTTTTTTTGAAAATTGAAAAGAAAGCATTAAAATGCTATACTACGGTTAATGATTTGAGATTTGGTAGTAAACCCTTACCATAATTATAATTACTGTTTCTTATCTTCTACTGTAATTATTTTAAAATATGTAATAAGACTAAAAGAAGATTTTTAAATAACCAAACTATTCTGTCAGCTTCTATTCCGTTTTCTTTATAATTTATTGTTTAAACTCATATCCGGCTTACAAACACGAAAGTTTAGGTAAACATAAAGATATAAACTTTGTAATTGCTTTCCTTTTTATCTCAGAGTAGTTGTAATGCGCTACTAGTATGAGTCTAGTGAGATAATTAATTAATATTAAAAAATATAACTCTTCTACATAATTAAAAACCTATTTATCAATATTAGAAGTAGTGTTTATGAATTACATTAGTGCAGTGTTTACAATATTTGTCCTAAAATTGTATCTCTTTAGATGAAAAATAATTTTCAGTTCTATGGATGTTGCAAAAAACTTAATTCTGGTATATTGCGGCATTGATTTAATGGATATTGATATGAGTGTACTACAGAATATTTTTTTTCATTTTGGGATGGAATTTATTTAACAAGAAAACAATAGATAATTCTGTGCATTGAATTATTATTTATACACTCGGTTAACTAAGAGGTTGAAAATCAATTAACTCTCAATTGTTTTACTCGTTGAAAAACTCAATTTGTTGGCATTGTTAAAAAATTTTCTTTTTCTTAGGTCATATTCGGTATCGAAATCATTTATCTTCATTCCCTTTAATTTAATTGAAATTTTCCGATTTTTATATACTGTTCCGCATTCTTCCTCAAGTCATGTTCCTTCCTTGCTTATTTCCCATGAGGCCTTATTAATTTCGTATTAGTACGAGCCCTCGAGCGTGGGTTGTTAAGAAGGTTTTTCGCTTGGGTCTTATTTTTTACTGTTTGTATTATTTTCTGAAGCCTCGCCGGAAAAAAGTATTCTTTATTAACAAATAATTGGAAGATACACATTGGTATGGTGATATGTGCTGTTTCTAATTAAGGTCAGAGTCAACAAAAATAATAATCACAATTATCCGTTAAATAGAAAGTAATTATGAATATAGGAACGATTGCTATACGATCCACAAGAAATGATTAAACAAGCAAGAGTTAATGGTATTTCGCTATGTTAACTTAAATTTCGATAGCTTCACTTTGCTAATTAAATTAAATTTTGAATCTTCTCACTATGATTTGGAAAATAAATATGGCTCCCGAAATGATTGTATGAAAATCTAACATGACTCTACAGTATTATTCAGAATTGTGTAAAATTTATAATTCCAAAATATAGTAGAAATCATCATGATTGTATCAAACATGGGGTTATAACAATCAACATAATAAATTTGTGACGATTATTTTTAGGCATCTTGTAAATCTCATACGAATTAGTATGTGTATGATTTAAGGCAAAGCAAACTGCACGGAAATTCTGATTAATTTGATCCATACTTAGCGACTGAATTTTTGTTTCTTCTCGATAAAAGTTTATTTTATGAAGATGAATGAGTTTTAGTTTTAATGAGTGACTAATTTGAATAAATAGTTATGAATGTCTCAGTCACAGCTGTAAATTTTGTATGTATTCTTTTTAAAAATTAAGCTCAAATATTAGTATTCTCTAAATGTAAAGTTAAGATCACAGAAGATTGCAATAAATGTCAATAGAATTCTTCCCTATTCCCTACAGTATACCTGAGATTGATTAGGTGAGTGATATCGCCGCCAAAAAAATCCCAACAATGAGATCAACAGGAGTTCTGAGATCATGAAAAACTTGCGCTTGCGAACTTCGCCCCACCAAGAATTTTGCGACTTAACTCATAGTTGTTGAGGTAACTACGGAATCAGGTAAGTATCAGATTATTACGTCATTGATTTATCAACATTATAATGTTAATTTATGGTAAAGTCAAACTTAATCACGAATCAATAACCATCCCAATTTTCATAATCTATTTATAGGATTTGAAAATATACCAATATCAAGGTGAATTCTTAGTTTATTTTAATTTATTTCTTTTTACTCTAATCTTTACGCTTTACAGTTAGAAATTTTATGATTTTCCGATTTAGCAGTACCCACTCAACCTGCGAACTGAAATTTCCCATGAGCTATACGTTATTGAACGAAATAGCTCTTAAAACAGGCATCATACTTTTCCAGTAGGGATAGGTAGCGAAGATTGGCCATTAAAGCATTGAAAAAAAATTATTTTTGGTTGGAGGATCAACAGCCATGAAACATATAATTTATATCAGCTTATTTTCCGTAGGAAGAATTAAAATTCCACTTCTATGTCCAATTTCGTTACGTTTCGGTGATATGCATGATAAAATTAATTATCACAAATCATTACTATTGAGACTGAGGTATACATGATAAAAAAACAAGAATTGTGGTACCGTATATGCTTCCATTTAAAATCTGAAATTTTCACATAAAAATGCTTTTTAACAATGAAGTAGGCATTGGCCTTACTAGCACCGATACTTTACAATCGTTATCTCTACCAAGTTTGAAGGAAAGTAAGCTATCATTTGCTATCAGCTAACACATAAGGTGACAATGAAACTTCATATGCGTATTGAATAGGTGCCAATTTAATTATTGAAGCCTGCATTCGATTGAAAATCTATTGTTTATGTAAGAAATACGCATTCCTCTACCGATAAGGTTAATTGTCCATTTTTTCCTATTTCTTCGACTTATGTAAAAAAAAGGAGTTACTTTTTCAACCGTGACTATTAGATAATTTGGCGAGCATTAATCAAAAAATTTATTTTTACACGATTATGATGAATCTCTTGGAGAGGAAAGGGTTTAGGGTGAATAATCGTACTTTGAAAAAACAAAAATTCTATATTCTCCTGTTTAAAGAAGCTTTTGAATTCCTCAAATTATAATAACTGCGTCACTTAGTACCACGAGCTAATGGCATTATATAGTTTGTAATATTTTTATACCTTGATTCTTCCTCCCATTTTATACTTCGGTTTTCAGATGACATTATTTTGCATTTGTTCTCACAGCCTAAAAAAAGAGTGACTTTCAAATGTGATTTTGTGTGAAAATAAGATTCTGAAAGCAGCTTTTATGTGCGAGTAAATATTACCTACTCTTTTATAAGTTTTCAAAAGTAATAAATTTATTCGTGATGACTTTTATTAAGCTTCTATAAATCTTACGTTTACATGTTGAGCTCCGAACACTCACATTTCGGATATAAAGGAAGAATATTTTCAAATGATATTAATGACTATTCTATTCTTATACACTGCACGTTCATTTGTTATTTATATCACGTTAAATAGAAGGAATGACTTAATCTTCTTCTTATTTAGGTCCCGGATGATATGTAATTAAACTTTTGAGGATTCAGACAGAGCAACATTATTTAGCGCCATGACTGATAAACTTCACGAGTATCAGGGACTCCTTGGGAGGTTACACTCATGGAGGGACGAAGCCAAAGGTAAATGGGGAGACTTCAAGGAGAATGGAGGAATTGCTGGAGCGGTGAAGAAAGCTTCACAACCTGGCCAGGGAGAACCAAGCGACTACTCTCATGTTTACAGGTATGATTTTGACGGTGGAATATAAATAATGAATTCAAACGAAAACTGGCATGAAACTTTTTCTTTCCAATATGAAAACAATAAAGGGATTTTACTGGTATGTTGGCCAGTAAAATCTAGCCCAAATGATCATGCGTAAGAATTACAAACTAAGTTACGTAAAGAAGTTTAAACTAAAAAAAACACAAATTTTTCACAAAACATATAAGACATACATAAGCATAAAAATGATGTATTTAAAGTATACAGCTGACTTATGTTCAATTAATGTTCGTGATGATTGGAAAATCAACAGAAATGATCATCTTCCATTTCCAGGCGGAAAGAACGTGCGGAATTGGTACGAGTATCCGCCGCGGTTATGGGCATAGAGTTCTCGTATGCAGCAGAAACTGCTTTTGTTTCACCCACGCTGCTCAAAATCGGAGTGGAACATCGCCACATGACCCTGGTCTGGGGTCTCTCTCCCACAATAGGCTTCTTCTTGACGCCAGTGCTAGGATCTCTATCTGATCGCTGCAGAAGCCCTCTCGGAAGACGGAGGCCTTTTATCATAATGCTTGCATTAGGCGTGCTAATTGGTTGGTAATAGAATTAGATGGTACAATTAGGGATCTAAATAGCAATTGAGGGAGAAGGTACAGAGAACTCAAAACTTAACTACCTTGATTACAATTTTTCAAACCATTCGTCCAGAAAGAGTGACGAGGGAGAGTTTTGTGAACTTTGCTAGGTTTACCCTTCCTAATCAATATATCTTATTTATATTGATTATTTTTATAATTTAATTTAGAAAATCTTTTTGAATTTTTAATTTATATCGAAGAACTGAAAATAGTTTATTAAAATATGACACATAAAATGTACAGTTATATATTTCTTGAATATCAGAGGATTCTTTTATTAATGTAATTTTTGAGAAAACTCAAACAACTGCCAATAATTATTCTGAAAATGAAATTTTTATAAATAAATCAATTTCTGTTTCACTTGAAGGTCTGATTCTTGTTCCAAATGGAGAAGACATGGGCTATGGAATGGGTGACCCTCTCCCATATCCTGTTAATGTATCCCAATTGTCTCCAACAACATCTCCAATTCAATCAGCTGTTACTCACTCTCCTCTTTCAAATCCCCCTACACCACCAACTTCTCCTGTTGTTAAATCATCACATCCTTGGGGTTTATTCTTCACAATACTTGGAACTGTCCTTCTTGATTTTGATGCTGATGCATGCCAAAGTCCAGCACGAGCATACCTGCTTGATGTTACTGTTCCTGGTAAGTTATTGTCAATTAATAAACTATTATCTTTCATTTTACTTGTTTATTTTCAATTGTTTTTAAAGGAAATAGATTTATGAACCTTCTCTATTCCTGCATACAAATAATACCTTCTTAATTTAAGGTTCATTAACTCTCTTTGAAATCCTTTCTATATTTTCTATTCCAGGATATTTTTTAAAGCTTTATGATTAGATGTATAGTATTATAATTTATTGATTAATTTACATTAGTATACATATTTCTTAATTTAATTGTATAAATATGTTTCATATATTTTTTCTCCACAAATACACACAGAGGATCATGCAAGAGGTCTCAGCACCTTCACAATCATGGCTGGTCTTGGAGGTTTTCTAGGATATGCACTTGGAGGGATAAACTGGGATGCCACAGTCATAGGTAATCTTCATAGATAATTCCAAATAAAATAGCATCCCTACTATTGCTGTTATAAGAGAATCAATGTAAGAATTTTCCAATTAAAATATATGATATGTCAAATATAATAAAAATATCTTAACTGTCCTTTTGGTCTTTGGAACAGCTCAGAGGCATTTTCAGTTTGTTCATTACCTTAATCAAATAAGCAAAAGTCATGTAACAAGATGTTCAAGGTGATACATGTTACCTAAAGATTTCAATTAAATCATAAATAAAATTTATGATTTATTATTATATTGTTACTATTTTAGAACATCCACTCTTCCACAATAAATCTTAATTATACTTTTTTAATTTTGCAGGGGCTATGCTAGGGGGACATGTGAGAGCAGTTTTTACTCTTATTACATTCATATTCATTACATGTGTGGCGGTAACTGTAACTAGCTTTAAGGAGATTCCACTTGATATTCTGGAGAGCGATTCAGGGGAACTGGAAAAGGTGATTATGATTACTTGAGAATATTGCTGTTGATAGTTCAAAATCTCTTTCATTGCAATGAATAAACTATTTAATAGATAATAAAGGTATTTTAGTTTTATAAAATAATAACAAAAATTTATCATAAAATAATAATACAATATGGTCATGATATTCTAGAGGAATGTATGTCAAATTTGTTTTATATCAAATTTTATATTTGTATTCATTTCCTATTCAGATGAGAAGAGAGGCAATGGGAGATGTGGGAAATAATGTTAATTCTACAGAAGAATCATCCTCTCTACCATCCCATCATCCTTCTTATGGTGCTCTTGCTACCCTGCCGCCACCACCTCCACCACCAGCAGTATGTTTCAATGTTTTTATAAAATTCAAATCCCTTGCTCAGTTTAGGTAAAAACAATACTCACTTTAAAATATTTATAAACCAATTTGATCACAAAAATCATAAGAATCTTTATTAAATGTTCTATCATTTTCTTCAAGTTTTGGTAATATCATGCCCAGCATTACCTATTTTGAAAGTCATATCCTTTGAAATTTTACCATTAGCAATTTATAATATTCTTTTTGTTGTTTAATGATGCTGATCACCCATTGAATGTTTGTTAAAATTATATACAACTCTAATGAGATGAATAATTTTTTGCCTTCACTAATTCACAGAAGGAAACATTCACACGATATTACTGGTTTGTGATAAATTATTTTCAAAAGATGATTTATATATTTTGTGTACTCCATTAAAAGAATATCATCACTGTGAGAGCCTGAATAATAGATAGTATAAGAGAGGAAAATACTTAAACTCTTAATATTGATTTCAAAGTATACTAATGAGTCATGCATTACTTTAGTGGGGTTCACAAGAAGAAGGAAATTCAGAAGAAGTTGAAGGAAAAACAGAGGATGGAGGTGTCACAGATGGAGGAGCAAAAGCTCTACCTACTGAACCAGTGGAAGGAAGTTCTATAAATATTGTAAGCTGAATATTGAATTTTCTAAAGAGTTTCAAAAGTAAAATGCATCATCTATAAGATAGATAATCTAAAACTCATATATTTTGATGATCAGTCATTTATGGAATCAGAGTGCGTAAATAAAACATAGATTTAAAAAATTGGTTAAGTCTGGTAGTCTGCTGTCTATTACATATTAATGAGAAGTTTTGCCTTTCTAGCAGTTAATTTCTTTAATGAAATTACTTCAGTGATTCATCTCCAGCACAAATATAAATGTGCAAAAACAGATAAATTGAGTTAGATAGATGCTAAATAAATATCCTTAATAGCTGATGTTAAAATAGTATGAATTTTATTCATAGGATGCATCACATGGAGGGTTGGGAGATGCTCCCCCTACTCTTGGACAGTATCTTTCATCAATAGTGCATATGCCAACATCATTAAGAATTCTATGTGCCACTAACCTCTTCTGCTGGATGGCACATGTTTGTTACTCTCTTTACTTCACAGACTTTGTTGGTGAAGCAGTTTTTCAAGGTGATCCTAAGGTATGCAAATAAAATTATCTCTATAGAAACCAGAAATTTTATTTGATTTCAATCGAGTCTATATCATATATACAGTGTTTTAATGAAATTATTTGTTACTATCACTGTCCATATTTATTGATTGAACATTTTCTCTTGTTTAAATTCTGCAGAAATTATTTACATACTCATAGTCTATTATCAGCAAGATAGGAAAAATCTTTAATATACTTATCCATATAGAAATATCAACATTAAATACTAACTCATTTTATTATAAATACTGGAAATTATGAATGCATTTTCTCAATAGTTTCTTGAATTCATGATATCTTTTTTCAAATATATCATAAAGGTGGTATATATTACAATTGCTTGTTCTATAAAAGTACTTACAGTAGTTTTATACGAGAAGATCAAACATTGCATTATACAGAATATTGTTGGGAGAGAATATTGTTATTGATAAAATGACTCTATTTATCTACAAATTTGTAGAAATGAAATTCATTATCATAAATTTATATTGACATGTATCAATGAAAGTGTTAAACCTCACTAATTTAAATATTTCTGGAGAAGTTTACATGAATTTCTCTTTCCAACAATAATGAAAGATTTTGCCAATATTTTAGGCCATTGAAGGCTCTGCAGCTCGTAACCTTTATGAAGAAGGAGTTCGTTTTGGCTGTTGGGGCATGTCAATGTACTCGCTCTCATGCTCCTGTTATTCTATGCTAATTGAAAAACTGGTGAAGAGATTTAAGTAAGTATAAATATTTAAAGACCATTTAGAAATGTTTTTATTAATATCCATCGACTTAGAATTTATCTTTTTTTACTTTTCTAACTGAAAAATCTAAGGATGACAAAGATGATGTTGAAAGATTAGAAAAACAATCTAATTTAACTAAGGAAATACTATAATTGAAAAATAATTGCCACTTCCTTTACCTGAGTCTAGCATTAGATAGTTCAAGTATTTTTATTGTTTATAAATCTGAGTTTTAGTTTTAACATGTAATGGTTATAACATTTATATGAGTTGATGTGATTTGATTTATATTTATAATATATTTTGAGGAATAAGTGGATCCCTAAAAGTAAGTGAGTAATTTTGCATCCTATTATTTTCAGAGCACGTGCAGTTTATGTTGGAGGCCAATTATTTTACTGCTGTGGAATGATTATGATGGCAATATGTAGACACCCTGCTGCAGTTATTATATTCTCATGGTCAGCAGGAGTTCTGTATTCAACATTGTTCACCATGCCATATTTACTAGTTGCACATTATCATGCATCAGGAACGGTAAGTTGAAATTGTCATTTCAGTTATATTTGACACTACTGCGTTTTTAGTAATTCAGTTTAGTTATATTCAAGTCAGATTTTATGTAATAGCAAAAATTTTAAAGGTTATTTTCTTGAAAAAGAGAAAGCATCTTTTGATTTAATCAAAAATTAAGATAGCTATGGAACTATATTGAATCTAAAAGTTTGTCTCACAGTTCACAGAAGGAGGAGAGACCCATGCTCAGGTGCGTGGGTTAGGAACTGATGTAGCCATTGTCAGCAGCATGGTTTTTCTTGCCCAACTCACCTTGTCCTGTTTCATGGGAAGCTTAGTGGCTGCTGTTGGATCAACTACAACTGTGGTTGCTGTTGCAGCTTCCCTCAGTTTCTGTGGTGCCCTAATAGCCACTCAAGTTACCTACTTGGACTTATGAGTCTCTACGCACACCAACTGTTGTTATTGATGCAGCCCTCTGGTTTCTTTGAGCGCAGACATATATAAAGCCTATATCTAGCTGTCTCAGTGTCTTTAACTCCTATGAATATCCTGCAATAATTAACTGAAAACCTCAATATTTTGTTTGAGGCTTGAAAATTCATAGCTTACTTGAAGGTACAAAAAACTCATTAAAATGAATGTGAGCTGATTTGAAGGGACAAATTAACAGGATAAAAGCTTTTCAGATTTAAGAATCAGATAAATTTACCATGAACTATTTATTTTAATTTATTTTTTCCTTTCTTCAATGTTAAATTTTTTATGTTCTCTTTCCTTTATTTTATTATTTACAATAATATATAACTTAAAAAGACTCTAGGTTGCATGAAAATAAACTAACTTATACACTGTTAATTATACTTATAAATTTATTTATTTGATCATTAAATAAAATTATGTTCAGGTACATAAAAAATTAATCTCTCGAGAAATTAGATGAAATAAAAACCATATGTACTGAAATGAAATCTTTTTGCTATTTGAAATCATAAGAATCTTTATTAAAATATAATGGATGTATGTTATTTGTATGTTTTGAGAATCTTCTGTAAACATAGTTAATATCTTCTCCATGTGAAAAACCTTAATTGAGCAATGTATGTACCCAAAATACTTTCATTTGTAGAACTTACAATTTTATTTAATATTCTTATATTCTTCTGTTGCTCCAATCTATAATTTTCAGAAATCGGCAAATAAATTTTTCCACTACATATTTGACTTGTTATCTATTCTTCTACTCAAGTGATGAAAAAGAGAATAATTTAGTGGTATATTTAGCTGGAGGATAAAGTCAATAAATATTCTTCTCACTAAGTACTATTCAATCTGTGTTTTTCTTTTCAGTTAATAACTATTTTGATAAAAAAGCTGTTAATACTTTTACAAATATAATAAATAAGAAGCTAAGTAAGATGAGATTGCATGACTTCTCCTTATCTGCTTTTATTTTATTGATAATACTAATATGCAGCAAAATTAACAACATTTTAGTATGCACCATAGAGTGTATAATAAAATATAATTTATTAATGTGTTCTAATACGTAACTATTTGTTGGAAGGAAAATGAAAAGGTATGCCTCTTCAGAGGTTTCTTTGAATAGTGAGATTTGATGTTGAGATTAGTATATTAACAAATTCAAAGTAACATGTTATTATTGACAAATATTTGAAAAATGTGATTGAGCTTTTAATAGTATGTGGTTACCTTTTGTTTTTCATTAGATTCAAAGTTTATTTTATGTGTCATATTTAAGATCATTGCTGACCAAATACATTTTAGGTTAAAAATATATGTAATAGATATCAAAATTATTGGAATTAGTCCTTATCAGTTTTATAGAGATTCTATGAAACCCCTGAATAAAGCACAATAATATTACATCATCTTTTTACTTTAATTACACATTTTTCATCAAGGTTAACTATGCCCCAATAGACTAGTATGATTCGAATTTAGCTATGAATTAATAATTATTACACTAGACTAGGTCATTATGACTTGAACTGAATTTGAATTAAACAGAGTGTTGAGGCATTGCTAAAATTGCTATTCAACATAGGATCCGAAAAGGACCCAAACTGGAATCCAAACTAAAGACAAATTCCATTGATTGCCTTGTTCGCACACTAGAGTCGTCAAAAAGTATAATTACATTGAAATAATCAGAATTTCTCCATTGACCTTCTCACTGCAGGTACCTCCATCTTCATTTGGGAATTCAGGTGTTAACTATGAGTTAAAATCACTCTAAGTCTGCATTTTATTGATAGTTATATAAGAATTATATATGAATTACGGAACTAAAAATTGACTAAAATGCTGAGAATTTTAATTCTAGATAACAATTAGATATTAGGTAGCAGTAATGTAGAGCTTATAGAATGTTCATGAGAAGGGCGATATTAAGAGAGAGAGAGAGATCGTTCCTCAGTTTATTATACATTATTCTTGATTTTTTTTACTATAATATTTGATAAAAATGCGAGTATAATATACAATATTCTGTAGTGTAAGGTTTCATTGGGCATATATAGTAGATAATCATGAGTGAATTAGAGCGTAAGTCATACTTCGATTCAGCCTGGAAGATTGCAGCACTCTCTAGTGTGCTGATTAAGAAATATACGTAGGTTTTGGACTTACAACTGTAATATGACGTCATGTTTCCACGTCTCGGATGTTTCCTTCCTTTCGTTCGAGAAACTGAAATCTGTTCCACCAGGTGGCACAGTGCTGTAGTGTGTACGGTGGAGGAGTGTCAAGTTCTGTCCGACCTATATTCAAGTGTTACTCCCATGTATTGCAATTTTTTTGCATGAATGTTTTAAGGTACAACTATTCTTTATGTGTTTGCTGTATGCATCGTTTAAGCCGAATCAGTTAAAGAGTAGTAGCTGTTGAGACAAAGGCGCCGTGTAGGTACTGGTGCGCCATGTTTGGAGACGTCGGAATATCGTCGGTGGGCGGAGTTGCGTCGTAAACAGAGAGGCGGGAGAGGGTATCGTTGATTTGTGATGCCGGAGAATACGAGATGAACTCTTCGCCGATGGGAGGCCACTCCCTGGCCATCCGTCAAGAAATACAGCGGTTCGAAAGTGTGCACCCATCCATTTACGCTATTTACGATCTGATAGATCTAGTCCAAGACCCTATAGTGGCCCAGCAAGTAAGGGACCACGTCGTCTGCATTGAAGGTGAGAGACAGTTTATGCAAGTGATACATTATATTATCCAGGATATCTCTTTCTTGAAAACAGCGTGTCATCTTCTCACCTTGAGAAGTTCTCGCTCAATGCTCTCTTCAGTATTACCAATAATTTCTTATCAAGGGTGCAGGTTCTCATAAAGGTCCACGGTAGTAATCTCAGATAGTTTATTTTTTGTGCACAGTCGATTTAAAAAAATATATTGTTCATTGTTGATAGGTCGAGCAATCTTAATGTGCGGCTGGCTCTTTACCTAACGAAGTATTATAATTAGCATAACCTTACTACTGCTATACTAAAAGCAATTTTACTCTACATTATTCCCAATTGCTAGGCTAAATGAATTATAGGTACGTCTTTTTAGTTATGTCGTAATTGTCTAAAAATATTGCTGTGTCGTCTATTGAATGCGTCAGCCTCGGCCGTCATTCAGTTGTTCGTTCATTCAGAATGCATCCCCTTACTCTGTTATTAAATATGCAGGACGATATCTTGGCGGAAGCTTCGTCTTGAGTTGTACGCCGATAGCGGAAGCTATCGCGTTAGTGGTTTCCTTTTACGGAATTCCGTAACTGCTGAAGGCTTCCTTCCATACTAGCGTAATCTTGGCGTGAATTGTTGGCGGCATAAAGTTATACAGCTGTTTGCATTGGGATTTTTGAATTTGAAGATGTTGTCAGTCTCCCCTTATTAAAACACGTTTTTTCTCTTATTGTAGCAGAATAGTGTGTTGTAATTTAAATCAGTGATTGCTAGCTACTTTTATTAATTTTCTTTGCCAACCGGTTCATTTTCTATAAACTTTTTAAAGTTCCTTTTATTAATTCAAAATTTTATTTTAGTTTATCATCCCGTGTGCGGCTGCACCTTTACTTAGTTTATAAAAATCCACGGTTTAAGAAGTACGCTCTAAATTTGCGCATGCTTCCGATAATCATAAAAATGCATGTTAACTATTGGGCACTAGAGATTTGTGCGACAGTATTAGTCAAAAGCCATATAATTTGCGTATGAATAGTATTATCGAGACTTTTCTTTCACAACGTTATGGAAAAGAGAACTCATATTTGGCAATGAGTTTATTGCAGACATTCAAGATTATATTCAAAATGAACAAATCACATACATGAATAATATTGTAAATCTTAATGTATTATTATTTCTTTGCAATAAAACTTTAGCATCCCATAATTTGCAATGGATCCTTGAATTCAACGAATTTTATTTTATCATATAATTTTGAAAGATATACTTATTTTTAGACCTTAATTTGATTATTAAACTTTTCCTTATAGATTCCTTTGTCAATAGCCAAGAGTGGACTCTTAGTAGAAGTGTCCCTGACCTACGACTTGGTATTTTGGGATCCCTCTCGTCAGGAAAGTCAGCATTAGTTCATCGCTATCTCACTGGTTCCTATATGCAAGAGGAATCGCCTGAAGGAGGTAGATTTAAAAAGGAAGTTTTGGTGGAAGGACAGTCACATTTGTTGCTCATACGAGATGAAGGAGGCCCTCCTGAGTCACAGGCAAGAATTCTTTCCTTGATGTTATTGCTATATCTAGAACCTTCTAAAAATTAATAATTTAATAATATAAATATAAAGTTTGTTGTGAATTTTATTAAGCAAAAAGGAAGATTATAGAGAAAACCATCTATGGGATGAGTTAGCTCATAATTATGCAGATATTCTCAATGGAATGAGGTAGATAGCTACTTTAATTTAATTTTCCAATTTTGACTGTCACAATAAAAGTATAGTTATTATAAAAATAGTGAAAGCTGTAATGGATGTGAACCGTTTAAATCCTGATATACTACTATAGATTTAGATAATAATGCCTACTGTATAGGTACTGATAAAACTGGAACTTTTCAGGGATTTAAAACTGTTTATGCTTGGTAGTAAATTTGCCAAAAGTAATTTATGAAAAATAGAGAAGATTTTGTTTTGGGAATTATAAAATGGATTAGTCTATTCACTTCTAAAACAATTTAATTTGAAGAACTTTTTCTTCTTTTGAAAATTAAAATAGACTGGTTTTGAGCCGTGTCCAAGTATTAGTTAAAAAGTTATAGAGAATGTGCATATTTGTATTAAGTGGCATAACAGGATGAGTAGGCCGGTAATGAAATGTGAGACAGGTAGGGAATTTTATGGTGAAGACTAAGTGGAACCTATTACTGATACTTTAATTGGGTGTATATATTAGGAAAAATCTCTTATGAAAAGTGATCCTTGGCCAGAAGGAGAAATATATGTTCAAGAGCAAGGTTTATAAGGGGATGTTGCTTAGGATTTTTTTGTGTTGCATAGTATGTGAAGTATAAATATTCATACATGTAATTTTATGAGGAGGTATTCATTCTGCTATTATATGTTTATAATACTATACAAGCATAATTTCATTTTGTTAATTTCAATCTATACTCATGCTTTGTTATTATAATAAATAGTCATGATTTACTTTCAGTTTGCTGCTTGGGTGGATGCCATTGTGTTTGTCTTCAGTTTGGAAAATGAAGCAAGTTTTCATGCTGTATATAATTACTATACTCAGATGGCACACTTTCGTAATGCTGCCGAAGTGCCTCTCATCCTCGTTGGGACTCAGGGTGAGTTCATTTATTTAGTGATCTATTTTTCATGAATAATTATGTTTATTATAATCAATTTCTAGCTGTGGGCCCAAAATGTGTATAATGAATAACAAATATTGTATCCCTCAGAGTCTTTGAATTTTGTCAGCTACATGGAGTATGTTATTTTTGCTTGTTGAGAGCAGATATTTTACTAAGATCTTATTCCGACATCAAGGAGGAATAAGTGTTTATTTTTGTAAAATTTTACAACATTTTTGAATGATTTGAAAGGATAATTTCAGTTGGTATTACTGAGAAATTTTCAAAGTGTTAAATAATATGTTTTACATGTAATTTATCTTAAAGTCTATGTTAGATAAATATAGTATGTTCGCAGTCTGTCTTGTAACTTAAGTGAATTTTTAGTGTATATTTATAGTTTGGTTATATCTCAGGTTCTTATTTTTCAGATGCTATTAGTGAAAATAACCCAAGAGTGATTGATGATGCACGTGCCCGTAAACTCGCAGCTGACTTAAAACGATGTTCTTATTATGAAACTTGTGCTACCTATGGCCTTAATGTAGAAAGGGTTTTCCAAGATGGTAAGTTGTTCTTTATTTTTAAATGAGACTTGGGAAAAAACATTTTCTGCGTAAGTTTTACCTAATTTTCTTTGTGATTCCTTGGAATTCCTCTTGTGTTACAGCTTGTCAGAAGATAGTGCATCAACGGAACTCCATGGTGCCTGTTGCTTCATCAGTGACTGTTCCACCTCCAACGCCTACAGGTTCTAGACCTTCTACTCCTTCTCATCACCACCATTCCTTTCCAATTTTGGCTCATCCATCTCCTGCTGTTCCTCTTGCTCCATCCTCATCAACAAATACTGGTTCCTCTTCAACCTCTTCCATTGCTTCTGCTTTCATTCCTTCTGTTGCTTCCTCAGCTTCCAACAACTCTGTTTGGACATCTAGTTTTCCTTTACCAGGTATGGTCAATCCTACCAGCCTCATAGGAAGTGGATTCACCTCTTCTCCTGGACATCATAGGCACCATACTATTCTCGGTCAACCTCATCGACAGTCTACTTCTGTACAAGAGGTAATTAGCTCAAAATTTGAATATTCTTCCCCAAAGCACAGAGGTGTTCTTTTTGCAGTTAATCGTTAGATTCCTCTTTATTTTGCAATGTAAAGGTATAAAATGAGCCATTTCTTTCTCCGTGATAAACATCATTTGTATGATTTTTGTATGTATTATTACTTTTTATTTATTATTAATGTATATTCCTTTTATCATTTTATGATAGCTCAATTATCATTACTTTCAATAGTAATGAAATACCATGCAACTAGTGTGGTGTAGATCCCTTTGGTTCATAATTAAGGTGCTTTAAGTTGAGACAAAATATTTATTCCACATGCTTCAATCTTTTATTAATTTTTGGACTGTTTCATTTAAAGATTATTTTTAAAAAACTTAATGTTTTTTTTCCAATATGTAATAAACTAGGAAATTTTGTCAATTCTCTTTCTTAATTAACTTCCTCTTTCTATGAGATGCAATTTGGATTGAAATTATTTTGCTCAAAGCATATTTTTTCATGTAACTTCTATAATGGTCGTTCCAGTTATTTGATTTATAGATCTTAATTTATCATATATTGAAAAATATTTTTAAATAATCATCTATATTCTCCTGAATTGCCCAATGCTTACTGACATCTGATTTTAGAGAGCCAGTAAGAAAAACCTGGGTATTATATTTCCAAAATAAAGTTCATTTCTCTTAAATGTTATATAAACTGGATTTTGATGTAGAAGTTAATTACTCTACATGTCTTTCATGGATGAAAGGTGGGCTCTCAAGAAACTGTTGTTAGTGGAATTGGGGGAAGTCCTCCTGCTAGGCCATCAATAAGACCTCCTGAAGATAGTGGCCTTCAGTTTGCTCGCCCAACCTTACCTACCTCAACTCATGTGGTGGAAGCTCTTCTTCGACCTCCTACTAACAAGGAAGCTGTTAAAGACTTACCTACACCCAGCTCTACTCCTACAACTTCCAGGTAATTTAGCTCACAGTCTAATATATTGGTTTAATATTGGTAACTGAATTTTTACAATATATTGTAATGTTTTTAATACTAACTATAATTAAAATTTGTATTTTTTATTTTGGAATAATCTGAGTGAAAGGTTTTATTTTTATTTTCTCAAAATAATTCTGAAACTATGAATGAAATAGAAAATAAAAATAATGAAATTATTTTTTTAGCCAATTCGTTTATTGTTAAATAGTAAGGAGAATGAATCTGTGTGTTTTCAGTGAACAATTAATCATTGCTTTAAGAAGGAAATGAATAATTTATTGTTGCATAGCATAGTTTCATTTCTGTGTCCTTCAATAATTCCTTATTAGGATTTAAAAGGATGGGATTCCACTATTTATTATTCTTTTTCATCTTCATTTCAGTAAATTATTTAACCCAACATTGAGTGAGTTACATAGGAATGACTTGTGGTTAATTTGATTTTCTTATCAGATGAGTCTTATCTATTAATACTTTCATTTATTTTTATTTGATTCTTGCATTAATAATATTTTAAAGTTTATTTTATTTGTTTTCTGTATGTAGGTACATATAACAGCTCAGTGTGAGGTCTAGAAAGAGTGAGGAATCAACTAATGAGGAGAGAAGAGAATTTAATAATCAGTTTATGTCAGTGAAAAGGTTTAAGGGGTTATCTAAGAATTAGTTCAGGTTCAGATCATATTCAAAAGTCATACTTGAAATTTTTATCATGCATCTCACCAGTGAACTTTTTCATTAAAAAACCTTTGGATTCCATTTAGAGAGAAAAATTGATTGAAGATTGTAGTGTACCTCGAATTTGGGGAAAATATTTTTTATGTTGTCTCATTTTGGGATAAATATCTGAAATTTAATACTCTTAATGTCTTAATGCAATTGCATTCCAATATATGTTATAATTATTCATTTGAAAATATTTTAATTTCCTATTTTACTTTTTTCTTTTATATATTGTGTGTTCAATCATTGTAGTATGCTAATGTACCTCAGCAGTCAAGATTTTGCATACTTCAACAGCATGCATTGCTGATTCATTTCAATAAAGCATAAGGAAAAGGAAAGCTCTTTCATTTTTGATTTATGCTGATGAAGCACATTCTTTATTCATTTATGAAACTACTGAACATCTTTGCATAAATGAAAGTTTAGGAAAACACATTACTTGTCATTTTGCTCAGCAGAGAATCTTCTTAGAAAAGAATTTAGAGGAACTCCTGATTTGGGTAATCTCTAAAAATCAATAATTTGATAGGTTTGCCTACCTATATATAATTTAGTTATTGGTTTCAAGGTACATTTTTAAATATTCCAGTTTGGGGAAATTTATTACTTAAGACCTTTTTGACAATTTTTTCGATTTTTCTATCTGATTCTCATTGACCTATTTAAGAATTAATATTTATAAGATAAAATTTATCAAGTCTTAAATGATACTGTATAGAGATATTACACCGAATATTTTTGTTCTCATCTTTTCTCATATCAAAATTTTCTCTCTAACTTGTCATCACATAATTTACAGCCTATTTGAAACTATAACAAGAGTAACAAAGGAAGTATCAATGGTATAAGATAACTTATAAACATAGAAGAATAATAGTTAGTTTTTATTAATAGTTATGTTTTCTGTCTAACCCTTTGGCTAATAGGATGAGGGTGAGGTTATTAAATACCAGAAATAACAACGAGGTCACTACTTCGATATCACTAAGGAAGCATTACTAATCAGTTCTCCGATTATGGGTTATTCCCTCTTTAGTGAAAATAGTAAATGTTACTTTATTTGGGTACAAGAATACAAAAGACTATTTTAGATCAAGTTCTTCAACATACTTTTTTAACTTTTCTCCCATTACCTTAGGATATTCTGCAATTTTAAAGATTTTGCTAGCTGAAACAATAGCCAAGTATTTTTTTCGACAATTACTTGGGTAAAGATGAGAGAAAAGTTTTCAAGACTTTATCTGAAGCAAAAAATTCTTTATTGTAGTATCTAGGCAATTTAATATTCTAATTTCTGTGAGAAATATTGATAGCTTTTCTTTACTCTTCTGTCACTTAATCTTACCTAACAGAATATACAGAACAGTGATCTCTTTATTATCATTATCAGGTGAGACTTTGTGGTAGAAATCCATTGTAAACAGTGAATGAAAGAAAACACTAATACCCTATCACTAAAATAATTTATTCATGACCTAGGTTTTTAGGTAGTGTTATCATACTTATCTTATTATAATAAAATTTTTAACAATTTGTATTGATTGAAATTTGAAATAATAATTTAAAACCATGAAATAATAAAAGTTGTGTAAATGAAAGCATTCAGAAATATAGTATGTAAAAAGTAGGAAGGTTTCTCAGGATATCATCCGGGTCACTACTTCTAAGTACATTGATGTTTTGATGCCTTCTTCTGGTGCTGAAGTTGTGACCCAGCTGAGATAACTTTCTATAATAGCTTCAAAGGAAAATAACAGATCTTTCATAGCATGCGAAAGTCCATAAAATTTTTTTGCTCTATCTGAAATTTTTTTATGATTCCATAAGCTGCCAGTATGCAACAATTTTTTACTTCATCTTACAGAAATTAATGGAAAATACAGGAGAATTGTGATTTCATTGAGGAAATGTAATTCTGTAACTTTTGTGACATGCTAGCTTATACAATGATCTGTGGATTTTTCTTGAGCTGTAGTATAATATTTTTGTTGGAGTCTCTTGAGTGAATGTCAACATTGTTTTGCTCTTGCAGGAAAAGTCGTAGGCGCTCCAATCTTTTCACTCCGTCAAAGAAAGGTGAGGTGCGCAATGGAGGCATAGGTGGTAGTGGAGGAGCAGGGAGTGGAACTACTACTGTTGTTCAAGGAGGTGAAGTTGGAAGTGGAAGGGCAATACCGCTCAAGCAGGGTCATCTGTATAAGAGATGTAAAGCTCTGAATAGGGACAGGAAGAAGAAATATGTCACCCTTTGTGATGATGCTCGACTGACTTATCATCCAAGTTTGCAAGTGAGTAGCTGTATGAAAGTTATTTTTTAATTCTTTTCTGAAATATTCTTTTTTAAAGCCAATTTGCCTTATTAACATTAGTGATTAAAATTATTCTCTTGTAAATGTGTTGCCAACAATAATTAATGTTGACAATCAGTGTTTTGACTATGATTAATGTTCTTGGGTAGTATAGAAATTTAAACAGTATCCTTGCTGTGTTAAAATTTCTTTGGAATCCCATGGCTCTTTATATCCAAATATGTATGTATGTATATATATATACATACAATGAAGGAATAGTTTTGCATATTGAATAGTTTTCCTATGCTTTGCTACTAGCATAATTTAAATTGATTTCTTGTTTTCTCAAGCTTTTATGCCATTCTTTAGCACTCCTCCCATTTTAGATGGAATAGTGTCAGTATCAAATTTTTTGTAAACTGAAATGATTTTTATGTGATTATTTATTAAATTTCCATTCCAGGACTACATGGTTGATGTACATGGAAAAGAAATTTCTCTGCAGTATGTGACAGTAAAAGTACCTGGTCAAAAGCCAAGAGGAACTAAATCAGTTCACACTTCTGCCACAAGCATAGCCTCCACTGGCGGCATAGGGGAGGGTTTGGCATCTCTTTCTCTTGTAGGTGAGTTGTTAATTCTTAAATATCGTCATTTTCCAAAATATTTGATTAAATTAACCATTTTGCTTTTACTTTTTTAAACATTCTGCTGTTTGTTCACTCTCGTTGAGTCTTACCTCAAAAGTTAAAATTTTATCTTAATTACTCTTCATTCTTGCTCATAAACATACTTGAACTATCAAACATTTTATGGAGGCATTTATAATATTTGACAAATTTTAATTTTTAAAATTTATTAATGCTACTGATTTTAAATCCAGGAAAGGATAAGAAAATAACTGATAATGTTCTCTTGACTGCCTTTGAGAAATTGAAGGAACCTGGTGCAAGAATTCATCCACCTTGTAGGTAAGTAAATTCAATCCCTTCAGGGATTAAACTTCTTTAAGGTAACTTACATTTTTGTTTCTTGCTAATGTTTTCAACTGGAAAGATTACTTCTTACACTCATACAAGATATTTGATATTGTACCATGAGCTAGATTTCCTAATACTATAATTTATGATTTCTTATGTATAATAGTTATTGTGAATGGTCATTTTTAGCTTTGTCTCAGTCAAAAGGCATAAAGACTTAGAGCAGATGTTTTTGGTCAAGAAAATTTATAACTTTCCTTCTTAAATTAACTTTTAATGTTCACTAATAAATCATTTTTCTTTGACCTTTCTTTTATTTATATACTTATCATTATCCAGATTTATATTTATGAGATATATTTTTTAGCAATCTACTAATATTCTGCTGTCAATAAATTTTATCATGGCTGATGTGGATAATAAATGTTAAAATGAGTTATAGATTAAATTATTATAGATATTCCATTCTATTCTAAGAGAGTTATCTTTCATTTATGAGAAAAGCTCTTTATATGTTTCTGTGAAAACTTTGAACTAAAATTTTCCAATTTTGGCTGTAAGCAGTGATTTAAAAAAATTTAAGTAATTATTCATTGTCAGAAAAGTTAGTTAATTATTTATATTAAACTTGTCTAATTTATAAAAATCTATTTTCAGTAATGATGATGCCATGTTACTTAGCAATAGTACCCATTCACAGTCTTTTCTGAACGGAAGTGACAAAAAAATGGAGACCCCAAATGTTAAGAAACGCCACAGGCGTATGAAAAGCAGTGGAATGAGGAATACAGAATGTGATGGTAAGTCAAGTTTCTCTTGTATATGAATATCTTCACTGTGATTTTCTTTTACCTTTCTTGTCACAGGCAATTAATTTTAAGCCACTTCATTTTATTAAAAAAATCTTATTACTTCTATCTTTTGTATTATAATTTATTGTTAATATTCTTTTTTTCATTCTAGATTCCGATGGCTATGAGTTCTTCATCGTCTCTCTTGATAACAAGCAATGGCACTTTGAAGCCAGCAATTCTGAAGAAAGGGATGAATGGGTGGATGCAATCCAGCAACAGATTCTCAAATCACTTCAGGTAGAGAGACATTTATGGGGATGCTAAGAACATAATCCTTTAGAATAGGAATAAGAATGTAGTATTATTTTTTTAGTAGTGAACATTCATTCTTTAGGTGATCTTTTGGTATCCTTTCATATTCATGCTCATTAATTTGATGTAACCATTAAAGAAAAGATGAATATATCATGTATGATACATTTATTTAATTGGAATACAAGGTGAAACGGAAGTGGAAAATAGCACCATGAATGGGAAATGAGCATAACTCCCCCACTATCAACATGTAAACTAATTCCATTCTATCAAAGTAGCATCTTTTAATCAAAGCAGAAGTACCCTACACGATGGGACCAACCATTCCCAGAAGTCCTTATAGATCCCAGTCATGTCATTTCCCCCCTTCTGTTTGAACATTTCTGATTGAAAGATTTGTGTAATCAATATGTTCAGTTATGAATACCTTGATCTTTCGCATGATTGAACATTAAGTTATTTTGAATATGCTGCTTCTAAAAACTTTCAAGCATTTTCAAGTATTCATTCGTATTTTTTAAATAGCAGTTTTTGTCTCAGCCTCAGTAGGAAGGAATTGACTTTTTATTATTTCACATATTCTTTTTGTTTTAAATTGTTTTTCTCATGAACCATTAGTTTAAGGATGGAAATAGATCCTTAGCTTCTTTTTTTTTCTTATATAAATTATTACTTTTTTTTTTAAGATCTTGCTGGGGTAATGGTTTTCTCATTTCTGAAAAGGAATGAAAAATTTTTTGCTTGAATTTAAAGTTTAATTTCAAGTATTTACTATGGTTTTCCATAAATTAAGGATTATATTTTTGTTCTTTGTTATAAATTTTAATTTAATGATGACATCTTTCACCAACCTTTAGAGAAAGCAGCGTTAGATTAGAAATTTTTCCTAATGATATAGCATAAATATATTTAAATATAATAAAATTGGTTTAATTTACCTTATTCAAAGTTTATATTTCTGTAAGTAAAAATTACAAAAATTGTGTACATATGTGTAAAAGTCAACTGTAGTTTAAGCAAATTTTACATTCTCTAATATAAACTGTTCATATGATTTGATTCTATTTGATAAATCATCTTTAGTTAATATCTATGAAACTTGGATGTGATTGTAATTGTTTGTATTTCTATCAACATGAAAAGGTTTAGTATGGCTTAAATTCTATATTTTCTTTGAAATGTCCTAGATACGTCTAGTGCTTATATATAAGAAATATTTTCCTTACTTGTTGCTGTTCATATTATCCACTTATGCTGACTTTTGCTTGGTATTATGACTAAGTGATTCCTGTAAATAGTTTGTTTAGATGCAAAAGTTATACTAATGAATATATTTTTATGAATATGTAAATAATATATTTCTCTTCTTTCACAATTAGTCATGCTACTTGGAATTTTGGAACCCATCTAAAACCCTCTTTTTTAATAAATAATCAATTAACAAACAGTTGGTTTGATTATCTTGTCAGAAATATTACTAATTATTTACCATATGAAATCTTGAAATTTTTACAATGCATGACTCATATGGTTTAGTTTATTCATAGTTATTTAACAGACTTATGATTTTATGTTACAGGGTAATGAGAGCAGTAAAGCTAAAGTACAACAAAACAATTTGGTTGATGCCGCATCAGTCCAATCAATAAGGCTGCAGCTTTTAGGGAACACCCATTGTGTTGACTGTGATGCTCCTAGTAAGTTTATATCTCATTATGATGAATAAATCACCATTTATTTATTATCATTTCGGTTTGCAGCTTTGGCTTATTATTTCTGATAAAAGCATATTGTATTTATAATTGTTTAATGTTCTATAATGATTTTTTTCTGAAGGTAACTTTATTCTCAATGCTTTTGTAGTGTATAACATTTAGTTCATATAGACAATTCATATTCTGAGCAACTTCTTCTTACAGTCAAAACTTTTTTTGTTTTATTTAAAAAATCATGCATAAATGGAACACTTTATTGATTTTTATTGTATTGCATTGTATGATTATGTTTTTATTGTAATATCTTGTATGTTTGGATTTTAGAGTTATCTGTTGAATTTTCATTCATCTTTCATTCTTCAATTTTAATTGTAAAAATTATTTTGCTTTGTATTTTTTTCTGAAAATTTGTCACTTCCATTTAAGATCCTGACTGGGCCAGCCTCAATCTTGGGGTGCTTATGTGCATAGAATGTTCTGGAATTCATCGAAATCTTGGTTCTCATATATCAAGAGTAAGGTCTTTGGGATTGGATGAGTGGCCGTAAGTTTATCTAATAATGATAGTGAGATGAATTAAGTAGGGCTATGTAGTAGCTTACAAATAATATTTAAATGTATGTTTAACAAATATCTTTTGCTATTTCTGTTATTATCGCATATCATCTACAGATGACAATATTTATACCATTTCATTTTCAGCCCTGGGCATATGAGTGTAATGCAAGCAATAGGAAATTCAACAGCTAATGAAATTTGGGAAGCTTGCACGAATGGTCGAGCGAAGCCAACTCCCAATTCCAGCCGAGAGGAAAAAGAACGATGGATTCGTAGTAAATATGAACAAAAAGAATTCCTCACTAAAATATCCCTTGATCCTCCTATTGGTGAGCAACTTGTAGATGCTGTCTGTAGGTAAGACATAGATTACTTTTATTATTCTTGTTGTTGGGCTCTAATGATCGTATGAGTAACTATGTGCACATCTATATATTTAGCTTAAATTACTGTTTTTAACATCTTTGAAGGTCTGATATGAAAGCAGTTGCCCTTCTGCTTGCACATTCCAATGCCCCTGAACATGTAAATACTACAGTAAGTGCTGTAGATCTTAGGACTCCGCTTCATCTGGCTTGTGCCATGGGTAATCTAGCAATGGCACAACTTTTAATATGGGTAAGTGTTAAATTTTTAATTATTGTCTATTTTTATACTTCAGATTTCTCTAATATTGGGATTTATGAAATGATAGTAGCATATTAAATAAGTTGATCTTTGATTTTTTCAGAACAATGCAGATGTCAAGGCAGTGGACCATGAAGGTCGTAACTGCCTTAGCCATGCGAGGATGGCTCCTAATTCTTCACCTAATCTTCCTATGCCTGCATTAGCTTCTTCTACAGGCAGTCTTGTAGAACTTTTGGTCTTAAATGGATGTCCAGAACCTTCAAGGGAAAGTGGTCTTGGGAGGCGTGGACCGCCCCCTCCAGAAGCCTTTGACAGACTTCCTTCTAGTGTAATCTAGAATAACAAAATAATGAGGCTGATTCGAAAGCCGTAAATTTGCTCATGTTTCTAAGCTTTGTAATGGTTTCAATCCCTCACCGATCACCAGCTGCTTTCTCTTCCACAATATGAAGATCTTTCAAGATTTGTAAGAGATTTCAAAGTGGCAATCTCTCACCTCTCGTTGCTCTCTAGAGGAATTACAGTGGAGATGTTAATTTGATTTTGTAAGCTAAGCCTGTGGATAGTTTACAAGTGGTTCCTGATTGGGGTCAGAAGATTGTCAGGCTGTTTAAATTTTTGAGGAACTACCACTCGTCGACATTGTTAATGCATTAAAGCATGCCTTGTGGTATGATTCTTTCAACATGCATTCCCAAGGCTCATGAATGTTTTCCTTGAGTCTTACATAATGTGGGTCCACTCTTTGTTTTCTCAAGAGTGTTCTCTCATGTTGTGCGCTGTCTACGTCTTTCTAATGGAAAGTGGTTAAGCTTCCATTGCCCATGTTAAAAAAAGCCAGGTTTATGAAATGATTACACCTAAAGTGTAGTGTTGTATCTCATTGTTGAATTGAGGACCTTATGATTTAGGATTTAAGCAAAAACTAGCAAAAAACTGTAGTAAAGGGTTGGGAATTCCTATGGTGTTTAGGAATTAAAATGAGGGAGTGACTACCCACGTATTTATTTCTGTGATTCCACGCCTTAGCTATCTGGCGTAATGGAAGTATTGGTAATACTTTTCAATTGATAGGAGATATTTTCCTGTACAAATGTGAACATGAGAGTGGACGACATGTTATAAGTTATTTACCAATGGACCAAATTACGATAGTGATATAGATAGCCTTATTTCTTGCTGCATTGATGCAACTTTTCACTGGGCATGCTTTAACTTATTTAATCTTAATCTGCATGTGAAAAGTATATTGAAAATGTTAAGCTATGAAAGAATGGTTCAGTGACTTAATAGATTTTATATTGTGCAACCATGGTTATAGTTACTTTTCTTTAATTGTGGTTCTAAGTAAATTAAAATTGTTTGATTATGATATAGGGCTTCTAGTAGAGGATAAGTAGCGAACAGGATTAGTAGTGAAATTAATTTATTTTGATGATAGAATTGAATGTTGATTATTTTCCTCTCCTCCATATTTTAGTACTTATGATCTCTTTCTTCTCATTGTTATGTTTATCACAACCACCCTACATACTCTTAACTGAAATGTATTTTTCCATACTGATTAACATTTTAGTGGGTGTATGCTCAACCCTATATATTATTTATATTTTAAGTTAAAGCCTTAAAATATTTTTTGTTTTTCCAATGTTTTCTTAATACTTAGTGTATGGCTGAGTAGTTGAACAGTGGTTGCACAATTATGGAATCTATTAAATTTGGGTAAATTCGTTCATTGTATGATATTTTCAGTATATACTTCACCAGATTATTTTGAAGAAGATTATGTTTTGAATTTTTTGTATCTCTCAATCTCGAGAGAGGATTTTCTTGCAAATCTTCTCCTGTTCTTGCTCAAGAATGTTTTTGAAATAACCAATTCTTGAGTGGATCATCCTATGTCCAACCCTGAAGCCTGTGTGCAGGCTGGGTTGGGTGAGAAAATCATAACACTGGACTGTGCTTAACCAAACTTTTGTGATTAATATTGTCATGGAAGTAAGGGAATATGTTGAGCCCAATTTCTAGTCATTGCAAAGAGAACGCTAGCCTTCTTTGGTGAATTATTTATTTTACAAGGTATTTATTCTGACATTGCTCCAGTAGCTTTCATTTCCAGATGGGTGTCTTAACTCTGAGCCTGTATTCTTGATTAATTGTGAATCTGGAATTATTTATGAGATCTGAATTTCAATTAAATTGATGCTGTCTATTAGTCACTGTTTTTATTGATTTACTCTCTGTCTTTAGTTAAGTGTACCAAAGATTGAACCAGTGCTAATAGTTATGATGTAAACAATTTATTTCATGAAAGTGATCTTTTAGTTGACAATTGTGATTGTGTAGTTTTTGGAACTAAAAGGAATGACGAATTTTATTTATACTTTAAAGTATTCTTATAAGTTATTTGGGGAAATTAAAACAATTCTTTATTAAAAATATTTTATTTTTTCACAGTTTTCACAGTAGTATCTGGTGATAAAATGATATTTTTGCTTACAAGCAATGTTTTCAATGAAAGACTCATGCACAAGTTGTTAATAAGAATGCTGTACCATAAACTAAAATAACTTATGGGCAGAGCTTCCCAATCATTTTACCTTAACACACTCGATAGCATGGAAAGTATGAGATTTCAAGAGTTTGTTACTATGTATTTGTATGATATATCATATCATATGGAGTTAGCAAGTTAACTTCAAAACTTTAATTTGGTTCTCAATCATTTCATTGCACTTCATAATCCTGACAACAGAAAGAATCTTGAAATTCCAAAATTACATGTTTGTAATATTTTCAATAGTGCTGTAAGGTTAAATAGATTGAAAAGCTTTGCTTGAAAGAGTAAGGGACTTCATTTCTCTTAGCCCTTGTGATCAAGTTGTACCAAAACTTTGTTGGAATCATGTCTGTATTTGGTTTCAACAGTTATTTATGGAATAATTTCAGTGTTGAAACTTAACAAGCTGTTTTTATTCTCTTGATAAGACAATTTTCTTGAGCTTCCTTTTACCCTTAAGAGTTTCCATCAATCATTCTATTTGAGCAGTAGTTTTTATTTACACGATGTGTGGTGTTAACCACTAGATGTTTTTTTTTTAATTTCATTAAGAAGTTGCAGGTGAGATTTTTCTTATTAAACCTCTCAACTGGTTTTGATCTTAATCTGTAGGATTTTGAGCAATTGGAGAGCCCAAAATGTTGCTGACAAAGCAAATAATACTTGAAGGATTGACAACAAACTGCCAGCTGCAGGAGTTCCATAATGCTGCACGTATGTCACAAAAAGTAGGCAACGGAGGAACTCAAAGGAAGAGGCATTGGGACGATTCTCAAAAAGCATTCCGATTGATGTCAGAGATATCAAAATGTAGCCAGCAAACCATAAAACTGCCAGTGGACTCATGCCCTGTTGGGGGAATAATAATTATACACATAAATATATATTTTAAAGTATAGGGTGATTTAATTTGAAGTCTGCATTAATATGTCCCAGTTATTTGTGAATCGGGCATTTCTTAATTGACAAAAACTTTTAATATATCATCTGGATTCAATATAAGATGCTCCTAAAAAACATCTTAATTTGCCTTAATTTCTACTCATATCTTTAATCTCTTTCAAATATAGTTATGATATCTAGAGGCAAATATTGTTACATAATAAAAAGATTTGAGCAAATAATGGAGATGCCTTTTCCTGTTAGATTAAATATTGAATTGAAGTGGAGATATTGTTAAAGGGAATTATATTGCAAATTATTAGAAATATTTTGAAGATTAAAAGATGCTTACCATATGCCTTATTGCCAATTCTTGAAAACCAATGACAACTATGATGAAATGCATCAGGAGGTATAAGTTGCACCATAGTGGCAAGTGAACATCAAATTTCTGCCTATATTTCACCTGTTTTGATGTAAATAAATTCATTGATTAATTTTTAATATCCTTGGGAAAAAGGGGAATGAAAAGTATATAATTTTAAAAACTTACGTCTATCTTATATTCCTCTGCACCCAATCTAGGTTGACCAGGATACCAACTTGGCCCTTTCCATATGGCGGCAAGTTTATTTTGCCATCCATCCACTGCTCTCCACTTATCAATTATGTTTTGATTGTAAAACACCTTTTGAAGATAGAAAATAATTATAATGTATAAACGGTTTTGGAAGCCATCTGTGAACCTCATTTATGTGTCTTTGCTCATGATCTAAATTTTGTTAATTTATAAACAGTGATTGAGTATTCTAGTATAAGGTATTGAAATTACTGTATGGAACCTTCTAATGAACTCAGTTGCGTCGAAAAATGCAATCCTCAAGATCTCTTATTCCTCTCGGAAAACATCAGTGCATGTTACTTGACAAAATTTCTCAGAGCATAATCCATTTAATGATTGCTAATTGAATAGAATATTATCCTCATACAAAATGATGGTATATTATAAATATGTGAAATACTTATTTTTTAAGTACATTTAAAGAAAAACATCTAGGAAGATGTTATAGCTTTTAAAGTATAAAATATGAGAGATTATGCTAAACTATAAACATAATTTCGTAGCAATCAAATAATGTCACTATACCTGTAGCCAAAGGGGATTGAAGGATGGTTGATTCATAACTAATCCATAAATTATTTCTTCCCCTTCCTTTTCTTCTGCAAAGGTCCCAAAAATTCTGTCCCAAATTATCAGAAAGCCTCCATAATTTTTATCCAGACAGTAAAGGTTGCACCCTAAAAAAACGAAATTACTTTTAAACTTAAAATACCTCCTTTGTTTATAAACTATAACAAATGTAGTTGCAATCTTTTGAAAAGTAAATTGACGATGAAACATACCATGATGCACCCTGTGATGCTTAGGAGTGTTAAGCACCCATTCCAGAGGCCCAAGAGTTTTGATTGCATCCGTATGCATCCAAAATTGGTATAGAAGGCTGAACTGCTGATGTGTTAGAAATTGTGAAGGAGGTACAAATAATGCCATTGGAAGGTAAAAGATCTGGAAAAAAGATTCATGTCAGAAAATAAGATTTTTCTATGTATGTTATTAATAGTGTTCAGTATGATATTTTGGCATTTCGTTTGGCAATAAATTAACAATATGTGGTTGCTTATAGATATTTACCATTCCGCACCAGCTATGCAATATTGATTGTCTCAATCCAACAGCTAGATTGTACTCTTCAGAACTATGATGCACCTGATGTTGCGCCCACAGCAAATGCACCTCTGAAATAGTAATTATTTCACATTATCAATCCCTATTATAGCATTCTGTTTTTGCAAGATTGTTTAGTGCACTTTCCTTACGAATTTTATTTTGTTTAGACACTAAGTATCTCAAAGCTCATAGAAATTTTCTTGAACTCATTCTACATATATGCTAACATGGCCTACAAATATTTATTTGCCAGTAATCAATAATTATTTTCTAATATTTTTAATAAAAACATTACAACTTAAGGTTTAATGAGGTATATTATATTTAAGGATAAAGAGAAATAATATGATAATTGGGGTTCTATATGTCCATCATTAATTCCATTGTGTAGTATATATTTATAATCTAGGAGATACTTTCTAATAATGAAATAAAAGGGTACATTTATCCTTCAAGGAAACATTTAGTATTGTAAAAGAAGATAACTTTGTCTTATTTATTTCATTTTAAGTTGGGTCATTAAATTAGTATTTTTGATTGATAGTGACCATAATTTTTCATTATAGATTCAGTGGAAATTATTCACAAAAAATTCGTTGAAGAAATCAATGAAAAATTACATTCAGTTGTTAATATCTTACCATGGCTTGCCCTGTGGACCCAATAGTAGCAGAAATCTGTTGCAATCAGAGCAACATACCAGGTTAAGGGATTATCCCATGGAAGATCAACCAACCGCCATCGCTCATGGATCAGTATATAGGCAGAACTCTCTGTTCCACGACATATAATTCTAGAACATTATTATAAATAATAATTAACCAAAGAATTTTACATTTGGCTAGTTCTAGCTTACATAAATTTATATGTCAAATATTTATATATCAATATTTATCATCAACTATAATGAATTAAATTAATGTGGCTCCAAAAGAATTCAAGGAGTGCGGGTAAATACAATGTTTCTGCATTAAAGCTCAAAGAAATAGAGCAATCTACAATAAATATCGGAGATCAGCATTTTACATTTAATACCTTCGCTGAAATTATGCAAAGGCAAAATTTTTTACTTATATATCTCTTTGATATATGGGATTTTTTTTCTCATTTCATATTTTCTCAATATTTTTGCATACATAAGATAGTACATTCTATGCTAAAAGTATGGACAGTAATAAATAGTTATCGATTAAGATAGTTAATGTCTCTCAAAAACATTATTAAATAAATATAGAACTTTGCTTGAAGGTAAAAAAATTATTTAAAATAATATTCGGATACTATTCTCTTAATGAATCCTTTTACTCTATTTTTTATACATACCTGCCTGTTTCCAGAAAGATGCCATGGCTCAGAGAGGTTAAACTATCATTGAGGCGATGTGTAGGCTTTTTCTGCAGTCTTAGAACAATATTTTCTAGTAGTATGAATGCAATAAAGTAAGGCCATGACTGAAAAGTGATCATAAAATTTTGAGTTAAAAAAGTTACGTATGTTCTTAAATTATCGATTTGATAATTATTTAGGAAGAAAATTATCCTTAATGACGCGCTATCTAATTCACTTCAATTTTAGTAAAATATTTTAAAATGGATTTATTCATTAGCAATCATAATATTCAGATTCATAATAATCCTTGATCATAGCTTGCATTAAGAATTAAAAAATGAAATTTTCGTGGGAAAAACAGATAATAAAATATTAATTGAAATATTTAAGTACTAACTGTAAAGACAAAATTATATTGACCTTGAAATGAATTATTACTTATTTTTTCAACTAATTAAAGATTTACTTGTTATTTCAAGTAATATTTGAGAAAAGTTCATAAATGTAAAACAGAACAAAAATTTAAATGGTTGAAAATTAAATTAATAAATATATCCGTACTAACATACAAAAAATACACTGGTATTAAAAAACCCTCAAAATAAGTGAAAGATATTTAATATAATTGTAATATAATAATTGATAATAATTATAATAATAATATTTGATTTAAAGAAAGGAAAATGGATCATTTTGAATGGGATTATCTCCTTATAAGCTTGCCTTATAGGGAGAACCAAATCCCTGAATTGCGGCAATCATTAAAGTGAAACATGATCATCAGTTTTATAGTCACAATAATAAAACGATTATTCAGCCAAATGAGCATTATGCAGGTGAAAAATACATGTTTGATTAGATAACTCATTTAAAATGATGGCAAATTCAAGTAATATAACCGAAGAGAAAAATAAAATTGTAGGTAAAATACGGAAATAAGAGATAACATTATATAGTATTTAATTCGAAGTATGATATTTTCAAAATCATTAATAAAACGTGCGCAGCCTTTCCACGACGTAAAGAAACTCGAAAACAGCACGTCACTAATAAAATTACTATTAAGATTGGGAAAGTGCAAGTTTGATTCAGTTCACGTGGAAGAGAAATCGGTTACATTTTATCTTCGGGAAGTACTTTTTACGAGCTGCAGACCATTGCAGGAAAAATTATAGACTTAAAATATTTCCTCACTCTGCCTAGGAATGGGAAGGAAGGAGGGTAGCTTTTTTTAGAATTGGAAGGAAGTAAATAATGATTTAATACAAAATTTTAAAAATTATTGATATCTAATCAATCCTAGATCTATACCAGAGGAGAAATTTTATAAAATGATATATATGATATATAACTTTTGTAACTGCACCCACTCCACTACAACAATTAAATTCCACTACCACAATTAAAATTTCATCGAACGCAATTGTGTTTGATGAAATTTTAAATTCCCATAAATTTTGCGGTTAGAGCAGAAACCGGGCTTGCCTATTCAATCAAATGGTGATTCCTTATTTAAAGTTAGAGAAGATTGTAGGGATCAACAAAGCGATAAAGCATTGAATAACTTACCCTAATTTTAAATACCGTTAATTAATTTTAAATTAACATGAACAATGCTATTTAAAAACTTCTTAAAATACTTTGTTGGAATACTAAAGTCCGACTGAAATATGTTTATTAATATGACTTAGAAGCATCTAAGAATATGAACCTTTTCAATATTCTTTGTAACCATATCTTCTTCACGGAAGTAGAATTATGAAGGACAGTTGAGTAAGAGGACCCATTCCGATCAATCGATTTAATTAAGTTGCAACATTGCTTTAATGCAATTGTTGATTCGTGGTCTTCTGGAAGAGCTCTGCGCATACAAAATGACCTCCAGCTATTCTATTTCCGCGAAATTCATTCGAAAGATCTCAAGAAGTTTAGGTCATAGCCGTATATCATGAAATTATAGCTATTTAGCTTTTCGATGAAATCTAATTCCCGTTAATTTAGGTGGAGTAAGTTACTGCATAATAATTAGATTATTCGTTGGAGATAGAATATCATGTTTTAAATAGTAATTTAAATTACTATAAACCATTAGATCGGCACCCAGAGCCTTTAAATTCTTCCATGAAGAGCGTGTACGTGTATCTAAGAAAGTTGTCCGTCTTAAGATCTCACGATTCAACTTCATGTGAGTCCCTTTTTTTATTTATCCAGAAGACCATTTAGATATGGTTCTTCAATTATACGTAATATCATTAATAGAGCTTGGCTAGAAGAGGTAACTCATGAGTCTCCTTATGGAATTGAATCTGAGCCCGCTTTCTCGCTTTGTGCAATTGACAGAAGTACCTTCTCCTTTCTCCTGGTTTTTTATTAGCTTATCCGCATATTCGCCATGATCGAAGTAGCCTAAAATTATTATCCCCCATCATTATCTTCACCTATCTTCCTACTATCACCTTCAAATCAATGGACAATTTAGCTTTAGCAAAAGAAGCTTTGGAAACTTTCATTGATCTTTATTATAGATATAGATTTAATTAATTTAAAACAACGTAATATACAATTATAACTAAATATCATAGATATATGGTTATAATTCCAAATATAAGTAAATATCAGTAACTACTTATTGAACGCATAAAGTATATATTAAATGATATTTATCATCATTAATCTTGATAGTTTGTCTTTACAGAAGTTATTGCTACTTCGGTAATGGAACATCTGCTTCATTTCTACTGTCAAGTACGAAATCTCGCAGAGCATACGTCTCTTGAAACGTAACGTATAAGATTACGTTATTAAAACTAAAAACTAGTAAAACGTTACGTTTATTAAAACTTGATCAGTAAAAATAATTAAATTTTCCTCGCGTAATAAACATAATATTTAACAAATAGTAAAGCTATACGATCTACTCCTAGCCAAGAAATATATTCATGTTGGAAAACCTAGTATATTAGTGTTTTATATTTACATAATCAGACATGTTAGTTAAACTTGATGCGGCTCGCGATAAGAACAAAATAAGTTGAATAAAAACAAGATCATTTTTAATCCCAAACTCAATTTAATCAAAAATTGTTTTTTTTATATTGTGACGAACTGTCAGGAACCTTGTTTACCTTGAGTAAATTACGTGCTTGATTATGATCAATCGGTTGAGTTTGATATGTGCGAGTGAAATATCGTAGCTTTGTTTTCGCCTTCATTGTTTATGTTAGTTTTTGTCAGAATGGGGGTGCTTACGCTTTTAGCTTTCGGAAAAAAAATGATTTCCAGGAATGTGGTCTTTCAAGAATATCTACTAATCTGAACAGTAGAAACTGGAAAGTTGCAGTAAGAAAAGTTTCTACAGCAATATCTATTTAACCGAGAACAAACACCTCTATTTCAAATTCATTGAAAATATACCTTGCATTCGCTTGTCGGTGAATAAAAGACGATACAATATTCAATTGACATCCCTCTCCTGGACCACAAGTATCAGCTGAAGAGGCGTTTATAAAGTTTCGTAACTGATTAAACAGAGAAAAGCATCACAATCAATTTTCTTGAAAATGAATCGATACAGAATAAGACACAGTTCATTGAAAACATTTCAATTGTTAAATTCGAACAATTAAAATAATCAAATTATATCATTGTAAAGGTTGCGTTTAGTGAGAACACAGAGACTAACGTTTTTCTAATTCGTTAATTTAGATAGATAATGACATTTACGCAGCAATTTACATAATACACTACAAAACAATGAGCATACATTTTACATTAACGAATACATGCAATCAGAGGAGAGTTGAGTGCTTGAGACATTAACAAGAAGCTTTAAACCCAGAAAGATAGACTACATTTAAGAAATCAAGAAAAACCTCAAAATGTATGTATTGAAAAAGAATTGTATATTAGTTCAATGAAATCAAGAATCATTCGTTACGCTCCATTTTAAACTTGATCTTTATATCTTAAAAAAACCACAGCGAGATTATCGCTCTGATAAGAATTTCATGCGTTTTATATAGTACGACGGAAATTCCGTGACCGCTTGAAACGAATTTAAAGCACTATCTTGTCCTACTTCTTTAGCATTAAACTCATCGACACAATAACGATCTGGTAGAAGGAATATGTAATTTATACATTAATATATACTATTAAGATATCGGATTCTCAATACTATTGACATTTTCGCATATAGATAACGATAAGATATTTTGATGTTTTTTTTATGACCAAGTTCGAACACAGTGTACAAGAAAGGTGGATTTTTTTAACTCCTAACGAGCGTCTCTAAGATAAATCTGTGTAAAGGCATTCTCCTTTGACGAGGACTTCATCTACAGTCTGGTTATGAATGTAAACAGAGCGAGGATATGGGAGAACCGATTCAGCAGTCTGTCACCATACACCTATTCTCTGACATAACCTATTCGAACGGAAAGATTGTCCTCAATAACGAATCCTTTCTGCTACCGAAAGAAAAGAGAGAAATTTAAATTTCAAAACATTTTTCTGCTAATCTCATAAAACAACAGTGTGTTTATACTCAAAAGCGAAGTATATCTATTAATAATATGAAACGGAAACCAAACTCATAAGCGGAAATCTCTGCTGAAATAAAATCGATAATATGTATATCGAGAAAATTCTCAATACAAATTTTTTCTAAGTTGGTTTTTTAACGACCATAAAGATTTTTTTCTGCGGGAGGTGATATACTTACGGATATCTATCGGGTTAGACTTCAGACTATCAGTTTTCAGTTAAAATAAATTAATGAAACTTATATTATATACAACATAATTTAGTACTTTCTTTAATACTTTAAATGTAAGGTTGCCAAGGTATTTAGATGAGAGACTAAATCATTCATAGAAAGTTATAAAAGGAACACAAAATGCAATCGTAAACGAAAAATAATCAATTCAGTTGCCGAAAAATTTTTCATCGGTTTCCACAGTAACGAATTAGACCAAACAAAGTGAATAGTCACCCGTTAGGGTACTGACGAACCCCCGTGAAATTTACAAAAGCGATAGAAATTAAAATTGCTTCAAAAAACTCGAAATCATCTCCGAATCATATTACTAGAACCAACAGCTCAAGGAAACACTATTTGCAGTGTCAGTGAACAAACCGGACAGTATTGAAAACTCATAAAAACGTGACCTATAATTTTCAATTGGTCGATACCAGGTCATTTCAGCCTCTTCAGCGCAGCAGAAAAACAATTTCAAATGAAAACCGAGAGTAAATAGCCGAAGTTGCATAGCGAACCGTATTTACGACCTAGCCTGAAGGGGGATAAAACCTCAATGGAAAGTGCTCTGTATTTTTCATTTTACTCGACGAGGCCAAGTACTTGACACTCCATTCTTTTGCAAGACACGTGAGCTACTTTCAAAACTACGGGGCGATGGAGTGGTCGGAGCCTCAAATCAACAGGTTGCAAACAGCAAGCCGACACTGTGCGAGAAGACAAGGCCACCGTATACGTCGCTAAGACTACCGATGTTATTTTCTTTGTTTACGAGAATTATCTCCCCTGGAAACGCTTCTTTTACGTTCCGAAATTCCCCAACAATTGAACACGGCCATTTTTCCGAATCCGAATGAACGAGTGAAAAGACTACGGATAAACCGTAACATTTACATTCATAAGCCACGAGAGGGAAGTTTTTTTGCAAGTCATGTACGAAACGCATCGCGTGTGATGCGGATCTATTGGAAATTTACCAACGACCATTTAAGAGAAACCCATGCGGATTATTAATAATCTCTGTTTATAAATCAAACAAACCACTTCCATTGTATATATATCTTTCACTCAGGAATAGCTTCAATTTAGAAACCCCCTAGGCCGATTCTAACCTTGAATCCAACAGGTGTAAATGGGCTAAATGAATCCCATTACACGTCTCGTATTGATGCGTTTTAATACACAATCAGCGCAGTAAATTCATAAATTTAAAGCACGCTGAAATTAGAAGCTGCATCTAATGATACTCTATCTCTTATATTTAGTTACCTAAGTTATGTAAGTCAACGCTATAAATATCTGAGTAACATGTAGATATTCTCGTTTTAAATGTATCTACGGAATTATTTTTATAAATGCTCTATATCGAATATTATCATAAATTAATTCCAATTCCAGAGTCTGTCTGGTAAACTATTTTTATCCGTGAGTGTAATAATTATAGGTAATTAAGAAAACGATTCAAAGCTCGATTAATATCCATACGCTTAGCATCTCTAATCAGAATGAATGATTCAGACCGACTACGTAACTGATTAGATTATAAAGTGTAAAAGCGTTTTAGATGACATTCGTAATAACAATCTAGAGATAAGAGACGTCACGGAAACAGTACCACACCACCGCTGCCAGTCGCGAAACTAATTGTAAGTCAGACAGTAGTAGTTTATCTCATTAATAAAAACAAACGATTGATGAATTGATTGCTCAATTAGTGAAAATCCTTAAGCGCAGAATATTGTATGCTTTCCATAACACAGTTCCACTCCTCTCAACAGTTCTTCAATGAAAAACAAACCTCGAGCGGTTGGCACGTGCAGCTCAAATGTGAAGTCGTATTTTGGTGGAAATCTTGGCTGCGATCCATTGATGAAAGGAGGAAAAGATTACCTTTGTATGATCAATGGAATAATAGCCGTCTCGACTAATAATAAATCCATCGTGATGTCACGCGTCGCTAGGTGATTGTTGCTGATTTTTTGTTTATTTTTACAGAGGCTAGAAACCATTACCGAAATAAAGAAATAATAACAAAATATTCAAAAAAATAGTAAGAAAAGGGTTTAAGTACTTTTTGCACCATAATTCTGTTCACTATTGTAGCAATCAAGTCCGTAATTCTACTATTTCCGTAATAAATCACATCGAATATAACGTCAATTACAAAGTAGTTAAAATCCCGTCGTCCCAAAGTTTTTTCTCCGACAATTAACAGTTTCAAAGGGCCATCTATAGGTGCCTCTCTCTCTCTTCAGTTGCCTCGGCCTACATTAAAGAACAACGTGAGCCACCTACTTTCAACTTGTCAGTTTAAAATTTCTGTACAACCCGACCATTGACAATCAAGCGAATCTAACGATAAAAATCCTACCTCCTTTGGCGATTTCAAAACTTCAAAGTCTAGCGCATTCTTTCCTATCGGCCGTAACTGAATAAAGTATATCTTTTTACTTGTTAAAAAAAATCATTACATTCATTGGGGACATGGTCTTCTACTTCATTTACCTAAACATTAAGTTGTGTTGCGAAAGTAAGATCCAGATGCCTGTTGATTTGCTCCGTTTTACTGATGGATTCTGAAAGTTTACGAGAAAGGTTTTCCCCATAAATCGTCGGAGGTATAATGTCGTCTGGTCACAAAAGGTCTTAAAGCAGAAATACTTATTGCTGTTCGACCCATTTAACTTATATTGGTTGAAAAGGCGCATAATAACACGAATGACCTAATCTCATTAGAGCGATTGCAACTTTTTTTTAACGAGATCTCAAGAGAATTCTTTCCATATTGGAAATATGACTGGCTATATTTTCTCTCGACTTAACTTTTTAATTCTTACTCTTACATACAACGAAATTTCAACGTTTACAACCGATCTTCAAGTTCTTCAACATCAATACTATAAATATATATTTTGCTCAATTCAACAATAGATCCTTTTCTCGTATCGTCTGAACCTTCCACAACTTCAGTAACACACTACATTTGGTCCTATGGAAATAATATTGCATATATTGATGTTATTAAGGCGGTAATTATAATAATGTATTGTAATTATTTTCAATAATGTATTGTAATTTCCGCTCATCTAAATTTATTAATTATATTTTTTTAAATTTAAAAGTAATACCAGAGGTATCTGCATAAATACCCAACAGTCATCAGGTTGAAGTAATGCCGAAAAATGAATTAAAAATACAAAGTAAAATATTCTGTTAATTTGATAAAACAACCCAATATATTTTTATAGTCTCTATTTTTCGCTGAACATCGGGATTTAAAATGTATTCTTCTATATACATGTACGAATAATTTTTATAGCCGATCCATAATACAATTTACTCGAAAAAGGTTCCGATCAATTCACCTATTGGTTAGATTGTATAAAATGAACTCGACATAAAAATATAGTGGTAGTCGTAGTAAGTAGTAGTAAGCGTAATTTTTTCGAAACGGATTGAAGACAGAAAAATTGCTCTGGTAATTAATATTATATAGTATGTACCTCTCAGTATCCGAGCCATAACTGGTTATGGCGGCGATTTTAACGAATTCTTAAGGAGGAGCGGAGAAACAGCGAGAATACAGATCCCGGAAGTTAGCAACTCGATCAAACGTCTGGCCCTGGGCTTTATTTATTGTCTTTACATAGACATGCACGATTGGGAATGGCACCAGCAAAGGTTAAAATGAGTGCCAATGTCTTTCATCACGCATAATGATACCCTTGATGGAAGATGAGAGTTGTACCGAATACTATTTCCTTTGACTGAATCGCGATACATGTTATCATAAAGTCATCGGCGTTTTCGTAATCTTAATGTCGATGAACTCAGTATTCAGATAGATATAAATATTGATAGTAAGTATGAACATTAATACGACTTGAATCCTTGACTTGAAAATGATGAACGACGGTGACTGACTGACTTCGGAGGAAGCCTTCGAAATACGCTTCATTCGGAGATTTGCACCCGAACGAGTATCTTTGCGAACCTTTATTGATTTTCAATAGATACAAAACGAAATTCAATTAGTAGAGGATCAATTTATAAATTAACTATAAATTTGTTTGTTGACCATTGTTGGTGAATTTTGTAAAGGGACGATAAGAGTTATACGATACGTAAGGTATCACCGATCTTTCGATGACAATAATTTTTCTACTTAACTCATTAGTATTCCATATCGACAAAAGAGTTATCATTTCAGTAGTATTCATTTCCTATTAGAAACATATTTACGATACAGTTGACTTTAGTTGAGAGTATCTAAAGAATGGAAAATATTTTACAATTCCTGCGTAAATATCGTAATGAATGAAGGATTACAATACATACAAGACTTTCTAAAATGAAATGCTTCTAAATTATTTAACCTAGTTTCACTTTTTGTTCTTAATTAAACAAGGAATATTGTGAGGCACTAGTTCAGTTTTGCATTATACTATATTCAAAAATGAAAAAAACTCGCGAGTTGATACATTTTAAAAGCAAACGAATAATGTTTACGCACAGCTGATTGATCTTCAATGAACGATAAGAATCATTCCACGTACCCCATGGCCGTAGCCAAATGAAAAGACACCGAGTGAAACTTATATAATCTTCGTCGTTGAGGAAGGAGGGAAACGAGCCATAGGTGGCAGAACTAGGTCAATCAAAAGTAGCAAAATAAATACTTGCCGGTTCAATGTCTTGCTTCAAACTTTCCGTACACTCCTCAATAAACCTCGGCACAAGAATGAACGTGAATGCACAATCGCCTATAACATAATTGACATCTCCCACGTCGAACGCAAGTCATTTTCACCTAACCGACCGTCGCTTACAGATACCGTAACTATGTAAATAAACAATTAGCGTGCACGCAAAAAATAGCTCTCACTCGACGAAGCCCAGGAGGCTTATAACATCCCCTGCCACGCGCCTAGGGCGCCATCGAGGACGGAAACAAGGCGCCCGAAAGATGCGGAAAAAATATATTCCGCAGCGCGCGCGAGGGAGGGGAAGACGAGTGGGGTAAACTGCAATCATCATCAAAAGTGATTAAGCGAGGAGTGGATAGCACTTAGAGGAGTAGTGTGACACGGCGTGAAAGATGTTTTATTCACACTAATAAACGTAGGAAATCCAAAACCGGTGCTGAGCAAAAAGGCCGATCCATGCAGGAGCTGTTGGGCAATCGGACCGAATATCCGAGGTTCGATATCGCATGAGAGGTATTCGCGGACGATGACTTCCCCTCGCGCTTTTTAAATACGTACGGCGCACGCGCACTCCAAGACGCATCTTACCTCTCGGAATATCTCCGGAACTCTTTGAACCGTCTCGTAGCTTCCCTCGGAGGGAGTGGTTGCGTAGAAGAACCTCCGAAGTCCGACGGAGGAAGGCCACTCGATGGAAACGTTCATCTCGACGCAGTATCTCTCTCTCTCTCGCTAGCTCTCGCTCCGAGTGGACGCCGTGGAAGACACTGAGGAGGAATGGAGAACTCCCTCTTTTCCTGGCGCCCCCTCTCCCGGCACTTCCCCCCGCTTTTACCTCCCTACGCGGACACCGCCAATACTGTAACACCTCAAACCAATCCTCTCTCTTTTTCTCCCAACCTCTTCTATTTCCACCCTCTTAGCTTTCTTCGGTTCCTCCTACCCGGTTAGCCTCTCACCCCCCCCTCCGAAAACACTCCTTTCCAGCCTCTTTCATCCCAAGTAGTAAACTTCGCTTTCTCCGTGTTCACCTTATCCATGAGCTATCTCAAATATTCCCATCCATTTTGTTTTCCAAAGTTTCTTAAATAAAAAGCAAGTTTATATTTTCCGTTGAAAATTTTTGCTTTCCGTCAACTTTGAGAACTAATTTTCTGGGGTCATTGGAGACACTAAATAGGAATTATCCAATCGCTTCACATTCTTGCGTTTCTCGCTACATGAGAGGTGTTAATTTCTGTTCCTACATTTCATTCGTTTGCAGAGCAAATATTACTGCTAAAGCGATCTTTTCAGTTTCTTCTTTTGATTTATTCGAATGAATAGTATTCGCGCTCACAACCCACAGAATCAATTGTAAATAAGAGGGAATTTTTTAGTGTTATCGTTATTGATACCTAAATCAGTCAGTAAGGTTAGCCAGTTATAACGTCCGAATTGTACGTAAAGGTACATCGATTGTTTTTCGGTAACGAATTCACAATTTTAGTAAGAAAATTTTATTAGTCCAAAGTTTTAACCATAAATAAATCATTCTCTCTCATTGTCATAATACATGTAAATCAAATATGGAGATCTCAAATACCAAAATTTAAGTATCCTTAAGTAGTGCCGCCTGCGAAAGAAATAAATTAAATTGTATGCATGTGTGTAAATGGTCTTACAATAGTAAGCGGTACAGAGATATTTTATGAATGATACAATTCGGAATTTTTCCACTCAATGCTTCGACTGATTTCATGTCTTACTATTTTTTGGGTTCCCAATCATTACGTAATTTTCACCGCCATGTTACGACGATTTTTCCATTTTTTATACTACGTCTCAGGTATATTCATTCAGTTAATAACCGCTAAACGCTCGATTTGATATCAAATTGGACAAGCAAGAGATATATTTCCCTGAGTAAATAAATTAAACCTTCATTTGCAGGCAGTCTACAATTTAAAATAAAAGTCCTATCTGTAATCATGATAAAAATCTCAATTCACAGAAATCTTGAATTTTCATCTAAGGTGATGTCTAAGTTACAAGTACGTTTATTCAAAACAACGTTGCATTCCAACATTCAAACTATTCGCATATTCTTTTATATCGCTATCAGTTTTCAGATTTCATGGAATCAAAACATAAATATCTTCGAGTTACTCCTTTGGCGCAAGTGTTAGAGAATGATATACGAGTTGGAAAGAGATATGACAGTCCTCAATGTGAGAACAAATAATGCCTTATCAGCCTCTTTAAGAGCAAGTAAATCAATCTTTACTCTTTTCTCTCAGTTTCCATTCTCATCTATTTAATTCGTTTAAGCAGATCTTCGATTTATATTCGCAGTTTACAGTTTCACATTAATAGTTTTTTGAAGAATGCTATTGTACATAATACTATCATGTATAATACAAACTCTCGAAATCAATTTTAGTTACGATATGACGGTTATTACTAACTAAATAAGTAAACAGTTAACAATAAGTAACCTAGCTGAAATTTACGAATGTTAAGGTAGGTTGAGTTTTCTTCGAAAAAGATTCGGTCAAATTAAACGGACCGATGAAAAATCTCAAGCAGATTTCATTCAAAAATGAGTGCATACATATTTTGACATAAAAATAATATTTTAGATGGAGAACAGAAGACTATAATTGGACAATGCAATTTATCAGCTGCATTGTTAACAAACGTTTACCACCTGAGTCATAGGGTATACTTATTCGAGCAATAGGTATTTGACCTTAACTTATGACGCATTAATAGATAAGCTTAGAAAGTCTAACTCCAAATATTTACGTTACATAATTTTCAACCAAAAGTGGTCTGGTCTAGAAATGTAAATATTTATCTCTTAGGTTTCGAAGTCGCTTTACAATCTATCAATCTCGTGCACCATATGAACTGGCACTGTGACCCAAGTAATATGTTAGAAGTGACAATAAGATTAAAAGGTGTTTAAAAAATGTTTTCATCAAAATGATAAACTTTTTTATCTATTATGCGAACAAAAATTCTATTTTATCTATGTGTATCTTGTATGTTCGATTAATTATCCGATAATCCGATAATTAACAATTAACCGATGCTTTTGACAATCAATGCTACTTATATGTAAATATTTAACGTAAATTTTATGAAAGACCTCGGGTATATTGTATTTCATTCCATGATGTGTATTTTACTTCTATTAACTATTTTTTTGTATATTATTGACAATTGAGATTAACCAGTCTTGAAAGACTCACGTATTAGTTGTATATCGTTTATAAATTACAGAATAATATCAAGTTCAGTGACACTTCGAGTGACTTCAATACACATAGCCGCAAATGGGTTCTACAAGACTTTGGTTTATATTCTTCTATCTTAAAATCTTCATTAATTTTAGTTTATAGCGCTTTAATCTCTAAAGCTGCATTGTGTGGTCTGAGAGATTATATCCTTGATTAAATCGTGGTTTTATTCGTTTGAGCGGAAGTAACCTTGCAAATTGCGTTTGCGGTTAATTAGTCACAATAGACGCAACTGAAGATTGAACCATGTAAAGTTAAGTACTAAACCGGACAATATATTCCACCAGAAGGAGTAATTTAAATAGAAAATTCTCTGTATTCACTTATTAACATAATATGAATCTTGATATTCCCTAATATATATATATATATATATATATATTAGATATAATAACAAGGTGTTGGTGTGGTAGATCTAATATTTAATTAAAAGTTTTACCGAGAATCACTTTTTTATTTTATTTGTTCTCAAAGTTTATTAATCAAATCGTCTTTTACCTTCTCAAATAATAAAATCTTACCGCGCTCCTATCGATTGATAAACTAGCTAGGTACTTTGGCTCTAAAATTTTAAAAATTTCCTTCTTAAATACAGATCTACATGAATTCTTCAATATCATAGGAACCTAACTCGCGCGTGTCCATTATTACCGTTAATACAGGATCATATGATAGAAAAGACAAGGACTCAGGATTCCTTACCTTGAAACCCCGGCTCGCTTTATGAGAACACGCCTAAGTGTCCCAACAAAGTTTAGTTTGTTGACCTTTTACTTAGCTTTCACGTGCTTGGATTCATTCATTAGAAAACTGAAGGTTAACACCGTGAAAAAGTAATCTTCAAGAGCAAAGAGAAGAATGAACACACTCGAGGGACAGGTACTGGAATCCCTAACCCCCCCGCTGGGAACCCTTTTTCGAATCTCTTGACCAGTACTCACTGAGGCCGTTTTCACCTTTCAGAAAGGGTTGAATTCGGCGCCCCAGCAGTCCCTTTGAATAGGACCCATGATTGAAGAATACCTCAAAACGTGTTTTTCCTTATACCTAATACTATACCAAAGGTCCCTCAATACATTTTCACCGGTGTTTGGCCAATGAGAAATTTGTATATATAACTACATTCTATTACTAATTCTATCGACGAAAATTCCTTATGCATTCTTTATGGTCTCATAAATACAATAATAAAAGTTCAGGTGCACACTTGCTATTTATTGAGTTTTAAGTAATTATCTTCAGTATTTACTTTTCCTTGCCGTATTGAGTTTTTCGTTTCCTAGCAACTGTGTATTATTAACTTATTTACATTATACAACTATAACTTATTTACATTACTCGGAAAAAATCACTTTAAATTGGGTAAAAGAAAATTTTAAAATTAATTTAAAATCGAATCGATGTTAGAGTGATTGTAATTAAACTATAATTGTCTCCGCGTTGTTTTCATTCGATATTATTGCCATCAACATGAAGTTCGATTGTATCACAATGATTCATCAAGATTATTTCCTTAAATACCTATGACTTCTTTGCTGGATTATCAGTTGAAAATACGATTATTAACCGACGAGAAACAGTTCACTTCTTAATTGGAATCTTCGATTTGAATAAAGTCGAATTTAGCAGGCAATTAAAAATCAATTTTTTTCATTCACTTATTTTATTACATTCATTTTGCATGCATAGTATATAATAGTATTTTTTTCGAATAGGAAATGTATTGCGTTGAAAATTATTTCCGGAGAATCACGAAACATTCAGATTCATAGCAGCACTAGAAATAGAAAGTACGTTCGCAATCGTTTTCATATATTTTTATTATTGGTATTATATATAATTTTCGAATGAAACTATCCGATCGAAGTTTTGTAAACTTCGATCGTATTTCCCTAGCTTATTCTTACACACTGAAAAATATTGAACTGTCCTTTCTAAATTAATAACTCATAACGCTTTCGAAAGAGTTTTATTCTTATAGATAAAATTGGTTTAATATCACAGAGGAATATCTTTACTGTTCTTGGCATATCCTCATTTCCCCCCTCAATATGCTTCTCTAGCATAAATGGCACGCTTTACTACGATGTATTTTTGGATTTCGAAAATTCTGACATTTTCCTAAAAAAGTTTGATCGAAGCTATTTAGAGTTTACATCCTGAAACTAAAATATTCTGCACCCTTCTGGAGATGTCAGAATGCGGAACTTGAGTTTCTCAGTTGATTGTACTCGTGCATAATCGCTGTGATCTACTAACCGTGTATTATAGACAAGTAACCGTCATTAGATTTATGGTTGTTATGGTATATGAAAGTTTATTCTATGCTAACATTTAATTTTTTACATATAACCTTTTGGATATATACTGGAACTAACTCTGATAAAGATACCTGATATATACCTATGTAAGAGGAATGTAATTGAATTGCTCTTAAATCAAGAGTTCGTATTCATTCATATATATATTTTATGAGGTATGTATATCGAAACGAATCGGTATCTACGGAGAAGAATTCTTGTCTATTTGCACGATTATGATCAAGCTGTCCCAGGATGTTATAGGAAAATTCATTCCTAATCAAAGTTCCTTAGAGGCATTAGTTTACTCGTAGGATCCCTATTTTTTGGTTTACTGTAAGAATGGAATTAATAGCATATTTTGCACTTTGATTTTACTGATGAAACTGATAGAGACTCTGGGAGTTTAATTGAATAATATTTATTTGTCCATTTTAGATGTTTTTCTTAAAGAATACAATGCAACATCCATTGCCCTTAATGAGAAAAGGTCAGTGAATTTTGTCGACAAAAGTTTTCTGTTATCGCATCTTGTTTAATTTAGAACTAGATGATTGTGAGGAGAATAAATAAACTTAACTGTTACTTGGCTACTAATAGATTGCTGTCCAAGGCTGTCTACTTTATCTTTCTCCGGTGGGTATTTAAATATTTGATCTCAGTAAGTCAGGATATTAGAAACTATCGTCTTATATAAAGTTCAAAGACTGAAATAGTTTTCCATATTCGTTAGGTCAGACGGATCTTTATATATTCTCTATATGAAAATAAAAGTTTCTTGACCCTATTACTTGTATGTTTTCACTCTGTATATGTGTATATTATTGACTTATTTATCCTCCATGTTTTCGCGGTTTTATTTCACCTCCTTCTCTGTGGTTGTTTTACCGCAAGGCGGCTGTTTTCTTTGAAAATCATCATTCGCCAATATATTTTCCCACACTCTACTCTTACTTTTGTCCATATTTATTATGCGTATTATAAAGTGACGTACGTGATTAGGGGGGAAAAGTAACTAACCACGTAAAAAAAATAAAGCGTGCATTTAAACTTAATGTTTGTTTTACAGTTTTATTCGGAAAGTGAAGGTAATAGGAAATTGAAATATAAAGAATCTCAGAAGAATAGAATGATGACTGGAAACGAACTAGTATATTTCATAGATCTGTATTAAGCTTCGTAATTTTGATGCAAGACAAAATTTTGCTTAATCATTTTCATGACCCGCGTAGTATCGTTCTTGGTAATCTTGTCTACTGAGTTCAGCATTCCGAGTTCGTACGAATCAAATAATAATCTTCATTTTTTTAAGAAAACAAAAGCTGAAATCGATGGAAACGATGTCCTTGATTCTCGTTGCTAACAATAAATTGAATTGTAAGAGCCCATCTCTTACTGTCATCAAATTATAAATTGTAACAGAGACATAGTAATTTGACAAATGCCCTGTCAGCTACCTCATTGTGCAAATTATAATCTTGAGCACAAAATTACATTGACCTGAGCACATATTCCCACCCAAACTTGTCTTTCCGGTTCTCCAAGTGACGAATAAGATGTTAATTTGCATATGTAGTTCAAGTCGCTTTAAATGTATGAATTATTGGTCAAGGATGATCTTGCAGAATTTTCTTTCTTCTGAGAACATGGATCAATATGCATCGAACAGTAGATGTGGTTAATTTAGGAATTGAAAATCTTCAATACATATCAGTTGTTAAACGAAAACCTTTTTTAAACTTTATATAAATTCTTTGTTTATAGGGGGGATTTGAATTGTTCCTCCAACCATTCGTCGGTGAATTCGACGAAATTGTTTCCGAAATTTCGCTCATTCTAAAGTAGAATTCAACTTTCATTTCTTTCTTACAAACTGCTAGATTTTTCAACAGAAATATTAATTGCGAATATTAATACTAATCAGTTTTTTAGTTTACATCTTTGCCATGATAAGTTGAATGCTTCCACGTATATCGCTCTGGATACCTCGGAATATATAAGGAAATCGCTGCACGTGTGAGCAAATTATATAATTCGAAGGGAAGTTGTATTTTGGAGAGACAGAAAGCGTATCCTTGAGTCTTGAGGTCAAAATATAACTGTGCAAACTATGGCACCCAAATATCCCCGATATTGACCCAATAAAGGAGTAATTTACTGTAACGTTTAGAGAATGGTAATGTAAGTTTTAATATTTGTAATTAAATGTTGAGGTTTTTTCATAGATTTTTTTCTTTACCGAGAAATGCAAGTTGGCCGACGTATTTCTATCCGCCATTTTAGATGCAATTCAGGATGATTTCGCTCATAGATAATTAATAAAAAAATTACAAGATTAATTCGAATTGATAAAATAAGAATCACATAGAAGATTCATATAATCAAACACCGTGTGTTTTTAAATTCGAAAACAGATTCTATAAATCTCGAGAGAAAAACATCGCCTTAAAATTCGAATAGGACAAATAGAAGGTGTCCAGTGCAATCGGGAGGTGGGAAACTAGAAAACCTTGGCCGTGAGCCATTCTCCTACGAAATGAGAAGGCTCTAGCTAGTAGATTTTTAACTTTGGCGAAGGTTTACATAACATTCTGAAAAATATATTCCCCTCTTCAATTTACACACTCCAACCCTGATCGTTCGAAGGACGCACGATCAGGAAGTCGGGCGAAGAAGATGACGTGGACGAAGACGACGCCATGTAAAATACGTATAAATCCTCGACAGATTTACTCCCTTTCACGCAGGATATGAGGTCGCGTGAAGAAAGCCATCGCGTACGAGCGACCCTCAAAGAAACGAACTTCCCTATCGATGCAATGGACGCCATGCAAAAACGTAAAACGGCGAAAGAACTCGAGGAATCTTCAAAAAGTTCTCGAGCCACGTAGTCGCCGGCTTAGGATGTTCTCCTAAGAGATGGGCGGAAGGTCGAATGGGATGTTTGGGAATGCCGGAGAAGTATGAGGGAGAAGAGATGAAGAATCCGATGGAGATGCAGGAACAGGGGCGTGGGTCGCTTATGTAAGCCCTCAGCTGGGGTCGACCTCTTCTTATGTAAGTGGCACCTGAAGGTGGGGGCGAGAGGAGGAGGCTCTTGCTGGTGTTGCTTGACCGAAAGACGAACTTGCTTTTGCTATACCGGATTTTCAGCAGAGATTTTTCGAGACTTCCTTGGCTTAAGAGAGACTGCCACATCTTCTTTTAAGGTCGCCAAGCAAGAATCAACAGTCTGCTAAAAAATAAGTACTGGAACTACGGAATCTGCTTGCTACCGTCTATCCGAAGCATCACTCCATTGCAGGAGAGTAGAATAACCTGTGTACTGGAATAATACTATCTGAAACTCTTGTTTTAATATTAAATTCATTAATAGATATTGGAAAAATACATCTCTTACTAGATATTAGTAAACTAAAAAAAAACAATCCGATATCATAAGTACGAACTACTTTGTGTTCAAATCGTACATAAAATAGAACAATTGAACTGAATAAATAGAATTATTTTTATTCCTCACATCGGCACTCCGTAAGAAAAGTTAGACCTATATTTTTCCCGTACAGCCCCCTTCTGCGACTTTTTGAGCATTTTCAATAAATATGTGAAGAAAAGGAGCCCCAAATCTTTGCTTTGATTTGTAGGGATTTAATAAATCTGTCATTTGTTTGCTCCAACGACGAAATTGTTACAGAACTGCTGAGTCACTGATGTTGTCGGCGAGAGATTTAGATTCAAAATCCAGTTCCACTGCTTACGTAAACGAACACCTTGAGAAAAATCCATAGCGTGTAAGAAAGGAACACCGTACGCAGTCTGATGATAATGGGTCCAACAACTAACGATGATAATAGGATGTATAGGCAGAGTCTTCGCAGGTCTGGGTTCTAAGGCAATGCTCTCCGTTATGTTGTATTCAATTGAAAATGTTAAACATAATTTCTTTGACTTACGGGAATTAGATTACGTGCAGATGTTAGTGTCTCTAGATGTATCTCTTCCACAGAGCACACAGATAAACACGTTAAGTCGCGATTGTTTTGGACCACAAAGCTCCATGCAGCATCATCACTATTAAGATTGCAGCTTTCTAAATTATGTTGGTTGTCTGATATCCTGCAATGATATTTATTCATCATTTCGTATTTGGTTTTTTATTCACATACACTTATATATACTCAACACATACGTAAGATTACCAACAAAACTAAAGTGAATGCTGAAGAGGTGTTTAACGACTGGGCAACGTAACTCATTTAATGACAATTCATCACTTCGAGAATGATAAAATTGAGATTGATGCATGGTATAATGCGATAAATGGCGTCTGAATGTTTTGTTTCCCTTTTCATGGCCATGCTCTTTAAGAAAACTATATCCTTAGAAGTTCCGTTGATGATATGATCCTCAGCCGGAATACTCTCCACCTTCTACACACACCTCATACAAGGACATCCAGGACATCCCTTCCGCATCTGCGAGGCTCTTTCGCTAAGGCCAAAAACAGATGAAACCATTTTCAAAACAGCCTTAATCATATTATGGCTCGCCCGAGTTACAACTTGTATTATTTAAAAATCCTAGCAATAATTGAAATATTTCTTTCCCATAAAGTATTATTAGCATTAAAGTTCAATTCTCACAATATTATTTTTTCCTCATTATATAAAATAGATGTTCAAGATGCAATGAAATAATAATTATATTAAAGCAATAAGATAAAAATAAACTTAAATTGAGTATGAGATAATAGTTATCAATTCAATTAGGATATCGCTAAACCATTAATAAACCTGATGACAGAAAATGTTATTAATTTATCTGTTTTATCGAATACACTAGAGGTCATTTCCCCCTCATTCCAATTACTCGAGGAAAAAGTGTTCTGAGTCTTAACCCATTCGTTTTATTTACTAATGTTTGGGTGACTTTCTTCATGTTGGTTCTTAATCGAGCAATCGCTGGCAAGATAAGAGGGTCGTAGGTTGAAAGAGGTTGAGGTAATGGGAGACAGGAATTATCTGCCGATTTAAGAATCACAACATTTTGCATTTGATTTATCTTAAATTAACGCTAGTATTTAAGAAATGCAGCAGAGACGAATTAAGATTATATCGACAATTAATACCGAATCCTTATGTTGGAGTACAGAAAACAAACATTTGTTTTGTTTTCAAACATCGGGGAAAATATTATAAATTACAATGTAAATTTAATGATTCATTTTTTTCTACGCTTATAATTCGTGAACCACATATTCTCATATATTTTATAGGGCACGGATTGCGTAAGAGAAATGTTACGATGGTTGCGGAACTCTTAACTGATTACAACATTTTAAAAATTATTTTTTCTTCGAAAACACATAAAAAACAGTGTTTCATATATACGCGACGGGAGGAAGGACAAAAAACCATAAATGGATAGAGGTTTAGAATACAAATCTTTTCATTTACAGAGCTTTAGTACCGATTTTATTGTAATTCACAAGTTCATCGAAATACCAATGGAATGAGGAAGTTTTATACATCTTTCATCACTACGTTTATTCAGAGATGTACAGTACTAAATCTTGAGTAACATTTTCAGTTGAATCAAGGACGATAGATGAGCTTGTCCTAATTATAATTATAGACTTTTCTTCACTACATTATAACGATAAATAACTGAGGGATGATTGAGTTTGTGAATTGAATCGATACCTCTTTGACAGTTCCTCCAGAGTTTCCAGTACTTTTCCCTTCAATGATCTTAAAGTCTTTGAAATACTATTTTTAGTTTTAATATTCTATTTCATTTTTTAAATTATGAATTGAAATTGCTTGAGGTAAACTGAAATGTTTAAGGCAATAAATTCAACGCCATCAATTTTATTCTCGAGAAAAATATCGATCCGAGAAATAAATTATTACGGCCTATTTCGTCCAGAAAACAACACGTAACATTTACTAAGATATATACAACATAGAATTATATAAACTAAAATTTTCTCTGACTTGATAATAGTTTAATTTGGTAACTAAGTATAATTTACAAAAACGCGGTGAGCGAAACAGAAGCTTTTCTGGAAAATGAAGGACGAAAAAATTTTCTTCACCTTATTTTCTAACGGTGGGTGTGAAGAAAAATAGTTTAAAATTTTTACCGAGCAGTTTACACGAAGTGTTACTCGGAAGGAAAATATCTTGTGGCCATAAAAATGAAAGTGTGCGAAATTCTTGGGACGTCTTTAGGGTGAGGGGTTATGCTATCTTAAGGCTGTGGACGAACATGGAAACACGGTCGAACCACACTCACCATCTTTCACGGATTCTAAACCTACATTTTGGAGAAAAAATTAAAAATTGTTATAAACTGGTTTGAGTGGTTAAGAGGGACACAGTAATTTAAAATATTTTTTATAAACGTTATTTTAAACATAACATAAGATCTAAAAGATCTGGTAGGTGTATCTTCAATTACTTGCAGGACTGTTGAAAACATGTAGATTTGAAAAAATTTGAAATATTCGAAAAAAAATAATAAGCGATAATCAGATTATTGTAATGTAAATGAATAATCGAATAACGGATTGCATATTTTTCCCATAGCCAAGAAGTTATAGCTATTTATTTAACTGAAGTAAGAATTGGAATTTCAAACGGATTATATCCTCTGAATTTTGTTCATATTTTCATAGATAAATATAGTAGAGAATAGTTTATAATATATATATTATTTTCGTTCTATAAAACTCGTAGATATTCCTAAAATCAAAAAATCAACCAAGGATCTGATTGTCTGGCTATGGGTTTACCATTTTTTCTGAGATTTTAATGCATTATTTCGGAATGTTTCTTTTCATTATAATACTCCACTGTTAAATTGTAGATTGAATTGAATTTGAAGATTATAGGTCAGATATATGGATGATATTTTTGCTTTTAGAACGGCATGATGAGACAGAACAAAATAATTTTAAAGCTTTTGAACACACAACACCCAAACATTATATTCACAGTGGAAACACAACAGAACAAACAATAAAATTTTCTTGACATAACACTCACCAAGACCAATAACTCCGGTGACTTTGGTAAATGCATAGAACTTATATGTACAATATACACGCAAATCATAACACCACGCATGAACATGCCGCCTACCACAGCCTAATACTCTTACATGTATCGCTAGACCTAAAAAACTTTTCCTAACACCTTGACACCATAAATCAAATTACTATTTATAACGGATGCATTAATAAGTACAATAATTACGCGTAAACTTAGGAAAATGGATTTTTCTAAATTATATCTGAACATTACAGAAAAGGAAGTATCACACTGGGGCTAACTTACCTTACTTGGTTGAATCGGTTGTGAACTCACCATTTTTATACACTACAATGTAAAACTCACTATTAAGGTGAGACCGCGCAATATGGGAAATACGCTATTTATCCACAGAGACAGATTTAATTACACTCTCCAATCAGGGATTTACAAATTACAGTATAACGACTGTGATAGTGGAAACGTCATAGAACCTACAGATTAGAGCCAAAGAACGCATTTCTCTTCAATTCACACACATCATATTTCCTTTTAGAAAATAACAATAAATCAGTTTCTACTATCACTCTTTTACACTGTAAACAAAAAAGCTGTGGATAATTCTATACGGAATAAATAGAAACTAAACAACAAACAACACATCCACAGCCTACAACGCACACCTCTTCTCAAACTCTTCCCTCTGCTGACCATTTACTCCCTCTCCCACGACCAAATACCCAGTTCTGCAATACTTTGTAACTTATTTTGACTTCCTCTTCCGTTTGGTTATGACTTCACCTCACCTTCTATGTATATTTGCTTAATTCTTGTGGCTTTTACCCATGATTAACGTCCAGTTCAAAACCAACGCAATAAATTATATAACATATATGGAATTTTGTTATTTCCTTTCTGAATATTCGTTGACTAATCCTTCCTAGAATATTTGGTATTGAAACTTGAATTATCAAGAAAGATAAATTACATCTTACATAGTTTTAGTTTGCTTGTTTAGTAACTGTTAATAATTTGTTATTAAGTGCTTTACACCCATATATTTATTTTAAATTTATGATGCCACTAATTAAGAGAATCTCATTCTTTCAATCGTAACTCATTAAAAGATTATGACAATAAATGGTTGCCATAGATTTCTTACATTTCAATCTTCATTTAAAGCGCAGCTCATGAAATTTCTAAACCTGGAAAATAAATTTCCGTTTTCCCTCGTGTAAATGGGATTTAAATTCTATCTCGGTCATTTTATTAATAGAAACTCATTAAACAAATAAACAAGTTGCATGTACGCTAGTAGAGATCAGATACAAGTGGTTTGGCACAAACTCAAGGTCTTACAATGAATCTTCGCGATTGATTACTTTCCTTTCAATTAAAATGGCTATCAAAATTAATTAACTTAGTTCACTTCCAATGAATAAACGTACTCGGAACTTTTGGCTTTAAACCTTCCCTAAAAATACCTTTTTCAAACTGAATTTTTTCATTCGCTTGTAATTATAATAAATTTAATAATAATTATCATCCATTGCATCAAACTTGATGCCGCAATAATATTATTGGTTTTTAAAAATGTTTTTACCTCATAACAGATTTTTAACTAGCTAAATTTTAATATATTCATTCTCAATCTTCCAAGATAGATTAAATTTCAGTTGTATTTTTATGTTTTAATCGATATAACTGCACTATGTAAAAATATGTATGACATTATTCATAGTAGTATTTATAACATGTGTAAGTATCCTTCTTCTTGAATATTCCTATAGAACCAAGGATCAGTTCAAAATTACTTTCTTGACTTTAAACATTCCTTAAATTTTCCATCAACTTCCATTTACTTTCAACAAATAATAAAATATGACGATTCCATGCCATTCGGAAGCCAACCCAACAACCTGTATTTCTTTTCAAGGCTGTATTTACATGAAAGCGTAAATTTTCAAAAATTTTCATCATACTGCTTATTCTGAAAGAAAGAGATAATTATTAGAAGGGTTTAGGCTGCGTTTATGTCTTGAAGATATTTGTTCAGTTAAAAAATGCTGAAATTTAAACCGATAAACAGATCAATTACATAATAGAATATACTAAGATTTTTATCTCTATAATTATACTGGATTATTTATGCTATAGCTATTTTATTTCCGAAGAATTTTACGGAAAGAGATACGAATACTATAAAGCTAATAATTGATTGAATCCTTTTACGTATTGCGTACGTCATCACTTATGCTAATGTTATTGCCTTAGGCCTTTTTATGCCAGACAACAAGGTAAATCTCAAGATGTCAAGGTCTTCAGTAGTCAAGGCAACGAATGATCGAAACAAGATGTTTGATAGGACACCGGATTCTTAGATATATTTTAGTGACTTTGAAGATAATGCTTACTTTCTATTTAAAGGTTCTATTACCATTAATCCATATAATGGGGAAGCTTCATCTCAGAGATTTTTCTTAGTAATTTCAGGAGTCAGGAATTTCCCTGAGTTGAAATTATGAAGAACAAATTTATAATTTTTTAATCAGTTCCCGGAAGCTAAGTTTTCCGGAACTCAACCCAGATTGTTTAACGTATTTAAATATAGAAATCGACTATTGTCATCCAATAAATTTCTAAATACTCATTCAAGTGAAAAATATTTTGGATTGGTAAAATATAATGTTACGTATACTTTGAATAATAGACTATAATTGTCTACAGAAAATTTTTGATAGAGTTCCTTAATTTTTTTGGGTATCATAATTTGTAAGCTATATTGTAATCATAAATTACAAATTTCATAGCAAAAAATATATAGTAATGTATTTTCTTCATGAGATTAAAAAATGAATCGAACAGAAGATAAAAAAATATTTAAAATATAAAAATTAAATATTAGGGGAAATATGCAGACATGATAATTTTTTAAAAGATTTCTCGTTGTTTTGAAAATATCCATTGAAATATCTCTATTTGAAACGTTACATAACATCGAAGCTGATTTCATAATATACAAAGGAGGGAATTTCAGAATGTATCTCATAAGAGGAATTTTACAATTTTTATTATATAACTCATAGTCCAGTTCCTATTTTATATTCACATCCGAGGTTATAATGATGTGTTAATACAAATGAAAAAATGGAATTCGATCCAAAATGATAAAAAGAAATATTTTGGTTTTTTTCCTAGAAGAAGTTCCCACAAATTAATTGTGTAATTTTGAGTCATTGTTTCGAAATTTATGATAGATTTACGGCTGCTTGAACAAAAGAATCATTTTATTAATGATATTCAATGAAAATTTCTAAGAATGGGTGATAATCAAAAGGAAAGATGTGGTATTGAAACTAATGTTTCAATTTAAATCCATATTTCTATTAAATTTAAATATAATTCACGAATGTGTACAAATCGTTCTGCTGTTGATTTTCCACTTGGGCGATTTTACAAGAAAGTGGTTTAGTCCTAGACGCGATGAAAATTTTGTTATTGAAGATGAAGTAATAGCCTTAAAATTCTTTCCATCTTGCATGCGGAAGCTAACGATGGAGTGCTAATAATATCGTTATGAACTCTTACTTGTTGATATTTATCATAAAATGAAACGGAACATTTGAATGAATGCGAGTAAAAGATACACTCGGATGATTTTCACATTGAAGAATAAGAGATACCTGCTGCGATGAATATCTATGATTATTCTTCATTGTAACAAGTTTTTCTGAGTAGGATACATTATTATTAATATAAAAAATACCAAGGGATTAATTTATATTCAATAGATTTGTGCAATAATTATAAATTTCATATTATTTCCTTTGCTGCCAATTATCACTTATAATTGATTATTTTTGATTAAAAGTTCTGCATTTTAAACTGAGAATTTTGAATAGATTAATTAATCAACGTGTAGAATATCTAAACGAAAATAGATAAATCTTATGTAACCTTAACTATCGATAATTTATCGAAAAAAATCAGATACATAAGAACACTAAAATATCTATTTAATTAATCATTTTATAATATCTCTATAATGCTCATGTATCATTCAACAAACTTCTAATCATTATTTTCTATTATTTTTCTTCGACGCTTGTTCGATTACTATTTGCGATAGACCATCCTAAAATACCCAGAATAACCCTATATAATATAATTTTCGTTAATAATTTTCTATGTAAGTTTAAAATGCATGTTCTGTGACATAACAAGTCTGAGTCAAAAGTTGTTGGTAATGAAAATAGGTGAATAACAACTCCATTAATAAACTCGATGATTTATGGAAATAATCGAAAAACGCTATTGATGTGAGATAGCCATGCCGTTTTTCTTTTTTTGCTTTTAAAACATAACTAAGATGATTAAGTATGATTTACGTATTGAAACATTAAGAAAATCGATGCTGAAAAGTATTGCATTACCGTTATCATTCATATACAGATCTCTTATCCGCCAGAAGTTTTAAACCTTTAAATAGCGACGGGTGCAATTTTAAATAACGTTTTACACAGTTTCAATACAAAGTTTATACACTCCAGAAACAGCTACAGTACATTGCCTCAATGGGGTGGAGGGGTGATAACGATGCAGGATCCAAAATATAGCTCAGGTTCAACCATGCTGTAAAAATGGTATTTACCGCCCGGCAGTGGGTCAGCGAAGCGATTTATTGTACTTCAATATTCAGAGATTCCAGCCTACAAATAGAAGTATGAAGTGCGGCATGCTTGGAATCACAAGAATGGACAGGGAGTGCAAAATATGAGTGAGGAAGAAGACAGGAGATTATTATTTTTATATTACATTACAGAGAATATAAAATCCCTAAAAGAGATGTGCAGAGACATAAAAGAAGATGAAGTACCCCTCCTAGGCACTTGGTATTGTCTCTGTATATATATATACTCACTGCTCAGTTTTAATAATTATTGTAGTTATTTACCTGGGATTTTGATAAACGAGGTTATGATTTGTCTATCAATCAAAGTATTGTAAAGAATGATTTTATGCGAGATGTCATTTAGAAAATAATGTTTGGCTATGATGATTTTTTAGATTAAATAAATATTTTTTAACGTCAATGAAATAAATGAATCAAATATACTAATCTAACCTTTGATAAAAATTCCAAAAATCATTTATAAATAAAAAATTCTAAATATTGTAAAGTATGCCAGGAACATTTTAAAGTCACAAATGTTTTAAAAATAATAACCGAATTATGTCAACTTTACGCGTTTGATATAACTGCGTCAATCTTTTAATATGTTTCAAGAAAATCGTATAAAACATATATTTTGCGTATTATTTATAAAATAAAATTTACCTGTGATATTCTCATCATATTACACTGTATAACCATTTTTCCTATTGCGTTCAAGAGTATTTTCTAATTTTCAATCCCGTCTTGAAACAAATACTTCATATAAAATCTATTTTAGCCTGGTAATTAAGAGATCGATTATGAATAGATTATGTAAGCGTGAAAATGACCAGCAGTTAAAAATAATTTCTTTTAATAGTTAAATTTATTGTAAAAGTGTAGTTTACATAAGGTGGAACCCGTTGAAGAAAATTAAAATTCGCGCCCAAAAGGTAACTAATCACGGAAGACCAGGAAGCATGCTTAGTAATACACATAGTTCGCCGTTCTTCCATTGTCGTTCTCGCCGCAGGAGTTTGACAGCTGAAATCTGGGAAAGTTCTTTAAAAAATGGGCTGCACGAAAAGATTTTAATCGAGTCTGTGATACTTAAGTGAAGTTCTTTTACTATAAAATTGTACATTTGTTGTATATGAATACGCGATGGTTGAAATAAAAGAGAATGACACTCGTGATGGGGGCGAAGACATAGGGATTTCTTGTGTTCATGAAATGTTTACCGAATTTGCTGAAGTAATGAAATTGATAGAAAATGTAGAAATTAATTGCAAACGTACCAATACGGCAGAAATCGCATACGAACGATTTTCGAAAATACTTGATGAGTATCAGGAACAGCCTCATTTACTAGATCCTCATTTAGACACAATGCTGAATGCTCTTGTCAATGTTCTGAAAGGTTGCGAAGAAGTGGATGATCTAGCGCATTACTGTTTTAAATACATTTACTTTATAACAAAAGTAAGAGGCCACAAGGTTGTGGTGAGGCATCTTCCTCATGAGGTCAGTGGTAAAGTTCTAAATTAGTAGATGCTATTTTGAATGACAGTTGTAAAACTTATAATAAAATCTCCCTTGACTTAAGGTTAATGATTTAGAAAGGATTCTTAAAATGTTGGAAGCACAGAATCCTTCTGATATTAACACATGGCGCTCTCGTTACGTTCTGCTATTGTGGTTGTCAATAGTAGTTATGATACCTTTTCACATGTCAAGAATTGATAGTTTCACTCGACATGAAGGAGAGAGAAAGTCGATAATTGAGAGGTAATTTTATATTTTATCAGTCAGTGATTATAAAAGCTAGTTATAACAGGTGGATGTATTGATTTAATTCTCATTTTACAGGATTCTTGATGTGTGTAAAAAGTTTATAATTGCCGGCGACTCCTGCAAAAATGCGGCTATATTTCTTGCCTCAAGATTCTTTATCAGAGCTGATGTGAGACAGGAGCATTTAACTGGGTTTCTCGATTGGTGTTGTGTTGTGAGTATCCTAAATGGTTGTTATAGTATGTATCTTCAAGGTTGCATTCTATTTTTCCATAACCTAGTTTAAGTTGAACAGAATTCATTATGCAGGAAGGTTCTCAAACCTAGCATGTTAAAGCCTGCTATTTTTTACAAAGTTAAACATTTTTCTGTTCGAAGAATTCAGTTTAAAATTTTAATTTCAAAAGTTTGACCAAAGTTCTATGAATCATTGATTTAATTTGATAGCTGAATACCTGATTTAAACTATAATTGCCCATGAATTATTATTGTAAATTAATGAAATTATTCACAGAATGATGGCATTGAATCGCTGATAATGATTTAGCATTATTAATCCTATATTATAAATTGAAAATATACAATTTTTCCTGGGAATCCTTTCCACATTTACTCCAGTGAAAATGCAAGTAGTCTTCAATGTAATAATATACAATAAACATTTAAGCTATTCTTTGTCCAGAATTATTTATTAAAAAAAAGGATATTATTCATTAAAATTTGGAACTTTTATTCATTATTACATATTTTACTTCTTTATACTTCATTATTCACCAATTACCAATTAATTCACCAATTATATTCTATTCCACTATGAAATAATTCTATTGTAATGCAAGAATTTGTAATCTTTGTGTGTATCATTTAAATCCCATGAAGATTAATTTCTCTATGGAACTAATGAAACATAATAAAAGTATGATTTTTATAGCTATTACTTGATTTAATTACAAAATCTTCCTCTGTTTAACATTCAACTTTTTAGGACCTGACTGATAGCCAAAATGGTTGGAAAGGCTTAGAGCCAGTAGCCTCAATTCTTAAGCATGGGAAAAGAGAAGATCTTTTGCCATTTGCTCCTAAGCTTCTACGCTGGAATTTGGATTCTAAATTTCGTTCAAGCAATAACGCACTGATAAGGAAAAATTCTATCAAAGTTGTTCAAAGAATAGGTGAGAATTTTTAAAAATTATGCATAATCCTTTTTCATGAAGCAGTGTGATGATGCTATAAAACCATACTTATTTAAAGATGAAAAGTTTCTTTAATCTATTATTGGCTTATATAATTCTTTTAATTAACAACTGGAAAATCAGTAACGATCCTCTGTTTTGAGAAGTTTTAATAATTGTTTAATTCATTTAACTAACCTAAATCAACAACATTAAATTAAAACCATTAAATTTAAAAATATAAGTATTTTGTATTTTTAAAATCACATTTTCTATTGAAAAGGTTCCTGCTAGAATGTTAACTATATTTCATTATTTGAATGAACTGTAGTTGATCATGGATTATGGTGATTTATTTTGAATGGGTTAGGATTTCTTACCATAAATATATACTTTACTATATATTATTTGAGTTATTCTTGAGTTAATATTTGTTATACTATATTGTTATGTGAGTTACTATAATTTCATGTTAATTAGGTATAGATATTTATTGTTATTAGATTTAGAAATAATTGATAAAAATAGCTAAAAATGAGCCTCAATTAAACATGATTATGTAACTAATGTTGTCTCTGAAACTAAGAATAATGATAGTATAAGTTGGCTTTAGAAGCACTTAACACATATTGCATTTTTCACTTGTATTAAACCAAAATTTTTTTATAAGAAGGACATAATTTTAAAAAACTGTTCAGTTTATTGTCAAATATATGAAATACAAAATTAATGAATCTAATTTATGAAATAGCCATAAGTATAGCTGTATTTCTAAATTTTAAGCAATTAGTGAAAATATAACCTGATACTTAAAGTAGGTGGAGGATTCTTGTCAATGATAAATTTAATAACTTCTTGTAGGCCTTACATTTCTGAAAGCACGTGTAGCAACATGGAGGTATAAGAGAGGAAACCGGTCTTTGGCTGCCAATTTAAATTCAAGTGGTGGTAGGAATGAAAGCTTGACATCAGAAGAAGAAATGGATGAAGATGATGATGTTGAGGCAAGAGATTGATTGTTAAATGATTTTCTTATTAATACATCTGTTATTTCTGTGATATAAATTGAGAATAGTCATAGTTTATAGTTCATAATAACAGTCTTGGATACATAGATTTGTAATTTTTCATAAAAATTTTGTGAGAATTTGATTTATATTAATTTGGATAAAAATTTTGAAGTTATCAAAAAGTTCATAAAACCGAAGTATAGCATAATTCAAGTTAATGGAATATTATCAATATTTTATTTAGGTACATATAAAATATTTTATGTGACCCTTATAATGTTTGTATTAATTCATCCATTAATTTTGAAAGAGAAATATTGAATACAAGGTAACATTTCACCAAGGATCAAGATGAATAACCGATATAATAATATAGATTACATAAAAGTTTAGGTCATAGATTATATGAATTATACTGACCTTGGAATAATATTATTTTTGGAATTGTGAAAGAAAATAGATCTTGAAAGATTTTATTTTCTATAATTTTATTCAAAGTAGTATAAATGTTTAAGCTTGATTTGGTCTGGCCGCACTTGGTGAAAGGACATTTTAAATGAGAATACAACTTGGTGGCTAATGTCATAAATTGTGGCATGGTGGCATAAATGGTGGAAGCCACCAAGTTCTATTTCATTTTAGTACAAATGTTATTCGTATGATATTCAAGGTTCCTGGAGAGATTGAGGAAGTTGTAGAAGAACTTATTGCTGGACTCAGAGATACTGACACTCGTGTCCGATATTCAGCTGCAAAGGGATTGGGACGTCTCTCTGCAAGATTACCAAGGGAAATGGCTGATGAGATCCTAGCCTTTGTATTGGAGCTATTTTCTCCTGGAGAGCCAGATGGTGCTTGGCACGGTGCATCATTTGCTCTTGCAGAACTTGGTCAGTGCTGTTCTTCATTTATCTTGTTTTCTTTTTTTTGGAAAATTATCACTTTTCATAATAAGTCATGAAAATTTAGTTTTAGCTTTTCTTTTGAATAAAATTTACCAATTTTTATAATATGTACAAGTTTTGTGGTTTTCATTTCAATGCTGAAATTTTTGTAGTGTTTTAAATATTCTTATGGGAGTTAATGAATGAAAATCTCAGCTTATTATTATTTTTGGAGGTAATCCTAATTATTATACACTATATTGATGAATATTCTTCCACATAGAAGTATTTTTGTCTTTTTTCACAAAATTTGAACCCTTCATCTTCAATTCTTCTTGTTGAGAAATGTATCGTAACTTAACAACTAAACAAATTGCAGATATCATGTGTTAAATAGAAATGTTGAATAATTCTTGTTATATGCCACAAGGTATTAGAAATTCCAAATACAGAGGGGTAAAAATGAAAATTTATGGAAGGGGTAAAAATCAAATATAAGAATATATTGAAACGAACAATTTAATTGGTTAATTTGTTGAATTGACCGGTATAACTTCTAGGTCGCAGAGGATTATTGCTGCCTTCAAGACTTCCTGATGTTGTTTCAGCGGTTGTGAAAGCTTTAGACTATGATGATGTTCGTGCTCACAATTTTGCTGTTGGTGGATCGGTCCGTGATGCAGCTTGTTATGTGGCATGGTCTCTTGCTCGTGCCTTTGATGCTGTTGTCATGCGTCCATATGTTCAGAGAATAGCATCAGCTCTGGTTTGTGTGGCTGTGTTTGATCGAGAGGTAAAGCTTTTCAGTCGTAATACCCTAAAGATTTTTTAATATCTCTTTTGCTGATATATTTGTTTTTCTTTCATTAAAGATCAACTGTAGAAGAGCAGCTTCAGCTGCATTCCAAGAAAATGTTGGTAGACAAGGAACATTTCCACATGGGATTGACATTGTCACTGTTGCTGATTATTTTGCCTTGGGAAGTCGAAATAATGCCTTCCTTAGTATAAGGTAACTTAAAAATTTTAAAGATTTTATTGAAAAATTTTTGAATAGTAATTAACTTTTTGTTAAATTCTTCTTTAGCTATTATATTGCTGGATTTGAAGAATATACTAAACCTCTAATCAACCATTTATTTGAACGGAAGATAAATCATTGGGATGCTTCTATCAGGGAACTTTCCTCCAAGGTAAATATTATGATCTGAATGGAAATTTTAATACACCACAGCTAAAATGCAGAAAGATCATGCTGTGCTTTAATCATCATTCAATATTATAATAACATATATCATATTTAAAATAGTCTGTACCATATTTTATATATCAGTGGTTAAATTTCTTTCTTATACTATCACTTATGTATTTAATTTCTATGAGAATGGAAAGAATAAAAAAAAACCTTTGCTCTTTTATTTGGATAATTTATTTCTACGTTATCATGTAATTTTTACTTTTAAACTGTTAATATCCACAATATTTTCTTCTTTGCTACCTATTATTGATAATTTAATTCCATATGGCAGGCCCTAGGAATCCTAACCAAAAGAGATCCACAGTACGTTTTAACACATGTACTTCCTCAAATTCTTTCTCGAACCTCTTCTATTAACTTGGACTGGAGACATGGAGCAGTTTTGGCTTTAGCAGAGGTGATACTTGCTCTTTCTAAGTGTGATACTACAGGTGATAAGACTATAGGTAAGTCCTATATTACTGTGAACTATTCCTCCAAAATGCTAGTTACAAATTGAGAACTAAAGCAACATTAAATTGATATTAATTCGTAATATAGCTATTCTAATCTTTTAGAAATCTGATGATCAACATCTAATAAAACAATTTAACAGCTGTAGAAAATAATTATATTTGATTGTCTTTCCCATTTTTTAAATTTTAAAGAAAGAAGGGAAGAATATTTGTGTTGTCATGCATATACTTTTTGTTTTATTACACTATCTTAAATAGTTTTCTAGTTATTTAGCTTTAACTAAAGAGCTGTAGAGTTTCCGTAATTTCCGCATTTAAATGCCCGGCCATTCAGAGATACATCTGAGATTGAGTCCCGTCCTTTAAAGGTTAATGGAATGATATGATTTTAGATTATGTGAGAGTAGGATTTCAGTTTCTCTGGATATCATGAATCTTTTTTGAAATTTAAATTAATAGACTGGACTTAAAACTTTAATTGTTTGAGTAGTATTTTTTAAGAGGTTATGAATTACGTAAAAATACTAGTAGATGATATTTTATTAATTGTACTCTGATATGCTTTAGGTGTTGAATCCTTCTTTCTTGAAATTTGAATTGTTCAAACCATTTATCTTCTACAATTTTAACCAATATATCTTGATTTGTAAAGTATACTTTCATTGGAAGAATCAATTTTGAAGGAATTTTATTCCTTTCAGGTGATGATGTATTGCTTGGAGTGGAGCAAATAGTGGCAAAAGCAAAGAATTCTGGACATTTCCGTGGTCTTGGAGGCGAATTAATGTGGTGTGCTGTTTTGAAAATGATTGAGTTTGCCTCTTTAGCCCACCTACCTTTGCATTCATCTCCTGTTTTAGGTTGGTTAATAGGCTCTTATTATTGTTTGATATTCACATGTAACTTATTCATTATTGTTGCTGTTATTGCATTGCTGTTATGTTACATATTTTGAATGTCCCAATGACATCATTAACATTTATACACTTTAACAGTTGAGTGGAGAGATTCTCTGGAAGAATGCTTGGTGCATAAGGAGGCTTCAGTTCGTGAGAGGGCCGCTATCACTCTTTCTGCCTTTTTGACAGAGTATTACTGTACAGATACAGATCAGTGCAACGCTCTTGTTCAACATTTCATAAAAGCGCTCTCTGGAAATAGAACAGAAAGACTAGGAGCATCGCTAGCCATAGGTAAATTTTTTGTATGTTCCATTTAGTGTATTATTTTCTTCAGATTTTAATGAATATGTTTCATGAACATAATATTATTTTAAATTTTGAAATAATGGCAACACATGTTGTGTAAACATGTGTATTAATATAGTGTGCTGCTTTAACCTAAAATGATTCAATTTTCTATTAATTGATTTTTCATGAAAAAAGTCAGCATGACATATCATCTTTATCTTATTTCTTATGTAGGATCCCTGCCTAGCTTTGCATTGAGAGGACATACCAGTCAAGTTTTGCTAGCTGTGGCAGCCTGTTCAACCTGTTATTCCCCACCTGAAACAATCACATGGGCTGATTGTAGGAAGAGTGCTCTCAAAGCTATTTCATCATTAACTTTGACATTAAAAGTTGCAACTGGTGATGATGAGGGTGAGTTTGTTGAGTAAGGTTTTTTTTATATATGAATAGATTTTAAAGTACTTACTTATTAACTGGTTTAGTAAGAAAGAATAGAAACATAACTTTTTATCTGATTCAAATTCTTTAAAAAAATCAAGTCCTCTGTATTAAATTAATGGATAAAGTATTTTTTTTTAAGTTAAAAAATTTAGTCCAACAAATGAAAATTTTTGATAAAATATTTATACTATTTCAAGTATTACGATTAATAGTTAACTGCTTAGTAAAGTAAATAATATTTACAAATGCAATACTGACAGCTTTACTTTATTTTTAATTGTAAGCTTTCAATTTTATAGAAATGTCTGTCATTTAAGCAGCGTAGGAACTGAAAAATTCATTTTTCATTTGTACCATCAGTTGTGTAGTTACTTGTTGTTAGCTTAATTATTTATCATGTTAACCTATTTAAATAGTTCTGTAGGAAATTTCTATTTATTTTCTAGTATTTCTGAATTAGTCTATATATTGTAAAACTGAAGAGTTAAAAAAATATTACTCATATTAAATTATAAATACTAGTCAATTATTTGTATAGATAGCTTCGGGAGAAATTGAGCTTTTTTTGCTATGATATCAATTTCTACATTTCATGCATAATTTTTAATTTAGTTATAAGCAATATCAATTGAGCAAAATTGTACATATTGAAGTAAATTAAAAATAATGACGACTCTTAATTCCTCTGCATTATTATACTTTTGAGTTGTATACATTTTCTTTTTTCAGGAGATATATTTTATAATATTATATTCATTGTTAATGGTTCTACAGTTAGAATAGTTTCCATTAATTGACTTTATTTTTCCTCTCTTTCAAGATGGGAACACTTTAAACCAAGAGCAAATTGAGCTTGTATATGACTGCCTTCTGAAAGGTATGGAAGATTATACAGTAGATGGTACAGGAGATATAGGAGCTTGGGTACGAGAGGCTGCAATTGAAGGTTTAGTGGTAAGGTCTTCTTATATAGGATACATCTTATTATAGGAAATCTAGGATGAGAGATTGCAGTAGATTTTTAAAAAGTATTGTCATGTTTAAGTTAGCTCTAATAATCTTTTGAGGAAGTTGGAATTGTTATATTAAGCCTTATCAATCTGTTATGAAATTTTGTGTATCAGACCGACTTGTCTATAATCTGTTTTACACACCTACCAGAGGTATTCATCCTTTTGGAATGGAAATGGATCTTACAGCTCAATTTCATCTCAATTAAGGCTACCATGATTTTATATTTTTAATACTTTCTGGAATATGATTGTGCATATTCAAAGTTGAATTTTAATTGATCTTGAAATCTAATTTGAAAATTTACCATACAGGTTGTGACCCAAATAGTAAATTCCAGAAGACCATGTATACTGACAGAGAAATTAGTGGGAGACATGATCTCCAGGCTATTACAGCTGTGTGTTGAGCCTATTGGCAGGCTTCAGGACTGTGCTGTTAAAGCATTGGGAGCTCTTTTAAACATGTGAGTTAAAGATTAAGCCCATTAATTTATTTCCTCAAAGTAAAATTTATATTTTTATGAGCAATAGATAAATTTTTGCGGCAAATAATTTTCTGTCTTTATTTTGATTTTTGCAGATTTTGATCTGCAGATATGCATTTTCCTTTTAATACCTAGAAATTTAATTCCTAATATTTTTATTGTGTGATGTGTCAATTGCATTTTAATTGCATTAAATTGCAAGTTATATAGTTCCTCTGTTTTATATTACACATAAATACTTATAACGTTGCATTTTAATTGCATTAAATTGCAAGTTATATAATTCCTCTGTTTTATATTACACATAAATACTTATAACATGTATTTATTCTAGTAAAGGATTTCAAGGAAATTTCTTCAGTGTTCAATTATTGCTATTTTTGGGTATTCTTTTAATTATGGTCTATTGCAAAATACCTCTTAATTTGAATTGTGTAAGATAAGGTCTACTACTAATAATTGATTTAACAATCCTCTTGGTCTCAGTAATTGAATTTGTTCTCTTATAGGGATCCTCCTCTTTCAAACGTACCCCACCATGCAGAGCTTGTAGAAGCTATTCCAAGAGATGATCCTCTTGGTCTCACACATTATACGGAATCTGAGACTTTTCCTCGTATTGTTAAACTGGTTTCACTTCCCCGCTATACTCACCGATTGCTTCTTGGTCTCATTTCAAGTACTGGGAGTCTCACTGAGAGCTTGGTAAGGCATTTTTTTCCTATGTTAAATATTACGTTAATGATTCCCTTTCACTTGTATTTGTTGTATGATTGACTATGTATTATCTAATGATCAGTGGGTGAGACAAGTGGATGAGCCATGTTGAATCTGAAATGGTCTCAACTACATAAAAGATCTCATAATCAATGTTCCTTATACATAAAAGAAGTAAAAAGTAAGCTATTTTTAATCTCTATTGTTCTAGCTGTCATTAACAAAAGTTTTTGCAAAAAGATTCTTTAAAAATTTTAGATCAATAATTATTTTTTTGTTAAATTTTATTGACCAATTTTTCCTCATCTCTGAATGCTCACTGAATGTATTACTCAAAATATAGGTTGATAGTAATTAAAAAATACTTCTCCAGTTCATCTTCAACCAGGTAGCCATAAACTGAATAACTGTAAAACTACTGACCTAAGCAGCTGCATTTAGACTTATGAGCATAGACACTATGGTGCACAAATGGAAAATTTCAAAACCTTATTTTCATAAAAGAACCAGATTGTAGTCAAAATTATCATTAATAGTAGAAGAACTCATTGCTTCCATTACATTTTGATAATTGAATCATGTAGATATATACCAACATCAATATCCTGGAAAATTTCCTCCACAGTCGGGAACTGAATTTAGGATCTTAGCATTAGAAATCATGCTAGTCACTTTTCAGTTGTGGGAATTGTATTTGGAATTAAAAGACATATTGAGAATACTTTCAGTTTCCTTAGAAAACTTAGTAATCATTTGTCATGCTACGTAGTGTGAGATTTATTGTACTTTGACATATTATAATCTGGTAATCTTTTCCATAATCTTCCTTGGCATGCTGCATTCGTGTGCAATATTTTCTCTACCCTGTTCCATATGGTTCTCTCCCTCTGATCAATCTAACAAAATGTATGTAACTGCTGTCCCTTATTTTAAATTCAACTTTTGATCTTAAGAAATTCTTATTCTTGCACATCCAGTTCAAGAAAATTGTTACGTAGTTGTCTTCTCGTAGTGGAATAGCAACATAGTTACTCATTGTATCACAATGTATTATTCTTGGATATTCAAGTTATTTCTTATAGCATGAACAAATCAGAAAGGCATTTAATGCTCAAACTTGTTGATCAATAGCAGGGTAAAAGAGAAGATCTAGTGATTTAGTCTAGAATGTTTATTAGACATATACTCATCTAGTATTAACTTGTAATGGTTCCCAACACTTTAAAGCTTAAATAGTTATTAGGAGTTTAAGAAATAACCTAATTCATTAAACTAATCTTCATCTTTGAGATATTCAAACTCTGTGATTTAAGAAGATTTATGATTGTGTCATCCACTCTACTTTCCTAAATTCAGATGAGTACCCTTTCATTTAAAACTAAAGTTGAATAAGAAGTTATTAGCATAAATTGTCAATTTCCATATTGGTTTAGAGTAAATTCCCTTGCCCCTTTTTAAAATCATATATCTCTAATAATGAGCAGCTTTTTATGCAAATTCAGAGGATTTGATCATTTTAAACCTGGATCTACTTGCATTTAATTCTAGACTAAAAAGGCTGTGAATGCATTGGCTGAACACCTGCAGACATTACCTCATTCATCTCTTGAGGCAGTTTGTACAACTCTTGTGAAAGTTGCTGATGAACAAGTCAACTCTAAACGCCTCTCCCTTCCACTACTTCGGAGTTTGGAGCAATTAATTGGGTCTGGAGCTTTGGGACCATTTCTTTCATCTGGAGATGAACCAGGAGAGCAAAGCTTATCATCTCACATTTTACGAATTGTAAGGCAGGAATTAGCAGCTGCTCCATCTGTGTATAAGCAAATGGCAGGTGCTGGTGTTTTATGTCAGTTACTTCAAGCAGGAGTCTCTAGTACTGTTTCCAGGGGGTGAGTATAACTAAAAGATTGTTCGACTTCTAATCAGTAGCATTTTTGCGTGAGTTTTAGGATCTTGATCATGCTGACCTGGGAATCATTATAAATTATCTAAAATACTCAATTACGTGGATGCTTCTTAAGAATAATTTAATTCCTCAGAGACTTATCAATGATAGGTCTTTTCAGAATAGATTGAAGTAAAATTTAATACTTATAAAATTACTTACCTTCATTTTCTATGATCTGTTTTGGTATTTATATTAGCTGAAAGTAATTTAGAACATGTTTTACCACATAGAAGATCATAACTAATTTTTTATTAAAGAAAAATTATATTAATATATGTATAAACTATAAATTTAAAATTAATTTTTAATATTGACGATATATGTTATAAAGAATCATTTCCAGGATTAAGAACCCATAATATCATGAGGGAGAGAATTTTAAATATCGAAAGACGCATTTTCTAAGACTTTAATGCTATTGTTACTCATTTGTTACGTAATTATAATGTGTATATTAGAGATTGTTTTATTGTCAAGCATTGATAAAATGAGAATTAAAAGATAGTTTTATTATTTTTTCTTATTTAGAATCAGATATTAGCTAGTATGATTGAAGAATATTTATTGAATTGAATCTTTTATTTTATTAATTATCTGAGGTCGATGCTCTTGATTGATGATCAGTTAAAAATTAAATTTTCATCTGTATAGAAAAGTGATTCTTTTTGATACAGTATCTGTAATTGAAATTAATTATACTTATTTTTATGTCTAACATATATTAAAGCATTTTCTAACTTTTGTTGGCAGTTGTCTCACTAAGTTAGCCATACTGCTTGGATGTGGTGCGTCACGAGTACGAACTGCCACAGCAGCGCTGCTCTACGAGGCTCTCTTGGTTGCAGGGGAAGAGTTGTTTGGTAGCTCAGTGGAAGCTGCTCTTTCACTTTTAGCTGAAACAGACTGGGCATGCTCAGATGTCTCTGTAGTTCGGGAATCACGAAATGCTTTTTGTAAGCATTTGGGCCTACCCAGTCCAAGGACTACGCCTCGGCCAACATGAATTTTAAAACGCACTTAAAAAACTAACAAGCGCTTCATTAATTCTATTGCTTATAATTAGTTCTGAACTATAATTTAATTGCATATTTTTATTGTCAAAATATATATTGTTTATATTGATTCTTTTGTTATTAATAAAATGATACATATATTTTCTTATCGTTTCGATGTATAAGGCTTAGGACCTACATAAAGTAATAAGCCCCTCTCTGAAGCTGTATGAAGCTATTATTTTTCAACTCATTCACTATAGAATATGTAGTACTTCTTTTACTTGAGTAGATTTTTTTAGGCAATATTAACAATTAGGAAAATTAAATTTTTATAGGTAGAAAGTTATCCATCCCATTTACTCGAATGGATATTTAAACATGCCAATTAAAGAATTAAAAGAAATTTTAAAATGTAATTCTCAAAAAAGCAATAACCAAGAATATTTTCTCTTGAATTTAAAGTCTCTTTTTTGCAAGACCATGATTCTTAAGTTATGCTTTAAGTCACTGCAAATTTATCTTTGTGCAGTGGAATAAATACATACACATAAAGTTGTGAATGTAATATTTTTTAAAGATGTATGTGATACTTAAAAATTTTCAGTCTCTCACAACCTTTTTATCATTACATTTCTAAGAGTAACAAGAAATCTCTATATCTCAAAAATAACTAGAAAGCTGGAAGCATTATACAAATAGTATTCACTGGAGGAGGTGATATTTCAAATCTTTTATTTGGGTGATTAAATTATGAACGATATTTTTTTATAGTTAAAGATTCGTATTTATAATGAAAAGGTAGACTACGGGAGCGTCATCAAGTAATAATCTTATTAAGGTATTGGATGTTTGGAGTTACTTTATTATTCCAACGTACGCGTTTTTAAGAGGTAATAGTCAAGTATTTTTGGGAATTGGTGGGACTACGTGTGGAGCGGCTTGTTTGCGAAGGACGGCTTTGAGTACTGCTGTAAACCTAACGTTATTTGTATTAGAGAATTCTCTTACTCTGCAGTTAAATGAAACTTTCTTTACCTTCATTATTCCAAATCAATAAGACTAAGCTTTATCATGTACTTAGTAAGTTATATCATAAGATTTATTGAATGTATTTATACATTATAATCGTCAATAAAAATGTCTCGAAAGTTGAGGTCATTTCGTCGTACGCAGTTACGGCACCTACATCACAATCTGGCGATGTATTGTCGAATAGAAGTCTAAGATTTTTCGGAGGGAAAAAGACCATTGAATATTATTGAATCACTCGCTTAATTGTATTGAATTGAGAGTTTTCGTAAAATTATCCTCTTTTAAATTGTTTGTTACACTAACAAAATAGCTGTGACTTTCTCTGCACAAATTAATAGTTTCATACTTGTAAATATAATTTTTGAAATATATTTACGTAAATATTATGTTTCTGTGGCAATGTTAATGTTCAAAGTTGAAAATTGTAACTCCCAAGGAAAGGTTATCGCTCCTATCTCAAAGACTATCGATTTGAGGTATTGCGAACTAGCTCACTACAAAAAATGGATCCCATCTATTTTTAGAGGAAGCATAGTTATACTAGGGATAAATACTAAAAATTTTATTTCATTTCCAAAACTTTGAATCTCATTGCAACATTTCAACAATTTCTTTAGTTTGCCGTTGTTAAGCAATGAAAAGGAAAATTCGACATCTCTCGATCATTAATGAGACTGAGATTTTTACTGAGATGTCACTTATTCAATAAAATGAACCTGAAGTTCGTTCTTGATTAGGTCAAAATAAATTCCTCGAGTTTCGCGTTACCATCTCCCTTTCAACCTTAATGTCCATGCAATTTTTGAAAATCTGAAATTAAGCGTGTAAAATTATATTGCTATTATTAATTATTTTCCTAGAAACATTGACTTTCCACGTAAGTTTATTTAGTCTCATCATGATCGCTTGAATCTTATTTTTCTGATTTCCCCGGATTCTAACCGATTACAACCACTCATTTATCCTATTTATATTTCTTGCTAATGCAATATTTCGTTGTCGTTGGTGGATCATAATATCGCGTTTCTGAAGGTCTATGACATAATGTTTCCTTAAGACTCTGCGGTAATACAACTTACCACTTGAGAGAGGGGTTATACAGGATGACTTTCGCACACTGTCGGTGGAAAACCGAAGAGGAAGCGGAAGACAAATCTGACGTGACTTGTATCGTAATCGTCGATGACTAATTTATTACTTCGTATCCGACAGCAATTTCTTTGGACTAAGTTATCGTAATGTAATAAAGCTTAATAGAATTTTTAAATTTACAATACACATCTATGGAAATGTTTAGGGAATAATTCGTTTGAAGTGTTGCTGAAGCTGCAGACAATATTTTTATCATAGTTCTGTTCTACAGATCAACGAAAAAAAATTAAATAAAACTCTACGTATAATACAATGAATTTTTATTTTAACACACAAATTAGAATGTATGGGCGAAAAAGAAAACAGTAGTATCTAAATTTACATCGTGCTTGTCAGAGGGATAATCCATCAAAATAATAAAATGTGTCTTGATTGATTTTCGAGGTACTCATTCTGTTGAGGGAAAAATACGACAAAAGCAACCAGTATTTCCTTTTATTCAACCCAACTATTTATTTCTGTTAATGAAAGCGAGAGTTGTCCTTTATATCTTTTTGGTTGTATGCATCAAGTTTTTTCCTTACTTCTAGTTGGCGCCGTCTATTGTTAGAGATGCACTGCGAATACTCATCGGAAGATTCATTACGGGGATCAAAGGATCTTCGCTCACAAGCATACACACTAGCCACCGGACTGCTTCTCTAAGTATCACGGTATCCTTATTCTTCAGTGCAACGCTGCTGGTTTGAAAAAAAACCTTTAACGGTTCGTAACCCATACAAAGGATGGCTCGTTTCAATCGATACCCGTTAAAACTGTGACATGTCGTTCACCTATGCAAGGGAAGCACGGAATCACCGAAATTGTAGAATATCCTGTTACATTTCATCTAACTCTATTTTACCACGAGAGTGAACTCGAGATAAGTAACAGTAAATACAACCATAACAGCAAACAAATATTCTTCATCTTGTAAATTTATGATTCGCAGTGCTATGAGAAAAAGGACAATCGCAGATCTCCATTTGTTAGACTTGAATCATCTTCTGCGTTGCAGATGAGTCCGATTGACACGCCGACTGTTGAAGCACGGCACCGTCACGCCCAGTGGAAGGCGGCGGAGCGTCCGGACTTTCCCCCTCGATGTATTTACTTATATGGGACAAGTTTCCTGCGAGCTCTTCGCATTCGATAGTAGACCCGGAAGTCTCGGAAACTCGTCTGATATAACTCGGATACTTCACTAGGACAGATCTAAGAATCCGGTATCGTTTGAGTTACCGGTCTATGTCATCATGTAAGAATTAGAGTAGAACAACTATCGACTAATTGTAAGATGTGATTCGTAGATATGTATCTTTGAGATAGAAATGCGTCTTTTTTAACTAAAAGGCATCGTCGAATTGGCATTTTTACTGTATATATAAATTATTCAGCAAGTGAAAATAGCCTTTTAATAATGTTTTAGCTGTTTATATGTATGAGAGCGCTTGTCTTTATAAAAGAAAATCTTTTTAAATTCAGAAATATATCTCGCCTTGATTTTTGAAAGTGATATAATTTTTAGGGTTACGCATTTCAATCAATAATAACTCATGAAATATGATTCACATTTTTTTGATTCATGTTCCCTATCATCCAATAGCTTTGACTTTACTTATGCATAAAATTTATTGATGATTGATTTTTAGCTGACGTCATTTTATATATGTACATCTACTTTATACTTCGTTATTGTTTATTTCGGTAGGTTACATAAGTTTTATATATTTTCAGTTTAAGGAACTTAGGCTCGGATAACATTTTTCAACTGTAAATAGTATGAAGAAGATTCAATCGAGAGAATGACTGAACTAATATTATAACTGAGATATAGTTTTCTTAACCGTCGATTGTAGCTCTAGTTTAGGCCATAAGAGATGGATGGAGAGAAATGGAATCAAATATTGAAAAAGATAAATTTCTACGTATTAAGTAGTTTCATTGAATATATTAAAAAATCGTCCTAACTGCTGTTAATATTTGATTATCATACGCGTAAACATCATATATGAAAAATTGATTAAAATTTATCTTTCAAATTTTCTCGTTTCCAATTCAAACTTCGTATTGAAGTGAAATTTCTTTAAGTTCGTTTTTCTCTTCTATACTATTAAATAATTAATTCTAAATCACTAAATCGGCGACACAACCTTTAAAAAAATACCATTTAGACGCAAAGGTGAAACAAACTGGTCCTTCACGACAGCATTTCATGACCTTTCGCTCGGTGTGTTCCACTTATCAATTCTATCACAAACGTTTATGAAAACTGCAAAATTTGCAAACTATTACTTATAAGGACACATTTTCAATTCCCAAACATGATATTATAAATTTTATTGGAATATTTAATACTCATCTGTTTAAAAAATTAAAGGCATAATTTAGCTACATTGGAAATAAGAGAGTATAAAAAGAAAGTTTTTGTATTTTATTCGTTTTGAAATGAAAAAACCTTAATTAAATTATATTTTACAACACAAAAGTTTTAAATATTCCTCCCATTTGAGTATTTTTGACTGCCCGTGGCCTTTCTTAGCGCAGTACAACGCAAGTGGAGGTCTGTGGAACGGTGCCAAATCTCATATCATCAGTTGCAGGTCCGTTGAATGTTCTCTAAGAGTAAATATATGTTACCAGATTAAATTTTCAGATACCACAATCACCTGGTATTTTTTGCTTTAAAATCATTGCTCTATAATTATTCACTTTCTCGTTTAATCTATATTTATATCACAGGAAGTAGTAATAGAAGTACATTATCTTTTTTATTGATTTTATTAAAGAATATTTGTTTAATTATAATTAATTGTAAATATATACATATCTTAAGATTATTAGAAAACCACATTTTAGGTTACTGAAGTATCCGGTTATTTTTTGACACAAATATGTGAGACTGTAGAAAGACGATAATTTGATAGTTAAAAAAATATTCATAATTATTCTTGTAAATTGTTCTTTATAACCAGGATTCTTATTTCGTTAAAATTTAAGTTTAGGAAATAATACGAGAACGATACCAAACAAAAATACCTACGATATCCAATACAAGAAAACACATTCTCAAATAAAATTTAAATGTGATCTAAATAAACATGTTTGAATCAGTAAAAGATGGAATAGACTAACTAAATCATCTTGCAAATAACCTTTTGGAATGAAAAGTGAAACCAGAAGTGATTCATTGGGAACAAGAAAATGGTATTGCACAGAAGTAATTCATAAAGGAATATCACTATTTTGTCTCGGAAATGATAGATATTAGTATAACTGACAATATATATTTTAAGTAACGGAATATTTCTTAATTTAAATGTATAAAAGAAATTCATCTCAATAGGTAAAGCATGGGCAAAGAAATTCGCTTGAAAATCTGATTTATCAAGGACTTAAATGTTTACTTGATCTATATTTATCAACCATCAATCCAGCGCAGGAATCTCGCACGTCCCTCGTTTGATACCCAATTTCCCTCTTGGAAGGAAATTGGGTATTGAAATTGGCCTCTTGCTAAGATACTGTTTTTCCTCCATTTTTAAACCAGGAAAAACTAGGAAAAAAAGCTACGACCTCCTCAAAGATGAAGTAGAAACCTCAATATCTGCTGGTACCATTTTATTTGTAGTTTTGTACTTTTATAAAATTAAGTCTTATGTATTTCTGCGATGAACATTTCCAGACTGTCTTTAGTTCGATGATATCTATAATTTTACTTAAAATTAATTATATAAACTGATGATTTGTTTCTTATTTTCTTTGAAAATTGTTTCTACAGTTAAAATTCTAAATTTTTACGATATAAACCAGTCGAAAGGAAGAAAGATAGCCAACCGAATATTAAAAATAGAAATAAACTCCGGAACCATAAATAATTAAAATTTAAAATATCTTTACCTTTTGAATCTCTGCTGAAATAATGGCGATGAAACTTCTTGTGAGGAAATATTCAGTAGCAGAAGCTTTTAAGCAATCTTTATTTTTATATAAAGAATATTAAGATTATATTCTTTAAAAAATAACAGTGCTGAAGATAATAATACAAATTCCGAAACACGTTTTGAAAGGAATGACATTGTCTCTATCCTATCTCCCTACAAGTTGAACTGCTCCAATTGTTGGAGTGATTCATTCCAAAGAGTATTACACAATACAGTCTAATTTTGTAACTACTTTGTAGTTCATATCTACTTTCGAATCTTATTTCCGTGATGTAGACAGAGGAAATATTCATCTGAACGACAACATTTAATAGCCACACTTTTATTATTAAGGCAACAAAAGTTGAACACAACCCTAAATTCCTTTCAAATTATTTATGGTCAATTTATTCATCATTGAGTAATTTTCCTCAACTAGTCGGTATCTATCTTCTTGCAGAACTTCACGCGAAATTAAAGTCGCTTGCAAAATATGCGTTTAAATTCGAATGCATCTTTCGTCGAAAATTCAATATTTTAGTGGAATGTTCCATGGAATCGAGGGAGATGCAAAAGTGGATCAGCTGCCTTGGACTCAATGCATACTCCTTCTATTTATTCATAAGACAATTCTTTTTCCGTTTTCCATATTTTCAATGCTAAATCCCACTCAAATACCCGTTTTAAAACTTAAATGGTTAAACGATGCATATATCTTGATAAGTTTATTTATTTCCTACTGATTATTTGATACTGATGAAAAGTGCTTTCAATCAGTTCCAAATTCTACCTCATGCATTTATTTTGTTATAAATATATGGGCATTTTATGTTCGGGGTGATTATGATGATTTCGATACATTTTCATACGTCAAGCTACATATCTCATGACGAACGAGAATTTAAGATATTTTTTTACTCTGAGGCTATGATCTTTTCTTCTTCGTGTCTATTTGTGAATCCATTAGGACATCTCTCTCAGAAAAGAGAGAGTTGAGATAGCGAATTCGTGCTAACAGCTAAGGGATGAGAAAGAATTATCTCCAACTCTCTAAGGCAGAATCTTCAAATATGAAGTAAGTCTCGATCATCCTCACGTGTTTAAGCATTAAAATACATTCTGAAGAAGTCAATCAGTATACACTCATTAACCTTCTCAAAAACATATGAAAAAGTGCTCTCATATTTGACTGAACGTTCCAACGTAAACAAACAATTTCCTTGGTGATCTTAGACGATCACTTCGCTTTGTTGCATGATGGACTAATTATTTACTCACACAGGAGTAGATTCTCTCAGCAATGAAATTAAAATATCATTAATTTCGTTTCAGTGAAATCTGATCCCATTAAAATGTAAATATTCACCACTTGGGGGGTATGAAGACACTTTTTAATGCTCGTTGAACGGTCGTATGGCATTCATTCCCTATTCATATACTCACAAAAGGGTACGAGGGAAACGAAAACTTATCGCTTTCAGAGAACTCGCATACTCGAGAGTCTCTCACCACCCATATTAATAGTCCTCTTTATTTCCCCTAAGGCAACATCGACTAGTAATAATAATTACACGCACCCCTACTTCCCCCCTTATGCCGTCAATTACCACCAGCAGCCGGACCGCCCGCATCTCCCACCCCCGCACACACACCGTCCTAATCTACTCATCTCGTGGAAACTCAAACCCTCCGGAACACCCCTCACTCAGACACAGCGGCTCTTCCACCTCATTCACCTTTGCCTATCCGCTCTCCTTCTTCGGATACCCTTTACCCTACCTGTATTTCGTCAAAACCTCGCTTCTTTTGTCCTCCCCCATTAACATTCTGAGCGGTCCTTCGCCCCCCGGCGCCTGCGCACCCTATCCCCCTCCTCCTCCCCTGCCACGCCCCTCCGGTGCCCACCGCCACGCCGACGAGAACGTCTCGCGATTCCTTTCTGCATCCATGGACCTTCTGCTGCCACTCTGAGAGGATTTTTAATAGGAGAAACTGCAAAGCCCGCCTCGATTGTTCGACGAACTCCTTTTGAAAAAATTGAGGTAAGTGTCGCTTTATTTCCTCACGTCTGTCTCTCGGTGGGTGCACGTTTAAGGCCGCTTGCATCAAGGGCGGACGCGGACGTTCGGGGAGTGAATTTTACAGTTTCCACGAACGTGAACAGTGTGAGTGCATTGGTTGTAAAGGAGGTGATCGATTGAATTAGGGGACTCCTCTCAGTGTTGCGTCGAAGATGGCAAGGTAAGGTCCCCTCTACACCGATTCGGCCTAGTCGATAACCACCGTGTTCCTTTGCCCTCCCTCTTCCCCCGACCCCTCTCCCCTTCGACTGGATCCGCTTCCCATCCTCCTTCCTCCCTCACCTTCTCCTCTGCCGTATGGGTCAAAAACATTACGTCATTTTCTCACGCATGCCCACAAATGCTCTTTCTGCATGTTTCCATTTTATCGATCAGATTTGCTTTAAAAATACTTCGATTATTTCCGATCGCCTTTTGTTGATACAACCGATGTTGATTAAGGTTTGCGCTGGGGAAATCCTGGAATATTTTCGAGGACACCTATAAATCGAGTTTCCTTCGGTTCTCACCCATTCATATCCAAGTTCCTTTTATTCTCTCGTTCCATTCAACTTTATCCCGATCTCTTTGGTTCCCTTGGTTACTCTCTCTTGTCCTTCCCAAATACTACGGTTAATTTTGCAGACAATATTCCTCCAGATGTAGGAAAGAGGTTATAGCTACATTATACAGTGCACCCCATAGTTCCTCAGCCATGTTGGACACAATTGTACATCTTTAAGGGGCAATTCTAAGCTGCGGAGATTTTTTTTTAATATTTCGTTGCACATTCGAAATAAACCGAAGGGTGTCCGAATCAATCTTTTAGAAGAGCACATTCGTCGAAAAATAAATGTTTGGAAAAGAATTCGGTCTTCCATGGCAGTTGATCTCACACGAGTAAATGTGAGCTATTCTTGTAGCTCCTTCGCTATTTATTATCGTACCGCTGCAGCAACACGTTGTTGAATTTTATAGCCGCTCTGAGCGTTTTTGAGCTAAGTCCATTACCGCTCAAATAAACCAGTCGCTTCCTCCACTGAAGCCCCACGGGGGGGCGTTAAATAAAGATGGGTGCATGAATAAAACCCTCTTTTGCGTTTTAAAAGCGCATTCTTACGCCATTTTTTTATACTTTACGTTCCCGAGTAAGAATTGAATATTGATAAAGATGGATGAATGATTAAAATTTGAAACCTGAGAATTATGACTTTTACAGGTCGAGGTAAATACAAAAATACAATGTTCATCCGTCGGGCTTTGAAACACGGTTCGTACCGTAGGAATTTCGTAATTTTCGCAAACGAGTCTCTATTCGAGATGAGAAATGTCAGTTACAGATGGTGCAATGCGTCAACAAAGCCTTCCTTTTGCGGATTGTGGAAGCATCTCGTCGCCCCGGGCCATTTTCGGAGAACCCTCTTTAAAATTCTCTCCTTTATGCGGCTTTTTCTTTTTTTTTTTCGCCTCAAGACTTCGCGAGCGAATGTATTCGTGATAAACCAGTTTGGATGTGTGTCGAGTGTCCCGTTGTCTTTCATCTCCTCCGGCGGATTGATCGGTCGAATTTTTCGGCAATTCGAAGATGGCTCGAGAGGATACGCGATGAATGGGGCCGAAGTTGGCGAAATTTCCTCAACCACGCAATTTCTCGTTTCCGGCATCCTGGTTTCGTGGAACAAATGCACGTGACTAATATTCGTGGCGTGCTCGTCGGTGTTTGGGGATTTATGAGGCCACTTTCCTAGTATTGATTAGTTTACAACGTTCGTCTCAAACATATGCTATTCTGCTAACCCGATTAACGCAGTTTTCGATCGTTAAAGTTTAATTGGGAACAAATGAATTGCTATGAACACAAGAGTTTTAATCGAAAGGAATTGATCTCTTATTTTCGCAATGAAACGAAATATCATGGTAGTTTCTAGACTTGCCGTTATAGATTTTCGACTACGAAATATTACGAGGAGCTCAAAGTTTTGAAGCTGATCGAATCCTATAAACTTAGGGCTTTACTCAGTGGAATACCATGGTGATGAAATGGAAACATCTCGATTGTTATGGCGCTCGAGATTTTTCTCTCCCGACGAATTTGGAATTTTGGAACAGGATATACTAAATAAATCTAGAATAAAAAATTTAAAAAAAGAACACCGTTGAGGTAAATTTTACGGAATCATTATTCTTTTTTTAAAGAAAAATTGCTTGGGATTGAAATAATACATTTTTGTAAGGCTCTTTTATATGGTTTTGTAGTTTACAATGACTGGCTCCGAAGAACAGACGAAGATAATTCACAGTTCCGGAGGGTTATCGTTGTCTGTCCTTCACCGTTTCATTCCAAATTACACCTTGTTAGCTGGATCAACGCTCGAGAGCAAACAAAGGTAATCATTAAAAGGAGCAAACACGAGTGAACGCTGTTTTGTGATACTTCTTTAGCAGATTTATCGCAATCGCGCGGAACGGAAAGACTTGCAAAATGAAACTTTCGCCGTTTCATTATTTCCTCCCTCCGCCGATGTCGTCTTTCGCACGCATTTTTAAAAGAAGCACGAGGGACCGCGTCAACGAACCATTTTGAGCTTCGCATTAGCAACAAAAAAGGACCGATTTCACTTCAAGACCTACTCATTCCATTTGTCTCGGGATGCAAATGCCCCGCAACTCTTGTCAAATCCCACGTTAATGGGTGTAGTCGACGATTTTTCATACAATTCGAACGCCTACCGATATGAAAATAGATCCGAACGTGGGAGTTACTTGAATGTTAAATTGATTATGCGACCGTTAACTGTATTTCCGATGGATGCGCTCCACTTGGCGATGGCAGTTGCGAAGAAGTGGCGCAAAGGGGAACAAATCTCGATCAACCCGACATATGTTCCCTCTCCTTGAATTCGCGCATTCATTATTCATTCATTATTTTTGCGAATCCAAGGTCACACACACGGCAAAGCTACTCATTCGATAAAGCTCTCGTAGAGTGTGATTTACCATTAGGACGTAACCAACGCCTCTCTCAATGTCCGCCATTCCATTGGCTTCCTTCCTTCCATCGGAAGCTTTCCCCTTAAAGAGACAGTACGCTTGTGTTTTCTTTCAACATTATGTCGCGTGCCCCAGCGTTCATTTGTCTGACCCTTTATATCACGGCGTGTCGTGAATACGGTTCCTTGAATTCGCCATAATCCAGGGGCCTCTTTCCTCGGTTTATGACTCATTTCCCCTTATCGCTATGGAGACCGCTCGTTTGCCGTGGTTCCTTCGCTTTCCAGACGACTTTTCGTAAGGTTTCTAAAAATGGATCAGTATATCCTTGATTAAAGAGTAATGCGTTCATTCTGAAATGTATTACAGTTTTATACTTCACTGTATTTTTTGATGGTCATCAATGTTTAGTTTAATGTGTTTTTTAATCGAATTAGTTAATTTAATACATTTTAAATACACTTCTATTACGTCAACTATGTAATGCATTCTCGCCCATTGTTAGGCGCCTATTGTTTCTATTGGGAGCCGTGATTAAATTTCACGTAGCTATATGAATTTATTTAAACATTTATGTATTCCTACCAGCGTTTGTTTTTCAATCCCTGTATTTACGCAAGGGGGAGAGAGAATATCAATGCTTGTTTGAAATTTGTAATCCCATATGGAATGTTAAATGTAATAAAATGCAAGCCACTTTTTTGTTCGTGAAATTTCCAATGAAAACGTCAAGCAGTTGAATTCAGTACCAGAAGGCTGAAGAAAGAAAGATCTAAAGCTTCTAGAACTCATCGAACCTGTAGCTAATAATTAATATGATCTTCCACATGACAGTCATTCTATTGAGCTGCTGACGTTAGCAATTGAGCGATTAAAGTGGATGTACATCATCGGTTTGATCCTTGGTGACGGAGTTGAATGTTATTGCAGACTTAATGCTGTTGATTGTTATGTTTATGCGTGTGCAAATACCATGTCTAGATAGGAGTAAAGTGGAAATATATTTTTAGTTTCCTCCACTATCAATCTTGGTTAGTTCAGTGTCTTCTAATAAAAAATGGCATTTTGAAAAACGCTCGTATGACTTAATACATTCTATATTTTAATTTCTAAGAAAAACGGAGTGCAAATGATGTATCAGACGAATATGTTTTCGTACTCGTAAAAAATATGGGGTAGTTCAATTCAGTCCATGGAAAAAACTCCAAAATGAGTTGTATTATAAGACTTGACAGTCGCTTATAAGTAATTTTCCCGAAAGGTTTTTTTCTGCTCATGAGGATTTTTTCCTTCTTTTAAAATTAAATTCTATCTGAAGGATGTGGCATATTCATACCACGAGTTAATGAATGATCCTTTAGCGGATATTATGCAAACCCTTTGTGTTGACGACATGTTGTACGTCATCGCTTCCTGTTCTATTTGCTTTTTATACCATCAAGATTCGCGAACGATTGTGCTGCGGAACGATCGAATATTGTAACAATGGTTTCCTTTAATAGGAATCGATATGTTACGTCGTTTATCAAAATACTGAAACCAACAATATCATTGTTGTAATTTCAATTGTATTGTAGTGTTAAGAAGTTGAGGAAGAATCATGGGAGCATTATTAAGAGCGTGTTTAATTGGCAGTCATACTATTTAGTTAACTTATAGATATTTATGCCTCATATAAATAAAACGTATTCACTTAATAATAATAGCAGCGTTCATTCGGCAGTGCATTACTTTAATTTGCCGAGAAGTACTTCGTGCACGATTTGGGGTTGAGGGCATCTTCAAGTTATGTGTCAATGCTGAACGCTCAAAGCTTCTAAATACATCGACATTTTTTTAAGCTGTGGTATTCTTAAATGCAAAGAGATTCATGTCTTTGGTGCTATAACCGATTTAACCTCAAACTTTTAACTTATTACTCTTTCAGTCCTTGAATGGATGTATGGCTGCATAGTCCTCGTGTGCACTAATCCTCTCCCATTTTCTTATAGAAGTTAGGATTGCATTTTTTTGCTTTGAAAACGAAGCGATAGACCATAAGTGTCAAGGCTGAAAAAATATGAACAACTCTCAGCTACAACGCATCTGGGAGGAAGGGAATCTGAGAGAGCTGGCAACGCTCGAATGTAAAAATAAAACAACCAATGTCTGTATTTATGCACGCTGTAACACATCCAGAGATGATTTTTTTCATTCGGAACACTTCTGTATTCCCACTTTTCCTTAGCGATTAGAGTCACTGATATTTAAAAAATGTTCTAAGTTAGCTGAAGCTGCCATATGGTTGTGAACATTTCTGCAAACGAGAAGGATCGATTATGTTAAAAATGAATGGATCAATTGTTCACATTGTATTAACTTAGCCCTCTTTTGCCTTAAAACTGGAATGGCGAAGGAATTGCGTAATGATACAAAGATATTGATTGATATTGAAGGAACTCGACCTTGGCTCGTCGGTACTACAACTTGATGGTACCAACTTCTGAGATGCATCTTTCACGAAATCATATTTTATACTTATCTGTGTAAACAATACTTTTGACATTGTTTATGGATTTGACGCTATGACAACGTATTTGTTTGTATCTTCTCATATCAATTTACTATGTATGTAAAGCATATTATAATATTTTAATTATTCATTTCATACGAATGTACTATATAAATATTGGGTCAATGTATATGAACGAGGCTGATATGACTAGTGATCTACCTTCCAGAAAATATTAAATTTGAGTAAGTATCGCTTGGATAACTATATTTTGGCCTATTTTATTTTATGAATTTATTTATATTATGAATTTTCATGAATCTGTTAAATTTTCAATGATTAGAAACAGAAAATTAAGTAAGCATTTAAATTTTTTTGAAATAACAAAAATATTTCAATATTTAATGCGAGGGCATCCTATGAATTGGTTATTATTATAGACAATCAATATTATTTTTATAAATATTTAAAATAGCCTAAATACTCCAGCCAACAATCAACTCTAATGGTTCAACGACCGGTTATACTTTTAATCGTAATTTACGCAACAATGCACTTCCTTAATAATGATTCCATAGTCTTAGAAGTAACACATTTTATTTATTTCAGAATTGATTTCGTTCAATCTATATAGTGCATTTCTATATTGTTTTGATGGTGGACGAGACTTTTAGGAATAATTTTGGGCAATGACGCGTTCATATTCTTTGGGAACCATTTGTATCTGTTTGTTTGTAATTGTGACGAACGAATGCGCATTGTAATACTAAAAACTAATCGGACACATAATGTGAAGGAATAAGATGGGATCAACCTAACACTTGAACTCTAGAATTTTCAATTAAAAATTTCTCTGATAGCGGTGTCTCAAAATTTTATCGTAATAAATATTGCGCTATGGCTGCGCATTCTCATTCCGGTTATCTTTATGACGCAATTATTTAGGTAAGAAATGAGTCTCTTGGTACCCTTCATTTTTTTTCTGCCGCACGTGTTCTGTTGAATTATAATTTCCTCATTTTCTCACAGAAATGGAGGTCGCATGATTTATTCCCAACGTGAAGCACCATATTTTATGGTTACATTGAGTCATGCCCGTAAATTTCATTTCTCGGTATGTTTTGTGTTTTCAACTGCCTCGCTGTCAAGAATGTCCCCGTGATTTTACCCTTAACGAACGCAGCTGTTGTGGAAATCGGATATCTGTTGAGGGTACCCCAAAATAACGACGCCCGCAACACTTAATAATTAAAGCCAAGTTAAAAATGAGTACCAATTTAGTTATTTTCTCCCTTAACGGTAGATCTAGATCTCCTGAGGAATAGGCAGTTTTCAATTTCTTTGGCCACGCAATTCATCTTAATGAGCCATCATTTCAGACATCTATATAAGTTAAAATAATATTTCTTGTGACTATAATGTTAACATTATGGCATAGAATTATTCTGTCCTACAAAGGAGAGTTTATTGTAAGGATGTAGGTTAGAATTTGTTTTTGGACAATGTACTTAAAAAGCTATCTCTGTTTAGCTGATCAGTTGTGTTTACAATTAAGCACGAGTCTATTTTACATTTATTTTGTATTGATTATTTTGGCACTTATTGTGCATTCTTTGCGGTAAGTAAGTGAATATGGAAGAATATTATCTATTATTTGAGTATCCCGAATTCAATTTTAAGTAATTAAATTGCAGGTGTCCTGAATTGAAGATTATCTATATTATAAGATTTATTTTCTTGGCTTGGTGTTATTCAATGTGAAATTCTTTCAGGGAATTACGGCATTTGAGGAATGTTGTCGAAAAATATTTTCAACTTTCATTTTATCAGGAAGCGTTAAAAAAAGAAAAAGCGTTGATCTTATCAAATACAGTTAATTATGTAAAGGGACCTTAAGGTTTTGACTAAGAATTTAAATTAATCCTAGTTTTCATTAATTTCTCCTCCAAATAATGTAATTCGTCCTAATGCCATGCTTTTTATTTGTTTATTTACGTCATTGTTGCTGCTAGTCTCTAGGACTGGTGGCGATACACAACCACTCTAAAAATAACAATATAACTAAAATTGTGAAATTACCGAGAATATTCCCTATAGTTATCCCTACAACAATTTATTTTGGAATTAACATTTTCATAGTGCTCGTTTAGGTATAATTCAACCAATTGTTATTTTCTAGTTAACCAAACGATTAATTAGTATTTATAGAAATATCCATGATATATTTTTGTAAATTCTATTAATTTTTCGAATGAACACGTAAAAGTAGCTCTGCTATAAAGAAATTAAGAAGTCCTTTAATTTAATGGGCATTATGTTAAGGGTCAGGCACTTTCGCGAAAGAAATTTCATCAAGTTGATTGTTGAATTATTTACATTGTGTTAGTTTCAAAATGAAATAAATTTTAATGAGTTTTTACACTAGTACTCTTTTCGTTAATTCAGTAGCAACTTATTTTGCTAAATTAATGGTAAAAAATCTATTGCCCTCTTTGTCCGGGTGTAACATAAAGCTCTTTTAGTTCGTTAATTAACCTACTTGCATTTTATTTCAACCTTCGCTGATTGAAAAATTATAAAATGTCGAATTAAAAAGTGAAAAATATCATATTATGACGATAACCCCTCATTGGCATGCATTTAAAACGTATTGAATCTTACGTCAATGGTAAATATTATGTAACCCTGACGACGTTGAATATCGAAGAAATTATCAGATCACTATTGTTTTGATGTTTATTCTCTGATTTATTCTTCTTTACTCCCCCTTCAAATCTTTCTCAATGATATACTCCTTAATATCTTTATCAATAACAATTTTGCGTCTTCACTCGATCAAGGATTGTAATCGCTTTTGTATTTTCGCAATAGTTTTCAGAATCAGTACTCAAGAACTAACATATCTCCACTAATTTAGTTTGCTAAATTTATGGTTTTGTTCAGCTGAGTAAACAGATAACGCGAAACGCATTCTCTTGCGGATAGATCATGGCCCCTGTACCTTAGATTACACTCATTGCAGCATCTCGGATGACCTTAGCTGAGGTCAAAATTGTTCGCCCCATCAAAACTAAGAGAAGAGCATAAAATGGATGTTTGGAACGCGGAATGCAAGGGGAGTGGTGCGGAAATAATACAAGTCTGCAAATGAAATAAAAGTTCGTGGGTGAGAAGTTCGCAGCGTTCATGGGAAACAAGAAAAGGAAGAACCGTGCGGTTTTGGATGACATCAGGTTGAAGACTGGTTCGGGTGTAATTAAATATGGGAGTGATATAGATTTTTTGTCTTCATAGAATATATTGATTCTTATTCTGAAAAATGCGGTTGAAAGTGAGAATGCATGAAATGCTTTTGGTAAGTCATGGACCAAGAGTTTGTCAAGAGTGAGTTGGTCGAAAGTAAATTTTTTGTGGGATTGGGATGTGTTACTCGTGTTTGAGTACGTCCGACTGCTTTAGGGCGTCTGCACGAATGATTAAGAGAAGCTGAAATTAAAGGATGGCCTCTTTACAGCCGCAGTGGCATCTCGCGGAAGCTGTATGCGGGTTTCGAAATTCGGAATTAAGCATCATTGAACGCATGGCTCCTTGCGCCGATTGGTTGATCACAAGAATTCGATAAATATGACTGGTTCATTCTTTCATTGTTATAATCGTGCCTTTAAATTTATATATTGTTGCGTTGTTTGTGGGAGAGTAAATATAGATTGTATAGGCTATGGATTACATTGATGTGTTTCAATTTAAGTCAAGGTGTCTGAAGACTAACATATCCACTAGGTTTATTTAATCAGATGATGCTGACTATAGCCGTTTCGTTTGGATTGAGAAAGAGTTTTAATATATTAGAGTATATTGCTGCTCTATCTGCTATTAGAACATGAGAAATATCAGTGAGCAGTAGCAATACTATTCTCGAAAATCGATGAATTAGAACGCGCCTGAGTGAATGACCCTGCGCTGGATGAGCAGGTGCAGTTGTTATTTAACATAGAGGAATGCCGAGGAGTAACGAATATTAGCAAAGCATAATAAAAAGTAAATCAGGTTCTCTTAGATTAAAATCTACGCTATAGTTTGGATAATAGCAGAACCTTATTTGAAATCTACATTTTGAAATATCGTACAGGACGGATTGCCAAACTGATGTGCAAAACTAAAACGTAAAATCATAAAAATAGATGAGCTTGTAATGCATCTTAATATGATTCGTCATCGATTAAGGCGGGTTAGTCTTTCTTATTGATAAGCTTATGTGCTTAGTTTTCCTTATTATTATAATAATATTCAATTTGTTGAAGATGATTTTCTATTCGTGTATTAAATATAAAGGCAAATTGTACTATGAGTTGATGAATATGTACATTACACAGATCAATGCGCTTTATTTATAATTTGAAACAATGAAATCGTCCATAAAACATTTTCGCAAAAGTGAAATTTCAATTCTATAAGAGAGAATATTAATATAAAGATTTTGTTGGGTTTTATGTGAAATGTTGCTTCATTTAGACTTTTTTTTGATCAACTATTTCATTCAAAATTATTATTTTGTTTAGGTTTTAGTACAGTTATACAAAATGAACATTTTAATTTCGGATCAATATGTTATTTATATAGTACTTTTATAAATATTTTTTGTTTGAATCTTACATATTAGTTAGTCCTAGTCTTTTCTAACAGTATATTGATGTATATTAATCTCGATTATTGATAGAAATACTTACATTGAATATTGCTTTAAAGCCATGTTGGAAAAGACTGGCTTTTTCAAGGAAAACTTAAATTTTTACTGAATCGATGGTTTCGGCGATAATCGATTTGAGGAAGGAACGATAGCGTCAGCGTCTCAAGTAGAGATGGCAGATAAGACGGTATCCGGAACATCGGTTAAACCGAGCATTCTCTCTATTATGAGAGACTATCTAGGATATGAAAGGATATTTTGCGATGTAAATTTATGAACTTATAAAATAGACAATCGATTGAAATCAATAGTTGTTTAACAATGGATTTGAGTTGATTAACAATGGAAATGAGTTTTCATTAAGTTGCGTTGTGAGAATTATTCTATTCTTTAGATTCTCTTAACTACCCGATTATCACCAATAATGACAAATATTAAGAAGAAAGAGGGCTTCGAAAATTAAACGTAACTTTGAGAAGATATGTTCTTTTATACCTTAAAAAATAGCATGAGATAGAAGCAGCTACATCGAAGAGGAATTAACTAAAATTAAAATTTAGCTATACCCTTTTAATATATTTCTATCATGTCTCTTCATTTATTATGGTCATCTATTGTAGTTCAGTATTATTAAGCTTATGCTCTGCATAGTACATATTTTTATTGATGTATGAGATGAATAATACTCATAAGTCATATTACTATACAACGATAAGTAATATTACTAATTTTACGATAAGAGACCTAAATTATTTTGCCAGTGATTCGTTTCAGCAGTGAAATGAATTCGTCTACTCTCTAAAAATACCTTTTATGGAATTGAAATGCCTTTTTTTAATTGGCAAACAGGGAATTTTGCAATTTTGTACTTTTTTCCTCATTCCAACTCTCGCAAAAGACAGGATTAGATCACCGAAGTATATGATCCTCAATAATTTTAGTGCTTCCTTTTTATAAACTCTTATTACATTATGAAAATGTTATCGATTCTAGGGTGATTATCTAGATCATTATCTTCTAGATCTAGGGTGCTTATCAAAAAGTTTTTCAAGCACCGTAAATGTTTCGAAAAGACGAATTCCTTATCCTAATATTTGAACTTTGTAACATATTATGGAAATAATTAAAAATTTATTATTCTTTTTCAAGCATATATTTATTTATTTTTCTAAATTGTACGACCTAAGGCATCCAACATACATCCAACGAATATATTTTTTTTATTCATAAATCCTAGTTACGGATAGTTCGATTATTACTAGATATATTTGGATCCTCTTACATTTTTAATAAAATATACATCTATTGCCGTACTTTTAAGTCTCCTGTTTAATTTAAATATATTTCTACTTATATTTCGTGAATGAGAAGAATTGCAAACAGTTGAGAACGTCGAACCTTCTTACCGACTGTTGTGGTTCCGTTCATGGATTTGTTTACGTTCGTTCCAGAAATGTTTTCTCGTTCATTTATGGGAACATCCACCGCAATGTTTTAGAGAAGGAAACAAAGAATTTATGTAACAATTGACATGTCACTCCATTAGCTTTCCCGCGTTATATTTCGGTATCCAGTTAACAATGGGGAAGTTTAATGTAAACAAACTTGATTATTGAGATTTTATAGGTAACCGAAGAGTAACACACTCTTACTCATTGGCTAATGATAGTTTGATATTAGTTTTAAAAAATGCACCCTAAATATATAGCATTGCCAACGTAAAGTAATTTAAGTATGTAATCAATCAATCTAAGTAACCGAGAAAATTAAATCTAGTAATTAAAACTTAATAAGGAACTGACTTAGCTTTTGAATCTCCATCTTAGAATATTAGAAATACGGGAATTTTTCAAATTGTTAACTTTTCTGAAAATAAATTTGGAAAGTAACCATCAGTGAAAATAAATACACTTAACTATTGTGGCGCAATCTAGAATACTACGCTCATCAACCCAACTATCTTATCCATTTCCTGAATGAACTGTTTGTTATTAGTCCTCGGAATGCGTTGTTCTCCGAGATAAGCCTCCTAAAGATGTCGGTAGTTTCCCCTATCTCTATTGAGATAGGGGAAACCTTTCTGCTGAGCTTCTGGTGCACCGTGTTGCGCATCGACGACTCCCGTTGGGGTGCATTACCATCGCTCTAGAAGCCGCATTCCTAAGTGGAGCGGGAAATGAAAAGGGATGCTGTCAGCAGGAAAGGGTAGAGAAGCAACGAATATACACAAAAATCTTTAGCCTCCCGCGCGCAGAACCCAGTTATAATTGTCTCGAGGATTCCTTTTAGAATTCGGCGTTTCGAACGCCATACTGGTTGGAACTGAACCAGAGCCGCGGGTTAATGGCAGAGGACTCTTCTGTCCGCGGACATCAGTCCTCACAGCTGCCATCACTGACTCACTCCCCACTCAAGTGTGCCTCCCCAACCTCTCCCCCGCACCCTCCTCACTTCCCGCCACAAACATCCTATGGTTCTATTTACGTCCTCAGTTGCCTCCACCTCCTCTGTTACCCTCTCTCCTTCTCAACCCGTGGCCCCTCGTTTAGATCAGTCTTCCACAGTTTGGACCCCTCTCTCGAGACGGCGTCACGTCTATTAGTGGAAGTCACCATCGCGCTAGAGGACTCTTATCTCGCGGTTTCTTCGCTACTGGATATTGTGCGGTGCTGAACCTAGTTTTGTGATCAGGTGCCGAATCGGTACCAAAACTTTTTGAACTACACTTGGATAGAGAGCTTTGGACTTGTGGTTCTCAGTTTTCGTCCACCGTGTCCGGGGAAGTTTTATTCAGGCGGGGCGCAGAAGCGGCATCGGTGCGCCCCGCCGCCATGCTGGTTTTTGCCCTTTGCTTGTTGATGAAGATCCTGGAGGTGTCGTCGGGATCTGCGTCCCCGACACCTCCGTCTTCGGAAAATGAGGATGCTGAGAAAGGTGAGTTCTGAGGAGCATTTCCTCATTCAAAGATGCATGAGTTGGAATCAGCTAGAAGGAATCATGGCGGAGGGTGGGTGGGGGAAGGAGGGAGCAAAAAACGATTAAATGATGGCCACTGAAGTCGCGGTGCCTTATGGGAAGATGGGTCTACTTTAACTTTTCTCTTAACCACCTTTAAATGCATGGAACCAGGGCACAATTTTGATTGCAAGAATCCGAATTCGATGGAAATCCCCAAATGGATGGTCCTTGAAGTTCAGTATTCTAGTAAAGCTGAAACCAAAACAGGCTTTTAGAAATGTGTCGTTTTGCGCTGTAGATGCCGCGCCATCTGTGCACAGGAATCGGTTCGTTTTATTGGTCTTCAAGGGTGTGAAAATGGCGGCTTTTGGTGCATCTCTTCTGAATTCACATATAATTTTCATTATTTGCGTTCATCTGTAGTAGTATATTTCTAAGTATCACGATGATTAAACTAAAAATTAATATTGCTGTAATGAATCTCATAACCACCAAAGGAGAGTGGTTATCAACGAGTTATGTTATTCTTCTTTTACATCGAGCGCCTTAAAAAGTCTAATGTGACCCATACAATCTTATCGCTCACATTGATACCCTTTTAACGGTTTCTGCAGTCATAATTTGGAGAATGACTGGATATAATTCAAAATGGTTCATTAAATCACGTAAAATTTCCGATTCACTGTTTTATAAGTAAAAGTTGGTATTAGAGGTTTGCAATAAATAAATCGGCTAATACGGCAAACCTACGCATGAAATTACACGAGTAAGGTCTTAAAATGTTTATATACTCACGAATGGTCAAATATAAATAAATACAATCCAGCCATAATTCAACCGGGACATTAATATTTATAGTAAGTTATTATATAAAAAATAAAAATATTTTGTCTAAATTTTCATTAGATCGGAGTGTATTGTAAATTAATCCGAGTTTTCGAGCTTCTGAAAATAATATATCCTTTAATAAGTAAATATTATTGTTGATTGTTATTAATAATGATGTTATCGATGATTGAATCATGAATACTATCGATCTGACTATAGTATAATTCATATAAATCGTTTAACTTCATATGAGCTTTAACTATCATCACGATCTACTGCCCTAAGAAGCTCAGACTGCATCGTAAGCTCCAGAGCTTGAGCCCGACCTTACCTCAATTGAAGAGTTGCTATCAAAATGGCGGCATTTTCTCTGAATTGGATCCTTGAGGAGTACACCATAAATCTTATAAATCCTCTTCTTAACTAATTTAACCCTTAAGACGAAGAAAAACAGAGCTTTTTATTAAAGGAAATTTCTGTATTGATTTATAGTTTAAATGACAAATTTATATTTATTTATTCCTGTCATTGGAAAAATATTGTCCTTTAATTTAAATCAAAACCGATTATTTGTCCTTTTCATTGAATATATGCAAATTACACTTTCTACCAGGCAAGTTATGAAACATCTATCAATTACATAATTTACTTTTAAACATTAATTCGATTCGACTCGGAGTTGCATTTTTAATGTTATACCCTCAAACATTCAAAATTTTAACGGATATTATTATGTAAAATAAATATTTACGCCATAGCAAGAATGCAATTTCAGTCTTCATATGTTATACGATAACAACTCTTAGTACTCCTTAAGTTCACCGTGTTGTGTTTTTTCTTATGTTTATTTACTTGGTATCAATGGTTACTGAAATCTAGGTCCTTGGTATCCAAAAACATACATGTATATTCTTCATTCGTGAGTGAAATAGTTTTACAAGGATAGGGTTATTAATAAATTATAAATTTATCTTAAAATATTTTTTATCTTATCTTATTTATCTTGTTAGATTACAAGGGTTAAAGTAATTATCGTTATAATTGTACACGGCCATTTTTGCAGTAAAATAGTATCCTTTATTCTCTATACTCCTTCTCGTCTTTCATTCTTATTCGTTCTATTGTTTCCTTGTTTATATAAACTAATAATAAAATATAAATATATCTTCCGATTTTTACAAGGAAAGACAAACGAATAATCAAAAAGAGAGACTTGGATGATGTATCGATGCAGCAAAATCATTTGAAGAGTGTAAATATAATATCAATTGACGCGAGTTAAAAGATTATAAGAAACGTATTATTTTCTAATTTAGAAATTTACCTAATGCTGCTTGGATATTCATTCCAACTTTAATTGTTACTCATTGGTCAGTCAGTATATATAAATAATAATGTAAACAACTAAAGCTAAGGAAATTTCAAAATATTGTAAAGTAATATTTTTCCATGAATATTCTTGTATTGATTGTTGTATCTGATCAATATGTTCTCGTAGCTGATTAACAAAACAAATTTTAACGAATCATGAATGGTTTACGCTCATAGAGTTTCGTTTCGGATTTTTGTTTCAATGTTCCAAAAACTATGAAAGAAACTTATTTTTTCCTTCATCTAGATCTTTCTCCAAATGTACGTTCAAAAATACTTTGGAAAATATTCTTTTAACCTTTGTGTCGATGAGTGGTTAAAATTTTTTTTTGACCATTCGTGTCGTAGTAATTTTTAAATTTTACTGCAATTTATATAGCTACAACGATTACTTATTATTACTTATATTTTTGTCAATGATTTCTTCTTATATCTTAGGTGTGTTTGACCTCTATTTGAGACCTACTAGCATTAATATTCATACAGAGACCTTAATTAACTGTACCGTAAAGATAATTTTATCTCAATAGGAATGATAAAGGAAAATATCCAGAGGGATTTATCGAATATTCGTTATAGATAATGCTGACTTTAGAGTAATTGACTGGTTTTGAAGATATTAGAATAACATTTTTTTCTCATCAAACCGTTCATTTAACAGTAGTTGTGCTAATGTCCTTCATAAAAAGCGAAATCAACGACCGTTCCATTTCGGTATTATGTAATAAATAGATAAAGTGAGCAAAAAATTGCAGTAACAAATCATGCGGTTCACTCCATTGTCGGATGGCTGATAATCGTTTCGATTTATGAGGTAGTGTGGCATGCTTAGGGAGAACATATTTGATCTAAAATCCTATGAAAAATAAATACCACGAATAATTGAATCGAAAAATCATACGACTTCTACCTTAACTGAAATCATACCTAAAAATTTATTTATAATTGGTTGCTAGGTTCAAAACCTTAGGATGGAGATTAAATCATTGGCCTCATTAAAAGTGACATTCGAATTTTTATCACATTTTAAGTTTTATTAAGTAAGTTCTTTATTTTCAAATTAACACTATCCCAAAAGTTTGAGCTAAGATCTTGAATTAAGCTACAATTATAGCTACATAACAATAAGCTCTTTATATTTTCATTGTTGCCTAATTATCATAGTTGTCTGGTGTGTTACTGATTTTCTCGTATTTAATATTTATGGGTCTAAACGGGACTTTAAAAATTCTGCAATGAAAACGTAGAATAAGTGGATATCAATTAAAATAACACCTAATTATTGAAATTAATTATAAATTCCTATTTATTCATTTAGAAGGCACCATTTTGCTCACTGGTATAGCTGTAATCAACCCCGAAACATAGCTGGAGTTCAGAAAGTTGGCAAACTGACAAAAACAGACCAACGCTAAGAATCGTATTTTTGGATTTCTGAGACGCGCTTTTGAGATCAGAATAAACTACGAATTTTGTAGATGAACTAAATTTTCATTGTTAACAAAAATGCTTCACGCAATGTTTTAAGAGGGTATTGCGGTGTAGATCAATTGTCATAACTGTAATAGTAATTTGTAAGACGTAAGATGATTTCTGAGTATCTTTATCTTGGAGTGATTCACGTCTTCTAAATTAAAATTTACTGAATAGTATTTAATTTTAATACAAAAGAATCAAATAAATGGCAATATTATTAAGAATGCGTAATACCAATATTATGGGAGTGGGTAAAGAGAAATCTAATATTATATCGGTTATATCAAATCGTATTAGTTTTACGTGTATGTCTAAATGCGTAAGTATATTTTAATCTCTCGTGCAATTGCAATCTGCTACTTCTGGTTTCGTAACATCGTAATTAAGGAAGGCGTAGGACGGGCGAAGAGACTATGGCGTTTGGCCAAAGTATTTGGCGTGGCTCTCCGAGCTTTGGTAGGTAAATCCCGCTGCTCGAAAAATGTATTTTGGCTAACCCTGGATTAGAGTCAGGCTCAACTGAAAAGGGATACCGATTGTTGCGATTTGATGACGTAATTTTACAACAATGAAACAACAATCTTAGTTATATGGGACATTGTAAATGTATTATTTACACCGCATCGATTTTTTACTCGGTACTTCATAACTGTAAATTATTCCAAATACATTCTTTCATCATAGATTTAACTGCTAATTTCTTCCTTGACGATTTAAGAGAAGGGATTTTGCAGCATTTTAATGGAAAATAGAGCTCGATAATTCGATTAAGAGACATTGATTTTTCTGACTAACCCCGTTGCCAAGGTCGGCTCTTACACTCCTTCGCACGCGGGTTGCTCTTATTGGATGTTTTTGCAACTATTAGCTGTATATTTAGAGAGGGATTGTAATTGATGAAAGTATTATAAGTAGCTCAGTGTTTAATTACGATTAAGTTATCTTTCATCACCTAGAAAATAATCGAATCATATTCATGATTATAAAATTTTAAGACATTTTCATAACTTGCGTTTTCATTTTTGATTATCTTCAGAAAGCCATTGTTTTAATTAGTAAATAAACATATTTGATAACCTTTGTTTTAATTTCTTGACATTAAAATAACATATTTAGTAGAACGGAAGATATTCAATTCATGATTGCTGCTTATTGGTATGTACAGTAGGTCAACAAATTCAACACGCCAGTTGCAGTTTTAGAACTCATGCGAATATTTTTAACTGCGGGCCTTTACGATTTTTTTTCAACTTTCTATATCTCAGACTCACGAGCAGTTTTTGATTTCCCCAGAAATCCTTGGCGAAGTTTGATAGAGACAAGGTTGGGTCTTTAACAAGACAGAGCGAAAGTGAACATTTTGAGATTGCGTTAAGTAAATGCAATTTCTTCTTTCATTTTCGAGTGTTTAGTATCGTTCAGAGGAACTTTCCGAATGAAAACTTTCCTTTTTCAATGTCCTAACTTTTTTCGGTTATGATGTGATGATAATGATTGGTATCGATCGAATGTTGATTATCAACTCCAAGAGGTGTAGGTTTTGAATATTTTTAACTAATAACTAAGAAAAGTTATTATTTTAACTTTTTTTTCAATCTTCAAAGACTTGGTAGAGTTCTTATTTGGACTTTGGTTTGTTTTTTTTTTCGGAACATTTTAGAGGTTAAATAGCCTGTTATGGTATTTGAACGGATACAAGTTTAATTACTCCTCAGTCATTTAAAATTTTAAAAGAAAATAATAATATATTTTTCCATTAATTAAATTTTTTACAAGTAATCATATTAAACTCCCTGTATATTGCGTCGCATATGTACATTCATTAGAACAAAGAAATAATTATGAAAGATTTGATAAGATCAGATTTTGTATTTATATTTTTTTGAAATTTCCACTACCTATTCACCATCACTATCAACATTGATATCAGTGGGACCTGACAACATTTCGGGATAGGATTCGAATGAAACCACGAGTTTTTCAACCTCTTCCCATAATTTCACTTGAATTCGACGCACGTGTTATGCTCTACTGTGCGTTTAATTCATGCATTGATATTAGCAGCAGTACACCAGAAAAACATTTTCCTTCACTGCATTGGATCTAGTATTCACAGCTAAAATGAATAGTTTGATAGTTCAAATTAAAAATATCTGCAGTTTCAAAATATTTACTAGTTTATGCGAAACATTTTAGTTGATTTCCATGGATACCATCATCATACCATCACAAAAAAAAGTTAATAGTAAGAGTTAAGTTTAAGTTCCCTCTGAAAGTTATCACATCTTTGGAATCGGATGTCAGAAGCAACCGAGTAGATCAATGGCTGTCTGTTCATTGTTCGTTAATTGCGGACGCGATAAGAGCAATAACTCGCTAATTGGCGCTAAAGGACGAGCGGGGGATATGAGCGGCCCTGAATGGTCGATTTAATATCGCTGTCTTTTATTACAATTATTTTAATTAACCTTGTTAATAGGAAAAGTTCACGGGCATTGGATTGCACCGTCATCAGCATTTCCTCCTCCTCCAGGTATGGTCTCCTTTCCACGTCCTCCTCAGGATTTTTTTTAACAGTCGTTCAGAAACAATCAGGAGTACGATGAAAAATTGTAAACATAAACCGTAATTAAATTGGTACGATAATTCAGTATTAAATAACTGAAATTTTAGATATCCGCTATGGAAAGGGTGCTAGAAAACGAAACTGAGAATAATGCCTACAGTCATATCATTTTCAATGTAAGGTTTTGATGACGGGCGTTTTTTGCGTTTAAAACGTTTACTTTTTCGTCGAAACATTAATTTTCCTTTAAATTTCAAGTTTATCTAGAGCTGCCTATAGTCCGGAATTTCGGTGTTGGGGTTGTAAGAAGCCATGAAGTAATGTTTTTTTTTTTTTTAATGTTCTGTTTGGACGAAGCAAGCGTAAAGCTATCCCACCGGGACTTTCCTCGCCGTTCTTTAGGGAAAAGTTGCGAGCAAAGAAACGATTTTAATTCCAGTCGAAGTGAATGAAAGCCTTTCGCAGAAATCAATGCTATTGAAACGAGGTTTCTTTTTGTTTGCGTATCGTCTCCTCTTGCAGTTTCTCACGAAAAGAGTGTATGAGAAGAATTTTTATTTGATCATATTTCTACATCTCCGTTCCCTTAGAGCGCCCCCTCGTTTTAAAGCAGAACGAGGACATCGGCTCGTTGTCAAATCTATTTATACCGAGCTAGAGGAAAGAAGCGAGTCTCTTCCTCCATCTTTCGTCCAGTCTATAAGGATATTTATGAAATAGTTTTCAATTCGATAAAGACCTTAAGTAGAGACGTGCGATTACTTCTTATTGGGCGTTGAGAGAACGATCTCGAATCGCTCAAACATCGATTGAATCTATCGAAATCCTTTTTTCGATCAATTAAGATTTTGATGTTGGTCAAAACGCATCATTTTAATAAAAATTCGCTGTGAAAAAAATTGATCGCGGTTTGATGCAATGAAAGAAGACGGTTAAGAGAAAAACACATGTATTGATCGAACTTCTCTTTATATAATCGCATCACGTTTAAGGTGATCAATGGTTTTGAGTGTCTTTTATGGACTTGAAATATCACCATACACCCATGATAGCTAACCCCCATCGGACTTCACTTGGAACCGCTCCATCTATTGATTGAGCCATAATGCGCAACATATCCTACTATCTTCATCGGAAGTTTTATGATTATAATTTACTCGCTTTAATTATGCTAGTACGTACAACGGCTCTTATCCGTAGGATGTAGGAATGCCCATTAAAAACATTTACTAATCTGGGATGGATTTAGAAGATGATTTGTTCTGAACATCGCCACTGCTCTCTTTCGGCGCTTCATTACACCTTCGCTAGAGAAATGGTAAATATTGTAGAACGAAATTTTTATGTTAAGTATTCGCTCTATCTAATGAAAAACAAAAAGGGATGAAATTCGTTTATCTACCAGGATATTTTTCGTTATTCTTCATCCAAATACGATTCTGATTAGGAAATTTAAATTGAGAAATGATTATCGCAACTCCTCTTCGTCCGACTGAAAATGATTTATCTTTCTAACGAAAATAATACCATCAATTTGGTTCTTTCATCTGACAATTCAGAAAAGAACAAAGAAAGATAGGTTTTAAGGAGGACTGCTAGAACTCATTCTCTGCAATCACCCCCATTATTATGTGGCCGCATGCACAAAATTTTACGCAAAGTTTGTTTCGTTGTAAATTAAATTCAGAAAATAACAGCTAGGAGCTAAGTAATCTCTTTTAACCATTCAGATGGCTCTGAATATGTTTGGAATTGTATATATACGTTTTCTTCGATTTCTTAAGCTTCGATATACCGCTGGATCGGTACCTTATAAAAATTAAAATTACCTTAAACCTGATTGCACAGTTTTATAGAGTAATAAAGAAATTATTTCCATTGATAATTTGAAAAATTTTCCACTGATATGTATCACAGTGTATAAAGGTCTTATTCATTCTGATGTATGATACATAATTTTCAAGTTCAACGATTAAGATGTTCGAATTAGTTCAAAGAGGAATAAGAAAATAATCTGAAATACTGTTTAATTATCAAGCCCAAATTGAACAGCTTTGAACGTTATCGCTATAATTTTGTTTATTTTCGAGTAAACTTTTCTGAAATCGTAACATGAATTAGTGTGTGTATAATTATGCAGTATGACTGGAGGCCATTCGCTGAATATTTATGTTGAATTTCGATTCTCTGCTTAATACAATACCGTATTACCTGTACCGTAATCACGATAATTATTAATAATATCTGACTTCGAATAGGCATGCGATATGGCATTTTCTTTCTATTATCATTCTTTCTATTATTATTCTTTCTATTATTATTCTTTCTATTATTATTCTTTCTATTATTATTCTTTCTATTATTATTCTTTCTATTATTATTCTTTCTTTGGAAGGATATTATAACTCTTTCTTTCCTCAACTCCTTGGGATTCAATTTTACTCTACCTCACCTACTAGCTATCTGTAATCTGTTCTTTTCATCCTCGGTGACTTCATCTTCATGACTGTCTCTCACACTTGCCGGTAACTCTCCCAGTTGACCCCGACACAGTTCTTAAGCAACATATGTTACCTTGATCCTGTCCTTATCCTTTCCTTTTAAGCTCATAAGTTTCCGCGGCGTAGCCCAAAAAGGTCTGACTATGACGTACGCGCGTTATTATTTAGCCCAATCTTTTTACATCTGTCTGATCGTATGGAAGGATGGATACAATATTAAAAATAATATATTCCCTCATCAATTAATAGAGTTAATTAAGAAAAAACTAGGCTGTTGTTGACCATGATGAACATATAGCATTGTATACTCATGGTCATTCTGTTTTTCGTTCGTTTACTTTCTCTTTTTTATGATATAACTTAAATTAAAACCTAATGCACAAGAATCTAATATGATGATACTTAAATGTATTCGTATACATCTGTAAGCTACGAATGCTGATTCTCAAAATAATATATTATTTCTTCTTTCTCATTGACTCATTATACTTCCATAATGAGTATTTTCTTTGGACTTGCCACACTGTAATATGAGATTGGATTTGCTCTTAGCCTAGTTTACTGTATATTCAAGGCTAAACGTTGATCAGATGGATGACTTCTGACCCCAAATAGCTTTCGTGATTTAATTGATAATGTTACGGCGATTAGATCCGTATTTCTCTCTTTGAAAATCAGGATCTTTAAAGTATGCGGTTTTTCTAGAGGCTCGTTTCTTCATATGGAATATAACAGAAATTTTTTTGGATAAAATAGATTCTTTGTCTTTCAAATTGAAAACGAAATTGTAAATGGGTCATTATTAAGTGAGATATGTTAGTGAAAATTCTTCTTATATCTTATGTAAGGTGAGTTTAGCGTGTGAAATTCAAGTAAAAATTTTCAGAATATGTATTTTTTTAGAGTTGAAACTGAAAAAAATCAACGTTAAAAAATTGAACTGAAGTTAAAAATGCGTATCATTAGAATTGTAAACATCCCCATCAATTCTGACCTACCCTCTTCTCGAATTGGCTTTGTGACCTCACTGGGTGGGTCTGTCGACGCGTGCATCTGCTTTAAGCAGGAGCCACTACTTTCAGCAACTGATTTCCCTGTTGCTACTCTTTCCTAGAGCTCTTTATGATGAGTAAACTCGTCGATATTTTTATACAAACAAAATTGATATCGATAAAAATTGAATTACCTATCAAGATATGTCTAACGTGCTATCACCGCCCCAGAATTGTAAATATTCGTAAATCTTACATGAAATAGATTTTTATCTTTTAGAAAAAATCATTGTTATCGAAAGTAAAGTTTCAATTCATCTCCCAGAAAATATATAAAATACGAGTCATGAGTTAACTTGAAATAAAAACTCGTTCTCTTTTATTACAAATTACTTTAAAAATTTACTTTTCGATGTCATGAACAATATTGTATTCACAAAATTTCCAAATATCTTTTTTAGAGAAAGAAAATAAGAATAGCAAACTATAAATGTATCCAAATCAAGGTCATAGAGTAAATGAGTAGGGCACTTTTTTACTCTTAAATAACGTAGAAATAAGATTTTCTCTCATGACAAAATATTTCTGGCTCGATTGGATGAATGAAAGTTATCCATCCCTATCAATATCAGGTAAATTTTACACCACAACTGCGAATCGAAATTCTTGAAAGTAGAAGCTGTGGACATCGCAAAACGCGCCTACAACCCCTCCTCTTCGCTCGAGAGCATGCTCACTTCTCGCCCTCTCTCGCCACTTTCCCCACCAACATTACACTCGGCTTCCTTCGTTCCATCTTGTACGACTCAGAACTGCCTGATGCGCTTCTCGGACTCCCAGCCGTTCGCATGAATTGTAAGGACTGCTCGAAGTGAACTGAGAGATCAGTGTAGTGTTCCTGGGCGTGGCTGGGGTAGTGTCTATGAGAAGCCGCTCAGGCTAGTGGGAGATAATAAGAAGTGGTGCGTCGGGGTAACCCCGACCGATTGCAACGTAGGGAGTGGCGCGGCATTCGGAGTCGCGGTACAAGAATCGATGCCATGGGTCGATAAAAAGGTCTCTTTTACCGCGTGTGGCGTGCATCGTTCCTCACTTTCCGAGGTCTTTCTCTTCTAAATATCGAGACACATTTGGGGGTAAACGGAGCCTCCTGCAGATCGATACAGTGACGCAGCGCCTGCGAGGAGAAAGAGTAACACAGTAGGTGAGTCAGCTGCTGTCATTTAGGGAAATAGTGATTTTTATCTAGTGAAGATAATCTTATAACGACTATTTTGCTCCCCTGATATACATGAATGAAGCATAAACGAAACCAAAATTTCGATTGTCATTTGTTCACAATTGGTGTTATACTTTTTTCGCATTAGTTGCGTGTAATGTAGACTATGATATATAAATGAACTTTCAATTTTGAGTTTAAATTTGTTAATTTCTTTAATCTACAACAGTCCTACTCATGGAAAGTTCTAGTTTAAGTAAGCTTGGTTGTTAGCGTTAGTTCGTCGCTGATTCTTTTCAAAAACGTAATTTGCCAGATTCGCTCGCTAGTAGAAGCTGAGTTGAGCAAGTAGATATGTTTTTTCGCTGTATTTATTCGCGTCAAGTCACCAAAAATGATGGATATCTTTGTTTTGATAAGTTCATTTGTGAGACAGTGTGGACAAATACCAATGATGTGTTGAAAAGTGAAATTTTTCGTTGGAGTGAGAGAATACGGTAGTAATTACGCGAACAATACATGACTGAAATGAAGCGATATTGAGAAATGTCATAAAATATGTTACAAAAAATAACAACCCTGGAATACTCATTTCGGAGATGTATATATCTGTACTAATTATACTCATAATCTTTAAAAGAAATGCACTTTAAAATCATCCCATTATAGTCTTTTTAAATCCATTTAATTATTATTTCATTTTATCAAATAACCTCAGACCTCAGTACAGCCGTCTAATATCATACATCTAATATATTGCCAAGAAGGGGAGTTAAGACAGTTTTGATTTAAGACAATAAGAAAGAATAATTTTTGAATGTCGTAATAGATATAGTATAGTATCGTAGCTATGATATTTTTAATTAAATTGAAGAAAAAGTCAACTAAGTGGAATACTTCTCTCTCTTCGTAGCACAAAGAACCTTTTTGTTGATACCATAAAAATTAATACCGTTGAATAATCTATGTAAAACAACTGTTTTTCGATAAACAGCTGGAATATCTATCTTTAATTTTAGTTAAGTAATTTACTCCAGAATGCATGGAAAGAGCCAGTTCCTAATTTCTTGATTATTTGATTTATTAAAATTGACCTGTGAATGAGTAAAGATAATATTACTTTAGAGAAGAGTAATTGCTAATTTAATAGATTTGAGTTGACTTTAAATGTTACACCGAGTGACACAGTCAGAGTCAAAGTTTCAAAGTCTTTTCTTATCACCATTTAGCAGAATTCTCTTTCAAGTTAATAAAAGTATTGGTGAGAAAGCTTATCATCAAATATTGAAATTTCCAAGTATTTGCAAAATGATATAAATATATATATAGATAATATTGACCAATCAAATGAATATTTAGAAGAAGAACCATTTTTTACCGCAAAAACAGTGACTGATTTATTTGTAAAAACAAGTGCTATATTTTTGTTTTCAAATAAGTTCTTCATGATTTGTTTGAACCATTTTAAGTATCCATTGCTTCAAAAGTCTTTTATGTTTATATTATCATTCCTTTTTCATTATTTATTCTGTATAGAGGAGCTAATTCATGTGTTGGAATATAAGAATTTTTGAGATGTATAAATTGATTAGAAAAGGAACATTTATTTTGGATTTTCTAAGTGTGTCATTTTTGGAGATAAATAAATACCAGTTAAAATTATATGTAATACATCCATCATAATACTTCTAATACTTGTTCTACTGCTACTACTGATTTTTACTTATTATTTATAAATCCACACAATCCTCATCCGCAATATATATAAACATCCACAATTCCTAAGATTACATTAGTAAAAATCGAAACAAGAAAGATGCTAAAATACTCAATAAAAACTGAAGTTAGAAGCAATTATGGGAACAGAATACATAGAAGGTGAATATTTGGGATTTGATATTTGAGAGAGTTACCAACAGAAACCAGTGGCAAAGTAAAAAGAAGAGAAAAATCGAAATAAAGGGGAAGAATGAGAGACTATTGTATGAGTCTGAAAACCTTGTGCACAGTCCAACTAGGACCTATAGACTTAGAATGTATGGTAGAAATTACTAGTAGAGGACTATCCAGTTTCTATTATTCAAATTTTTATTTATAATGATTTATTTGTTGATAAATGTGTTGAAAAAAATGGAAATTGTATAGGACATAATAAAATTTATTCAATCTTTCTAATGTTAGATCTGTCAAATTGAATGATTTTAGCAAAAATCTTTTGAGGAATTGGGGTTTCATTACTACTAACATAACATTACTACTAACTACAAGAAGTGAGTTATTGTTTTGGAATAAGTCCTTAGTGATGCATTTCAACTATCATCAAAAAATATTTCTTAGCATGGTACTCCTTATACTAATAGTAATTTGTGCTTGTGATTTTATATAAAATTGGTAGCCTTACTTTTTTCATTGACTGTGTGGAATAAAAGCCATAAATTGTTATTTAAAGCAATGATTGTGCCTAAAGGCTTTTAAATTCTGTAATGACAGAGGTATAGAAAGGAAAATTAAGTCTTGAGTCTTCTTCTGCATTTTAAGCTTGGGATATGTATATCCTACAATACCCTAATTGCAATATATGACGTAATATTATTTAAATCAGGAAACTTGTTTTAGAATGACATATTCAAGATATCCACAAAGTAACATTGTTTATCATTGATAGGGAATAAACTTTTTATCTTTGTGGATTTTAAGATTGTGAAATTACATAACTCGTGATATATTATAAACATCCTCATATTTATGAATATCTTATCAAAGCCTGGGCTCATCCAACTTTACTTCCTCAATTATTTATGAGATTTTGTAAATTTAATATCATAATTGATTAAAATTTATAAATTTATAAAAACTACATAAGTTGTTCCTATTGCTTGATGGGTTAAAATGTAAGAGGAATGCTTCTGTCAATTGAGCTTGATTAAAGATTCATTATTATTTCTTAAGTTTAGTCATAGAAATTGTATGTTAATTACAGTTCTTGTATTTAATAATGTATTTGCTTCTTTAGTGCATACCAATGTTATAATTTTAAATTTTCTTCTCCCTATCCAGGCCGTGCAGCCAAGAAATCTTCTCGTAAAAATCGAAATGGAAGGCGGCATAAAAGAAGCATCCCAGCACCACCCATCATGAGGCTAATCCCAACTGAAGGCAGCTGTAACGCTCAGTTGCCAAAGCAGATGTCTCCAGGTTAGTGTTCAGGCTTACTACTGTGATGACTTCTATGTTCTTAATTGAATGATACTGATCAATGTTTATTAAGGAGTTTCTAATTTATATTTGAATAACATTTATGTACCTTTCAAATTTACTAGTATGTTGGCTAGACTAGGAATAAAATGGAAAGTTCTTGGCATGCATATTTTCTAGTGCCATAGAGCATCATACTTGTTTAAAATTTTATCTGTTGAGAGAGCTGAGGGTTATCTATTAATGTAATTTTTGTTAAATTAATATATGCATTGTCTATTAAATGGACTAACAATAATTCCTTAGTATATTTTATTTAGTCTTGAGTGTGATGTTTTAATCAATATTTTGCCAAATAATATAATTTATTGTTTAATATATTTCAATTAATTAATACTAATTACCCATTTACATTGCAAGATTGCATGCAAATATTGTTTCCAGTGGTTTATTTTAATGTCTATGTTCAGTTTAAGTTGTAGTTTGAAATTCCAATTGCTCCGCACTGTATTTAGTTACGTGTCTCATATGAAACATGGTGTTGAATTTTATTGAATTGTTCAATTCTAAATTATCAATATCAATAATTTGGGTTTATTATTTCAAGTCAATTGGAAAGCTACAAGTCTTATATTATTTTTTCACATAAATCATCCAGGCTGGTATCAATAATTAGAGTGACTTCTAGAATCATCTGATTTTCAGCTTAACTGTTATTAACTCTTTCAGAGATGGTCATCTTCATCCTAAATAATAATAGTTCATTTGGACTCCTGTGAATTTAAAAATTTCTGATTTCTTTTATAATACATTTTTATTTTTCTATAATTCCTGTTGCTTGTACTTTTCATGTCAATCTTTTAGTACTTTTGTTTGCTTTGATTTTGTTTTTACTATTTAAATACCAAGAATGAATTTAGGTGCCAGAAACAAACAATAAAGCTGAAGGAAAATATGAAACTGTCTTACAGTTCTTACATTTATTGTTTGAAATCAAAAAATCAAACCAAGAGAGCTATATTCTGAATAGATTTTATAAAGATAAAAACATTCTTCTATCTCTTACTATCCATTATAATATAGAAAATAATTTCCTTATCTTAAAGATGAGGAATTTTTTTTATATATTGAGGATATGTATTTATTGCAACAGAATGTTTGAACTTTGTATAATTTTTTTATAGATGATATGTTAATTTAATTGAAAACATTCCTGTTCTTTTTGTTTTTTTTTCCTGTTTTTGAAATATGATATGAAAAATAATTGAGGGTGGCACTTAAAGATATTTTATTAGTGTCATTGTAGTTTTTTTTGTTTTCAAGGATTATTATTTCATTCCATTTCTTTCTGTGATATTATTTTAGTTGAAGACTGAACATAATCCAGGATGAATTTTCCTTGCTAATAATTTATATTGCATCAGTGGCACCTAGAGTTTTAAGATAGATTTTTAAATATTTTTGACATTTCAATATTTTTGATTTGCTGAAATTTTTCTTTATTGTCTCTTCTTTCTCAATTCATATCTAAACATATCTTTACTTCTGTTTAGCTCATACAATCTATGGATGATGCATAATTTTTTCTTCAAGAATCTCTTAATACTCAAATAATAACATATGTATGCATTCTTTTTCCCCAATAAATTCAGTATGATCAAAATGCTATGGGAGGAATTACCTTTGAATGTTGGAACAATAAAATCATAATATTATATATTTGCTATTCTATTATTATTTTATTCATCAAAGTGGAATTGATTTTTAAAATTCTCTACTAATATAATACACTTTAGGATATTCTTCTGGTATGTAGTAGTAGTTTCTGTAATTTTGGATACTATCTTCATGTTGAAAGTCAATTAAATTGAAAATATTGTTATTTAAAATCAAGATGTACAGCTTAAAATTATGTATATATGTAGAAAAAGAGATTTCTTTATGGATTGTTCTACCTTCATGCTTGAATCACCAATAATAGAGGGAACTCAAGTTCATCATTGTACGGTTTCATGTAATAATTTGTGTAATTTCATATAATGTTTCAGTCCATCAAACTATAATTCAGATTCAGCACTTGTAATTACATTAAAACATCTCTGTCTGCATCTATCTATTCATAAAGAATACTGAAATTGCACATTAGCTTTTTTATTTATTTACTTATTCAAATAAAACTAAGTAAATTTCTTCTGTCATTATTATAAAAAATTCTCAGGAGTCCTAGGTTTTTCTTTTTGATTTAAAATATTTAATTTTTTATTTCAGATAAATTTTATCTATTAATCAATGACATTCTTATTATTTCATTATTTAAGTTTTCTATAGATATTTTATTTCATATTTGCTGAAGTATTTGCCTTTGCTTAACTTCAACTCTTTTGTGCTAGATTCATCTCTTTCTGGATCACATCAAATATTAGAAATGGAATTCCTTGCACTGAATTGCACTCCAAATATCAGATTGACAAAGATTTTTCATTTACTTTTTCACGTTTTGTTCTTTATGACATTATCAATTTTCTCTGAAAATGATTAAAGATAGTTTAGCTAGTTATTCTCTCTGAAATTAAAAATTTCTTTTCTCTTGTTATCACATCATAGTTAAACTTATGCTTGAGCTTACAATTTTTAAAAATTCAGTTGGAAGAACTTCATTTTTATCCTTGATATCTAGTCAATGATCAAAATAATGTTATTTAATCCATGGATTCGGTGTCTCATACATTGTGTAGGGTTGAAGATAATTTTATATTGATGGAGAAATCACATTTTTTTTGTTGATTTTTACATCAGAAATGGACACTGTAACACATTATCTGAACAATTACAGTCCTTGTTTGCAAATATGTATACATAATATTCCTACTTATTTCTATGCATACATTATATTTTCTTTGGAACTTATTCATCTAATTTATTAAATTGGTCTGCAGTTGTAATCGTAATAAAAATCTTTAAAGTATCAATCACCATTTTACTCTTCTTGAAAATCAAAGCCCCAGTATGGTACTATTCACAAAATTTTGAGGAGAGAGCTGCCTGAAGTTAAGTTATTCATTGCTGTAAAGGAAGAATTTTGATTTTTGAAGTTTTTACTTACTCTTACTGTACCAGTCATGAAGATTCCTTCTTGCATAGGTCTTTCAGCAGAGGCAAAAACCGGATATCCTTTCATCTGATATTTCTCTAAGGATTAAAGCTTCACTTCTGTCTTTATCAAGAGATGATGTGTGGTGAAGAAGTTTTCAATTGGAAGGTCATTAGGGTGAGAGGCATGGGTTGGGTGTTCTCATTTCTTGATACTTACGTATTTCTTTTTTTATGAGGATATTTCAGCCTCTTGTGGATTGTCATCTTTATTATCATGTGATGGTGTTTTTATCTTAAGTATAGCATGGTAGAATCTATGAATGTATAAAGGATTTATTACAGCTGAATCCGTATCATCCTTTAAAATTAATCCCTAATGCATGATTTAAAAATCCAAATTCATAAGTTTCTATTTGCCTTGAAAATGAAGATATAATTTGGTTGAGCTACTTATAATTTCTTTTGAAATTTTACATCAATGGTAGTACAAATCATTGATGAATGAACAAAAATAGCAATATTTGATTGATAGCTTGATAATTTTGAGTATATTATATTTCTTCTTATTTTATTATATTATTCAGCTATAAATTTGAAAAGAAATGGTTATTCTTTGCTTGAAAAAACAATGTTGGAATGTAGTGTTCATTTGACATTTTGCAATTCTAGGCCCACCTCCTGCCATGACCACTGAGGTGATGGCTAACCGCACCGAATCATCCGATTGTGATTGGAATCGGAATGTGGACCCTGAGAAGTTGCGGCGTAGAGGTGGTGGTAAAAATATTACAACAGAAATCAGCAACACAATGAACAAACAGGACATCATAACTTCACGTGAGAGTTTGGATGGGAAATGGCTAACTGAGTGTGGGTGAGTGTTATTAAGCTTTTAAATCCTTTGATCTTTTAGTGATAACTATACTATGGTTACATATATTTTTGGTTGGTTTGGTTGAAAATTGAAATCAAATCAATATAATGATATAGGAATATAAACTATAAAAACAAAAAAAGAGTAGAAAACAAAATTAATTGATGCATAAATACTTATTATATAGCTTAAATCATTACATTTTTATAATATTACTTAATCCACTGCAGTTTCACATCATAACACTGGTATAATCACCAGTAAATTAATATATGGTAGTAATAACATTATTTTGAAATTTTACCTATCATTCCTTTTGGCGATTTATATTTTGTTCAACTTCTTCCAATATTTAGCTTATATGCTTATTATATGCCATATGTTATTAGGATTATTATCTTACATTCATAACTAGAAAAAAATTAGCTTTTTGTTCATGTCAGTTTTTCTTTATACAGGTGAAAATCACCTGATGTTGACCCATCAGGTGATATCTATATCTTAATTTGTTATTGATCTAGATTAATTAATTATAACTTTTAAATAACTTTACTTTAATTATGACTTTTAATCTCTCAAGAAATTCTGTTGGCTTCATTTTGTTACCAGGAATTGAAAAATTCGTTGGTTTCTCAAACTACATGTATATGTTCTTCTAAATCCTCCTATCCTTATAACTTTTTCTTCCCATTAAGTAAACTCTCATCCATGTGTAAACTGTTTATTTTAAATGAGTTATAAAAATGTTGTATATGGGTATCACCATGTGCTGTAATCTCTCACTATTTTGAGTAAATATGGAATGAAGGTGCTAAAATGAAAAGAGAAGTTTGATTTAATACAATGCTAGTTGATAACCTTCTTATTCTCTTCTTCCTATTCACCTCTTCAATACATTGAAGTAAAAATGTTGTTAAAAAGATATTCTAACAAAATAAACCTCTGATACAGGCTGGGAAACATTCAATGAATGCCAATTAGAATTTTTGCAGTGTTTTTTTTTAACACGAAGGAGGTAACTTTGTGGAATTTTTCATCCGTAACTTATAAACCTCTGCTAACAATGTGGCAAAAAAAAGAATTACCATTAAGATAAGTTTATTATAAAATTGATACTTTCCAGCACCAAATGTAGCTAAGATGAAAAAATATCTCAAGAGTCATGTCTTTAAATCTCCTGCCACATACTAGAAGGAAGTTTATTAAGTATTTATATACAAATATTTGTTCATTGTTTTTTTGTCAATTAAAGTAATGTTTGTTTACAGACCTTGCTCTGTTTAGGGTTAATTCTTATCATTATTTTTTTTTAGCTCTTGTGGCATAGGGACTAGTTGCAGTTGCTGCCGAACAACTGCTCGCCACCAGGGTATGGCATCCACTTTGTCCCTAGGTGGCCCAGTATCACTTCCTGGTTGTCTATCTGCTTCTCCATTACTCAGTTATGATGACATGGCTCGGCATTTAGATGCTAACCTTGCCCAAATTGACATGGAAGATTTTAGGACAGAAGATATTCACTCTCTTCTTGCCCTTCCAACAATGTGTTGTGCAGATGTTCAACAGGTGATTTTCCAAACCTCATATATGCTATTATTGTAGCTTAATATTTTCTTCTGAATGTTCTGTCCCTTCGTGGTATGGTATGATATATATTTTATTTTTTGTTTCTTTACTCTTTAATATATTGTAATAATGTAGTAGAATTTGGAATTTAAAATTTTTTCAATGATTTCTTTTATTTGAATATGCTGTAATATTAAAAGTTTATCTCATATGTATTACATTTTATAATAACTCATCCTATATAATTGTTTATTTTAGATTTCAATTTACATGTGGAGGAAAATAAAAGAAACTGTTGAGTAAAAATACTTAGTTTTTCAAATAACATAAAAATGTAAGAAATTTTCAGTATTATGATTTGTTATACTATTTTAAAACTTACATTTTGAGTGTATTCTGTCATTAGGATACTTGGAGTTCGGTAAGTTTTTAATATGGTTAAAATTATTTGAATCTGGATGTAAATGAAATCAAAAATCTTCTCTTCACCTCAGGATTTTGAAATGTTTTAAATTATATTTCATTTCCAATTTCCAAGGAATGATTCTACCTATATTCATAGTTAACCCTTTTACTGCGGACCTAATTTTTGAGGTGTATGCCAAAGTTGCGGAGGTATTTCCCGCAAAAATGCAGGTTTTTGTTTAATAAATTGTGATAATTATATTATTATTTTTAATATAACTATTCAAAAAATGCGGGAGAAAACGTTAAAACACCTTATTTTCCAGTATTTGAGTGCACGCCACTCATCGAGATAAGTATATACCATCATATCAGATGAAAAATGAAATTAAAGATGTCTAATTCAGCACAACTATCGGTTTGTATCTCACGTATAAGCACCAGTGATAACAAAGAAGAAAGCAGAAGTAACTGATACACTCTAATGGAGGAGTTCTGCTGAGTAGAAAAACAGGGCCGATACATCGGCCCATCCGCAGTAAGAGGGTTAATGAATTAAATAGATTTATTATTTTTATAGACATTCTTTGAAAGTGTAGATGGAAATTTTAATCTTTTTATTTAACAATGATGTTTGTCTATTTTGTTAGCCTTAACTTTTAACATTATGTAACATTATCTTGTGTTGGATATTTTATGTTCAGGATATATTTTTTGTCTGTCCATCATAGTTTGTTATTAATTTATTTTTATATTATATCATTGTTATTTATTGAGTTAGAGATAACTGTAGAAATTTGTCAATCCTGAGATCTATTTTAATACTATAAATTAAATTTTTCTTTACTTTCCATATTTTCATTGCAGTAAGTGGTTAATTTATGATTGAACATTTTAATGCATGAGCCAGTATGTATGATGAACTCTTATCAGTGTATGCAATACACTGATAAGTTCATTTTGACCACTCCCTTATTTGATATTAGGGTATAAGTTATTAGACACCCCTATGAAACCTGTTCCTCCTACGAAGAGTATTTAGGCTACATTTATTTGGGATGATGAGAGCCAATACTCTTGAATGGTGGAATGATAGTGAAAACATGTAAGGTAATAAAGTATATAACATACATGCATCATCCAAGAGCATGGACATAAAGAGGATCTTCCCTGTATATTGTAAGATAGGATGTGATTATTATAAAGTATAGTACTTAACAATTATAATTATTCATCTTAACTAGAGCGAAATTTAGTTTAAATAGACTACTCCTACAATTTGCCTTTCAAAGAAAAGCACTGACTAGGATAAATATAGATAGGAAAAATCTAATTCTCCAGGAGTTGAATGTCAGATCTTAGGGGTGCTGTACCAGTTATACAGTATGCTAAAGGTGTGCATATGTGCTATAATAATAATTATCTTAAATCCATTAATTCAAAATCGATAGTGTTGCATTTTAATATCTAGTATATTTTAAACTTTAATTCCTAGAATTTATTTGCAAAAAGTAATTTATGCTAACTCTAATCTTGGTATTTTAATACTTTTTATGCAATACGATTTGGCTGAAAGAAGTTTTGTGTAAGTTCAAAGATTATTCAAATTTTTAGTTAATTTAGTGAATCTAGTAAAATATTTGGAATTTTTTTATGGAACAGTTGATCTGGTTTTTAAATCTAAATTTGCTTATACATTTTCCTTTAAAAGTAATGATTATTTTCTATTGCCTATCTTAACAGACCAATCGACAAGGAGAAATGTTTGCAAGTGTCTCTGGATCCCTGATGGCAAAGTTTGACCTTGAATCCTCAATAAGCCCTCGCAGTAGTTCACAGGTGAGTTTTAGTTTATCATAACAAGTCTTCTATTAAAGCCTAAATGAACTAGAATAGTATTTTATGTCCCATCTATAATAATTGATTAAAAAAGGTTTAAAATTTGTTTAACTAGCCATAGCATGTAGTACTATGCATTTTGTGTGGGATATATATATATATATATATATATATATATATATATATATATATATATATATATATATATATATATATATATATATATATATATATAAGCTTGCCAAACACCATATAACACCAAACCCATTCTTCATCCGTTTCCCTACTAGTCATACATTCTTTATGGGAGTGGAAAGAAAATTTTTGATATATTGAACATATTTTCAACGTTTATTTAATTAATCTAAATTTTTCCATATTATTTATAATTTTATTATATTATCAGTGAAGTAACTTATGGATAACATTTACAATCATATAAATTTATTTATAATTGAATAGAAGAGGAATTGAAAATGAATATTTCATTTACTTAAAAAAAATTTTATCTGATATTAGGGAGAAGAGTCAGGATCTACAGACATGTCTATTTGCAAATCTGAGCCTCTCTTCTCACCTGTCAAGGAAAGTCCCTTACCAGCAGCAACTGCTAATTTCAGTGTAGACTCCTTAGACTGTGACCTATTTGCTGAGCAGGATATAATGCTCACATGCAATAAGAATAACTACACAATTGCTTTTGAAGGGAGTGTCACCCTCTGCTCAGAAGACTCTGATTATAGAGAGACTGGTAAGCTATTGAAGTTTTCAGATTGAAAGTTTTCTCTGTACTTTTAATCATAACTCATATTTTCATTTAAACTATTTTCAGGAGATAGTGAAAGTGCTTCAGATAACTGCTCTGCTAGGCTGTCTGCTATGGAAGATTCTTGTCTTATTCATTCTGATTCTGTTTATACTACATGGTCCAAGTTGCGAAGGTCATCTCCTCGTCCTCAGCGTTGTAGATGTCTCCTTCAAAGAGCTACAAGACGCCCAGCTTCTACTGCTGCCTCTCTTATGGATAATAACAATGGTGACCAAAGTTGCACAAGTAGCAGCAATCAGAGTAGCAGTCATAATGGCAATGGAAATGCAACTTCTTCTGCATCATCTGCATCTTCTTGTTCTCGATCAGCATCTGTGGCTCAACCTGCATTGGCTCCAGCCACCAAGAGTCGCAGTCTACCTGACTTGTTGCCACCTCCTGCAGCTCCTACACTTCCTCCATCAATGACTGCATCCGCTCTTCCTGGTCGCTGTGTACGACTCTATGATGTTGGTGTTGGTGACCGTCTTGGTGGCCTTGTTGGACTTTTTGTTAGAGGAAAGGGAGGTTCACGAGGTGGTGAATCTTGGGGTGAATCTGTACACTTTGAAGATAGTCTCGTAATCCACAATCGTACTGTTCCTGAAGAGCAGGTGACACAAACTTCCCAGTCTGAAATTCCTCCAGATGTTGTTTCAGGTGGTGAAACAACATCCAAATGCAACAGAAATCAAAATTTTGAGGATGGTAAATGTAGAGGCACACAAACAAGAACAAACTTAGATGGTGATCTGGTCAGTACTTCATCTTCTTCATCTTCAACAGCTGCTTCCACTCCAAGTGAGCAACAGAAGCCTAGACCTCCTCGGCCTCACTCTTCTGTCTCCATTGTGACAACTAGATCTGCCTCTACACAGATGCCAGTATATGTTGCAGATGTTGGTCTCCAAACATCTGGGAGGACAGACTCTGCCCCTTGTGCCTTCCATGCACGCCTGGAAAGGGGTGGCTCAGCTGATAACAGCACTCCTTCTGTCCGGGTCTGTTATCCAAACTACTCATTGCCTGATCTTAGCTTCCTGGAAGAACGTAGACACAAGGGTATTGATCTGAATGTTGTCCTTGCCCCACAAAAGTTTCGCACAGTAAGTTCAACAGAGGGAGCTCGTCGTAATCGTGCTAGGCCTCTATCTTGCAATGATGCAGAGGCACTCCGAAACCGCTCTTTCCGGCATATTCGTGACTGGGAATCACTTGCTGTTTTACTTCCAACAGAATATAGGCGTGTGTTGTCAGAGGGTATGCCAGAAGAGAGATCACGTGGAAGAACACGAGTGAATGAGTGTTGCGATTGCACAGGACAAACTTCTCCATCATCATCTTCTGGGTTTAGAGGTTCCTCGACTCTTCTATCTGATTCACCACGTATGGAAAGCAGTGGCAACCCTTCTGTGACTTCTATGCCAAATGAGCGGCATATCAGAGCTCCTGCTCCGCCTCGTCGATCTATCTCACTACCGGCTGCTGAGGATGGGGGTGTGATTGGAGTTGAAGCACCTCCAAGACCTCCATTGCCAAGGGGTATATTGAGAAGAGGCCAAGGGGGTAGTTTGGGCGAACTTCATGCTGGAGTTGAAGATTGGGTGATTGAGAAAAGGCACTGGGGAGAGGATGAAGAGGAGGAAGTGGAAGATGAGGGAGTAGATACAGGAATGGAAAGTAGTGGGGAGAGAGCAGCAGAGATGCGCCCACCAACTCCTCCTGTGCCCAGAGGTGCAGCTACTGATAAAGTCAGACGATCACGTCCATGGTCATTACCACCTAGTGGAGCTCATGGAAGACAATGGTGTGATGAAGGAAGAGGAAAGAGGAAATCAGTGAGCTTTGCAGAGGATGTTTGGGTGCAGGAAGGTTATGCTGAAGAAGGAAAAATACACCAGAGGTCTTTACTTGTTGATCTCTCTGGAAAAAGAGGTAAGCTCTACATAAAGAACTATTATTTTAAGGTTAAGATTAAACTAGTTCTTTGTCATTTTGTTATTTTTATTTTATTTATCAAGTTTTTATTAGTTCTATGGGTGAAAGTATAATACAATAGAGACTTGGTGATAAAGGGAGCAAAATTTAGAAAATAAATTGTGTTCATTTAACATTCACATAATCTCTTGTTAGATATTTCAAATGGAGGGTAGAGGACTAGATTGAAAAGTCTGAAATATTTTAAAGAGCTAATGTCATGATTTTGAAAAGTTGTCATGAATTCATAATTCAATATATCTTTTTTGTAATTGGCATAAATAAGAAATAGATTGATGTTTTATGGACTGAAAAATTCATCCATTTTTGCATAGAATTATCACAAGTTTAAAGTTATAGTTCTACAAATTAAATTAAAAGCTTGGCTTGAAATTACAAGAATTATATATGAGAGCTATAGATAATATCTTGTTAAATTTATCTGCTTATGGTGATGTTAGAAAATTAAATTATGCCAGTGCCTATCAAACTTTGAGTTGATCATAGTTAAATTAATTCATTGATAGTAGATATGTAAGTTAATTTAATTTAACCTTTTTTAATATCATATTTTGTCACTAATATTATAAATCTCATTTTGCTGGTTTCTGTATTTCTTAGTTTATTCTAATCTTCTGTGATAAGAAGAACATAATGTATGTTTTTATAATGATTCATTAAAGTATAAGGAAAAATCTCTTAATATGACTTAAAGCAACTTTTCATACTTCCTGTATAATTAAAATAACTTGGTCTAAGTATTCTTCTTATAGGATATATGTCAGTATGTATTGGCTCATTTAATTATAATTCTGAAATTCAGCATACAATCATCACTTATTTGAACCTATATGAATATTTCTGAACAGCTTTGGCTCAAGCAGTCATAGGGTCTACTGAGCAGATTTGTAAGGCTGCTGGGACTGGGCCACGTGTAGCTACTACAATTGCTGAACTTGCAATCAGAAATTTGTGCCCAGCACTTCATGACCTCTTGTCCGATGGCCTGAAAGGCTCCATTGATACAGTTTTTGGACCCGTTCATAATTCTCCTTGGAGAATCGCTGAAGCATCTGGAGGTTAGTGAATATCCTTGAATGAAGATAATTGTAATGTGAATAAATGAATGGTGATATTAAATATATATTTCTATCAACTTCTTTGTGATTATCATCAGCTTCTCTCTTGGATTACAAAATAATTAACTGATATAATTATTTATTTTTGACCTTTGTTAATTAAATTTTCTTAACCTTTGACTTGGCCTTATGTCATGTGATTTTAAATAATTAGATTCTACTCTTCTGTTTTTAAGATATTTTTTCTAAGACTGTATATAATTCTATTGTAAATACAACCATCATCCTCTCATGTACCATCTTTAATATAAACTTACAATCAGTCTCCTTTCAAATAAGCTCAATTTTAAATCAATAGTTAATAAAAACAAACAGGTTTTAGGTAGGAAAATATACAGATAATCACATTATATCATACCCATATCCTTTGTTTTTATAGTATTCTCATCAAATCCCAACTTATAGTGAATGAATACATCATTTTCATTTGATACTTTCTTGTAGATTCTGTTGATAGTTTAATGTAAACTGTTTGAGAATATAATTAATCTCAATTTTTAAATATTATATTGCTATTTAGTGCATTAAACTTTTTTATGAGGCTGTAGTTAATTTTTAAACACCTCACTTATGTTTAACATTTTTTTAACTTTTAGGGCCCCAAAGTAAGGACTATGTTGATCTAGTGATGCGCCTCAACAGTGAAGAAAAACTCAAAGATGACAAAATGAAATTTAATGCTTTTGTGATTGGTCTCTTAAAGTAAGTACCTTTTATTTAAAAATTTTCACTTCCTGTTTTCCCTTTATAAATTTTAAATTCACATTGAACTGGATTTTAATGCTTCTTTTAAGGTGTAATGCAAAGTACAAAAATAATAAAAAAAATACATGGTGATTCTAGCTCTGAAGAGATTCACTCTTTGGTATGAATGAAAATCATATTCACTAATTATAAATCACCATATTATTCAGTTTTTGCATCACCTGACAAATTTTAGGTTATGATTTAATTATTACTTTGAATTCATGCTAAACATTTTTAATGTTATTTACAGTACCTGTGCCCTTGAGTCATGGTTTTTGCAACTATGCAAGCAGGATGAGGTTATATCCAAGCATTATCGACCAGATGGATTTATGGCTTTAGCAGCAACAGCAACTAGAGGATTAGCAGGACATGTAGGAGTAGCTCTAGGTAGTCTCTCCTCATTGCATCTGCGACTTCCACTACTTTATGAATGTGGAAAACGTAGGAGATGTGATGCTAATTCAGAAACTGAACCCCTTGTGCCTGTAAGTACATCATTTCCAATTCTCTTGGGAAGTCTGATTAATATTTCAGTTGATCATTTTTGGAAAATTTATGACAAGATATGTCTTGTAAGTTATAATCTCATTATTTTCATTGGGGAAAACACATTTTCAGCATCCTTCACCACAACAGCGGTTACCTTTGTCTGGATGGACTGGAGCGTCAATAGGACAGACAAATCAGGTCAGGGGTGATGGAGAGGAAGAAGAGGATGAAGTGGAGGAAGAGGAAGAAGATGAAACTGTACAAGTGGGAAGGGGATTCATGACATTAACTCCTGTCCGCTCTCTTCCTCGACCCCTCGCTCCCCCTAAGCCTCCCCCACGCCCTACTGAGCATTCCCCACGTCCCCCTTTGGCAAAACCTGTCAAGGGTAAATCTGCAGACAATGTGAACAATGGACATTCCTCTCCACGCACAGATGGGGGGAAGTTCCGTCGTCTGCAGATGCAGTGGGAGATGCTGGCGGGGAGGGAGGGCGAGGAGGAGGAAGAGGGTGGAGGGAATGGGGCCGGTGTGAAATCCAGGATCCCTAGGCCAGTTACTTCACCTGTTCGCCCTACACCACCTTCTCTGGCTCCTAATACTAACACACCAAACTCAGCATCTCCTGCTGCCTCAGCTTTACGATATCGAAGAAGACCACTGACTACATCTGGGTTAGTGGCTCCCAAGAGTATTACTTCATCAGAAAGCTCACAAGGTGCTGAAACTGGAGCTGCTAAGCCTGCACCTGGTAGACCAGCTGTAGTCAAGAGAGCTATGACCACAAAACCTGGCTATAATAGAATCCCAAGACCTGCATCTGTTTCTTCTGGTTATGGCTTACAGCGTCCCAAGAAAGATGGTGCACCAGATGGTGAAAGGCGGTGAGTGAATCAATGAAATTTTGTAAAGCTTTGTTTATTTGAAAATTTTTTAACTGTTAAAATATTCCTTTTATTTTATCCAATTATAAACATTAAACTATTGCTAAAGATCACTTTAATTAAGCTAAATGACCTGATGATGACCTACATATCAATATCTGTAAATTGAAAACTTTGTATAATGGTTATAATATAAAGATTTTTGTTTTCTTGAAATGAAATAAAACATCATAATTAGTTACCCATTTTATGGTTCAAGTGAAATGGATTTGGGAAGGTAACTAATTAATGTGTAATGATTAAGGTTTTGTTGTATTGACTATCTTAATGCAGAACTTTGAAGTATCCGCTTTAAATTCTTTATTACCCTCTTCATTTTAGAAAGAGGATATTTTCAGATATTTGTTATCTGTCCAAATGTTTGTTTTTAATATCCAGGGTTGTTCGTGCACTATGTAATCGAGATGCCTCTGCAGGAGGGCACCTTGCATTCCTGGAGGGAGATGAGCTCTCTGTAGCACTGGATGTGGACTCTAGGTGGCTTCTATGCACTCGGGGAGATCGAAGAGGTCTTGTGCCCAAAGCAGCAGTAACTCCAGCTGTAACAAGGGTATCATGAGCTGAAACAACAATACCTAATAAGAAAAATATTTAAGTTTGAATTAAGTGAATCATCCATATTGACTCTACCAGTTGTGCAGAGGAAGCTGTGAAGACCTTGGAGCAGTTCTTTCCATCTTTCCTTTCATAATCCCTATCTCATTTCTCATTCATTGCTCCTTTATCTTGACATTATGTCCTATCCTACCTCTATCTTGCTTACTTTATTCATTTCTCTACATTTGCTCTCTCCTTTCTCTCAAGGTTTAACCTTTGGCATCTTGACAGTCATATCTTTGCCAATAATCCTGGATGCTTTATCTTCTGCTTAGGCTCAAGTTATCCACTTGTGATATAATCCTTTCCTCCCAGACTGAAAGTGCTTCTCTTCCAAGCCTCTTCACCATTTTCACTTAGTTCATTATTATTTATCATTGCCATACCATTCCAAATAACTGTATGTCTAGTTTTGTTACATCTTGTTATTTTTTGTAAAGAGTCATTTGTATATTTTCTTTGTAAGAAACTCATGGTGCCTTTTTGTAATTTTTATCACTCAACTATCATTACATTGTACACAAATTCATCCAAACATTTTTATTTGTTGATTATTATTTAGAAGAATTATTCTTTGTTTTCATGTATGTCATCTTGTAAATGTTATTTTATATTTCATTTCTGAATGAATATTATTTCTTAGTTTAATGCTGTATGTTTTTCAACATTAATTTTGATTCATCTGAGTCCTTGTTCTGCTCCCTAATATTGAAAACTCTCCATAGTAGTGCATATAGGTAACATAAATGGAGAAAATCATCCATTGATAATAACCTAAATACACATATGGCATTTGTCCTGTAGAGATAATGTTAACATTTATTCAATTTCTGTTTGAGAAATGTTAAGAGAAATCACCTTTCTTGAGAGGATGATGTGTGTAATTTTTAAGAAACAGAGAAACCCTTTATTCTGTCTGAATTATTTATGAACTAACTATAGCCTTTAAAAGTGAATTTGCCTTAATTATCCATTCTGATGTAGAGGATGTTAAATATAATAAATGATTACTTTCCCTCTTGTAAATAATAAAAAGTAACAATAGTGCAAACCAAGGCTACTCAAGTGGAGAGATGTATGTATGTTGAGGAAACAGCAATAGAAAATATTGTAATTTTTTATTTGAAAGATGCTTTGGCCAGGATCATTGACTCTGCCTCAAAAGGTTATCTATTAATTGGAGTCAAGAAGAGCACACTTTGGAGTAAATATTTCAATATTTTATTTGCCCTATTCCTGTTATGAATGTGATGTATATAAGTTCATTTGATTTCATTATGTATATAACTGGTTACAGTTAAACTGTTTCCAGACCAAGTGGTGTGTCTTGTGTCATTGTAATGCATGTATTTTCATCATTATGCTTCATTCATCTGTGGAAGAGTTCATGATCTCCTCATGTCAGCATCTGTATTGTTTCAAGGAATCTGAAGAAATTGTCATTAACTATGGCTTTCCTAATGTAAATGTACATACTGCTGAACAAAATATGTGATATGTATCATGTACTCGTGTAAAACATTTAATATACATAGATTTAATTCAAATTTTTCTTTTATTTCAAAAATCGAAGATCTATAATCATTATTTTCCCCATCTGCTTGGTTTTTAGAAAATTGGTCTCAAATCTGACACATGTATTCATTTAATTATGAACAACTTGTGCGTCAGTACTGACATACAAAAATAGTTACTTAAAACACCCAAGCAAAATCATAAGCAAAAAATCAAAGAAAAATGATTCAGATAGTAAGTGACGAACGCTTGGGGTTATAAATTCTGGATGAATGATTCTATACCATTAATTGCAGAGTAAACACATTTCGAGCTGCTCGTGGTAGTTTACTTTACGTACTTCAAGGAATAAATTTAAACGAGCTGTATCCCTAAGAAATCAATATATTCATTGTATTAACACACTGATAGCGCGATGAATAATTTTACTAAAAATGAATTACTTCTGTCGGAATAAGTGACTGTTGGAGACGAATGTGTTAAATCAATAACGGTCGTATTTATAGCGGAGCATGGTTTACCGAGTGTACCGAGCAAATCAAAGTGCAGAGAAAATAACTCGCAAAATTTATTGTTAAAAATAAAAGGATAAACGAACACATAACACTAATTATTGATCGAATATCCGATTTAGTTAATTTTTAAGTATTTTATAATCAGTTTACCAAAAATTTTATTGATTGAGACGATAATAAAGATTAGCTCGAGAAATAGATCTCTATGAATTTTCAATCTGTGAATCATAGAAACGAATTGACTTTGAAATTTGTTCTTGAAATTAGTCCTGAATAAATTTTTGACCTAGTAGGTTTTTCTTTTTTAAGAAATAATTTCATATCATTTTTTTACTTCAAAATCTAAATAGAAGTAATATAATTGAAAATATGTGAAATATTTTAATAAGAATAATTAAAGGTCCCATAACCTACAAATTCTTAAAAAAGATTGACTTTCATGTAACATTAAATCTTTATTAATTAAATTTCAAGACTCAACATTATGCTCTTAAAATTAACAACTAAATGCAATACAATGGAGAATATTAAGTGAGGAAGATTAGCTCTTCCGATTAAGCTCTACTGTTGTTATCGGCGTCATCGAACTTAATTTTGTTTCGAAGGTGGTTTCTATGGTAACGACGTATTCATCCAATACAGCCCCGTTGAACTGGCGTTGAGTTAATCGAAGCAATCGTGTGAAACACAATTCACTCTTTTCAAAATTATTCAAGTATGGTATTTCAAAAGTACAGTACAGCTGTTTCAGTGGTTGTATCGATTAGATAGCTTCTGTCCTTCCCATCCACGCGCTGAAATAACATAATACTCAATTACAATATATGCTATGTCGTCATTTCTAAGTTCTAATGAAATTTTTGCCCTTGTTATTAAATTAACGAGTCATAAAAACATATGGTACATATTCCCACATTCTTATTAGAGAATCAAATGATCAAGTTATCTATACGAAAATGACGGCAGATTTTAGCAAAATTCCAGCATGGCTCGAGGAATTAAATAGGTAAATAATAATCTTGTCCCGTACATATTTATGACGATTTCTTTCGCAAACATAATAGCATAATAAAAAAGATGGTCAAAATTGATTGCTATTATCAGTCGATGTTTTTTGAATTTACTAGTAGTTGAAAACTTTATTCATTCCAGTAATCCTGAAAAATGCATCCCTTCATGTTTTAAACCTAATATGCAACCTCAAGATATTGATAATTCGTCGTTTGACCATGGGAATATTAAAAATATTGAGAGAAGCATCAGTGCATTATCTTTTGATGAACTGACTTTTAGTTCAAGTGAAAAAAACAGGTATTCTTATTAGAAGGTTTTTAATCTTTAGATTGATAGTTGATTGTAAACGTCTATTAATAATTGATATCTTTCTAAACAGCTATTATTATCACTGAATTTTGCAACAGATTTTAGCATGATACTTGTTTATAAACCTTATTTGTAAAGGATTTTAAATAGAATTTTGGAGAAATTTTCACTGCAGGATTGAAGATGGTGATTACTCACTAAACATTAAACGTCCTCATCATGGTCGTCGAGCTGTCTCATGCCAATTAGGAAAAAATAAAAGGAAGAAATGCAAGGAAGAGGATTTTATTCCTGCGCCCTATGTGGAGGATAATTTCAAATATCCCTTTGGAAACTTATCAGAAAATTTGATAAAGAGAACCGATGATCAATTTAAACAACCCATTTTAAGTAATGGAAGCAAAAATTACAGCTCCCTTGAAGATTTTTCTAGCCCTCAAACCTCTTTTGATTCAAAAGATGAGAAAAACATTAATGGTTAGTGTTTATGTACATTATTTTACAAATTATTATATTTTCGTCCTAATTTTCTATTGTTAACTATACCTTTAAGTTACATCTTCTTGCATATATAGAAGTTGATTTGTCAATGTCATCAGAATCTGAAAATTAATAGAAACTTCTTTTCTTGCAATAGATTTTATTATCCCCGAGCTTCCAGCTGGGCAGCATCTAAAGTTAAACATACTTAATAATTGGGGAGATCAGCAATATGTTGGATTGAATGGTGTAGATATTTTTAGCAGTTTAGGCACTCAAGTAAAGTTTAAAAAAGTGAGTGTTTATGTGTGAATTTACATAAATTCCTATAACTCACAATAAGCATATCAATTGAAACATATATTATGCTTTTGAATTAGTATTATATTTACTTATTTTCAGATATGGACCAATATTCATGATAGCATATCATCAGAGAACCTTTATGATCCACTGTGTGTGGAGAATATTATTAATGGTATAAATAGAACTCAGGATGACTTACATGTGTGGTTGGCTCCATTTTCCATTGGAAAGAAACAATGCATTGAATTTTTATTTGAGGAGAATGTACAAATTGCAATGATTCGTCTATGGGTAAGACTTTCCATCTCAATGGAGAAATCAATAAAAACTATTCCAGAATTAACTTAAAATATGTTTTAAATAGTTTTTGCTTCTATGTTACTTGAGAATTTATTATTTTCTGCTCTAGCACTTAAATTTTTTGAAGTGAAGTCTTGTGGCACCTCTGAATAGCCATTGAGTAAATTTGTTACTTAACCTAACCAACTGTACGTGACCTTTGTTAATGATTATTTAGTACAGACTCAAAAATTAACTCATGAAACATGTACTCTTAGGACAAATCTTCTAAGTGATTCAGGTGCATGTTCAACTGTTATATTATTTTAAATACATGGAATTATTTTATTATATCTCAAATAAGTTAAATTCTTTTAGAAACTCTCAAACATTAAATCATAAAGTTCATTAAAACCTGTAAAATTATGATAATTTGAATATTGACTGAGAGGTCGAACATCATATTATTAGTATGACAAATCTTTCATGGCTTTTAATATATTATTCTGACTTTGAGAAAAAAATTTATATGCAAATAAAGTTATTTTGGGATGAAATTAATGAATGAAAATGAAAATAATTTCAATGAAACACATCTTGATAATCTTGCTTGGACCAGATTATCTGCACTTCCAATTTTGTATGTTAAATATACATCTGGATAGATGTTAGATTAGTGAAACATCATATATATTATCAAAAATTATGTTCATGAGAGATATTTGTGGAAGAAGTGGAGAAATACTCCATTTTTCAATTTTATTTTATATTTGTTCAAGAATAGATTTACATATATCTCTTATTATACAAGGAATTATTATACATTAAAATACTTCATAATTGAAAACTCAAAACTTGTTTTAAAAATGTTTTTCTTAAATTAAAATATTTTCTTTTATCCTCAGTTTACTACAAGTGTTATCATTCTCCTTTATATTAATATTAAAGAGTGAATAGATCTTGATAAATTGAATGTGTAAATGCACACTTCAAATAGTTGTATCTTTTTTATAAGGTAAAATTTGATTTGCTAGCTTTCCTATGCCCAATCAGTTTAATGCAGTAATGATGTTAAATGCAGTAATGAACAATACCTCCCCTTTCAGCTATAACACTTATGCAATGAGAAATAAAATATAATGATTATTGTAACTAACTTCTCATTTATACTTCAATATGTCAGTTAAAACTTCAACCTGAATATTATTTTCCTTAATCATAATTTAGTGTGTTTTTTATTTAGAATTACAATAAGTCTCGAATTCATAGTTATTGTGGTGTCAGAGATATAGAGTTGATATTGGACGGAGTAAAAATATTTGTAGGAGAAATTGCCAGAGCATCTGGAAGTCTATTGGGTAACATGGGATCCTTTGGTGATGTAAGTCAGAACTCATATTGAGATTTGATTTTATGAAATAAATTATTCTGATAGTTATCTTTAATTTACAGATAATATTATTCACTACTGATGAAAAAATCCTCGAGTTGACTTCATTGAATGACTCCGCTTTTTTCTTAATGAATGATGAATCAAAACAGGTATCTGAAAGACTCTTGGAGGAGAGACCTATGACCTCACATACAGAGGTGAGTTCTTTGATTTATTAGTACTTGATATGTTTGATACAACTAATTCAAAAGTAAATTGTCTAAATAGGTTTCCTGGGAATCGGATTCATTGAAAGATTTTCCTGGATCATCTTCATACCAAAAGAACATAATTAGTGACCAAAAGAAAACAAAAATAAAGATATGTCTATTGGAAAATTGGGGGCATGATGAATTGATTGGTAATTTTATTAATAATTTGAATGAAATAAATACTGTTACTGTACATTTATATGTGTGTGTATGTATGTATATATATATATATATATATATATATATATATATATATATATATATATATATATATATATATATATATATATATATATATATATATAAAGCACAGTATATTTGTGACTAAGAGCATGTATATAAAACGTTAGCCAATTAATCCACATATACTTGTAAAATCATGACTTTCTTTTTGGTTGTTCTATGATACCATCATACACAAAAGTTAGTTTTTCACATTTTTATTTTAGTGTTTAGTTTTAATGACACATTAAAATGTTTATAAATTCAACTGCTTCCTCCCTTATGAACCTGTCTATTAACCTTTAAAGAGCTTATAACTTGAAATGCAAAACCGAAATATTCAGTTTTCCATTTGCTTCCCTGATGGAATATAAACCATTATGTAGTTTTTATCAACAATGTGGATTTTCCAGGGATAATAATTACTCAAAATGGTTGCTTAAAAGAGTCATTTGGTAAGTAATAGTAGCGCAGATGATGATGAAGATGTAAAGCAGAGGTAGAGTTTCATTGCATTTCAATGAATTTGTCTTATATATTTATTTTCAACTTTACTGAAAGAACTCGAAATTTAAACCTGAAAGATGAAGAAAAACAGCTTTTAAGTGAGAAACCAGAGAAGTTGTATCACTTTTACTATTTACAGCAGGTATTTAAAATCACTTAAGTATTATGAGTGCAAGGGCATTCGAAACCTAAAGATCATTTTAATTTTTTGTTTCTTTTTTCTGCCTGATAGAGTTAAAAAAGTAGACCTTCAATTTTCTCAAGTAAAAAGTAGTTATTTGTTATTAATAATGCAACTAATTTAATTTAGAGTCATTTTCATTGTAATTTTTAATGAAATAATCGTTTAACTTCATCATGTACATTCTTTCAATATTCTTAGGTCTCAATGGCATTGAAATTCTTACTAAAGAAGGCAATAAGATATTTGTGGATTCTGATGCTATCAAATGCTCAAGTTCCAATGATGTTTTCAAGTAAGAATACATTTTATAAGAAAATTTTCCTCTTTTTATGAAATAAATGTTATATCCTATGTAATTTCATTTTCATACCTCAGATTAGTTGATGGCATAAACTGTACGGACAATAAAAATCACATATGGAGTAAATCTTATATCAAAGATGAAGCTGTTTTGATTGAAGTAATTTTACCTCCAGACACTTCCGTAGGTGGTATTAAAATTTGGAACTACAATGAATCTTTGGATCTAGTATCTTGTGGCGTAAGTGTAATTTTAGTATTTTGTAAGTTAATTAATTTATCCAAATTGTATCATTGGATATAACTGAATGGAACAGTACATGAAAATTAATACCTGACATTATAAAAAAGAAATTGTTTCTAAACAGGTGAGAAGATGCTGTTTATATTTGAACGATGAGATAGTCACTCCTCCAAATGAGCATCTTCTTCTTCGGAGAGCTCCTGGACACTGTCATTATGACTTTTTTCAAGAATATTTTTTCTATGATAGAAAATCAAGTCCATTTGTTACAGCTAGAAATGATTCTATTAACATGAGGTGTTCTGAAAACATTTGTATAGAGCCCTTATATAAATCAACTCTTCCTCACAGAGATGAGTCAGTTAGATTAGGAAGTAAAAATTTAACTACCTCCAACATTTGTAGTAGACTTTTTGATGCTTCCTTTGAGGAATATGAACCACCTTCAATGCCTAAAGGGTTTGTATACCAAATAGTTTTGTTGTCCACATGGGGAGATATTTATTATGTTGGACTTACTGGAATTGAACTTCTAGATGAATTTGAGAGAAAGATTGATCTATGTGAGAAAAGTGAGTATTAGAGAGTTATGTCATACTCTCAATAAGTTATGTTATGTCTTTATTTAATATTTAAATTATTAAGGCGAAGTGAGTATATTCATATATCATAAAAATATAAATTATTTCATTAATATCAAATCTCACTTGGTATTCACCAAATGATAAATTCTTATCATTACTTAACATTTTAATTAAACTATCAGAAATATAAGTGTTATTATCGTTCAAACTATTCATTGTACTTTCATTTTTCATGTGGAAATCTATTTGCAGTATCACATTCAAAAGGGTTATAGAGATATAGTTCTGAGATATATTTTGAAATATTCTTGATTTAAATCCTATTACTTACAGATGTTACAGCATATCCTCATTCAGTTAATATTCTTGATGGGATAAGCAATGACATTAGAACTCCTGATAAGCTGATTGATGGCTGCAATAATGTATCTGATGGAAGACATGCTTGGATTGCTCCTATTCTTCCTGACATTGTAAGTCATGATTAGTTTCATAATTGCTTAAATATTATCGCATTAAATAAGATTATTTTCCATTATTTAAATTTTCTAATAAATATTTGATTAATTATAGATCAATAAAGTCTTCATTATCTTTGATAACCCTGTAAAAGTATCAAAAATTTTGATTTGGAATTATGGGAAAATGCCAAGTAGAGGTGTCAAAGAATTTGCTGTAAGTATCTTTCCATATTTTGATCATTTAACTTTAAATAAGAATTTTTAAAGCATTAGAATGCAGTACATATAGTTATATGATGAATCTGTCATCTATTACTTCATCTCAGATTTTTGAAGGATAAAGGGAGTTAGTTTAGTTTATTCAATAAATTTTTCAAGTTTTGAGTCATAAAATTTTTCATGGATGAAGAGATTATAACATTAAATGTTAATTACAATACTAATGTTAATGTTGAAAAAATTATGAATATTAACTTGTTTGATTTGTCTCATTGAATTTTTTCAATTTTAATTTTCATCTCATGATTAAATTTGATGCAATTTATAAGGCTCCTTCTTTTCAGATCCTTGTTGATGACCTTCTTGTGTATAATGGGCAAATAAATAAAGCATCTCTGGAAAGCCCATCACAGAGTCCCCACAAGGTTGTTTGTTTTGGAAAAATTAATGACTTTGAAACCCAGCAGCACTTATTGGACAAGTATGTTTTTATTGATAAATTGTATATGAAAAATTGTATATATGTATAAATATCAAAGGAAGCAAACTTGTATCTGTTGGATGTTTATTTTCAGCAAAACATTGGGGAACAATTTCTTACTCTCTAAGAAGTTGGACAAGAAATTTGTGCCAGAATTGCCTAGTAAAAGTCATCTTAATCCACCTGATCAAGATGACCGCCCTTTTACATCTCTTTTATCTTAATTCTATTGACTTAAAATAAAAATTCAATAATGTCAAAATTTCAGAATATTATTAATTGATTATTAGATGTATTTTACTAATTTAAAATGGAGATTTATGTATATACTATGTGAGGACTATTTTTATTAATGAAGATATCAGAAAAAGAGACAAAGGTTGTTTCTTGTATTTTCTGAGTATAAGTATGTAATAAATTAAATTGTGAAATGTTAATTATTTTATGCCTTGCGAGTTTATTCATACCCCTTATATGAAGGCATGAATACACACATCTAAAGATATATTTTCAATCCCCTCCCTCTAAACGACTTGTAAGAGGCGAATTAATCTTGTTTACCGATAAATGAAACTTCTGGAGCATTATTGGAGGGGACTACATATTCGAGTGTGCCTACGTAAATTAAATCAATCAGATTCTTAATTTATGTTATAATCATAACAATACTTAAAATACTATATTAAGATTAAATAAGGCTTAAGACTACTACTGAGCTTTTATTAAGCTTTACGTTTGAAGGCAAGTTTATAGAATTGAGTGCAATTATTAAATACTTACTCCATATAAATTATGATTACCCCTTTACTCTTAGATACCGAATAATTTGTTTGAAAAAGAGCGGGAAAATAACTGCTAATCGAGAAGCACCGTCATCTTTAAATACGTTTTCATATCGCACAAGAGGAGTTGCGATAAACATTTGCTGATGTATGCAATTCAGTAAGGATATATACAGAGATGACACGTATTTAATTCGTATTTCAAATCCTGTAATGTAGTTGACTATAATTCGGCTTTATTTTATTCTATGATACGTAGTCTTACTTTAAGTTGGAAGCCAGTCTTAGTTTTATCCCTTACATCGGCTTTAAAAAAGGAATCCAAATTTCTTAAAAGATCAAAAAGCACCGAAAAATTAGCATTTTTGAGTCGAGGTATTAATCATCTGTCCAAATCTATTGTTAGAAGAATGAGCGCGAATAGATCCAATACACTTTGTTTGTTTGATGTTGATGGAACCTTAACTATACCTCAAAGGGTAAGTCCGGCTTAGCATGTAGTTAATTTCTTTAAAAATTATATAGAATTTTACTTATCTGTTAGGTTGCTAACTTATGGTATTTCTACTTGAGTAGGTTATTGAAAGAGAGATGGAGAATTTTATTTTAAATCAAATCAAACCCATATCATCCATTGGAATAGTTGGAGGATCCGATCTCAAAAAAATAGCATTCCAAATGGGAGGTTTAGAAGGTATTATGGCATGAAAATATATCTATATTTATTTATTTTACAAAGTTTTCAAAACAAATTCTGATGCTGAATAAAATCGAATTGATTCGCCTTAATTATAAAATTTAGATCCTCGTCACAGACTCATTCCAATGAAGATATCATCTCATCAAACTCTAAATTTCAGTGATAAATAACTTCGACTATGTGTTTGCGGAAAACGGTCTGGTTGCCTACAAAAATGGAATTGAATTACCTAGTCAGGTAAGTATTTATTGCTTGATATTCATAAAAATGTATGTGCATTAGCCCATCTTCTTTGTTTTATTAGCTTATTAGAAAGAACATACGTGTACGAAAATAAGCGAAAAGAATCTTTTAATAACTTAATTTGGAGTATTCTGTATAAGATATGAGGAAAATAAAGAATTTTCAATTATTTTGGATTTTTTAAAAAACCTCTTTGATGTAACACATTTAATAAATACTAATTTAGTTTTAGATTAAATTTAAACTAGAATAAGCTTCTATTTAAATATTGATGTAAAATTTTTCCTTTCGTTTAATTGCGATACATATTCTATTCTAAACTTATGAGAATATCATATTGATGTATGTATTTGTATAGTCAGAAAGATAGTCTTATTCTATCAATACATAAATCAGCTCTACCTTCAGTTTTATTTGCTAAATTTTATTTTTTTACTGAATTGAAAGGAATCACTTGATTATCTTTCATTTAAAGCATGTGAAATATGTTTTCCACTAATTTTCTTTCTAATTTCTTCATATAATAAATGTAATATGTAATTTATAATTACTTACAGACTATACAGGCTCATGTTGGAGAAGAAAAGCTGCAAAGATTTATTAATTATTGCTTACTGTACATGTCTAAGCTGAGTTTGCCAGTAAAACGAGGCACTTTTATTGAATTTCGAAGAGGTTTAATAAATGTCAGCCCTGTTGGGCGTTCATGTTCAATGGAAGAGAGACGTCAATTTAATGAATTTGACAAACAACATAATATACGCAAAGATTTTGTTGAGTCTTTGCGGCGAGAATTTCCTGACCTGGGTCTTGTCTACAGTATTGGTAAGGCTACCTTAAAGCTTCATATAAAAATTAGGATTAGTTGAAAATTTTGAGAGTGATAAAAGATAAAATTAACAGAAAATAAAAAAAGTTCCACTTTTATGTTATAAAAGTATGTAGGTTATTGAAAATTACAGTATCATTCTTTTCTCGGTGAATTTTATCATTGATAGCCTTTTTTATTTGTTTTAGTAGTTTATAGGTAAAAGTAGGGTTTTCTTTCTTCTTTATCTACCCTTATAAATAAAAATACTGTTTTAACATTAATTGATAAGGAATTGAAGATTTATTTTATATCTATGTTTAATATCGTTGTACAGCATCTGCAATGGCTTTGTGAATATTTATTGGAACAATAGCTTGACTTGATTCCTTTTGATAATGAAAGTCTCATGAGAATATTGAACAGAAGAATGTTTCATTATTTCCTTCTATCTAATTTTATTTCTACTTGGGTATATTCCCTAAAATTGTTGTTTGTTTGTGGATAACATTAAATGAGTTTGTAAAGTTATTTTCAGAATAATTAAAAGTAGGTTGTAAGAAAAAAAATAACGAAAAAATATTTTAAATTAAAAGGATTCACTATTATATACCCTATTTCTGTATTCGGTTTATTAAGTTTTCAAAATAACTAATTAGATATATTTGGTTAAAAATATATGTTATTATAATTTATGTAGGTTGGTACATTTATATTATTTATTTATACATTTTTGTATTCATTCCAAACATTTAAGGTGGAGAAATCAGTTTTGATGTGTTTCCAACAGGTTGGGATAAAACATACTGTTTGAGACATGTTGAAGACCAAAATTATGAACAAATTCATTTCTTTGGTGATAAAACTGACCCTGGTGGAAATGATTTTGAAATATTTTCACATGATAGAACAATTGGCCATAAAGTGCAATCATTTAAAGACACTATGACACAGCTAAAGGATATATTTCACTTGTGATAAGTCAATGTTGTTACTTCTTACGAGTAAACTATGAATGTGTCATTCATTAGTTTTATCTGATCCAAGAAAGAAATTATTTAAATTCAGCATCATTATTATAATATACATAATAAAAATGTATATTATTCTGTTATTACTTATTATTATTATTTTAATTGTATATTTTCTTATATTATTAAAACTAAAAGAGAATCTGATAATAGTTTTACCTCATATTTTGAGGCAATTTAATCTTTATTATATGGCTTGTGTAAAATATACCGTAATACTATCTAGAATGACCCTATGAAAAATAAAATTTGATGCCTGTAACATTTTAAATAAATGATGAGCTCATTGACTGCTTTAATGAATTATACAATTCCTGTTTTTAATTCATTGTAGTAAATATTCAGATGTTCTCCTGTTAATAGTATCTGAAACTTATTGTGTTATAGAAAGAAAAATATATCCATTATAGAAATATTAAAAATTTATGATGAAAGAGAAATTGATAAGTAATATCTTTAATAGATTTTACAATATAATCTGTACCTGAAAAAAAATATGAAAGGTTTTTAGAATAGTAAGAAATCTTTTTTTTAACTTTTACATTAGATCATGCTTACACTATTTCAATTACTCTTGTTAAACTAACAAACGGCATTGAAAAGACCATCATGAGTTCAAGTTGTTAGAGTTGCTCTTTATCTAAAATGGCTGATGATGATATATATATGTATATATATATAGATGAGCAAAAGAAACAACTTAAAGATGGTCAAAAGTATACCATTATATTTAGGTTTAGGATGGGTGAAGAGTTCCTTATCAATAGAAATGTTATGAATAAAAAAATCATTAACCAGCCTGAAGAATAAACAAGTAATGACAGTACCATATGGTCACCAAGCATATGAACCTTTACCTATTGTTATATTATTAATTAAAAGGTATTTGAACAATTTAGCTATGTAATTTCAAATTTCATACTTATTCACTCCCAGTTTAGTAATCAATCAATAAATTAAGAAAGGTTTCCTCAGAAGTAATTTATTAAGGAAGCTTAATATAATAATAAAGTAAATGGTGGTTGCTGAAGATGGCATTTATAAAAATACTTGATCTAATATGAACCCTTAATCAATGATTATTTTGTCTGTAACCCATAAATTAGATTGATAATATTGGTTTAAAAAATAGTGGAAATAGTACATAGGAATTGATAATGTCATTTCAGAAAGATTTTTAAGGATAGTTCTTTATAAAGTACAAGGAAGATTCTATTATTATTATGATTTTAATTCATAGATTCATAGCCTAATATAATATTGTTAAAAAATCAAGTTGCATCGTCTTGCTTACTTAAGATTCTTTAATAAGATCCAAATCCAATAGGGATTTATATTGATCTTATGTGTATCTACCAATGTCTGGAAATTTCACCAACCTCTGTTCTAAATAGATCTTTATTGCTCTGTTGAATAATCTTCCCAATATGGATGAAAAATATTGAGGATCTGTTAAATTAAAATCAAATTCACTTCATAATTATTGATACCTAAAATATTTATATATATGCCTCAAAACTTTCTTGTCCTCATTTTCAGAATCGTTTAATGTGCATTCAAAGTGATTTAAGATATTTATTGCTCCATTACGGCCGTGGTAAAGTGGCACTAAAACCTCGAGGAATGAATTCGGAATATTTATGATAAGGCTGTAATTCACGATTCCCATCTAATTATACGACCATCCTAGCCAACTTGTGAATGGAATGCTCTCAGTATGAAACAATTCCTCTGAAAATCGATATTCACATAATTATTCGAGTGAATATGAATGACTGCCGCTATTATTTGTAAATGAGTAAATAATTTTACTCATCTGCTTTAATTTCTTGAAAAAATTACATTTGTTTACGCGTGTCGTGCTATCTTTTAATTCTCTCTCTCCCTCCTTAAAACTATTCTTCCTAAGCTGTATATCATAACTTATGAAAGAACAGAGGATTTTTTCCTGGAACAAATTCAAAAATACACCAGTTAATTTCATATATTGTTATCGACTCCCATAGAGGAAGATTGGAGCACGCTTTAGTAACCTTGAGTATCAAATGCTTACTTTTGACGTCTGCATCGTTCTCTCAAATTCCCGCCAACCTCCACGATTGTCGTTTCTCCCTCCTCTCCGACTCCATGTCTCCAAGCTTTCAGTCCCCCCACTACGTTGTTCGCAATACCCCCTTCCCTTATTCGACGCAACAACTTCTCGTCTCCTTTCATTATTTCTCTGGAGATCCTCGTCACGTAAACTCAACATTGAGGAGGTTTGGACGAGAAAAATTAAAGTTAGACAGAGAAACCGTAGAGACTCAAAAAGTGAGTATTTTCCTTTCACGAATAACTCAGACTATTTTTATTTTTAAATATTCAAAGAAAATTTCATGTAGAAAGAATAATCTAAACCTATACATTTTAAATTTATAAGAAAAAATTTTGAGATAATTTACTTAGTATCCAACGTATGTATAGATATCCTGCGTGTTACTTGTATTGTAATAAGAATTGTAAGGAGAAAATAATTACTTAAATAAAATAGGCGCGAATTCCGTGAACAACAACATTGGTTTAAAAGCCAGATGTTATTTAATCATCACACCCCTTCTTTTTTGAACATTATATATGTTGATTGTTGCGAGTGTATTATTGAGTATTTATGGATTTAAAAGATATATTTTAATAATAAAAAAGTCTAACGAAATGCGTCGGGTTAACCGATTTTCGAACATTTTCTTTTATGGTTCTTGTATCATTTAACCCAGGATATAAGTTATTCTACTGTAACCCATCCTTAATATTTGTTTTAGTTATCGGGATTCTCACGTCTTCATCAGTTGGGTAATATTTCCGTTCGATTTTCTGCTCAAGCTCCCGTATTCCATATTATCGATACCTCAGATATGTTTCGATGTTTAATTATTTCAAAGACCGATATTTGTAATGTCTTTTTCAAACGTTAAAATTTTTAAATTTTCCTGATCCAACTTGTAGTCTTATCGAAACTCAGGTGTTCTTTCAAATGATTATGTGGAATCTATAATTTACTTCAAAGACGAAAATTTCAGCATTGGAGAAGTCAAAATTTTCAACTAGACTTAATTTATTTTAATAAATTTTATGCACAATTCTATCTCATTGTATTGTAGAAATTATTGCTTACAATATGGTATGAAGCAGACCTCTATAGCTATTCGGTTTACTGTATTTAAGAATTCCGTCATATTTCTATTACTATTGGAAATAGGGTATGGGAAATGTAAACAACTTGATGAAATGACATTGGCAGGTAGAATAAGGCTCGACATCTACAAAGTTAGGGTTCAACTTGACTTTCTCATTATTTTTTTAAACTTTTACTTGCTTAATAAACTTAAGAGCTCGCGATCAATTCCTTTGTGTAGTTTTAAAATGTAAATATGAGGTTTTCCAAGAAAGAATGCAATTAAACTTCTTAAATTAGTCGTTGTCTTTTACATGCATGCAAGCGTAAGATCTCCTATATGAATTTGTAATTGTAAAATATCTCTATCACTTTTAAAACTAGTTGCTTATTCTGTTCCTCGTTATGGGATGAAATTGAAATAAGATGCTGAACGTACGGGGAACTTACGCCCGTTTCGTTCTAATTTGATCCATTGCTTGGCAAAAATAATATGTTCTATTCTCAGTCGTTAGTGCTAATGGTGCACTATTAACGATGTAATATTGCGAGTTCTTAATTCACCGTTTTAAAGCTATTATAAGGTCATTTTTTTCAGTCCTGTTAGATTACCAATGCAAGAAAGAGTTCACTGTCGATTTTATAAATAATAAGAGGTGTTACTAAGCGCCATAATTAAAGTAAATGAATTTTAAAAATAAATTTATGGTTTTTGACCAAAACTCCACTATGCGTGGGATCAGGAAAGTTCAATAGGTTTCTTTCACAAAATAAGCTCCTATGCTTTCGAATACACGAATTCATGAAACTTAAACTTCATGAACTTATATTCCCTTAAATAGGAATTCAAAGATTAAGAAAATGCACGGAAATGAAGCTAGATAATTTAATGATATGAGAGTTAAAATTTTATTCATCGAATTACCAGGAGGATCGAAATATATTGAAGAGCAATACATGGTTATCGAATATTTTACGGGCTTCTCGTGAAAATTTGATGCGTGTTTTGAAAAACTATATTTCGATATATATTATAAAATCAAAACACATTCTTCGTTTAAAGAAAAGAAAATTATTTACTGTTTAGTATTATAGTAATAAAATCTCACTGTATATAAAAATCCATTCCTATAATCTCTCGTAAGAATAAAATAGTCTAATAACTAAGTATTTTATTACCTCAAGCTTGATTTAAGCTCTCTTGTAGATTTCACCGTCTTATTAGATAGAATACTGCCAATCTTGCCACACTTTGTCAATTAGAATCACTTCTATGAGAAAAATACCGAAGGATGAATGGTTCAAACTTAAAACACGAACTCAATTAACCAAACACGCACTAATTTCATCTTGATTATCAACTTCCCATTCGTGATGTAACAGTAAGAGAAGGTAACGTAGTATTCCTTAGGAGTATGAATGACTCGGCAAATGTTAGGTCCTGAATGATTGACTGACCTTAATTTTCTATTTCTAGAGAACATTCATTCTTATTAAAAACTATTTTTGATATTAAGAAAATGGATCTTCCTTATTAATAGTTGATGTGTTGTCTAGAAGTGGGAGGAAATGTTTTCATTGTTGTATGTCATCAATTGGAGCTGCACATTTTTTATATGATCTCGAAATATGAATTTTAATTTCTGGTCTACGAAGAAAAACATGTATTTTCATAGCTGCCCATGTAATAAATCAATATCAATGATAAATCATTCGTTGGGTAATTGTTTCTTCAAAACATCAGTAATACCTTTTGCCTACGTAAACAAGAATCGTACGATCCAGTAAACCTAAGAAAGATAAGGGAAACTTGACATGTAAACGCTGAAATTAGGGGAACAAACAGAATATGTCAGTTCATATCTGGCTCTCAGCTAACAAATTAGAGTAAGGCATTTCAAAACATTCCCTCTCTCTATCTCTTTCTTAATTGGCTTAAGAGACCAAAAGTTATTTTTTATATATTTTTAAGGATTTTCTCTTTAAATTGTCCATGAAAACCGTAACAATTTTGGTATGCTACTTCAAAAAATATAATGCACCCAATCCTGTACAAGGAAAACATAATACTATGATTTACGCTAAACAGCTTTTCTTAGCTAAAGAATGCAATATTGAAATATAAACAAAAATGTAACAATACTTTCTTAATAAATTATTGAGGATGACAAACAGATTAAAGATAGAAAATTAAATCATCAAACTACTTTATAAATATTAATTCTTTTTTCCCGTCTATCATATTGTATGTTCACTTTCCACGTCCTGTACATAATAGCGGAAGAATATTTTGAAAATTTCACTTCGATTAAATTTCATTTCAGTAAGAATTGAGAAATGATCAATCAAATGCATGCAAAACAAATAATTATACATGTTCATAAACTCCTAATAATATGAAAATTAGAGTGAAATAATATTGATTTATTATAACATTAGAATTTACTGAGTTATCTCTGATGGTTTGAAGTAATGATACAGATTCCTCAATCCAAAAACATTTATTGTTCTCTGATATTGAATATTATATCTTCTATAATGCAATTTCTGTCGAAATACTATGTATACATTTCGTATTTTTCATAATTATTCACTTTTGTTAATGCTCAAACGATAACCAAAATCAAATCAAAACCAACCTTATTTACAATATTGAGATACTTATTCCCTAGTGAATATTCTGGATTACTTATACTACAATGGCTCTTTTAATTTCCCTCTATTACTTGCCGAAAGGTGTCTAACAGGCTAACTATTTACACAGACAATCACTTCATTTACTCAAATTAACTCCTACCGCAAGAATATAAATTGTAATTACTTAATGATGATAATAATTAAATTAATATTTGAAAATGAGCATACTTACATAATGTAATTTAGCGCATATATTCACTATGTACTTAGTACACATTTTATCATGTCCACTATAATATATACATATATAAAGTATAAATATATACTTTATATATTATAGTATACTTTTAAATAATATGAGACATAATTTTTTCAAAGACCCTAAAAAATTACTCACTCTTTATGAAGATCAGAAGCAGTCATTAACTCAGAAATTATAAAACGTATTCAAGTGAAAAGCAATTATTTTTCCTTCTGATCCAAGTTTTCCGCACTGATTGATTATTAACTGATATTTTAATCCAAAGAAGACTAAAAAACCTCTGAAAATGAGACATTTCTTTGACTTTGATATTAAATAATAAATTTGTTTATTTATTTAAAGTAATGGTTGCTATTTGGTTTACACCAGATGGCAATGGATTTATCTTAATTAGATCAGTCCTTTACATCATCAAAAATAAGCCGTTTCGTTGTGAATTATAATTCATAATTAGTCATAATTAAGTAAAAAATACTATATAATGGAAGAAAATCACGATCACATAAATATATGTTAGGTCTACCGGAAAGTTCTGTCCGTTTTTAGAATGAAACAAAAGAATAGATTTTTTCATACTTTGAATAAAGTTTATTGAATAATTTAATTACCATCATTATTTATGACATCTCTACAACATGATAGCATTTTCTATATACCATTTTTAAAGAATATATCATCTATAGAGGCCAAAAATTTAAGCGGTGTTCGTCTGATTTCTTCTTCTTTCTTGAATTATTTGCACTTCAAGAAATTTTGTAAGGACAGAAACCATTGGTATGCGAACGCGTCTCACTTAATACTAACGAGAATGGTCTTCGTTTTATTCATCTAAGACGAAAATGTGTGTGTGATCGAAAGAGAGAACCAAATATGTGTTTAATGAATATGAGCTTAATTGTTGAAAGATTGTAACTGGAACGGATTTTTGGCCTCTAGAGATTAGACATTCTTTAAAAATGGGATATACAAAATGCTATCACGCTGTAGAGATGTCATAAATAATGATGGTAATTAAATTATTCAATAAACTTTATTCAAAGTATGAAAAAATTATTCTTTTGTTTCATTCTAAAAACGGACAGAACTTTCCGGTAGACCTGTTATATTAATAATGAATACTTTCAGATTGATCGGTTAATGTTTGGTCTCTTCACATCCTTTGTTGTCTTGGTAATTCTTATATTCTCGTTACCTGTGTACATCCCTCTCAGTACCATACTTTTCCTGTGTCAACCATCACCTTTTTAATCATTTTCGGCAAAATGAACATGTGACTCCAAGTAAAAGTAGATCCATTCTTTTCTGTTTTTCATTGATTATGTTTTTATTCGATTTTATCTAAAAAATAACTCTACAAGCCACTTTTGGTAAAGTGTACACGTTAAAGGCTCTTCAATTTCATCCATTTTATGTAACTGTTCCGAAGGCGTCTCAAATAAATTGTCCTTAGCAGGTGTATAGTAAAGTTTTACCCAGAGGTGTTTCTTTAAGGTTTACTATTCCTTTAGTTACAGGTGGATTTTTATTGTTTTTTTTTAATTTTCTCTGAATCAATACTTCAATTTACGCAAGATTACTATTTGAGATTAGATTTTCTCACCCTTTCAAAAAATATTAAAATAATACTTCGATATCAAATTAAAAATCACCATAAATCACTCATAGGAATTCATGAAAAAAAGAATATAAAAGGACTTTGGGAAATGGTTTGGAAGAATAACATCTGAGGTCCATTAAAAACTTTCTCATCGCATTACTTTCATGCGAGAATTTCTCTCTCACGGTTAAATTTGATATTTTATTCCGGTGGCTTTGGTACAATGGTTAACGAAAATATTTCTTATCGTTAAGTTATCAGGGAAACTTTCAAAGCAATTTCTTATTCCTAGTAATTCTATTCATAATTTCGAAAAATTTCCACAGATGTTTTCTCCAATCCAGGTGAAATATCGCTTCTAAATTTGATAAAATTGTAAATTAACCATATCTTCTATGTTAGAGATGTTTTACGAGGAATGACTTCGTATCAACAAAGCGTGATTGACTGGAATTCTGAATAGGAAAAATGTGTATACTGCGGGAAGTTCAGCGTGGTGTTTGAAAAAACTCCAAGATATCTCACGTCACTTTTCCAGAAAATTTTCCACGTTTGAACGCTTTGATAATAATTTATTTCCTTATAACTTCAAACCTTTTTTCCGGTCAATAGAAATAGCAACACCAATTACCATAGTTGTGTTGTAATGGTAACCACATTTAATACATAGTTAATCAGTCCTTCTTTCTCTATAAATAGCAGTTTTCTTATTATCTTTACGTAAATTTTTATACCAGTATCCTTGTCGTAAAAGAGTGAAATTCCTCCTTTACTCTCTTTAGGGTTCTTTTAGAAAGAAAAAAACATTGTATTGTAAAAAGAGAATTATTTTAATGCCTAAATCCATAACATTTGAAAGATTCCAGTTGATTTCTTTCATTTAAGATCTCCATATATTACAACGCTCTCCATGCAAGAATCTTTTCAATTAATATAGAATCTTTCTAAATTTAACGAAAAGAAAGAAAACCCGGAAAATGATGACAAAATTAGGGTACAAAGTTAGACATTTCTCAATCTTGAGTATATTGATTCAGTCGGAAGAACAATAGCCTCTTAGGATCTTCCGAGAAGATCACGTGAGGAGATAAAAATTGACCCTCAAATTCTCCAAATATACTGTGTGTGTGCCAACCATAAATTAGTGGAATAACCCAATCGTTCTCTAAACAAAGCTTAGTAACTCTTCTCTTTACTTATGCGTTCGGATGGATATATTTACGGAAAACGTTGTTTAACCACCAGGTTATAGCGGATACCTATTGTTGTAACGTTCAACGTTTCATTTAATGTATTAGCGGAACTAGCAGGGTTAACTTTCCTATAATATATCGCATGAATTAGAATAAACTACAAACCTTGGTATAAACTTTCAAGCAATCTTCAAGGAAGATGGATTTTGCTTCTTAGTTTATCAAAGTAACGGTTGAATTGGTCCAGCCATTATATTCTGCGTTCCATGAACTAAACATAAACTACACACAAGAAAGTAATTTAACTGGAAAATGGTCAAATGATCCAAAAATTATTTGAAATTTGATTTAGATTGATTTGAGCTATAAAACCAGATATATTCTGCAAAATTAGTGATTCAAAGTTTCAAAATCTTTGATATATAGTAATATTTAATGTTTAACTTAAAAAGTTTTAAAGGATATAATGAAGAATTCAAGCAGTCTTTCTTTATAGTTCACTTTATAATTCAAGCAGTCTTTATTTATAGAAATTAAGTTTGGCATCTTCTTCAAACAAACGTAGAAACCAGCACAGTAGGATATATACAACATAATTAATGGATAGAAAACTTTCTTATTTTATCTTTGACAATAAGAAAACAATTTTGTGATTTGGTCCCAAGTTTAAATATTCTTAATATTTTAAAAGATATGTTTTCGTAAAGGAAACTAAGTTTCAAATACCAAGGAATTAGAATGTCCAAGTTCTCGGATTCTTTATCGATGATGGAGATGCTATTATTATCATTTTATCTTGTAAAGTTCTTTTATTTTTAGTACATAATACTAATAGGCAATACAGAAATGCATACCTCATAGACATTTAATATATTATACCTTGTAGAAAAATTCCATGAATTATTTTTTCTCATCTATGATGACTTTTTCTATTTCTTTATCCATGTCGTTAGAGAAAGTAATATGCCGTGCACAGAAATGATAGATTTTCTTTATTAGACAATGATAAAGAAACAGAGCACAGAATTAATTAAAATATTTTTGAATAATAAAAGTACAAAAACGATGCACATCGCACTTAAATTAATGTGTTAACATAAAAAGAAAAGAAATTAGGCATAACCTCTTGTGAGGACCCTTCGTCGCTCGTATACAGATGAAATTTTCTCAATTAATCCTTCGATGAAACTAGGATAAAAAATTAATGAGAAATAAAAATGAATAATCATAACTCTCAGTTATATGAAACGTAAATCTATGTCGTAAATAAGTCTCTTTTGAATAAAAGTGCTATTTTATGAATCTCTTTTAAACGGCTTAAAATTTATTTTCATCTTTTTTATTTCAGAATGCAGTAGAATTATTTCTATTCGTATTTAGCAATCACTAATTTACATAGTGTGTTATTATGTTATTCTGAGTGGAGAATGAATAAAATCTATCTCCTCTTTTGTGCTCAATTTAACGAAAAAGTATTCTTAATGTTACGAAAAGTTTGACCTTCTACTCTATTGTGTATGGAATTTTGGTTCTATTTACTTCAACATAATTATGATATACATTGTTCTTGTATTTTTCCAGTTATATTCAGGGGAAGATGGCAGAGGAAAGTTCAAAAGAGTCTTCTACATTGAAAGGGAAACTAGATGTTAAAGAAGGAAGTTCTTTTACTCCTGCTTCTATAGCCGTCAAAGGTCGCGACCTTGCAGTTCAGTACATCAATATTTTACAATGGCTTCCTAAATACAGTAAAGAGGACTGCGTCTGTGACATCATTGCTGGAATCACCATCGGACTTACAATGCTACCACAAAGCATTGCTTACGCTCTTTTGGCTGGACTTAGTCCTGAGGTATGGGTACACTTCTCATAATCGTGGATCTTGAAGATTAGCAATGATATTTTTCTCTCTCTTCTTAATAATTTATACATATAAGAAAAACTTTATTGAGGAAATCATTATAATTTTCGCGAACAAGGTGAATGGCAATTTTTTTCCAAATTTTCAATTGGGAGTGTATTTGGAATGAAGGTTTTCATAAAATATATCTTGTTTCAGGAGAACGGCGTTGGTGGTCGATCTAGAAATCTTAATGTATATCAGAAATCATTGTATTCGAAATGTAATCAATGTATTCGAAAATAATTGAGGAAAAGCTCAATTTACTCTCTCTGGTAAGGGTTTCATGCAGATTTTTCAATATAAAAAATTGATCTTCTATGATATGCTTTAAGATTTCTGATTACAAATCTAGTTTCACCATAAATGCTGTTGGTTTCATCAGGGTCTTATTCGATCAAGATCACACAAATGTCGACCAGATCCATTCCAGTCTGACCACCAACGCAGTTTTCCTGAAACAAGAATTTGTTCAAAACTACCTTATATGTATCAGATGTCATCATACTGCTAAACTAAATATTACGTAAATCACCCTTTTTTTCCTCAAATCGTAAAATATTTTCTACAATGATATCACTCCCAGGTTATAAGTATATCGATTAGTGGTATTATTACATGATACCTTATCGTAAAAGATAGTTCTGCCTAGCATATACTAGCACATTAAGTTTTCGTTGATTTTATTTTCAGTATGGCTTATATTCTTCTTTTATGGGAACATTAATTTATGTCATCTTCGGAACTGTTAAAGAAGTATCGATTGGACCTACCTCATTAATGGCGCTATTAACATTTGAATTTACTAGAGATTTACCAATTGATTTTGTTGTTCTTCTTACATTTTTGAGTGGCTGTGTAGAATTGCTGTTTGGAATTCTCAGACTTGGTAAGATAAATAATTTCTTATATATTTTTAAAAAATTGCTTATTTTTTCATAATCTAAATTTAGCATAATGATGGAAATTTAAGTGAATCATGAAAATAACTGCTTATAATTTTTAGTGAATATTTCTTGTTTCTTGATGTATTTTATAAATATCTTATTTAGAATAGCATTGTACAATATAATAAAACTGTTTTCATCAACTCTGATTAAATATAAAGAGAATGCACTCCAAATTTAATTTTTTGAATTAATAACTTGAATGATGGAGTTATACAAATATCAATTTATGTCAATTTCATCCTCTTCTCATCATACTGATTACTTAATATTTAATGATAATCCTAAATCAATTGATGATTCTCTAGTTATTCTACATTTTCTTGCATAGAAATATTGTTTATTTATATACTCTCAGACTTTTACTCATTTGTATTACAGCATTGTAGAAGTTCTCAACTATGTTTTTGAATTTTATATTAAGTATAAGCTTACTCGTAAAATAATACAACATAGATTTTTGGCTAGTTTAGAGCTTGATAATTTAAGATAATTTACAAAGTTATTTTTCTATTTAACACAAAAAATAGCGTTTTCAGCATTCTTAATCATGCGAAATAATAATGTCAGAGCATCTATTTTAGTATATAAATGTAATCATACTTCAAATAAAATAATACTTGTGGAAGCGTAATTTGCTTGGCTATTAATATTCTAATTCCAATGGAAGTAGTTATAGTATTTCTCATACATCAAGAAAATTTTAGGCTATGTGTTCTAAAAAATAGTATTCAAGAAATTTTTCTTATATGAAACCTGACCTTTCAGATTGATATTTATAGTTAAATTGTTTAGAATGTAAATATAATTTTATGGGGATCGTCTTTAATTTGATTTTCTCTTTAATTAGGTGTGCTAGTAGATTTTATTTCTGCTCCTGTTGTATCTGGATTCACAACTGCTACTTCAATAGTAATTGCAGAAGCTCAAATGAAGGGCTTGCTTGGAATAAAATATAAATCTGTAGGCTTCATTGATAATTTATGGAAACTTTTTAGTAATATACATCATACAAAATTAGGTGATGCGATCTTAGGAGTTGCATCAATTATATTTTTACTCATATTTAGGGTAAGTATCATCAATGAACTTTCTTCTTTATTTCTTCAAAAACTGGGTGTTACCAATTTGAGAATACTAAAAAACAAGAACTTCTTACAATTTTTTGTAGAAATTGAAAGACATCCCAGTTGGGAAGACAGTTGGGAAGAATAGGAGAGCCTCTGTAGTCATTGAAACTGAAATGAGTGGTGAATTTCCAGATGATGATTATGATGACAACCCTGTAAAACCAGCTGTAGAGGATAACAAAACATTACAAAAAACTTTATGGTTCCTTACAATTGGTCGAAATGCCATTACAGTCCTATTTGCTGGAATATTAGCCTATGTATTCGAAAATAATTGGGGAAAAGCTCCATTTACTCTCTCTGGTAAGGGTTTCATGCAGATTTTTCAATATAAAAAATTGATCTTCTATGATATACATAAAGATTTCTGCTGTGAAATTAAATCTTCATGTTATTGTTTATTTCTGTGAATAACAAGTTTAACTTTGGTGGAAATAGTTCTCCATTAGATGAGAAATCACTAGTTAAAATATTGCGTGTAAGTTGTCTGTGGCTAAGAGTATTTATTTTCACATATTTTTTTATCAGAAGAATACATTTATCAATTTAGAAAAAATTAGCTCTGAATTGGAAAAAGTATATATAAACAGACAGTCCTCATGAAATGCTTTGATTATCCTTCAAAATTTCTTTGTTGTAATAACACTTGATTATAGTGGTTCTTCTTTAGATATGAAAAAGCTAAATTGGTCCAAATAATATATGGCTTTGTTTTATAAAATAATATATATCTTTTTCTGTTATTAATTCTCAAATTTTTATCAAAAATATATTTAAACGTTTTATTTGGAATTTAAATATGATTTAGTTTATGACTATTTATAGTAAGAGTTGCCAAATACAATACCATTGCATTATATGAATTATTATTTCAGGGCAAATTCAGCCTGGATTTCCTTCTTTTAGTCCTCCTCCATTCTCCACAACTCATAGGAATGAAACCTATTACTTTGGAGAAATGGTCACAGAGCTGAGATCAGGAATATTTATAATACCAGTTGTATCAGTCCTAGCAAATGTTGCTATTGCTAAAGCATACTGTGAGTAATGAAATAAATTTTTTAACATTATATTTAAAGAAGAACTAGTTATACACATTCACTGTGAATCACTGCACTGTTTTAATAGGATAATGGTCGAATTTTGTGCAGATCCCTGTCAGTTTTGGTGGTATGCCTTAACAGGTGGTAACCTATTTTTCTTCTTTGAAGCTCTCAAATATCATGTAAATTTAGCCAAAAAGCAACCAAAAGACTGAGTTTATTACACCTCTGACAGATTATGAATATCTGTGGCATAGACATACTGTCATCATCAATATAATGTTGTTTATCAAAATTATATTGCAGTGAATTTGATAAAAATATTAAATTTTAATTTGTAATCTATAATAGCTAGTGTGACTAATAAAAGCTAGTTGGAATGATATATAATTCATAAAGCTATAATGAATGTGTTGTAAAATAGATGAAAAGAAAATTTCAAACTTTTGACCAAAAATGTATCACTTCCAAGATACTTTCTCTCTTAGAATTTTCTCTTCAAAAGCTATTTTAGTTTAATAATTAATTACAACATGTACCATCAACAGTTGAGTTAATTCTTAGCCTGAGATCTATTTTAAAGCCTCATTTTTACAAAGAAAAATAATCGAATTACAATAAAATTAATCTTTCTAATCATTGTTTTTCTCATAAGAATTATATACTGTTTTTGCTATGCATCCTTCCATCAAGACCTATACAAATGGCCACATTCTACTGAAAATGTATTAGGTAATATGTTATCTACATTATATACCCATAAGTCTGTGAATAATGAATTAACGTGCTTAAGATGGAAAATCTGCATAAGCCTGAAATATACTCCAATCCCCTGAGATTATACCTTAGACAGGTTTTACTATATATATGTATTTTCATTTGTTTGTAAATTTTATATTAATATAATTATTGATAACCAAGAAATAAACTTAGTGATTGATATAAGCCTGAGTTAGTATCTATGTTTATTATCATTAAAGCTACTGGAGGGAGGTTGTATGCCACGCAAGAAATGCTCACACTTGGTTTATGTAATCTGGCTGGCTCATTTGTTAGCTCAATGCCAACCTGTGGTGCTTTCACTAGAAGTGCAGTTAGCAGTGCCAGTGGGGTTAGAACACCATTGGCTGGACTATACACTGGTATGTGCTCATTAATATTGTATGTAAAAAAGAAGGAATAAAGAAAATTTATGTTCCACTGGCAACACTCTAATAAATCAAGTCAATTTTTTTCAGGAACCTTGATTATTCTAGCTCTCGGATTTCTTACACCTTATTTCTATTATATTCCAAGATCTACATTGTCTGCAGTACTCATCTGTGCCGTTGCATTTATGGCAGATTTCAAAATTTTTAGAACTCTATGGAGAACAAGCAGTAAGCATTTTATTTTATTTTATATCTTATGTGTTACATAAATAGAAAACATTTATTATTCCACAAATTTAATTTTTATACTATCATTTATAAATGGATAATAATATATATGAAGTTTATTTTTATACTTAATATATATATATATATATATGTGTGTATATATAATTTTTATTTTAACAATAATTCATTCATTTAACTTCATCAAGATGAAATTTTATATATTTTTATGACAGTAATTTCTTTACAGAAAGAGACTTCACTGCTGCTATGGTTACATTTGTGGTATCCCTTGGGATAAGCATTGAAGTTGGACTTCTTCTAGGAGTGGCTGTTAACTGCTCCTTTCTATTGTACCTTTGGGCCAGACCAGAGATAAATGTGGATCATAGAAAGGTTCATACCCTATTTTTATTTACTTGTAAATGCTCAATTTTTTATAACATTCACTTTCCTCTATGTTTCTGTCTCTAAGACCCTATTTTACGAAGAGGTTCAATTAATTGTTCCTAGACGTTTTTCAGAAACCTTATATTTAGGGTTTTTCTGAACCATGTGACATTTCACCTCAAGTTATCCTGATCTCTTTACCTCAACATTATTTATATTCTAAGTGAATTTTTAAATAATCACAGTGGAAGTTAACAGCCTTAATACACATAAAAAATTAGATTTCGATGATTTTATTAGCAAGAAATGTATAGAGGCTTTTAGTAGCTTAATTAATTAATAACTATTTCATGTCATGAAGTTTTACAAAATCCTAAAAAATTAATTACAAAGTAAAGAATACAACCAAAATAACTTATAGCTTCACTAAACTTTTTTGCAATTAAATTATTACAGAAAAATTCATATTATTTTCATTAATATTCCTCTGTTATATTACTTATAATTATTAATCATGAAACTGAAGATTTTAAAACTTTTAAATTCTTTTAAATAATGTAAAAAGTTGTAAAGTTGGTATAAAAAACTAATTACAAACATATTTTGAATGCAAGCTACTTATTGGCTTATTATATATTAAAATAGATTTTAAGTATGTGCATAGAATAAAAAATTCTCTTAAATTCAGATTCTATTTCTGAAAGCAGTATCACCAATTTTGTTTAGTTAGGATCAATGATAAAAATTACTTTCAATTTCAAAAAAATTTCTGTGTTATACTAAAAATTATTTGTCAAATAAATTCATTTATTATCTAACAATTTAATTTAATTCACCTATTTAATTAATAATTAGAATTTTTATTAATTGTATTTCATAGATAATATAGTATTTGAATTACTTATAACCAAGAAAATATCACAAAACAGTTTCTATGGATTCTTGATAACATGATTGATGAAATGGACTGATTTTAAAAACAAATTAAAAAGAATTTTTTGAGAAATATTTTGTCTTAGAATATAATTGTTCATGCCTGTGTACATTAATACTCCTGTATCTAAATTATTTTCACCTAGGTTTCCTCAGACCATGAATATTTGCTAGTCACTCCTGATGGCGGTCTCTTCTTTCCATCCATCGAATTTGTTCGTGCAGAAGTATGTAGAATTGCTGTCAGTGAAGGAGGTGGTGTGCTGCCATTAGTATTGAATTGTTCACATTTAAAGGGATTAGACTTCTCTGCAGCAGAGGTAATATAATTTATCAATTAAGAAAGATCATAATGGAGCACTTTATGATTCCTATCTTTTATGATTCTTCCTTGCTTAAGGTAATGAATAATAACACTAATATGGGTTATCTCCACTGTGCCAAGTTTTAAATATTTGGCCAACACAATATCTGATCCTCCTGCTTTTTGATTCTTCATTTGCTTCATTACTATCATAACTTTTGGGAGGATCAAGGGTGAATCTTGTGACTTATTTTTATTATACTTCCCTTTTCTTATTCCTCTTCCACGCTCTTCTACTTCCTGAGAAACAATATGACAGTTTTAAGTATTGTTTGCTTATTTCTGGTGGTTTTCAATCTTTGGATAGGGCAAAAATTTATTTAATTCCCACAGTAAGCTTTGCTAATTACCCTTTTTCATAGTTCTGGTTCTATTTATGCCTTCCCAAATCACATAGTGGTTGAACTTTTCCTGATATCACCCTTGTTCCTTGCCTGATGGCTTTGTATAGTACCATGACATCCTTTACTTCATCTGAGATTTTTCAGCCCTTTTAGTAAAAAATCAATATATTATATTAAATATTCATTTCAATAAAAATTTAATATTCAATACAATAAGTATATATTTGATTTTATGAATATACTATAAGAGCAAAAATTTCCATTATAGAAGCCAACTGTGATAGAAGTATTGATTTACAATTTTTAGGTTCTATAAATTCTTTTATTAGGAATAAGAAATATTTATTAACCTAAAAACATCATCCACCAGGGAATCATTCATATTCAGAGTGAATTCAGACACAGGCAACAGAGTTTTGTTCTTTTGAATCTCAAAGAAGAACCTAAGAACTTACTGGAAAAAAGAGGCAAAGAAACTATTATATATTGCAACAATCAAAATGACTTGGAGAGCATACTTTTTGGTAAGTATAACAATTTAAAGTATGTTTAAATAAATAATACTCATCTATGGAAGTATTATACAGTAAAAGAAAATGATATTTTTAATTTGTTGTATCAAAGGCTATTATTATGATGTGATTTTAAAAGTTGGTGATCATTTATAACAAATTATTTATTAAAATGAAATTATGGTATCAATATTTTTTGAATAGGTGATAAGGAAGATGTATTACTGGAGAACACAAGAAAAATTTTAGAGGGAGAAGTAAACATACCTCTTTTGGAGAGGAAGCTTGTCCTTGAGCAAGCTGATGAAAAATCTGACAAAAAATCTGTGCAGTGATGGTGAGCGATTGCCTAATTTATGAGAAGTATTCAATAGATATAATCTGATGCAACACTTGTCTATTTTATGAGAAATATCTCAAGGTGTTATATACAAAGAATGGCATGGAATACTAACAAACATATATCTATGAACGAAACTGAGGGATTGCAACATACCTTTCCAGTGAAACTCTCTACATAAAAGTCAATCGCAGCCACCTACATCTGTTCATGAACTGTTGTAAAATTAATATTTTTGACAGATTTTCTGAATGAGTATTTATGTTAGTCACGAATTTAAGATTATTTAAGCAATGATAAGAATACAAATTCTGAGCATGGAAGTGAAGATATGAATGTATTTATAATTCCTTATAAATAAATAACTTAAAATGGAATATATTTTAAAAATTTAATCGAACCACTTTATTGCATCCACCTTAGTTATCTTGAATTTGTTGTTACATCTCGAATGGGATGCCATGGAGAAGAAAGAATCACAGATGAAAATTTTCTGGTACAATATTAGTTATATCATGAAAATATAAACATCTTTCTATAATATAGAAGCAAGCAATAAGCTCTAGAAGCTCTATTACAAATCAGATCAAAGAACTTTATTATCAGCAAACTCCACAGGCAGTCTCGTAGCGTAAGTCTTATTGTATCAACAAACACACATCAGATTGGACGCCTTTGGATTCCATCGCACTCACTCGTCCCCCAACGCGACAAACGATGAGCAGTACTTCTTATCGTGTCAGTTGAGCCCTTCAAACGTCCCTTAATACTATTGGGATATGATTTTTGGATTGTAACTCCAAGTTTAATAAATTACTGCCGTTTAATATTGTGTGAAGGAGTTTTTCTCGGTGAACCCAAGCACCCCTCATATTGATTCTTGTATATATTAACCATTTCACGTCTGTAAACGTACCTATTGTCGAAGTATCAATTACGTATCCCTGGACTACGTGAATTTTTTTCTATATTGGTAAACAACATACAGGATTTGATCTAAGACCAAACTAAGCGAAATGTTATTAACCTTATGTGTCATTTTCGGCACTGCTTTGGCATGTGAAAAGTAGAAACTAAGGAACCCCAAAACGGTGCTTTTTCCGTGTTCTGGCATTTTCGCGTTTCATGAGAGTCTATTTCAGAGACATGATATGGCTTAAAATATGAAATTTAATACAGAGTTGCATCTCAACTATTTGCATGCGCTGAAAATTTTAAAATTCCATAATATCCATTACATTGTTGTACATACTGTGTCTACCATTTTTCTCTTCTGTATCATGCAATCATAAGCACGTCTCCAATAAGGAATTAAAATATATCTGTACAATGTTCTATTATAATGTTCATATGACAATAACTGCATATAAATATTCCAATACATCTCACATAGATGAGCAAAGTAAGAGTTCCTTTAACAGATGTTACATAACCCTTATATGGGAAAATTTACAAGCAGAAAACGAAATAACTAACTTCTAATGATAATAGAAATAAGAGAACGGTGGCATTCCACACGAAACCAAATGCGATAGTCCTCATGGTTTTGACCTTCGGTTTACACTCTCATACAAATCCTTTCCACACCAGGGACGGTTCAGCTCTGGTACGGTAATTAATATTTGAGGATGAGCTAGATTGACAATGCAAGAGGTTATTGGTATTGTAACAAATATCGCCTCTTTCATTTTGTATCTTAATAATCTCATGGCTATGAAATCTTGAAGATTATTTCCAGATGAAGTGATTGTGCTTAGTGGTTATCGGAGAACATGCAAGATTTAAAAGATACGGCGTTGAGAGCAATATGACTTCGCCATGTGAGCGTGGGACAAGCAGCAGACCTTTGAGTTGGGAGGTTTAAGTTGGAACATTAAGGTAAGAAAGGAAGTCCCATCGGAAAGCTTTTGCCCGTGTTTACAAAAATTTTCTTCGGAAATTTTAACCCAGTCATTGTTTTGAGATGGCGATGATCGAGTTCCATCCGTCGTTACGTTAGAGATCTTGAATATTGGTACGAAGCTTACATATCAAAAGATTAAAGCTTAATTAATCTGGTGTGAGGAAGACCTTTTAAATATGTAAACAGTCGTAATAGCTTACACAATTAAGGAAAAAAATCACAAAAGTATGAAGAACCGTACAATTTCAATTACAGCTTTCGAGGCGAATGCCGTGTTTGGACGGCAGTGATTTTCCGTGCTCAGAATACGAATGTCCTGAAAAGGCGGCGGGAAATTTCTACGCTAAACGCCGAGTTCCGTGTTTAGGCGGCGCAAGTACACATTTCGATTTCATTACGTATTAACTAATTTTTAGATGATTAAACCTTTTCAAAGTGTAATATTAAATAAGTTGGAGTGAGACTATTAGAAAATCCCATATTATCCCCATTTTTATCTGCGATTAAAATTTCAATAGTCTCAATAGTATTTCTGCTCAAAGGATAATGGTAAATGGGGTGAAATATATAATAACCCGTTTCAGGACCATTGATGATTCTCAAGCAACGTGAATATGCATTCCCTAATACTTGAGGCTCAATGATATTTGTATAGATAAAAATCATATGGTTTCTCATCATATCTTCCTCCTTCAGTTCTACACTTCTCCTTTATATTATAGCTATTGAATTTTCCAGACTGAAAGGGAATCTTACTTATTTCCCTTAATCGTGTTATGAAGGTCTTCCATTTCCATTTCCACAATCCTCTCCGCGTGAGAATTTAAAGAAAGTATTTATAATATTTCCAGAAATGAATTACATTCCTTTGGTGGGATTTTAAAACTTGAAGCACCTATTTTTAAAGCCAAATGGGATGAGAGGTCTGTTAAACGGGACTTTTTAGTTTTCTCATCTGATTCTAATTTATTAATCATTTCATTTGCGGATGAATAACTTCCTGGAGGTATGGGAATAAAAGATATATTCGGTTCTTTAATCAACGTCTTAAAAAAATATCCCTTCTATTCCTATTATTATACGTCTCTTTTTTGAATGTCATGATCTACTTTGCCAGAACTTTCTGCATTATTTAATTCCTGCTCTCGCCTTTTCTTTAAGAAATGTTTACGGAACACTTCCACAATTTCAGATTCAATAACATACTTGGGTATTTTATAAACCTTGTTAACTTCGGTGAGTAACTGAATGAAGGAATGATATTCCACCGACGGAATAGTGATATATTCCCCGTTCACCAGGACTATGACTTCCTTTCCACTTCCACAAGACGCCAAATAAATGGTAATGTAGAAAATATATGACTTTTTTCAACAAAGTCGGTATCTATAACTATATCGATATCAATAAGTAACAAAAGTTGTTTACTCCGCGATAATTTACGTTACTATAAACAAACATACAAATGAATACCAGAATAAATTCTCAATGCCTTCTTATGAAAAAATTCAACAATCTCCTACGTGGTACCTAAGAAATAGTTCGTTTACAGTGTCTAAATTCATCAAAATTATCATCTAATTTATCCAAAGTCTCATAATTTCTAATTGTTAACACTTCACGACCAAAATTAAAAAATATTCAATTCCCCTTCTTTTGGTGCTATTTTCAAATCCATACGTTGCCTATTTCTAATTTAATTTTGCGAAAGAAAGGAAGCATGCAAGTGAGGTATCGAAGTTTACATGTACATCTTATGGGAACAGTTTTTTCCTGCTGAAGCCGAACCCCGAGTATTTCGAATTAACCCTTTCGAGACGTATACCGTGTTTTTCCGGCGGTGATTTTCCCGGCTCAGAATACGAATCCGGGAAAACCCGACGGGAATTTAATTGCGCTAAATCGTCCGAGCGCCGTGTTTTCCGGCGAAGTGCAAATCGTGCAATGGTACTGATGTAAAGGATTTTGGTTTATAGTCTAACATATCCGACCATTTCCTAGGGAGTGTCTTACCTTTTTCTCTAAAGGAAACCTTGCCTCAGGAGTAATTAAGCCCTTTTCCCAACATGGTGTCGCTGCAAATTAATTTTTATTGCAATAGTTTTGCTAAATATTTATTTTAACGAATAATTGTTTATATTGCCTTGCAAGAGAAAACCTTATAATTTCATGACTTTGTACAATTTTAAACGAAATTTTATCGCAAAAAATAAGGTAGTCAATGAGTAACTCAATTTCATCATTATCGTTAAGGTTTCACGCTATATAGCTTAACATTGGCGGTAGAATTTCATTTCAAATTTCTACATAGTCAGCGAAATACAAAATTTTAATATTCATTACAATATTTGCAATCAGTGCTACAAAAGATATACGGAAATACTAATGTATTAATAATGGTCATACTTCGAAGCCATGCTGTAAATAGGAAGGTGGATTACCCGCGGACGATGTTCTATAATTGCTGTTTCTGAGGAATGGCATATTCAGAGTAGCGAAAACGCTCCGTATCAAGAGGATGTTAGTCCAATGAAGGCCTTCGTACACTGAGGAAGATTTTCAGAAAATATCTCCGTCGCGAATCTTTCTTTTTATATATGCTATTATGTATAATCTATCAATAAGCTCTTCAAACGAGAAGTATTTTCCTTGTGGTATTTCAATAGGCGCGTGCTTACCATCTAATTATAACATTAAAGATAGACAGAACAACTTCTTTTCCGGCTCTATAGATGGAATATATATTTCTGCTAAACACACTACCAAATTTCCTTTATCTAAATAGAGAGATTTAGCAATTTTTGTAATGAATTTTGATATTGTATTAATAGGGAAAAATCTCAATGCGCTATCGCTCAGAAGAGTTACGTGAAAAGTGCTCATAATTTTCTTATCGAAGACTTGCTATCCCAAGAGTTAGTTTAAGTCGTCTGAGCATCCTTTCCACTTAATATTATACTGGGTACTGGAACCTTTTCCTCTACTTTTTAGTATTTTATCTATTTGAAATTTGGAATATTTCAGTTGAATTATTAGGTGTGTAACCCTTTGAAAATATTTGCTTCTCCTTGATAATTCTTATATGATCCTCCGCTTGAAATTTTTGTAAAAGAGTCGAAATATTCTTTCGTACCTTTTTTCCGCTCTAAAAGCATTAGGTTCTGTTACTTTAGAAGGAACAATACCAATACTGGAATGTACTGAATTATTATAGCTTAATAATAACTTGTCCAAAACATTAATGTAATTAAAAATATTGAAAGATAAAAAATATTTATACATTTTAGTTTAAAACGTCCTATTAAATCTTTCTACAACCAAAGCTTTAATAATAAGATCATTCATTAGTTTAATAAAATTTAATATTATGATTAGATAAAAATTTTTGCAATTTATTATTATCAAATTCTTTCCCCTTATCAGTTTGAAATTTTAATGGTCTCCTTTTATTTTTTTCTGAAAATTGAATCTAGGGCATTTATTATTTCTTCAGCAGCGTAGTTTTTGAAAGCAATTGCCCATAAATGTTTTTAAAAAATGTCGATAACTCTTAAAATATACGAATAACCATCATTATGCTCTTTTAACACTGTCATATCGTTTAAATCACATTCATCTATGTAATCTTCAGTTATGTAATGCGTTTCCTCAGTGCAAATGCTGCGATTACTCAAAGTCAACACGGCTTCCGTAAAGGCCGTTCCTGTGAGAGTCAGTTAGCCCTCCTTAATCATGACATTTTGCAGGCCGCTGATAAAGGGTTTAGGACCGATGCTTAATTCTTGGATTTTAAAAAAGCGTTCGATACAGTTCCACACAAAAAGTTATTGCAGAAACTCGAATCGTATGGAATTGACGGTCATATGATTCGGTGGATTGAGTCATTCTTAACAAGTAGATGCCAACTTCGTTGTCTTGGATGGTGTTATTTCCGACGAAGTAAACGTTACATCAGGGGTTCCCCAGGGCAGTGTTATCGGGCCGGTATACAGAAAAATACAAACCGCGGAAGATCAATCGATACTACAGCGTGACCTGGATATTATCTTCAAAGGGTGTGAAGACTGGCAGCTCGGGTTGAACGTAGAGAAATTCATAGCAATGACCATGACGCGTTCCCCTATAAATTCGTTAAATATATCTCTCTATCAAATTAGCGGCGTTAAATTAGATTTCGTGAACCACTACAAATACCTAGGTTTCGTTTTCAGGTGTGATTTATCGTTCAAAACGCACATTCAAAGCGTAGTAGGATTAGCTGATCGAATGACGCGGCTATGTAACCGCATCCTTAGAGGCAGTCAGTCGAGAGTCAAAGAGGTGGCTTACTTTTCACTAGTTCGTCCGCTGCTGGAGTACTGCTGCGCGCTGTTGAGTCCGAACGTGAGGGGTTTAACCTTGGAACCAGAGCGCGTAAAGCGTAGAGCGGCTCGTTTCGTTAAGGGAGACTACGGGTTCGATAGCAGTGTATCAGAGATGATTAAAACCGTCGGCTGGACATCTCTTGAGGATAGACGAATTGAATATAGATTAAAACTTTTTGAAAAATTTAGAAACTGTGATTTATACAACGAGATACGCGACATCATAATTCCCGTAATTAGCGATCGTAATTTTCGGAATCAAACATCAAAGGAATTCCATGAGATAATCGCGCGTACGGAAAGTTATCATCGGTCTCGTTTCCCGGACAGTGTTAGAAGAGTAAATAGGATAGATAAATAGTTAGAGGGATTTGTGTATTGACACCCCCTGCCATACGCCCTAAGGCGGTTTGCGGGGTATTTATGTACATGTAAATTTGGCTCATAAAGGTTTCTAGGAAAATTTTTCCGTAATGGATTATGTAATGTATAAGCATTTTGTGAGTCAAACCATTTTTGAACATTTTCCCGCGATATTTATCCATTTAGTGCTCTATAATACTTTTCATAATTTGAAAAACTTGCAGGATCGTAATAAATTAACGCGAGTACGTTGCCGCGGGGGTTATATTGGAAGCGGCTAGAATTGACGATTTTTAAACATTAATTACAGAGAAACGAGGGAACGTTGGGCCCTAGTATTTTCATGTTGTTATAAGTAATATCTAAGCTACAAATCCATACCGGTCCTATCCAATATCCCGTGCCGCAGTATTAAAAGTCCCCTTGTAAAATATAAATTATCATTATCGATAAATTAATTTTACATTAAATATGTAAAATTATTTTTGAATTCCGAATAAGGATATTTGTTCAGAATTATTAGTTACTAAAATGCTCTGATCAAAGATCATCACGAAGAGCAAATCGAACCCGGGACTGCATCGATCGAAGTCGTACGGACCTCAATGAGGATCTCTCCACTATTTCTAAACCCGAATGAGACTGTTCTGGGATAACTAATTCGTCTTCTGCGAGCAAACGAATTTCGAAGATAACACGATACTTATCAATGTATCAATTTCAGTCTTGCTTGGGACTGTGAAGTGAAGAGACTTCCCACCCCTCCAACCTCGTCTCAATCGCCAGTTTGTGCCAACCGCTTCAAAAAAGTCGGCAAATGATCCTCCCTGTGTTCTGTTAGTTCTCTAAGCTACCACTTTTCGTGCTCTGAGACGCGACCGTTAAATTCGGAAATCTCCGAGCGCTACAGCAGCCTTAAATTTTTTATTTCATTAATGATGTTTAGTGTCCAGTGTTTTGTGTGGGGGAAGTTGTGTGCGCAGTGTGAGTAGGCGCTTCCCTATTGGAGGGCGCGGGCGCGCTCTCGGTCTCGACCGGCTTACTAGGAGCGACGGGTGTGTTTGTTACCGCCTGGCTGTTAGATTTCGAGGGGGGAGCGGGAGGGGAGGTTAACGTTGTTTCAGTTTATTCCTATCACTCTTTTCAGGAGTGGTAATATGTGCAGGCACCTACGGAAGAAAGCTTTCCTTTTGCTCAATTCACTCGCCATTGCGGATTACCTTCCTCCCCATTGTCCAAGGCCATGTATGTAAGGTCTTTGAAAATTTAGCCCAGCAATTCGTTTTGTCTTTCCCTCCGAGGTGAAAGGATGTGTTCTCCTCAGTACATTTGGCGATTCCTCAGGTGCCCAACGATCGGTTTAACGGCCCACCAGTTAGCGGCGGAATTCGACCCACAATGACTCCGGAACACTGACTTGCAGAGATGTGATGAGTAGATTCAAGGCTTTTCTTTATATTTCTTCTTATGACTATAAGAATATTTTCATTTCTATTTATTTTCTCTCTTTATTAGTACATTTATCAATTTGATTGCATGAATCTTACTTTTAATTCGTTTCGTTGTATTCTTTCGCATTTTCAACATCTTTATTTCCTCGTGTTTTCTTCTTGTCGCAAGTAGTTTACGTAACGTTATCTTTGTTAATAGAAACCATGAGAGACATCGAAATATTCCTAAGATGTTTCAAGTTATATCGTAAGGAATGTAGAGATAAAATACTTAGCGTAGTTTATATAAAACAGTGAAAAATTCATTTGGCAACCGTTTACGTACTTTTACCAGCAATAGAATCGAAATAGTTAGATGTACAGTTAGCCAGCTCAATAAACCGAATTCCAATTTGTGCGCATTTTACCGAACTTTTGACTCTTCGCGAAATTCTGCGTTGTATTGTCGCGAAACGAATTCATACTGCAATTGCTCTGTTAAATGAGTTACATGTTTCGCGAAATCCTTCATCTTAATTCTTTGATGCTCTTGATATTAAGATTGTCAGAGAATTCTCTTGACTTGTCAAATATCCTTCCTCTGATGCCTTTTCAATGTGTTCTAGCATTTTATCTACTGTAAAATCACGCATTTTATAGATTCTAATGCGCCGCAATTTCGGTTCATTAAAATTGTTCCAATTGCTTTCGTAGACTCAATCGTAGGTTATATTTTATTTTGGAAAAATCGGTCAATATCACCTGCTTGCACTTTAGCTTTTTCATCTTTAACTGTAGATGGTGTTACTCTGATGTTCGAACGGATTGCGTGATTCAAGCAATATAATTTTTTGTTAATTTCTGTAAATTTACGCCTTGATTCTTAAGAGTTGAAACACCCAATTATACTAGCCTTGAGATCGGGATAGCCTGCCACGTGTTGGCTCGTCATTTTCTTTTAAAACGAGTTCACTAAGGATAAATTCGTGCCCTCTGTCATGCTTTGTTGGTTTATGTATATTTATTGAATGACGTTTCGACGCGATTAGAACTTCCTTCTCGATGAAGACGATGATTCCCATTGCAACCTATTTAACATTTTACTCGTTCTTTTTTACGCTTCCCGACTCGATTTCCTTACCCATTCCACTCCCTCTCTTCCTCACCCATTCGTTGCTTCAACCTTTCACTTTTCCCAAAATACCCTGTCAACCCCCCCTCCCCTGTTCCGTTGGTTCCTTGTCCTTCTCCCTCATTCCGCATTAGTGCTTCTTTCAAACGTATATAAACCTCCTGGACGTTGCTCATTCCTTGTAAGTGAATACTTGTCAGTCTTATGAGACGGATGATCGTTCGCGTACGTTCCAACTTACGAAGATTTCCACTTCAGTGTAATCGTCTATTTCGTTACAGTGTATAGCCTTACTCTTCAATCACTTCTGAGTTGCATGCTTTTGAAGTTCTATCCAAATCAGGCAAATTCGTCGCGTCGATGATGGGTAAGTGAATAGATTTTCTTTGTTTTTTTTGACATGTTCGAGAGTTTCAATAGATTCTCAACGTTGAAGACTCATTCTTATCATTGTCTGGAGTGCTCGCGGAATGGATCAATTTCTTAGCGTGTTCCATTATTTCAATCATTGTTGCGATTAAGTTCATTGGCTAGATCCCGAATACATCTACATATTTACCCTGCGAGCCACCTTTCAGCGTTCGGCAGGGGGTGCATGCACCATGTCTCTATTTTCCTAGGCGATTATTTTCGTGTGTAGTTCGCGGAAAAAATAAATTTTTCTAACGCTCCGTTCAGGCATAGTTTTCTTTTTCGCGCAAAGTTTTCTACTGATGTTTTTGATAGACCCTTGTAAATCGGTATCACTATTGTCTTTTTTTCAGTCGTTAGGGATCTGATTATTACTCTAGGTGGCCGTAAACAACACTCGAAGGTACCGTACTATTGCATTATCTTCCAGTTTGAGGACGTCACTGGGGATATCATCAGGTCCTTTAGATTTCCTATTCTTGAGATTAAGGATGTGCCTAAAAAGAACTGAGTCTATAATTTTGATGTACTTAAAACTTGATTTATTGGAACTGATGTAAGAAAAAGTCTTCGCATCACGTCCTCGTTTGTTGCCAATCGCTAATTTTTCAGTTAAGCGCACTCTACATTTTATTGTATCTTTATTTCGGTCTTCCATCGCTTCTTCTGATAACTGATCCAAAGGAGGAATAGAAACTTTCACTATTGCAACTCCGTGCATTATAAGGAACTTTATACACTATAGGGGGTAAAAAGTACCATGCGTATACCTGGACGAACGATTTAGTTGTAAGCCCCGCAATCGGCTTCGAAGGTTCTTTCATTTATTTCTAAACCACTTGAAATTGCTTTCGATATGTCGTAGAAACTCCGAATTAGATCATCGTCAATCCCCGTTGAGGAATTTTTTTTTTAATTAACATTCAACTTAGAAAATGGATTTAAAATTCATTCATTTTATATGGAAAATTTTTCAGTGTATTATCACTGAAGCCGTACTTCGTAGTCGAGCGTATTTTACTTTTTGATTCAGAAGCTGCGGCTACTGTTGCAACAATCTGGAAAGTAGTGTGAAACGGGAGTGCATGCAATTTCACCTCGCACATTTTCTCACGTGGATTCCTTGTGGATACTCTGCACATTTGGCCCTATTACCAACTTCTTAAATTCAGATATGATTGAGGAGATTTTATTAACAGCATTCAGTATTCAACAAGAGATTCTTCGAATTTCGTCCGCACCTTAGTGTTTGATTTGATTTTTCTGATGGCTTGCAGGATACCTAAATTTACATTAGTAACCTGAAAGCCACCTTTCGGCATGTGGCAAGGTGCAATTAAAAATTACGGTAATGAACATACATTACCCTTCACTATGTATCATTATGTTAAAAGTTGGCCCATGGGGGATCGAACCCACTACCACGAGTTGACTTTCTAATTCAGCCAACTAGGATAACACCTTTCGTTTTTACGGTAACTCTGCTCCTATTTCATTTGATAGCGTTGATAATAGATTACAATGGAAATTTTTCACAAATATCGCAAGTATTTCTCTCTTGAAACTCCGTTATTGAACTTTCCCTCTCTTGAAACTTGACTGACGTGAGGGCTTTTATTTATTTATTTACTTATTTACTTGGATCGCAGTTAGTCGCTTTCACCGGTGGCGACTCGTCAACATCTACAGCTACATTTCATTTACTTTACGTAACAATAAAACATATTATAAATATAAAGAATAAGAGTGTGTGTGTGCCTTGGTACCAATATCGCGATTTTACCACACACCTCCACTCGTCTGCGAATAGGAATTTCCGAGCTTTGTGTGTTTGGTTGGTCGTTAATATAACAATTGAATATAATTGGACTTAAGCGAAGTCTCTAAGGCTCCACCTTATCTACGCAGTTTACCATTTGCTTTTCTGTGCTCTCGACTTTCTTTGCTTTGCCGCAATTTTCTTTCCCAGAATCTACGAGCGACCCGTCTCGACGTCGAAGCAGTGTAATGAACCCATACGCTACTCCCACGAAAATTGCACGACCCTTTCACCGTTGATCAATGGTTCAAAACCTCAGCTACCAGTATCGAAGTCCATTTGCAATTCTTGTTCTGCAAGTTCTGTTGTTGTCTAAGGTTTCCCTCGGCGTCTCTAGCTCTTTTCTTTACTCCGCAATTTTTCCAGTCGATACCTGGAAGACGAAAATAACCGCCTATGATTGATGAGGCGTGTCTTAGCATGACTTGCTCAAAATAATGCGTACCCTTTTCTACCTCGCATCAGGAGCCCGCACCATTCCGTCCGCCGATTCCCTCGTTCGCCTCTTCGTTCGCTAACATAATGGCGCGGAATTTGAATCGTGCACCATGTTGGTGTTGATCCCCACATGCTGTTCCTGTTCGTTCATCTTGCCGGACAACTAACCTGGTCATGCACCCTCGTCATCGGAGAGGACAGCAACCACTGAATTGTTGCAATATTATTTTATGCGTCGGATGTAGGTTTTCATATGACGATGAAAGTAAACAGCACGTGGCTGTCATATAACCGTTGACTTCGCTGCAATCACCTTTAGCCTGCATGAAGGCGGCTCACCTCTACCGTCCACGAATATTTTGTAATTAAGTACTTGGATTAGTTTGCCCAACCTAAGAATCCACTAGGTATAAAAGTGGTCTATTTTTCAACGTCGGGAGCTACGGCAGTACGAAGAATAGTTCGTACGTCTCACAAGTCAGCTTGTCGGATCCTGTTGCGCAAACAAAGAAATTTCCGAATTTGTAAGTTTCACGATCCACCACCTTTTTTTTCGAAGGTCTAAATTTTCCACTTTCTTCTTGGCGGCATGTGAAATTTTCATGAAGAAGTATTCCAGTCGATATCTGGAAAAAGGTCATCAACCATAGGCGGTGATTTCAGAGGCGTGCCATATCCAAGTACGAGAGCCTTGGCTTCCATCCAGCGCGTTGCATAATATACGCACAGAATAAGGAGGCGGTTAAAAAAAGTTCTTTCCTTACACCAGCTTTCTTTCCATATAAGAGTATCGGTATTATGACTACGGATGAGATTATCTAAATCGGATAACTTATTCCTGACACTCCTACATTTAATGAACGCTATTGATATACTTTGAACGTTCGTAGCGGAAGGTATTAGTGGGTCTGTCGTTAAAATTAGCCTGTCTTTGAAATCGCTTTTCTGTGATTACGAATTCCTTTGCTTTGCCGCATTTTCGTTCCCAGAATCTACGAGCCACCCGTCTCGACGTCAAAGGAGTATAATAACCCATAAGCAATTCCAATAAAAAGGGCACGACCCTAGCTCCGGGGGAGAGTGCACGCGTGTTTGATTTGGTACCAATATCGCGATTATACCACACACCTCGTACCCTTTTCTACCTCGCATAAGGAGCCCGCACCATTCCGTCCGCCGATTCCCTCGTTCGCCTCTTCGTTCGATAACATAATGGCGCGGAATTTGAATCATGCACCATGTTGGTGTTGATCCCCACATGCTGTTCTTGTTCGTTCATCTTGCCGGACAACCAACCTGGTCATGCACCCTCGTCATCGGAGAGGACAACAACCACTGATTATTTGCAATATTATTTTATGCGTCGGATGTAGGTTTTCATTTGACGATGAAAGTAAACATCACGTGGCTGTCATAATGCCGTTGCCTTCGCTGCAATCACCTTTAGCCTGCATGAAGGCGGCTCACCTCTACCGTCCACGAATATTTTGTAATTAAGGACTTGGATTAGTTTGCCCAACCTAAGAATCCACTAGGTATAAAAGTGGTCTATTTTTCAACGTCGGGAGCTACGGCAGTACGAAGAATAGTTCGTACGTCTCACAAGTCAGCTTGTCGGATCCTGTTGCGCAAACAAAGAAATTTCCGAATTTGTAAGTTGCACGATCCACCACCTTTTTTTTCGAAGGTCTAAATTTTCCACTTTGTTCTTGGCGGCATGTGAAATTTTCATGAAGAAGTATTCCAGTCGATATCTGGAAAAAGGTCATCAACCATAGGCGGTGATTTCAGAGGCGTGCCATATCCAAGTACGAGAACCTTAGCTTCCATCCAGCGCGTTGCATAATATACGCACAGAATAAGGAGGCGGTTAAAAAAAGTTCTTTCCTTACACCAGCTTTCTTTCCATATAAGAGTATCGGTATTATGACTACGGATGAGATTATCTAAATCGGATAACTTATTCCTGACACTCCTACATTTAATGAACGGTATTGATATACTTTGAACGTTCGTAGCGGAAGGTATTAGTGGGTCTGTCGTTAAAATTATCCTGTCTTTGAAATCGCTTTTCTGTAATCACGAGTGTCTCTCCTTTGCCGCATTTTCGTTCCCAGAATCTACGAGCCACCCGTCTCGACGTCGAAGGAGTATAATAACCCATAAGCAATTCCAATAAAAATGGCACGACCCTAGCTCCGGGGGAGAGTGCACGCGTGTTTGATTTGGTACCAATATCGCGATTCTACCACACACCTCGTACCCTTTTCTACCTCGCATCAGGAGCCCGCACCATTCCGTCCACCGATTCCCTCGTTCGCCTCTTCGTTCGCTAACATAATGGCGCGGAATTTGAATCATGCACCATGTTGGTGTTGATCCCCACATGCTGTTCTTGTTCGTTCATCTTGCCGGACAACCAACCTGGTCATGCACCCTCGTCATCGGAGAGGACAACAACCACTGATTTGTTGCAATATTATTTTATGCGTCGGATGTAGGTTTTCATTTGACGATGAAAGTAAACATCACGTGGCTGTCATAATGCCGATGCCTTCGCTGCAATCACCTTTAGCCTGCATGAAGGCGGCTCACCTCTACCGTCCACGAATATTTTGTAATTAAGTACTTGGATTAGTTTGCCCAACCTATGAATCCACTAGGTATAAAAGTGGTCTATTTTTCAACGTCGGGAGCTACGGCAGTACGAAGAATAGTTCGTACGTCTCACAAGTCAGCTTGTCGGATCCTGTTGCGCAAACAAAGAAATTTCCGAATTTGTAAGTTGCACGATCCACCACCTTTTTTTTCGAAGGTCTAAATTTTCCACTTTCTTCTTGGCGGCATGTGAAATTTTCATGAAGAAGTATTCCAGTCGATATCTGGAAAAAGGTCATCAACCATAGGCGGTGATTTCAGAGGCGTGCCATATCCAAGTACGAGAACCTTGGCTTCCATCCAGCGCGTTGCATAATCTACGCACAGAATAAGGAGGCGGTTAAAAAAAGTTCTTTCCTTACACCAGCTTTCTTTCCATATAAGAGTATCGGTATTATGACTACGGATGAGATTATCTAAATCGGATAACTTATTCCTGACACTCCTACATTTAATGAACGCTATTGATATACTTTGAACGTTCGTAGCGGAAGGTATTAGTGGGTCTGTCGTTAAAATTAGCCTGTCTTTGAAATCGCTTTTCTGTGACTACGAATTTCTTTGCTTTGCCGCATTTTCGTTCCCAGAATCTACGAGCCACCCGTCTCGACGACGAAGGAGTATAATAACCCATAAGCAATTCCAATAAAAATGGCACGACCCTAGCTCCGGGGGAGAGTGCACGCGTGTTTGATTTGGTACCAATATCGCGATTTTACCACACACCTCCACTCGTCTGTGAATAGGAATTTCCGAGCTTTGTGTGTTTGGTTGGTCGTTAATATAACAATTGAATATAATTGGACTTAAGCGAAGTCTCTAAGGCTCCACCTTATCTACGCAGTTTACCATTTGCTTTTCTGTGCTCTCGACTTTCTTTGCTTTGCCGCAATTTTCTTTCCCAGAATCTACGAGCGACCCGTCTCGACGTCGAAGCAGTGTAATGAACCCATACGCTACTCCCACGAAAATTGCACGACCCTTTCACCGTTGATCAATGGTTCAAAACCTCAGCTACCAGTATCGAAGTCCATTTGCAATTCTTGTTCTGCAAGTTCTGTTGTTGTCTAAGGTTTCCCTCGGCGTCTCTAGCTCTTTTCTTTACTCCGCAATTTTTCCAGTCGATACCTGGAAGACGAAAATAACCGCCTATGATTGATGAGGCGTGTCTTAGCATGACTTGCTCAAAATAATGCGTACCCTTTTCTACCTCGCATCAGGAGCCCGCACCATTCCGTCCGCCGATTCCCTCGTTCGCCTCTTCGTCCGCTAACATAATGGCGCGGAATTTGAATCATGCACCATGTTGGTGTTGATCCCCACATGCTGTTCTTGTTCCTTCATCTTGCCGGACAACCAACCTGGTCATGCACCCTCGTCATCGGAGAGGACAACAACCACTGATTTGTTGCAATATTATTTTATGCGTCGGATGTAGGTTTTCATTTGACGATGAAAGTAAACATCACGTGGCTGTCATAATGCCGATGCCTTCGCTGCAATCACCTTTAGCCTGCATGAAGGCGGCTCACCTCTACCGTCCACGAATATTTTGTAATTAAGTACTTGGATTAGTTTGCCCAACCTATGAATCCACTAGGTATAAAAGTGGTCTATTTTTCAACGTCGGGAGCTACGGCAGTACGAAGAATAGTTCGTACGTCTCACAAGTCAGCTTGTCGGATCCTGTTGCGCAAACAAAGAAATTTCCGAATTTGTAAGTTGCACGATCCACCACCTTTTTTTTCGAAGGTCTAAATTTTCCACTTTGTTCTTGGCGGCATGTGAAATTTTCATGAAGAAGTATTCCAGTCGATATCTGGAAAAAGGTCATCAAATATAGGCGGTGATTTCAGAGGCGTTCCATATCCAAGTACGAGAGCCTTGGCTTCCATCCAACGCGTTGCATAATCTACGCACAGAATAAGGAGGCGGTTAAAAAAAGTTCTTTCCTTACACCAGCTTTCTTTCCATATAAGAGTATCGGTATTATGACTACGGATGAGATTATCTAAATCGGATAACTTATTCCTGACACTCCTACATTTAATGAACGCTATTGATATACTTTGAACGTTCGTAGCGGAAGGTATTAGTGGGTCTGTCGTTAAAATTAGCCTGTCTTTGAAATCGCTTTTCTGTGATTACGAATTTCTTTGCTTTGCCGCATTTTCGTTCCCAGAATCTACGAGCCACCCGTCTCGACGACGAAGGAGTATAATAACCCATAAGCAATTCCAATAAAAATGGCACGACCCTAGCTCCGGGGGAGAGTGCACGCGTGTTTGATTTGGTACCAATATCGCGATTTTACCACACACCTCCACTCGTCTGTGAATAGGAATTTCCGAGCTTTGTGTGTTTGGTTGGTCGTTAATATAACAATTGAATATAATTGGACTTAAGCGAAGTCTCTAAGGCTCCACCTTATCTACGCAGTTTACCATTTGCTTTTCTGTGCTCTCGACTTTCTTTGCTTTGCCGCAATTTTCTTTCCCAGAATCTACGAGCGACCCGTCTCGACGTCGAAGCAGTGTAATGAACCCATACGCTACTCCCACGAAAATTGCACGACCCTTTCACCGTTGATCAATGGTTCAAAACCTCAGCTACCAGTATCGAAGTCCATTTGCAATTCTTGTTCTGCAAGTTCTGTTGTTGTCTAAGGTTTCCCTCGGCGTCTCTAGCTCTTTTCTTTACTCCGCAATTTTTCCAGTCGATACCTGGAAGACGAAAATAACCGGCTATGATTGATGAGGCGTGTCTTAGCATGACTTGCTCAAAATAATGCGTACCCTTTTCTACCTCGCATCAGGAGCCCGCACCATTCCGTCCGCCGATTCCCTCGTTCGCCTCTTCGTCCGCTAACATAATGGCGCGGAATTTGAATCATGCACCATGTTGGTGTTGATCCCCACATGCTGTTCCTGTTCGTTCATCTTGCCGGACAACTAACCTGGTCATGCACCCTCGTCATCGGAGAGGACAGCAACCACTGAATTGTTGCAATATTATTTTATGCGTCGGATGTAGGTTTTCATATGACGATGAAAGTAAACAGCACGTGGCTGTCATATAACCGTTGCCTTCGCTGCAATCACCTTTAGCCTGCATGAAGGCGGCTCACCTCTACCGTCCACGAATATTTTGTAATTAAGTACTTGGATTAGTTTGCCCAACCTATGAATCCACTAGGTATAAAAGTGGTCTATTTTTCAACGTCGGGAGCTACGGCAGTACGAAGAATATTTCGTACGTCTCACAAGTCAGCTTGTCGGATCCTGGTGCGCAAACAAAGAAATTTCCGAATTTGTAAGTTGCACGATCCACCTCCTTTTTTTTCGAAGGTCTAAATTTTCCACTTGGTTCTTGGCGGCATGTGAAATTTTCATGAAGAAGTATTCCAGTCGATATCTGGAAAAAGGTCATCAACCATAGGCGGTGATTTCAGAGGCGTGCCATATCCAAGTACGAGAGCCTTGGCTTCCATCAAACGCGTTGCATAATATACGCACAGAATAAGGAGGCGGTTAAAAAAAGTTCTTTCCTTACACCAGCTTTCTTTCCATATAAGAGTATCGGTATTATGACTACGGATGAGATTATCTAAATCGGATAACTTATTCCTGACACTCCTAGATTTAATGAACGCTATTGATATACTTTGAACGCTCGTAGCGGAAGGTATTAGTGGGTCTGTCGTTAAAATTAGCCTGTCTTTGAAATCGCTTTTCTGTGATCACGAATTTCTTTGCTTTGCCGCATTTTCGTTCCCAGAATCTACGAGCCACCCGTCTCGACGTCGAAGGAGTATAATAACCCATAAGCAATTCCAATAAAAATGGCACGACCCTAGCTCCGGGGGAGAGTGCACGCGTGTTTGATTTGGTACCAATATCGCGATTCTACCACACACCTCGTACCCTTTTCTACCTCGCATCAGGAGCCCGCACCATTCCGTCCGCCGATTCCCTCGTTCGCCTCTTCGTTCGCTAACATAATGGCGCGGAATTTGAATCATGCACCATGTTGGTGTTGATCCCCACATGCTGTTCTTGTTCCTTCATCTTGCCGGACAACCAACCTGGTCATGCACCCTCGTCATCGGAGAGGACAACAACCACTGATTTGTTGCAATATTATTTTATGCGTCGGATGTAGGTTTTCATTTGACGATGAAAGTAAACATCACGTGGCTGTCATAATGCCGATGCCTTCGCTGCAATCACCTTTAGCCTGCATGAAGGCGGCTCACCTCTACCGTCCACGAATATTTTGTAATTAAGTACTTGGATTAGTTTGCCCAACCTATGAATCCACTAGGTATAAAAGTGGTCTATTTTTCAACGTCGGGAGCTACGGCAGTACGAAGAATAGTTCGTACGTCTCACAAGTCAGCTTGTCGGATCCTGTTGCGCAAACAAAGAAATTTCCGAATTTGTAAGTTGCACGATCCACCACCTTTTTTTTCGAAGGTCTAAATTTTCCACTTTGTTCTTGGCGGCATGTGAAATTTTCATGAAGAAGTATTCCAGTCGATATCTGGAAAAAGGTCATCAACCATAGGCGGTGATTTCAGAGGCGTTCCATATCCAAGTGCGAGAGCCTTGGCTTCCATCCAACGCGTTGCATAATCTACGCACAGAATAAGGAGGCGGTTAAAAAAAGTTCTTTCCTTACACCAGCTTTCTTTCCATATAAGAGTATCGGTATTATGACTACGGATGAGATTATCTAAATCGGATAACTTATTCCTGACACTCCTACATTTAATGAACGCTATTGATATACTTTGAACGTTCGTAGCGGAAGGTATTAGTGGGTCTGTCGTTAAAATTAGCCTGTCTTTGAAATCGCTTTTCTGTGACTACGAATTTCTTTGCTTTGCCGCATTTTCGTTCCCAGAATCTACGAGCCACCCGTCTCGACGACGAAGGATTATAATAACCCATAAGCAATTCCAATAAAAATGGCACGACCCTAGCTCCGGGGGAGAGTGCACGCGTGTTTGATTTGGTACCAATATCGCGATTTTACCACACACCTCCACTCGTCTGTGAATAGGAATTTCCGAGCTTTGTGTGTTTGGTTGGTCGTTAATATAACAATTGAATATAATTGGACTTAAGCGAAGTCTCTAAGGCTCCACCTTATCTACGCAGTTTACCATTTGCTTTTCTGTGCTCTCGACTTTCTTTGCTTTGCCGCAATTTTCTTTCCCAGAATCTACGAGCGACCCGTCTCGACGTCGAAGCAGTGTAATGAACCCATACGCTACTCCCACGAAAATTGCACGACCCTTTCACCGTTGATCAATGGTTCAAAACCTCAGCTACCAGTATCGAAGTCCATTTGCAATTCTTGTTCTGCAAGTTCTGTTGTTGTCTAAGGTTTCCCTCGGCGTCTCTAGCTCTTTTCTTTACTCCGCAATTTTTCCAGTCGATACCTGGAAGACGAAAATAACCGCCTATGATTGATGAGGCGTGTCTTAGCATGACTTGCTCAAAATAATGCGTACCCTTTTCTACCTCGCATCAGGAGCCCGCACCATTCCGTCCGCCGATTCCCTCGTTCGCCTCTTCGTCCGCTAACATAATGGCGCGGAATTTGAATCATGCACCATGTTGGTGTTGATCCCCACATGCTGTTCCTGTTCGTTCATCTTGCCGGACAACTAACCTGGTCATGCACCCTCGTCATCGGAGAGGACTGCAACCACTGAATTGTTGCAATATTATTTTATGCGTCGGATGTAGGTTTTCATATGACGATGAAAGTAAACAGCACGTGGCTGTCATAATGCCGTTGCCTTCGCTGCAATCACCTTTAGCCTGCATGAAGGCGGCTCACCTCTACCGTCCACGAATATTTTGTAATTAAGTACTTGGATTAGTTTGCCCAACCTATGAATCCACTAGGTATAAAAGTGGTCTATTTTTCAACGTCGGGAGCTACGGCAGTACGAAGAATATTTCGTACGTCTCACAAGTCAGCTTGTCGGATCCTGGTGCGCAAACAAAGAAATTTCCGAATTTGTAAGTTGCACGATCCACCTCCTTTTTTTTCGAAGGTCTAAATTTTCCACTTGGTTCTTGGCGGCATGTGAAATTTTCATGAAGAAGTATTCCAGTCGATATCTGGAAAAAGGTCATCAACCATAGGCGGTGATTTCAGAGGCGTGCCATATCCAAGTACGAGAGCCTTGGCTTCCATCAAACGCGTTGCATAATATACGCACAGAATAAGGAGGCGGTTAAAAAAAGTTCTTTCCTTACACCAGCTTTCTTTCCATATAAGAGTATCGGTATTATGACTACGGATGAGATTATCTAAATCGGATAACTTATTCCTGACACTCCTAGATTTAATGAACGCTATTGATATACTTTGAACGCTCGTAGCGGAAGGTATTAGTGGGTCTGTCGTTAAAATTAGCCTGTCTTTGAAATCGCTTTTCTGTGATCACGAATTTCTTTGCTTTGCCGCATTTTCGTTCCCAGAATCTACGAGCCACCCGTCTCGACGTCGAAGGAGTATAATAACCCATAAGCAATTCCAATAAAAATGGCACGACCCTAGCTCCGGGGGAGAGTGCACGCGTGTTTGATTTGGTACCAATATCGCGATTCTACCACACACCTCGTACCCTTTTCTACCTCGCATCAGGAGCCCGCACCATTCCGTCCGCCGATTCCCTCGTTCGCCTCTTCGTTCGCTAACATAATGGCGCGGAATTTGAATCATGCACCATGTTGGTGTTGATCCCCACATGCTGTTCTTGTTCCTTCATCTTGCCGGACAACCAACCTGGTCATGCACCCTCGTCATCGGAGAGGACAACAACCACTGATTTGTTGCAATATTATTTTATGCGTCGGATGTAGGTTTTCATTTGACGATGAAAGTAAACATCACGTGGCTGTCATAATGCCGATGCCTTCGCTGCAATCACCTTTAGCCTGCATGAAGGCGGCTCACCTCTACCGTCCACGAATATTTTGTAATTAAGTACTTGGATTAGTTTGCCCAACCTATGAATCCACTAGGTATAAAAGTGGTCTATTTTTCAACGTCGGGAGCTACGGCAGTACGAAGAATAGTTCGTACGTCTCACAAGTCAGCTTGTCGGATCCTGTTGCGCAAACAAAGAAATTTCCGAATTTGTAAGTTGCACGATCCACCACCTTTTTTTTCGAAGGTCTAAATTTTCCACTTTGTTCTTGGCGGCATGTGAAATTTTCATGAAGAAGTATTCCAGTCGATATCTGGAAAAAGGTCATCAACCATAGGCGGTGATTTCAGATGCGTGCCATATCCAAGTACGAGAACCTTAGCTTCCATCCAGCGCGTTGCATAATATACGCACAGAATAAGGAGGCGGTTAAAAAAAGTTCTTTCCTTACACCAGCTTTCTTTCCATATAAGAGTATCGGTATTATGACTACGGATGAGATTATCTAAATCGGATAACTTATTCCTGACACTCCTACATTTAATGAACGCTATTGATATACTTTGAACGTTCGTAGCGGAAGGTATTAGTGGGTCTGTCGTTAAAATTATCCTGTCTTTGAAATCGCTTTTCTGTAATCACGAGTGTCTCTCCTTTGCCGCATTTTCGTTCCCAGAATCTACGAGCCACCCGTCTCGACGTCGAAGGAGTATAATAACCCATAAGCAATTCCAATAAAAATGGCACGACCCTAGCTCCGGGGGAGAGTGCACGCGTGTTTGATTTGGTACCATTATCGCGATTCTACCACACACCTCGTACCCTTTTCTACCTCGCATCAGGAGCCCGCACCATTCCGTCCGCCGATTCCCTCGTTCGCCTCTTCGTTCGCTAACATAATGGCGCGGAATTTGAATCATGCACCATGTTGGTGTTGATCCCCACATGCTGTTCTTGTTCCTTCATCTTGCCGGACAACCAACCTGGTCATGCACCCTCGTCATCGGAGAGGACAACAACCACTGATTTGTTGCAATATTATTTTATGCGTCGGATGTAGGTTTTCATTTGACGATGAAAGTAAACATCACGTGGCTGTCATAATGCCGTTGCCTTCGCTGCAATCACCTTTAGCCTGCATGAAGGCGGCTCACCTCTACCGTCCACGAATATTTTGTAATTAAGTACTTGGATTAGTTTGCCCAACCTAAGAATCCACTAGGTATAAAAGTGGTCTATTTTTCAACGTCGGGAGCTACGGCAGTACGAAGAATATTTCGTACGTCTCACAAGTCAGCTTGTCGGATCCTGGTGCGCAAACAAAGAAATTTCCGAATTTGTAAGTTGCACGATCCACCTCCTTTTTTTTCGAAGGTCTAAATTTTCCACTTGGTTCTTGGCGGCATGTGAAATTTTCATGAAGAAGTATTCCAGTCGATATCTGGAAAAAGGTCATCAACCATAGGCGGTGATTTCAGAGGCGTGCCATATCCAAGTACGAGAGCCTTGGCTTCCATCAAACGCGTTGCATAATATACGCACAGAATAAGGAGGCGGTTAAAAAAAGTTCTTTCCTTACACCAGCTTTCTTTCCATATAAGAGTATCGGTATTATGACTACGGATGAGATTATCTAAATCGGATAACTTATTCCTGACACTCCTAGATTTAATGAACGCTATTGATATACTTTGAACGCTCGTAGCGGAAGGTATTAGTGGGTCTGTCGTTAAAATTAGCCTGTCTTTGAAATCGCTTTTCTGTGATCACGAATTTCTTTGCTTTGCCGCATTTTCGTTCCCAGAATCTACGAGCCACCCGTCTCGACGTCGAAGGAGTATAATAACCCATAAGCAATTCCAATAAAAATGGCACGACCCTAGCTCCGGGGGAGAGTGCACGCGTGTTTGATTTGGTACCAATATCGCGATTCTACCACACACCTCGTACCCTTTTCTACCTCGCATCAGGAGCCCGCACCATTCCGTCCGCCGATTCCCTCGTTCGCCTCTTCGTTCGCTAACATAATGGCGCGGAATTTGAATCATGCACCATGTTGGTGTTGATCCCCACATGCTGTTCTTGTTCCTTCATCTTGCCGGACAACCAACCTGGTCATGCACCCTCGTCATCGGAGAGGACAACAACCACTGATTTGTTGCAATATTATTTTATGCGTCGGATGTAGGTTTTCATTTGACGATGAAAGTAAACATCACGTGGCTGTCATAATGCCGATGCCTTCGCTGCAATCACCTTTAGCCTGCATGAAGGCGGCTCACCTCTACCGTCCACGAATATTTTGTAATTAAGTACTTGGATTAGTTTGCCCAACCTATGAATCCACTAGGTATAAAAGTGGTCTATTTTTCAACGTCGGGAGCTACGGCAGTACGAAGAATAGTTCGTACGTCTCACAAGTCAGCTTGTCGGATCCTGTTGCGCAAACAAAGAAATTTCCGAATTTGTAAGTTGCACGATCCACCACCTTTTTTTTCGAAGGTCTAAATTTTCCACTTGGTTCTTGGCGGCATGTGAAATTTTCATGAAGAAGTATTCCAGTCGATATCTGGAAAAAGGTCATCAACCATAGGCGGTGATTTCAGAGGCGTGCCATATCCAAGTACGAGAGCCTTGGCTTCCATCAAACGCGTTGCATAATATACGCACAGAATAAGGAGGCGGTTAAAAAAAGTTCTTTCCTTACACCAGCTTTCTTTCCATATAAGAGTATCGGTATTATGACTACGGATGAGATTATCTAAATCGGATAACTTATTCCTGACACTCCTAGATTTAATGAACGCTATTGATATACTTTGAACGCTCGTAGCGGAAGGTATTAGTGGGTCTGTCGTTAAAATTAGCCTGTCTTTGAAATCGCTTTTCTGTGATCACGAATTTCTTTGCTTTGCCGCATTTTCGTTCCCAGAATCTACGAGCCACCCGTCTCGACGTCGAAGGAGTATAATAACCCATAAGCAATTCCAATAAAAATGGCACGACCCTAGCTCCGGGGGAGAGTGCACGCGTGTTTGATTTGGTACCAATATCGCGATTCTACCACACACCTCGTACCCTTTTCTACCTCGCATCAGGAGCCCGCACCATTCCGTCCGCCGATTCCCTCGTTCGCCTCTTCGTTCGCTAACATAATGGCGCGGAATTTGAATCATGCACCATGTTGGTGTTGATCCCCACATGCTGTTCCTGTTCGTTCATCTTGCCGGACAACTAACCTGGTCATGCACCCTCGTCATCGGAGAGGACAGCAACCACTGATTTGTTGCAATATTATTTTATGCGTCGGATGTAGGTTTTCATATGACGATGAAAGTAAACAGCACGTGGCTGTCATAATGCCGTTGCCTTCGCTGCAATCACCTTTAGCCTGCATGAAGGCGGCTCACCTCTACCGTCCACGAATATTTTGTAATTAAGTACTTGGATTAGTTTGCCCAACCTATGAATCCACTAGGTATAAAAGTGGTCTATTTTTCAACGTCGGGAGCTACGGCAGTACGAAGAATATTTCGTACGTCTCACAAGTCAGCTTGTCGGATCCTGGTGCGCAAACAAAGAAATTTCCGAATTTGTAAGTTGCACGATCCACCTCCTTTTTTTTCGAAGGTCTAAATTTTCCACTTGGTTCTTGGCGGCATGTGAAATTTTCATGAAGAAGTATTCCAGTCGATATCTGGAAAAAGGTCATCAACCATAGGCGGTGATTTCAGAGGCGTGCCATATCCAAGTACGAGAGCCTTGGCTTCCATCAAACGCGTTGCATAATATACGCACAGAATAAGGAGGCGGTTAAAAAAAGTTCTTTCCTTACACCAGCTTTCTTTCCATATAAGAGTATCGGTATTATGACTACGGATGAGATTATCTAAATCGGATAACTTATTCCTGACACTCCTAGATTTAATGAACGCTATTGATATACTTTGAACGCTCGTAGCGGAAGGTATTAGTGGGTCTGTCGTTAAAATTAGCCTGTCTTTGAAATCGCTTTTCTGTGATCACGAATTTCTTTGCTTTGCCGCATTTTCGTTCCCAGAATCTACGAGCCACCCGTCTCGACGTCGAAGGAGTATAATAACCCATAAGCAATTCCAATAAAAATGGCACGACCCTAGCTCCGGGGGAGAGTGCACGCGTGTTTGATTTGGTACCAATATCGCGATTCTACCACACACCTCGTACCCTTTTCTACCTCGCATCAGGAGCCCGCACCATTCCGTCCGCCGATTCCCTCGTTCGCCTCTTCGTTCGCTAACATAATGGCGCGGAATTTGAATCATGCACCATGTTGGTGTTGATCCCCACATGCTGTTCCTGTTCGTTCATCTTGCCGGACAACCAACCTGGTCATGCACCCTCGTCATCGGAGAGGACAACAACCACTGATTTGTTGCAATATTATTTTATGCGTCGGATGTAGGTTTTCATTTGACGATGAAAGTAAACATCACGTGGCTGTCATAATGCCGTTGCCTTCGCTGCAATCACCTTTAGCCTGCATGAAGGCGGCTCACCTCTACCGTCCACGAATATTTTGTAATTAAGTACTTGGATTAGTTTGCCCAACCTAAGAATCCACTAGGTATAAAAGTGGTCTATTTTTCAACGTCGGGAGCTACGGCAGTACGAAGAATAGTTCGTACGTCTTACAAGTCAGCTTGTCGGATCCTGTTGCGCAAACAAAGAAATTTCCGAATTTGTAAGTTGCACGATCCACCACCTTTTTTTTCGAAGGTCTAAATTTTCCACTTTCTTCTTGGCGGCATGTGAAATTTTCATGAAGAAGTATTCCAGTCGATATCTGGAAAAAGGTCATCAAATATAGGCGGTGATTTCAGAGGCGTTCCATATCCAAGTACGAGAGCCTTGGCTTCCATCCAACGCGTTGCATAATCTACGCACAGAATAAGGAGGCGGTTAAAAAAAGTTCTTTCCTTACACCAGCTTTCTTTCCATATAAGAGTATCGGTATTATGACTACGGATGAGATTATCTAAATCGGATAACTTATTCCTGACACTCCTACATTTAATGAACGCTATTGATATACTTTGAACGTTCGTAGCGGAAGGTATTAGTGGGTCTGTCGTTAAAATTAGCCTGTCTTTGAAATCGCTTTTCTGTGATCACGAATTTCTTTGCTTTTCCGCATTTTCGTTCCCAGAATCTACGAGCCACCCGTCTCGACGACGAAGGAGTATAATAACCCATAAGCAATTCCAATAAAAATGGCACGACCCTAGCTCCGGGGGAGAGTGCACGCGTGTTTGATTTGGTACCAATATCGCGATTCTACCACACACCTCGTACCCTTTTCTACCTCGCATCAGGAGCCCGCACCATTCCGTCCACCGATTCCCTCGTTCGCCTCTTCGTTCGCTAACATAATGGCGCGGAATTTGAATCATGCACCATGTTGGTGTTGATCCCCACATGCTGTTCTTGTTCGTTCATCTTGCCGGACAACCAACCTGGTCATGCACCCTCGTCATCGGAGAGGACAACAACCACTGATTTGTTGCAATATTATTTTATGCGTCGGATGTAGGTTTTCATTTGACGATGAAAGTAAACATCACGTGGCTGTCATAATGCCGATGCCTTCGCTGCAATCACCTTTAGCCTGCATGAAGGCGGCTCACCTCTACCGTCCACGAATATTTTGTAATTAAGTACTTGGATTAGTTTGCCCAACCTAAGAATCCACTAGGTATAAAAGTGGTCTATTTTTCAACGTCGGGAGCTACGGCAGTACGAAGAATAGTTCGTACGTCTCACAAGTCAGCTTGTCGGATCCTGTTGCGCAAACAAAGAAATTTCCGAATTTGTAAGTTGCACGATCCACCACCTTTTTTTTCGAAGGTCTAAATTTTCCACTTTGTTCTTGGCGGCATTTGAAATTTTCATGAAGAAGTATTCCAGTCGATATCTGGAAAAAGGTCATCAACCATAGGCGGTGATTTCAGAGGCGTGCCATATCCAAGTACGAGAACCTTGGCTTCCATCCAGCGCGTTGCATAATATACGCACAGAATAAGGAGGCGCTTAAAAAAAGTTCTTTCCTTACACCAGCTTTCTTTCCATATAAGAGTATCGGTATTATGACTACGGATGAGATTATCTAAATCGGATAACTTATTCCTGACACTCCTACATTTAATGAACGCTATTGATATACTTTGAACGTTCGTAGCGGAAGGTATTAGTGGGTCTGTCGTTAAAATTAGCCTGTCTTTGAAATCGCTTTTCTGTGATCACGAATTTCTTTGCTTTGCCGCATTTTCGTTCCCAGAATCTACGAGCCACCCGTCTCGACGTCGAAGGAGTATAATAACCCATAAGCAATTCCAATAAAAATGGCACGACCCTAGCTCCGGGGGAGAGTGCACGCGTGTTTGATTTGGTACCAATATCGCGATTCTACCACACACCTCGTACCCTTTTCTACCTCGCATCAGGAGCCCGCACCATTCCGTCCGCCGATTCCCTCGTTCGCCTCTTCGTCCGCTAACATAATGGCGCGGAATTTGAATCATGCACCATGTTGGTGTTGATCCCCACATGCTGTTCCTGTTCGTTCATCTTGCCGGACAACCAACCTGGTCATGCACCCTCGTCATCGGAGAGGACAACAACCACTGATTTGTTGCAATATTATTTTATGCGTCGGATGTAGGTTTTCATTTGACGATGAAAGTAAACATCACGTTGCTGTCATAATACCGTTGACTTCGCTGCAATCACCTTTAGCCTGCATGAAGGCGGCTCACCTCTACCGTCCACGAATATTTTGTAATTAAGTACTTGGATTAGTTTGCCCAACCTATGAATCCACTAGGTATAAAAGTGGTCTAGTTTTCAACGTCGGGAGCTAAGGCAGTACGAAGAATAGTTCGTACGTCTCACAAGTCAGCTTGTCGGATCCTGTTGCGCAAACAAAGAAATTTCCGAATTTGTAAGTTGTACGATCCACCTCCTTTTTTTTCGAAGGTCTAAATTTTCCACTTTGTTCTTGGCGGCATGTGAAATTTTCATGAAGAAGTATTCCAGTCGATATCTGGAAAAAGGTCATCAACCATAGGCGGTGATTTCAGAGGCGTGCCATATCCAAGTACGAGAGCCTTGACTTCCATCCAGCGCGTTGCATAATCTACGCACAGAATAAGGAGGCGGTTAAAAAAAGTTCTTTCCTTACACCAGCTTTCTTTCCATATAAGAGTATCGGTATTTTGACTACGGATGAGATTATCTAAATCGGATAACTTATTCCTGACACTCCTACATTTAATGAACGCTATTGATATACTTTGAACGTTCGTAGCGGAAGGTATTAGTGGGTCTGTCGTTAAAATTAGCCTGTCTTTGAAATCGCTTTTCTGTGATCACGAATTTCTTTGCTTTTCCGCATTTTCGTTCCCAGAATCTACGAGCCACCCGTCTCGACGTCGAAGGAGTATAATAACCCATAAGCAATTCCAATAAAAATGGCACGACCCTAGCTCCGGGGGAGAGTGCACGCGTGTTTGATTTGGTACCAATATCGCGATTCTACCACACACCTCGTACCCTTTTCTACCTCGCATCAGGAGCCCGCACCATTCCGTCCGCCGATTCCCTCGTTCGCCTCTTCGTCCGCTAACATAATGGCGCGGAATTTGAATCATGCACCATGTTGGTGTTGATCCCCACATGCTGTTCCTGTTCGTTCATCTTGCCGGACAACCAACCTGGTCATGCACCCTCGTCATCGGAGAGGACAACAACCACTGATTTGTTGCAATATTATTTTATGCGTCGGATGTAGGTTTTCATTTGACGATGAAAGTAAACATCACGTTGCTGTCATAATACCGTTGACTTCGCTGCAATCACCTTTAGCCTGCATGAAGGCGGCTCACCTCTACCGTCCACGAATATTTTGTAATTAAGTACTTGGATTAGTTTGCCCAACCTATGAATCCACTAGGTATAAAAGTGGTCTAGTTTTCAACGTCGGGAGCTACGGCAGTACGAAGAATAGTTCGTACGTCTCACAAGTCAGCTTGTCGGATCCTGTTGCGCAAACAAAGAAATTTCCGAATTTTTAAGTTGTACGATCCACCTCCTTTTTTTTCGAAGGTCTAAATTTTCCACTTTGTTCTTGGCGGCATGTGAAATTTTCATGAAGAAGTATTCCAGTCGATATCTGGAAAAAGGTCATCAACCATAGGCGGTGATTTCAGAGGCGTGCCATATCCAAGTACGAGAGCCTTGGCTTCCATCCAGCGCGTTGCATAATATACGCACAGAATAAGGAGGCGGTTAAAAAAAGTTCTTTCCTTAAACCAGCTTTCTTTCCATATAAGAGTATCGGTATTATGACTACGGATGAGATTATCTAAATCGGATAACTTATTCCTGACACTCCTACATTTAATGAACGCTATTGATATACTTTGAACGTTCGTAGCGGAAGGTATTAGTGGGTCTGTCGTTAAAATTATCCTGTCTTTGAAATCGCTTTTCTGTAATCACGAGTGTCTCTCCTTTGCCGCATTTTCGTTCCCAGAATCTACGAGCCACCCGTCTCGACGTCGAAGGAGTATAATAACCCATAAGCAATTCCAATAAAAATGGCAAGACCCTAGCTCCGGGGGAGAGTGCACGCGTGTGTGATTTGGTACCAATATCGCGATTTTACCACACACCTCCACTCGTCTGCGAATAGGAATTTCCGAGCTTTGTGTGTTTGGTTGGTCGTTAATATAACAATTGAATATATTTGGACTTAAGCGAAGTCTCTAAGGCTCCACCTTATCTACGCAGTTTACCATTTGCTTTTCTGTGCTCTCGACTTTCTTTGCTTTGCCGCAATTTTCTTTCCCAGAATCTACGAGCGACCCGTCTCGACGTCGAAGCAGTGTAATGAACCCATACGCTTCTCCCACGAAAATTGCACGACCCTTTCACCGTTGATCAATGGTTCAAAACCTCAGCTACCAGTATCGAAGTCCATTTGCAATTCTTGTTCTGCAAGTTCTGTTGTTGTCTAAGGTTTCCCTCGGCGTCTCTAGCTCTTTTCTTTACTCCGCAATTTTTCCAGTCGATACCTGGAAGACGAAAATAACCGCCTATGATTGATGAGGCGTGTCTTAGCATGACTTGCTCAAAATAATGCGTACCCTTTTCTACCTCGCATCAGGAGCCCGCACCATTCCGTCCGCCGATTCCCTCGTTCGCCTCTTCGTCCGCTAACATAATTGCGCGGAATTTGAATCATGCACCATGTTGGTGTTGATCCCCACATGCTGTTCCTGTTCGTTCATCTTGCCGGACAACTAACCTCGTCATGCACCCTCGTCATCGGAGAGGACAGCAACCACTGAATTGTTGCAATATTATTTTATGCGTCGGATGTAGGTTTTCATATGACGATGAAAGTAAACAGCACGTGGCTGTCATATAACCGTTGACTTCGCTGCAATCACCTTTAGCCTGCATGAAGGCGGCTCACCTCTACCGTCCACGAATATTTTGTAATTAAGTACTTGGATTAGTTTGCCCAACCTAAGATTCCACTAGGTATAAAAGTGGTCTATTTTTCAACGTCGGGAGCTACGGCAGTACGAAGAATAGTTCGTACGTCTCACAAGTCAGCTTGTCGGATCCTGTTGCGCAAACAAAGAAATTTCCGAATTTGTAAGTTGCACGATCCACCACCTTTTTTTTCGAAGGTCTAAATTTTCCACTTTCTTCTTGGCGGCATGTGAAATTTTCATGAAGAACTATTCCAGTCGATATCTGGAAAAAGGTCATCAACCATAGGCGGTGATTTCAGAGGCGTTCCATATCCAAGTACGAGAGCCTTGGCTTCCATCCAACGCGTTGCATAATCTACGCACAGAATAAGGAGGCGGTTAAAAAAAGTTCTTTCCTTACACCAGCTTTCTTTCCATATAAGAGTATCGGTATTATGACTACGGATGAGATTATCTAAATCGGATAACTTATTCCTGACACTCCTACATTTAATGAACGCTATTGATATACTTTGAACGTTCGTAGCGGAAGGTATTAGTGGGTCTGTCGTTAAAATTAGCCTGTCTTTGAAATCGCTTTTCTGTGATTACGAATTTCTTTGCTTTGCCGCATTTTCGTTCTCAGAATCTACGAGCCACCCGTCTCGACGTCGAAGGAGTATAATAACCCATAAGCAATTCCAATAAAAATGGCACGACCCTAGCTCCGGGGGAGAGTGCACGCGTGTTTGATTTGGTACCAATATCGCGATTTTACCACACACCTCCACTCGTCTGCGAATAGGAATTTCCGAGCTTTGTGTGTTTGGTTGGTCGTTAATATAACAATTGAATATAATTGGACTTAAGCGAAGTCTCTAAGGCTCCACCTTATCTACGCAGTTTACCATTTGCTTTTCTGTGCTCTCGACTTTCTTTGCTTTGCCGCAATTTTCTTTCCCAGAATCTACGAGCGACCCGTCTCGACGTCGAAGCAGTGTAATGAACCCATACGCTACTCCCACGAAAATTGCACGACCCTTTCACAGTTGATCAATGGTTCAAAACCTCAGCTACCAGTATCGAAGTCCATTTGCAATTCTTGTTCTGCAAGTTCTGTTGTTGTCTAAGGTTTCCCTCGGCGTCTCTAGCTCTTTTCTTTACTCCGCAATTTTTCCAGTCGATACCTGGAAGACGAAAATAACCGCCTATGATTGATGAGGCGTGTTTTAGCATGACTTGCTCAAAATAATGCGTACCCTTTTCTACCTCGCATCAGGAGCCCGCACCATTCCGTCCGCCGATTCCCTCGTTCGCCTCTTCGTCCGCTAACATAATTGCGCGGAATTTGAATCATGCACCATGTTGGTGTTGATCCCCACATGCTGTTCCTGTTCGTTCATCTTGCCGGACAACTAACCTGGTCATGCACCCTCGTCATCGGAGAGGACAGCAACCACTGAATTGTTGCAATATTATTTTATGCGTCGGATGTAGGTTTTCATATGACGATGAAAGTAAACAGCACGTGGCTGTCATATAACCGTTGACTTCGCTGCAATCACCTTTAGCCTGCATGAAGGCGGCTCACCTCTACCGTCCACGAATATTTTGTAATTAAGTACTTGGATTAGTTTGCCCAACCTATGAATCCACTAGGTATAAAAGTGGTCTATTTTTCAACGTCGGGAGCTACGGCAGTACGAAGAATAGTTCGTACGTCTCACAAGTCAGCTTGTCGGATCCTGTTGCGCAATCAAAGAAATTTCCGAATTTGTAAGTTGCACGATCCACCACCTTTTTTTTCGAAGGTCTAAATTTTCCACTTTGTTCTTGGCGGCATGTGAAATTTTCATGAAGAAGTATTCCAGTCGATATCTGGAAAAAGGTCATCAACCATAGGCGGTGATTTCAGAGGCGTGCCATATCCAAGTACGAGAACCTTGGCTTCCATCCAGCGCGTTGCATAATATACGCACAGAATAAGGAGGCGGTTAAAAAAAGTTCTTTCCTTACACCAGCTTTCTTTCCATATAAGAGTATCGGTATTTTGACTACGGATGAGATTATCTAAATCGGATAACTTATTCCTGACACTCCTACATTTAATGAACGCTATTGATATACTTTGAACGTTCGTAGCGGAAGGTATTAGTGGGTCTGTCGTTAAAATTAGCCTGTCTTTGAAATCGCTTTTCTGTGATCACGAATTTCTTTGCTTTGCCGCATTTTCGTTCCCAGAATCTACGAGCCACCCGTCTCGACGTCGAAGGAGTATAATAACCCATAAGCAATTCCAATAAAAATGGCACGACCCTAGCTCCGGGGGAGAGTGCACGCGTGTTTGATTTGGTACCAATATCGCGATTATACCACACACCTCGTACCCTTTTCTACCTCGCATCAGGAGCCCGCACCATTCCGTCCGCCGATTCCCTCGTTCGCCTCTTCGTTCGCTAACATAATGGCGCGGAATTTGAATCATGCACCATGTTGGTGTTGATCCCCACATGCTGTTCTTGTTCGTTCATCTTGCCGGACAACCAACCTGGTCATGCACCCTCGTCATCGGAGAGGACAACAACCACTGATTTGTTGCAATATTATTTTATGCGTCGGATGTAGGTTTTCATTTGACGATGAAAGTTAACATCACGTTGCTGTCATAATACCGTTGACTTCGCTGCAATCACCTTTAGCCTGCATGAAGGCGGCTCACCTCTACCGTCCACGAATATTTTGTAATTAAGTACTTGGATTAGTTTGCCCAACCTATGAATCCACTAGGTATAAAAGTGGTCTAGTTTTCAACGTCGGGAGCTACGGCAGTACGAAGAATAGTTCGTACGTCTCACAAATCAGCTTGTCGGATCCTGTTGCGCAAACAAAGAAATTTCCGAATTTGTAAGTTGTACGATCCACCTCCTTTTTTTTCGAAGGTCTAAATTTTCCACTTTGTTCTTGGCGGCATGTGAAATTTTCATGAAGAAGTATTCCAGTCAATATCTGGAAAAAGGTCATCAACCATAGGCGGTGATTTCAGAGGCGTGCCATATCCAAGTACGAGAGCCTTGACTTCCATCCAGCGCGTTGCATAATCTACGCACAGAATAAGGAGGCGGTTAAAAAAAGTTCTTTCCTTACACCAGCTTTCTTTCCATATAAGAGTATCGGTATTTTGACTACGGATGAGATTATCTAAATCGGATAACTTATTCCTGACACTCCTACATTTAATGAACGCTATTGATATACTTTGAACGTTCGTAGCGGAAGGTATTAGTGGGTCTGTCGTTAAAATTAGCCTGTCTTTGAAATCGCTTTTCTGTGATCACGAATTTCTTTGCTTTGCCGCATTTTCGTTCCCAGAATCTACGAGCCACCCGTCTCGACGTCGAAGGAGTATAATAACCCATAAGCAATTCCAATAAAAATGGCACGACCCTAGCTCCGGGGGAGAGTGCACGCGTGTTTGATTTGGTACCAATATCGCGATTATACCACACACCTCGTACCCTTTTCTACCTCGCATCAGGAGCCCGCACCATTCCGTCCGCCGATTCCCTCGTTCGCCTCTTCGTTCGCTAACATAAAGGCGCGGAATTTGAATCATGCACCATGTTGGTGTTGATCCCCACATGCTGTTCTTGTTCGTTCATCTTGCCGGACAACCAACCTGGTCATGCACCCTCGTCATCGGAGAGGACAACAACCACTGATTTGTTGCAATATTATTTTATGCGTCGGATGTAGGTTTTCATTTGACGATGAAAGTAAACATCACGTGGCTGTCATAATGCCGTTGCCTTCGCTGCAATCACCTTTAGCCTGCATGAAGGCGGCTCACCTCTACCGTCCACGAATATTTTGTAATTAAGTACTTGGATTAGTTTGCCCAACCTAAGAATCCACTAGGTATAAAAGTGGTCTATTTTTCAACGTCGGGAGCTACGGCAGTACGAAGAATAGTTCGTACGTCTCACAAGTCAGCTTGTCGGATCCTGTTGCGCAAACAAAGAAATTTCCGAATTTGTAAGTTGCACGATCCACCACCTTTTTTTTCGAAGGTCTAAATTTTCCACTTTCTTCTTGGCGGCATGTGAAATTTTCATGAAGAAGTATTCCAGTCGATATCTGGAAAAAGGTCATCAAATATAGGCGGTGATTTCAGAGGCGTTCCATATCCAAGTGCGAGAGCCTTGGCTTCCATCCAACGCGTTGCATAATCTACGCACAGAATAAGGAGGCGGTTAAAAAAAGTTCTTTCCTTACACCAGCTTTCTTTCCATATAAGAGTATCGGTATTATGACTACGGATGAGATTATCTAAATCGGATAACTTATTCCTGACACTCCTACATTTAATGAACGCTATTGATATACTTTGAACGTTCGTAGCGGAAGGTATTAGTGGGTCTGTCGTTAAAATTAGCCTGTCTTTGAAATCGCTTTTCTGTGACTACGAATTTCTTTGCTTTGCCGCATTTTCGTTCCCAGAATCTACGAGCCACCCGTCTCGACGACGAAGGAGTATAATAACCCATAAGCAATTCCAATAAAAATGGCACGACCCTAGCTCCGGGGGAGAGTGCACGCGTGTTTGATTTGGTACCAATATCGCGATTTTACCACACACCTCCACTCGTCTGTGAATAGGAATTTCCGAGCTTTGTGTGTTTGGTTGGTCGTTAATATAACAATTGAATATAATTGGACTTAAGCGAAGTCTCTAAGGCTCCACCTTATCTACGCAGTTTACCATTTGCTTTTCTGTGCTCTCGACTTTCTTTGCTTTGCCGCAATTTTCTTTCCCAGAATCTACGAGCGACCCGTCTCGACGTCGAAGCAGTGTAATGAACCCATACGCTACTCCCACGAAAATTGCACGACCCTTTCACCGTTGATCAATGGTTCAAAACCTCAGCTACCAGTATCGAAGTCCATTTGCAATTCTTGTTCTGCAAGTTCTGTTGTTGTCTAAGGTTTCCCTCGGCGTCTCTAGCTCTTTTCTTTACTCCGCAATTTTTCCAGTCGATACCTGGAAGACGAAAATAACCGCCTATGATTGATGAGGCGTGTCTTAGCATGACTTGCTCAAAATAATGCGTACCCTTTTCTACCTCGCATCAGGAGCCCGCACCATTCCGTCCGCCGATTCCCTCGTTCGCCTCTTCGTCCGCTAACATAATGGCGCGGAATTTGAATCATGCACCATGTTGGTGTTGATCCCCACATGCTGTTCCTGTTCGTTCATCTTGCCGGACAACTAACCTGGTCATGCACCCTCGTCATCGGAGAGGACAGCAACCACTGAATTGTTGCAATATTATTTTATGCGTCGGATGTAGGTTTTCATATGACGATGAAAGTAAACAGCACGTGGCTGTCATAATGCCGTTGCCTTCGCTGCAATCACCTTTAGCCTGCATGAAGGCGGCTCACCTCTACCGTCCACGAATATTTTGTAATTAAGTACTTGGATTAGTTTGCCCAACCTATGAATCCACTAGGTATAAAAGTGGTCTATTTTTCAACGTCGGGAGCTACGGCAGTACGAAGAATATTTCGTACGTCTCACAAGTCAGCTTGTCGGATCCTGGTGCGCAAACAAAGAAATTTCCGAATTTGTAAGTTGTACGATCCACCTCCTTTTTTTTCGAAGGTCTAAATTTTCCACTTGGTTCTTGGCGGCATGTGAAATTTTCATGAAGAAGTATTCCAGTCGATATCTGGAAAAAGGTCATCAACCATAGGCGGTGATTTCAGAGGCGTGCCATATCCAAGTACGAGAGCCTTGGCTTCCATCAAACGCGTTGCATAATATACGCACAGAATAAGGAGGCGGTTAAAAAAAGTTCTTTCCTTACACCAGCTTTCTTTCCATATAAGAGTATCGGTATTATGACTACGGATGAGATTATCTAAATCGGATAACTTATTCCTGACACTCCTAGATTTAATGAACGCTATTGATATACTTTGAACGCTCGTAGCGGAAGGTATTAGTGGGTCTGTCGTTAAAATTAGCCTGTCTTTGAAATCGCTTTTCTGTGATCACGAATTTCTTTGCTTTGCCGCATTTTCGTTCCCAGAATCTACGAGCCACCCGTCTCGACGTCGAAGGAGTATAATAACCCATAAGCAATTCCAATAAAAATGGCACGACCCTAGCTCCGGGGGAGAGTGCACGCGTGTTTGATTTGGTACCAATATCGCGATTCTACCACACACCTCGTACCCTTTTCTACCTCGCATCAGGAGCCCGCACCATTCCGTCCGCCGATTCCCTCGTTCGCCTCTTCGTTCGCTAACATAATGGCGCGGAATTTGAATCATGCACCATGTTGGTGTTGATCCCCACATGCTGTTCTTGTTCCTTCATCTTGCCGGACAACCAACCTGGTCATGCACCCTCGTCATCGGAGAGGACAACAACCACTGATTTGTTGCAATATTATTTTATGCGTCGGATGTAGGTTTTCATTTGACGATGAAAGTAAACATCACGTGGCTGTCATAATGCCGATGCCTTCGCTGCAATCACCTTTAGCCTGCATGAAGGCGGCTCACCTCTACCGTCCACGAATATTTTGTAATTAAGTACTTGGATTAGTTTGCCCAACCTATGAATCCACTAGGTATAAAAGTGGTCTATTTTTCAACGTCGGGAGCTACGGCAGTACGAAGAATAGTTCGTACGTCTCACAAGTCAGCTTGTCGGATCCTGTTGCGCAAACAAAGAAATTTCCGAATTTGTAAGTTGCACGATCCACCACCTTTTTTTTCGAAGGTCTAAATTTTCCACTTTGTTCTTGGCGGCATGTGAAATTTTCATGAAGAAGTATTCCAGTCGATATCTGGAAAAAGGTCATCAACCATAGGCGGTGATTTCAGATGCGTGCCATATCCAAGTACGAGAACCTTAGCTTCCATCCAGCGCGTTGCATAATATACGCACAGAATAAGGAGGCGGTTAAAAAAAGTTCTTTCCTTACACCAGCTTTCTTTCCATATAAGAGTATCGGTATTATGACTACGGATGAGATTATCTAAATCGGATAACTTATTCCTGACACTCCTACATTTAATGAACGCTATTGATATACTTTGAACGTTCGTAGCGGAAGGTATTAGTGGGTCTGTCGTTAAAATTATCCTGTCTTTGAAATCGCTTTTCTGTAATCACGAGTGTCTCTCCTTTGCCGCATTTTCGTTCCCAGAATCTACGAGCCACCCGTCTCGACGTCGAAGGAGTATAATAACCCATAAGCAATTCCAATAAAAATGGCACGACCCTAGCTCCGGGGGAGAGTGCACGCGTGTTTGATTTGGTACCAATATCGCGATTCTACCACACACCTCGTACCCTTTTCTACCTCGCATCAGGAGCCCGCACCATTCCGTCCGCCGATTCCCTCGTTCGCCTCTTCGTTCGCTAACATAATGGCGCGGAATTTGAATCATGCACCATGTTGGTGTTGATCCCCACATGCTGTTCCTGTTCGTTCATCTTGCCGGACAACCAACCTGGTCATGCACCCTCGTCATCGGAGAGGACAACAACCACTGATTTGTTGCAATATTATTTTATGCGTCGGATGTAGGTTTTCATTTGACGATGAAAGTAAACATCACGTGGCTGTCATAATGCCGTTGCCTTCGCTGCAATCACCTTTAGCCTGCATGAAGGCGGCTCACCTCTACCGTCCACGAATATTTTGTAATTAAGTACTTGGATTAGTTTGCCCAACCTAAGAATCCACTAGGTATAAAAATGGTCTATTTTTCAACGTCGGGAGCTACGGCAGTACGAAGAATAGTTCGTACGTCTTACAAGTCAGCTTGTCGGATCCTGTTGCGCAAACAAAGAAATTTCCGAATTTGTAAGTTGCACGATCCACCACCTTTTTTTTCGAAGGTCTAAATTTTCCACTTTCTTCTTGGCGGCATGTGAAATTTTCATGAAGAAGTATTCCAGTCGATATCTGGAAAAAGGTCATCAAATATAGGCGGTGATTTCAGAGGCGTTCCATATCCAAGTGCGAGAGCCTTGGCTTCCATCCAACGCGTTGCATAATCTACGCACAGAATAAGGAGGCGGTTAAAAAAAGTTCTTTCCTTACACCAGCTTTCTTTCCATATAAGAGTATCGGTATTATGACTACGGATGAGATTATCTAAATCGGATAACTTATTCCTGACACTCCTACATTTAATGAACGCTATTGATATACTTTGAACGTTCGTAGCGGAAGGTATTAGTGGGTCTGTCGTTAAAATTATCCTGTCTTTGAAATCGCTTTTCTGTAATCACGAGTGTCTCTCCTTTGCCGCATTTTCGTTCCCAGAATCTACGAGCCACCCGTCTCGACGACGAAGGAGTATAATAACCCATAAGCAATTCCAATAAAAATGGCACGACCCTAGCTCCGGGGGAGAGTGCACGCGTGTTTGATTTGGTACCAATATCGCGATTTTACCACACACCTCCACTCGTCTGTGAATAGGAATTTCCGAGCTTTGTGTGTTTGGTTGGTCGTTAATATAACAATTGAATATAATTGGACTTAAGCGAAGTCTCTAAGGCTCCACCTTATCTACGCAGTTTACCATTTGCTTTTCTGTGCTCTCGACTTTCTTTGCTTTGCCGCAATTTTCTTTCCCAGAATCTACGAGCGACCCGTCTCGACGTCGAAGCAGTGTAATGAACCCATACGCTACTCCCACGAAAATTGCACGACCCTTTCACCGTTGATCAATGGTTCAAAACCTCAGCTACCAGTATCGAAGTCCATTTGCAATTCTTGTTCTGCAAGTTCTGTTGTTGTCTAAGGTTTCCCTCGGCGTCTCTAGCTCTTTTCTTTACTCCGCAATTTTTCCAGTCGATACCTGGAAGACGAAAATAACCGCCTATGATTGATGAGGCGTGTCTTAGCATGACTTGCTCAAAATAATGCGTACCCTTTTCTACCTCGCATCAGGAGCCCGCACCATTCCGTCCGCCGATTCCCTCGTTCGCCTCTTCGTCCGCTAACATAATGGCGCGGAATTTGAATCATGCACCATGTTGGTGTTGATCCCCACATGCTGTTCCTGTTCGTTCATCTTGCCGGACAACTAACCTCGTCATGCACCCTCGTCATCGGAGAGGACAGCAACCACTGAATTGTTGCAATATTATTTTATGCGTCGGATGTAGGTTTTCATATGACGATGAAAGTAAACAGCACGTGGCTGTCATAATGCCGTTGCCTTCGCTGCAATCACCTTTAGCCTGCATGAAGGCGGCTCACCTCTACCGTCCACGAATATTTTGTAATTAAGTACTTGGATTAGTTTGCCCAACCTATGAATCCACTAGGTATAAAAGTGGTCTATTTTTCAACGTCGGGAGCTACGGCAGTACGAAGAATATTTCGTACGTCTCACAAGTCAGCTTGTCGGATCCTGTTGCGCAAACAAAGAAATTTCCGAATTTGTAAGTTGCACGATCCACCTCCTTTTTTTTCGAAGGTCTAAATTTTCCACTTTGTTCTTGGCGGCATGTGAAATTTTCATGAAGAAGTATTCCAGTCGATATCTGGAAAAAGGTCATCAACCATAGGCGGTGATTTCAGAGGCGTGCCATATCCAAGTACGAGAGCCTTGGCTTCCATCCAGCGCGTTGCATAATATACGCACAGAATAAGGAGGCGGTTAAAAAAAGTTCTTTCCTTACACCAGCTTTCTTTCCATATAAGAGTATCGGTATTATGACTACGGATGAGATTATCTAAATCGGATAACTTATTCCTGACACTCCTAGATTTAATGAACGCTATTGATATACTTTGAACGCTCGTAGCGGAAGGTATTAGTGGGTCTGTCGTTAAAATTAGCCTGTCTTTGAAATCGCTTTTCTGTGATCACGAATTTCTTTGCTTTGCCGCATTTTCGTTCCCAGAATCTACGAGCCACCCGTCTCGACGTCGAAGGAGTATAATAACCCATAAGCAATTCCAATAAAAATGGCACGACCCTAGCTCCGGGGGAGAGTGCACGCGTGTTTGATTTGGTACCAATATCGCGATTCTACCACACACCTCGTACCCTTTTCTACCTCGCATCAGGAGCCCGCACCATTCCGTCCGCCGATTCCCTCGTTCGCCTCTTCGTTCGCTAACATAATGGCGCGGAATTTGAATCATGCACCATGTTGGTGTTGATCCCCACATGCTGTTCTTGTTCCTTCATCTTGCCGGACAACCAACCTGGTCATGCACCCTCGTCATCGGAGAGGACAACAACCACTGATTTGTTGCAATATTATTTTATGCGTCGGATGTAGGTTTTCATTTGACGATGAAAGTAAACATCACGTGGCTGTCATAATGCCGATGCCTTCGCTGCAATCACCTTTAGCCTGCATGAAGGCGGCTCACCTCTACCGTCCACGAATATTTTGTAATTAAGTACTTGGATTAGTTTGCCCAACCTATGAATCCACTAGGTATAAAAGTGGTCTATTTTTCAACGTCGGGAGCTACGGCAGTACGAAGAATAGTTCGTACGTCTCACAAGTCAGCTTGTCGGATCCTGTTGCGCAAACAAAGAAATTTCCGAATTTGTAAGTTGCACGATCCACCACCTTTTTTTTCGAAGGTCTAAATTTTCCACTTTGTTCTTGGCGGCATGTGAAATTTTCATGAAGAAGTATTCCAGTCGATATCTGGAAAAAGGTCATCAACCATAGGCGGTGATTTCAGATGCGTGCCATATCCAAGTACGAGAACCTTAGCTTCCATCCAGCGCGTTGCATAATATACGCACAGAATAAGGAGGCGGTTAAAAAAAGTTCTTTCCTTACACCAGCTTTCTTTCCATATAAGAGTATCGGTATTATGACTACGGATGAGATTATCTAAATCGGATAACTTATTCCTGACACTCCTACATTTAATGAACGCTATTGATATACTTTGAACGTTCGTAGCGGAAGGTATTAGTGGGTCTGTCGTTAAAATTATCCTGTCTTTGAAATCGCTTTTCTGTAATCACGAGTGTCTCTCCTTTGCCGCATTTTCGTTCCCAGAATCTACGAGCCACCCGTCTCGACGTCGAAGGAGTATAATAACCCATAAGCAATTCCAATAAAAATGGCACGACCCTAGCTCCGGGGGAGAGTGCACGCGTGTTTGATTTGGTACCAATATCGCGATTATACCACACACCTCGTACCCTTTTCTACCTCGCATCAGGAGCCCGCACCATTCCGTCCGCCGATTCCCTCGTTCGCCTCTTCGTTCGCTAACATAATGGCGCGGAATTTGAATCATGCACCATGTTGGTGTTGATCCCCACATGCTGTTCCTGTTCGTTCATCTTGCCGGACAACCAACCTGGTCATGCACCCTCGTCATCGGAGAGGACAACAACCACTGATTTGTTGCAATATTATTTTATGCGTCGGATGTAGGTTTTCATTTGACGATGAAAGTAAACATCACGTGGCTGTCATAATGCCGTTGCCTTCGCTGCAATCACCTTTAGCCTGCATGAAGGCGGCTCACCTCTACCGTCCACGAATATTTTGTAATTAAGTACTTGGATTAGTTTGCCCAACCTAAGAATCCACTAGGTATAAAAGTGGTCTATTTTTCAACGTCGGGAGCTACGGCAGTACGAAGAATAGTTCGTACGTCTTACAAGTCAGCTTGTCGGATCCTGTTGCGCAAACAAAGAAATTTCCGAATTTGTAAGTTGCACGATCCACCACCTTTTTTTTCGAAGGTCTAAATTTTCCACTTTCTTCTTGGCGGCATGTGAAATTTTCATGAAGAAGTATTCCAGTCGATATCTGGAAAAAGGTCATCAAATATAGGCGGTGATTTCAGAGGCGTTCCATATCCAAGTGCGAGAGCCTTGGCTTCCATCCAACGCGTTGCATAATCTACGCACAGAATAAGGAGGCGGTTAAAAAAAGTTCTTTCCTTACACCAGCTTTCTTTCCATATAAGAGTATCGGTATTATGACTACGGATGAGATTATCTAAATCGGATAACTTATTCCTGACACTCCTACATTTAATGAACGCTATTGATATACTTTGAACGTTCGTAGCGGAAGGTATTAGTGGGTCTGTCGTTAAAATTAGCCTGTCTTTGAAATCGCTTTTCTGTGACTACGAATTTCTTTGCTTTGCCGCATTTTCGTTCCCAGAATCTACGAGCCACCCGTCTCGACGACGAAGGAGTATAATAACCCATAAGCAATTCCAATAAAAATGGCACGACCCTAGCTCCGGGGGAGAGTGCACGCGTGTTTGATTTGGTACCAATATCGCGATTTTACCACACACCTCCACTCGTCTGTGAATAGGAATTTCCGAGCTTTGTGTGTTTGGTTGGTCGTTAATATAACAATTGAATATAATTGGACTTAAGCGAAGTCTCTAAGGCTCCACCTTATCTACGCAGTTTACCATTTGCTTTTCTGTGCTCTCGACTTTCTTTGCTTTGCCGCAATTTTCTTTCCCAGAATCTACGAGCGACCCGTCTCGACGTCGAAGCAGTGTAATGAACCCATACGCTACTCCCACGAAAATTGCACGACCCTTTCACCGTTGATCAATGGTTCAAAACCTCAGCTACCAGTATCGAAGTCCATTTGCAATTCTTGTTCTGCAAGTTCTGTTGTTGTCTAAGGTTTCCCTCGGCGTCTCTAGCTCTTTTCTTTACTCCGCAATTTTTCCAGTCGATACCTGGAAGACGAAAATAACCGCCTATGATTGATGAGGCGTGTCTTAGCATGACTTGCTCAAAATAATGCGTACCCTTTTCTACCTCGCATCAGGAGCCCGCACCATTCCGTCCGCCGATTCCCTCGTTCGCATCTTCGTCCGCTAACATAATGGCGCGGAATTTGAATCATGCACCATGTTGGTGTTGATCCCCACATGCTGTTCCTGTTCGTTCATCTTGCCGGACAACTAACCTCGTCATGCACCCTCGTCATCGGAGAGGACAGCAACCACTGAATTGTTGCAATATTATTTTATGCGTCGGATGTAGGTTTTCATATGACGATGAAAGTAAACAGCACGTGGCTGTCATAATGCCGTTGCCTTCGCTGCAATCACCTTTAGCCTGCATGAAGGCGGCTCACCTCTACCGTCCACGAATATTTTGTAATTAAGTACTTGGATTAGTTTGCCCAACCTATGAATCCACTAGGTATAAAAGTGGTCTATTTTTCAACGTCGGGAGCTACGGCAGTACGAAGAATATTTCGTACGTCTCACAAGTCAGCTTGTCGGATCCTGGTGCGCAAACAAAGAAATTTCCGAATTTGTAAGTTGCACGATCCACCTCCTTTTTTTTCGAAGGTCTAAATTTTCCACTTGGTTCTTGGCGGCATGTGAAATTTTCATGAAGAAGTATTCCAGTCGATATCTGGAAAAAGGTCATCAACCATAGGCGGTGATTTCAGAGGCGTGCCATATCCAAGTACGAGAGCCTTGGCTTCCATCAAACGCGTTGCATAATATACGCACAGAATAAGGAGGCGGTTAAAAAAAGTTCTTTCCTTACACCAGCTTTCTTTCCATATAAGAGTATCGGTATTATGACTACGGATGAGATTATCTAAATCGGATAACTTATTCCTGACACTCCTAGATTTAATGAACGCTATTGATATACTTTGAACGCTCGTAGCGGAAGGTATTAGTGGGTCTGTCGTTAAAATTAGCCTGTCTTTGAAATCGCTTTTCTGTGATCACGAATTTCTTTGCTTTGCCGCATTTTCGTTCCCAGAATCTACGAGCCACCCGTCTCGACGTCGAAGGAGTATAATAACCCATAAGCAATTCCAATAAAAATGGCACGACCCTAGCTCCGGGGGAGAGTGCACGCGTGTTTGATTTGGTACCAATATCGCGATTCTACCACACACCTCGTACCCTTTTCTACCTCGCATCAGGAGCCCGCACCATTCCGTCCGCCGATTCCCTCGTTCGCCTCTTCGTTCGCTAACATAATGGCGCGGAATTTGAATCATGCACCATGTTGGTGTTGATCCCCACATGCTGTTCTTGTTCCTTCATCTTGCCGGACAACCAACCTGGTCATGCACCCTCGTCATCGGAGAGGACAACAACCACTGATTTGTTGCAATATTATTTTATGCGTCGGATGTAGGTTTTCATTTGACGATGAAAGTAAACATCACGTGGCTGTCATAATGCCGATGCCTTCGCTGCAATCACCTTTAGCCTGCATGAAGGCGGCTCACCTCTACCGTCCACGAATATTTTGTAATTAAGTACTTGGATTAGTTTGCCCAACCTAAGAATCCACTAGGTAGGGTGGTCTATTTTTCAACGTCGGGAGCTACGGCAGTACGAAGAATAGTTCGTACGTCTCACAAGTCAGCTTGTCGGATCCTGTTGCGCAAACAAAGAAATTTCCGAATTTGTAAGTTGCACGATCCACCACCTTTTTTTTTCGAAGGTCTAAATTTTCCACTTTGTTCTTGGCGGCATGTGAAATTTTCATGAAGAAGTATTCCAGTCGATATCTGGAAAAAGGTCATCAACCATAGGCGGTGATTTCAGAGGCGTGCCATTTCCAAGTACGAGAACCTTGGCTTCCATCCAGCGCGTTGCATAATATACGCACAGAATAAGGAGGCGGTTAAAAAAAGTTCTTTCCTTACACCAGCTTTCTATCCATATAAGAGTATCGGTATTATGACTACGGATGAGATTATCTAAATCGGATAACTTATTCCTGACACTCCTACATTTAATGAACGCTATTGATATACTTTGAACGTTCGTAGCGGAAGGTATTAGTGGGTCTGTCGTTAAAATTAGCCTGTCTTTGAAATCGCTTTTCTGTGATCACGAATTTCTTTGCTTTGCCGCATTTTCGTTCCCAGAATCTACGAGCCACCCGTCTCGACGTCGAAGGAGTATAATAACCCATAAGCAATTCCAATAAAAATGGCACGACCCTAGCTCCGGGGGAGAGTGCACGCGTGTTTGATTTGGTACCAATATCGCGATTCTACCACACACCTCGTACCCTTTTCTACCTCGCATCAGGAGCCCGCACCATTCCGTCCACCGATTCCCTCGTTCGCCTCTTCGTTCGCTAACATAATGGCGCGGAATTTGAATCATGCACCATGTTGGTGTTGATCCCCACATGCTGTTCTTGTTCGTTCATCTTGCCGGACAACCAACCTGGTCATGCACCCTCGTCATCGGAGAGGACAACAACCACTGATTTGTTGCAATATTATTTTATGCGTCGGATGTAGGTTTTCATTTGACGATGAAAGTAAACATCACGTGGCTGTCATAATGCCGATGCCTTCGCTGCAATCACCTTTAGCCTGCATGAAGGCGGCTCACCTCTACCGTCCACGAATATTTTGTAATTAAGTACTTGGATTAGTTTGCCCAACCTAAGAATCCACTAGGTATAAAAGTGGTCTATTTTTCAACGTCGGGAGCTACGGCAGTACGAAGAATAGTTCGTACGTCTCACAAGTCAGCTTGTCGGATCCTGTTGCGCAAACAAAGAAATTTCCGAATTTGTAAGTTGCACGATCCACCACCTTTTTTTTCGAAGGTCTAAATTTTCCACTTTGTTCTTGGCGGCATTTGAAATTTTCATGAAGAAGTATTCCAGTCGATATCTGGAAAAAGGTCATCAACCATAGGCGGTGATTTCAGAGGCGTGCCATATCCAAGTACGAGAACCTTGGCTTCCATCCAGCGCGTTCCATAATATACGCACAGAATAAGGAGGCGGTTAAAAAAAGTTCTTTCCTTACACCAGCTTTCTTTCTATATAAGAGTATCGGTATTATGACTACGGATGAGATTATCTAAATCGGATAACTTATTCCTGACACTCCTACATTTAATGAACGCTATTGATATACTTTGAACGTTCGTAGCGGAAGGTATTAGTGGGTCTGTCGTTAAAATTAGCCTGAGTTGAAATCGCTTTTCTGTGATCACGAATTTCTTTGCTTTGCCGCATTTTCGTTCCCAGAATCTACGAGCCACCCGTCTCGACGTCGAAGGAGTATAATAACCCATAAGCAATTCCAATAAAAATGGCACGACCCTAGCTCCGGGGGAGAGTGCACGCGTGTTTGATTTGGTACCAATATCGCGATTCTACCACACACCTCGTACCCTTTTCTACCTCGCATCAGGAGCCCGCACCATTCCGTCCACCGATTCCCTCGTTCGCCTCTTCGTTCGCTAACATAATGGCGCGGAATTTGAATCATGCACCATGTTGGTGTTGATCCCCACATGCTGTTCTTGTTCGTTCATCTTGCCGGACAACCAACCTGGTCATGCACCCTCGTCATCGGAGAGGACAACAACCACTGATTTGTTGCAATATTATTTTATGCGTCGGATGTAGGTTTTCATTTGACGATGAAAGTAAACATCACGTGGCTGTCATAATGCCGATGCCTTCGCTGCAATCACCTTTAGCCTGCATGAAGGCGGCTCACCTCTACCGTCCACGAATATTTTGTAATTAAGTACTTGGATTAGTTTGCCCAACCTATGAATCCACTAGGTATAAAAGTGGTCTAGTTTTCAACGTCGGGAGCTACGGCAGTACGAAGAATAGTTCGTACGTCTCACAAGTCAGCTTGTCGGATCCTGTTGCGCAAACAAAGAAATTTCCGAATTTGTAAGTTGTACGATCCACCTCCTTTTTTTTCGAAGGTCTAAATTTTCCACTTTGTTCTTGGCGGCATGTGAAATTTTCATGAAGAAGTATTCCAGTCGATATCTGGAAAAAGGTCATCAACCATAGGCGGTGATTTCAGAGGCGTGCCATATCCAAGTACGAGAGCCTTGGCTTCCATCCAGCGCGTTGCATAATATACGCACAGAATAAGGAGGCGGTTAAAAAAAGTTCTTTCCTTAAACCAGCTTTCTTTCCATATAAGAGTATCGGTATTATGACTACGGATGAGATTATCTAAATCGGATAACTTATTCCTGACACTCCTACATTTAATGAACGCTATTGATATACTTTGAACGTTCGTAGCGGAAGGTATTAGTGGGTCTGTCGTTAAAATTATCCTGTCTTTGAAATCGCTTTTCTGTAATCACGAGTGTCTCTCCTTTGCCGCATTTTCGTTCCCAGAATCTACGAGCCACCCGTCTCGACGTCGAAGGAGTATAATAACCCATAAGCAATTCCAATAAAAATGGCAAGACCCTAGCTCCGGGGGAGAGTGCACGCGTGTGTGATTTGGTACCAATATCGCGATTTTACCACACACCTCCACTCGTCTGCGAATAGGAATTTCCGAGCTTTGTGTGTTTGGTTGGTCGTTAATATAACAATTGAATATAATTGGACTTAAGCGAAGTCTCTAAGGCTCCACCTTATCTACGCAGATTACCATTTGCTTTTCTGTGCTCTCGACTTTCTTTGCTTTGCCGCAATTTTCTTTCCCAGAATCTACGAGCGACCCGTCTCGACGTCGAAGCAGTGTAATGAACCCATACGCTACTCCCACGAAAATTGCACGACCCTTTCACCGTTGATCAATGGTTCAAAACCTCAGCTACCAGTATCGAAGTCCATTTGCAATTCTTGTTCTGCAAGTTCTGTTGTTGTCTAAGGTTTCCCTCGGCGTCTCTAGCTCTTTTCTTTACTCCGCAATTTTTCCAGTCGATACCTGGAAGACGAAAATAACCGCCTATGATTGATGAGGCGTGTCTTAGCATGACTTGCTCAAAATAATGCGTACCCTTTTCTACCTCGCATCAGGAGCCCGCACCATTCCGTCCGCCGATTCCCTCGTTCGCCTCTTCGTCCGCTAACATAATTGCGCGGAATTTGAATCATGCACCATGTTGGTGTTGATCCCCACATGCTGTTCCTGTTCGTTCATCTTGCCGGACAACTAACCTGGTCATGCACCCTCGTCATCGGAGAGGACAGCAACCACTGAATTGTTGCAATATTATTTTATGCGTCGGATGTAGGTTTTCATATGACGATGAAAGTAAACAGCACGTGGCTGTCATATAACCGTTGACTTCGCTGCAATCACCTTTAGCCTGCATGAAGGCGGCTCACCTCTACCGTCCACGAATATTTTGTAATTAAGTACTTGGATTAGTTTGCCCAACCTAAGAATCCACTAGGTATAAAAGTGGTCTATTTTTCAACGTCGGGAGCTACGGCAGTACGAAGAATAGTTCGTACGTCTCACAAGTCAGCTTGTCGGATCCTGTTGCGCAAACAAAGAAATTTCCGAATTTGTAAGTTGCACGATCCACCACCTTTTTTTTCGAAGGTCTAAATTTTCCACTTTCTTCTTGGCGGCATGTGAAATTTTCATGAAGAACTATTCCAGTCGATATCTGGAAAAAGGTCATCAACCATAGGCGGTGATTTCAGAGGCGTTCCATATCCAAGTACGAGAGCCTTGGCTTCCATCCAACGCGTTGCATAATCTACGCACAGAATAAGGAGGCGGTTAAAAAAAGTTCTTTCCTTACACCAGCTTTCTTTCCATATAAGAGTATCGGTATTATGACTACGGATGAGATTATCTAAATCGGATAACTTATTCCTGACACTCCTACATTTAATGAACGCTATTGATATACTTTGAACGTTCGTAGCGGAAGGTATTAGTGGGTCTGTCGTTAAAATTAGCCTGTCTTTGAAATCGCTTTTCTGTGATTACGAATTTCTTTGCTTTGCCGCATTTTCGTTCTCAGAATCTACGAGCCACCCGTCTCGACGTCGAAGGAGTATAATAACCCATAAGCAATTCCAATAAAAATGGCACGACCCTAGCTCCGGGGGAGAGTGCACGCGTGTTTGATTTGGTACCAATATCGCGATTTTACCACACACCTCCACTCGTCTGCGAATAGGAATTTCCGAGCTTTGTGTGTTTGGTTGGTCGTTAATATAACAATTGAATATAATTGGACTTAAGCGAAGTCTCTAAGGCTCCACCTTATCTACGCAGTTTACCATTTGCTTTTCTGTGCTCTCGACTTTCTTTGCTTTGCCGCAATTTTCTTTCCCAGAATCTACGAGCGACCCGTCTCGACGTCGAAGCAGTGTAATGAACCCATACGCTACTCCCACGAAAATTGCACGACCCTTTCACAGTTGATCAATGGTTCAAAACCTCAGCTACCAGTATCGAAGTCCATTTGCAATTCTTGTTCTGCAAGTTCTGTTGTTGTCTAAGGTTTCCCTCGGCGTCTCTAGCTCTTTTCTTTACTCCGCAATTTTTCCAGTCGATACCTGGAAGACGAAAATAACCGCCTATGATTGATGAGGCGTGTTTTAGCATGACTTGCTCAAAATAATGCGTACCCTTTTCTACCTCGCATCAGGAGCCCGCACCATTCCGTCCGCCGATTCCCTCGTTCGCCTCTTCGTCCGCTAACATAATTGCGCGGAATTTGAATCATGCACCATGTTGGTGTTGATCCCCACATGCTGTTCCTGTTCGTTCATCTTGCCGGACAACTAACCTGGTCATGCACCCTCGTCATCGGAGAGGACAGCAACCACTGAATTGTTGCAATATTATTTTATGCGTCGGATGTAGGTTTTCATATGACGATGAAAGTAAACAGCACGTGGCTGTCATATAACCGTTGACTTCGCTGCAATCACCTTTAGCCTGCATGAAGGCGGCTCACCTCTACCGTCCACGAATATTTTGTAATTAAGTACTTGGATTAGTTTGCCCAACCTATGAATCCACTAGGTATAAAAGTGGTCTATTTTTCAACGTCGGGAGCTACGGCAGTACGAAGAATAGTTCGTACGTCTCACAAGTCAGCTTGTCGGATCCTGTTGCGCAAACAAAGAAATTTCCGAATTTGTAAGTTGCACGATCCACCACCTTTTTTTTCGAAGGTCTAAATTTTCTACTTTGTTCTTGGCGGCATGTGAAATTTTCATGAAGAAGTATTCCAGTCGATATCTGGAAAAAGGTCATCAACCATAGGCGGTGATTTCAGAGGCGTGCCATATCCAAGTACGAGAACCTTGGCTTCCATCCAGCGCGTTGCATAATATACGCACAGAATAAGGAGGCGGTTAAAAAAAGTTCTTTCCTTACACCAGCTTTCTTTCCATATAAGAGTATCGGTATTTTGACTACGGATGAGATTATCTAAATCGGATAACTTATTCCTGACACTCCTACATTTAATGAACGCTATTGATATACTTTGAACGTTCGTAGCGGAAGGTATTAGTGGGTCTGTCGTTAAAATTAGCCTGTCTTTGAAATCGCTTTTCTGTGATCACGAATTTCTTTGCTTTGCCGCATTTTCGTTCCCAGAATCTACGAGCCACCCGTCTCGACGTCGAAGGAGTATAATAACCCATAAGCAATTCCAATAAAAATGGCACGACCCTAGCTCCGGGGGAGAGTGCACGCGTGTTTGATTTGGTACCAATATCGCGATTATACCACACACCTCGTACCCTTTTCTACCTCGCATCAGGAGCCCGCACCATTCCGTCCGCCGATTCCCTCGTTCGCCTCTTCGTTCGCTAACATAATGGCGCGGAATTTGAATCATGCACCATGTTGGTGTTGATCCCCACATGCTGTTCTTGTTCGTTCATCTTGCCGGACAACCAACCTGGTCATGCACCCTCGTCATCGGAGAGGACAACAACCACTGATTTGTTGCAATATTATTTTATGCGTCGGATGTAGGTTTTCATTTGACGATGAAAGTTAACATCACGTTGCTGTCATAATACCGTTGACTTCGCTGCAATCACCTTTAGCCTGCATGAAGGCGGCTCACCTCTACCGTCCACGAATATTTTGTAATTAAGTACTTGGATTAGTTTGCCCAACCTATGAATCCACTAGGTATAAAAGTGGTCTAGTTTTCAACGTCGGGAGCTACGGCAGTACGAAGAATAGTTCGTACGTCTCACAAATCAGCTTGTCGGATCCTGTTGCGCAAACAAAGAAATTTCCGAATTTGTAAGTTGTACGATCCACCTCCTTTTTTTTCGAAGGTCTAAATTTTCCACTTTGTTCTTGGCGGCATGTGAAATTTTCATGAAGAAGTATTCCAGTCAATATCTGGAAAAAGGTCATCAACCATAGGCGGTGATTTCAGAGGCGTGCCATATCCAAGTACGAGAGCCTTGACTTCCATCCAGCGCGTTGCATAATCTACGCACAGAATAAGGAGGCGGTTAAAAAAAGTTCTTTCCTTACACCAGCTTTCTTTCCATATAAGAGTATCGGTATTTTGACTACGGATGAGATTATCTAAATCGGATAACTTATTCCTGACACTCCTACATTTAATGAACGCTATTGATATACTTTGAACGTTCGTAGCGGAAGGTATTAGTGGGTCTGTCGTTAAAATTAGCCTGTCTTTGAAATCGCTTTTCTGTGATCACGAATTTCTTTGCTTTGCCGCATTTTCGTTCCCAGAATCTACGAGCCACCCGTCTCGACGTCGAAGGAGTATAATAACCCATAAGCAATTCCAATAAAAATGGCACGACCCTAGCTCCGGGGGAGAGTGCACGCGTGTTTGATTTGGTACCAATATCGCGATTATACCACACACCTCGTACCCTTTTCTACCTCGCATCAGGAGCCCGCACCATTCCGTCCGCCGATTCCCTCGTTCGCCTCTTCGTTCGCTAACATAAAGGCGCGGAATTTGAATCATGCACCATGTTGGTGTTGATCCCCACATGCTGTTCTTGTTCGTTCATCTTGCCGGACAACCAACCTGGTCATGCACCCTCGTCATCGGAGAGGACAACAACCACTGATTTGTTGCAATATTATTTTATGCGTCGGATGTAGGTTTTCATTTGACGATGAAAGTAAACATCACGTGGCTGTCATAATGCCGTTGCCTTCGCTGCAATCACCTTTAGCCTGCATGAAGGCGGCTCACCTCTACCGTCCACGAATATTTTGTAATTAAGTACTTGGATTAGTTTGCCCAACCTAAGAATCCACTAGGTATAAAAGTGGTCTATTTTTCAACGTCGGGAGCTACGGCAGTACGAAGAATAGTTCGTACGTCTCACAAGTCAGCTTGTCGGATCCTGTTGCGCAAACAAAGAAATTTCCGAATTTGTAAGTTGCACGATCCACCACCTTTTTTTTCGAAGGTCTAAATTTTCCACTTTGTTCTTGGCGGCATGTGAAATTTTCATGAAGAAGTATTCCAGTCGATATCTGGAAAAAGGTCATCAACCATAGGCGGTGATTTCAGAGGCGTGCCATATCCAAGTACGAGAACCTTGGCTTCCATCCAGCGCGTTGCATAATATACGCACAGAATAAGGAGGCGGTTAAAAAAAGTTCTTTCCTTACACCAGCTTTCTTTCCATATAAGAGTATCGGTATTTTGACTACGGATGAGATTATCTAAATCGGATAACTTATTCCTGACACTCCTACATTTAATGAACGCTATTGATATACTTTGAACGTTCGTAGCGGAAGGTATTAGTGGGTCTGTCGTTAAAATTAGCCTGTCTTTGAAATCGCTTTTCTGTGATCACGAATTTCTTTGCTTTGCCCCATTTTCGTTCCCAGAATCTACGAGCCACCCGTCTCGACGTCGAAGGAGTATAATAACCCATAAGCAATTCCAATAAAAATGGCACGACCCTAGCTCCGGGGGAGAGTGCACGCGTGTTTGATTTGGTACCAATATCGCGATTATACCACACACCTCGTACCCTTTTCTACCTCGCATCAGGAGCCCGCACCATTCCGTCCGCCGATTCCCTCGTTCGCCTCTTCGTTCGCTAACATAATGGCGCGGAATTTGAATCATGCACCATGTTGGTGTTGATCCCCACATGCTGTTCTTGTTCGTTCATCTTGCCGGACAACCAACCTGGTCATGCACCCTCGTCATCGGAGAGGACAACAACCACTGATTTGTTGCAATATTATTTTATGCGTCGGATGTAGGTTTTCATTTGACGATGAAAGTTAACATCACGTTGCTGTCATAATACCGTTGACTTCGCTGCAATCACCTTTAGCCTGCATGAAGGCGGCTCACCTCTACCGTCCACGAATATTTTGTAATTAAGTACTTGGATTAGTTTGCCCAACCTATGAATCCACTAGGTATAAAAGTGGTCTAGTTTTCAACGTCGGGAGCTACGGCAGTACGAAGAATAGTTCGTACGTCTCACAAATCAGCTTGTCGGATCCTGTTGCGCAAACAAAGAAATTTCCGAATTTGTAAGTTGTACGATCCACCTCCTTTTTTTTCGAAGGTCTAAATTTTCCACTTTGTTCTTGGCGGCATGTGAAATTTTCATGAAGAAGTATTCCAGTCAATATCTGGAAAAAGGTCATCAACCATAGGCGGTGATTTCAGAGGCGTGCCATATCCAAGTACGAGAGCCTTGACTTCCATCCAGCGCGTTGCATAATCTACGCACAGAATAAGGAGGCGGTTAAAAAAAGTTCTTTCCTTACACCAGCTTTCTTTCCATATAAGAGTATCGGTATTTTGACTACGGATGAGATTATCTAAATCGGATAACTTATTCCTGACACTCCTACATTTAATGAACGCTATTGATATACTTTGAACGTTCGTAGCGGAAGGTATTAGTGGGTCTGTCGTTAAAATTAGCCTGTCTTTGAAATCGCTTTTCTGTGATCACGAATTTCTTTGCTTTGCCGCATTTTCGTTCCCAGAATCTACGAGCCACCCGTCTCGACGTCGAAGGAGTATAATAACCCATAAGCAATTCCAATAAAAATGGCACGACCCTAGCTCCGGGGGAGAGTGCACGCGTGTTTGATTTGGTACCAATATCGCGATTATACCACACACCTCGTACCCTTTTCTACCTCGCATCAGGAGCCCGCACCATTCCGTCCGCCGATTCCCTCGTTCGCCTCTTCGTTCGCTAACATAAAGGCGCGGAATTTGAATCATGCACCATGTTGGTGTTGATCCCCACATGCTGTTCTTGTTCGTTCATCTTGCCGGACAACCAACCTGGTCATGCACCCTCGTCATCGGAGAGGACAACAACCACTGATTATTTGCAATATTATTTTATGCGTCGGATGTAGGTTTTCATTTGACGATGAAAGTAAACATCACGTGGCTGTCATAATGCCGTTGCCTTCGCTGCAATCACCTTTAGCCTGCATGAAGGCGGCTCACCTCTACCGTCCACGAATATTTTGTAATTAAGTACTTGGATTAGTTTGCCCAACCTAAGAATCCACTAGGTATAAAAGTGGTCTATTTTTCAACGTCGGGAGCTACGGCAGTACGAAGAATAGTTCGTACGTCTCACAAGTCAGCTTGTCGGATCCTGTTGCGCAAACAAAGAAATTTCCGAATTTGTAAGTTGCACGATCCACCACCTTTTTTTTCGAAGGTCTAAATTTTCCACTTTGTTCTTGGCGGCATGTGAAATTTTCATGAAGAAGTATTCCAGTCGATATCTGGAAAAAGGTCATCAACCATAGGCGGTGATTTCAGAGGCGTGCCATATCCAAGTACGAGAACCTTGGCTTCCATCCAGCGCGTTGCATAATATACGCACAGAATAAGGAGGCGGTTAAAAAAAGTTCTTTCCTTACACCAGCTTTCTTTCCATATAAGAGTATCGGTATTATGACTACGGATGAGATTATCTAAATCGGATAACTTATTCCTGACACTCCTACATTTAATGAACGCTATTGATATACTTTGAACGTTCGTAGCGGAAGGTATTAGTGGGTCTGTCGTTAAAATTAGCCTGTCTTTGAAATCGCTTTTCTGTGATCACGAATTTCTTTGCTTTTCCGCATTTTCGTTCCCAGAATCTACGAGCCACCCGTCTCGACGTCGAAGGAGTATAATAACCCATAAGCAATTCCAATAAAAATGGCACGACCCTAGCTCCGGGGGAGAGTGCACGCGTGTTTGATTTGGTACCAATATCGCGATTCTACCACACACCTCGTACCCTTTTCTACCTCGCATCAGGAGCCCGCACCATTCCGTCCGCCGATTCCCTCGTTCGCCTCTTCGTCCGCTAACATAATGGCGCGGAATTTGAATCATGCACCATGTTGGTGTTGATCCCCACATGCTGTTCCTGTTCGTTCATCTTGCCGGACAACCAACCTGGTCATGCACCCCCGTCATCGGAGAGGACAACAACCACTGATTTGTTGCAATATTATTTTATGCGTCGGATGTAGGTTTTCATTTGACGATGAAAGTAAACATCACGTTGCTGTCATAATACCGTTGACTTCGCTGCAATCACCTTTAGCCTGCATGAAGGCGGCTCACCTCTACCGTCCACGAATATTTTGTAATTAAGTACTTGGATTAGTTTGCCCAACCTAAGAATCCACTAGGTATAAAAGTGGTCTAGTTTTCAACGTCGGGAGCTACGGCAGTACGAAGAATAGTTCGTACGTCTCACAAGTCAGCTTGTCGGATCCTGTTCCGCAAACAAAGAAATTTCCGAATTTGTAAGTTGCACGATCCACCTCCTTTTTTTTCGAAGGTCTAAATTTTCCACTTGGTTCTTGGCGGCATGTGAAATTTTCATGAAGAAGTATTCCAGTCGATATCTGGAAAAAGGTCATCAACCATAGGCGGTGATTTCAGAGGCGTGCCATATCCAAGTACGAGAGCCTTGGCTTCCATCCAGCGCGTTGCATAATATACGCACAGAATAAGGAGGCGGTTAAAAAAAGTTCTTTCCTTACACCAGCTTTCTTTCCATATAAGAGTATCGGTATTATGACTACGGATGAGATTATCTAAATCGGATAACTTATTCCTGACACTCCTACATTTAATGAACGCTATTGATATACTTTGAACGTTCGTAGCGGAAGGTATTAGTGGGTCTGTCGTTAAAATTAGCCTGTCTTTGAAATCGCTTTTCTGTGATCACGAATTTCTTTGCTTTGCCGCATTTTCGTTCCCAGAATCTACGAGCCACCCGTCTCGACGTCGAAGGAGTATAATAACCCATAAGCAATTCCAATAAAAATGGCACGACCCTAGCTCCGGGGGAGAGTGCACGCGTGTTTGATTTGGTACCAATATCGCGATTATACCACACACCTCGTACCCTTTTCTACCTCGCATCAGGAGCCCGCACCATTCCGTCCGCCGATTCCCTCGTTCGCCTCTTCGTCCGCTAACATAATGGCGCGGAATTTGAATCATGCACCATGTTGGTGTTGATCCCCACATGCTGTTCCTGTTCGTTCATCTTGCCGGACAACCAACCTGGTCATGCACCCTCGTCATCGGAGAGGACAACAACCACTGATTTGTTGCAATATTATTTTATGCGTCGGATGTAGGTTTTCATTTGACGATGAAAGTAAACATCACGTTGCTGTCATAATACCGTTGACTTCGCTGCAAGCACCTTTAGCCTGCATGAAGGCGGCTCACCTCTACCGTCCACGAATATTTTGTAATTAAGTACTTGGATTAGTTTTCCCAACCTATGAATCCACTAGGTATAAAAGTGGTCTAGTTTTCAACGTCGGGAGCTACGGCAGTACGAAGAATAGTTCGTACGTCTCACAAGTCAGCTTGTCGGATCCTGTTGCGCAAACAAAGAAATTTCCGAATTTGTAAGTTGTACGATCCACCTCCTTTTTTTTCGAAGGTCTAAATTTTCCACTTTGTTCTTGGCGGCATGTGAAATTTTCATGAAGAAGTATTCCAGTCAATATCTGGAAAAAGGTCATCAACCATAGGCGGTGATTTCAGAGGCGTGCCATATCCAAGTACGAGAGCCTTGGCTTCCATCCAGCGCGTTGCATAATATACGCACAGAATAAGGAGGCGGTTAAAAAAAGTTCTTTCCTTACACCAGCTTTCTTTCCATATAAGAGTATTGGTATTTTGACTACGGATGAGATTATCTAAATCGGATAACTTATTCCTGACACTCCTAGATTTAATGAACGCTATTGATATACTTTGAACGTTCGTAGCGGAAGGTATTAGTGGGTCTGTCGTTAAAATTAGCCTGTCTTTGAAATCGCTTTTCTGTGATCACGAATTTCTTTGCTTTGCCGCATTTTCGTTCCCAGAATCTACGAGCCACCCGTCTCGACGTCGAAGGAGTATAATAACCCATAAGCAATTCCAATAAAAATGGCAAGACCCTAGCTCCGGGGGAGAGTGCACGCGTGTGTGATTTGGTACCAATATCGCGATTTTACCACACACCTCCACTCGTCTGCGAATAGGAATTTCCGAGCTTTGTGTGTTTGGTTGGTCGTTAATATAACAATTGAATATAATTGGACGTAAGCGAAGTCTCTAAGGCTCCACCTTATCTACGCAGTTTACCATTTGCTTTTCTGTGCTCTCGACTTTCTTTGCTTTGCCGCAATTTTCTTTCCCAGAATCTACGAACGACCCGTCTCGACGTCGAAGGAGTATAATAACCCATAAGCAATTCCAATAAAAATGGCACGACCCTAGCTCCGGGGGAGAGTGCACGCGTGTTTGATTTGGTACCAATATCGCGATTATACCACACACCTCGTACCCTTTTCTACCTCGCATCAGGAGCCCGCACCATTCCGTCCGCCGATTCCCTCGTTCGCCTCTTCGTTCGCTAACATAATGGCGCGGAATTTGAATCATGCACCATGTTGGTGTTGATCACCACATGCTGTTCTTTTTCGTTCATCTTGCCGGACAACCAACCTGGTCATGCACCCTCGTCATCGGAGAGGACAACAACCACTGATTTGTTGCAATATTATTTTATGCGTCGGATGTATGTTTTCATTTGACGATGAAATTAAACATCACGTGGCTGTCATAATGCCGTTGCCTTCGCTGCAATCACCTTTAGCCTGCATGAAGGCGGCTCACCTCTACCGTCCACGAATATTTTGTAATTAAGTACTTGGATTAGTTTGCCCATCCTATGAATCCACTAGGTATAAAAGTGGTCTATTTTTCAACGTCGGGAGCTATGGCAGTACGAAGAATATTTCGTACGTCTCACAAGTCAGCTTGTTGGATCCTGTTGCGCAAACAAAGAAATTTCCGAATTTGTAAGTTGTACGATCCACCTCCTTTTTTTTCGAAGGTCTAAATTTTCCACTTTGTTCTTGGCGGCATGTGAAATTTTCATGAAGAAGTATTCCAGTCGATATCTGGAAAAAGGTCATCAACCATAGGCGGTGATTTCAGAGGCGTGCCATATCCAAGTACGAGAGCCTTGGCTTCCATCCAGCGCGTTGCATAATATACGCACAGAATAAGGAGACGGTTAAAAAAAGTTCTTTCCTTACACCAGCTTTCTTTCCATATAAGAGTATCGGTATTATGACTACGGATGAGATTATCTAAATCGGATAACTTATTCCTGACACTCCTACATTTAATGAACGCTATTGATATACTTTGAACGTTCGTAGCGGAAGGTATTAGTGGGTCTGTCGTTAAAATTAGCCTGTCTTTGAAATCGCTTTTCTGTGATCACGAATTTCTTTGCTTTGCCGCATTTTCGTTCCCAGAATCTACGAGCCACTCGTCTCGACGTCGAAGGAGTATAATAACCCATAAGCAATTCCAATAAAAATGGCACGACCCTAGCTCCGGGGGAGAGTGCATGCGTGTTTGATTTGGTACCAATATCGCGATTTTACCACACACCTCCACTCGTCTGCGAATAGGAATTTCCGAGCTTTGTGTGTTTGGTTGGTCGTTAATATAACAATTGAATATAATTGGACGTAAGCGAAGTCTCTAAGGCTCCACCTTATCTACGCAGTTTACCATTTGCTTTTCTGTGCTCTCGACTTTCTTTGCTTTGCCGCAATTTTCTTTCCCAGAATCTACGAACGACCCGTCTCGACGTCGAAGGAGTATAATAACCCATAAGCAATTCCAATAAAAATGGCACGACCCTAGCTCCGGGGGAGAGTGCACGCGTGTTTGATTTGGTACCAATATCGCGATTATACCACACACCTCGTACCCTTTTCTACCTCGCATCAGGAGCCCGCACCATTCCGTCCGCCGATTCCCTCGTTCGCCTCTTCGTTCGCTAACATAATGGCGCGGAATTTGAATCATGCACCATGTTGGTGTTGATCACCACATGCTGTTCTTTTTCGTTCATCTTGCCGGACAACCAACCTGGTCATGCACCCTCGTCATCGGAGAGGACAACAACCACTGATTTGTTGCAATATTATTTTATGCGTCGGATGTATGTTTTCATTTGACGATGAAATTAAACATCACGTGGCTGTCATAATGCCGTTGCCTTCGCTGCAATCACCTTTAGCCTGCATGAAGGCGGCTCACCTCTACCGTCCACGAATATTTTGTAATTAAGTACTTGGATTAGTTTGCCCATCCTATGAATCCACTAGGTATAAAAGTGGTCTATTTTTCAACGTCGGGAGCTATGGCAGTACGAAGAATATTTCGTACGTCTCACAAGTCAGCTTGTCGGATCCTGTTGCGCAAACAAAGAAATTTCCGAATTTGTAAGTTGTACGATCCACCTCCTTTTTTTTCGAAGGTCTAAATTTTCCACTTTGTTCTTGGCGGCATGTGAAATTTTCATGAAGAAGTATTCCAGTCGATATCTGGAAAAAGGTCATCAACCATAGGCGGTGATTTCAGAGGCGTGCCATATCCAAGTACGAGAGCCTTGGCTTCCATCCAGCGCGTTGCATAATATACGCACAGAATAAGGAGACGGTTAAAAAAAGTTCTTTCCTTACACCAGCTTTCTTTCCATATAAGAGTATCGGTATTATGACTACGGATGAGATTATCTAAATCGGATAACTTATTCCTGACACTCCTACATTTAATGAACGCTATTGATATACTTTGAACGTTCGTAGCGGAAGGTATTAGTGGGTCTGTCGTTAAAATTAGCCTGTCTTTGAAATCGCTTTTCTGTGATCACGAATTTCTTTGCTTTGCCGCATTTTCGTTCCCAGAATCTACGAGCCACCCGTCTCGACGTCGAAGGAGTATAATAACCCATAAGCAATTCCAATAAAAATGGCACGACCCTAGCTCCGGGGGAGAGTGCATGCGTGTTTGATTTGGTACCAATATCGCGATTCTACCACACACTTCGTACCCTTTTCTACCTCGCATCAGGAGCCCGCACCATTCCGTCCGCCGATTCCCTCGTTCGCCTCTTCGTCCGCTAACATAATGGCGCGGAATTTGAATCATGCACCATGTTGGTGTTGATCCCCACATGCTGTTCCTGTTCGTTCATCTTGCCGGACAACTAACCTGGTCATGCACCCCCGTCATCGGAGAGAACAACAACTGATTAGTTGCAATATTATTTTATGCGTCGGATGTAGGTTTTCATTTGACGATGAAAGTAAACATCACGTTGCTGTCATAATACCGTTGACTTCGCTGCAATCACCTTTAGCCTGCATGAAGGCGGCTCACCTCTACCGTCCACGAATATTTTGTAATTAAGTACTTGGATTAGTTTGCCCAACCTAAGAATCCACTAGGTATAAAAGTGGTCTATTTTTCAACGTCGGGAGCTACGGCAGTACGAAGAATAGTTCGTACGTCTCACAAGTCAGCTTGTCGGATCCTGTTGCGCAAACAAAGAAATTTCCGAATTTGTAAGTTGTACGATCCACCTCCTTTTTTTTCGAAGGTCTAAATTTTCCACTTTGTTCTTGGCGGCATGTGAAATTTTCATGAAGAAGTATTCCAGTCGATATCTGGAAAAAGGTCATCAACCATAGGCGGTGATTTCAGAGGCGTGCCATATCCAAGTACGAGAGCCTTGGCTTCCATCCAGCGCGTTGCATAATATACGCACAGAATAAGGAGGCGGTTAAAAAAAGTTCTTTCCTTACACCAGCTTTCTTTCCATATAAGAGTATTGGTATTTTGACTACGGATGAGATTATCTAAATCGGATAACTTATTCCTGACACTCCTAGATTTAATGAACGCTATTGATATACTTTGAACGTTCGTAGCGGAAGGTATTAGTGGGTCTGTCGTTAAAATTAGCCTGTCTTTGAAATCGCTTTTCTGTGATCACGAATTTCTTTGCTTTGCCGCATTTTCGTTCCCAGAATCTACGAGCCATCCGTCTCGACGTCGAAGGAGTATAATAACCCATAAGCAATTCCAATAAAAATGGCACGACCCTAGCTCCGGGGGAGAGTGCACGCGTGTTTGATTTGGTACCAATATCGCGATTATACCACACACTTCGTACCCTTTTCTACCTCGCATCAGGAGCCCGCACCATTCCGTCCGCCGATTCCCTCGTTCGCCTCTTCGTTCGCTAACATAATGGCGCGGAATTTGAATCATGCACCATGTTGGTGTTGATCCCCACATGCTGTTCTTGTTCGTTCATCTTGCCGGACAACCAACCTGGTCATGCACCCTCGTCATCGGAGAGGACAACAACCACTGATTTGTTGCAATATTATTTTATGCGTCGGATGTAGGTTTTGATTTGACGATGAAAGTTAACATCACGTGGCTGTCATAATGCCGTTGCCTTCGCTGCAATCACCTTTAGCCTGCATGAAGGCGGCTCACCTCTACCGTCCACGAATATTTTGTAATTAAGTACTTGGATTAGTTTGCCCAACCTATGAATCCACTAGGTATAAAAGTGGTCTATTTTTCAACGTCGGGAGCTACGGCAGTACGAAGAATATTTCGTACGTCTCACAAGTCAGCTTGTCGGATCCTGTTGCGCAAACAAAGAAATTTCCGAATTTGTAAGTTGCACGATCCACCTCCTTTTTTTTCGAAGGTCTAAATTTTCCACTTTGTTCTTGGCGGCATGTGAAATTTTCATGAAGAAGTATTCCAGTCGATATCTGGAAAAAGGTCATCAACCATAGGCGGTGATTTCAGAGGCGTGCCATATCCAAGTACGAGAGCCTTGGCTTCCATCCAGCGCGTTGCATAATATACGCACAGAATAAGGAGACGGTTAAAAAAAGTTCTTTCCTTACACCAGCTTTCTTTCCATATAAGAGTATCGGTATTATGACTACGGATGAGATTATCTAAATCGTATAACTTATTCCTGACACTCCTACATTTAATGAACGCTATTGATATACTTTGAACGTTCGTAGCGGAAGGTATTAGTGGGTCTGTCGTTAAAATTAGCCTGTCTTTGAAATCGCTTTTCTGTGATCACGAATTTCTTTGCTTTGCCGCATTTTCGTTCCCAGAATCTACGAGCCACCCGTCTCGACGTCGAAGGAGTATAATAACCCATAAGCAATTCCAATAAAAATGGCACGACCCTAGCTCCGGGGGAGAGTGCACGCGTGTTTGATTGGTACCAATATCGCGATTATACCACACACCTCGTACCCTTTTCTACCTCGCATAAGGAGCCCGCACCATTCCGTCCGCCGATTCCCTCGTTCGCCTCTTCGTTCGCTAACATAATGGCGCGGAATTTGAATCATGCACCATGTTGGTGTTGATCCCCACATGCTGTTCTTGTTCGTTCATCTTGCCGGACAACCAACCTGGTCATGCACCCTCGTCATCGGAGAGGACAACAACCACTGATTTGTTGCAATATTATTTTATGCGTCGGATGTAGGTTTTCATTTGACGATGAAAGTAAACATCACGTGGCTGTCATAATGCCGTTGCCTTCGCTGCAATCACCTTTAGTCTGCATGAAGGCGGCTCACCTCTACCGTCCACGAATATTTTGTAATTAAGTACTTGGATTAGTTTGCCCAACCTAAGAATCCACTAGGTATAAAAGTGGTCTATTTTTCAACGTCGGGAGCTACGGCAGTACGAAGAATATTTCGTACGTCTCACAAGTCAGCTTGTCGGATCCTGTTGCGCAAACAAAGAAATTTCCGAATTGTAAGTTGCACGATCCACCTCCTTTTTTTTCGAAGGTCTAAATTTTCCACTTTGCTCTTGGCGGCATGTGAAAACTTCATGAAGAAGTATTCCAGTCGATATCTGGAAAAAGGTCATCAACCATAGGCGGTGATTTCAGAGGCGTGCCATATCCAAGTACGAGAGCCTTGGCTTTCATCCAGCGCGTTGCATAATATACGCACAGAATAAGGAGGCGGTTAAAAAAAGTTCTTTCCTTACACCAGCTTTCTTTCCATATAAGAGTATCGGTATTATGACTACGGATGAGATTATCTAAATCGGATAACTTATTCCTGACACTCCTACATTTAATGAACGCTATTGATATACCTTGAACGTTCGTAGCGGAAGGTATTAGTGGGTCTGTCGTTAAAATTAGCCTGTCTTTGAAATCGCTTTTCTGTGATCACGAATTTCTTTGCTTTGCCGCATTTTCGTTCCCAGAATCTACGAGCCACCCGTCTCGACGTCGAAGGAGTATAATAACCCATAAGCAATTCCAATAAAAATGGCACGACCCTAGCTCCGGGGGAGAGTGCACGCGTGTTTGATTTGTTACCAATATCGCGATTATACCACACACCTCGTACCCTTTTCTACCTCGCATAAGGAGCCCGCACCATTCCGTCCGCCGATTCCCTCGTTCGCCTCTTCGTTCGCTAACATAATGGCGCGGAATTTGAATCATGCACCATGTTGGTGTTGATCCCCACATGCTGTTCTTGTTCGTTCATCTTGACGGACAACCAACCTGGTCATGCACCCTCGTCATCGGAGAGGACAACAACCACTGATTTGTTGCAATATTATTTTATGCGTCGGATGTAGGTTTTCATTTGACGATGAAAGTAAACATCACGTGGCTGTCATAATGCCGTTGCCTTCGCTGCAATCACCTTTAGCCTGCATGAAGGCGGCTCACCTCTACCGTCCACGAATATTTTGTAATTAAGTACTTGGATTAGTTTTCCCAACCTATGAATCCACTAGGTATAAAAGTGGTCTATTTTTCAACGTCGGGAGCTACGGCAGTACGAAGAATATTTCGTACGTCTCACAAGTCAGCTTGTCGGATCCTGTTGCGCAAACAAAGAAATTTCCGAATTTGTAAGTTGCACGATCCACCTCCTTTTTTTTCGAAGGTCTAAATTTTCCACTTTGTTCTTGGCGGCATGTGAAATTTTCATGAAGAAGTATTCCAGTCGATATCTGGAAAAAGGTCATCAACCATAGGCGGTGATTTCAGAGGCGTGCCATATCCAAGTACGAGAGCCTTGGCTTCCATCCAGCGCGTTGCATAATATACGCACAGAATAAGGAGACGGTTAAAAAAAGTTCTTTCCTTACACCAGCTTTCTTTCCATATAAGAGTATCGGTATTATGACTACGGATGAGATTATCTAAATCGTATAACTTATTCCTGACACTCCTACATTTAATGAACGCTATTGATATACTTTGAACGTTCGTAGCGGAAGGTATTAGTGGGTCTGTCGTTAAAATTAGCCTGTCTTTGAAATCGCTTTTCTGTGATCACGAATTTCTTTGCTTTGCCGCATTTTCGTTCCCAGAATCTACGAGCCACCCGTCTCGACGTCGAAGGAGTATAATAACCCATAAGCAATTCCAATAAAAATGGCACGACCCTAGCTCCGGGGGAGAGTGCACGCGTGTTTGATTGGTACCAATATCGCGATTATACCACACACCTCGTACCCTTTTCTACCTCGCATAAGGAGCCCGCACCATTCCGTCCGCCGATTCCCTCGTTCGCCTCTTCGTTCGCTAACATAATGGCGCGGAATTTGAATCATGCACCATGTTGGTGTTGATCCCCACATGCTGTTCTTGTTCGTTCATCTTGCCGGACAACCAACCTGGTCATGCACCCTCGTCATCGGAGAGGACAACAACCACTGATTTGTTGCAATATTATTTTATGCGTCGGATGTAGGTTTTCATTTGACGATGAAAGTAAACATCACGTGGCTGTCATAATGCCGTTGCCTTCGCTGCAATCACCTTTAGTCTGCATGAAGGCGGCTCACCTCTACCGTCCACGAATATTTTGTAATTAAGTACTTGGATTAGTTTGCCCAACCTAAGAATCCACTAGGTATAAAAGTGGTCTATTTTTCAACGTCGGGAGCTACGGCAGTACGAAGAATATTTCGTACGTCTCACAAGTCAGCTTGTCGGATCCTGTTGCGCAAACAAAGAAATTTCCGAATTGTAAGTTGCACGATCCACCTCCTTTTTTTTCGAAGGTCTAAATTTTCCACTTTGCTCTTGGCGGCATGTGAAAACTTCATGAAGAAGTATTCCAGTCGATATCTGGAAAAAGGTCATCAACCATAGGCGGTGATTTCAGAGGCGTGCCATATCCAAGTACGAGAGCCTTGGCTTTCATCCAGCGCGTTGCATAATATACGCACAGAATAAGGAGGCGGTTAAAAAAAGTTCTTTCCTTACACCAGCTTTCTTTCCATATAAGAGTATCGGTATTATGACTACGGATGAGATTATCTAAATCGGATAACTTATTCCTGACACTCCTACATTTAATGAACGCTATTGATATACCTTGAACGTTCGTAGCGGAAGGTATTAGTGGGTCTGTCGTTAAAATTAGCCTGTCTTTGAAATCGCTTTTCTGTGATCACGAATTTCTTTGCTTTGCCGCATTTTCGTTCCCAGAATCTACGAGCCACCCGTCTCGACGTCGAAGGAGTATAATAACCCATAAGCAATTCCAATAAAAATGGCACGACCCTAGCTCCGGGGGAGAGTGCACGCGTGTTTGATTTGTTACCAATATCGCGATTATACCACACACCTCGTACCCTTTTCTACCTCGCATAAGGAGCCCGCACCATTCCGTCCGCCGATTCCCTCGTTCGCCTCTTCGTTCGCTAACATAATGGCGCGGAATTTGAATCATGCACCATGTTGGTGTTGATCCCCACATGCTGTTCTTGTTCGTTCATCTTGACGGACAACCAACCTGGTCATGCACCCTCGTCATCGGAGAGGACAACAACCACTGATTTGTTGCAATATTATTTTATGCGTCGGATGTAGGTTTTCATTTGACGATGAAAGTAAACATCACGTGGCTGTCATAATGCCGTTGCCTTCGCTGCAATCACCTTTAGCCTGCATGAAGGCGGCTCACCTCTACCGTCCACGAATATTTTGTAATTAAGTACTTGGATTAGTTTTCCCAACCTATGAATCCACTAGGTATAAAAGTGGTCTATTTTTCAACGTCGGGAGCTACGGCAGTACGAAGAATATTTCGTACGTCTCACAAGTCAGCTTGTCGGATCCTGTTGCGCAAACAAAGAAATTTCCGAATTTGTAAGTTGCACGATCCACCTCCTTTTTTTTCGAAGGTCTAAATTTTCCACTTTGTTCTTGGCGGCATGTGAAATTTTCATGAAGAAGTATTCCAGTCGATATCTGGAAAAAGGTCATCAACCATAGGCGGTGATTTCAGAGGCGTGCCATATCCAAGTACGAGAGCCTTGGCTTCCATCCAGCGCGTTGCATAATATACGCACAGAATAAGGAGACGGTTAAAAAAAGTTCTTTCCTTACACCAGCTTTCTTTCCATATAAGAGTATCGGTATTATGACTACGGATGAGATTATCTAAATCGGATAACTTATTCCTGACACTCCTACATTTAATGAACGCTATTGATATACTTTGAACGTTCGTAGCGGAAGGTATTAGTGGGTCTGTCGTTAAAATTAGCCTGTCTTTGAAATCGCTTTTCTGTGATCACGAATTTCTTTGCTTTGCCGCAATTTTCTTTCCCAGAATCTACGAACGACCCGTCTCGACGTCGAAGGAGTATAATAACCCATAAGCAATTCCAATAAAAATGGCACGACCCTAGCTCCGGGGGAGAGTGCACGCGTGTTTGATTTGGTACCAATATCGCGATTCTACCACACACCTCGTACCCTTTTCTACCTCGCATAAGGAGCCCGCACCATTCCGTCCGCCGATTCCCTCGTTCGCCTCTTCGTCCGCTAACATAATGGCGCGGAATTTGAATCATGCACCATGTTGGTGTTGATCCCCACATGCTGTTCCTGTTCGTTCATCTTGCCGGACAACCAACCTGGTCATGCACCCTCGTCATCGGAGAGGACAACAACCACTGATTTGTTGCAATATTATTTTATGCGTCGGATGTAGGTTTTCATTTGACGATGAAAGTAAACATCACTTTGCTGTCATAATACCGTTGACTTCGCTGCAATCACCTTTAGCCTGCATGAAGGCGGCTCACCTCTACCGTCCACGAATATTTTGTAATTAAGTTCTTGGATTACTTTGCCCAACCTATGAATCCACTAGGTATAAAAGTGGTCTATTTTTCAACGTCGGGAGCTACGGCAGTACGAAGAATAGTTCGTACGTCTCACAAGTCAGCGCTTCGGATCCTGTTGCGCAAACAAAGAAATTTCCGAATATTTAAGTTGTACGATCCACCTCCTTTTTTTTCGAAGGTCTAAATTTTCCACTTTGTTCTTGGCGGCATGTGAAATTTTCATGAAGAAGTATTCCAGTCGATATCTGGAAAAAGGTCATCAACCATAGGCGGTGATTTCAGAGGCGTGCCATATCCAAGTACGAGAGCCTTGGCTTCCATCCAGCGCGTTGCATAATATACGCACAGAATAAGGAGGCGGTTAAAAAAAGTTCTTTCCTTACACCAGCTTTCTTTCCATATAAGAGTATCGGTATTATGACTACGGATGAGATTATCTAAATCGGATAACTTATTCCTGACACTCCTACATTTAATGAACGCTATTGATATACTTTGAACGTTCGTAGCGGAAGGTATTAGTGGGTCTGTCGTTAAAATTAGCCTGTCTTTGAAATCGCTTTTCTGTGATCACGAATTTCTTTGCTTTGCCGCATTTTCGTTCCCAGAATCTACGAGCCACCCGTCTCGACGTCGAAGGAGTATAATAACCCATAAGCAATTCCAATAAAAATGGCACGACCCTAGCTCCGGGGGAGAGTGCACGCGTGTTTGATTTGGTACCAATATCGCGATTCTACCACACACTTCGTACCCTTTTCTACCTCGCATCAGGAGCCCGCACCATTCCGTCCGCCGATTCCCTCGTTCGCCTCTTCGTCCGCTAACATAATGGCGCGGAATTTGAATCATGCACCATGTTGGTGTTGATCCCCACATGCTGTTCCTGTTCGTTCATCTTGCCGGACAACTAACCTGGTCATGCACCCCCGTCATCGGAGAGAACAACAACTGATTAGTTGCAATATTATTTTATGCGTCGGATGTAGGTTTTCATTTGACGATGAAAGTAAACATCACGTTGCTGTCATAATACCGTTGACTTCGCTGCAATCACCTTTAGCCTGCATGAAGGCGGCTCACCTCTACCGTCCACGAATATTTTGTAATTAAGTACTTGGATTAGTTTGCCCAACCTAAGAATCCACTAGGTATAAAAGTGGTCTATTTTTCAACGTCGGGAGCTACGGCAGTACGAAGAATAGTTCGTACGTCTCACAAGTCAGCTTGTCGGATCCTGTTGCGCAAACAAAGAAATTTCCGAATTTGTAAGTTGTACGATCCACCTCCTTTTTTTTCGAAGGTCTAAATTTTCCACTTTGTTCTTGGCGGCATGTGAAATTTTCATGAAGAAGTATTCCAGTCGATATCTGGAAAAAGGTCATCAACCATAGGCGGTGATTTCAGAGGCGTGCCATATCCAAGTACGAGAGCCTTGGCTTCCATCCAGCGCGTTGCATAATATACGCACAGAATAAGGAGGCGGTTAAAAAAAGTTCTTTCCTTACACCAGCTTTCTTTCCATATAAGAGTATCGGTATTTTGACTACGGATGAGATTATCTAAATCGGATAACTTATTCCTGACACTCCTAGATTTAATGAACGCTATTGATATACTTTGAACGTTCGTAGCGGAAGGTATTAGTGGGTCTGTCGTTAAAATTAGCCTGTCTTTGAAATCGCTTTTCTGTGATCACGAATTTCTTTGCTTTGCCGCATTTTCGTTCCCAGAATCTACGAGCCACCCGTCTCGACGTCGAAGGAGTATAATAACCCATAAGCAATTCCAATAAAAATGGCAAGACCCTAGCTCCGGGGGAGAGTGCACGCGTGTGTGATTTGGTACCAATATCGCGATTTTACCACACACCTCCACTCGTCTGCGAATAGGAATTTCCGAGCTTTGTGTGTTTGGTTGGTCGTTAATATAACAATTGAATATAATTGGACTTAAGCGAAGTCTCTAAGGCTCCACCTTATCTACGCAGTTTACCATTTGCTTTTCTGTGCTCTCGACTTTCTTTGCTTTGCCGCAATTTTCTTTCCCAGAATCTACGAGCGACCCGTCTCGACGTCGAAGCAGTGTAATGAACCCATACGCTACTCCCACGAAAATTGCACGACCCTTTCACCGTTGATCAATGGTTCAAAACCTCAGCTACCAGTATCGAAGTCCATTTGCATTTCTTGTTCTGCAAGTTCTGTTGTTGTCTAAGGTTTCCCTCGGCGTCTCTAGCTCTTTTCTTTACTCCGCAATTTTTCCAGTCGATACCTGGAAGACGAAAATAACCGCCTATGATTGATGAGGCGTGTCTTAGCATGACTTGCTCAAAATAATGCGTACCCTTTTCTACCTCGCATCAGGAGCCCGCACCATTCCGTCCGCCGATTCCCTCGTTCGCCTCTTCGTTCGCTAACATAATGGCGCGGAATTTGAATCATGCACCATGTTGGTGTTGATCCCCACATGCTGTTCTTGTTCGTTCATCTTGACGGACAACCAACCTGGTCATGCACCCTCGTCATCGGAGAGGACAACAACCACTGATTTGTTGCAATATTATTTTATGCGTCGGATGTAGGTTTTCATTTGACGATGAAAGTAAACATCACGTGGCTGTCATAATGCCGTTGCCTTCGCTGCAATCACCTTTAGCCTGCATGAAGGCGGCTCACCTCTACCGTCCACGAATATTTTGTAATTAAGTACTTGGATTAGTTTTCCCAACCTATGAATCCACTAGGTATAAAAGTGGTCTATTTTTCAACGTCGGGAGCTACGGCAGTACGAAGAATATTTCGTACGTCTCACAAGTCAGCTTGTCGGATCCTGTTGCGCAAACAAAGAAATTTCCGAATTTGTAAGTTGCACGATCCACCTCCTTTTTTTTCGAAGGTCTAAATTTTCCACTTTGTTCTTGGCGGCATGTGAAATTTTCATGAAGAAGTATTCCAGTCGATATCTGGAAAAAGGTCATCAACCATAGGCGGTGATTTCAGAGGCGTGCCATATCCAAGTACGAGAGCCTTGGCTTCCATCCAGCGCGTTGCATAATATACGCACAGAATAAGGAGACGGTTAAAAAAAGTTCTTTCCTTACACCAGCTTTCTTTCCATATAAGAGTATCGGTATTATGACTACGGATGAGATTATCTAAATCGGATAACTTATTCCTGACACTCCTACATTTAATGAACGCTATTGATATACTTTGAACGTTCGTAGCGGAAGGTATTAGTGGGTCTGTCGTTAAAATTAGCCTGTCTTTGAAATCGCTTTTCTGTGATCACGAATTATTTGCTTTGCCGCATTTTCGTTCCCAGAATCTACGAGCCACCCGTCTCGACGTCGAAGGAGTATAATAACCCATAAGCAATTCCAATAAAAATGGCACGACCCTAGCTCCGGGGGAGAGTGCACGCGTGTTTGATTTGGTACCAATATCGCGATTCTACCACACACCTCGTACCCTTTTCTACCTCGCATAAGGAGCCCGCACCATTCCGTCCGCCGATTCCCTCGTTCGCCTCTTCGTCCGCTAACATAATGGCGCGGAATTTGAATCATGCACCATGTTGGTGTTGATCCCCACATGCTGTTCCTGTTCGTTCATCTTGCCGGACAACCAACCTGGTCATGCACCCTCGTCATCGGAGAGGACAACAACCACTGATTTGTTGCAATATTATTTTATGCGTCGGATGTAGGTTTTCATTTGACGATGAAAGTAAACATCACGTTGCTGTCATAATACCGTTGACTTCGCTGCAATCACCTTTAGCCTGCATGAAGGCGGCTCACCTCTACCGTCCACGAATATTTTGTAATTAAGTACTTGGATTACTTTGCCCATCCTATGAATCCACTAGGTATAAAAGTGGTCTATTTTTCAACGTCGGGAGCTATGGCAGTACGAAGAATATTTCGTACGTCTCACAAGTCAGCTTGTCGGATCCTGTTGCGCAAACAAAGAAATTTCCGAATTTGTAAGTTGTACGATCCACCTCCTTTTTTTTCGAAGGTCTAAATTTTCCACTTTGTTCTTGGCGGCATGTGAAATTTTCATGAAGAAGTATTCCAGTCGATATCTGGAAAAAGGTCATCAACCATAGGCGGTGATTTCAGAGGCGTGCCATATCCAAGTACGAGAGCCTTGGCTTCCATCCAGCGCGTTGCATAATATACGCACAGAATAAGGAGACGGTTAAAAAAAGTTCTTTCCTTACACCAGCTTTCTTTCCATATAAGAGTATCGGTATTATGACTACGGATGAGATTATCTAAATCGGATAACTTATTCCTGACACTCCTACATTTAATGAACGCTATTGATATACTTTGAACGTTCGTAGCGGAAGGTATTAGTGGGTCTGTCGTTAAAATTAGCCTGTCTTTGAAATCGCTTTTCTGTGATCACGAATTTCTTTGCTTTGCCGCATTTTCGTTCCCAGAATCTACGAGCCACCCGTCTCGACGTCGAAGGAGTATAATAACCCATAAGCAATTCCAATAAAAATGGCACGACCCTAGCTCCGGGGGAGAGTTCATGCGTGTTTGATTTGGTACCAATATCGCGATTTTACCACACACCTCCACTCGTCTGCGAATAGGAATTTCCGAGCTTTGTGTGTTTGGTTGGTCGTTAATATAACAATTGAATATAATTGGACGTAAGCGAAGTCTCTAAGGCTCCACCTTATCTACGCAGTTTACCATTTGCTTTTCTGTGCTCTCGACTTTCTTTGCTTTGCCGCAATTTTCTTTCCCAGAATCTACGAACGACCCGTCTCGACGTCGAAGGAGTATAATAACCCATAAGCAATTCCAATAAAAATGGCACGACCCTAGCTCCGGGGGAGAGTGCACGCGTGTTTGATTTGGTACCAATATCGCGATTCTACCACACACCTCGTACCCTTTTCTACCTCGCATAAGGAGCCCGCACCATTCCGTCCGCCGATTCCCTCGTTCGCCTCTTCGTCCGCTAACATAATGGCGCGGAATTTGAATCATGCACCATGTTGGTGTTGATCCCCACATGCTGTTCCTGTTCGTTCATCTTGCCGGACAACCAACCTGGTCATGCACCCTCGTCATCGGAGAGGACAACAACCACTGATTTGTTGCAATATTATTTTATGCGTCGGATGTAGGTTTTCATTTGACGATGAAAGTAAACATCACTTTGCTGTCATAATACCGTTGACTTCGCTGCAATCACCTTTAGCCTGCATGAAGGCGGCTCACCTCTACCGTCCACGAATATTTTGTAATTAAGTTCTTGGATTACTTTGCCCAACCTATGAATCCACTAGGTATAAAAGTGGTCTAGTTTTCAACGTCGGGAGCTACGGCAGTACGAAGAATAGTTCGTACGTCTCACAAGTCAGCGCTTCGGATCCTGTTGCGCAAACAAAGAAATTTCCGAATATTTAAGTTGTACGATCCACCTCCTTTTTTTTCGAAGGTCTAAATTTTCCACTTTGTTCTTGGCGGCATGTGAAATTTTCATGAAGAAGTATTCCAGTCGATATCTGGAAAAAGGTCATCAACCATAGGCGGTGATTTCAGAGGCGTGCCATATCCAAGTACGAGAGCCTTGGCTTCCATCCAGCGCGTTGCATAATATACGCACAGAATAAGGAGGCGGTTAAAAAAAGTTCTTTCCTTAAACCAGCTTTCTTTCCATATAAGAGTATCGGTATTATGACTACGGATGAGATTATCTAAATCGGATAACTTATTCCTGACACTCCTACATTTAATGAACGCTATTGATATACTTTGAACGTTCGTAGCGGAAGGTATTAGTGGGTCTGTCGTTAAAACTAGCCTGTCTTTGAAATCGCTTTTCTGTGATCACGAATTTCTTTGCTTTGCCGCATTTTCTTTCCCAGAATCTACGAGCCACCCGTCTCGACGTCGAAGGAGTATAATAACCCATAAGCAATTCCAATAAAAATGGCAAGACCCTAGCTCCGGGGGAGAGTGCACGCGTGTGTGATTTGGTACCAATATCGCGATTTTACCACACACCTCCACTCGTCTGCGAATAGGAATTTCCGAGCTTTGTGTGTTTGGTTGGTCGTTAATATAACAATTGAATATAATTGGACTTAAGCGAAGTCTCTAAGGCTCCACCTTATCTACGCAGTTTACCATTTGCTTTTCTGTGCTCTCGACTTTCTTTGCTTTGCCGCAATTTTCTTTCCCAGAATCTACGAGCGACCCGTCTCGACGTCGAAGCAGTGTAATGAACCCATACGCTACTCCCACGAAAATTGCACGACCCTTTCACCGTTGATCAATGGTTCAAAACCTCAGCTACCAGTATCGAAGTCCATTTGCAATTCTTGTTCTGCAAGTTCTGTTGTTGTCTAAGGTTTCCCTCGGCGTCTCTAGCTCTTTTCTTTACTCCGCAATTTTTCCAGTCGATACCTGGAAGACGAAAATAACCGCCTATGATTGATGAGGCGTGTCTTAGCATGACTTGCTCAAAATAATGCGTACCCTTTTCTACCTCGCATCAGGAGCCCGCACCATTCCGTCCGCCGATTCCCTCGTTCGCCTCTTCGTCCGCTAACATAATTGCGCGGAATTTGAATCATGCACCATGTTGGTGTTGATCCCCACATGCTGTTCCTGTTCGTTCATCTTGCCGGACAACTAACCTGGTCATGCACCCTCGTCATCGGAGAGGACAGCAACCACTGAATTGTTGCAATATTATTTTATGCGTCGGATGTAGGTTTTCATATGACGATGAAAGTAAACAGCACGTGGCTGTCATATAACCGTTGACTTCGCTGCAATCACCTTTAGCCTGCATGAAGGCGGCTCACCTCTACCGTCCACGAATATTTTGTAATTAAGTACTTGGATTAGTTTGCCCAACCTAAGAATCCACTAGGTATAAAAGTGGTCTATTTTTCAACGTCGGGAGCTACGGCAGTACGAAGAATAGTTCGTACGTCTTACAAGTCAGCTTGTCGGATCCTGTTGCGCAAACAAAGAAATTTCCGAATTTGTAAGTTGCACGATCCACCACCTTTTTTTTCGAAGGTCTAAATTTTCCACTTTCTTCTTGGCGGCATGTGAAATTTTCATGAAGAAGTATTCCAGTCGATATCTGGAAAAAGGTCATCAACCATAGGCGGTGATTTCAGAGGCGTTCCATATCCAAGTACGAGAGCCTTGGCTTCCATCCAACGCGTTGCATAATCTACGCACAGAATAAGGAGGCGGTTAAAAAAAGTTCTTTCCTTACACCAGCTTTCTTTCCATATAAGAGTATCGGTATTATGACTACGGATGAGATTATCTAAATCGGATAACTTATTCCTGACACTCCTACATTTAATGGACGCTATTGATATACTTTGAACGTTCGTAGCGGAAGGTATTAGTGGGTCTGTCGTTAAAATTAGCCTGTCTTTGAAATCGCTTTTCTGTGATTACGAATTTCTTTGCTTTGCCGCATTTTCGTTCCCAGAATCTACGAGCCACCCGTCTCGACGTCGAAGGAGTATAATAACCCATAAGCAATTCCAATAAAAATGGCACGACCCTAGCTCCGGGGGAGAGTGCACGCGTGTTTGATTTGGTACCAATATCGCGATTATACCACACACCTCGTACCCTTTTCTACCTCGCATCAGGAGCCCGCACCATTCCGTCCGCCGATTCCCTCGTTCGCCTCTTCGTTCGCTAACATAATGGCGCGGAATTTGAATCATGCACCATGTTGGTGTTGATCCCCACATGCTGTTCTTGTTCGTTCATCTTGCCGGACAACCAACCTGGTCATGCACCCTCGTCATCGGAGAGGACAACAACCACTGATTTGTTGCAATATTATTTTATGCGTCGGATGTATGTTTTCATTTGACGATGAAAGTAAACATCACGTGGCTGTCATAATGCCGTTGCCTTCGCTGCAATCACCTTTAGCCTGCATGAAGGCGGCTCACCTCTACCGTCCACGAATATTTTGTAATTAAGTACTTGGATTAGTTTGCCCAACCTATGAATCCACTAGGTATAAAAGTGGTCTATTTTTCAACGTCGGGAGCTACGGCAGTACGAAGAATAGTTCGTACGTCTCACAAGTCAGCTTGTCGGATCCTGTTGCGCAAACAAAGAAATTTCCGAATTTGTAAGTTGCACGATCCACCACCTTTTTTTTCGAAGGTCTAAATTTTCCACTTTGTTCTTGGCGGCATGTGAAATTTTCATGAAGAAGTATTCCAGTCGATATCTGGAAAAAGGTCATCAACCATAGGCGGTGATTTCAGAGGCGTGCCATATCCAAGTACGAGAGCCTTGGCTTCCATCCAGCGCGTTGCATAATATACGCACAGAATAAGGAGGCGGTTAAAAAAAGTTCTTTCCTTACACCAGCTTTCTTCCCATATAAGAGTATCGGTATTATGACTACGAATTACATTATACCTTATACGTTCTGTAGCCTATTTGGGGAGGGAGAGATACCGCACGCCTGCGTGCCTTAATACCAATACCGCGTTATTACCGCACACGCAACGAAGAAATGCGTTCTTTTTGCATTTGCATTTAAAATATCTCACAGGATGGGGTTCTTCTTCCAGCTCTCCGCCCTCTTGTGGTGCGCACAAGCGTCGTCAACGCATTGATGCGAACTCGATGAGGGTGTACATAGTCACTCCCCTGGATGTAAGCGGGAGGGGATTTCACCCTTTCGGTGGACAATGCACTTCGGGAGGACTCCCGGATATCCTCGCCATCAACACTGCTGTCAAGCCTCTCGCTCAATAGTCCCTTCACTGCATTGGGATTATCCGAGGGGTCGGTTAGATTTCCCAGCACCTTTCTTGACCATTTTATTTGTCTATGAATCGTGGGGGATTTTAAGGAGTCCTCGGCCACCGGATATTTGCTTCCATCCAGCCTCTAGAGCTGCGCTAACTTCTGGGCTGGGATCGTCTCGGAGAGGGTACACCATCCTTTATCGGCACGTGAAAGTACTCCTTCTCTTCCGTCATGAGAAAGATGGAGCCACTTCCGGACTGCGCCCTTCAGTTGGACGTCCATTGCTTTGAGTCTACCTAATGTAACTTTCCCCAACGCCAGTTTGTGATGCAGTCTGGGAAGAGGATAATTACCTGAATCTTTTGGAAGGGTTTCAGGGGGCCTCTACATATGCTTTTGAGTTGGTCACTCAAAGTCAAATCCACTCCATTTTTTCCCCGCCCATTTCCACTCCAAGGTACTGAATCTCCGTGAAGGATGTAATTTCACGGAGAAGGTGGCCGTCTAGAGTTTTGAAAGTCGGAGTCAGGAGGACACTGACTCTATTGGCCTTTCCATCTGGTACTAAAGAGAATGTTTTGCACTTTTAAGGTGTTGTGGCTTCTGGATTATTTCCCCAGTTGATCCGTTTTTCTTTCCTGTATTTTAAAGTTCAACGTTACGGCAAGTTGACAGCATCCCACTCCTCTCTCTTGCTCCCCCATTTTAAAGCGAGAAGGTTTTCGGAATGTTTAGACTTTGTTTCACAATTCCTCAACTTTTCCTCCATCCTGGTATTTCCTCCATATTTTTTTCTACTCTTTCTCACTGTTCCGCGGTAGTTGCCCTATCACAGAGCAAGCAGAATATTGCTGAACTCGTATAACAATTGTCAACGACAAAGCAGGAAATTTTTCCAGTCGATACCTGTAAGACGAAAATCACCGCCTATGATTGATGAGGCGTGCCATGTCTAAGCATGACTTGGCACACTTGGTATCATCGCGATATTGGTACCGAGGCAGACACGCGTGCACTCTCCCCCCAATGTATAAGGTATTAGAAGAAGGTATTTCTTCGTTGCGTGTGTGGTATCATCGCGATATTGGTACCGAGGCAGACACGCGTGCACTCTCCCCCCAATGTATAAGGTATTAGAAGAAGGTATTTCTTCGTTGCGTGTGTGGTATCATCGCGATATTGGTACCAAGGCACACACGCGTGCACTCTCCCCCCCTAGTATAAGGTATTAGAAGCTAATTGCTAATTACTTTTTTCTACGGTATATTCCTTATTGAACGACCGGTTTCGGCGCATATGCAACCAAGTTAATTTTTAATATCTCAGGGAAATCCAGCCTTTTTTCCTTTGGCCTCTGTACATCGCTTCAAGAAAGACTTTTTCTTTTGAAAGATCGAGTGGAAATGGAATATTTTAGCTTGCGATATATATTTATATTATAAAATTGTCCCTGCTCCAGCTGTTAATCCGTTCGAGGTCTTGGTTGACATTTTGTATGCATTCAGGGAAGCATTATGCTGAACAAATATTTTCTACACCAAGAGCATTGTTTAAAAGCAGCATTCTTGCTCTCACAGACACTCGTTTATTTCCTCCGGAAAATCCACATCGCTATCGTTCAAAAAATTTCCCCGTAATTATAAAATTGGCTGCATACCGTACCAACCTTGCCATTATTTCGATAGTTGTGGCTTACAATTGATCTACGATGGAGTGGATTTTTATCGAATCGTGTCCAGATGTGAATTCCTCTCCCTGTGAAATGAATCTTTGAATTCGTCGGATTTAGGTTTTCATTTGACCCTCTCGCATTTTTGCATCGTTCACATCTAGCGAAATAGTTGTAGAGCAAATACAGATCATAACGACCTCAGCAGTAAGGAATTACACGACAAGTTTCAATTGCAGAGGACAAACTCAGTAGCCTTGCTGATCAATAAATCACCGATTTATATTCACTTTCTATCTAATCTCTTTATATTTGGCACCATCAAAAGTTCAGGGGTTTATTGAAACACCCTGAACCTTTACACGCTCACCTGTAATCTTCGCATTAGAGACTTCGTTTATCTACGCAGTTTACCATTTGCTTTTCTGTGCTCTCGCCTTTCTTTGCTTTGCCGCAATTTTTGTTTCCAGAATCTACGAGCCACCCGTCTCGACGTCGAAGCAGTGTAATGATGAACCCATTAGCAATTCCAATAAAAATGGCACGACCCTAGCTCCGGCCGTAGGTCGACGCTCTGTTATCTCTTCCAAACTTCTCCTTCGAGAAGTAAACCCACAAATTAAAAGGGAGGTAAGACATGGGAAAGGGAAGAACAATAATAAACATACACAAAAGTTAAGAGAAAATGCAAAATATAAAAACCTGGAAGAAAAAAGTAATTAGCAATTAGTATCTAATACCTTGGTAAAAATAATGCGTACCCTTTTCCTACCTCGCATCAGGAGCCCGCACCATTCCGTCCGCCGATTCCCTCTTTCGCCTCTTCGTCCGCTAACATAATGGCGCGCAATTTGAATCATGCACCATGTTGGTGTTGATCCCCACATGCTGTTCCTGTTCGTTCATCTCGCCGGACAACCAACCTGGTCATGCACCCTCGTCATCGGAGAGGAAAACAACCACTGATTTGTTGCAATATATTTTTATGCGTCGGATGTAGGTTTTCATTTGACGATGAAAGTAAACATCGCATTGCTGTCATAATGCCGTTGACTTCGCTGCAATCACCTTTAGCCTGCACGAAGGCTCACCTCTTCCGTCCACGAACATTTTGTAATAAGTACTTGGATTAGTTTGCCCACCCTATGAATCCACTAGGTATAAAAGTGGTCTATTTTTCAACGTCGGGAGCTACGACAGTACGAAGAATAGTTCGTACGTCTCGCAAGTCAGCTTGTCGGATCTTGTTGCGCAAACGGAGAAATTTCCGAATTTGTAAGTTGCACGATCCACCTCCTTTTTTTTCGAAGGTCTAAATTTTCCACTTTGCTCTTGGCGGCATGTGAAAACTTCATGAAGAAGTATTCCAGTCGATATCTGGAAAAAGGTCATCAACCATAGGCGGTGATTTCAGAGGCGTGCCATATCCAAGTACGAGAGCCTTGGCTTCCATCCAGCGCGTTGCATAATCTACGCACAGAATAGAACGAGGCGGTTAAAAAAAGTTCTTTCCTTACACCAGCTTTCTTTCCATATAAGAGTATCGGTATTATGACGACGAATTACATTATACCTTATACGTTCTATAGCCTATTTGGGGAGGGAGAGAAACTGCACGCCTGCGTGCCTTAATACCAATACCGCGTTATTACCGCACACGCAACGAAGAAATGCGTTCTTTTTGCATTTGCATTTAAAATATCTCACAGGATGGGGTTCTTCTTCCAGCTCTCCGCCCTCTTGTGGTGCGCACAAGCGTCGGCATCGCATTGATGCGAACTCGATGAGGGTGTACATAGTCACTCCCCTGGATGTAAGCGGGAGGGGATTTCACCCTTTCGGTGGACAATGCACTTCGGGAGGACTCCCGGATATCCTCGCCATCAACACTGCTGTCAAGCCTCTCGCTCAATAGTCCCTTCACTGCATTGGGATTATCCGAGGGGTCGGTTAGATTTCCCAGCACCTTTCTTGACCATTTTATTTGTCTATGAATCGTGGGGGATTTTAAGGAGTCCTCGGCCACCGGATATTTGCTTCCATCCAGCCTCTAGAGCTGCGCTAACTTCTGGGCTGGGATCGTCTCGGAGAGGGTACACCATCCTTTATCGGCACGTGAAAGTACTCCTTCTCTTCCGTCATGAGAAAGATGGAGCCACTTCCGGACTGCGCCCTTCAGTTGGACGTCCATTGCTTTGAGTCTACCTAATGTAACTTTCCCCAACGCCAGTCTGTGATGCAGTCTGGGAAGAGGATAATTACACAACACCTGAATCTTTTGGAAGGGTTTCAGGGGGCCTTTACATATGCTTTTGAGTTGGTCACTCAAAGTCAAATCCACTCCATTTTTTCCCCGCCCATTTCCACTCCAAGGTACTGAATCTCCGTGAAGGATGTAATTTCACGGAGAAGGTGGCCGTCTAGAGTTTTGAAAGTCGGAGTCAGGAGGACACTGACTCTATTGGCCTTTCCATCTGGTACTAAAGAGAATGTTTTGCACTTTTAAGGTGTTGTGGCTTCTGGATTATTTCCCCAGTTGATCCGTTTTTCTTTCCTGTATTTTAAAGTTCAACGTTACGGCAAGTTGACAGCATCCCACTCCTCTCTCTTGCTCCCCCATTTTAAAGCGAGAAGGTTTTCGGAATGTTTAGACTTTGTTTCACAATTCCTCAACTTTTCCTCCATCCTGGTATTTCCTCCATATTTTTTTCTACTCTTTCTCACTGTTCCGCGGTAGTTGCCCTATCACAGAGCAAGCAGAATATTGCTGAACTCGTATAACAATTGTCAACGACAAAGCAGGAAATTTTTCCAGTCGATACCTGTAAGACGAAAATCACCGCCTATGATTGATGAGGCGTGCCATGTCTAAGCATGACTTGGCACACTTGGTATCATCGCGATATTGGTACCGAGGCAGACACGCGTGCACTCTCCCCCCAATGTATAAGGTATTAGAAGAAGGTATTTCTTCGTTGCGTGTGTGGTATCATCGCGATATTGGTACCGAGGCAGACACGCGTGCACTCTCCCCCCAATGTATAAGGTATTAGAAGAAGGTATTTCTTCGTTGCGTGTGTGGTATCATCGCGATATTGGTACCAAGGCACACACGCGTGCACTCTCCCCCCCTAGTATAAGGTATTAGAAGCTAATTGCTAATTACTTTTTTCTACGGTATATTCCTTATTGAACGACCGGTTTCGGCGCATATGCAACCAAGTTAATTTTTAATATCTCAGGGAAATCCAGCCTTTTTTCCTTTGGCCTCTGTACATCGCTTCAAGAAAGACTTTTTCTTTTGAAAGATCGAGTGGAAATGGAATATTTTAGCTTGCGATATATATTTATATTATAAAATTGTCCCTGCTCCAGCTGTTAATCCGTTCGAGGTCTTGGTTGACATTTTGTATGCATTCAGGGAAGCATTATGCTGAACAAATATTTTCTACACCAAGAGCATTGTTTAAAAGCAGCATTCTTGCTCTCACAGACACTCGTTTATTTCCTCCGGAAAATCCACATCGCTATCGTTCAAAAAATTTCCCCGTAATTATAAAATTGGCTGCATACCGTACCAACCTTGCCATTATTTCGATAGTTGTGGCTTACAATTGATCTACGATGGAGTGGATTTTTATCGAATCGTGTCCAGATGTGAATTCCTCTCCCTGTGAAATGAATCTTTGAATTCGTCGGATTTAGGTTTTCATTTGACCCTCTCGCATTTTTGCATCGTTCACATCTAGCGAAATAGTTGTAGAGCAAATACAGATCATAACGACCTCAGCAGTAAGGAATTACACGACAAGTTTCAATTGCAGAGGACAAACTCAGTAGCCTTGCTGATCAATAAATCACCGATTTATATTCACTTTCTATCTAATCTCTTTATATTTGGCACCATCAAAAGTTCAGGGGTTTATTGAAACACCCTGAACCTTTACACGCTCACCTGTAATCTTCGCATTAGAGACTTCGTTTATCTACGCAGTTTACCATTTGCTTTTCTGTGCTCTCGCCTTTCTTTGCTTTGCCGCAATTTTTGTTTCCAGAATCTACGAGCCACCCGTCTCGACGTCGAAGCAGTGTAATGATGAACCCATTAGCAATTCCAATAAAAATGGCACGACCCTAGCTCCGGCCGTAGGTCGACGCTCGGTTATCTCTTCCAAACTTCTCCTTCGAGAAGTAAACCCACAAATTAAAAGGGAGGTAAGACATGGGGAAGGGAAGAACAATAATAAACATACACAAAAGTTAAGAGAAAATGCAAAATATAAAAACCTGGAAGAAAAAAGTAATTAGCAATTAGTATCTAATACCTTGGTAAAAATAATGCGTACCCTTTTCCTACCTCGCATCAGGAGCCCGCACCATTCCGTCCGCCGATTCCCTCTTTCGCCTCTTCGTCCGCTAACATAATGGCGCGCAATTTGAATCATGCACCATGTTGGTGTTGATCCCCACATGCTGTTCCTGTTCGTTCATCTCGCCGGACAACCAACCTGGTCATGCACCCTCGTCATCGGAGAGGAAAACAACCACTGATTTGTTGCAATATATTTTTATGCGTCGGATGTAGGTTTTCATTTGACGATGAAAGTAAACATCGCATTGCTGTCATAATGCCGTTGACTTCGCTGCAATCACCTTTAGCCTGCACGAAGGCTCACCTCTTCCGTCCACGAACATTTTGTAATAAGTACTTGGATTAGTTTGCCCACCCTATGAATCCACTAGGTATAAAAGTGGTCTATTTTTCAACGTCGGGAGCTACGACAGTACGAAGAATAGTTCGTACGTCTCGCAAGTCAGCTTGTCGGATCTTGTTGCGCAAACGGAGAAATTTCCGAATTTGTAAGTTGCACGATCCACCTCCTTTTTTTTCGAAGGTCTAAATTTTCCACTTTGCTCTTGGCGGCATGTGAAAACTTCATGAAGAAGTATTCCAGTCGATTTCTGGAAAAAGGTCATCGACCATAGGCGGTGATTTCAGAGGCGTGCCATATCTAAGTACGAGAGCCTTGGCTTCCATCTAGCGCGTTGCATAATCTACGCACAGAATAACGAGGCGGTTAAAAAAACTTCTTTCATTACACCAGCTTTCTTCCCATATAAGAGTATCGGTATTATGACTACGAATTACATTATACCTTATACGTTCTGTAGCCTATTTGGGGAGGGAGAGATACCGCACGCCTGCGTGCCTTAATACCAATACCGCGTTATTACCGCACACGCAACGAAGAAATGCGTTCTTTTTGCATTTGCATTTAAAATATCTCACAGGATGGGGTTCTTCTTCCAGCTCTCCGCCCTCTTGTGGTGCGCACAAGCGTCGGCAACGCATTGATGCGAACTCGATGAGGGTGTACATAGTCACTCCCCTGGATGTAAGCGGGAGGGGATTTCACCCTTTCGGTGGACAATGCACTTCGGGAGGACTCCCGGATATCCTCGCCATCAACACTGCTGTCAAGCCTCTCACTAAATAGTCCCTTCACTGCATTGGGATTATCCGAGGGGTCGGTTAGATTTCCCAGCACCTTTCTTGACCATTTTATTTGTCTTTGAATCGTGGGGGATTTTAAGGAGTCCTCGGCCACCGGATATTTGCTTCCATCCAGCCTCTAGAGCTGCGCTAACTTCTGGGCTGGGATCGTCTCGGAGAGGGTACACCATCCTTTATCGGCACGTGAAAGTACTCCTTCTCTTCCGTCATGAGAAAGATGGAGCCACTTCCGGACTGCGCCCTTCAGTTGGACGTCCATTGCTTTGAGTCTACCTAATGTAACTTTCCCCAACGCCAGTCTGTGATGCAATCTGGGAAGAGGATAATTACACAACACCTGAATCTTTTGGAAGGGTTTCAGGGGGCCTTTACATATGCTTTTGAGTTGGTCACTCAAAGTCAAATCCACTCCATTTTTTCCCCGCCCATTTCCACTCCAAGGTACTGAATCTCCGTGAAGGATGTAATTTCACGGAGAAGGTGGCCGTCTAGAGTTTTGAAAGTCGGAGTCAGGAGGACACTGACTCTATTGGCCTTTCCATCTGGTACTAAAGAGAATGTTTTGCACTTTAAGGTGCTGTGGCTTCTGGATTATATCCCCAGTTGATCCGTTTTTCTTTCCTGTATTTTAAAGTTCAACGTTACGGCAAGTTGACAGCATCCCACTCCTCTCTCTTGCTCCACCATTTTAAAGCGAGAAGGTTTTCGGAATGTTTAGACTTTGTTTCACAATTCCTCAACTTTTCCTCCATCCTGGTATTTCCTCCATATTTTTTTCTACTCTTTCTCACTGTTCCGCGGTAGTTGCCCTATCACAGAGCAAGCAGAATATTGCTGAACTCGTATAACAATTGTCAACGACAAAGCAGGAAATTTTTCCAGTCGATACCTGTAAGACGAAAATCACCGCCTATGATTGATGAGGCGTGCCATGTCTAAGCATGACTTGGCACACTTGGTATCATCGCGATATTGGTACCGAGGCAGACACGCGTGCACTCTCCCCCCAATGTATAAGGTATTAGAAGAAGGTATTTCTTCGTTGCGTGTGTGGTATCATCGCGATATTGGTACCGAGGCAGACACGCGTGCACTCTCCCCCCAATGTATAAGGTATTAGAAGAAGGTATTTCTTCGTTGCGTGTGTGGTATCATCGCGATATTGGTACCGAGGCAGACACGCGTGCACTCTCCCCCCAATGTATAAGGTATTAGAAGAAGGTATTTCTTCGTTGCGTGTGTGGTATCATCGCGATATTGGACCGAGGCAGACACGCGTGCACTCTCCCCCCAATGTATAAGGTATTAGAAGAAGGTATTTCTTCGTTGCGTGTGTGGTATCATCGCGATATTGGACCGAGGCAGACACGCGTGCACTCTCCCCCCAATGTATAAGGTATTAGAAGAAGGTATTTCTTCGTTGCGTGTGTGGTATCATCGCGATATTGGTACCGAGGCAGACACGCGTGCACTCTCCCCCCAATGTATAAGGTATTAGAAGAAGGTATTTCTTCGTTGCGTGTGTGGTATCATCGCGATATTGGTACCAAGGCACACACGCGTGCACTCTCCCCCCCTAGTATAAGGTATTAGAAGCTAATTGCTAATTACTTTTTTCTACGGTATATTCCTTATTGAACGACCGGTTTCGGCGCATATGCAACCAAGGTAATTTTTAATATCTCAGGGAAATCCAGCCTTTTTTCCTTTGGCCTCTGTGCATCGCTTCAAGAAAGACTTTTTCTTTTGAAAGATCGAGTGGAAATGGAATATTTTAGCTTGCGATATATATTTATATTATAAAATTGTCCCTGCTCCAGCTGTTAATCCGTTCGAGGTCTTGGTTGACATTTTGTATGCATTCAGGGAAGCATTATGCTGAACAAATATTTTCTACACCAAGAGCATTGTTTAAAAGCAGCATTCTTGCTCTCACAGACACTCGTTTATTTCCTCCGGAAAATCCACATCGCTATCGTTCAAAAAATTTCCCCGTAATTATAAAATTGGCTGCATACCGTACCAACCTTGCCATTATTTCGATAGTTGTGGCTTACAATTGATCTACGATGGAGTGGATTTTTATCGAATCGTGTCCAGATGTGAATTCCTCTCCCTGTGAAATGAATCTTTGAATTCGTCGGATTTAGGTTTTCATTTGACCCTCTCGCATTTTTGCATCGTTCACATCTAGCGAAATAGTTGTAGAGCAAATACAGATCATAACGACCTCAGCAGTAAGGAATTACACGACAAGTTTCAATTGCAGAGGACAAACTCAGTAGCCTTGCTGATCAATAAATCACCGATTTATATTCACTTTCTATCTAATCTCTTTATATTTGGCACCATCAAAAGTTCAGGGGTTTATTGAAACACCCTGAACCTTTACACGCTCACCTGTAATCTTCGCATTAGAGACTTCGTTTATCTACGCAGTTTACCATTTGCTATTCTGTGCTCTCGCCTTTCTTTGCTTTGCCGCAATTTTTGTTTCCAGAATCTACGAGCCACCCGTCTCGACGTCGAAGCAGTGTAATGATTGAACCCATTAGCAATTCCAATAAAAATGGCACGACCCTAGCTCCGGCCGTAGGTCGACGCTCGGTTATCTCTTCCAAACTTCTCCTTCGAGAAGTAAACCCACAAATTAAAAGGGAGGTAAGACATGGGGAAGGGAAGAACAATAATAAACATACACAAAAGTGAAGAGAAAATGCAAAATATAAAAACCTGGAAGAAAAAAGTAATTAGCAATTAGTCTCTAATACCTTGGTAAAAATAATGCGTACCCTTTTCCTACCTCGCATCAGGAGCCCGCACCATTCCGTCCGCCGATTCCCTCTTTCGCCTCTTCGTCCGCTAACATAATGGCGCGCAATTTGAATCATGCACCATGTTGGTGTTGATCCCCACATGCTGTTCCTGTTCGTTCATCTCGCCGGACAACCAACCTGGTCATGCACCCTCGTCATCGGAGAGGAAAACAACCACTGATTTGTTGCAATATATTTTTATGCGTCGGATGTAGGTTTTCATTTGACGATGAAAGTAAACATCGCATTGCTGTCATAATGCCGTTGACTTCGCTGCAATCACCTTTAGCCTGCACGAAGGCTCACCTCTTCCGTCCACGAACATTTTGTAATAAGTACTTGGATTAGTTTGCCCACCCTATGAATCCACTAGGTATAAAAGTGGTGTATTTTTCAACGTCGGGAGCTACGACAGTACGAAGAATAGTTCGTACGTCTCGCAAGTCAGCTTGTCGGATCTTGTTGCGCAAACGGAGAAATTTCCGAATTTGTAAGTTGCACGATCCACCTCCTTTTTTTTCGAAGGTCTAAATTTTCCACTTTGCTCTTGGCGGCATGTGAAAACTTCATGAAGAAGTATTCCAGTCGATTTCTGGAAAAAGGTCATCGACCATAGGCGGTGATTTCAGAGGCGTGCCATATCTAAGTACGAGAGCCTTGGCTTCCATCTAGCGCGTTGCATAATCTACGCACAGAATAACGAGGCGGTTAAAAAAACTTCTTTCATTACACCAGCTTTCTTCCCATATAAGAGTATCGGTATTATGACTACGAATTACATTATACCTTATACGTTCTGTAGCCTATTTGGGGAGGGAGAGATACCGCACGCCTGCGTGCCTTAATACCAATACCGCGTTATTACCGCACACGCAACGAAGAAATGCGTTCTTTTTGCATTTGCATTTAAAATATCTCACAGGATGGGGTTCTTCTTCCAGCTCTCCGCCCTCTTGTGGTGCGCACAAGCGTCGGCAACGCATTGATGCGAACTCGATGAGGGTGTACATAGTCACTCCCCTGGATGTAAGCGGGAGGGGATTTCACCCTTTCGGTGGACAATGCACTTCGGGAGGACTCCCGGATATCCTCGCCATCAACACTGCTGTCAAGCCTCTCACTCAATAGTCCCTTCACTGCATTGGGATTATCCGAGGGGTCGGTTAGATTTCCCAGCACCTTTCTTGACCATTTTATTTGTCTTTGAATCGTGGGGGATTTTAAGGAGTCCTCGGCCACCGGATATTTGCTTCCATCCAGCCTCTAGAGCTGCGCTAACTTCTGGGCTGGGATCGTCTCGGAGAGGGTACACCATCCTTTATCGGCACGTGAAAGTACTCCTTCTCTTCCGTCATGAGAAAGATGGAGCCACTTCCGGACTGCGCCCTTCAGTTGGACGTCCATTGCTTTGAGTCTACCTAATGTAACTTTCCCCAACGCCAGTCTGTGATGCAGTCTGGGAAGAGGATAATTACACAACACCTGAATCTTTTGGAAGGGTTTCAGGGGGCCTTTACATATGCTTTTGAGTTGGTCACTCAAAGTCAAATCCACTCCATTTTTTCCCCGCCCATTTCCACTCCAAGGTACTGAATCTCCGTGAAGGATGTAATTTCACGGAGAAGGTGGCCGTCTAGAGTTTTGAAAGTCGGAGTCAGGAGGACACTGACTCTATTGGCCTTTCCATCTGGTACTAAAGAGAATGTTTTGCACTTTAAGGTGCTGTGGCTTCTGGATTATTTCCCCAGTTGATCCGTTTTTCTTTCCTGTATTTTAAAGTTCAACGTTACGGCAAGTTGACAGCATCCCACTCCTCTCTCTTGCTCCACCATTTTAAAGCGAGAAGGTTTTCGGAATGTTTAGACTTTGTTTCACAATTCCTCAACTTTTCCTCCATCCTGGTATTTCCTCCATATTTTTTTCTACTCTTTCTCACTGTTCCGCGGTAGTTGCCCTATCACAGAGCAAGCAGAATATTGCTGAACTCGTATAACAATTGTCAACGACAAAGCAGGAAATTTTTCCAGTCGATACCTGTAAGACGAAAATCACCGCCTATGATTGATGAGGCGTGCCATGTCTAAGCATGACTTGGCACACTTGGTATCATCGCGATATTGGTACCGAGGCAGACACGCGTGCACTCTCCCCCCAATGTATAAGGTATTAGAAGAAGGTATTTCTTCGTTGCGTGTGTGGTATCATCGCGATATTGGTACCGAGGCAGACACGCGTGCACTCTCCCCCCAATGTATAAGGTATTAGAAGAAGGTATTTCTTCGTTGCGTGTGTGGTATCATCGCGATATTGGACCGAGGCAGACACGCGTGCACTCTCCCCCCAATGTATAAGGTATTAGAAGAAGGTATTTCTTCGTTGCGTGTGTGGTATCATCGCGATATTGGACCGAGGCAGACACGCGTGCACTCTCCCCCCAATGTATAAGGTATTAGAAGAAGGTATTTCTTCGTTGCGTGTGTGGTATCATCGCGATATTGGTACCGAGGCAGACACGCGTGCACTCTCCCCCCAATGTATAAGGTATTAGAAGAAGGTATTTCTTCGTTGCGTGTGTGGTATCATCGCGATATTGGTACCAAGGCACACACGCGTGCACTCTCCCCCCCTAGTATAAGGTATTAGAAGCTAATTGCTAATTACTTTTTTCTACGGTATATTCCTTATTGAACGACCGGTTTCGGCGCATATGCAACCAAGGTAATTTTTAATATCTCAGGGAAATCCAGCCTTTTTTCCTTTGGCCTCTGTGCATCGCTTCAAGAAAGACTTTTTCTTTTGAAAGATCGAGTGGAAATGGAATATTTTAGCTTGCGATATATATTTATATTATAAAATTGTCCCTGCTCCAGCTGTTAATCCGTTCGAGGTCTTGGTTGACATTTTGTATGCATTCAGGGAAGCATTATGCTGAACAAATATTTTCTACACCAAGAGCATTGTTTAAAAGCATCATTCTTGCTCTCACAGACACTCGTTTATTTCCTCCGGAAAACCCACATCGCTATCGTTCAAAACATTTCCCCGTAATTATAAAATTGGCTGCATACCGTACCAACCTTGCCATTATTTCGATAGTTGTGGCTTACAATTGATCTACGATGGAGTGGATTTTTATCGAATCGTGTCCAGATGTGAATTCCTCTCCCTGTGAAATGAATCTTTGAATTCGTCGGATTTAGGTTTTCATTTGACCCTCTCGCATTTTTGCATCGTTCACATCTAGCGAAATAGTTGTAGAGCAAATACAGATCATAACGACCTCAGCAGTAAGGAATTACACGACAAGTTTCAATTGCAGAGGACAAACTCAGTAGCCTTGCTGATCAATAAATCACCGATTTATATTCACTTTCTATCTAATCTCTTTTTATTTGGCACCATCAAAAGTTCAGGGGTTTATTGAAACACCCTGAACCTTTAAACGCTCACCTGTAATCTTCGCATTAGAGACTTCGTTTATCTACTTAGTTTACCATTTGCTTTTCTGTGCTCTCGCCTTTCTTTGCTTTGCCGCAATTTTTGTTTCCAGAATCTACGAGCCACCCGTCTCGACGTCGAAGCAGTGTAATGATGAACCCATTAGCAATTCCAATAAAAATGGCACGACCCTAGCTCCGGCCGTAGGTCGACGCTCGGTTATCTCTTCCAAACTTCTCCTTCGAGAAGTAAACCCACAAATTAAAAGGGAGGTAAGACATGGGGAAGGGAAGAACAATAATAAACATACACAAAAGTTAAGAGAAAATACAAAATAAATAAAAACCTGGAAGAAAAAAGTAATTAGCAAATTGTCTTTAATACCTTGGTAAAAATAATGCGTACCCTTTTCCTACCTCGCATCAGGAGCCCGCACCATTCCGTCCGCCGATTCCCTCTTTCGCCTCTTCGTCCGCTAACATAATGGCGCGCAATTTGAATCATGCACCATGTTGGTGTTGATCCCCACATGCTGTTCCTGTTCGTTCATCTCGCCGGACAACCAACCTGGTCATGCACCCTCGTCATCGGAGAGGAAAACAACCACTGATTTGTTGCAATATATTTTTATGCGTCGGATGTAGGTTTTCATTTGACGATGAAAGTAAACATCGCATTGCTGTCATAATGCCGTTGACTTCGCTGCAATCACCTTTAGCCTGCACGAAGGCTCACCTCTTCCGTCCACGAACATTTTGTAATAAGTACTTGGATTAGTTTGCCCACCCTATGAATCCACTAGGTATAAAAGTGGTCTATTTTTCAACGTCGGGAGCTACGACAGTACGAAGAATAGTTCGTACGTCTCGCAAGTCAGCTTGTCGGATCTTGTTGCGCAAACGGAGAAATTTCCGAATTTGTAAGTTGCACGATCCACCTCCTTTTTTTTCGAAGGTCTAAATTTTCCACTTTGCTCTTGGCGGCATGTGAAAACTTCATGAAGAAGTATTCCAGTCGATTTCTGGAAAAAGGTCATCGACCATAGGCGGTGATTTCAGAGGCGTGCCATATCTAAGTACGAGAGCCTTGGCTTCCATCTAGCGCGTTGCATAATCTACGCACAGAATAACGAGGCGGTTAAAAAAACTTCTTTCATTACACCAGCTTTCTTCCCATATAAGAGTATCGGTATTATGACTACGAATTACATTATACCTTATACGTTCTGTAGCCTATTTGGGGAGGGAGAGATACCGCACGCCTGCGTGCCTTAATACCAATACCGCGTTATTACCGCACACGCAACGAAGAAATGCGTTCTTTTTGCATTTGCATTTAAAATATCTCACAGGATGGGGTTCTTCTTCCAGCTCTCCGCCCTCTTGTGGTGCGCACAAGCGTCGGCAACGCATTGATGCGAACTCGATGAGGGTGTACATAGTCACTCCCCTGGATGTAAGCGGGAGGGGATTTCACCCTTTCGGTGGACAATGCACTTCGGGAGGACTCCCGGATATCCTCGCCATCAACACTGCTGTCAAGCCTCTCACTAAATAGTCCCTTCACTGCATTGGGATTATCCGAGGGGTCGGTTAGATTTCCCAGCACCTTTCTTGACCATTTTATTTGTCTTTGAATCGTGGGGGATTTTAAGGAGTCCTCGGCCACCGGATATTTGCTTCCATCCAGCCTCTAGAGCTGCGCTAACTTCTGGGCTGGGATCGTCTCGGAGAGGGTACACCATCCTTTATCGGCACGTGAAAGTACTCCTTCTCTTCCGTCATGAGAAAGATGGAGCCACTTCCGGACTGCGCCCTTCAGTTGGACGTCCATTGCTTTGAGTCTACCTAATGTAACTTTCCCCAACGCCAGTCTGTGATGCAGTCTGGGAAGAGGATAATTACACAACACCTGAATCTTTTGGAAGGGTTTCAGGGGGCCTTTACATATGCTTTTGAGTTGGTCACTCAAAGTCAAATCCACTCCATTTTTTCCCCGCCCATTTCCACTCCAAGGTACTGAATCTCCGTGAAGGATGTAATTTCACGGAGAAGGTGGCCGTCTAGAGTTTTGAAAGTCGGAGTCAGGAGGACACTGACTCTATTGGCCTTTCCATCTGGTACTAAAGAGAATGTTTTGCACTTTAAGGTGCTGTGGCTTCTGGATTATTTCCCCAGTTGATCCGTTTTTCTTTCCTGTATTTTAAAGTTCAACGTTACGGCAAGTTGACAGCATCCCACTCCTCTCTCTTGCTCCACCATTTTAAAGCGAGAAGGTTTTCGCAATGTTTAGACTTTGTTTCACAATTCCTCAACTTTTCCTCCATCCTGGTATTTCCTCCATATTTTTTTCTACTCTTTCTCACTGTTCCGCGGTAGTTGCCCTATCACAGAGCAAGCAGAATATTGCTGAACTCGTATAACAATTGTCAACGACAAAGCAGGAAATTTTTCCAGTCGATACCTGTAAGACGAAAATCACCGCCTATGATTGATGAGGCGTGCCATGTCTAAGCATGACTTGGCACACTTGGTATCATCGCGATATTGGTACCGAGGCAGACACGCGTGCACTCTCCCCCCAATGTATAAGGTATTAGAAGAAGGTATTTCTTCGTTGCGTGTGTGGTATCATCGCGATATTGGTACCGAGGCAGACACGCGTGCACTCTCCCCCCAATGTATAAGGTATTAGAAGAAGGTATTTCTTCGTTGCGTGTGTGGTATCATCGCGATATTGGACCGAGGCAGACACGCGTGCACTCTCCCCCCAATGTATAAGGTATTAGAAGAAGGTATTTCTTCGTTGCGTGTGTGGTATCATCGCGATATTGGACCGAGGCAGACACGCGTGCACTCTCCCCCCAATGTATAAGGTATTAGAAGAAGGTATTTCTTCGTTGCGTGTGTGGTATCATCGCGATATTGGTACCGAGGCAGACACGCGTGCACTCTCCCCCCAATGTATAAGGTATTAGAAGAAGGTATTTCTTCGTTGCGTGTGTGGTATCATCGCGATATTGGTACCAAGGCACACACGCGTGCACTCTCCCCCCCTAGTATAAGGTATTAGAAGCTAATTGCTAATTACTTTTTTCTACGGTATATTCCTTATTGAACGACCGGTTTCGGCGCATATGCAACCAAGGTAATTTTTAATATCTCAGGGAAATCCAGCCTTTTTTCCTTTGGCCTCTGTGCATCGCTTCAAGAAAGACTTTTTCTTTTGAAAGATCGAGTGGAAATGGAATATTTTAGCTTGCGATATATATTTATATTATAAAATTGTCCCTGCTCCAGCTGTTAATCCGTTCGAGGTCTTGGTTGACATTTTGTATGCATTCAGGGAAGCATTATGCTGAACAAATATTTTCTACACCAAGAGCATTGTTTAAAAGCAGCATTCTTGCTCTCACAGACACTCGTTTATTTCCTCCGGAAAATCCACATCGCTATCGTTCAAAAAATTTCCCCGTAATTATAAAATTGGCTGCATACCGTACCAACCTTGCCATTATTTCGATAGTTGTGGCTTACAATTGATCTACGATGGAGTGGATTTTTATCGAATCGTGTCCAGATGTGAATTCCTCTCCCTGTGAAATGAATCTTTGAATTCGTCGGATTTAGGTTTTCATTTGACCCTCTCGCATTTTTGCATCGTTCACATCTAGCGAAATAGTTGTAGAGCAAATACAGATCATAACGACCTCAGCAGTAAGGAATTACACGACAAGTTTCAATTGCAGAGGACAAACTCAGTAGCCTTGCTGATCAATAAATCACCGATTTATATTCACTTTCTATCTAATCTCTTTATATTTGGCACCATCAAAAGTTCAGGGGTTTATTGAAACACCCTGAACCTTTACACGCTCACCTGTAATCTTCGCATTAGAGACTTCGTTTATCTACGCAGTTTACCATTTGCTATTCTGTGCTCTCGCCTTTCTTTGCTTTGCCGCAATTTTTGTTTCCAGAATCTACGAGCCACCCGTCTCGACGTCGAAGCAGTGTAATGATTGAACCCATTAGCAATTCCAATAAAAATGGCACGACCCTAGCTCCGGCCGTAGGTCGACGCTCGGTTATCTCTTCCAAACTTCTCCTTCGAGAAGTAAACCCACAAATTAAAAGGGAGGTAAGACATGGGGAAGGGAAGAACAATAATAAACATACACAAAAGTTAAGAGAAAATGCAAAATATAAAAACCTGGAAGAAAAAAGTAATTAGCAATTAGTATCTAATACCTTGGTAAAAATAATGCGTACCCTTTTCCTACCTCGCATCAGGAGCCCGCACCATTCCGTCCGCCGATTCCCTCTTTCGCCTCTTCGTCCGCTAACATAATGGCGCGCAATTTGAATCATGCACCATGTTGGTGTTGATCCCCACATGCTGTTCCTGTTCGTTCATCTCGCCGGACAACCAACCTGGTCATGCACCCTCGTCATCGGAGAGGAAAACAACCACTGATTTGTTGCAATATATTTTTATGCGTCGGATGTAGGTTTTCATTTGACGATGAAAGTAAACATCGCATTGCTGTCATAATGCCGTTGACTTCGCTGCAATCACCTTTAGCCTGCACGAAGGCTCACCTCTTCCGTCCACGAACATTTTGTAATAAGTACTTGGATTAGTTTGCCCACCCTATGAATCCACTAGGTATAAAAGTGGTGTATTTTTCAACGTCGGGAGCTACGACAGTACGAAGAATAGTTCGTACGTCTCGCAAGTCAGCTTGTCGGATCTTGTTGCGCAAACGGAGAAATTTCCGAATTTGTAAGTTGCACGATCCACCTCCTTTTTTTTCGAAGGTCTAAATTTTCCACTTTGCTCTTGGCGGCATGTGAAAACTTCATGAAGAAGTATTCCAGTCGATTTCTGGAAAAAGGTCATCGACCATAGGCGGTGATTTCAGAGGCGTGCCATATCTAAGTACGAGAGCCTTGGCTTCCATCTAGCGCGTTGCATAATCTACGCACAGAATAACGAGGCGGTTAAAAAAACTTCTTTCATTACACCAGCTTTCTTCCCATATAAGAGTATCGGTATTATGACTACGAATTACATTATACCTTATACGTTCTGTAGCCTATTTGGGGAGGGAGAGATACCGCACGCCTGCGTGCCTTAATACCAATACCGCGTTATTACCGCACACGCAACGAAGAAATGCGTTCTTTTTGCATTTGCATTTAAAATATCTCACAGGATGGGGTTCTTCTTCCAGCTCTCCGCCCTCTTGTGGTGCGCACAAGCGTCGGCAACGCATTGATGCGAACTCGATGAGGGTGTACATAGTCACTCCCCTGGATGTAAGCGGGAGGGGATTTCACCCTTTCGGTGGACAATGCACTTCGGGAGGACTCCCGGATATCCTCGCCATCAACACTGCTGTCAAGCCTCTCACTCAATAGTCCCTTCACTGCATTGGGATTATCCGAGGGGTCGGTTAGATTTCCCAGCACCTTTCTTGACCATTTTATTTGTCTTTGAATCGTGGGGGATTTTAAGGAGTCCTCGGCCACCGGATATTTGCTTCCATCCAGCCTCTAGAGCTGCGCTAACTTCTGGGCTGGGATCGTCTCGGAGAGGGTACACCATCCTTTATCGGCACGTGAAAGTACTCCTTCTCTTCCGTCATGAGAAAGATGGAGCCACTTCCGGACTGCGCCCTTCAGTTGGACGTCCATTGCTTTGAGTCTACCTAATGTAACTTTCCCCAACGCCAGTCTGTGATGCAGTCTGGGAAGAGGATAATTACACAACACCTGAATCTTTTGGAAGGGTTTCAGGGGGCCTTTACATATGCTTTTGAGTTGGTCACTCAAAGTCAAATCCACTCCATTTTTTCCCCGCCCATTTCCACTCCAAGGTACTGAATCTCCGTGAAGGATGTAATTTCACGGAGAAGGTGGCCGTCTAGAGTTTTGAAAGTCGGAGTCAGGAGGACACTGACTCTATTGGCCTTTCCATCTGGTACTAAAGAGAATGTTTTGCACTTTAAGGTGCTGTGGCTTCTGGATTATTTCCCCAGTTGATCCGTTTTTCTTTCCTGTATTTTAAAGTTCAACGTTACGGCAAGTTGACAGCATCCCACTCCTCTCTCTTGCTCCACCATTTTAAAGCGAGAAGGTTTTCGGAATGTTTAGACTTTGTTTCACAATTCCTCAACTTTTCCTCCATCCTGGTATTTCCTCCATATTTTTTTCTACTCTTTCTCACTGTTCCGCGGTAGTTGCCCTATCACAGAGCAAGCAGAATATTGCTGAACTCGTATAACAATTGTCAACGACAAAGCAGGAAATTTTTCCAGTCGATACCTGTAAGACGAAAATCACCGCCTATGATTGATGAGGCGTGCCATGTCTAAGCATGACTTGGCACACTTGGTATCATCGCGATATTGGTACCGAGGCAGACACGCGTGCACTCTCCCCCCAATGTATAAGGTATTAGAAGAAGGTATTTCTTCGTTGCGTGTGTGGTATCATCGCGATATTGGTACCGAGGCAGACACGCGTGCACTCTCCCCCCAATGTATAAGGTATTAGAAGAAGGTATTTCTTCGTTGCGTGTGTGGTATCATCGCGATATTGGACCGAGGCAGACACGCGTGCACTCTCCCCCCAATGTATAAGGTATTAGAAGAAGGTATTTCTTCGTTGCGTGTGTGGTATCATCGCGATATTGGTACCGAGGCAGACACGCGTGCACTCTCCCCCCAATGTATAAGGTATTAGAAGAAGGTATTTCTTCGTTGCGTGTGTGGTATCATCGCGATATTGGACCGAGGCAGACACGCGTGCACTCTCCCCCCAATGTATAAGGTATTAGAAGAAGGTATTTCTTCGTTGCGTGTGTGGTATCATCGCGATATTGGACCGAGGCAGACACGCGTGCACTCTCCCCCCCTAGTATAAGGTATTAGAAGCTAATTGCTAATTACTTTTTTCTACGGTATATTCCTTATTGAACGACCGGTTTCGGCGCATATGCAACCAAGGTAATTTTTAATATCTCAGGGAAATCCAGCCTTTTTTCCTTTGGCCTCTGTGCATCGCTTCAAGAAAGACTTTTTCTTTTGAAAGATCGAGTGGAAATGGAATATTTTAGCTTGCGATATATATTTATATTATAAAATTGTCCCTGCTCCAGCTGTTAATCCGTTCGAGGTCTTGGTTGACATTTTGTATGCATTCAGGGAAGCATTATGCTGAACAAATATTTTCTACACCAAGAGCATTGTTTAAAAGCATCATTCTTGCTCTCACAGACACTCGTTTATTTCCTCCGGAAAACCCACATCGCTATCGTTCAAAACATTTCCCCGTAATTATAAAATTGGCTGCATACCGTACCAACCTTGCCATTATTTCGATAGTTGTGGCTTACAATTGATCTACGATGGAGTGGATTTTTATCGAATCGTGTCCAGATGTGAATTCCTCTCCCTGTGAAATGAATCTTTGAATTCGTCGGATTTAGGTTTTCATTTGACCCTCTCGCATTTTTGCATCGTTCACATCTAGCGAAATAGTTGTAGAGCGAATACAGATCATAACGACCTCAGCAGTAAGGAATTACACGACAAGTTTCAATTGCAGAGGACAAACTCAGTAGCCTTGCTGATCAATAAATCACCGATTTATATTCACTTTCTATCTAATCTCTTTATATTTGGCACCATCAAAAGTTCAGGGGTTTATTGAAACACCCTGAACCTTTACACGCTCACCTGTAATCTTCGCATTAGAGACTTCGTTTATCTACATAGTTTACCATTTGCTTTTCTGTGCTCTCGCCTTTCTTTGCTTTGCCGCAATTTTTGTTTCCAGAATCTACGAGCCACCCGTCTCGACGTCGAAGCAGTGTAATGATTGAACCCATTAGCAATTCCAATAAAAATGGCACGACCCTAGCTCCGGCCGTAGGTCGACGCTCGGTTATCTCTTCCAAACTTCTCCTTCGAGAAGTAAACCCACAAATTAAAAGGGAGGTAAGACATGGGGAAGGGAAGAACAATAATAAACATACACAAAAGTGAAGAGAAAATGCAAAATATAAAAACCTGGAAGAAAAAAGTAATTAGCAATTAGTCTCTAATACCTTGGTAAAAATAATGCGTACCCTTTTCCTACCTCGCATCAGGAGCCCGCACCATTCCGTCCGCCGATTCCCTCTTTCGCCTCTTCGTCCGCTAACATAATGGCGCGCAATTTGAATCATGCACCATGTTGGTGTTGATCCCCACATGCTGTTCCTGTTCGTTCATCTCGCCGGACAACCAACCTGGTCATGCACCCTCGTCATCGGAGAGGAAAACAACCACTGATTTGTTGCAATATATTTTTATGCGTCGGATGTAGGTTTTCATTTGACGATGAAAGTAAACATCGCATTGCTGTCATTTTGCCGTTGACTTCGCTGCAATCACCTTTAGCCTGCACGAAGGCTCACCTCTTCCGTCCACGAAAATTTTGTAATAAGTACTTGGATTAGTTTGCCCACCCTATGAATCCACTAGGTATAAAAGTGGTGTATTTTTCAACGTCGGGAGCTACGACAGTACGAAGAATAGTTCGTACGTCTCACAAGTCAGCTTGTCGGATCTTGTTGCGCAAACGGAGAAATTTCCGAATTTGTAAGTTGCACGATCCACCTCCTTTTTTTTCGAAGGTCTAAATTTTCCACTTTGCTCTTGGCGGCATGTGAAAACTTCATGAAGAAGTATTCCAGTCGATATCTGGAAAAAGGTCATCGACCATAGGCGGTGATTTCAGAGGCGTGCCATATCTAAGTACGAGAGCCTTGGCTTCCATCCAACGCGTTGAATAATCTACGCACAGAATAACGAGGCGGTTAAAAAAAATTCTTTCCTTACACCAGCATTCTTTCCATATAAGAGTATCGGTATTATGACTACGAATTACAGTATACCTTATACGTTCTGTAGCCTATTTGGGGAGGGAGAGATACCGCACGCCTGCGTGCCTTAATACCAATACCGCGTTATTACCGCACACGCAACGAAGAAATGCGTTCTTTTTGCATTTGCATTTAAAATATCTCACAGGATGGGGTTCTTCTTCCAGCTCTCCGCCCTCTTGTGGTGCGCACAAGCGTCGGCAACGCATTGATGCGAACTCGATGAGGGTGTACATAGTCACTCCCCTGGATGTAAGCGGGAGGGGATTTCTCCCTTTCGGTGGACAATGCACTTCGGGAGGACTCCCGGATATCCTCGCCATCAACACTGCTGTCAAGCCTCTCACTCAATAGTCCCTTCACTGCATTGGGATATCCGAGGGGTCGGTGAGATTTCCCAGCACCTTTCTTGACCATTTTATTTGTCTTTGAATCGTGGGGGATTTTAAGGAGTCCTCGGCCACCGGATATTTGCTTCCATCCAGCCTCTAGAGCTGCGCTAACTTCTGGGCTGGGATCGTCTCGGAGAGGGTACACCATCCTTTATCGGCACGTGAAAGTACTCCTTCTCTTCCGTCATGAGAAAGATGGAGCCACTTCCGGACTGCGCCCTTCAGTTGGACGTCCATTGCTTTGAGTCTACCTAATGTAACTTTCCCCAACGCCAGTCTGTGATGCAGTCTGGGAAGAGGATAATTACACAACACCTGAATCTTTTGGAAGGGTTTCAGGGGGCCTTTACATATGCTTTTGAGTTGGTCACTCAAAGTCAAATCCACTCCATTTTTTCCCCGCCCATTTCCACTCCAAGGTACTGAATCTCCGTGAAGGATGTAATTTCACGGAGAAGGTGGCCGTCTAGAGTTTTGAAAGTCGGAGTCAGGAGGACACTGACTCTATTGGCCTTTCCATCTGGTACTAAAGAGAATGTTATGCACTTTTAAGGTGTTGTGGCTTCTGGATTATTTCCCCAGTTGATCCGTTTTTCTTTCCTGTATTTTAAAGTTCAACGTTACGGCAAGTTGACAGCATCCCACTCCTCTCTCTTGCTCCACCATTTTAAAGCGAGAAGGTTTTCGCAATGTTTAGACTTTGTTTCACAATTCCTCAACTTTTCCTCCATCCTGGTATTTCCTCCATATTTTTTTCTACTCTTTCTCACTGTTCCGCGGTAGTTGCCCTATCACAGAGCAAGCAGAATATTGCTGAACTCGTATAACAATTGTCAACGACAAAGCAGGAAATTTTTCCAGTCGATACCTGTAAGACGAAAATCACCGCCTATGATTGATGAGGCGAGCCATGTCTAAGCATGACTTGGCACACTTGGTATCATCGCGATATTGGTACCGAGGCAGACACGCGTGCACTCTCCCCCCCCCAGTATAAGGTATTAGAAGCTAATTGCTAATTACTTTTTTCTACGGTATATTCCTTATTGAACGACCGGTTTCGGCGCATATGCAACCAAGGTAATTTTTAATATCTCAGGGAAATCCAGCCTTTTTTCCTTTGGCCTCTGTGCATCGCTTCAAGAAAGACTTTTTCTTTTGAAAGATCGAGTGGAAATGGAATATTTTAGCTTGCGATATATATTTATATTATAAAATTGTCCCTGCTCCAGCTGTTAATCCGTTCGAGGTCTTGGTTGACATTTTGTATGCATTCAGGGAAGCATTATGCTGAACAAATATTTTCTACACCAAGAGCATTGTTTAAAAGCAGCATTCTTGCTCTCACAGACACTCGTTTATTTCCTCCGGAAAATCCACATCGCTATCGTTCAAAAAATTTCCCCGTAATTATAAAATTGGCTGCATACCGTACCAACCTTGCCATTATTTCGATAGTTGTGGCTTACAATTGATCTACGATGGAGTGGATTTTTATCGAATCGTGTCCAGATGTGAATTCCTCTCCCTGTGAAATGAATCTTTGAATTCGTCGGATTTAGGTTTTCATTTGACCCTCTCGCATTTTTGCATCGTTCACATCTAGCGAAATAGTTGTAGAGCAAATACAGATCATAACGACCTCAGCAGTAAGGAATTACACGACAAGTTTCAATTGCAGAGGACAAACTCAGTAGCCTTGCTGATCAATAAATCACCGATTTATATTCACTTTCTATCTAATCTCTTTATATTTGGCACCATCAAAAGTTCAGGGGTTTATTGAAACACCCTGAACCTTTACACGCTCACCTGTAATCTTCGCATTAGAGACTTCGTTTATCTACGCAGTTTACCATTTGCTATTCTGTGCTCTCGCCTTTCTTTGCTTTGCCGCAATTTTTGTTTCCAGAATCTACGAGCCACCCGTCTCGACGTCGAAGCAGTGTAATGATTGAACCCATTAGCAATTCCAATAAAAATGGCACGACCCTAGCTCCGGCCGTAGGTCGACGCTCGGTTATCTCTTCCAAACTTCTCCTTCGAGAAGTAAACCCACAAATTAAAAGGGAGGTAAGACATGGGGAAGGGAAGAACAATAATAAACATACACAAAAGTTAAGAGAAAATGCAAAATATAAAAACCTGGAAGAAAAAAGTAATTAGCAATTAGTATCTAATACCTTGGTAAAAATAATGCGTACCCTTTTCCTACCTCGCATCAGGAGCCCGCACCATTCCGTCCGCCGATTCCCTCTTTCGCCTCTTCGTCCGCTAACATAATGGCGCGCAATTTGAATCATGCACCATGTTGGTGTTGATCCCCACATGCTGTTCCTGTTCGTTCATCTCGCCGGACAACCAACCTGGTCATGCACCCTCGTCATCGGAGAGGAAAACAACCACTGATTTGTTGCAATATATTTTTATGCGTCGGATGTAGGTTTTCATTTGACGATGAAAGTAAACATCGCATTGCTGTCATAATGCCGTTGACTTCGCTGCAATCACCTTTAGCCTGCACGAAGGCTCACCTCTTCCGTCCACGAACATTTTGTAATAAGTACTTGGATTAGTTTGCCCACCCTATGAATCCACTAGGTATAAAAGTGGTCTATTTTTCAACGTCGGGAGCTACGACAGTACGAAGAATAGTTCGTACGTCTCGCAAGTCAGCTTGTCGGATCTTGTTGCGCAAACGGAGAAATTTCCGAATTTGTAAGTTGCACGATCCACCTCCTTTTTTTTCGAAGGTCTAAATTTTCCACTTTGCTCTTGGCGGCATGTGAAAACTTCATGAAGAAGTATTCCAGTCGATTTCTGGAAAAAGGTCATCGACCATAGGCGGTGATTTCAGAGGCGTGCCATATCTAAGTACGAGAGCCTTGGCTTCCATCTAGCGCGTTGCATAATCTACGCACAGAATAACGAGGCGGTTAAAAAAACTTCTTTCATTACACCAGCTTTCTTCCCATATAAGAGTATCGGTATTATGACTACGAATTACATTATACCTTATACGTTCTGTAGCCTATTTGGGGAGGGAGAGATACCGCACGCCTGCGTGCCTTAATACCAATACCGCGTTATTACCGCACACGCAACGAAGAAATGCGTTCTTTTTGCATTTGCATTTAAAATATCTCACAGGATGGGGTTCTTCTTCCAGCTCTCCGCCCTCTTGTGGTGCGCACAAGCGTCGGCAACGCATTGATGCGAACTCGATGAGGGTGTACATAGTCACTCCCCTGGATGTAAGCGGGAGGGGATTTCACCCTTTCGGTGGACAATGCACTTCGGGAGGACTCCCGGATATCCTCGCCATCAACACTGCTGTCAAGCCTCTCACTCAATAGTCCCTTCACTGCATTGGGATTATCCGAGGGGTCGGTTAGATTTCCCAGCACCTTTCTTGACCATTTTATTTGTCTTTGAATCGTGGGGGATTTTAAGGAGTCCTCGGCCACCGGATATTTGCTTCCATCCAGCCTCTAGAGCTGCGCTAACTTCTGGGCTGGGATCGTCTCGGAGAGGGTACACCATCCTTTATCGGCACGTGAAAGTACTCCTTCTCTTCCGTCATGAGAAAGATGGAGCCACTTCCGGACTGCGCCCTTCAGTTGGACGTCCATTGCTTTGAGTCTACCTAATGTAACTTTCCCCAACGCCAGTCTGTGATGCAGTCTGGGAAGAGGATAATTACACAACACCTGAATCTTTTGGAAGGGTTTCAGGGGGCCTTTACATATGCTTTTGAGTTGGTCACTCAAAGTCAAATCCACTCCATTTTTTCCCCGCCCATTTCCACTCCAAGGTACTGAATCTCCGTGAAGGATGTAATTTCACGGAGAAGGTGGCCGTCTAGAGTTTTGAAAGTCGGAGTCAGGAGGACACTGACTCTATTGGCCTTTCCATCTGGTACTAAAGAGAATGTTTTGCACTTTAAGGTGCTGTGGCTTCTGGATTATTTCCCCAGTTGATCCGTTTTTCTTTCCTGTATTTTAAAGTTCAACGTTACGGCAAGTTGACAGCATCCCACTCCTCTCTCTTGCTCCACCATTTTAAAGCGAGAAGGTTTTCGCAATGTTTAGACTTTGTTTCACAATTCCTCAACTTTTCCTCCATCCTGGTATTTCCTCCATATTTTTTTCTACTCTTTCTCACTGTTCCGCGGTAGTTGCCCTATCACAGAGCAAGCAGAATATTGCTGAACTCGTATAACAATTGTCAACGACAAAGCAGGAAATTTTTCCAGTCGATACCTGTAAGACGAAAATCACCGCCTATGATTGATGAGGCGTGCCATGTCTAAGCATGACTTGGCACACTTGGTATCATCGCGATATTGGTACCGAGGCAGACACGCGTGCACTCTCCCCCCAATGTATAAGGTATTAGAAGAAGGTATTTCTTCGTTGCGTGTGTGGTATCATCGCGATATTGGTACCGAGGCAGACACGCGTGCACTCTCCCCCCAATGTATAAGGTATTAGAAGAAGGTATTTCTTCGTTGCGTGTGTGGTATCATCGCGATATTGGACCGAGGCAGACACGCGTGCACTCTCCCCCCAATGTATAAGGTATTAGAAGAAGGTATTTCTTCGTTGCGTGTGTGGTATCATCGCGATATTGGACCGAGGCAGACACGCGTGCACTCTCCCCCCAATGTATAAGGTATTAGAAGAAGGTATTTCTTCGTTGCGTGTGTGGTATCATCGCGATATTGGTACCGAGGCAGACACGCGTGCACTCTCCCCCCAATGTATAAGGTATTAGAAGAAGGTATTTCTTCGTTGCGTGTGTGGTATCATCGCGATATTGGTACCAAGGCACACACGCGTGCACTCTCCCCCCCTAGTATAAGGTATTAGAAGCTAATTGCTAATTACTTTTTTCTACGGTATATTCCTTATTGAACGACCGGTTTCGGCGCATATGCAACCAAGGTAATTTTTAATATCTCAGGGAAATCCAGCCTTTTTTCCTTTGGCCTCTGTGCATCGCTTCAAGAAAGACTTTTTCTTTTGAAAGATCGAGTGGAAATGGAATATTTTAGCTTGCGATATATAAAATATTCCCTGCTCCAGCTGTTAATCCGTTCGAGGTCTTGGTTGACATTTTGTATGCATTCAGGGAAGCATTATGCTGAACAAATATTTTCTACACCAAGAGCGTTGTTTAAAAGCAGCATTCTTGCTCTCACAGACACTCGTTTATTTCCTCCGGAAAACCCACATCGCTATCGTTCAAAAAATTTCCCCGTAATTATAAAATTGGCTGCATACCGTACCAACCTTGCCATTATTTCGATAGTTGTGGCTTACAATTGATCTACGATGGAGTGGATTTTTATCGAATCGTGTCCAGATGTGAATTCCTCTCCCTGTGAAATGAATCTTTGAATTCGTCGGATTTAGGTTTTCATTTGACCCTCTCGCATTTTTGCATCGTTCACATCTAGCGAAATAGTTGTAGAGCAAATACAGATCATAACGACCTCAGCAGTAAGGAATTACACGACAAGTTTCAATTGCAGAGGACAAACTCAGTAGCCTTGCTGATCAATAAATCACCGATTTATATTCACTTTCTATCTAATCTCTTTTTATTTGGCACCATCAAAAGTTCAGGGGTTTATTGAAACACCCTGAACCTTTAAACGCTCACCTGTAATCTTCGCATTAGAGACTTCGTTTATCTACTTAGTTTACCGTTTGCTTTTCTGTGCTCTCGCCTTTCTTTGCTTTGCCGCAATTTTTGTTTCCAGAATCTACGAGCCACCCGTCTCGACGTCGAAGCAGTGTAATGATGAACCCATTAGCAATTCCAATAAAAATGGCACGACCCTAGCTCCGGCCGTAGGTCGACGCTCGGTTATCTCTTCCAAACTTCTCCTTCGAGAAGTAAACCCACAAATTAAAAGGGAGGTAAGACATGGGGAAGGGAAGAACAATAATAAACATACACAAAAGTTAAGAGAAAATACAAAATAAATAAAAACCTGGAAGAAAAAAGTAATTAGCAAATTGTCTTTAATACCTTGGTAAAAATAATGCGTACCCTTTTCCTACCTCGCATCAGGAGCCCGCACCATTCCGTCCGCCGATTCCCTCTTTCGCCTCTTCGTCCGCTAACATAATGGCGCGCAATTTGAATCATGCACCATGTTGGTGTTGATCCCCACATGCTGTTCCTGTTCGTTCATCTCGCCGGACAACCAACCTGGTCATGCACCCTCGTCATCGGAGAGGAAAACAACCACTGATTTGTTGCAATATATTTTTATGCGTCGGATGTAGGTTTTCATTTGACGATGAAAGTAAACATCGCATTGCTGTCATAATGCCGTTGACTTCGCTGCAATCACCTTTAGCCTGCAGGAAGGCTCACCTCTTCCGTCCACGAACATTTTGTAATAAGTACTTGGATAAGTTTGCCCACCCTATGAATCCACTAGGTATAAAAGTGGTCTATTTTTCAACGTCGGGAGCTACGACAGTACGAAGAATAGTTCGTACGTCTCGCAAGTCAGCTTGTCGGATCTTGTTGCGCAAACGGAGAAATTTCCGAATTTGTAAGTTGCACGATCCACCTCCTTTTTTTTCGAAGGTCTAAATTTTCCACTTTGCTCTTGGCGGCATGTGAAAACTTCATGAAGAAGTATTCCAGTCGATTTCTGGAAAAAGGTCATCAACCATAGGCGGTGATTTCAGAGGCGTGCCATATCTAAGTACGAGAGCCTTGGCTTCCATCTAGCGCGTTGCATAATCTACGCACAGAATAACGAGGCGGTTAAAAAAACTTCTTTCATTACACCAGCTTTCTTCCCATATAAGAGTATCGGTATTATGACTACGAATTACATTATACCTTATACGTTCTGTAGCCTATTTGGGGAGGGAGAGATACCGCACGCCTGCGTGCCTTAATACCAATACCGCGTTATTACCGCACACGCAACGAAGAAATGCGTTCTTTTTGCATTTGCATTTAAAATATCTCACAGGATGGGGTTCTTCTTCCAGCTCTCCGCCCTCTTGTGGTGCGCACAAGCGTCGGCAACGCATTGATGCGAACTCGATGAGGGTGTACATAGTCACTCCCCTGGATGTAAGCGAGAGGGGATTTCACCCTTTCGGTGGACAATGCACTTCGGGAGGACTCCCGGATATCCTCGCCATCAACACTGCTGTCAAGCCTCTCACTCAATAGTCCCTTCACTGCATTGGGATTATCCGAGGGGTCGGTTAGATTTCCCAGCACCTTTCTTGACCATTTTATTTGTCTTTGAATCGTGGGGGATTTTAAGGAGTCCTCGGCCACCGGATATTTGCTTCCATCCAGCCTCTAGAGCTGCGCTAACTTCTGGGCTGGGATCGTCTCGGAGAGGGTACACCATCCTTTATCGGCACGTGAAAGTACTCCTTCTCTTCCGTCATGAGAAAGATGGAGCCACTTCCGGACTGCGCCCTTCAGTTGGACGTCCATTGCTTTGAGTCTACCTAATGTAACTTTCCCCAACGCCAGTCTGTGATGCAGTCTGGGAAGAGGATAATTACACAACACCTGAATCTTTTGGAAGGGTTTCAGGGGGCCTTTACATATGCTTTTGAGTTGGTCACTCAAAGTCAAATCCACTCCATTTTTTCCCCGCCCATTTCCACTCCAAGGTACTGAATCTCCGTGAAGGATGTAATTTCACGGAGAAGGTGGCCGTCTAGAGTTTTGAAAGTCGGAGTCAGGAGGACACTGACTCTATTGGCCTTTCCATCTGGTACTAAAGAGAATGTTTTGCACTTTAAGGTGCTGTGGCTTCTGGATTATTTCCCCAGTTGATCCGTTTTTCTTTCCTGTATTTTAAAGTTCAACGTTACGGCAAGTTGACAGCATCCCACTCCTCTCTCTTGCTCCACCATTTTAAAGCGAGAAGGTTTTCGCAATGTTTAGACTTTGTTTCACAATTCCTCAACTTTTCCTCCATCCTGGTATTTCCTCCATATTTTTTTCTACTCTTTCTCACTGTTCCGCGGTAGTTGCCCTATCACAGAGCAAGCAGAATATTGCTGAACTCGTATAACAATTGTCAACGACAAAGCAGGAAATTTTTCCAGTCGATACCTGTAAGACGAAAATCACCGCCTATGATTGATGAGGCGTGCCATGTCTAAGCATGACTTGGCACACTTGGTATCATCGCGATATTGGTACCGAGGCAGACACGCGTGCACTCTCCCCCCCCCAGTATAAGGTATTAGAAGCTAATTGCTAATTACTTTTTTCTACGGTATATTCCTTATTGAACGACCGGTTTCGGCGCATATGCAACCAAGGTAATTTTTAATATCTCAGGGAAATCCAGCCTTTTTTCCTTTGGCCTCTGTGCATCGCTTCAAGAAAGACTTTTTCTTTTGAAAGATCGAGTGGAAATGGAATATTTTAGCTTGCGATATATATTTATATTATAAAATTGTCCCTGCTCCAGCTGTTAATCCGTTCGAGGTCTTGGTTGACATTTTGTATGCATTCAGGGAAGCATTATGCTGAACAAATATTTTCTACACCAAGAGCATTGTTTAAAAGCAGCATTCTTGCTCTCACAGACACTCGTTTATTTCCTCCGGAAAATCCACATCGCTATCGTTCAAAAAATTTCCCCGTAATTATAAAATTGGCTGCATACCGTACCAACCTTGCCATTATTTCGATAGTTGTGGCTTACAATTGATCTACGATGGAGTGGATTTTTATCGAATCGTGTCCAGATGTGAATTCCTCTCCCTGTGAAATGAATCTTTGAATTCGTCGGATTTAGGTTTTCATTTGACCCTCTCGCATTTTTGCATCGTTCACATCTAGCGAAATAGTTGTAGAGCAAATACAGATCATAACGACCTCAGCAGTAAGGAATTACACGACAAGTTTCAATTGCAGAGGACAAACTCAGTAGCCTTGCTGATCAATAAATCACCGATTTATATTCACTTTCTATCTAATCTCTTTATATTTGGCACCATCAAAAGTTCAGGGGTTTATTGAAACACCCTGAACCTTTACACGCTCACCTGTAATCTTCGCATTAGAGACTTCGTTTATCTACGCAGTTTACCATTTGCTATTCTGTGCTCTCGCCTTTCTTTGCTTTGCCGCAATTTTTGTTTCCAGAATCTACGAGCCACCCGTCTCGACGTCGAAGCAGTGTAATGATTGAACCCATTAGCAATTCCAATAAAAATGGCACGACCCTAGCTCCGGCCGTAGGTCGACGCTCGGTTATCTCTTCCAAACTTCTCCTTCGAGAAGTAAACCCACAAATTAAAAGGGAGGTAAGACATGGGGAAGGGAAGAACAATAATAAACATACACAAAAGTGAAGAGAAAATGCAAAATATAAAAACCTGGAAGAAAAAAGTAATTAGCAATTAGTCTCTAATACCTTGGTAAAAATAATGCGTACCCTTTTCCTACCTCGCATCAGGAGCCCGCACCATTCCGTCCGCCGATTCCCTCTTTCGCCTCTTCGTCCGCTAACATAATGGCGCGCAATTTGAATCATGCACCATGTTGGTGTTGATCCCCACATGCTGTTCCTGTTCGTTCATCTCGCCGGACAACCAACCTGGTCATGCACCCTCGTCATCGGAGAGGAAAACAACCACTGATTTGTTGCAATATATTTTTATGCGTCGGATGTAGGTTTTCATTTGACGATGAAAGTAAACATCGCATTGCTGTCATAATGCCGTTGACTACGCTGCAATCACCTTTAGCCTGCATGAAGGCTCACCTCTTCCGTCCACGAACATTTTGTAATAAGTACTTGGATTAGTTTGCCCACCCTATGAATCCACTAGGTATAAAAGTGGTGTATTTTTCAACGTCGGGAGCTACGACAGTACGAAGAATAGTTCGTACGTCTCACAAGTCAGCTTGTCGGATCTTGTTGCGCAAACGGAGAAATTTCCGAATTTGTAAGTTGCACGATCCACCTCCTTTTTTTTCGAAGGTCTAAATTTTCCACTTTGCTCTTGGCGGCATGTGAAAACTTCATGAAGAAGTATTCCAGTTGATATCTGGAAAAAGGTCATCAACCATAGGCGGTGATTTCAGAGGCGTTCCATATCTAAGTACGAGAGCCTTGGCTTCCATCCAACGCGTTGCATAATCTACGCACAGAATAACGAGGCGGTTAAAAAAACTTCTTTCATTACACCAGCTTTCTTCCCATATAAGAGTATCGGTATTATGACTACGAATTACATTATACCTTATACGTTCTATAGCCTATTTGGGGAGGGAGAGATACCGCACGCCTGCGTGCCTTAATACCAATACCGCGTTATTACCGCACACGCAACGAAGAAATGCGTTCCTTTTGCATTTGCATTTAAAATATCTCACAGGATGGGGTTCTTCTTCCAGCTCTCCGCCCTCTTGTGGTGCGCACAAGCGTCGGCAACGCATTGATGCGAACTCGATGATGGTGTACATAGTCACTCCCCTGGATGTAAGCGGGAGGGGATTTCACCCTTTCGGTGGACAATGCACTTCGGGAGGACTCCCGGATATCCTCTCCATCAACACTGCTGTCAAGCCTCTCACTCAATAGTCCCTTCACTGCATTGGGATTATCCGAGGGGTCGGTTAGATTTCCCAGCACCTTTCTTGACCATTTCATTTGTCTTTGAATCGTGGGGGATTTTAAGGAGTCCTCGGCCACCGGATATTTGCTTCCATCCAGCCTCTAGAGCTACGCTAACTTCTGGGCTGGGATCGTCTCGGAGAGGGTACACCATCCTTTATCGGCACGTGAAAGTACTCCTTCTCTTCCGTCAGGAGAAAGATGGAGCCACTTCCGGACTGCGCCCTTCAGTTGGACTTCCATTGCTTTGAGTCTACCTAATGTAACTTTCCCCAACGCCAGTTTGTGATGCAGTCTGGGAAGAGGATAATTACCTGAATCTTTTGGAAGGGTTTCAGGGGGCCTTTACATATGCTTTTGAGTTGGTCACTCAAAGTCAAATCCACTCCATTTTTTCCCCGCCCATTTCCACTCCAAGGTACTGAATCTCCGCGAAGGATGTAATTTCACGGAGAAGATGGCCGTCTAGAGTTTTGAAAGTCGGAGTCAGGAGGACACTGACTCTATTGGCCTTTCCATCTGGTACTAAAGAGAATGTTTTGCACTTTAAGGTGCTGTGGCTTCTGGATTATTTCCCCAGTTGATCCGTTTTTCTTTCCTGTATTTTTAAAGTTCAACGTTACGGCAAGTTGACAGCATCCCACTCCTCTCTCTTGCTCCACCATTTTAAAGCGAGAAGGTTTTCGGAATGTTTAGACTTTGTTTCACAATTCCTCAACTTTTCCTCCATCCTGGTATTTCCTCCATATTTTTTTCTACTCTTTCTCACTGTTCCGCGGTAGTTGCCCTATCACAGAGCAAGCAGAATATTGCTGAACTCGTATAACAATTGTCAACGACAAACGACAAAGCAGGAAATTTTTCCAGTCGATACCTGTAAGACGAAAATCACCGCCTATGATTGATGAGGCGTGCCATGTCTAAGCATGACTTGGCACACTTGGTATCATCGCGATATTGGTACCGAGGCAGACACGCGTGCACTCTCCCCCCAATGTATAAGGTATTAGAAGAAGGTATTTCTTCGTTGCGTGTGTGGTATCATCGCGATATTGGTACCGAGGCAGACACGCGTGCACTCTCCCCCCAATGTATAAGGTATTAGAAGAAGGTATTTCTTCGTTGCGTGTGTGGTATCATCGCGATATTGGACCGAGGCAGACACGCGTGCACTCTCCCCCCAATGTATAAGGTATTAGAAGAAGGTATTTCTTCGTTGCGTGTGTGGTATCATCGCGATATTGGACCGAGGCAGACACGCGTGCACTCTCCCCCCAATGTATAAGGTATTAGAAGAAGGTATTTCTTCGTTGCGTGTGTGGTATCATCGCGATATTGGTACCGAGGCAGACACGCGTGCACTCTCCCCCCAATGTATAAGGTATTAGAAGAAGGTATTTCTTCGTTGCGTGTGTGGTATCATCGCGATATTGGTACCAAGGCACACACGCGTGCACTCTCCCCCCCTAGTATAAGGTATTAGAAGCTAATTGCTAATTACTTTTTTCTACGGTATATTCCTTATTGAACGACCGGTTTCGGCGCATATGCAACCAAGGTAATTTTTAATATCTCAGGGAAATCCAGCCTTTTTTCCTTTGGCCTCTGTGCATCGCTTCAAGAAAGACTTTTTCTTTTGAAAGATCGAGTGGAAATGGAATATTTTAGCTTGCGATATATATTTATATTATAAAATTGTCCCTGCTCCAGCTGTTAATCCGTTCGAGGTCTTGGTTGACATTTTGTATGCATTCAGGGAAGCATTATGCTGAACAAATATTTTCTACACCAAGAGCATTGTTTAAAAGCAGCATTCTTGCTCTCACAGACACTCGTTTATTTCCTCCGGAAAATCCACATCGCTATCGTTCAAAAAATTTCCCCGTAATTATAAAATTGGCTGCATACCGTACCAACCTTGCCATTATTTCGATAGTTGTGGCTTACAATTGATCTACGATGGAGTGGATTTTTATCGAATCGTGTCCAGATGTGAATTCCTCTCCCTGTGAAATGAATCTTTGAATTCGTCGGATTTAGGTTTTCATTTGACCCTCTCGCATTTTTGCATCGTTCACATCTAGCGAAATAGTTGTAGAGCAAATACAGATCATAACGACCTCAGCAGTAAGGAATTACACGACAAGTTTCAATTGCAGAGGACAAACTCAGTAGCCTTGCTGATCAATAAATCACCGATTTATATTCACTTTCTATCTAATCTCTTTATATTTGGCACCATCAAAAGTTCAGGGGTTTATTGAAACACCCTGAACCTTTACACGCTCACCTGTAATCTTCGCATTAGAGACTTCGTTTATCTACGCAGTTTACCATTTGCTTTTCTGTGCTCTCGCCTTTCTTTGCTTTGCCGCAATTTTTGTTTCCAGAATCTACGAGCCACCCGTCTCGACGTCGAAGCAGTGTAATGATGAACCCATTAGCAATTCCAATAAAAATGGCACAACCCTAGCTCCGGCCGTAGGTCGACGCTCGGTTATCTCTTCCAAACTTCTCCTTCGAGAAGTAAACCCACAAATTAAAAGGGAGGTAAGACATGGGGAAGGGTAGAACAATAATAAACATACACAAAAGTTAAGAGAAAATACAAAATAAATAAAAACCTGGAAGAAAAAAGTAATTAGCAAATTGTCTTTAATACCTTGGTAAAAATAATGCGTACCCTTTTCCTACCTCGCATCAGGAGCCCGCACCATTCCGTCCGCCGATTCCCTCTTTCGCCTCTTCGTCCGCTAACACAATGGCGCGCAATTTGAATCATGCACCATGTTGGTGTTGATCCCCACATGCTGTTCCTGTTCGTTCATCTCGCCGGACAACCAACCTGGTCATGCACCCTCGTCATCGGAGAGGAAAACAACCACTGATTTGTTGCAATATATTTTTATGCGTCGGATGTAGGTTTTCATTTGACGATGAAAGTAAACATCGCATTGCTGTCATAATGCCGTTGACTTCGCTGCAATCACCTTTAGCCTGCATGAAGGCTCACCTCTTCCGTCCACGAAAATTTTGTAATAAGTACTTGGATTAGTTTGCCCACCCTATGAATCCACTAGGTATAAAAGTGGTGTATTTTTCAACGTCGGGAGCTACGACAGTACGAAGAATAGTTCGTACGTCTCACAAGTCAGCTTGTCGGATCTTGTTGCGCAAACGGAGAAATTTCCGAATTTGTAAGTTGCACGATCTACCTCCTTTTTTTTCGAAGGTCTAAATTTTCCACTTTGCTCTTGGCGGCATGTGAAAACTTCATGAAGAAGTATTCCAGTCGATATCTGGAAAAAGGTCATCGACCATAGGCGGTGATTTCAGAGGCGTGCCATATCTAAGTACGAGAGCCTTGGCTTCCATCCAACGCGTTGAATAATCTACGCACAGAATAACGAGGCGGTTAAAAAAAATTCTTTCCTTACACCAGCATTCTTTCCATATAAGAGTATCGGTATTATGACTACGAATTACATTATACCTTATACGTTCTGTAGCCTATTTGGGGAGGGAGAGATACCGCACGCCTGCGTGCCTTAATACCAATACCGCGTTATTACCGCACACGCAACGAAGAAATGCGTTCTTTTTGCATTTGCATTTAAAATATCTCACAGGATGGGGTTCTTCTTCCAGCTCTCCGCCCTCTTGTGGTGCGCACAAGCGTCGGCAACGCATTGATGCGAACTCGATGAGGGTGTACATAGTCACTCCCCTGGATGTAAGCGGGAGGGGATTTCACCCTTTCGGTGGACAATGCACTTCGGGAGGACTCCCGGATATCCTCGCCATCAACACTGCTGTCAAGCCTCTCACTCAATAGTCCCTTCACTGCATTGGGATTATCCGAGGGGTCGGTTAGATTTCCCAGCACCTTTCTTGACCATTTTATTTGTCTTTGAATCGTGGGGGATTTTAAGGAGTCCTCGGCCACCGGATATTTGCTTCCATCCAGCCTCTAGAGCTGCGCTAACTTCTGGGCTGGGATCGTCTCGGAGAGGGTACACCATCCTTTATCGGCACGTGAAAGTACTCCTTCTCTTCCGTCATGAGAAAGATGGAGCCACTTCCGGACTGCGCCCTTCAGTTGGACGTCCATTGCTTTGAGTCTACCTAATGTAACTTTCCCCAACGCCAGTCTGTGATGCAGTCTGGGAAGAGGATAATTACACAACACCTGAATCTTTTGGAAGGGTTTCAGGGGGCCTTTACATATGCTTTTGAGTTGGTCACTCAAAGTCAAATCCACTCCATTTTTTCCCCGCCCATTTCCACTCCAAGGTACTGAATCTCCGTGAAGGATGTAATTTCACGGAGAAGGTGGCCGTCTAGAGTTTTGAAAGTCGGAGTCAGGAGGACACTGACTCTATTGGCCTTTCCATCTGGTACTAAAGAGAATGTTTTGCACTTTTAAGGTGTTGTGGCTTCTGGATTATTTCCCCAGTTGATCCGTTTTTCTTTCCTGTATTTTAAAGTTCAACGTTACGGCAAGTTGACAGCATCCCACTCCTCTCTCTTGCTCCCCCATTTTAAAGCGAGAAGGTTTTCGGAATGTTTAGACTTTGTTTCACAATTCCTCAACTTTTCCTCCATCCTGGTATTTCCTCCATATTTTTTTCTACTCTTTCTCACTGTTCCGCGGTAGTTGCCCTATCACAGAGCAAGCAGAATATTGCTGAACTCGTATAACAATTGTCAACGACAAAGCAGGAAATTTTTCCAGTCGATACCTGTAAGACGAAAATCACCGCCTATGATTGATGAGGCGTGCCATGTCTAAGCATGACTTGGCACACTTGGTATCATCGCGATATTGGTACCGAGGCAGACACGCGTGCACTCTCCCCCCCCCAGTATAAGGTATTAGAAGCTAATTGCTAATTACTTTTTTCTACGGTATATTCCTTATTGAACGACCGGTTTCGGCGCATATGCAACCAAGGTAATTTTTAATATCTCAGGGAAATCCAGCCTTTTTTCCTTTGGCCTCTGTGCATCGCTTCAAGAAAGACTTTTTCTTTTGAAAGATCGAGTGGAAATGGAATATTTTAGCTTGCGATATATATTTATATTATAAAATTGTCCCTGCTCCAGCTGTTAATCCGTTCGAGGTCTTGGTTGACATTTTGTATGCATTCAGGGAAGCATTATGCTGAACAAATATTTTCTACACCAAGAGCATTGTTTAAAAGCAGCATTCTTGCTCTCACAGACACTCGTTTATTTCCTCCGGAAAATCCACATCGCTATCGTTCAAAAAATTTCCCCGTAATTATAAAATTGGCTGCATACCGTACCAACCTTGCCATTATTTCGATAGTTGTGGCTTACAATTGATCTACGATGGAGTGGATTTTTATCGAATCGTGTCCAGATGTGAATTCCTCTCCCTGTGAAATGAATCTTTGAATTCGTCGGATTTAGGTTTTCATTTGACCCTCTCGCATTTTTGCATCGTTCACATCTAGCGAAATAGTTGTAGAGCAAATACAGATCATAACGACCTCAGCAGTAAGGAATTACACGACAAGTTTCAATTGCAGAGGACAAACTCAGTAGCCTTGCTGATCAATAAATCACCGATTTATATTCACTTTCTATCTAATCTCTTTATATTTGGCACCATCAAAAGTTCAGGGGTTTATTGAAACACCCTGAACCTTTAAACGCTCACCTGTAATCTTCGCATTAGAGACTTCGTTTATCTACGCAGTTTACCATTTGCTTTTCTGTGCTCTCGCCTTTCTTTGCTTTGCCGCAATTTTTGTTTCCAGAATCTACGAGCCACCCGTCTCGACGTCGAAGCAGTGTAATGATGAACCCATTAGCAATTCCAATAAAAATGGCACGACCCTAGCTCCGGCCGTAGGTCGACGCTCGGTTATCTCTTCCAAACTTCTCCTTCGAGAAGTAAACCCACAAATTAAAAGGGAGGTGAGACATGGGGAAGGGAAGAACAATAATAAACATACACAAAAGTTAAGAGAAAATGCAAAATATAAAAACCTGGAAGAAAAAAGTAATTAGCAAATAGTCTCTAATACCTTGGTAAAAATAATGCGTACCCTTTTCCTACCTCGCATCAGGAGCCCGCACCATTCCGTCCGCCGATTCCCTCTTTCGCCTCTTCGTCCGCTAACATAATGGCGCGCAATTTGAATCATGCACCATGTTGGTGTTGATCCCCACATGCTGTTCCTGTTCGTTCATCTCGCCGGACAACCAACCTGGTCATGCACCCTCGTCATCGGAGAGGAAAACAACCACTGATTTGTTGCAATATATTTTTATGCGTCGGATGTAGGTTTTCATTTGACGATGAAAGTAAACATCGCATTGCTGTCATAATGCCGTTGACTTCGCTGCAATCACCTTTAGCCTGCATGAAGGCTCACCTCTTCCGTCCACGAACATTTTGTAATAAGTACTTGGATTAGTTTGCCCACCCTATGAATCCACTAGGTATAAAAGTGGTCTATTTTTCAACGTCGGGAGCTACGACAGTACGAAGAATAGTTCGTACGTCTCGCAAGTCAGCTTGTCGGATCTTGTTGCGCAAACGGAGAAATTTCCGAATTTGTAAGTTGCACGATCCACCTCCTTTTTTTTCGAAGGTCTAAATTTTCCACTTTGCTCTTGGCGGCATGTGAAAACTTCATGAAGAAGTATTCCAGTCGATATCTGGAAAAAGGTCATCGACCATAGGCGGTGATTTCAGAGGCGTGCCATATCTAAGTACGAGAGCCTTGGCTTACATCTAGCGCGTTGCATAATCTACGCACAGAATAACGAGGCGGTTAAAAAAACTTCTTTCATTACACCAGCTTTCTTCCCATATAAGAGTATCGGTATTATGACTACGAATTACATTATACCTTATACGTTCTGTAGCCTATTTGGGGAGGGAGAGATACCGCACGCCTGCGTGCCTTAATACCAATACCGCGTTATTACCGCACACGCAACGAAGAAATGCGTTCTTTTTGCATTTGCATTTAAAATATCTCACAGGATGGGGTTCTTCTTCCAGCTCTCCGCCCTCTTGTGGTGCGCACAAGCGTCGGCAACGCATTGATGCGAACTCGATGAGGGTGTACATAGTCACTCCCCTGGATGTAAGCGGGAGGGGATTTCTCCCTTTCGGTGGACAATGCACTTCGGGAGGACTCCCGGATATCCTCGCCATCAACACTGCTGTCAAGCCTCTCACTCAATAGTTCCTTCACTGCATTGGGATTATCCGAGGGGTCGGTGAGATTTCCCAGCACCTTTCTTGACCATTTCATTTGTCTTTGAATCGTGGGGGATTTTAAGGAGTCCTCGGCCACCGGATATTTGCTTCCATCCAGCCTCTAGAGCTACGCTAACTTCTGGGCTGGGATCGTCTCGGAGAGGGTACACCATCCTTTATCGGCACGTGAAAGTACTCCTTCTCTTCCGTCATAAGAAAGATGGAGCCACTTCTGGACTGCGCCCTTCAGTTGGACGTCCATTGCTTTGAGTCTACCTAATGTAACTTTCCCCAACGCCAGTCTGTGATGCAGTCTGGGAAGAGGATAATTACACAACACCTGAATCTTTTGGAAGGTTTCAGGGGGCCTTTACATATGCTTTTGAGTTGGTCACTCAAAGTCAAATCCACTCCATTTTTTCCCCGCCCATTTCCACTCCAAGGTACTGAATCTCCGTGAAGGATGTAATTTCACGGAGAAGGTGGCCGTCTAGAGTTTTGAAAGTCGGAGTCAGGAGGACACTGACTCTATTGGCCTTTCCATCTGGTACTAAAGAGAATGTTTTGCACTTTTAAGGTGTTGTGGCTTCTGGATTATTTCCCCAGTTGATCCGTTTTTTTTTCCTGTATTTTAAAGTTCAACGTTACGGCAAGTTGACAGCATCCCACTCCTCTCTCTTGCTCCACCATTTTAAAGCGAGAAGGTTTTCGGAATGTTTAGACTTTGTTTCACAATTCCTCAACTTTTCCTCCATCCTGGTATTTCCTCCATATTTTTTTCTACTCTTTCTCACTGTTCCGCGGTAGTTGCCCTATCACAGAGCAAGCAGAATATTGCTGAACTCGTATAACAATTGTCAACGACAAAGCAGGAAATTTTTCCAGTCGATACCTGTAAGACGAAAATCACCGCCTATGATTGATGAGGCGTGCCATGTCTAAGCATGACTTGGCACACTTGGTATCATCGCGATATTGGTACCGAGGCAGACACGCGTGCACTCTCCCCCCAATGTATAAGGTATTAGAAGAAGGTATTTCTTCGTTGCGTGTGTGGTATCATCGCGATATTGGACCGAGGCAGACACGCGTGCACTCTCCCCCCAATGTATAAGGTATTAGAAGAAGGTATTTCTTCGTTGCGTGTGTGGTATCATCGCGATATTGGACCGAGGCAGACACGCTTGCACTCTCCCCCCAATGTATAAGGTATTAGAAGAAGGTATTTCTTCGTTGCGTGTGTGGTATCATCGCGATATTGGACCGAGGCAGACACGCGTGCACTCTCCCCCCAATGTATAAGGTATTAGAAGAAGGTATTTCTTCGTTGCGTGTGTGGTATCATCGCGATATTGGTACCGAGGCAGACACGCGTGCACTCTCCCCCCAATGTATAAGGTATTAGAAGAAGGTATTTCTTCGTTGCGTGTGTGGTATCATCGCGATATTGGTACCAAGGCACACACGCGTGCACTCTCCCCCCCTAGTATAAGGTATTAGAAGCTAATTGCTAATTACTTTTTTCTACGGTATATTCCTTATTGAACGACCGGTTTCGGCGCATATGCAACCAAGGTAATTTTTAATATCTCAGGGAAATCCAGCCTTTTTTCCTTTGGCCTCTGTGCATCGCTTCAAGAAAGACTTTTTCTTTTGAAAGATCGAGTGGAAATGGAATATTTTAGCTTGCGATATATATTTATATTATAAAATTGTCCCTGCTCCAGCTGTTAATCCGTTCGAGGTCTTGGTTGACATTTTGTATGCATTCAGGGAAGCATTATGCTGAACAAATATTTTCTACACCAAGAGCATTGTTTAAAAGCAGCATTCTTGCTCTCACAGACACTCGTTTATTTCCTCCGGAAAATCCACATCGCTATCGTTCAAAAAATTTCCCCGTAATTATAAAATTGGCTGCATACCGTACCAACCTTGCCATTATTTCGATAGTTGTGGCTTACAATTGATCTACGATGGAGTGGATTTTTATCGAATCGTGTCCAGATGTGAATTCCTCTCCCTGTGAAATGAATCTTTGAATTCGTCGGATTTAGGTTTTCATTTGACCCTCTCGCATTTTTGCATCGTTCACATCTAGCGAAATAGTTGTAGAGCAAATACAGATCATAACGACCTCAGCAGTAAGGAATTACACGACAAGTTTCAATTGCAGAGGACAAACTCAGTAGCCTTGCTGATCAATAAATCACCGATTTATATTCACTTTCTATCTAATCTCTTTATATTTGGCACCATCAAAAGTTCAGGGGTTTATTGAAACACCCTGAACCTTTAAACGCTCACCTGTAATCTTCGCATTAGAGACTTCGTTTATCTACGCAGTTTACCATTTGCTTTTCTGTGCTCTCGCCTTTCTTTGCTTTGCCGCAATTTTTGTTTCCAGAATCTACGAGCCACCCGTCTCGACGTCGAAGCAGTGTAATGATGAACCCATTAGCAATTCCAATAAAAATGGCACGACCCTAGCTCCGGCCGTAGGTCGACGCTCGGTTATCTCTTCCAAACTTCTCCTTCGAGAAGTAAACCCACAAATTAAAAGGGAGGTGAGACATGGGGAAGGGAAGAACAATAATAAACATACACAAAAGTTAAGAGAAAATGCAAAATATAAAAACCTGGAAGAAAAAAGTAATTAGCAAATTGTCTTTAATACCTTGGTAAAAATAATGCGTACCCTTTTCCTACCTCGCATCAGGAGCCCGCACCATTCCGTCCGCCGATTCCCTCTTTCGCCTCTTCGTCCGCTAACATAATGGCGCGCAATTTGAATCATGCACCATGTTGGTGTTGATCCCCACATGCTGTTCCTGTTCGTTCATCTCGCCGGACAACCAACCTGGTCATGCACCCTCGTCATCGGAGAGGAAAACAACCACTGATTTGTTGCAATATATTTTTATGCGTCGGATGTAGGTTTTCATTTGACGATGAAAGTAAACATCGCATTGCTGTCATAATGCCGTTGACTTCGCTGCAATCACCTTTAGCCTGCATGAAGGCTCACCTCTTCCGTCCACGAAAATTTTGTAATAAGTACTTGGATTAGTTTGCCCACCCTATGAATCCACTAGGTATAAAAGTGGTGTATTTTTCAACGTCGGGAGCTACGACAGTACGAAGAATAGTTCGTACGTCTCACAAGTCAGCTTGTCGGATCTTGTTGCGCAAACGGAGAAATTTCCGAATTTGTAAGTTGCACGATCCACCTCCTTTTTTTTCGAAGGTCTAAATTTTCCACTTTGCTCTTGGCGGCATGTGAAAACTTCATGAAGAAGTATTCCAGTCGATATCTGGAAAAAGGTCATCGACCATAGGCGGTGATTTCAGAGGCGTGCCATATCTAAGTACGAGAGCCTTGGCTTCCATCCAACGCGTTGAATAATCTACGCACAGAATAACGAGGCGGTTAAAAAAAATTCTTTCCTTACACCAGCATTCTTTCCATATAAGAGTATCGGTATTATGACTACGAATTACATTATACCTTATACGTTCTGTAGCCTATTTGGGGAGGGAGAGATACCGCACGCCTGCGTGCCTTAATACCAATACCGCGTTATTACCGCACACGCAACGAAGAAATGCGTTCTTTTTGCATTTGCATTTAAAATATCTCACAGGATGGGGTTCTTCTTCCAGCTCTCCGCCCTCTTGTGGTGCGCACAAGCGTCGGCAACGCATTGATGCGAACTCGATGAGGGTGTACATAGTCACTCCCCTGGATGTAAGCGGGAGGGGATTTCTCCCTTTCGGTGGACAATGCACTTCGGGAGGACTCCCGGATATCCTCGCCATCAACACTGCTGTCAAGCCTCTCACTCAATAGTCCCTTCACTGCATTGGGATTATCCGAGGGGTCGGTTAGATTTCCCAGCACCTTTCTTGACCATTTTATTTGTCTTTGAATCGTGGGGGATTTTAAGGAGTCCTCGGCCACCGGATATTTGCTTCCATCCAGCCTCTAGAGCTGCGCTAACTTCTGGGCTGGGATCGTCTCGGAGAGGGTACACCATCCTTTATCGGCACGTGAAAGTACTCCTTCTCTTCCGTCATGAGAAAGATGGAGCCACTTCCGGACTGCGCCCTTCAGTTGGACGTCCATTGCTTTGAGTCTACCTAATGTAACTTTCCCCAACGCCAGTCTGTGATGCAGTCTGGGAAGAGGATAATTACACAACACCTGAATCTTTTGGAAGGGTTTCAGGGGGCCTTTACATATGCTTTTGAGTTGGTCACTCAAAGTCAAATCCACTCCATTTTTTCCCCGCCCATTTCCACTCCAAGGTACTGAATCTCCGTGAAGGATGTAATTTCACGGAGAAGGTGGCCGTCTAGAGTTTTGAAAGTCGGAGTCAGGAGGACACTGACTCTATTGGCCTTTCCATCTGGTACTAAAGAGAATGTTTTGCACTTTTAAGGTGTTGTGGCTTCTGGATTATTTCCCCAGTTGATCCGTTTTTCTTTCCTGTATTTTAAAGTTCAACGTTACGGCAAGTTGACAGCATCCCACTCCTCTCTCTTGCTCCACCATTTTAAAGCGAGAAGGTTTTCGCAATGTTTAGACTTTGTTTCACAATTCCTCAACTTTTCCTCCATCCTGGTATTTCCTCCATATTTTTTTCTACTCTTTCTCACTGTTCCGCGGTAGTTGCCCTATCACAGAGCAAGCAGAATATTGCTGAACTCGTATAACAATTGTCAACGACAAACGACAAAGCAGGAAATTTTTCCAGTCGATACCTGTAAGACGAAAATCACCGCCTATGATTGATGAGGCGTGCCATGTCTAAGCATGACTTGGCACACTTGGTATCATCGCGATATTGGTACCAAGGCACACACGCGTGCACTCTCCCCCCCTAGTATAAGGTATTAGAAGCTAATTGCTAATTACTTTTTTCTACGGTATATTCCTTATTGAACGACCGGTTTCGGCGCATATGCAACCAAGGTAATTTTTAATATCTCAGGGAAATCCAGCCTTTTTTCCTTTGGCCTCTGTGCATCGCTTCAAGAAAGACTTTTTCTTTTGAAAGATCGAGTGGAAATGGAATATTTTAGCTTGCGATATATATTTATATTATAAAATTGTCCCTGCTCCAGCTGTTAATCCGTTCGAGGTCTTGGTTGACATTTTGTATGCATTCAGGGAAGCATTATGCTGAACAAATATTTTCTACACCAAGAGCATTGTTTAAAAGCAGCATTCTTGCTCTCACAGACACTCGTTTATTTCCTCCGGAAAATCCACATCGCTATCGTTCAAAAAATTTCCCCGTAATTATAAAATTGGCTGCATACCGTACCAACCTTGCCATTATTTCGATAGTTGTGGCTTACAATTGATCTACGATGGAGTGGATTTTTATCGAATCGTGTCCAGATGTGAATTCCTCTCCCTGTGAAATGAATCTTTGAATTCGTCGGATTTAGGTTTTCATTTGACCCTCTCGCATTTTTGCATCGTTCACATCTAGCGAAATAGTTGTAGAGCAAATACAGATCATAACGACCTCAGCAGTAAGGAATTACACGACAAGTTTCAATTGCAGAGGACAAACTCAGTAGCCTTGCTGATCAATAAATCACCGATTTATATTCACTTTCTATCTAATCTCTTTATATTTGGCACCATCAAAAGTTCAGGGGTTTATTGAAACACCCTGAACCTTTAAACGCTCACCTGTAATCTTCGCATTAGAGACTTCGTTTATCTACGCAGTTTACCATTTGCTTTTCTGTGCTCTCGCCTTTCTTTGCTTTGCCGCAATTTTTGTTTCCAGAATCTACGAGCCACCCGTCTCGACGTCGAAGCAGTGTAATGATGAACCCATTAGCAATTCCAATAAAAATGGCACGACCCTAGCTCCGGCCGTAGGTCGACGCTCGGTTATCTCTTCCAAACTTCTCCTTCGAGAAGTAAACCCACAAATTAAAAGGGAGGTGAGACATGGGGAAGGGAAGAACAATAATAAACATACACAAAAGTTAAGAGAAAATGCAAAATATAAAAACCTGGAAGAAAAAAGTAATTAGCAAATAGTCTCTAATACCTTGGTAAAAATAATGCGTACCCTTTTCCTACCTCGCATCAGGAGCCCGCACCATTCCGTCCGCCGATTCCCTCTTTCGCCTCTTCGTCCGCTAACATAATGGCGCGCAATTTGAATCATGCACCATGTTGGTGTTGATCCCCACATGCTGTTCCTGTTCGTTCATCTCGCCGGACAACCAACCTGGTCATGCACCCTCGTCATCGGAGAGGAAAACAACCACTGATTTGTTGCAATATATTTTTATGCGTCGGATGTAGGTTTTCATTTGACGATGAAAGTAAACATCGCATTGCTGTCATAATGCCGTTGACTTCGCTGCAATCACCTTTAGCCTGCATGAAGGCTCACCTCTTCCGTCCACGAAAATTTTGTAATAAGTACTTGGATTAGTTTGCCCACCCTATGAATCCACTAGGTATAAAAGTGGTGTATTTTTCAACGTCGGGAGCTACGACAGTACGAAGAATAGTTCGTACGTCTCACAAGTCAGCTTGTCGGATCTTGTTGCGCAAACGGAGAAATTTCCGAATTTGTAAGTTGCACGATCCACCTCCTTTTTTTTCGAAGGTCTAAATTTTCCACTTTGCTCTTGGCGGCATGTGAAAACTTCATGAAGAAGTATTCCAGTCGATATCTGGAAAAAGGTCATCAACCATAGGCGGTGATTTCAGAGGCGTGCCATATCTAAGTACGAGAGCCTTGGCTTCCATCCAACGCGTTGCATAATCTACGCACAGAATAACGAGGCGGTTAAAAAAAATTCTTTCCTTACACCAGCATTCTTTCCATATAAGAGTATCGGTATTATGACTACGAATTACATTATACCTTATACGTTCTGTAGCCTATTTGGGGAGGGAGAGATACCGCACGCCTGCGTGCCTTAATACCAATACCGCGTTATTACCGCAGACGCAACGAAGAAATGCGTTCTTTTTGCATTTGCATTTAAAATATCTCACAGGATGGGATTCTTCTTCCAGCTCTCCGCCCTCTTGTGGTGCGCACAAGCGTCGGCAACGCATTGATGCGAACTCGATGAGGGTGTACATAGTCACTCCCCTGGATGTAAGCGGGAGGGGATTTCTCCCTTTCGGTGGACAATGCACTTCGGGAGGACTCCCGGATATCCTCGCCATCAACACTGCTGTCAAACCTCTCACTCAATAGTCCCTTCACTGCATTGGGATTATCCGAGGGGTCGGTTAGATTTCCCAGCACCTTTCTTGACCATTTTATTTGTCTTTGAATCGTGGGGGATTTTAAGGAGTCCTCGGCCACCGGATATTTGCTTCCATCCAGCCTCTAGAGCTGCGCTAACTTCTGGGCTGGGATCGTCTCGGAGAGGGTACACCATCCTTTATCGGCACGTGAAAGTACTCCTTCTCTTCCGTCATGAGAAAGCTGGAGCCACTTCCGGACTGCGCCCTTCAGTTGGACGTCCATTGCTTTGAGTCTACCTAATGTAACTTTCCCCAACGCCAGTCTGTGATGCAGTCTGGGAAGAGGATAATTACACAACACCTGAATCTTTTGGAAGGGTTTCAGGGGGCCTTTACATATGCTTTTGAGTTGGTCACTCAAAGTCAAATCCACTCCATTTTTTCCCCGCCCATTTCCACTCCAAGGTACTGAATCTCCGCGAAGGATGTAATTTCACGGAGAAGATGGCCGTCTAGAGTTTTGAAAGTCGGAGTCAGGAGGACACTGACTCTATTGGCCTTTCCATCTGGTACTAAAGAGAATGTTTTGCACTTTTAAGGTGTTGTGGCTTCTGGATTATTTCCCCAGTTGATCCGTTTTTCTTTCCTGTATTTTAAAGTTCAACGTTACGGCAAGTTGACAGCATCCCACTCCTCTCTCTTGCTCCACCATTTTAAAGCGAGAAGGTTTTCGCAATGTTTAGACTTTGTTTCACAATTCCTCAACTTTTCCTCCATCCTGGTATTTCCTCCATATTTTTTTCTACTCTTTCTCACTGTTCCGCGGTAGTTGCCCTATCACAGAGCAAGCAGAATATTGCTGAACTCGTATAACAATTGTCAACGACAAACGACAAAGCAGGAAATTTTTCCAGTCGATACCTGTAAGACGAAAATCACCGCCTATGATTGATGAGGCGTGCCATGTCTAAGCATGACTTGGCACACTTGGTATCATCGCGATATTGGTACCGAGGCACACACGCGTGCACTCTCCCCCCCTAGTATAAGGTATTAGAAGCTAATTGCTAATTACTTTTTTCTACGGTATATTCCTTATTGAACGACCGGTTTCGGCGCATATGCAACCAAGGTAATTTTTAATATCTCAGGGAAATCCAGCCTTTTTTCCTTTGGCCTCTGTGCATCGCTTCAAGAAAGACTTTTTCTTTTGAAAGATCGAGTGGAAATGGAATATTTTAGCTTGCGATATATATTTATATTATAAAATTGTCCCTGCTCCAGCTGTTAATCCGTTCGAGGTCTTGGTTGACATTTTGTATGCATTCAGGGAAGCATTATGCTGAACAAATATTTTCTACACCAAGAGCATTGTTTAAAAGCAGCATTCTTGCTCTCACAGACACTCGTTTATTTCCTCCGGAAAATCCACATCGCTATCGTTCAAAAAATTTCCCCGTAATTATAAAATTGGCTGCATACCGTACCAACCTTGCCATTATTTCGATAGTTGTGGCTTACAATTGATCTACGATGGAGTGGATTTTTATCGAATCGTGTCCAGATGTGAATTCCTCTCCCTGTGAAATGAATCTTTGAATTCGTCGGATTTAGGTTTTCATTTGACCCTCTCGCATTTTTGCATCGTTCACATCTAGCGAAATAGTTGTAGAGCAAATACAGATCATAACGACCTCAGCAGTAAGGAATTACACGACAAGTTTCAATTGCAGAGGACAAACTCAGTAGCCTTGCTGATCAATAAATCACCGATTTATATTCACTTTCTATCTAATCTCTTTATATTTGGCACCATCAAAAGTTCAGGGGTTTATTGAAACACCCTGAACCTTTAAACGCTCACCTGTAATCTTCGCATTAGAGACTTCGTTTATCTACGCAGTTTACCATTTGCTTTTCTGTGCTCTCGCCTTTCTTTGCTTTGCCGCAATTTTTGTTTCCAGAATCTACGAGCCACCCGTCTCGACGTCGAAGCAGTGTAATGATGAACCCATTAGCAATTCCAATAAAAATGGCACGACCCTAGCTCCGGCCGTAGGTCGACGCTCGGTTATCTCTTCCAAACTTCTCCTTCGAGAAGTAAACCCACAAATTAAAAGGGAGGTGAGACATGGGGAAGGGAAGAACAATAATAAACATACACAAAAGTTAAGAGAAAATGCAAAATATAAAAACCTGGAAGAAAAAAGTAATTAGCAAATAGTCTCTAATACCTTGGTAAAAATAATGCGTACCCTTTTCCTACCTCGCATCAGGAGCCCGCACCATTCCGTCCGCCGATTCCCTCTTTCGCCTCTTCGTCCGCTAACATAATGGCGCGCAATTTGAATCATGCACCATGTTGGTGTTGATCCCCACATGCTGTTCCTGTTCGTTCATCTCGCCGGACAACCAACCTGGTCATGCACCCTCGTCATCGGAGAGGAAAACAACCACTGATTTGTTGCAATATATTTTTATGCGTCGGATGTAGGTTTTCATTTGACGATGAAAGTAAACATCGCATTGCTGTCATAATGCCGTTGACTTCGCTGCAATCACCTTTAGCCTGCATGAAGGCTCACCTCTTCCGTCCACGAAAATTTTGTAATAAGTACTTGGATTAGTTTGCCCACCCTATGAATCCACTAGGTATAAAAGTGGTGTATTTTTCAACGTCGGGAGCTACGACAGTACGAAGAATAGTTCGTACGTCTCACAAGTCAGCTTGTCGGATCTTGTTGCGCAAACGGAGAAATTTCCGAATTTGTAAGTTGCACGATCCACCTCCTTTTTTTTCGAAGGTCTAAATTTTCCACTTTGCTCTTGGCGGCATGTGAAAACTTCATGAAGAAGTATTCCAGTCGATATCTGGAAAAAGGTCATCAACCATAGGCGGTGATTTCAGAGGCGTGCCATATCTAAGTACGAGAGCCTTGGCTTCCATCCAACGCGTTGCATAATCTACGCACAGAATAACGAGGCGGTTAAAAAAAATTCTTTCCTTACACCAGCATTCTTTCCATATAAGAGTATCGGTATTATGACTACGAATTACATTATACCTTATACGTTCTGTAGCCTATTTGGGGAGGGAGAGATACCGCACGCCTGCGTGCCTTAATACCAATACCGCGTTATTACCGCACACGCAACGAAGAAATGCGTTCTTTTTGCATTTGCATTTAAAATATCTCACAGGATGGGATTCTTCTTCCAGCTCTCCGCCCTCTTGTGGTGCGCACAAGCGTCGGCAACGCATTGATGCGAACTCGATGAGGGTGTACATAGTCACTCCCCTGGATGTAAGCGGGAGGGGATTTCTCCCTTTCGGTGGACAATGCACTTCGGGAGGACTCCCGGATATCCTCGCCATCAACACTGCTGTCAAACCTCTCACTCAATAGTCCCTTCACTGCATTGGGATTATCCGAGGGGTCGGTTAGATTTCCCAGCACCTTTCTTGACCATTTTATTTGTCTTTGAATCGTGGGGGATTTTAAGGAGTCCTCGGCCACCGGATATTTGCTTCCATCCAGCCTCTAGAGCTGCGCTAACTTCTGGGCTGGGATCGTCTCGGAGAGGGTACACCATCCTTTATCGGCACGTGAAAGTACTCCTTCTCTTCCGTCATGAGAAAGCTGGAGCCACTTCCGGACTGCGCCCTTCAGTTGGACGTCCATTGCTTTGAGTCTACCTAATGTAACTTTCCCCAACGCCAGTCTGTGATGCAGTCTGGGAAGAGGATAATTACACAACACCTGAATCTTTTGGAAGGGTTTCAGGGGGCCTTTACATATGCTTTTGAGTTGGTCACTCAAAGTCAAATCCACTCCATTTTTTCCCCGCCCATTTCCACTCCAAGGTACTGAATCTCCGTGAAGGATGTAATTTCACGGAGAAGGTGGCCGTCTAGAGTTTTGAAAGTCGGAGTCAGGAGAACACTGACTCTATTGGCCTTTCCATCTGGTACTAAAGAGAATGTTTTGCACTTTAAGGTGCTGTGGCTTCTGGATTATTTCCCCAGTTGATCCGTTTTTCTTTCCTGTATTTTAAAGTTCAACGTTACGGCAAGTTGACAGCATCCCACTCCTCTCTCTTGCTCCACCATTTTAAAGCGAGAAGGTTTTCGGAATGTTTAGACTTTGTTTCACAATTCCTCAACTTTTCCTCCATCCTGGTATTTCCTCCATATTTTTTTCTACTCTTTCTCACTGTTCCGCGGTAGTTGCCCTATCACAGAGCAAGCAGAATATTGCTGAACTCGTATAACAATTGTCAACGACAAAGCAGGAAATTTTTCCAGTCGATACCTGTAAGACGAAAATCACCGCCTATGATTGATGAGGCGTGCCATGTCTAAGCATGACTTGGCACACTTGGTATCATCGCGATATTGGTACCGAGGCAGACACGCGTGCACTCTCCCCCCAATGTATAAGGTATTAGAAGAAGGTATTTCTTCGTTGCGTGTGTGGTATCATCGCGATATTGGTACCGAGGCAGACACGCGTGCACTCTCCCCCCAATGTATAAGGTATTAGAAGAAGGTATTTCTTCGTTGCGTGTGTGGTATCATCGCGATATTGGACCGAGGCAGACACGCGTGCACTCTCCCCCCAATGTATAAGGTATTAGAAGAAGGTATTTCTTCGTTGCGTGTGTGGTATCATCGCGATATTGGACCGAGGCAGACACGTGTGCACTCTCCCCCCAATGTATAAGGTATTAGAAGAAGGTATTTCTTCGTTGCGTGTGTGGTATCATCGCGATATTGGTACCAAGGCACACACGCGTGCACTCTCCCCCCCTAGTATAAGGTATTAGAAGCTAATTGCTAATTACTTTTTTCTACGGTATATTCCTTATTGAACGACCGGTTTCGGCGCATATGCAACCAAGGTAATTTTTAATATCTCAGGGAAATCCAGCCTTTTTTCCTTTGGCCTCTGTGCATCGCTTCAAGAAAGACTTTTTCTTTTGAAAGATCGAGTGGAAATGGAATATTTTAGCTTGCGATATATATTTATATTATAAAATTGTCCCTGCTCCAGCTGTTAATCCGTTCGAGGTCTTGGTTGACATTTTGTATGCATTCAGGGAAGCATTATGCTGAACAAATATTTTCTACACCAAGAGCATTGTTTAAAAGCAGCATTCTTGCTCTCACAGACACTCGTTTATTTCCTCCGGAAAATCCACATCGCTATCGTTCAAAAAATTTCCCCGTAATTATAAAATTGGCTGCATACCGTACCAACCTTGCCATTATTTCGATAGTTGTGGCTTACAATTGATCTACGATGGAGTGGATTTTTATCGAATCGTGTCCAGATGTGAATTCCTCTCCCTGTGAAATGAATCTTTGAATTCGTCGGATTTAGGTTTTCATTTGACCCTCTCGCATTTTTGCATCGTTCACATCTAGCGAAATAGTTGTAGAGCAAATACAGATCATAACGACCTCAGCAGTAAGGAATTACACGACAAGTTTCAATTGCAGAGGACAAACTCAGTAGCCTTGCTGATCAATAAATCACCGATTTATATTCACTTTCTATCTAATCTCTTTATATTTGGCACCATCAAAAGTTCAGGGGTTTATTGAAACACCCTGAACCTTTAAACGCTCACCTGTAATCTTCGCATTAGAGACTTCGTTTATCTACGCAGTTTACCATTTGCTTTTCTGTGCTCTCGCCTTTCTTTGCTTTGCCGCAATTTTTGTTTCCAGAATCTACGAGCCACCCGTCTCGACGTCGAAGCAGTGTAATGATGAACCCATTAGCAATTCCAATAAAAATGGCACGACCCTAGCTCCGGCCGTAGGTCGACGCTCGGTTATCTCTTCCAAACTTCTCCTTCGAGAAGTAAACCCACAAATTAAAAGGGAGGTGAGACATGGGGAAGGGAAGAACAATAATAAACATACACAAAAGTTAAGAGAAAATGCAAAATATAAAAACCTGGAAGAAAAAAGTAATTAGCAAATAGTCTCTAATACCTTGGTAAAAATAATGCGTACCCTTTTCCTACCTCGCATCAGGAGCCCGCACCATTCCGTCCGCCGATTCCCTCTTTCGCCTCTTCGTCCGCTAACATAATGGCGCGCAATTTGAATCATGCACCATGTTGGTGTTGATCCCCACATGCTGTTCCTGTTCGTTCATCTCGCCGGACAACCAACCTGGTCATGCACCCTCGTCATCGGAGAGGAAAACAACCACTGATTTGTTGCAATATATTTTTATGCGTCGGATGTAGGTTTTCATTTGACGATGAAAGTAAACATCGCATTGCTGTCATAATGCCGTTGACTTCGCTGCAATCACCTTTAGCCTGCATGAAGGCTCACCTCTTCCGTCCACGAAAATTTTGTAATAAGTACTTGGATTAGTTTGCCCACCCTATGAATCCACTAGGTATAAAAGTGGTGTATTTTTCAACGTCGGGAGCTACGACAGTACGAAGAATAGTTCGTACGTCTCACAAGTCAGCTTGTCGGATCTTGTTGCGCAAACGGAGAAATTTCCGAATTTGTAAGTTGCACGATCCACCTCCTTTTTTTTCGAAGGTCTAAATTTTCCACTTTGCTCTTGGCGGCATGTGAAAACTTCATGAAGAAGTATTCCAGTCGATATCTGGAAAAAGGTCATCAACCATAGGCGGTGATTTCAGAGGCGTGCCATATCTAAGTACGAGAGCCTTGGCTTCCATCCAACGCGTTGCATAATCTACGCACAGAATAACGAGGCGGTTAAAAAAAATTCTTTCCTTACACCAGCATTCTTTCCATATAAGAGTATCGGTATTATGACTACGAATTACATTATACCTTATACGTTCTGTAGCCTATTTGGGGAGGGAGAGATACCGCACGCCTGCGTGCCTTAATACCAATACCGCGTTATTACCGCACACGCAACGAAGAAATGCGTTCTTTTTGCATTTGCATTTAAAATATCTCACAGGATGGGGTTCTTCTTCCAGCTCTCCGCCCTCTTGTGGTGCGCACAAGCGTCGGCAACGCATTGATGCGAACTCGATGAGGGTGTACATAGTCACTCCCCTGGATGTAAGCGGGAGGGGATTTCTCCCTTTCGGTGGACAATGCACTTCGGGAGGACTCCCGGATATCCTCGCCATCAACACTGCTGTCAAGCCTCTCACTCAATAGTCCCTTCACTGCATTGGGATTATCCGAGGGGTCGGTTAGATTTCCCAGCACCTTTCTTGACCATTTTATTTGTCTTTGAATCGTGGGGGATTTTAAGGAGTCCTCGGCCACCGGATATTTGCTTCCATCCAGCCTCTAGAGCTGCGCTAACTTCTGGGCTGGGATCGTCTCGGAGAGGGTACACCATCCTTTATCGGCACGTGAAAGTACTCCTTCTCTTCCGTCATGAGAAAGATGGAGCCACTTCCGGACTGCGCCCTTCAGTTGGACGTCCATTGCTTTGAGTCTACCTAATGTAACTTTCCCCAACGCCAGTCTGTGATGCAGTCTGGGAAGAGGATAATTACACAACACCTGAATCTTTTGGAAGGGTTTCAGGGGGCCTTTACATATGCTTTTGAGTTGGTCACTCAAAGTCAAATCCACTCCATTTTTTCCCCGCCCATTTCCACTCCAAGGTACTGAATCTCCGTGAAGGATGTAATTTCACGGAGAAGGTGGCCGTCTAGAGTTTTGAAAGTCGGAGTCAGGAGAACACTGACTCTATTGGCCTTTCCATCTGGTACTAAAGAGAATGTTTTGCACTTTAAGGTGCTGTGGCTTCTGGATTATTTCCCCAGTTGATCCGTTTTTCTTTCCTGTATTTTAAAGTTCAACGTTACGGCAAGTTGACAGCATCCCACTCCTCTCTCTTGCTCCACCATTTTAAAGCGAGAAGGTTTTCGGAATGTTTAGACTTTGTTTCACAATTCCTCAACTTTTCCTCCATCCTGGTATTTCCTCCATATTTTTTTCTACTCTTTCTCACTGTTCCGCGGTAGTTGCCCTATCACAGAGCAAGCAGAATATTGCTGAACTCGTATAACAATTGTCAACGACAAAGCAGGAAATTTTTCCAGTCGATACCTGTAAGACGAAAATCACCGCCTATGATTGATGAGGCGTGCCATGTCTAAGCATGACTTGGCACACTTGGTATCATCGCGATATTGGTACCGAGGCAGACACGCGTGCACTCTCCCCCCAATGTATAAGGTATTAGAAGAAGGTATTTCTTCGTTGCGTGTGTGGTATCATCGCGATATTGGTACCGAGGCAGACACGCGTGCACTCTCCCCCCAATGTATAAGGTATTAGAAGAAGGTATTTCTTCGTTGCGTGTGTGGTATCATCGCGATATTGGACCGAGGCAGACACGCGTGCACTCTCCCCCCAATGTATAAGGTATTAGAAGAAGGTTTTTCTTCGTTGCGTGTGTGGTATCATCGCGATATTGGACCGAGGCAGACACGCGTGCACTCTCCCCCCAATGTGTAAGGTATTAGAAGAAGGTATTTCTTCGTTGCGTGTGTGGTATCATCGCGACATTGGACCGAGGCAGACACGCGTGCACTCTCCCCCCAATGTATAAGGTATTAGAAGAAGGTATTTCTTCGTTGCGTGTGTGGTATCATCGCGATATTGGACCGAGGCAGACACGCGTGCACTCTCCCCCCAATGTATAAGGTATTAGAAGAAGGTATTTCTTCGTTGCGTGAGTGGTATCATCGCGATATTGGTACCGAGGCAGACACGCGTGCACTCTCCCCCCAATGTATAAGGTATTAGAAGAAGGTATTTCTTCGTTGCGTGTGTGGTATCATCGCGATATTGGTACCAAGGCACACACGCGTGCACTCTCCCCCCCTAGTATAAGGTATTAGAAGCTAATTGCTAATTACTTTTTTCTACGGTATATTCCTTATTGAACGACCGGTTTCGGCGCATATGCAACCAAGGTAATTTTTAATATCTCAGGGAAATCCAGCCTTTTTTCCTTTGGCCTCTGTGCATCGCTTCAAGAAAGACTTTTTCTTTTGAAAGATCGAGTGGAAATGGAATATTTTAGCTTGCGATATATATTTATATTATAAAATTGTCCCTGCTCCAGCTGTTAATCCGTTCGAGGTCTTGGTTGACATTTTGTATGCATTCAGGGAAGCATTATGCTGAACAAATATTTTCTACACCAAGAGCATTGTTTAAAAGCAGCATTCTTGCTCTCACAGACACTCGTTTATTTCCTCCGGAAAATCCACATCGCTATCGTTCAAAAAATTTCCCCGTAATTATAAAATTGGCTGCATACCGTACCAACCTTGCCATTATTTCGATAGTTGTGGCTTACAATTGATCTACGATGGAGTGGATTTTTATCGAATCGTGTCCAGATGTGAATTCCTCTCCCTGTGAAATGAATCTTTGAATTCGTCGGATTTAGGTTTTCATTTGACCCTCTCGCATTTTTGCATCGTTCACATCTAGCGAAATAGTTGTAGAGCAAATACAGATCATAACGACCTCAGCAGTAAGGAATTACACGACAAGTTTCAATTGCAGAGGACAAACTCAGTAGCCTTGCTGATCAATAAATCACCGATTTATATTCACTTTCTATCTAATCTCTTTTTATTTGGCACCATCAAAAGTTCAGGGGTTTATTGAAACACCCTGAACCTTTAAACGCTCACCTGTAATCTTCGCATTAGAGACTTCGTTTATCTACGCAGTTTACCATTTGCTTTTCTGTGCTCTCGCCTTTCTTTGCTTTGCCGCAATTTTTGTTTCCAGAATCTACGAGCCACCCGTCTCGACGTCGAAGCAGTGTAATGATGAACCCATTAGCAATTCCAATAAAAATGGCACGACCCTAGCTCCGGCCGTAGGTCGACGCTCGGTTATCTCTTCCAAACTTCTCCTTCGAGAAGTAAACCCACAAATTAAAAGGGAGGTAAGACATGGGGAAGGGAAGAACAATAATAAACATACACAAAAGTTAAGAGAAAATACAAAATATAAAAACCTGGAAGAAAAAAGTAATTAGCAAATAGTCTCTAATACCTTGGTAAAAATAATGCGTACCCTTTTCCTACCTCGCATCAGGAGCCCGCACCATTCCGTCCGCCGATTCCCTCTTTCGCCTCTTCGTCCGCTAACATAATGGCGCGCAATTTGAATCATGCACCATGTTGGTGTTGATCCCCACATGCTGTTCCTGTTCGTTCATCTCGCCGGACAACCAACCTGGTCATGCACCCTCGTCATCGGAGAGGACAACAACCACTGATTTGTTGCAATATATTTTTATGCGTCGGATGTAGGTTTTCATTTGACGATGAAAGTAAACATCGCATTGCTTTCATAATGCCGTTGACTTCGCTGCAATCACCTTTAGCCTGCATGAAGGCTCACTCACCTCTTCCGTCCACGAACATTTTGTAATAAGTACTTGGATTAGTTTGCCCACCCTATGAATCCACTAGGTATAAAAGTGGTGTATTTTTCAACGTCGGGAGCTACGACAGTACGAAGAATAGTTCGTACGTCTCACAAGTCAGCTTGTCGGATCTTGTTGCGCAAACGGAGAAATTTCCGAATTTGTAAGTTGCACGATCCACCTCCTTTTTTTTCGAAGGTCTAAATTTTCCACTTTGCTCTTGGCGGCATGTGAAAACTTCATGAAGAAGTATTCCAGTCGATATCTGGAAAAAGGTCATCAACCATAGGCGGTGATTTCAGAGGCGTGCCATATCTAAGTACGAGAGCCTTGGCTTCCATCTAGCGCGTTGCATAATCTACGCACAGAATAACGAGGCGGTTAAAAAAACTTCTTTCATTACACCAGCTTTCTTCCCATATAAGAGTATCGGTATTATGACTACGAATTACATTATACCTTATACGTTCTGTAGCCTATTTGGGGAGGGAGAGATACCGCACGCCTGCGTGCCTTAATACCAATACCGCGTTATTACCGCACACGCAACGAAGAAATGCGTTCTTTTTGCATTTGCATTTAAAATATCTCACAGGATGGGGTTCTTCTTCCAGCTCTCCGCCCTCTTGTGGTGCGCACAAGCGTCGGCAACGCATTGATGCGAACTCGATGAGGGTGTACATAGTCACTCCCCTGGATGTAAGCGGGAGGGGATTTCACCCTTTCGGTGGACAATGCACTTCGGGAGGACTCCCGGATATCCTCGCCATCAACACTGCTGTCAAGCCTCTCGCTCAATAGTCCCTTCACTGCATTGGGATTATCCGAGGGGTCGGTTAGATTTCCCAGCACCTTTCTTGACCATTTTATTTGTCTTTGAATCGTGGGGGATTTTAAGGAGTCCTCGGCCACCGGATATTTGCTTCCATCCAGCCTCTAGAGCTACGCTAACTTCTGGGCTGGGATCGTCTCGGAGAGGGTACACCATCCTTTATCGGCACGTGAAAGTACTCCTTCTCTTCCGTCATGAGAAAGATGGAGCCACTTCCGGACTGCGCCCTTCAGTTGGACGTCCATTGCTTCGAGTCTACCTAATGCAACTTTCCCTACGCCAGTCTGTGATGCAGTCTGGGAAGAGGATAATTACCTGAATCTTTTCGAAGGGTTTCAGGGGGCCTTTACATATGCTTTTGAGTTGGTCACTCAAAGTCAAATCCACTCCATTTTTTCCCCGCCCATTTCCACTCCAAGGTACTGAATCTCCGTGAAGGATGTAATTTCACGGAGAAGATGGCCGTCTAGAGTTTTGAAAGTCGGAGTCAGGAGGACACTGACTCTATTGGCCTTTCCATCTGGTACTAAAGAGAATGTTTTGCACTTTTAAGGTGTTGTGGCTTCTGGATTATTTCCCCAGTTGATCCGTTTTTCTTTCCTGTATTTTAAAGTTCAACGTTACGGCAAGTTGACAGCATCCCACTCCTCTCTCTTGCTCCACCATTTTAAAGCGAGAAGGTTTTCGGAATGTTTAGACTTTGTTTCACAATTCCTCAACTTTTCCTCCATCCTGGTATTTCCTCCATATTTTTTTCTACTCTTTCTCACTGTTCCGCGGTAGTTGCCCTATCACAGAGCAAGCAGAATATTGCTGAACTCGTATAACAATTGTCAACGACAAAGCAGGAAATTTTTCCAGTCGATACCTGTAAGACGAAAATCACCGCCTATGATTGATGAGGCGTGCCATGTCTAAGCATGACTTGGCACACTCGGTATCATCGCGATATTGGTACCGAGGCAGACACGCGTGCACTCTCCCCCCAATTTATAAGGTATTAGAAGAAGGTATTTCTTCGTTGCGTGTGTGGTATCATCGCGATATTGGTACCGAGGCAGACACGCGTGCACTCTCCCCCCCTAGTATAAGGTGTATTAGAAGCTAATTGCTAATTACTTTTTTCTACGGTATATTCCTTATTGAACGACCGTTTTCGGCGCATATGCAACCAAGGTAATTTTTAATATCTCAGGGAAATCCAGCCTTTTTTCCTTTGGCCTCTGTGCATCGCTTCAAGAAAGACTTTTTCTTTTGAAAGATCGAGTGGAAATGGAATATTTTAGCTTGCGATATATATTTATATTATAAAATTGTCCCTGCTCCAGCTGTTAATCCGTTCGAGGTCTTGGTTGACATTTTGTATGCATTCAGGGAAGCATTATGCTGAACAAATATTTTCTACACCAAGAGCATTGTTTAAAGGCAGCATTCTTGCTCTCACAGACACTCGTTTTTTTCCTCCGGAAAACCCACATCGCTATCGTTCAAAAAATTTCCCCGTAATTATAAAATTGGCTGCATACCGTACCAACCTTGCCATTATTTCGATAGTTGTGGCTTACAATTGATCTACGATGGAGTGGATTTTTATCGAATCGTGTCCAGATGTGAATTCCTCTCCCTGTGAAATGAATCTTTGAATTCGTCAGATTTAGATTTTCATTTGACCCTCTCGCATTTTTGCATCGTTCACATCTAGCGAAATAGTTGTAGAGCAAATACAGATCATAACGACCTCAGCAGTAAGGAATTACACGACAAGTTTCAATTGCAGAGGACAAACTCAGTAGCCTTGCTGATCAATAAATCACCGATTTATATTCACTTTCTATCTAATCTCTTTATATTTGGCACCATCAAAAGTTCAGGGGTTTATTGAAACACCCTGAACCTTTAAACGCTCACCTGTAATCTTCGCTTTAGAGACTTCGTTTATCTACGCAGTTTACCATTTGCTTTTCTGTGCTCTCGCCTTTCTTTGCTTTGCCGCAATTTTTGTTTCCAGAATCTACGAGCCACCCGTCTCGACGTCGAAGCAGTGTAATGATGAACCCATTAGCAATTCCAATAAAAATGGCACGACCCTAGCTCCGGCCGTAGGTCGACGCTCGGTTATCTCTTCCAAACTTCTCCTTCGAGAAGTAAACCCACAAATTAAAAGGGAGGTAAGACATGGGGAAGGGTAGAACAATAATAAACATACACAAAAGTTAAGAGAAAATACAAAATAAATAAAAACCTGGAAGAAAAAAGTAATTAGCAAATAGTCTCTAATACCTTGGTAAAAATAATGCGTACCCTTTTCTACCTCGCATCAGGAGCCCGCACCATTCCGTCCGCCGATTCCCTCGTTCGCCTCTTCGTCCGCTAACATAATGGCGCGCAATTTGAATCATGCACCATGTTGGTGTTGATCCCCACATGCTGTTCCTGTTCGTTCATCTCGCCGGACAACCAACCTGGTCATGCACCCTCGTCATCGGAGAGGACAACAACCACTGATTTGTTGCAATATATTTTTATGCGTCGGATGTAGGTTTTCATTTGACGATGAAAGTAAACATCGCATTGCTGTCATAATGCCGTTGACTTCGCTGCAATCACCTTTAGCCTGCATGAAGGCTCACTCACCTCTTCCGTCCACGAACATTTTGTAATAAGTACTTGGATTAGTTTGCCCACCCTATGAATCCACTAGGTATAAAAGTGGTGTATTTTTCAACGTCGGGAGCTACGACAGTACGAAGAATAGTTCGTACGTCTCGCAAGTCAGCTTGTCGGATCTTGTTGCGCAAACGGAGAAATTTCCGAATTTGTAAGTTGCACGATCCACCTCCTGTTTTTTCGAAGGTCTAAATTTTCCACTTTGCTCTTGGCGGCATGTGAAAACTTCATGAAGAAGTATTCCAGTCGATATCTGGAAAAAGGTCATCAACCATAGGCGGTGATTTCAGAGGCGTGCCATATCTAAGTACGAGAGCCTTGGCTTCCATCCAACGCGTTGCATAATCTACGCACAGAATAACGAGGCGGTTAAAAAAAGTTCTTTCCTTACACCAGCTTTCTTTCCATATAAGGGTATCGGTATTATGACTACGAATTACATTATACCTTATACGTTCTATAGCCTATTTGGGGAGGGAGAGATACCGCACGCCTGCGTGCCTTAATACCAATACCGCGTTATTACCGCACACGCAACGAAGAAATGCGTTCTTTTTGCATTTGCATTTAAAATATCTCACAGGATGGGGTTCTTCTTCCAGCTCTTCGCCCTCTTGTGGTGCGCACAAGCGTCGGCAACGCATTGATGCGAACTCGATGAGGGTGTACATAGTCACTCCCCTGGATGTAAGCGGGAGGGGATTTCACCCTTTCGGTGGACAATGCACTTCGGGAGGACTCCCGGATATCCTCGCCATCAACACTGCTGTCAAGCCTCTCACTCAATAGTCCCTTCACTGCATTGGGATTATCCGAGGGGTCGGTTAGATTTCCCAGCACCTTTCTTGACCATTTTATTTGTCTTTGAATCGTGGGGGATTTTAAGGAGTCCTCGGCCACCGGATATTTGCTTCCATCCAGCCTCTAGAGCTGCGCTAACTTCTGGGCTGGGATCGTCTCGGAGAGGGTACACCATCCTTTATCGGCACGTGAAAGTACTCCTTCTCTTCCGTCATGAGAAAGATGGAGCCACTTCCGGACTGCGCCCTTCAGTTGGACGTCCATTGCTTTGAGTCTACCTAATGTAACTTTCCCCAACGCCAGTCTGTGATGCAGTCTGGGAAGAGGATAATTACACAACACCTGAATCTTTTGGAAGTGTTTCAGGGGGCCTTTACATATGCTTTTGAGTTGGTCACTCAAAGTCAAATCCACTCCATTTTTTTCCCCGCCCATTTCCACTCCAAGGTACTGAATCTCCGTGAAGGATGTAATTTCACGGAGAAGGTGGCCGTCTAGAGTTTTGAAAGTCGGAGTCAGGAGGACACTGACTCTATTGGCCTTTCCATCTGGTACTAAAGAGAATGTTTTGCACTTTTAAGGTGTTGTGGCTTCTGGATTATTTCCCCAGTTGATCCGTTTTTCTTTCCTGTATTTTAAAGTTCAACGTTACGGCAAGTTGACAGCATCCCACTCCTCTCTCTTGCTCCACCATTTTAAAGCGAGAAGGTTTTCGGAATGTTTAGACTTTGTTTCACAATTCCTCAACTTTTCCTCCATCCTGGTATTTCCTCCATATTTTTTTCTACTCTTTCTCACTGTTCCGCGGTAGTTGCCCTATCACAGAGCAAGCAGAATATTGCTGAACTCGTATAACAATTGTCAACGACAAAGCAGGAAATTTTTCCAGACGATACCTGTAAGACGAAAATCACCGCCTATGATTGATGAGGCGTGCCATGTCTAAGCATGACTTGGCACACTTGGTATCATCGCGATATTGGTACCGAGGCAGACACGCGTGCACTCTCCCCCCAATGTATAAGGTATTAGAAGAAGGTATTTCTTCGTTGCGTGTGTGGTATCATCGCGATATTGGTACCAAGGCACACACGCGTGCACTCTCCCCCCCTAGTATAAGGTATTAGAAGCTAATTGCTAATTACTTTTTTCTACGGTATATTCCTTATTGAACGACCGGTTTCGGCGCATATGCAACCAAGGTAATTTTTAATATCTCAGGGAAATCCAGCCTTTTTTCCTTTGGCCTCTGTGCATCGCTTCAAGAAAGACTTTTTCTTTTGAAAGATCGAGTGGAAATGGAATATTTTAGCTTGCGATATATATTTATATTATAAAATTGTCCCTGCTCCAGCTGTTAATCCGTTCGAGGTCTTGGTTGACATTTTGTATGCATTCAGGGAAGCATTATGCTGAACAAATATTTTCTACACCAAGAGCATTGTTTAAAAGCAGCATTCTTGCTCTCACAGACACTCGTTTATTTCCTCCGGAAAATCCACATCGCTATCGTTCAAAAAATTTCCCCGTAATTATAAAATTGGCTGCATACCGTACCAACCTTGCCATTATTTCGATAGTTGTGGCTTACAATTGATCTACGATGGAGTGGATTTTTATCGAATCGTGTCCAGATGTGAATTCCTCTCCCTGTGAAATGAATCTTTGAATTCGTCGGATTTAGGTTTTCATTTGACCCTCTCGCATTTTTGCATCGTTCACATCTAGCGAAATAGTTGTAGAGCAAATACAGATCATAACGACCTCAGCAGTAAGGAATTACACGACAAGTTTCAATTGCAGAGGACAAACTCAGTAGCCTTGCTGATCAATAAATCACCGATTTATATTCACTTTCTATCTAATCTCTTTTTATTTGGCACCATCAAAAGTTCAGGGGTTTATTGAAACACCCTGAACCTTTAAACGCTCACCTGTAATCTTCGCATTAGAGACTTCGTTTATCTACGCAGTTTACCATTTGCTTTTCTGTGCTCTCGCCTTTCTTTGCTTTGCCGCAATTTTTGTTTCCAGAATCTACGAGCCACCCGTCTCGACGTCGAAGCAGTGTAATGATGAACCCATTAGCAATTCCAATAAAAATGGCACGACCCTAGCTCCGGCCGTAGGTCGACGCTCGGTTATCTCTTCCAAACTTCTCCTTCGAGAAGTAAACCCACAAATTAAAAGGGAGGTAAGACATGGGGAAGGGTAGAACAATAATAAACATACACAAAAGTTAAGAGAAAATACAAAATAAATAAAAACCTGGAAGAAAAAAGTAATTAGCAATTAGTCTCTAATACCTTGGTAAAAATAATGCGTACCCTCTTCTACCTCGCATCAGGAGCCCGCACCATTCCGTCCGCCGATTCCCTCTTTCGCCTCTTCGTCCGCTAACATAATGGCGCGCAATTTGAATCATGCACCATGTTGGTGTTGATCCCCACATGCTGTTCCTGTTCGTTCATCTCGCCGGACAACCAACCTGGTCATGCACCCTCGTCATCGGAGAGGACAACAACCACTGATTTGTTGCAATATATTTTTATGCGTCGGATGTAGGTTTTCATTTGACGATGAAAGTAAACATCGCATTGCTGTCATAATGCCGTTGACTTCGCTGCAATCACCTTTAGCCTGCATGAAGGCTCACTCACCTCTTCCGTCCACGAACATTTTGTAATAAGTACTTGGATTAGTTTGCCCACCCTATGAATCCACTAGGTATAAAAGTGGTGTATTTTTCAACGTCGGGAGCTACGACAGTACGAAGAATAGTTCGTACGTCTCGCAAGTCAGCTTGTCGGATCTTGTTGCGCAAACGGAGAAATTTCCGAATTTGTAAGTTGCACGATCCACCTCCTGTTTTTTCGAAGGTCTAAATTTTCCACTTTGCTCTTGGCGGCATGTGAAAACTTCATGAAGAAGTATTCCAGTCGATATCTGGAAAAAGGTCATCAACCATAGGCGGTGATTTCAGAGGCGTGCCATATCTAAGTACGAGAGCCTTGGCTTCCATCCAACGCGTTGCATAATCTACGCACAGAATAACGAGGCGGTTAAAAAAAGTTCTTTCCTTACACCAGCTTTCTTTCCATATAAGGGTATCGGTATTATGACTACGAATTACATTATACCTTATACGTTCTATAGCCTATTTGGGGAGGGAGAGATACCGCACGCCTGCGTGCCTTAATACCAATACCGCGTTATTACCGCACACGCAACGAAGAAATGCGTTCTTTTTGCATTTGCATTTAAAATATCTCACAGGATGGGGTTCTTCTTCCAGCTCTTCGCCCTCTTGTGGTGCGCACAAGCGTCGGCAACGCATTGATGCGAACTCGATGAGGGTGTACATAGTCACTCCCCTGGATGTAAGCGGGAGGGGATTTCACCCTTTCGGTGGACAATGCACTTCGGGAGGACTCCCGGATATCCTCGCCATCAACACTGCTGTCAAGCCTCTCACTCAATAGTCCCTTCACTGCATTGGGATTATCCGAGGGGTCGGTTAGATTTCCCAGCACCTTTCTTGACCATTTTATTTGTCTTTGAATCGTGGGGGATTTTAAGGAGTCCTCGGCCACCGGATATTTGCTTCCATCCAGCCTCTAGAGCTGCGCTAACTTCTGGGCTGGGATCGTCTCGGAGAGGGTACACCATCCTTTATCGGCACGTGAAAGTACTCCTTCTCTTCCGTCATGAGAAAGATGGAGCCACTTCCGGACTGCGCCCTTCAGTTGGACGTCCATTGCTTTGAGTCTACCTAATGTAACTTTCCCCAACGCCAGTCTGTGATGCAGTCTGGGAAGAGGATAATTACACAACACCTGAATCTTTTGGAAGTGTTTCAGGGGGCCTTTACATATGCTTTTGAGTTGGTCACTCAAAGTCAAATCCACTCCATTTTTTTCCCCGCCCATTTCCACTCCAAGGTACTGAATCTCCGTGAAGGATGTAATTTCACGGAGAAGGTGGCCGTCTAGAGTTTTGAAAGTCGGAGTCAGGAGGACACTGACTCTATTGGCCTTTCCATCTGGTACTAAAGAGAATGTTTTGCACTTTTAAGGTGTTGTGGCTTCTGGATTATTTCCCCAGTTGATCCGTTTTTCTTTCCTGTATTTTAAAGTTCAACGTTACGGCAAGTTGACAGCATCCCACTCCTCTCTCTTGCTCCACCATTTTAAAGCGAGAAGGTTTTCGGAATGTTTAGACTTTGTTTCACAATTCCTCAACTTTTCCTCCATCCTGGTATTTCCTCCATATTTTTTTCTACTCTTTCTCACTGTTCCGCGGTAGTTGCCCTATCACAGAGCAAGCAGAATATTGCTGAACTCGTATAACAATTGTCAACGACAAAGCAGGAAATTTTTCCAGACGATACCTGTAAGACGAAAATCACCGCCTATGATTGATGAGGCGTGCCATGTCTAAGCATGACTTGGCACACTTGGTATCATCGCGATATTGGTACCGAGGCAGACACGCGTGCACTCTCCCCCCAATGTATAAGGTATTAGAAGAAGGTATTTCTTCGTTGCGTGTGTGGTATCATCGCGATATTGGTACCAAGGCACACACGCGTGCACTCTCCCCCCCTAGTATAAGGTATTAGAAGCTAATTGCTAATTACTTTTTTCTACGGTATATTCCTTATTGAACGACCGGTTTCGGCGCATATGCAACCAAGGTAATTTTTAATATCTCAGGGAAATCCAGCCTTTTTTCCTTTGGCCTCTGTGCATCGCTTCAAGAAAGACTTTTTCTTTTGAAAGATCGAGTGGAAATGGAATATTTTAGCTTGCGATATATATTTATATTATAAAATTGTCCCTGCTCCAGCTGTTAATCCGTTCGAGGTCTTGGTTGACATTTTGTATGCATTCAGGGAAGCATTATGCTGAACAAATATTTTCTACACCAAGAGCATTGTTTAAAAGCAGCATTCTTGCTCTCACAGACACTCGTTTATTTCCTCCGGAAAATCCACATCGCTATCGTTCAAAAAATTTCCCCGTAATTATAAAATTGGCTGCATACCGTACCAACCTTGCCATTATTTCGATAGTTGTGGCTTACAATTGATCTACGATGGAGTGGATTTTTATCGAATCGTGTCCAGATGTGAATTCCTCTCCCTGTGAAATGAATCTTTGAATTCGTCGGATTTAGGTTTTCATTTGACCCTCTCGCATTTTTGCATCGTTCACATCTAGCGAAATAGTTGTAGAGCAAATACAGATCATAACGACCTCAGCAGTAAGGAATTACACGACAAGTTTCAATTGCAGAGGACAAACTCAGTAGCCTTGCTGATCAATAAATCACCGATTTATATTCACTTTCTATCTAATCTCTTTTTATTTGGCACCATCAAAAGTTCAGGGGTTTATTGAAACACCCTGAACCTTTAAACGCTCACCTGTAATCTTCGCATTAGAGACTTCGTTTATCTACGCAGTTTACCATTTGCTTTTCTGTGCTCTCGCCTTTCTTTGCTTTGCCGCAATTTTTGTTTCCAGAATCTACGAGCCACCCGTCTCGACGTCGAAGCAGTGTAATGATGAACCCATTAGCAATTCCAATAAAAATGGCACGACCCTAGCTCCGGCCGTAGGTCGACGCTCGGTTATCTCTTCCAAACTTCTCCTTCGAGAAGTAAACCCACAAATTAAAAGGGAGGTAAGACATGGGGAAGGGTAGAACAATAATAAACATACACAAAAGTTAAGAGAAAATACAAAATAAATAAAAACCTGGAAGAAAAAAGTAATTAGCAATTAGTCTCTAATACCTTGGTAAAAATAATGCGTACCCTCTTCTACCTCGCATCAGGAGCCCGCACCATTCCGTCCGCCGATTCCCTCTTTCGCCTCTTCGTCCGCTAACATAATGGCGCGCAATTTGAATCATGCACCATGTTGGTGTTGATCCCCACATGCTGTTCCTGTTCGTTCATCTCGCCGGACAACCAACCTGGTCATGCACCCTCGTCATCGGAGAGGACAACAACCACTGATTTGTTGCAATATATTTTTATGCGTCGGATGTAGGTTTTCATTTGACGATGAAAGTAAACATCGCATTGCTGTCATAATGCCGTTGACTTCGCTGCAATCACCTTTAGCCTGCATGAAGGCTCACTCACCTCTTCCGTCCACGAACATTTTGTAATAAGTACTTGGATTAGTTTGCCCACCCTATGAATCCACTAGGTATAAAAGTGGTGTATTTTTCAACGTCGGGAGCTACGACAGTACGAAGAATAGTTCGTACGTCTCACAAGTCAGCTTGTCGGATCTTGTTGCGCAAACGGAGAAATTTCCGAATTTGTAAGTTGCACGATCCACCTCCTGTTTTTTCGAAGGTCTAAATTTTCCACTTTGCTCTTGGCGGCATGTGAAAACTTCATGAAGAAGTATTCCAGTCGATATCTGGAAAAAGGTCATCAACCATAGGCGGTGATTTCAGAGGCGTGCCATATCTAAGTACGAGAGCCTTGGCTTCCATCCAACGCGTTGCATAATCTACGCACAGAATAACGAGGCGGTTAAAAAAAGTTCTTTCCTTACACCAGCTTTCTTTCCATATAAGGGTATCGGTATTATGACTACGAATTACATTATACCTTATACGTTCTATAGCCTATTTGGGGAGGGAGAGATACCGCACGCCTGCGTGCCTTAATACCAATACCGCGTTATTACCGCACACGCAACGAAGAAATGCGTTCTTTTTGCATTTGCATTTAAAATATCTCACAGGATGGGGTTCTTCTTCCAGCTCTTCGCCCTCTTGTGGTGCGCACAAGCGTCGGCAACGCATTGATGCGAACTCGATGAGGGTGTACATAGTCACTCCCCTGGATGTAAGCGGGAGGGGATTTCACCCTTTCGGTGGACAATGCACTTCGGGAGGACTCCCGGATATCCTCGCCATCAACACTGCTGTCAAGCCTCTCACTCAATAGTCCCTTCACTGCATTGGGATTATCCGAGGGGTCGGTTAGATTTCCCAGCACCTTTCTTGACCATTTTATTTGTCTTTGAATCGTGGGGGATTTTAAGGAGTCCTCGGCCACCGGATATTTGCTTCCATCCAGCCTCTAGAGCTGCGCTAACTTCTGGGCTGGGATCGTCTCGGAGAGGGTACACCATCCTTTATCGGCACGTGAAAGTACTCCTTCTCTTCCGTCATGAGAAAGATGGAGCCACTTCCGGACTGCGCCCTTCAGTTGGACGTCCATTGCTTTGAGTCTACCTAATGTAACTTTCCCCAACGCCAGTCTGTGATGCAGTCTGGGAAGAGGATAATTACACAACACCTGAATCTTTTGGAAGTGTTTCAGGGGGCCTTTACATATGCTTTTGAGTTGGTCACTCAAAGTCAAATCCACTCCATTTTTTTCCCCGCCCATTTCCACTCCAAGGTACTGAATCTCCGTGAAGGATGTAATTTCACGGAGAAGGTGGCCGTCTAGAGTTTTGAAAGTCGGAGTCAGGAGGACACTGACTCTATTGGCCTTTCCATCTGGTACTAAAGAGAATGTTTTGCACTTTTAAGGTGTTGTGGCTTCTGGATTATTTCCCCAGTTGATCCGTTTTTCTTTCCTGTATTTTAAAGTTCAACGTTACGGCAAGTTGACAGCATCCCACTCCTCTCTCTTGCTCCACCATTTTAAAGCGAGAAGGTTTTCGGAATGTTTAGACTTTGTTTCACAATTCCTCAACTTTTCCTCCATCCTGGTATTTCCTCCATATTTTTTTCTACTCTTTCTCACTGTTCCGCGGTAGTTGCCCTATCACAGAGCAAGCAGAATATTGCTGAACTCGTATAACAATTGTCAACGACAAAGCAGGAAATTTTTCCAGTCGATACCTGTAAGACGAAAATCACCGCCTATGATTGATGAGGCGTGCCATGTCTAAGCATGACTTGGCACACTTGGTATCATCGCGATATTGGTACCGAGGCAGACACGCGTGCACTCTCCCCCCAATGTATAAGGTATTAGAAGAAGGTATTTCTTCGTTGCGTGTGTGGTATCATCGCGATATTGGTACCGAGGCAGACACGCGTGCACTCTCCCCCCCTAGTATAAGGTGTATTAGAAGCTAATTGCTAATTACTTTTTTCTACGGTATATTCCTTATTGAACGACCGGTTTCGGCGCATATGCAACCAAGGTAATTTTTAATATCTCAGGGTAATCCAGCCTTTTTTCCTTTGGCCTCTGTGCATCGCTTCAAGAAAGACTTTTTCTTTTGAAAGATCGAGTGGAAATGGAATATTTTAGCTTGCGATATATATTTATATTATAAAATTGTCCCTGCTCCAGCTGTTAATCCGTTCGAGGTCTTGGTTGACATTTTGTATGCATTCACATCTAGCGAAATAGTTGTAGAGCAAATACAGATCATAACGACCTCAGCAGTAAGGAATTACACGACAAGTTTCAATTGCAGAGGACAAACTCAGTAGCCTTGCTGATCAATAAATCACCGTTTTATATTCACTTTCCATCTAATCTCTTTATATTTGGCACCATCAAAAGTTCAGGGGTTTATTGAAACACCCTGAACCTTTAAACGCTCACCTGTAATCTTCGCATTAGAGACTTCGTTTATCTACGCAGTTTACCATTTGCTTTTCTGTGCTCTCGCCTTTCTTTGCTTTGCCGCAATTTTTGTTTCCAGAATCTACGAGCCACCCGTCTCGACGTCGAAGCAGTGTAATGATGAACCCATTAGCAATTCCAATAAAAATGGCACGACCCTAGCTCCGGCCGTAGGTCGACGCTCGGTTATCTCTTCCAAACTTCTCCTTCGAGAAGTAAACCCACAAATTAAAAGGGAGGTAAGACATGGGGAAGGGTAGAACAATAATAAACATACACAAAAGTTAAGAGAAAATACAAAATAAATAAAAACCTGGAAGAAAAAAGTAATTAGCAATTAGTCTCTAATACCTTGGTAAAAATAATGCGTACCCTCTTCTACCTCGCATCAGGAGCCCGCACCATTCCGTCCGCCGATTCCCTCTTTCGCCTCTTCGTCCGCTAACACAATGGCGCGCAATTTGAATCATGCACCATGTTGGTGTTGATCCCCACATGCTGTTCCTGTTCGTTCATCTCGCCGGACAACCAACCTGGTCATGCACCCTCGTCATCGGAGAGGAAAACAACCACTGATTTGTTGCAATATATTTTTATGCGTCGGATGTAGGTTTTCATTTGACGATGAAAGTGAACATCGCATTGCTGTCAGAATGCCGTTGACTACGCTGCAATCACCTTTAGCCTGCATGAAGGCTCACCTCTTCCGTCCACGAACATTTTGTAATAAGTACTTGGATTAGTTTGCCCACCCTATGAATCCACTAGGTATAAAAGTGGTGTATTTTTCAACGTCGGGAGCTACGACAGTACGAAGAATAGTTCGTACGTCTCACAAGTCAGCTTGTCGGATCTTGTTGCGCAAACGGAGAAATTTCCGAATTTGTAAGTTGCACGATACACCTCCTTTTTTTTCGAAGGTCTAAATTTTCCACTTTGCTCTTGGCGGCATGTGAAAACTTCATGAAGAAGTATTCCAGTCGATATCTGGAAAAAGGTCATCAACCATAGGCGGTGATTTCAGAGGCGTGCCATATCTAAGTACGAGAGCCTTGGCTTCCATCCAACGCGTTGCATAATCTACGCACAGAATATCGAGGCGGTTAAAAAAAGTCCTTTCCTTACACCAGCTTTCTTTCCATATAAGAGTATCGGTATTATGACTACGAATTACATTATACCTTATACGTTCTATAGCCTATTTGGGGAGGGAGAGATACCGCACGCCTGCGTGCCTTAATACCAATACCGCGTTATTACCGCACACGCAACGAAGAAATGCGTTCTTTTTGCATTTGCATTTAAAATATCTCACAGGATGGGGTTCTTCTTCCAGCTCTCCGCCCTCTTGTGGTGCGCACAAGCGTCGGCAACGCATTGATGCGAACTCGATGAGGGTGTACATAGTCACTCCCCTGGATGTAAGCGGGAGGGGATTTCACCCTTTCGGTGGACAATGCACTTCGGGAGGACTCCCGGATATCCTCGCCATCAACACTGCTGTCAAGCCTCTCGCTCAATAGTCCCTTCACTGCATTGGGATTATCCGAGGGGTCGGTGAGATTTCCCAGCACCTTTTTTGACCATTTTATTCGTCTTTGAATCGTGGGGGATTTTAAGGAGTCCTCGGCCACCGGATATTTGCTTCCATCCAGCCTCTAGAGCTGCGCTAACTTCTGGGCTGGGATCGTCTCGGAGAGGGTACACCATCCTTTATCGGCACGTGAAAGTACTCCTTCTCTTCCGTCATGAGAAAGATGGAGCCACTTCCGGACTGCGCCCTTCAGTTGGACGTCCATTGCTTTGAGTCTACCTAATGTAACTTTCCCCAACGCCAGTCTGTGATGCAGTCTGGGAAGAGGATAATTACACAACACCTGAATCTTTTGGAAGGGTTTCAGGGGGCCTTTACATATGCTTTTGAGTTGGTCACTCAAAGTCAAATCCACTCCATTTTTTCCCCGCCCATTTCCACTCCAAGGTACTGAATCTCCGTGAAGGATGTAATTTCACGGAGAAGGTGGCCGTCTAGAGTTTTGAAAGTCGGAGTCAGGAGGACACTGACTCTATTGGCCTTTCCATCTGGTACTAAAGAGAATGTTTTGCACTTTTAAGGTGTTGTGGCTTCTGGATTATTTCCCCAGTTGATCCGTTTTTCTTTCCTGTATTTTAAAGTTCAACGTTACGGCAAGTTGACAGCATCCCACTCCTCTCCCTTGCTGCACCATTTTAAAGCGAGAAGGTTTTCGGAATGTTTAGACTTTGTTTCACAATTCCTCAACTTTTCCTCCATCCTGGTATTTCCTCCATATTTTTTTCTACTCTTTCTCACTGTTCCGCGGTAGTTGCCCTATCACAGAGCAAGCAGAATATTGCTGAACTCGTATAACAATTGTCAACGACAAAGCAGGAAATTTTTCCAGTCGATACCTGTAAGACGAAAATCACCGCCTATGATTGATGAGGCGTGCCATGTCTAAGCATGACTTGGCACACTTGGTATCATCGCGATATTGGTACCGAGGCAAACACGCGTGCACTCTCCCCCCAATGTATAAGGTATAAGAAGAAGGTATTTCTTCGTTGCGTGTGTGGTATCATCGCGATATTGGTACCAAGGCACACACGCGTGCACTCTCCCCCCCTAGTATAAGGTATTAGAAGCTAATTGCTAAATACTTTTTTCTACGGTATATTCCTTATTGAACGACCGGTTTCGGCGCATATGCAACCAAGGTAATTTTTAATATCTCAGGGAGATCCAGCCTTTTTTCCTTTGGCCTCTGTGCATCGCTTCAAGAAAGACTTTTTTTTTGAAAGATCGAGTGGAAATGGAATATTTTAGCTTGCGATATATATTTATATTATAAAATTGTCCCTGCTCCAGCTGTTAATCCGTTCGAGGTCTTGGTTGACATTTTGTATGCATTCAGGGAAGCATTATGCTGAACAAATATTTTCTACACCAAGAGCATTGTTTAAAAGCAGCATTCTTGCTCTCACAGACACTCGTTTATTTCCTCCGGAAAACCCACATCGCTATCGTTCAAGAAATTTCCCCGTAATTATAAAATTGGCTGCATACCGTACCAACATTGCCATTATTTCGATAGTTGTGGCTTACAATTGATCTACGATGGAGTGGATTTTTATCGAATCGTGTCCAGATGTGAATTCCTCTCCCTGTGAAATGAATCTTTGAATTCGTCGGATTTAGGTTTTCATTTGACCCTCTCGCATTTTTGCATCGTTCACATCTAGCGAAATAGTTGTAGAGCAAATACAGATCATAACGACCTCAGCAGTAAGGAATTGCACGACAAGTTTCAATTGCAGAGGACAAACTCAGTAGCCTTGCTGATCAATAAATCACCGATTTATATTCACTTTCTATCTAATCTCTTTTTATTTGGCACCATCAAAAGTTCAGGGGTTTATTGAAACACCCTGAACCTTTAAACGCTCACCTGTAATCTTCGCATTAGAGACTTCGTTTATCTACGCAGTTTACCATTTGCTTTTCTGTGCTCTCGCCTTTCTTTGCTTTGCCGCAATTTTTGTTTCCAGAATCTACGAGCCACCCGTCTCGACGTCGAAGCAGTGTAATGATGAACCCATTAGCAATTCCAATAAAAATGGCACGACCCTAGCTCCGGCCGTAGGTCGACGCTCGGTTATCTCTTCCAAACTTCTCCTTCGAGAAGTAAACCCACAAATTAAAAGGGAGGTAAGACATGGGGAAGGGAAGAACAATAATAAACATACACAAAAGTTAAGAGAAAATACAAAATATAAAAACCTGGAAGAAAAAAGTAATTAGCAAATAGTCTCTAATACCTTGGTAAAAATAATGCGTACCCTTTTCCTACCTCGCATCAGGAGCCCGCACCATTCCGTCCGCCGATTCCCTCTTTCGCCTCTTCGTCCGCTAACATAATGGCGCGCAATTTGAATCATGCACCATGTTGGTGTTGATCCCCACATGCTGTTCCTGTTCGTTCATCTCGCCGGACAACCAACCTGGTCATGCACCCTCGTCATCGGAGAGGACAACAACCACTGATTTGTTGCAATATATTTTTATGCGTCGGATGTAGGTTTTCATTTGACGATGAAAGTAAACATCGCATTGCTTTCATAATGCCGTTGACTTCGCTGCAATCACCTTTAGCCTGCATGAAGGCTCACTCACCTCTTCCGTCCACGAACATTTTGTAATAAGTACTTGGATTAGTTTGCCCACCCTATGAATCCACTAGGTATAAAAGTGGTGTATTTTTCAACGTCGGGAGCTACGACAGTACGAAGAATAGTTCGTACGTCTCACAAGTCAGCTTGTCGGATCTTGTTGCGCAAACGGAGAAATTTCCGAATTTGTAAGTTGCACGATCCACCTCCTTTTTTTTCGAAGGTCTAAATTTTCCACTTTGCTCTTGGCGGCATGTGAAAACTTCATGAAGAAGTATTCCAGTCGATATCTGGAAAAAGGTCATCAACCATAGGCGGTGATTTCAGAGGCGTGCCATATCTAAGTACGAGAGCCTTGGCTTCCATCTAGCGCGTTGCATAATCTACGCACAGAATAACGAGGCGGTTAAAAAAACTTCTTTCATTACACCAGCTTTCTTCCCATATAAGAGTATCGGTATTATGACTACGAATTACATTATACCTTATACGTTCTGTAGCCTATTTGGGGAGGGAGAGATACCGCACGCCTGCGTGCCTTAATACCAATACCGCGTTATTACCGCACACGCAACGAAGAAATGCGTTCTTTTTGCATTTGCATTTAAAATATCTCACAGGATGGGGTTCTTCTTCCAGCTCTCCGCCCTCTTGTGGTGCGCACAAGCGTCGGCAACGCATTGATGCGAACTCGATGAGGGTGTACATAGTCACTCCCCTGGATGTAAGCGGGAGGGGATTTCACCCTTTCGGTGGACAATGCACTTCGGGAGGACTCCCGGATATCCTCGCCATCAACACTGCTGTCAAGCCTCTCGCTCAATAGTCCCTTCACTGCATTGGGATTATCCGAGGGGTCGGTTAGATTTCCCAGCACCTTTCTTGACCATTTTATTTGTCTTTGAATCGTGGGGGATTTTAAGGAGTCCTCGGCCACCGGATATTTGCTTCCATCCAGCCTCTAGAGCTACGCTAACTTCTGGGCTGGGATCGTCTCGGAGAGGGTACACCATCCTTTATCGGCACGTGAAAGTACTCCTTCTCTTCCGTCATGAGAAAGATGGAGCCACTTCCGGACTGCGCCCTTCAGTTGGACGTCCATTGCTTCGAGTCTACCTAATGCAACTTTCCCTACGCCAGTCTGTGATGCAGTCTGGGAAGAGGATAATTACCTGAATCTTTTCGAAGGGTTTCAGGGGGCCTTTACATATGCTTTTGAGTTGGTCACTCAAAGTCAAATCCACTCCATTTTTTCCCCGCCCATTTCCACTCCAAGGTACTGAATCTCCGTGAAGGATGTAATTTCACGGAGAAGATGGCCGTCTAGAGTTTTGAAAGTCGGAGTCAGGAGGACACTGACTCTATTGGCCTTTCCATCTGGTACTAAAGAGAATGTTTTGCACTTTTAAGGTGTTGTGGCTTCTGGATTATTTCCCCAGTTGATCCGTTTTTCTTTCCTGTATTTTAAAGTTCAACGTTACGGCAAGTTGACAGCATCCCACTCCTCTCTCTTGCTCCACCATTTTAAAGCGAGAAGGTTTTCGGAATGTTTAGACTTTGTTTCACAATTCCTCAACTTTTCCTCCATCCTGGTATTTCCTCCATATTTTTTTCTACTCTTTCTCACTGTTCCGCGGTAGTTGCCCTATCACAGAGCAAGCAGAATATTGCTGAACTCGTATAACAATTGTCAACGACAAAGCAGGAAATTTTTCCAGTCGATACCTGTAAGACGAAAATCACCGCCTATGATTGATGAGGCGTGCCATGTCTAAGCATGACTTGGCACACTCGGTATCATCGCGATATTGGTACCGAGGCAGACACGCGTGCACTCTCCCCCCAATTTATAAGGTATTAGAAGAAGGTATTTCTTCGTTGCGTGTGTGGTATCATCGCGATATTGGTACCGAGGCAGACACGCGTGCACTCTCCCCCCCTAGTATAAGGTGTATTAGAAGCTAATTGCTAATTACTTTTTTCTACGGTATATTCCTTATTGAACGACCGTTTTCGGCGCATATGCAACCAAGGTAATTTTTAATATCTCAGGGAAATCCAGCCTTTTTTCCTTTGGCCTCTGTGCATCGCTTCAAGAAAGACTTTTTCTTTTGAAAGATCGAGTGGAAATGGAATATTTTAGCTTGCGATATATATTTATATTATAAAATTGTCCCTGCTCCAGCTGTTAATCCGTTCGAGGTCTTGGTTGACATTTTGTATGCATTCAGGGAAGCATTATGCTGAACAAATATTTTCTACACCAAGAGCATTGTTTAAAGGCAGCATTCTTGCTCTCACAGACACTCGTTTTTTTCCTCCGGAAAACCCACATCGCTATCGTTCAAAAAATTTCCCCGTAATTATAAAATTGGCTGCATACCGTACCAACCTTGCCATTATTTCGATAGTTGTGGCTTACAATTGATCTACGATGGAGTGGATTTTTATCGAATCGTGTCCAGATGTGAATTCCTCTCCCTGTGAAATGAATCTTTGAATTCGTCAGATTTAGATTTTCATTTGACCCTCTCGCATTTTTGCATCGTTCACATCTAGCGAAATAGTTGTAGAGCAAATACAGATCATAACGACCTCAGCAGTAAGGAATTACACGACAAGTTTCAATTGCAGAGGACAAACTCAGTAGCCTTGCTGATCAATAAATCACCGATTTATATTCACTTTCTATCTAATCTCTTTATATTTGGCACCATCAAAAGTTCAGGGGTTTATTGAAACACCCTGAACCTTTAAACGCTCACCTGTAATCTTCGCTTTAGAGACTTCGTTTATCTACGCAGTTTACCATTTGCTTTTCTGTGCTCTCGCCTTTCTTTGCTTTGCCGCAATTTTTGTTTCCAGAATCTACGAGCCACCCGTCTCGACGTCGAAGCAGTGTAATGATGAACCCATTAGCAATTCCAATAAAAATGGCACGACCCTAGCTCCGGCCGTAGGTCGACGCTCGGTTATCTCTTCCAAACTTCTCCTTCGAGAAGTAAACCCACAAATTAAAAGGGAGGTAAGACATGGGGAAGGGTAGAACAATAATAAACATACACAAAAGTTAAGAGAAAATACAAAATAAATAAAAACCTGGAAGAAAAAAGTAATTAGCAAATAGTCTCTAATACCTTGGTAAAAATAATGCGTACCCTTTTCTACCTCGCATCAGGAGCCCGCACCATTCCGTCCGCCGATTCCCTCGTTCGCCTCTTCGTCCGCTAACATAATGGCGCGCAATTTGAATCATGCACCATGTTGGTGTTGATCCCCACATGCTGTTCCTGTTCGTTCATCTCGCCGGACAACCAACCTGGTCATGCACCCTCGTCATCGGAGAGGACAACAACCACTGATTTGTTGCAATATATTTTTATGCGTCGGATGTAGGTTTTCATTTGACGATGAAAGTAAACATCGCATTGCTGTCATAATGCCGTTGACTTCGCTGCAATCACCTTTAGCCTGCATGAAGGCTCACTCACCTCTTCCGTCCACGAACATTTTGTAATAAGTACTTGGATTAGTTTGCCCACCCTATGAATCCACTAGGTATAAAAGTGGTGTATTTTTCAACGTCGGGAGCTACGACAGTACGAAGAATAGTTCGTACGTCTCACAAGTCAGCTTGTCGGATCTTGTTGCGCAAACGGAGAAATTTCCGAATTTGTAAGTTGCACGATCCACCTCCTGTTTTTTCGAAGGTCTAAATTTTCCACTTTGCTCTTGGCGGCATGTGAAAACTTCATGAAGAAGTATTCCAGTCGATATCTGGAAAAAGGTCATCAACCATAGGCGGTGATTTCAGAGGCGTGCCATATCTAAGTACGAGAGCCTTGGCTTCCATCCAACGCGTTGCATAATCTACGCACAGAATAACGAGGCGGTTAAAAAAAGTTCTTTCCTTACACCAGCTTTCTTTCCATATAAGGGTATCGGTATTATGACTACGAATTACATTATACCTTATACGTTCTATAGCCTATTGGGGAGGGAGAGATACCGCACGCCTGCGTGCCTTAATACCAATACCGCGTTATTACCGCACACGCAACGAAGAAATGCGTTCTTTTTGCATTTGCATTTAAAATATCTCACAGGATGGGGTTCTTCTTCCAGCTCTTCGCCCTCTTGTGGTGCGCACAAGCGTCGGCAACGCATTGATGCGAACTCGATGAGGGTGTACATAGTCACTCCCCTGGATGTAAGCGGGAGGGGATTTCACCCTTTCGGTGGACAATGCACTTCGGGAGGACTCCCGGATATCCTCGCCATCAACACTGCTGTCAAGCCTCTCGCTCAATAGTCCCTTCACTGCATTGGGATTATCCGAGGGGTCGGTTAGATTTCCCAGCACCTTTCTTGACCATTTTATTTGTCTTTGAATCGTGGGGGATTTTAAGGAGTCCTCGGCCACCGGATATTTGCTTCCATCCAGCCTCTAGAGCTGCGCTAACTTCTGGGCTGGGATCGTCTCGGAGAGGGTACACCATCCTTTATCGGCACGTGAAAGTACTCCTTCTCTTCCGTCATGAGAAAGATGGAGCCACTTCCGGACTGCGCCCTTCAGTTGGACGTCCATTGCTTTGAGTCTACCTAATGTAACTTTCCCCAACGCCAGTCTGTGATGCAGTCTGGGAAGAGGATAATTACACAACACCTGAATCTTTTGGAAGTGTTTCAGGGGGCCTTTACATATGCTTTTGAGTTGGTCACTCAAAGTCAAATCCACTCCATTTTTTTCCCCGCCCATTTCCACTCCAAGGTACTGAATCTCCGTGAAGGATGTAATTTCACGGAGAAGGTGGCCGTCTAGAGTTTTGAAAGTCGGAGTCAGGAGGACACTGACTCTATTGGCCTTTCCATCTGGTACTAAAGAGAATGTTTTGCACTTTTAAGGTGTTGTGGCTTCTGGATTATTTCCCCAGTTGATCCGTTTTTCTTTCCTGTATTTTAAAGTTCAACGTTACGGCAAGTTGACAGCATCCCACTCCTCTCTCTTGCTCCACCATTTTAAAGCGAGAAGGTTTTCGGAATGTTTAGACTTTGTTTCACAATTCCTCAACTTTTCCTCCATCCTGGTATTTCCTCCATATTTTTTTCTACTCTTTCTCACTGTTCCGCGGTAGTTGCCCTATCACAGAGCAAGCAGAATATTGCTGAACTCGTATAACAATTGTCAACGACAAAGCAGGAAATTTTTCCAGTCGATACCTGTAAGACGAAAATCACCGCCTATGATTGATGAGGCGTGCCATGTCTAAGCATGACTTGGCACACTTGGTATCATCGCGATATTGGTACCGAGGCAGACACGCGTGCACTCTCCCCCCAATGTATAAGGTATTAGAAGAAGGTATTTCTTCGTTGCGTGTGTGGTATCATCGCGATATTGGTACCAAGGCACACACGCGTGCACTCTCCCCCCCTAGTATAAGGTATTAGAAGCTAATTGCTAATTACTTTTTTCTACGGTATATTCCTTATTGAACGACCGGTTTCGGCGCATATGCAACCAAGGTAATTTTTAATATCTCAGGGAAATCCAGCCTTTTTTCCTTTGGCCTCTGTGCATCGCTTCAAGAAAGACTTTTTCTTTTGAAAGATCGAGTGGAAATGGAATATTTTAGCTTGCGATATATATTTATATTATAAAATTGTCCCTGCTCCAGCTGTTAATCCGTTCGAGGTCTTGGTTGACATTTTGTATGCATTCAGGGAAGCATTATGCTGAACAAATATTTTCTACACCAAGAGCATTGTTTAAAAGCAGCATTCTTGCTCTCACAGACACTCGTTTATTTCCTCCGGAAAATCCACATCGCTATCGTTCAAAAAATTTCCCCGTAATTATAAAATTGGCTGCATACCGTACCAACCTTGCCATTATTTCGATAGTTGTGGCTTACAATTGATCTACGATGGAGTGGATTTTTATCGAATCGTGTCCAGATGTGAATTCCTCTCCCTGTGAAATGAATCTTTGAATTCGTCGGATTTAGGTTTTCATTTGACCCTCTCGCATTTTTGCATCGTTCACATCTAGCGAAATAGTTGTAGAGCAAATACAGATCATAACGACCTCAGCAGTAAGGAATTACACGACAAGTTTCAATTGCAGAGGACAAACTCAGTAGCCTTGCTGATCAATAAATCACCGATTTATATTCACTTTCTATCTAATCTCTTTTTATTTGGCACCATCAAAAGTTCAGGGGTTTATTGAAACACCCTGAACCTTTAAACGCTCACCTGTAATCTTCGCATTAGAGACTTCGTTTATCTACGCAGTTTACCATTTGCTTTTCTGTGCTCTCGCCTTTCTTTGCTTTGCCGCAATTTTTGTTTCCAGAATCTACGAGCCACCCGTCTCGACGTCGAAGCAGTGTAATGATGAACCCATTAGCAATTCCAATAAAAATGGCACGACCCTAGCTCCGGCCGTAGGTCGACGCTCGGTTATCTCTTCCAAACTTCTCCTTCGAGAAGTAAACCCACAAATTAAAAGGGAGGTAAGACATGGGGAAGGGTAGAACAATAATAAACATACACAAAAGTTAAGAGAAAATACAAAATAAATAAAAACCTGGAAGAAAAAAGTAATTAGCAATTAGTCTCTAATACCTTGGTAAAAATAATGCGTACCCTCTTCTACCTCGCATCAGGAGCCCGCACCATTCCGTCCGCCGATTCCCTCTTTCGCCTCTTCGTCCGCTAACATAATGGCGCGCAATTTGAATCATGCACCATGTTGGTGTTGATCCCCACATGCTGTTCCTGTTCGTTCATCTCGCCGGACAACCAACCTGGTCATGCACCCTCGTCATCGGAGAGGACAACAACCACTGATTTGTTGCAATATATTTTTATGCGTCGGATGTAGGTTTTCATTTGACGATGAAAGTAAACATCGCATTGCTGTCATAATGCCGTTGACTTCGCTGCAATCACCTTTAGCCTGCATGAAGGCTCACTCACCTCTTCCGTCCACGAACATTTTGTAATAAGTACTTGGATTAGTTTGCCCACCCTATGAATCCACTAGGTATAAAAGTGGTGTATTTTTCAACGTCGGGAGCTACGACAGTACGAAGAATAGTTCGTACGTCTCACAAGTCAGCTTGTCGGATCTTGTTGCGCAAACGGAGAAATTTCCGAATTTGTAAGTTGCACGATCCACCTCCTGTTTTTTCGAAGGTCTAAATTTTCCACTTTGCTCTTGGCGGCATGTGAAAACTTCATGAAGAAGTATTCCAGTCGATATCTGGAAAAAGGTCATCAACCATAGGCGGTGATTTCAGAGGCGTGCCATATCTAAGTACGAGAGCCTTGGCTTCCATCCAACGCGTTGCATAATCTACGCACAGAATAACGAGGCGGTTAAAAAAAGTTCTTTCCTTACACCAGCTTTCTTTCCATATAAGGGTATCGGTATTATGACTACGAATTACATTATACCTTATACGTTCTATAGCCTATTTGGGGAGGGAGAGATACCGCACGCCTGCGTGCCTTAATACCAATACCGCGTTATTACCGCACACGCAACGAAGAAATGCGTTCTTTTTGCATTTGCATTTAAAATATCTCACAGGATGGGGTTCTTCTTCCAGCTCTTCGCCCTCTTGTGGTGCGCACAAGCGTCGGCAACGCATTGATGCGAACTCGATGAGGGTGTACATAGTCACTCCCCTGGATGTAAGCGGGAGGGGATTTCACCCTTTCGGTGGACAATGCACTTCGGGAGGACTCCCGGATATCCTCGCCATCAACACTGCTGTCAAGCCTCTCACTCAATAGTCCCTTCACTGCATTGGGATTATCCGAGGGGTCGGTTAGATTTCCCAGCACCTTTCTTGACCATTTTATTTGTCTTTGAATCGTGGGGGATTTTAAGGAGTCCTCGGCCACCGGATATTTGCTTCCATCCAGCCTCTAGAGCTGCGCTAACTTCTGGGCTGGGATCGTCTCGGAGAGGGTACACCATCCTTTATCGGCACGTGAAAGTACTCCTTCTCTTCCGTCATGAGAAAGATGGAGCCACTTCCGGACTGCGCCCTTCAGTTGGACGTCCATTGCTTTGAGTCTACCTAATGTAACTTTCCCCAACGCCAGTCTGTGATGCAGTCTGGGAAGAGGATAATTACACAACACCTGAATCTTTTGGAAGTGTTTCAGGGGGCCTTTACATATGCTTTTGAGTTGGTCACTCAAAGTCAAATCCACTCCATTTTTTTCCCCGCCCATTTCCACTCCAAGGTACTGAATCTCCGTGAAGGATGTAATTTCACGGAGAAGGTGGCCGTCTAGAGTTTTGAAAGTCGGAGTCAGGAGGACACTGACTCTATTGGCCTTTCCATCTGGTACTAAAGAGAATGTTTTGCACTTTTAAGGTGTTGTGGCTTCTGGATTATTTCCCCAGTTGATCCGTTTTTCTTTCCTGTATTTTAAAGTTCAACGTTACGGCAAGTTGACAGCATCCCACTCCTCTCTCTTGCTCCACCATTTTAAAGCGAGAAGGTTTTCGGAATGTTTAGACTTTGTTTCACAATTCCTCAACTTTTCCTCCATCCTGGTATTTCCTCCATATTTTTTTCTACTCTTTCTCACTGTTCCGCGGTAGTTGCCCTATCACAGAGCAAGCAGAATATTGCTGAACTCGTATAACAATTGTCAACGACAAAGCAGGAAATTTTTCCAGTCGATACCTGTAAGACGAAAATCACCGCCTATGATTGATGAGGCGTGCCATGTCTAAGCATGACTTGGCACACTTGGTATCATCGCGATATTGGTACCGAGGCAGACACGCGTGCACTCTCCCCCCAATGTATAAGGTATTAGAAGAAGGTATTTCTTCGTTGCGTGTGTGGTATCATCGCGATATTGGTACCGAGGCAGACACGCGTGCACTCTCCCCCCCTAGTATAAGGTGTATTAGAAGCTAATTGCTAATTACTTTTTTCTACGGTATATTCCTTATTGAACGACCGGTTTCGGCGCATATGCAACCAAGGTAATTTTTAATATCTCAGGGTAATCCAGCCTTTTTTCCTTTGGCCTCTGTGCATCGCTTCAAGAAAGACTTTTTCTTTTGAAAGATCGAGTGGAAATGGAATATTTTAGCTTGCGATATATATTTATATTATAAAATTGTCCCTGCTCCAGCTGTTAATCCGTTCGAGGTCTTGGTTGACATTTTGTATGCATTCACATCTAGCGAAATAGTTGTAGAGCAAATACAGATCATAACGACCTCAGCAGTAAGGAATTACACGACAAGTTTCAATTGCAGAGGACAAACTCAGTAGCCTTGCTGATCAATAAATCACCGTTTTATATTCACTTTCCATCTAATCTCTTTATATTTGGCACCATCAAAAGTTCAGGGGTTTATTGAAACACCCTGAACCTTTAAACGCTCACCTGTAATCTTCGCATTAGAGACTTCGTTTATCTACGCAGTTTACCATTTGCTTTTCTGTGCTCTCGCCTTTCTTTGCTTTGCCGCAATTTTTGTTTCCAGAATCTACGAGCCACCCGTCTCGACGTCGAAGCAGTGTAATGATGAACCCATTAGCAATTCCAATAAAAATGGCACGACCCTAGCTCCGGCCGTAGGTCGACGCTCGGTTATCTCTTCCAAACTTCTCCTTCGAGAAGTAAACCCACAAATTAAAAGGGAGGTAAGACATGGGGAAGGGTAGAACAATAATAAACATACACAAAAGTTAAGAGAAAATACAAAATAAATAAAAACCTGGAAGAAAAAAGTAATTAGCAATTAGTCTCTAATACCTTGGTAAAAATAATGCGTACCCTCTTCTACCTCGCATCAGGAGCCCGCACCATTCCGTCCGCCGATTCCCTCTTTCGCCTCTTCGTCCGCTAACACAATGGCGCGCAATTTGAATCATGCACCATGTTGGTGTTGATCCCCACATGCTGTTCCTGTTCGTTCATCTCGCCGGACAACCAACCTGGTCATGCACCCTCGTCATCGGAGAGGAAAACAACCACTGATTTGTTGCAATATATTTTTATGCGTCGGATGTAGGTTTTCATTTGACGATGAAAGTGAACATCGCATTGCTGTCAGAATGCCGTTGACTACGCTGCAATCACCTTTAGCCTGCATGAAGGCTCACCTCTTCCGTCCACGAACATTTTGTAATAAGTACTTGGATTAGTTTGCCCACCCTATGAATCCACTAGGTATAAAAGTGGTGTATTTTTCAACGTCGGGAGCTACGACAGTACGAAGAATAGTTCGTACGTCTCACAAGTCAGCTTGTCGGATCTTGTTGCGCAAACGGAGAAATTTCCGAATTTGTAAGTTGCACGATACACCTCCTTTTTTTTCGAAGGTCTAAATTTTCCACTTTGCTCTTGGCGGCATGTGAAAACTTCATGAAGAAGTATTCCAGTCGATATCTGGAAAAAGGTCATCAACCATAGGCGGTGATTTCAGAGGCGTGCCATATCTAAGTACGAGAGCCTTGGCTTCCATCCAACGCGTTGCATAATCTACGCACAGAATATCGAGGCGGTTAAAAAAAGTCCTTTCCTTACACCAGCTTTCTTTCCATATAAGAGTATCGGTATTATGACTACGAATTACATTATACCTTATACGTTCTATAGCCTATTTGGGGAGGGAGAGATACCGCACGCCTGCGTGCCTTAATACCAATACCGCGTTATTACCGCACACGCAACGAAGAAATGCGTTCTTTTTGCATTTGCATTTAAAATATCTCACAGGATGGGGTTCTTCTTCCAGCTCTCCGCCCTCTTGTGGTGCGCACAAGCGTCGGCAACGCATTGATGCGAACTCGATGAGGGTGTACATAGTCACTCCCCTGGATGTAAGCGGGAGGGGATTTCACCCTTTCGGTGGACAATGCACTTCGGGAGGACTCCCGGATATCCTCGCCATCAACACTGCTGTCAAGCCTCTCGCTCAATAGTCCCTTCACTGCATTGGGATTATCCGAGGGGTCGGTGAGATTTCCCAGCACCTTTTTTGACCATTTTATTCGTCTTTGAATCGTGGGGGATTTTAAGGAGTCCTCGGCCACCGGATATTTGCTTCCATCCAGCCTCTAGAGCTGCGCTAACTTCTGGGCTGGGATCGTCTCGGAGAGGGTACACCATCCTTTATCGGCACGTGAAAGTACTCCTTCTCTTCCGTCATGAGAAAGATGGAGCCACTTCCGGACTGCGCCCTTCAGTTGGACGTCCATTGCTTTGAGTCTACCTAATGTAACTTTCCCCAACGCCAGTCTGTGATGCAGTCTGGGAAGAGGATAATTACACAACACCTGAATCTTTTGGAAGGGTTTCAGGGGGCCTTTACATATGCTTTTGAGTTGGTCACTCAAAGTCAAATCCACTCCATTTTTTCCCCGCCCATTTCCACTCCAAGGTACTGAATCTCCGTGAAGGATGTAATTTCACGGAGAAGGTGGCCGTCTAGAGTTTTGAAAGTCGGAGTCAGGAGGACACTGACTCTATTGGCCTTTCCATCTGGTACTAAAGAGAATGTTTTGCACTTTTAAGGTGTTGTGGCTTCTGGATTATTTCCCCAGTTGATCCGTTTTTCTTTCCTGTATTTTAAAGTTCAACGTTACGGCAAGTTGACAGCATCCCACTCCTCTCCCTTGCTGCACCATTTTAAAGCGAGAAGGTTTTCGGAATGTTTAGACTTTGTTTCACAATTCCTCAACTTTTCCTCCATCCTGGTATTTCCTCCATATTTTTTTCTACTCTTTCTCACTGTTCCGCGGTAGTTGCCCTATCACAGAGCAAGCAGAATATTGCTGAACTCGTATAACAATTGTCAACGACAAAGCAGGAAATTTTTCCAGTCGATACCTGTAAGACGAAAATCACCGCCTATGATTGATGAGGCGTGCCATGTCTAAGCATGACTTGGCACACTTGGTATCATCGCGATATTGGTACCGAGGCAAACACGCGTGCACTCTCCCCCCAATGTATAAGGTATAAGAAGAAGGTATTTCTTCGTTGCGTGTGTGGTATCATCGCGATATTGGTACCAAGGCACACACGCGTGCACTCTCCCCCCCTAGTATAAGGTATTAGAAGCTAATTGCTAAATACTTTTTTCTACGGTATATTCCTTATTGAACGACCGGTTTCGGCGCATATGCAACCAAGGTAATTTTTAATATCTCAGGGAGATCCAGCCTTTTTTCCTTTGGCCTCTGTGCATCGCTTCAAGAAAGACTTTTTTTTTGAAAGATCGAGTGGAAATGGAATATTTTAGCTTGCGATATATATTTATATTATAAAATTGTCCCTGCTCCAGCTGTTAATCCGTTCGAGGTCTTGGTTGACATTTTGTATGCATTCAGGGAAGCATTATGCTGAACAAATATTTTCTACACCAAGAGCATTGTTTAAAAGCAGCATTCTTGCTCTCACAGACACTCGTTTATTTCCTCCGGAAAACCCACATCGCTATCGTTCAAGAAATTTCCCCGTAATTATAAAATTGGCTGCATACCGTACCAACATTGCCATTATTTCGATAGTTGTGGCTTACAATTGATCTACGATGGAGTGGATTTTTATCGAATCGTGTCCAGATGTGAATTCCTCTCCCTGTGAAATGAATCTTTGAATTCGTCGGATTTAGGTTTTCATTTGACCCTCTCGCATTTTTGCATCGTTCACATCTAGCGAAATAGTTGTAGAGCAAATACAGATCATAACGACCTCAGCAGTAAGGAATTGCACGACAAGTTTCAATTGCAGAGGACAAACTCAGTAGCCTTGCTGATCAATAAATCACCGATTTATATTCACTTTCTATCTAATCTCTTTTTATTTTGCACCATCAAAAGTTCAGGGGTTTATTGAAACACCCTGAACCTTTAAACGCTCACCTGTAATCTTCGCATTAGAGACTTCGTTTATCTACGCAGTTTACCATTTGCTTTTCTGTGCTCTCGCCTTTATTTGCTTTGCCGCAATTTTTGTTTCCAGAATCTACGAGCCACCCGTCTCGACGTCGAAGCAGTGTAATGATGAACCCATTAGCAATTCCAATAAAAATGGCACGACCCTAGCTCCGGCCGTAGGTCGACGCTCGGTTATCTCTTCCAAACTTCTCCTTCGAGAAGTAAACCCACAAATTAAAAGGGAGGTAAGACATGGGGAAGGGTAGAACAATAATAAACATACACAAAAGTTAAGAGAAAATACAAAATAAATAAAAACCTGGAAGAAAAAAGTAATTAGCAAATTGTCTTTAATACCTTGGTAAAAATAATGCGTACCCTTTTCCTACCTCGCATCAGGAGCCCGCACCATTCCGTCCGCCGATTCCCTCGTTCGCCTCTTCGTCCGCTAACATAATGGCGCGCAATTTGAATCATGCACCATGTTGCTGTTGATCCCCACATGCTGTTCCTGTTCGTTCATCTCGCCGGACAACCAACCTGGTCATGCACCCTCGTCATCGGAGAGGAAAACAACCACTGATTTGTTGCAATATATTTTTATGCGTCGGATGTAGGTTTTCATTTGACGATGAAAGTGAACATCGCATTGCTGTCATAATGCCGTTGACTACGCTGCAATCACCTTTAGCCTGCATGAAGGCTCACCTCTTCCGTCCACGAACATTTTGTAATAAGTACTTGGATTAGTTTGCCCACCCTATGAATCCACTAGGTATAAAAGTGGTGTATTTTTCAACGTCGGGAGCTACGACAGTACGAAGAATAGTTCGTACGTCTCACAAGTCAGCTTGTCGGATCTTGTTGCGCAAACGGAGAAATTTCCGAATTTGTAAGTTGCACGATCCACCTCCTTTTTTTTCGAAGGTCTAAATTTTCCACTTTGCTCTTGGCGGCATGTGAAAACTTCATGAAGAAGTATTCCAGTCGATATCTGGAAAAAGGTCATCAACCATAGGCGGTGATTTCAGAGGCGTGCCATATCTAAGTACGAGAGCCTTGGCTTCCATCCAACGCGTTGCATAATCTACGCACAGAATATCGAGGCGGTTAAAAAAAGTTCTTTCCTTACACCAACTCTCTTTCCATATAAGAGTATCGGTATTATGACTACGAATTACATTATACCTTATACGTTCTATAGCCTATTTGGGGAGGGAGAGATACCGCACGCCTGCGTGCCTTAATACCAATACCGCGTTATTACCGCACACGCAACGAAGAAATGCGTTCTTTTTGCATTTGCATTTAAAATATCTCACAGGATGGGGTTCTTCTTCCAGCTCTCCGCCCTCTTGTGGTGCGCACAAGCGTCGGCAACGCATTGATGCGAACTCGATGAGGGTGTACATAGTCACTCCCCTGGATGTAAGCGGGAGGGGATTTCACCCTTTCGGTGGACAATGCACTTCGGGAGGACTCCCGGATATCCTCGCCATCAACACTGCTGTCAAGCCTCTCGCTCAATAGTCCCTTCACTGCATTGGGATTATCCGAGGGGTCGGTTAGATTTCCCAGCACCTTTTTTGACCATTTTATTCGTCTTTGAATCGTGGGGGATTTTAAGGAGTCCTCGGCCACCGGATATTTGCTTCCATCCAGCCTCTAGAGCTGCGCTAACTTCTGGGCTGGGATCGTCTCGGAGAGGGTACACCATCCTTTATCGGCACGTGAGAGTACTCCTTCTCTTCCGTCATGAGAAAGATGGAGCCACTTCCGGACTGCCCCCTTCAGTTGGACGTCCATTGCTTAGAGTCTACCTAATGTAACTTTCCCCAACGCCAGTCTGTGATGCAGTCTGGGAAGAGGATAATTACACAACACCTGAATCTTTTGGAAGGGTTTCAGGGGGCCTTTACATATGCTTTTGAGTTGGTCACTCAAAGTCAAATCCACTCCATTTTTTCCCCGCCCATTTCCACTCCAAGGTACTGAATCTCCGTGAAGGATGTAATTTCACGGAGAAGGTGGCCGTCTAGAGTTTTGAAAGTCGGAGTCAGGAGGACACTGACTCTATTGGCCTTTCCATCTGGTACTAAAGAGAATGTTTTGCACTTTTAAGGTGCTGTGGCTTCTGGATTATTTCCCCAGTTGATCCGTTTTTCTTTCCTGTATTTTAAAGTTCAACGTTACGGCAAGTTGACAGCATCCCACTCCTCTCTCTTGCTCCACCATTTTAAAGCGAGAAGGTTTTCGGAATGTTTAGACTTTGTTTCACAATTCCTCAACTTTTCCTCCATCCTGGTATTTCCTCCATATTTTTCTCTACTCTTTCTCACTTTTCCGCGGTAGTTGCCCTATCACAGAGCAAGCAGAATATTGCTGAACTCGTATAACAATTGTCAACGACAAACGACAAAGCAGGAAATTATTCCAGTCGATACCTGTAAGACGAAAATCACCGCCTATGATTGATGAGGCGTGCCATGTCTAAGCATGACTTGGCACACTTGGTATCATCGCGATATTGGTACCGAGGCAGACACACGTGCACTCTCCCCCCAATGTATAAGGTATTAGAAGAAGGTATTTCTTCGTTGCGTGTGTGGTATCATCGCGATATTGGTACCAAGGCACACACGCGTGCACTCTCCCCCCCTAGTATAAGGTATTAGAAGCTAATTGCTAATTACTTTTTTCTACGGTATATTCCTTATTGAACGACCGGTTTCGGCGCATATGCAACCAAGGTAATTTTTAATATCTCAGGGAAATCCAGCCTTTTTTCCTTTGGCCTCTGTGCATCGCTTCAAGAAAGACTTTTTCTTTTGAAAGATCGAGTGGAAATGGAATATTTTAGCTTGCGATATATATTTATATTATAAAATTGTCCCTGCTCCAGCTGTTAATCCGTTCGAGGTCTTGGTTGACATTTTGTATGCATTCAGGGAAACATTATGCTGAACAAATATTTTCTACACCAAGAGCATTGTTTAAAAGCAGCATTCTTGCTCTCACAGACACTCGTTTATTTCCTCCGGAAAACCCACATCGCTATCGTTCAAAAAATTTCCCCGTAATTATAAAATTGGCTGCATACCGTACCAACCTTGCCATTATTTCGATAGTTGTGGCTTACAATTGATCTACGATGGAGTGGATTTTTATCGAATCGTGTCCAGATGTGAATTCCTCTCCCTGTGAAATGAATCTTTGAATTCGTCGGATTTAGGTTTTCATTTGACCCTCTCGCATTTTTGCATCGTTCACATCTAGCGAAATAGTTGTAGAGCAAATACAGATCATAACGACCTCAGCAGTAAGGAATTACACGACAAGTTTCAATTGCAGAGGACAAACTCAGTAGCCTTGCTGATCAATAAATCACCGATTTATATTCACTTTCTATCTAATCTCTTTTTATTTGGCACCATCAAAAGTTCAGGGGTTTATTGAAACACCCTGAACCTTTAAACGCTCACCTGTAATCTTCGCATTAGAGACTTCGTTTATCTACGCAGTTTACCATTTGCTTTTCTGTGCTCTCGCCTTTCTTTGCTTTGCCGCAATTTTTGTTTCCAGAATCTACGAGCCACCCGTCTCGACGTCGAAGCAGTGTAATGATGAACCCATTAGCAATTCCAATAAAAATGGCACGACCCTAGCTCCGGCCGTAGGTCGACGCTCGGTTATCTCTTCCAAACTTCTCCTTCGAGAAGTAAACCCACAAATTAAAAGGGAGGTAAGACATGGGGAAGGGTAAAACAATAATAAACATGCATAAAAATTAAGAGAAAATACAAAATAAATAAAAACCTGGAAGAAAAAAGTAATTAGCAAATAGTCTCTAATACCTTGGTAAAAATAATGCGTACCCTTTTCCTACCTCGCATCAGGAGCCCGCACCATTCCGTCCGCCGATTCCCTCTTTCGCCTCTTCGTCCGCTAACACAATGGCGCGCAATTTGAATCATGCACCATGTTGGTGTTGATCCCCACATGCTGTTCCTGTTCGTTCATCTCGCCGGACAACCAACCTGGTCATGCACCCTCGTCATCGGAGAGGACAAGAACCAGTGATTTGTTGCAATATATTTTTATGCGTCGGATGTAGGTTTTCATTTGACGATGAAAGTAAACATCGCATTGCTGTCATAATGCCGTTGACTACGCTGCAATCACCTTTAGCCTGCATGAAGGCTCACCTCTTCCGTCCACGAACATTTTGTAATAAGTACTTGGATTAGTTTGCCCACCCTATGAATCCACTAGGTATAAAAGTGGTGTATTTTTCAACGTCGGGAGCTACGACAGTACGAAGAATAGTTCGTACGTCTCACAAGTCAGCTTGTCGGATCTTGTTGCGCAAACGGAGAAATTTCCGAATTTGTAAGTTGCACGATCCACCTCCTTTTTTTTCGAAGGTCTAAATTTTCCACTTTGCTCTTGGCGGCATGTGAAAACTTCATGAAGAAGTATTCCAGTCGATATCTGGAAAAAGGTCATCAACCATAGGCGGTGATTTCAGAGGCGTGCCATATCTAAGTACGAGAGCCTTGGCTTCCATCCAACGCGTTGCATAATCTACGCACAGAATAACGAGGCGGTTAAAAAAAGTTCTTTCCTTACACCAGCTTTCTTTCCATATAAGAGTATCGGTATTATGACTACGAATTACATTATACCTTATACGTTCTATAGCCTATTTGGGGAGGGAGAGATACCGCACGCCTGCGTGCCTTAATACCAATACCGCGTTATTACCGCACACGCAACGAAGAAATGCGTTCTTTTTGCATTTGCATTTAAAATATCTCACAGGATGGGGTTCTTCTTCCAGCTCTCCGCCCTCTTGTGGTGCGCACAAGCGTCGGCAACGCATTGATGCGAACTCGATGAGGGTGTACATAGTCACTCCCCTGGATGTAAGCGGGAGGGGATTTCACCCTTTCGGTGGACAATGCACTTCGGGAGGACTCCCGGATATCCTCGCCATCAACACTGCTGTCAAGCCTCTCGCTCAATAGTCCCTTCACTGCATTGGGATTATCCGAGGGGTCGGTTAGATTTCCCAGCACCTTTCTTGACCATTTTATTTGTCTTTGAATCGTGGGGGATTTTAAGGAGTCCTCGGCCACCGGATATTTGCTTCCATCCAGCCTCTAGAGCTGCGCTAACTTCTGGGCTGGGATCGTCTCGGAGAGGGTACACCATCCTTTATCGGCACGTGAAAGTACTCCTTCTCTTCCGTCATGAGAAAGATGGAGCCACTTCCGGACTGCGCCCTTCAGTTGGACGTCCATTGCTTTGAGTCTACCTAATGTAACTTTCCCCAACGCCAGTCTTTGATGCAGTCTTGGAAGAGGATAATTACCTGAATCTTTTGGAAGGGTTTCAGGGGGCCTTTACATATGCTTTTGAGTTGGTCACTCAAAGTCAAATCCACTCCATTTTTTCCCCGCCCATTTCCACTCCAAGGTACTGAATCTCCGTGAAGGATGTAATTTCACGGAGAAGGTGGCCGTCTAGAGTTTTGAAAGTCGGAGTCAGGAGGACACTGACTCTATTGGCCTTTCCATCTGGTACTAAAGAGAATGTTTTGCACTTTTAAGGTGCTGTGGCTTCTGGATTATTTCCCCAGTTGATCCGTTTTTCTTTCCTGTATTTTAAAGTTCAACGTTACGGCAAGTTGACAGCATCCCACTCCTCTCTCTTGCTCCACCATTTTAAAGCGAGAAGGTTTTCGGAATGTTTAGACTTTGTTTCACAATTCCTCAACTTTTCCTCCATCCTGGTATTTCCTCCATATTTTTTTTCTACTCTTTCTCACTGTTCCGCGGTAGTTGCCCTATCACAGAGCAAGCAGAATATTGCTGAACTCGTATAACAATTGTCAACGACAAAGCAGGAAATTTATCCAGTCGATACCTGTAAGACGAAAATAACCGCCTATGATTGATGAGGCGTCTAAGCATGTCTAAGCATGACTTGGCACACTTGGTATCATCGCGATATTGGTACCGAGGCAGACACGCGTGCACTCTCCCCCCAATGTATAAGGTATTAGAAGCTAATTGCTAATTACTTTTTTCTTCCAGGTTTTTATTTATTTTGCATTTTCTCTTAATTTTTATGTATGTTTCTAAAACTATTGCAGGTTAACTGTCGTAGTATTGAATATTGGAATTCAAGTCCTGCATTATTCTGCTGGCTCCAATATAGGGAAACGAACGCATTTGGACAATGAGGAGGAGTAGAAAAGATGTACTCAAGATGTAGGAAAAGTTGAAGAAAAGAATAATAAAGAAAATTTTCTGAATATAAAGTGATAAGGAAAGAAAGGATTTGGCTAAATAGTAAGAGGTGAAGAAGTTAGGATAGTAGATGTTCAGGTCGTGGGTGGAAGGAGCTATGCTTATGGGAAGGAAAAGATATATTACTCGAGAGGTTTATTGGATTCTGTAACAGCCATCTGATTCAGATGAACAGATGCAATTTACCTTCCACCTGACGTGTATACCGTAACTGACGAGAAAAATATTGACGAAAATATTATTGGAGAGGAAAATATAAGCGTCACCGGGACTTTTGAGATTCATAGGAGTTCTGGAGTGATGAACCTGAAAATAACCGTGTGTAATCGAAAAGAAAAGAGAAGCCTGTTACAAATGGAAAGAAATCAAATAATTAATATTTAATTCTGCTCCTAATTGAGTGGAGTATGAGCACAATGAAAGATTGAGCGGGGTGGCACGTCTGCGATAGAAATTTTCAAGTTATTTATGGACGACGGCGCCTTAGAGAAAATAGTTTTATTTTTTCGAACAAATACGCCGCAGACAACAATTGGCATGACATTCAACTAACCATATCTGATCTAAGAAAATTCATAGGTGTATTGCTTCTGAAAGATAACTTCTCCCTGCAAGAAATGTGAAGAAGGTTTATATTTATTTTGTATATCCTCGTAATTTTTATGTATGTTTATTAATGTTTTACCCTTCTTTATGTTACCCTTCCTCATGTCTCCCTCCCTTTTAATTTGTGGGTTTTTACTCTGGAGCTCGAAGGAGCGAAGGAGGTTTTCCATCAAAATACCTTCCCTCGGACTACAACCTTGTCGCGGCGGGAAGGCTTATAAGTTCCGCATTGAATGGTTTCTCATTGCGGTAACAGAACCAATGTTAGTCCATTTTTAGATAATAGATGAGGAAGAAGAGGATGCTGGGATAAGGATCGCATACCCGCCGACTAGAGATTACGCAGGGGAATGACTACGCAGTTCGTGGAATGACTATTAATTACGCCAACGAAGGAGAAGTTTCTTTTGAACATCACATAGCGATGGTGATGGAGAGGCACCCCCGCTCGTGGTGGGATATGATAAGATCGGCCGTATCGCACTGTTCCAGGTGGTTTTGAGATCGGAGAGTAAAACTTCCGTGTTGTATATACAAATCGGAAACGTATCGAGGATTCAGATATACTCCCTTATATTTATAAACGCACCGAATGAAAGTGTCCGAATGATGTTTTTGTCCTTAGGCTTAGACTATCTTCTTTTCCACAATATTTTTCTAGTTTCTGATCATTCCTAAGGACATTTTGCGTATTCGAAGATAAATATTACTTCACATACGATTGTCATTCTTCCCGTTCATCGAATCTGGATTCTAAGGAGTTCATAAACCATCCCGAGATGTTCAAATCTTATCCGATAGTACGATAAGCATACAGCTGTATAGTTCCCGCACACGGTGCTACCCCACTATTGTAATTAAACATTGTTCCACAAACATGCAGAACACGCACGGTTCATTAATATTATATGTTCCTCTACAAAATTAAAAATAATTTATCCAGAATCCCGTAATTTCCGATCGTAAACGATATTCCATGACCAAAATAAGAAACCTTGTTCAATTCTTTCTTTCGGTGCTAGTTTCAAATCCATACGTTTCTTTCTCTAATTAAAATATTCTAAAGAAAGAAAGCATCTCGGAAACACTCGGCTTCATTAGGCGTATTGTAGGAAGAAGCGACGAAAGAGTGAGAGAGCGTTGTTACTTCGCGTTAGTAAGACCACAACTAGAATACGCATCTAGTATTTGGGATTCCGCGGACGAAATTAGTATCCGCGAACTAGAAAAGGCTTTACGTAAAGCAATAAGATTTGTAAAGAATTGCTACGATTAGAATGCAAGCGTAACGAAACAATTATCAGACGCTGGTTGGGAAACATAAGCAGATAGAAGATTAGCAGCCAGAATTATGCGACCCCCCCTGCTATCTAGGCCGATCCGATAATGCGCGTAAAATACGGGAAATAGATGCTTGGACGAATCACTTTAAAGATTCCTTCTTCCCGCGCATGATGTGATATAATAATAGACTAAAATACGCGATAAATTAACATAGGTTTTTACACCCCCTGCTTCGAATCGAACTTCATTATGAAGGACATTGATGTTCTTATTTGCAATTTAATTCAATTTCCTTGATTGCCTTAAACTAATAAAATTTCCCTTTCTAAGATTTAATAAATTTTTAATTTAAGTATTAAAACTTAAACTATAATTGAGACTACTTAAAATCTGCACAAGTTGGATGAATTAATATATCGTGCTTCTATTTTTCCCGTAGAAAATCCATTGGCTATTGCATGGCATCCATCTATTCAAAGTTGAGTAGTGCGTACAATATCTTGACCGTATCACAATATCGATGTCAATAAGTTGTTAATTAGATTGTGAGGACATCGAATGAGAATCATCCTATCCTTGAAAATTTAGTTGTAGATACTGTGAGCTATTGTTTTATTCCATTCGTGGTATATACTATGTAACTTTTTGATACCATAAACCAAGTTATTAAAGAGATTATTAAGGATTAAATGTCTGAACTAGGAGGAAAATCTAAATCACTGTATCTAAAATAAATTAGTGTGTGAAGTGCAGTGTGTGCTAAGCTAGTTGAGATATGCTGAAACTAACTTGTGCAGATTTCATAAGAGGAACATTATAACACACAGTATTAATGAATTAAGTACCAAATTAGATATAAAAACAATCAAAAATGGAATCTCTCATGTTATGTCTAATTTGAGATGTGTCCATCCCTTCCAACACTTCTCAGCAAGTCAGAGTGGAGGAACGAAATTACTGTTTTATTTCCATGAATATAATCCAGGAAAAACGAGTGCGGTTTCTCCGAAGGCAGTGGACTTACCTGGGAAACATTGTTCGCTTTGTTTGTTTTAAGTGGCGACCTCATTAATGTGCTCCTCCATTCTGATCGGAAGGAATTTTGAACAAAGCACCGTAGTAGTGGAGAAGTGGACTGAAGAAGTCACAGATGATATTGGCAATACGCTAAATAGTGTTTTCTAATCGTAAAGCAAATTATTTTTGCATTATGATGAGATTAAATATAGATATCTCTCATTTTTGTTAATAGATATCCTTCATTGTTGTTTTTGAGTTAGTTGAGTTGTCAAGAGTTAAAGATTTTAAAATGGAAATTTGCTCCAAAAATGGTGCATAATAGAAAGTCAATAATAAAAGATCCAAAATGAAGAAAAAAATTGATAAACATAATAAACAATCCATGGAGTGTTGTCTAATATTTTTGTAAAACATTCTTGTTGTTATGTTTAATTTCTACTGAACTATTAGATGCAATAAATGGAAAGAGAAATAAATGGTATCCTTAAAGATGTGATATTTTTATTCCTTATCAATTTCAATCACCTTTTCCTTACAAAGACAGTTGAGTTAACCAAAAGATAGAAAAAGAGGTGAGGCACAACCAACTTGGTGGAAAGAAATGTAATGGTACATAGTGGTTCAATGACTTTGAATGGTGACAAGACCATTTGTATAACGTCAGTGGTCACCTAATGGCACTGTTCATAATGACAATAACATGTCCAACTTTGAATGGTAAGTTTTCATCTATTGAAAAAAAATTATCAACTCCTAACATTATTTCTCTGTTGTTAAATTTGAGGGCATACTCAGAATATCAGTAAATTCAATTAAACTCATGGGGAAAAAGTATAATTTTATCTAGCTCATTAAATTCTAGATCCTTGAAATCAGATTTGTCTTGATGATTTAATCATAGAAATCGATGATTCTTCACTAAATTTATTGACAAATGGTGCATCATTAGAACTCAAGATTAATTTTCAGAATGATAAAGTTGTTTCATCAAGGCAAAGTTTGTGGATGTATTCTCTTTAATTCTCACTTCATTATATGCTTTGAAAATCCCCTCTATGGAAGTCAATTATTTCATCTGGTGAGTCAAATTCACCCAGAAGTTTCTTTGTTCAATCAATCTTGCAGTACATTACTGTGCTTGACAATTATAAAAAAATCATCCATCATAGTTAGTTTCTAGGTGCTTATTTTTAAAAATATTATGAAAGAATATTGAGTTAATTGATAAAATCCTCTTCAGTTTCCCAAACTACATGGCAAAGCGCATCATTATGGTATGAATAACATTCCAATGACTAAAATTAACATATTTCAACAACTATTCCCTAGGCCAGAATAAAAATTTAATAAAATAAATTGTAAAGATTGATTTTAAACTTGAATATTTTAATTTTATTTTCTTATATATATAATATATTATACAATATTATATTTGAGAGACCAAGTAAGTCTTAGTTTCCATCCTCAGAATCCTCTTATAAAAATCTCAATAGATCATCAATCTTCTTAAGTATGATATTTTTTATAATTAGTGCCATGGAATCCAATCTACTCTCAAATTCAAATACCCAATAGTTGGTAAATTCATTATAATTTTGCAGTCTACAGAAAAAAATGTTTGTTTGGATGCATCTTTTCCTGATATATCTTAGGTTTTCTATTTGAGATTTCAATATTCAATTTTTTTCAATGTATTTGTTTAAATAATTTGTCATGTTTACAATGTATTTGGGTTATGCCTTCTTGTGATAGCTTTTATAAAGTGGGGAATTTTTGAGGATTGTATCCATTGCCGAATATTTATAAGTTTCTTTGATTGTTCTACCAATATTGAGTTATTTCATCAATTTAAAGGGATATTTCATTATATTCCAAAATACATGGATAACTTATATTTCATCATCGTTCATCATATTTATTTTATTTGCCAATTAAATGAGGATGTTTTACCTGTATGATAGAATCATAAAAACTTTGAACTCTGGTTTAATTTAGATTTTACATAATTAAGTCTGCCTCTATAACCTTCAAAATGATTTAGATAATTATAGGAAGAGTTGGTGTAACATTTAAAATCTCATTCTGTAATTAGAGATGATGTGACCTACCAGAGGGGAAAAGAAAAGAAAGTGTGACTCTGACAAAGTTAGGGAGCTTCACTATCTTTATTTCCCATAAGATCTTGGAATTGGAAGATTATTTATCATGGCTTTGACTTACAGAGAATTGACAATTTAGATGTTTATGTACTTAATTAGAACTTTTGGAGTGGATCTAATACATGTATTTATCTATATAAAGATTGATTTAAAACTAGTTGTAATTTATACTTCAGTCATTGAAACAGGATAAGTGGTAGCTAGGAGGTTGTAGTTTTATTCTGTCCATTTTTGTATCATTTTTCTGCTGGATTCTGAGTGTACAGGTTTCTGAATGAAAAATGATACAATAGTTATATTAAATTAAATACATGAGTGAATAGAACATAATACACCTTGAATAAAAGTTTTGATCACAAAATTTATTTTATCAGTCAATCAACGGAAAGAAAATTCTGAATTATATGCAAAAATTATGCTTATGCTCAACAATGACAATGCTTGTAATTTTTTGGTAAAATTTTGTCTTACTTGTTAAGAATGTAATCTAAATATCATCACAAACTATCATTGGCTGCATATTTTGCTCATCTACTTTGTGTTACAAAATAATTGTCGATTACCATATTTTTTGGACCATAAGACACACTTTTTCTTCACCAAAAAGTGGGGAGAAAAGTGCCTGCGTCTTATGGTCCGAATACAAGCAGAGCGGCAGTGGGACCCGCTGACACTAATGCCGGGCATTTGCAGGAGGCGCTCTGTGCAGTGTCACCGCCGTATGCTATTGGAGGATAGCGTGTAGTAGGCGGTGTTACACTACACAGCAGTGCCCATGCCCCTCACTCCAGTCATAGGCTTCTGAAGTAAATTGTCACTATGCACTACACACTACACTACGTTTTCCCAATAAACTGTTCCCAATAAAAAAATGTTTTCCCTCTGTCCCTCTTTTCCTTTCAATTGTCACTCTTTCTTTTAATTGTCACTCTTTCTTTTAATTGTCACTCCTTTTCTTTCAACTGTCACTTTTGTGATCTGAAGTACCGAACCATATACTACTTCCGATATATGTATCATATATCTGAAGTACCGTATGTGGTATAGTACATAAACCATACTTCTATATATGGTACCATAAACCATACTTCCATTTACGGTAATTCAGATATACGGTACCATAAACCTGTATGAAAAATGCCGTAAACAGTATGCAGTGACAACGCAAATTGTCAGTGAACACGCAAATGGTTAGTGCTCAATAGTAATCATTGAAGAAATTATGGTACGCTGAAAGTTCCTTCATTTTTGCAGAAAAATATTGTACTGTATTACTGTACCTCATTTTACAAACATGCTGAAGCAGAAAAGAATAGCCTATAAAATTCCATACAAACTGGAGGTTATCAAATATGCTAAAGAGCATGGAAACCGAGCAGCATAGAGGCATTTTGGGCCGCCTCCAACTGAAAAAATGATTAGAGTGTGGAGGAAACAGGAGGATCAGCTGCAGAAAGAAGACAAAAGCAAGCACACTTTCTGTGGGCATGCTGCAAAGTGGCCAGAGTTGGAGGTGGATGTGAAAGAATGGATCATGTTTCATCGCAATAATGGCTTCTCCGTCTCAACAAAAATGATAATTTTTGAAGCGAAACGCATTGCTAAAGAGAGGGACATTCAAGACTTTACAGGATCACCATCATGGTGCTACAGATTCATGAGAAGATGTGGTCTTGCCATGCGCACCAAAACAAGAATTGCCCATAAAATGCCCAAAGAATATGAGGCTAAAATTCTGTCCTTTCACAATTTTGTCATCAATACCAGAAAGAAATACCACTTTGAAATCGGCCAGATTGGGAACATGGATGAAATCCCACTAACATTTGATGTGCCTTCTAATAGGACTGTCGACCTGAAGGGTGCCAAAACAATCACAGTGAAAACGTCAGGGCACGAGAAGACGCATTATACAGCTGTGTTGTCCTGCTGTGCCAATGGCACCAAATTGCCACCCATGTTGATTTTTAAACAGAAAACATTTCCCAAAGATGCCATTCCAAGAGGTGTTGTCGTACATGTCCATGAGGAAGGATGGATGAATGACAATGGCATGAAAATATGGGTTGAAAAGGTGTGGTCCAAACGTTTTGGAGGACTTTTAAAAAAACCTGCCCTATTAGTGATTGATCAATTTAGAGCACATATTAGTGAACCGACCAAAAAGTGCTTCAAGGAAGTAAAGACCCATCTAGCTGTCATTCCCGGAGGTCTTACTAGCCAGTTGCAACCTCTTGATGTCTCCATAAACAAGCCATTTAAGGTCTTTATGAGAGAAGAGTGGAACAGGTGGATGGCTGCTAGTAACCATGATTTGACACCCACTGGACGAATGAAGAGGCCCACCATCACTCAAGTTTGTGAATGGGTGAAAAGATCATGGGACTCAGTGAAGGAAGAGATTGTTGTACAGTCATTCAAAAAATGTGACATTAGCAATACCTTAGATGGAAGTGAAGACTGTATTTTATATGAAGACAGCAAAGAAAGTGATGTCAGTGATTGTGACCAAATGAATTCTGACTCTAGCGAAGAAGAGTTCTTGGGGTTTTCAGAGGACTAGAGTACTCAAACCTTTATGTGTTATAATGGTTCATAATTCCACTGTTGACTGCTGTTCAGTTTATATGTTTTCAAATATTATTCTGTTATACATTTTTAAATATTTTATTACACTATTTGGTTCAGAATATTTTTTCTCCTATTTTCCTCCTCTAAAAACCAGGTGCGTCTTATGGTCAGGTGCGTCTTATGGTCCGAAAAATACGGTATATTGTGAAAAGATATTGAATGAGAATATTCCTATTATGAAAGAAATAACAGAAATATATAGAATCAGTGTAAAAAATAATAAGGTATGACCATCATTGTTACACTTTAACTTATAAAAGGAAAATTTGAATTCCTATGATATTAGTAACATAGAAACAGGATGAAACAGTTTTTCCAATGAGCATTTTTATGTGTGTGGTGAACAATATTGCACCTTCATATCGTTTCATTTATTCATAAATTTTCAATAATTTAAACTTTGACTATTAAGAGAAGCACATATATGAAAGGTTTTTGATTTTAAAGTCCTTGTGTTTTCAAATTTAGTTGTAGATACTGTGTGCCAGTGTTTTATTCTATTCGTGGTATATACTATGTAACTTTTTGAAACCATAAACCAAGTGCTTAAAGAGGTTATTAAGGATGTAATATCTGAGCTAGGAGGAAAATCTAAATCACTTAATCTAAAATAAATTAGCCTGTAGAGAATGCTGAAGTAGTTGAGATAGGCTGAAACTAACTTGTGCAGATTTCATGAAAGGAACATTATAACATACAGTTTTAATGAATTAAGTGGTAAAAAAGGTATAAAAACAATTTTAAAAAATGGAGTCTCTTATGTTATGTTTAATTTGAGATGTGTTGGGTTATGGTCCTTGTAAATACATAACCTAATTTTTTTCATTTGTCTTGAACACTGTGTTTGATAGAATCATGTTCATTTAAACAGAGGGTAGAATAGTACACTAAACATATGGAGTTGGGAAATTCTCATATAGCTCCCCAATTGTTTAATCATCATTTCACGTCCATAAGATTGTATATAAACCATGTTGACTGTAATGTATACTTCCGATCTAAAATCAAAAGAGTGATTTGTTATTCAAATGACTCCTATTCTTCAATTTTACATTTGTACTTTACTCAATGGGTGTAAGGATAATGCAAAGAAAATCTCTGCTGCTAATTTTAATCTAATTAGTAACAATCATACAAGTTATGAATGTCAGTATGCTTTAAATGAATTTTCACCAGAAGAGACTAATTATAATTAGTTTGGAGTCTTGTTGAAATCTGCCTTGAACATTCAAACTCTCACTGATTATAAATATGCAAAGCTTAGAGGATGCATGGTTTAATCATCAGAATTTCTGAGTGTGCACTCTTTACTACTCTATTCAAATCGAAGTTATTGAAGAAATTGAGAACCACTTTTAAAAGTTGATTAAGTTTAATTTCGTATTGCACTTAATATTATCTCAAATGCAGAGAACCTTTTGATTTCTAAACCTAATTATCCTACATAAAAGATAAGTAATGCTAGAAATAGTTTTAGTTAGATGTGTGCAGAATTATTGTTTATTTCTACTTTGATGAAGATTTTCTTTGCTCCATGTAATATGAAGGATCTTAATTATTAAGTTTTGTTCAAAATTTTTATTGAATGAATATACCAGTTCCATTTCCTCATTGCTCTAAAAATTAAATCATCAAGGCAATGTTGAGGTTAAGGTTTTTTTTCTGGAGTATTAATAAAAGAAAATCCTCTTGTGTACGGCATTTTTTTCTTCCTTTGTTGGGTAAGTAGGCATATAAATTATAATCTGAAGTTTTAGAATTTATCATTGCAAATTAATCAAATAAATTCGGATAGAAAGTATAAAAACCAGATATTGGAAGTATATTTTAATGAATCAATTATTTTAATTAAAATAATTGCTATAGAAAAGTCAAGTTGAACGAACTGTTTAATATTTCATTGTCTATTATGGTTTTAGTTTGAAGATGACTATAGTCCATTGCATAAAAGCTGGCAGTACAGGAAGCTTATGAAGAAATAAATGCATAAGACACCAATCTTATCTCTCCAAGGGGTCACTTAATTTGTCTAGGGGAGTCTTACAGATAAAATTAAGATTTTTTGCTTAGTTTGATCAATTCTTTTCTAAAACGTTGGTGACATTAGGGTGAGAAAAACTGATTTTATATATTGAAAAAAGATTTTCCATCTTTATGACAAAAAAATAAATTTTAAAGCGGATTGAAAAAAAGGTTGCAAAATGAACATTATAAAAACTACCATTGCTTTCATCCTATCCAACATAAAATGGTAGTTTTCTTTAGATTACTCCTTACACCTTATGAATTCATAAAAGGACCATTATAAAAAGTTTTGATTTACGTTTTTTAATAAGAAATAATTTAATTGGAACGTAACATTTGGAAAATTTGCCATTTTACTGGAATTTCGCGACTAGTTTGTATGTAAATATAGCAAGGAGTGTAAACATAGATATCTCTCGACTTTTGAATTAGACTAGCATAGGACGATAGAGGATCAAACTTAATACCCGCCTTTTTTTAGATGCTTCTCGCTGTAAGTTTAGGAGATATTAACGTTCATAGTTTGCCTTTTTTTAATTTCGCGCCTGGACCTGTAAGATAAGCGGGTTTGGGCCGCTTGTCTTACATTAGATAAGACTTCTTTCGAGCCCTATCGTAATTAGCAAACTTGGTAAATTAACCCATTCTTACACCACTGAGTATAGCCTCACAATATATGGAAAACTTCAGGTCTTCATACGCCTTTAAGAGCCCGTTAGAAAATTTGAATTGTTGGTGAAAAAGGATTGCTAGTCTCATTCAAAAGTTGGGAGACATCTATGTTTACACTCCTTGTAAGTATACACGGAAAATACGGCTCTTTGAATTCAAGTTAAATCAAACGTAATGTATCGAATATTTTTGAGGATTTTGACACCACATGCGATCGAAACCTAGCCGAATAAGCCTAAATGCTAAATCATCTTATCTTCACCATTGAAAAGTGAGGGAAAGAAGGAAGTTCTTCAATTTTAAACCAATAATAAAAGAAAAAGAAATCATTAAAAATAAGGTACACATTTGTCATAAACGTATGAATCAAGAATCAAACTGTACGTATGAAGGTGTAAATTATGCAAGAAAGTTAACCGCTCGTACCGACGGGTTTTTTCCGATCGACATAAACGTACTTCGGGTTTAAAAGCTTGCATCAATATCAGCAATAAGTAATCAGAGTACGTTTTCTCGAATGGAGAATTTCAAATACGTTTCCTTACCTTCTTTTCCTTTCTTTAATTCTTCTTTTTGCTTCTTGTTACCAGCTTGCATCCACTTTTAGTACAAAGATAACTATAACTCTGTGTCTTGCAGGGAGCCTTGGATGTCTTGTCCGCTAAATCAGAGTGAGAAATTCCATTAGGGATCATAGCAATGCTACAATTACCAAAATTTAGTGCTATATTCAAAATTAGTGAGCAATTTTTTCTTACCTTCCCTTGCTATTATTTTTCTACAGACTCCTCCCACTCGGGTATAACCTTTACGGCACGAAGATCGGGCACCAAGCATTTGTTTGCGAACTTTGCAGCGGGAAGCCGATATCTTTTTCACTAAATTGTAGTGAGAAATTTCATTAGGGACCGTAGCAATGGTGTGATTATCAAAATTTAGCGTCATACTCAGAATTAGGGAGCAAGATAACATGTATTCTTACATTTTCTCGTTACCACCTTTCTACAAACTCCTCCAACTAGGGTATACCCTTTTCCGCACGATTGGGCAGTAAGCGATGTTTTGTCATGGTTGCACGGATTTCCAGCAGATGTATTCTCTTACTGTATTAGCTTGCATCCTCTTATAGTACAAGCACAACCAGAAATCTTCGTCTTGCGGGAAGCCGATATCTTTTTCACTAAAATATTACGAGAAATTCCATTAAGACCGTATCAGTGGAACACTTGGCAAGATTTATTGTCACGAGCATGTACCTTTCTTCGCCATCATCTTTTTACATACTCCTCCTATTGAAATATAACCTCTTCGGCACGGTCGGACAACAGTCGATGGTTTGTAATCTTTGTACAGATTTCCAGCACATGCATCTCTACTACAAAAATTGTCAGAAGAATTAAAATAACTATTGTCTTAAGGCTGGACACCATATCGTGTAACTATCCAGAATTCACTCCGGTCATCTAGAAGAGTATGCGAAGTATGAGACGGGAATTTCCGAATTTAATTACGCTGTTCTTTATCTCTAAAGGAAATGGAGCAAACATCAAATCAAGTGAAGGCGGTAAAGGAAGTTTCCGCGTTCACAAGAGTATTCAATTTTAAATATAAATATATTATATATTTGCATAGTGTCCTAATCAGTGTTACCTAATGGCACTGTTCACAATGACAATAAGATGTCCAACTTTGAATGGTAAGTTTGTATGGATTGAAAGAAAAAATTATCAACTCCAAACATTATATCTTTTTTGTTAAATTTGAGAGAATACTCCAAATTTCTGTAAATTTTATTTGTCAGATATGTAATATAAATTTAATAAATCAGATTTGTCTTGATGATTTAATCATAGAAATCGATGATTCTTCACTAAATTTATTGACAAATGGTGCATCATTAGAACTCAAGATTAATTTTCAGAATGAAAAAGTTGTTTCATCAAGGCAAAGTTTGTGGATGTATTCTCTTTAATTCTCACTTCATTATATGCTTTGAAAATCCCCTCTATGGAAGTCAATTATTTCATCTGGTGAGTCAAATTCACCCAGAAGTTTCTTTGTTCAATCAATCTTGCAGTACATTACTGTGCTTGACAATTATAAAAAAATCATCCATCATAGTTAGTTTCTAGGTGCTTATTTTTAAAAATATTATGAAAGAATATTGAGTTAATTGATAAAATCCTCTTCAGTTTCCCAAACTACATGGCAAAGCGCATCATTATGGTATGAATAACATTCCAATGACTAAAATTAACATATTTCAACAACTATTCCCTAGGCCAGAATAAAAATTTAATAAAATAAATTGTAAAGATTGATTGTAAACTTGAATATTTTAATTTTATTTTCTTATATATATAATATATTATACAATATTATATTTGAGAGACCAAGTAAGTCTTAGTTTCCATCCTCAGAATCCTCTTATAAAAATCTCAATAGATCATCAATCTTCTTAAGTATGATATTTTTTATAATTAGTGCCATGGAATCCAATCTACTCTCAAATTCAAATACCCAATAGTTGGTAAATTCATTATAATTTTGCAGTCTACAGAAAAAAATGTTTGTTTGGATGCATCTTTTCCTGATATATCTTAGGTTTTCTATTTGAGATTTCAATATTCAATTTTTTTCAATGTATTTGTTTAAATAATTTGTCATGTTTACAATGTATTTGGGTTATGCCTTCTTGTGATAGCTTTTATAAAGTGGGGAATTTTTGAGGATTGTATCCATTGCCAAATATTTATAAGTTTCTTTGATTGTTCTACCAATATTGAGTTATTTCATCAATTTAAAGGGATATTTCATTATATTCCAAAATACATGGATAACTTATATTTCATCATCGTTCATCATATTTATTTTATTTGCCAATTAAATGAGGATGTTTTACCTGTATGATAGAATCATAAAAACTTTGAACTCTGGTTTAATTTAGATTTTACATAATTAAGTCTGCCTCTATAACCTTCAAAATGATTTAGATAATTATAGGAAGAGTTGGTGTAACATTTAAAATCTCATTCTGTAATTAGAGATGATGTGACCTACCAGAGGGGAAAAGAAAAGAAAGTGTGACTCTGACAAAGTTAGGGAGCTTCACTATCTTTATTTCCCATAAGATCTTGGAATTGGAAGATTATTTATCATGGCTTTGACTTACAGAGAATTGACAATTTAGATGTTTATGTACTTAATTAGAACTTTTGGAGTGGATCTAATACATGTATTTATCTATATAAAGATTGATTTAAAACTAGTTGTAATTTATACTTCAGTCATTGAAACAGGATAAGTGGTAGCTAGGAGGTTGTAGTTTTATTCTGTCCATTTTTGTATCATTTTTCTGCTGGATTCTGAGTGTACAGGTTTCTGAATGAAAAATGATACAATAGTTATATTAAATTAAATACATGAGTGAATAGAACATAATACACCTTGAATAAAAGTTTTGATCACAAAATTTATTTTATCAGTCAATCAACGGAAAGAAAATTCTGAATTATATGCAAAAATTATGCTTATGCTCAACAATGACAATGCTTGTAATTTTTTGGTAAAATTTTGTCTTACTTGTTAAGAATGTAATCTAAATATCATCACAAACTATCATTGGCTGCATATTTTGCTCATCTACTTTGTGTTACAAAATAATTGTCGATTACCATATTTTTTGGACCATAAGACACACTTTTTCTTCACCAAAAAGTGGGGAGAAAAGTGCCTGCGTCTTATGGTCCGAATACAAGCAGAGCGGCAGTGGGACCCGCTGACACTAATGCCGGGCATTTGCAGGAGGCGCTCTGTGCAGTGTCACCGCCGTATGCTATTGGAGGATAGCGTGTAGTAGGCGGTGTTACACTACACAGCAGTGCCCATGCCCCTCACTCCAGTCATAGGCTTCTGAAGTAAATTGTCACTATGCACTACACACTACACTACGTTTTCCCAATAAACTGTTCCCAATAAAAAAATGTTTTCCCTCTGTCCCTCTTTTCCTTTCAATTGTCACTCTTTCTTTTAATTGTCACTCTTTCTTTTAATTGTCACTCCTTTTCTTTCAACTGTCACTTTTGTGATCTGAAGTACCGAACCATATACTACTTCCGATATATGTATCATATATCTGAAGTACCGTATGTGGTATAGTACATAAACCATACTTCTATATATGGTACCATAAACCATACTTCCATTTACGGTAATTCAGATATACGGTACCATAAACCTGTATGAAAAATGCCGTAAACAGTATGCAGTGACAACGCAAATTGTCAGTGAACACGCAAATGGTTAGTGCTCAATAGTAATCATTGAAGAAATTATGGTACGCTGAAAGTTCCTTCATTTTTGCAGAAAAATATTGTACTGTATTACTGTACCTCATTTTACAAACATGCTGAAGCAGAAAAGAATAGCCTATAAAATTCCATACAAACTGGAGGTTATCAAATATGCTAAAGAGCATGGAAACCGAGCAGCATAGAGGCATTTTGGGCCGCCTCCAACTGAAAAAATGATTAGAGTGTGGAGGAAACAGGAGGATCAGCTGCAGAAAGAAGACAAAAGCAAGCACACTTTCCGTGGGCATGCTGCAAAGTGGCCAGAGTTGGAGGTGGATGTGAAAGAATGGATCATGTTTCATCGCAATAATGGCTTCTCCGTCTCAACAAAAATGATAATTTTTGAAGCGAAACGCATTGCTAAAGAGAGGGACATTCAAGACTTTACAGGATCACCATCATGGTGCTACAGATTCATGAGAAGATGTGGTCTTGCCATGCGCACCAAAACAAGAATTGCCCATAAAATGCCCAAAGAATATGAGGCTAAAATTCTGTCCTTTCACAATTTTGTCATCAATGCCAGAAAGAAATACCACTTTGAAATCGGCCAGATTGGGAACATGGATGAAATCCCACTAACATTTGATGTGCCTTCTAATAGGACTGTCGACCTGAAGGGTGCCAAAACAATCACAGTGAAAACGTCAGGGCACGAGAAGACGCATTATACAGCTGTGTTGTCCTGCTGTGCCAATGGCACCAAATTGCCACCCATGTTGATTTTTAAACAGAAAACATTTCCCAAAGATGCCATTCCAAGAGGTGTTGTCGTACATGTCCATGAGAAAGGATGGATGAATGACAATGGCATGAAAATATGGGTTGAAAAGGTGTGGTCCAAACATTTTGGAGGACTTTTAAAAAAACCTGCCCTATTAGTGATTGATCAATTTAGAGCACATATTAGTGAACCGACCAAAAAGTGCTTCAAGGAAGTAAAGACCCATCTAGCTGTCATTCCCGGAGGTCTTACTAGCCAGTTGCAACCTCTTGATGTCTCCATAAACAAGCCATTTAAGGTCTTTATGAGAGAAGAGTGGAACAGGTGGATGGCTGCTAGTAACCATGATTTGACACCCACTGGACGAATGAAGAGGCCCACCATCACTCAAGTTTGTGAATGGGTGAAAAGATCATGGGACTCAGTGAAGGAAGAGATTGTTGTACAGTCATTCAAAAAATGTGACATTAGCAATACCTTAGATGGAAGTGAAGACTGTATTTTATATGAAGACAGCAAAGAAAGTGATGTCAGTGATTGTGACCAAATGAATTCTGACTCTAGCGAAGAAGAGTTCTTGGGGTTTTCAGAGGACTAGAGTACTCAAACCTTTATGTGTTGTAATGGTTCATAATTCCACTGTTGACTGCTGTTCAGTTTATATGTTTTCAAATATTATTCTGTTATACATTTTTAAATATTTTATTACACTATTTGGTTCAGAATATTTTTTCTCCTATTTTCCTCCTCTAAAAACCAGGTGCGTCTTATGGTCAGGTGCGTCTTATGGTCCGAAAAATACGGTATATTGTGAAAAGATATTGAATGAGAATATTCCTATTATGAAAGAAATAACAGAAATATATAGAATCAGTGTAAAAAATAATAAGGTATGACCATCATTGTTACACTTTAACTTATAAAAGGAAAATTTGAATTCCTATGATATTAGTAACATAGAAACAGGATAAAACAGTTTTTCCAATGAGCATTTTTATGTGTGTGGTGAACAATATTGCACCTTCATATCGTTTCATTTATTCATAAATTTTCAATAATTTAAACTTTGACTATTAAGAGAAGCACATATATGAAAGGTTTTTGATTTTAAAGTCCTTGTGTTTTCAAATTTAGTTGTAGATACTGTGTGCCAGTGTTTTATTCTATTCGTGGTATATACTATGTAACTTTTTGAAACCATAAACCAAGTGCTTAAAGAGGTTATTAAGGATGTAATATCTGAGCTAGGAGGAAAATCTAAATCACTTAATCTAAAATAAATTAGCCTGTAGAGAATGCTGAAGTAGTTGAGATAGGCTGAAACTAACTTGTGCAGATTTCATGAAAGGAACATTATAACATACAGTTTTAATGAATTAAGTGGTAAAAAAGGTATAAAAACAATTTTAAAAAATGGAGTCTCTTATGTTATGTTTAATTTGAGATGTGTTGGGTTATGGTCCTTGTAAATACATAACCTAATTTTTTTCATTTGTCTTGAACACTGTGTTTGATAGAATCATGTTCATTTAAACAGAGGGTAGAATAGTACACTAAACATATGGAGTTGGGAAATTCTCATATAGCTCCCCAATTGTTTAATCATCATTTCACGTCCATAAGATTGTATATAAACCATGTTGACTGTAATGTATACTTCCGATCTAAAATCAAAAGAGTGATTTGTTATTCAAATGACTCCTATTCTTCAATTTTACATTTGTACTTTACTCAATGGGTGTAAGGATAATGCAAAGAAAATCTCTGCTGCTAATTTTAATCTAATTAGTAACAATCATACAAGTTATGAATGTCAGTATGCTTTAAATGAATTTTCACCAGAAGAGACTAATTATAATTAGTTTGGAGTCTTGTTGAAATCTGCCTTGAACATTCAAACTCTCACTGATTATAAATATGCAAAGCTTAGAGGATGCATGGTTTAATCATCAGAATTTCTGAGTGTGCACTCTTTACTACTCTATTCAAATCGAAGTTATTGAAGAAATTGAGAACCACTTTTAAAAGTTGATTAAGTTTAATTTCGTATTGCACTTAATATTATCTCAAATGCAGAGAACCTTTTGATTTCTAAACCTAATTATCCTACATAAAAGATAAGTAATGCTAGAAATAGTTTTAGTTAGATGTGTGCAGAATTATTGTTTATTTCTACTTTGATGAAGATTTTCTTTGCTCCATGTAATATGAAGGATCTTAATTATTAAGTTTTGTTCAAAATTTTTATTGAATGAATATACCAGTTCCATTTCCTCATTGCTCTAAAAATTAAATCATCAAGGCAATGTTGAGGTTAAGGTTTTTTTTCTGGAGTATTAATAAAAGAAAATCCTCTTGTGTACGGCATTTTTTTCTTCCTTTGTTGGGTAAGTAGGCATATAAATTATAATCTGAAGTTTTAGAATTTATCATTGCAAATTAATCAAATAAATTCGGATAGAAAGTATAAAAACCAGATATTGGAAGTATATTTTAATGAATCAATTATTTTAATTAAAATAATTGCTATAGAAAAGTCAAGTTGAACGAACTGTTTAATATTTCATTGTCTATTATGGTTTTAGTTTGAAGATGACTATAGTCCATTGCATAAAAGCTGGCAGTACAGGAAGCTTATGAAGAAATAAATGCATAAGACACCAATCTTATCTCTCCAAGGGGTCACTTAATTTGTCTAGGGGAGTCTTACAGATAAAATTAAGATTTTTTGCTTAGTTTGATCAATTCTTTTCTAAAACGTTGGTGACATTAGGGTGAGAAAAACTGATTTTATATATTGAAAAAAGATTTTCCATCTTTATGACAAAAAAATAAATTTTAAAGCGGATTGAAAAAAAGGTTGCAAAATGAACATTATAAAAACTACCATTGCTTTCATCCTATCCAACATAAAATGGTAGTTTTCTTTAGATTACTCCTTACACCTTATGAATTCATAAAAGGACCATTATAAAAAGTTTTGATTTACGTTTTTTAATAAGAAATAATTTAATTGGAACGTAACATTTGGAAAATTTGCCATTTTACTGGAATTTCGCGACTAGTTTGTATGTAAATATAGCAAGGAGTGTAAACATAGATATCTCTCGACTTTTGAATTAGACTAGCATAGGACGATAGAGGATCAAACTTAATACCCGCCTTTTTTTAGATGCTTCTCGCTGTAAGTTTAGGAGATATTAACGTTCATAGTTTGCCTTTTTTTAATTTCGCGCCTGGACCTGTAAGATAAGCGGGTTTGGGCCGCTTGTCTTACATTAGATAAGACTTCTTTCGAGCCCTATCGTAATTAGCAAACTTGGTAAATTAACCCATTCTTACACCACTGAGTATAGCCTCACAATATATGGAAAACTTCAGGTCTTCATACGCCTTTAAGAGCCCGTTAGAAAATTTGAATTGTTGGTGAAAAAGGATTGCTAGTCTCATTCAAAAGTTGGGAGACATCTATGTTTACACTCCTTGTAAGTATACACGGAAAATACGGCTCTTTGAATTCAAGTTAAATCAAACGTAATGTATCGAATATTTTTGAGGATTTTGACACCACATGCGATCGAAACCTAGCCGAATAAGCCTAAATGCTAAATCATCTTATCTTCACCATTGAAAAGTGAGGGAAAGAAGGAAGTTCTTCAATTTTAAACCAATAATAAAAGAAAAAGAAATCATTAAAAATAAGGTACACATTTGTCATAAACGTATGAATCAAGAATCAAACTGTACGTATGAAGGTGTAAATTATGCAAGAAAGTTAACCGCTCGTACCGACGGGTTTTTTCCGATCGACATAAACGTACTTCGGGTTTAAAAGCTTGCATCAATATCAGCAATAAGTAATCAGAGTACGTTTTCTCGAATGGAGAATTTCAAATACGTTTCCTTACCTTCTTTTCCTTTCTTTAATTCTTCTTTTTGCTTCTTGTTACCAGCTTGCATCCACTTTTAGTACAAAGATAACTATAACTCTGTGTCTTGCAGGGAGCCTTGGATGTCTTGTCCGCTAAATCAGAGTGAGAAATTCCATTAGGGATCATAGCAATGCTACAATTACCAAAATTTAGTGCTATATTCAAAATTAGTGAGCAATTTTTTCTTACCTTCCCTTGCTATTATTTTTCTACAGACTCCTCCCACTCGGGTATAACCTTTACGGCACGAAGATCGGGCACCAAGCATTTGTTTGCGAACTTTGCAGCGGGAAGCCGATATCTTTTTCACTAAATTGTAGTGAGAAATTTCATTAGGGACCGTAGCAATGGTGTGATTATCAAAATTTAGCGTCATACTCAGAATTAGGGAGCAAGATAACATGTATTCTTACATTTTCTCGTTACCACCTTTCTACAAACTCCTCCAACTAGGGTATACCCTTTTCCGCACGATTGGGCAGTAAGCGATGTTTTGTCATGGTTGCACGGATTTCCAGCAGATGTATTCTCTTACTGTATTAGCTTGCATCCTCTTATAGTACAAGCACAACCAGAAATCTTCGTCTTGCGGGAAGCCGATATCTTTTTCACTAAAATATTACGAGAAATTCCATTAAGACCGTATCAGTGGAACACTTGGCAAGATTTATTGTCACGAGCATGTACCTTTCTTCGCCATCATCTTTTTACATACTCCTCCTATTGAAATATAACCTCTTCGGCACGGTCGGACAACAGTCGATGGTTTGTAATCTTTGTACAGATTTCCAGCACATGCATCTCTACTACAAAAATTGTCAGAAGAATTAAAATAACTATTGTCTTAAGGCTGGACACCATATCGTGTAACTATCCAGAATTCACTCCGGTCATCTAGAAGAGTATGCGAAGTATGAGACGGGAATTTCCGAATTTAATTACGCTGTTCTTTATCTCTAAAGGAAATGGAGCAAACATCAAATCAAGTGAAGGCGGTAAAGGAAGTTTCCGCGTTCACAAGAGTATTCAATTTTAAATATAAATATATTATATATTTGCATAGTGTCCTAATCAGTGTTACCTAATGGCACTGTTCACAATGACAATAAGATGTCCAACTTTGAATGGTAAGTTTGTATGGATTGAAAGAAAAAATTATCAACTCCAAACATTATATCTTTTTTGTTAAATTTGAGAGAATACTCCAAATTTCTGTAAATTTTATTTGTCAGATATGTAATATAAATTTAATAAATCAGATTTGTCTTGATGATTTAATCATAGAAATCGATGATTCTTCACTAAATTTATTGACAAATGGTGCATCATTAGAACTCAAGATTAATTTTCAGAATGAAAAAGTTGTTTCATCAAGGCAAAGTTTGTGGATGTATTCTCTTTAATTCTCACTTCATTATATGCTTTGAAAATCCCCTCTATGGAAGTCAATTATTTCATCTGGTGAGTCAAATTCACCCAGAAGTTTCTTTGTTCAATCAATCTTGCAGTACATTACTGTGCTTGACAATTATAAAAAAATCATCCATCATAGTTAGTTTCTAGGTGCTTATTTTTAAAAATATTATGAAAGAATATTGAGTTAATTGATAAAATCCTCTTCAGTTTCCCAAACTACATGGCAAAGCGCATCATTATGGTATGAATAACATTCCAATGACTAAAATTAACATATTTCAACAACTATTCCCTAGGCCAGAATAAAAATTTAATAAAATAAATTGTAAAGATTGATTGTAAACTTGAATATTTTAATTTTATTTTCTTATATATATAATATATTATACAATATTATATTTGAGAGACCAAGTAAGTCTTAGTTTCCATCCTCAGAATCCTCTTATAAAAATCTCAATAGATCATCAATCTTCTTAAGTATGATATTTTTTATAATTAGTGCCATGGAATCCAATCTACTCTCAAATTCAAATACCCAATAGTTGGTAAATTCATTATAATTTTGCAGTCTACAGAAAAAAATGTTTGTTTGGATGCATCTTTTCCTGATATATCTTAGGTTTTCTATTTGAGATTTCAATATTCAATTTTTTTCAATGTATTTGTTTAAATAATTTGTCATGTTTACAATGTATTTGGGTTATGCCTTCTTGTGATAGCTTTTATAAAGTGGGGAATTTTTGAGGATTGTATCCATTGCCAAATATTTATAAGTTTCTTTGATTGTTCTACCAATATTGAGTTATTTCATCAATTTAAAGGGATATTTCATTATATTCCAAAATACATGGATAACTTATATTTCATCATCGTTCATCATATTTATTTTATTTGCCAATTAAATGAGGATGTTTTACCTGTATGATAGAATCATAAAAACTTTGAACTCTGGTTTAATTTAGATTTTACATAATTAAGTCTGCCTCTATAACCTTCAAAATGATTTAGATAATTATAGGAAGAGTTGGTGTAACATTTAAAATCTCATTCTGTAATTAGAGATGATGTGACCTACCAGAGGGGAAAAGAAAAGAAAGTGTGACTCTGACAAAGTTAGGGAGCTTCACTATCTTTATTTCCCATAAGATCTTGGAATTGGAAGATTATTTATCATGGCTTTGACTTACAGAGAATTGACAATTTAGATGTTTATGTACTTAATTAGAACTTTTGGAGTGGATCTAATACATGTATTTATCTATATAAAGATTGATTTAAAACTAGTTGTAATTTATACTTCAGTCATTGAAACAGGATAAGTGGTAGCTAGGAGGTTGTAGTTTTATTCTGTCCATTTTTGTATCATTTTTCTGCTGGATTCTGAGTGTACAGGTTTCTGAATGAAAAATGATACAATAGTTATATTAAATTAAATACATGAGTGAATAGAACATAATACACCTTGAATAAAAGTTTTGATCACAAAATTTATTTTATCAGTCAATCAACGGAAAGAAAATTCTGAATTATATGCAAAAATTATGCTTATGCTCAACAATGACAATGCTTGTAATTTTTTGGTAAAATTTTGTCTTACTTGTTAAGAATGTAATCTAAATATCATCACAAACTATCATTGGCTGCATATTTTGCTCATCTACTTTGTGTTACAAAATAATTGTCGATTACCATATTTTTTGGACCATAAGACACACTTTTTCTTCACCAAAAAGTGGGGAGAAAAGTGCCTGCGTCTTATGGTCCGAATACAAGCAGAGCGGCAGTGGGACCCGCTGACACTAATGCCGGGCATTTGCAGGAGGCGCTCTGTGCAGTGTCACCGCCGTATGCTATTGGAGGATAGCGTGTAGTAGGCGGTGTTACACTACACAGCAGTGCCCATGCCCCTCACTCCAGTCATAGGCTTCTGAAGTAAATTGTCACTATGCACTACACACTACACTACGTTTTCCCAATAAACTGTTCCCAATAAAAAAATGTTTTCCCTCTGTCCCTCTTTTCCTTTCAATTGTCACTCTTTCTTTTAATTGTCACTCTTTCTTTTAATTGTCACTCCTTTTCTTTCAACTGTCACTTTTGTGATCTGAAGTACCGAACCATATACTACTTCCGATATATGTATCATATATCTGAAGTACCGTATGTGGTATAGTACATAAACCATACTTCTATATATGGTACCATAAACCATACTTCCATTTACGGTAATTCAGATATACGGTACCATAAACCTGTATGAAAAATGCCGTAAACAGTATGCAGTGACAACGCAAATTGTCAGTGAACACGCAAATGGTTAGTGCTCAATAGTAATCATTGAAGAAATTATGGTACGCTGAAAGTTCCTTCATTTTTGCAGAAAAATATTGTACTGTATTACTGTACCTCATTTTACAAACATGCTGAAGCAGAAAAGAATAGCCTATAAAATTCCATACAAACTGGAGGTTATCAAATATGCTAAAGAGCATGGAAACCGAGCAGCATAGAGGCATTTTGGGCCGCCTCCAACTGAAAAAATGATTAGAGTGTGGAGGAAACAGGAGGATCAGCTGCAGAAAGAAGACAAAAGCAAGCACACTTTCCGTGGGCATGCTGCAAAGTGGCCAGAGTTGGAGGTGGATGTGAAAGAATGGATCATGTTTCATCGCAATAATGGCTTCTCCGTCTCAACAAAAATGATAATTTTTGAAGCGAAACGCATTGCTAAAGAGAGGGACATTCAAGACTTTACAGGATCACCATCATGGTGCTACAGATTCATGAGAAGATGTGGTCTTGCCATGCGCACCAAAACAAGAATTGCCCATAAAATGCCCAAAGAATATGAGGCTAAAATTCTGTCCTTTCACAATTTTGTCATCAATGCCAGAAAGAAATACCACTTTGAAATCGGCCAGATTGGGAACATGGATGAAATCCCACTAACATTTGATGTGCCTTCTAATAGGACTGTCGACCTGAAGGGTGCCAAAACAATCACAGTGAAAACGTCAGGGCACGAGAAGACGCATTATACAGCTGTGTTGTCCTGCTGTGCCAATGGCACCAAATTGCCACCCATGTTGATTTTTAAACAGAAAACATTTCCCAAAGATGCCATTCCAAGAGGTGTTGTCGTACATGTCCATGAGAAAGGATGGATGAATGACAATGGCATGAAAATATGGGTTGAAAAGGTGTGGTCCAAACATTTTGGAGGACTTTTAAAAAAACCTGCCCTATTAGTGATTGATCAATTTAGAGCACATATTAGTGAACCGACCAAAAAGTGCTTCAAGGAAGTAAAGACCCATCTAGCTGTCATTCCCGGAGGTCTTACTAGCCAGTTGCAACCTCTTGATGTCTCCATAAACAAGCCATTTAAGGTCTTTATGAGAGAAGAGTGGAACAGGTGGATGGCTGCTAGTAACCATGATTTGACACCCACTGGACGAATGAAGAGGCCCACCATCACTCAAGTTTGTGAATGGGTGAAAAGATCATGGGACTCAGTGAAGGAAGAGATTGTTGTACAGTCATTCAAAAAATGTGACATTAGCAATACCTTAGATGGAAGTGAAGACTGTATTTTATATGAAGACAGCAAAGAAAGTGATGTCAGTGATTGTGACCAAATGAATTCTGACTCTAGCGAAGAAGAGTTCTTGGGGTTTTCAGAGGACTAGAGTACTCAAACCTTTATGTGTTGTAATGGTTCATAATTCCACTGTTGACTGCTGTTCAGTTTATATGTTTTCAAATATTATTCTGTTATACATTTTTAAATATTTTATTACACTATTTGGTTCAGAATATTTTTTCTCCTATTTTCCTCCTCTAAAAACCAGGTGCGTCTTATGGTCAGGTGCGTCTTATGGTCCGAAAAATACGGTATATTGTGAAAAGATATTGAATGAGAATATTCCTATTATGAAAGAAATAACAGAAATATATAGAATCAGTGTAAAAAATAATAAGGTATGACCATCATTGTTACACTTTAACTTATAAAAGGAAAATTTGAATTCCTATGATATTAGTAACATAGAAACAGGATAAAACAGTTTTTCCAATGAGCATTTTTATGTGTGTGGTGAACAATATTGCACCTTCATATCGTTTCATTTATTCATAAATTTTCAATAATTTAAACTTTGACTATTAAGAGAAGCACATATATGAAAGGTTTTTGATTTTAAAGTCCTTGTGTTTTCAAATTTAGTTGTAGATACTGTGTGCCAGTGTTTTATTCTATTCGTGGTATATACTATGTAACTTTTTGAAACCATAAACCAAGTGCTTAAAGAGGTTATTAAGGATGTAATATCTGAGCTAGGAGGAAAATCTAAATCACTTAATCTAAAATAAATTAGCCTGTAGAGAATGCTGAAGTAGTTGAGATAGGCTGAAACTAACTTGTGCAGATTTCATGAAAGGAACATTATAACATACAGTTTTAATGAATTAAGTGGTAAAAAAGGTATAAAAACAATTTTAAAAAATGGAGTCTCTTATGTTATGTTTAATTTGAGATGTGTTGGGTTATGGTCCTTGTAAATACATAACCTAATTTTTTTCATTTGTCTTGAACACTGTGTTTGATAGAATCATGTTCATTTAAACAGAGGGTAGAATAGTACACTAAACATATGGAGTTGGGAAATTCTCATATAGCTCCCCAATTGTTTAATCATCATTTCACGTCCATAAGATTGTATATAAACCATGTTGACTGTAATGTATACTTCCGATCTAAAATCAAAAGAGTGATTTGTTATTCAAATGACTCCTATTCTTCAATTTTACATTTGTACTTTACTCAATGGGTGTAAGGATAATGCAAAGAAAATCTCTGCTGCTAATTTTAATCTAATTAGTAACAATCATACAAGTTATGAATGTCAGTATGCTTTAAATGAATTTTCACCAGAAGAGACTAATTATAATTAGTTTGGAGTCTTGTTGAAATCTGCCTTGAACATTCAAACTCTCACTGATTATAAATATGCAAAGCTTAGAGGATGCATGGTTTAATCATCAGAATTTCTGAGTGTGCACTCTTTACTACTCTATTCAAATCGAAGTTATTGAAGAAATTGAGAACCACTTTTAAAAGTTGATTAAGTTTAATTTCGTATTGCACTTAATATTATCTCAAATGCAGAGAACCTTTTGATTTCTAAACCTAATTATCCTACATAAAAGATAAGTAATGCTAGAAATAGTTTTAGTTAGATGTGTGCAGAATTATTGTTTATTTCTACTTTGATGAAGATTTTCTTTGCTCCATGTAATATGAAGGATCTTAATTATTAAGTTTTGTTCAAAATTTTTATTGAATGAATATACCAGTTCCATTTCCTCATTGCTCTAAAAATTAAATCATCAAGGCAATGTTGAGGTTAAGGTTTTTTTTCTGGAGTATTAATAAAAGAAAATCCTCTTGTGTACGGCATTTTTTTCTTCCTTTGTTGGGTAAGTAGGCATATAAATTATAATCTGAAGTTTTAGAATTTATCATTGCAAATTAATCAAATAAATTCGGATAGAAAGTATAAAAACCAGATATTGGAAGTATATTTTAATGAATCAATTATTTTAATTAAAATAATTGCTATAGAAAAGTCAAGTTGAACGAACTGTTTAATATTTCATTGTCTATTATGGTTTTAGTTTGAAGATGACTATAGTCCATTGCATAAAAGCTGGCAGTACAGGAAGCTTATGAAGAAATAAATGCATAAGACACCAATCTTATCTCTCCAAGGGGTCACTTAATTTGTCTAGGGGAGTCTTACAGATAAAATTAAGATTTTTTGCTTAGTTTGATCAATTCTTTTCTAAAACGTTGGTGACATTAGGGTGAGAAAAACTGATTTTATATATTGAAAAAAGATTTTCCATCTTTATGACAAAAAAATAAATTTTAAAGCGGATTGAAAAAAAGGTTGCAAAATGAACATTATAAAAACTACCATTGCTTTCATCCTATCCAACATAAAATGGTAGTTTTCTTTAGATTACTCCTTACACCTTATGAATTCATAAAAGGACCATTATAAAAAGTTTTGATTTACGTTTTTTAATAAGAAATAATTTAATTGGAACGTAACATTTGGAAAATTTGCCATTTTACTGGAATTTCGCGACTAGTTTGTATGTAAATATAGCAAGGAGTGTAAACATAGATATCTCTCGACTTTTGAATTAGACTAGCATAGGACGATAGAGGATCAAACTTAATACCCGCCTTTTTTTAGATGCTTCTCGCTGTAAGTTTAGGAGATATTAACGTTCATAGTTTGCCTTTTTTTAATTTCGCGCCTGGACCTGTAAGATAAGCGGGTTTGGGCCGCTTGTCTTACATTAGATAAGACTTCTTTCGAGCCCTATCGTAATTAGCAAACTTGGTAAATTAACCCATTCTTACACCACTGAGTATAGCCTCACAATATATGGAAAACTTCAGGTCTTCATACGCCTTTAAGAGCCCGTTAGAAAATTTGAATTGTTGGTGAAAAAGGATTGCTAGTCTCATTCAAAAGTTGGGAGACATCTATGTTTACACTCCTTGTAAGTATACACGGAAAATACGGCTCTTTGAATTCAAGTTAAATCAAACGTAATGTATCGAATATTTTTGAGGATTTTGACACCACATGCGATCGAAACCTAGCCGAATAAGCCTAAATGCTAAATCATCTTATCTTCACCATTGAAAAGTGAGGGAAAGAAGGAAGTTCTTCAATTTTAAACCAATAATAAAAGAAAAAGAAATCATTAAAAATAAGGTACACATTTGTCATAAACGTATGAATCAAGAATCAAACTGTACGTATGAAGGTGTAAATTATGCAAGAAAGTTAACCGCTCGTACCGACGGGTTTTTTCCGATCGACATAAACGTACTTCGGGTTTAAAAGCTTGCATCAATATCAGCAATAAGTAATCAGAGTACGTTTTCTCGAATGGAGAATTTCAAATACGTTTCCTTACCTTCTTTTCCTTTCTTTAATTCTTCTTTTTGCTTCTTGTTACCAGCTTGCATCCACTTTTAGTACAAAGATAACTATAACTCTGTGTCTTGCAGGGAGCCTTGGATGTCTTGTCCGCTAAATCAGAGTGAGAAATTCCATTAGGGATCATAGCAATGCTACAATTACCAAAATTTAGTGCTATATTCAAAATTAGTGAGCAATTTTTTCTTACCTTCCCTTGCTATTATTTTTCTACAGACTCCTCCCACTCGGGTATAACCTTTACGGCACGAAGATCGGGCACCAAGCATTTGTTTGCGAACTTTGCAGCGGGAAGCCGATATCTTTTTCACTAAATTGTAGTGAGAAATTTCATTAGGGACCGTAGCAATGGTGTGATTATCAAAATTTAGCGTCATACTCAGAATTAGGGAGCAAGATAACATGTATTCTTACATTTTCTCGTTACCACCTTTCTACAAACTCCTCCAACTAGGGTATACCCTTTTCCGCACGATTGGGCAGTAAGCGATGTTTTGTCATGGTTGCACGGATTTCCAGCAGATGTATTCTCTTACTGTATTAGCTTGCATCCTCTTATAGTACAAGCACAACCAGAAATCTTCGTCTTGCGGGAAGCCGATATCTTTTTCACTAAAATATTACGAGAAATTCCATTAAGACCGTATCAGTGGAACACTTGGCAAGATTTATTGTCACGAGCATGTACCTTTCTTCGCCATCATCTTTTTACATACTCCTCCTATTGAAATATAACCTCTTCGGCACGGTCGGACAACAGTCGATGGTTTGTAATCTTTGTACAGATTTCCAGCACATGCATCTCTACTACAAAAATTGTCAGAAGAATTAAAATAACTATTGTCTTAAGGCTGGACACCATATCGTGTAACTATCCAGAATTCACTCCGGTCATCTAGAAGAGTATGCGAAGTATGAGACGGGAATTTCCGAATTTAATTACGCTGTTCTTTATCTCTAAAGGAAATGGAGCAAACATCAAATCAAGTGAAGGCGGTAAAGGAAGTTTCCGCGTTCACAAGAGTATTCAATTTTAAATATAAATATATTATATATTTGCATAGTGTCCTAATCAGTGTTACCTAATGGCACTGTTCACAATGACAATAAGATGTCCAACTTTGAATGGTAAGTTTGTATGGATTGAAAGAAAAAATTATCAACTCCAAACATTATATCTTTTTTGTTAAATTTGAGAGAATACTCCAAATTTCTGTAAATTTTATTTGTCAGATATGTAATATAAATTTAATAAATCAGATTTGTCTTGATGATTTAATCATAGAAATCGATGATTCTTCACTAAATTTATTGACAAATGGTGCATCATTAGAACTCAAGATTAATTTTCAGAATGAAAAAGTTGTTTCATCAAGGCAAAGTTTGTGGATGTATTCTCTTTAATTCTCACTTCATTATATGCTTTGAAAATCCCCTCTATGGAAGTCAATTATTTCATCTGGTGAGTCAAATTCACCCAGAAGTTTCTTTGTTCAATCAATATGCTCATGAGGATGTGAGCCTAAATCCTAAAAATGGTATATTATATCATCCTTAAATAATAATTGGGAGTTACGTTCGGGCGGTTGTGATGAGCGGACGTGTTTTTTGGAGCGGTGCGTTGTATAGTTCTCGTTCAGGAGCTTTTTCGGCGGTCAAAGGTTACGGACGGTCCCCAGGTTGCTTTCGCAGCGGTGTTTAGAAAATCGAAAGAATAAGTATAATGGCAGGGAAGTGTGTTTCTTTACCTCAGTGTGTGGTATGCAAAAAATTAGTTAAGAACAGAGTGACTGTAAAAAGTCGTTTCATTTTAATTTTAGCCAATTTAGAGTAGAAAACTGCATAGAAGATGATTGGAGATGCAGCAGCTGCTCTTCGAGGAGAGAAAAGAATAACACGGAGAAGAAGAACGTCCTGATCGAGAGGCTAAAGGAGGAGTTAGAGAAGGAAAGAGTTAAGAAATCAACTTCAGAGAACGAGGATCTGAGAAAAAAGCTAAGTATTGAAAAAGTGAATGTGTCTGTTCCAAATTGCCGATCTGATTCCTTTAAAAATGTCCTGATATTAGAGGATTCTATGGTTAGACACAGTGGAAATGAATGTATACGTAAGGGGGGAAGAGTTGAATTTTTCCGGGTATAAGAGCTGACCAACTTTGTAACAAAATTGAGAGAATGGGGAAAGAAAGGAAGGAAAGGGCTGTCTTGTTGCATGTGGGGACAAATAATATTAAAGGCACCAGAAGTAGCGATCACATAGTCGGGGAGATTTGGGATTTATGTAAAGCTGCTTCTAAAAAATTTTATTAAAGCAAAAATTATTGTCAATCGGATAATCAAAAGGAGGGATATTGCGCCAGGAAGAACAAGCTACATAAATAGGGGAATAGAATGGGTATGCAAAGTCAGGGCTTGATTTTACAAATCCAAATAATTGGTTCATAAAAGATTCAGGTAGTTGTGTGGCAAGGATGTGTCTCTCCCTGCCTCTCGGCCGGGCCAAATGTGAAAAGGGTCGCGAGCATACTTCCAGATGGTGAGGGTCGGCTTCCTTGTAAGTGCACGCGCGAATGGTAAGGAGCGGCTTTCCTTTAATTGCACGCCGCGGACCCTGCCAGATGTGGCACGTACCGTCCCTTTCTATAGGCGCCCTTCTGGGGACTGACGCGGGCGCTCCAGAGGAAGAGCAGTTCTTCTTCGGCGTCTGGACGGTCTGGTGGGCCTTGAGCAAGCGAACTGAGTTCTTGACTTCTTCTTGAACTGAGAACTTGATCGATTTTGCGCGTCTGCAGTGCGTGGGAGACTGTGTGTGGAACTCGAGTTCGGAGTTCGTAATTTATACCATACCGTCTGCGACAATTTGGTGTCAGGTGTTTTTATGTGGTACGAACTAGATCTCAATTCGCTCCTCTTCATTTACATTAATTGGCGTCAGAATATATCAATCGGTATCTCCCAGAATACGTGTACGAGTAGGCTTTAATTTTCGTTAATCTGTGGCAACTTGGCTTTAATTTCATTTCCTCACGCGCATCTCGCAGTCATGACTTCCGATTTTATTCTTTTAATCCCATGTTTCGGTGGTGAGAATAGTATATCAGTGGAAAAATTTCTTGATTGCGTTCAGTTAACCGGTCGCCTATGTTCTATGACCGATGAGCAATTACTATGTGCCGCGCGATTGCGTTTAAGAGGCCCTGCTGCCGAATACGTACTATAAAATCCGCATATTTTGGAATGTTTTGAAAAATTTTCAAAATATCTTAGACGTAGGTTCAGTCCTAGTATGTCTCTCTTCTCCCTCGAGCAAATGCTTTTCAGTTGCGTGCAAGGTTTCAAAGAGACAGTGATAGAGTACTCCTCTAGACTGCGTAAGATTGCTTTTCAAATAAAAGAGGCGTATCATAATTTACCATCAGATTCGGTCCAATTCATGATGGAAAATCGTCTCTTACTACAATTTCTTCATGGATTGAGGGAAGAAATTGACCGTTTTGGGTCGCTACGAAACCCGCAAAATATTCTAGAAGCAGAAGAACTTGCGTTCTTAGAGGAGGCGAACGTGCAAAATTATCTAGACCGAGAAATCTTAGTTGAACCGCAGTCGCGCAAGCTCCCCACCAAGACCAAGAGAGACTTTGATAGCAATCAGTGCACCACTTAAGTTCATTATTTTCGTACCGTTCGTGCGAAAAGTTGTTTCAATTGCGGTCACAAGGGACATTTGCTAAAGAATTGCCCATTACTGTTATGTGGAATTTGCAAAAGATACGGGCATCGACCAGTGAGTTGTTCTGCCAAGAAGAGGAGTGACACCAAGGACTGCGTTACGATGGCTGCTAACAACCGCGGAGGTAGGAAGAGATGAGACACAACGGAAGCTGCACGAGTTTCGTTGGGATCGGAATCGCGGGTGACCTCTTCTGTCAGCCAGGTTGGTGAGGATTCAACCCTTAACCCTTTCGAGACGAATGCCGGGAAAACCCGTCGGAAATTTTCCAGGCTCAGAATACGAATGCCGGATTTTTCCGTCGGCAGTACATATCGTGCAAGGGTGCTGATGCAAAGGATTATGGTTTATAGTCTAACCATTTCGACCTTTTTCTAGGGAGTTTCAGACCTTTTTCCTTAAAGGAAACCTTGCCTCGGGGGTAATTAAGCCCTTTTCCCAGCATGGTGCCGCTGCAAATTAATTTTTATTGCAATAGTTTTGCTAAATATTTAAATTAAGAAATAATTGTTTATATTGCCTTGGAAAAGAAAACCTTGTAATTTGACGACTTTGTACAATTTTTAAACGAAATTTTATCGCAAATAATAAGGTAGTTAATGAGTAACTCAATTTCATCATTATTATTTAGGTTTCACGCTATATAGCTTAAAATTGGCGTTAGAATTTCGTTTAAAATTACTACATAGTCAACGAAATGCAAAATTTTAATATTCATTTGCAATATTTGCAAGTAGTCCTACAAAAGCTATACGAAAATAATACTGTATTAATAATGGTCAGTATTCAAAGCAATGCTGTAAAAGAGAAAGTGGATTACCCGCGGACAGTGTTCATAATTGCCGTTGCTGAGGATAGGCTATGGCACCCCGCTGGGAAAGGGGTACGCTCTATACCTGGCAAATTCAGAGTACCGAAAACGCTCCGTATCACAGGGAAGATTTTCAGAAAATGTCTCCGTCTCGAAAGGGTTAACTCCAGTTTTGACGAAGAAGATACTCAGAATTTCACCGATGGAGGAGTTGTCCTCGGAGAGACTGCCACAGCGGAGAGTGGAGTTGGACAGGAAGCATTCGTCGTGAGAGGACCGATGCCTGCGACGTTGGAGATATCCGGCTCACCGAATTCGCAGTTGTATTCTACATATCGTTTTCCGCCGCGGAAGAAGAGACCAGCGATGAAGAAGAAAGACTTCAAAGAGACATTCATCGAGGATGATGTTGTGAGCATGATGTATTCAGAAGACCAGGGACAGGTGTGTTTGCAAAAGTGCCAAGAGAGGCCAACAGATGATTTGTTCCCGACGAGTTTGAAAAAAAAGAAAAAGGAAGCATGCAAGTGAGAAATCGAAGTTTACATGTGCGGATTAAATGAACAGTTTTTCCCTTCCTGCTTTGGAACGGAGAACTCCGAATTAACACTTATTTTTTTCAAATACATATCCGATTTGATACGTAGGTATTCCCAAATATTCACACCGAGTCGGTAACGCCATCCGATCACTGAATTGTGGCGTACGTTAAATCTCTTGAACATATCACAATGTCGATTTCTTTAAATATCAAAAGTTTTTTACTCCGAGATTATTTACGTTGCTATCAACAAACATCAAATGAATGCAAGAATGAATTCTCATTGCCTTATTCTGAGAGAATTCAACAATCTCATTGGAAACAGTTTGTCGACAGTCTCAAAATTAATCCAAATTATCATCTTATTTATCAAAAGTCTCGTAATCTTGATCGTAAACTACATTTCACGACCAGAATTAGGAAATTTATTCAATTCCCCTTCTTTTAGTTTCAAATCGAAATGTTGTTTATTTCTTATTTAATTTTGTAAAACAAAGGAAGCATGCACGTAAGAATTCGAAGTATACATGTTTGTCTTGCGTTAACAATTTTTCCAAATAAATCTTGTGGTGGACTGTGATATAGCGATCGGTGATCGCCACTCGGTAAAACAAAAATGCTGCAACATAAACAGTGATTCTGTGAAATGTTCCTCAAGACCCCAGATACATTTACCGTGTAATATCGATACAGCAAGAATTTTCATTACCGAAAACATTTTGATGCTCCGTCAACCGTCAAAGGCCGTCAAAAGAGCTGAATTTTCTTCATATTCGGTGGTGAATTTTAAACCTGCGAGAATAAACAGCAAAATTATACTGACCATATGATAGTCGCCAATGTATGAGACCTAGGGAGGCTATCTATCACATTACGATAATATATAAAGTGACATCATAGCCAAGCATTTATGAGCTAAAATTCTAAAGATCTTCATTCCTACCCCTTCTGAATTGGAGGCTGAAAAAATACCATTCCGCTAAAGTGAAAACAAGGTTCTGTTTAAGTTCCGTTTGATTTAAGCCACAAAATCTATTCTTCAAATTTCCCCTCTCGCGATTTGACTTGGAGAAGACCTAGAGATAAGTTGGTCCGTCCGTTTAGACTAAAAATATGCATTCTTTAGGTAATCGTGTCCTTGACGACAGACAAGAAGTTTTGGTCATACGGTTTAGTCAGCTGTGATCGTTCGTGGAAGGTAGATGTTTCGAGAAATAACTTTCCCGGCCTTCGTAATTTTAAAGTATCATGGAAATTCGCTTTTAATATGATTTATATGTTATATTGCATTCGTTTGATTGAAACGTTCGATTAATATTGATTGAAAATGTCACTGAAATCATGAGAAATTAAGGTTGAGTTATTGATTTGATTGATTGAAGTTATAGAACAGTCATGAATCATAATCGTGAAGACTAACTTCCTTGTCTGAAGGATCGAAAACGAGTGAGTATTAATCCTATCTTATCTATTTCATTGTCACACAGAATGTTAAATAGTAAATGTAACTTGATGAAATTAATTAAAATTCAAAATTTCTAATGCTAAATGCAATTCAACGTAACTTGCCAGACTTGTATTTTTCTGATTCTAAGAGAAACTTCATCATTCGTGGTGCGTTTAAGTTAACCGATCATTTGAAGTTCATTGTCCATGTCCATGCCATAAAGTCTTGGCGAATTTAGGTCTCTAAATATATGTAGAGATACCGTATTTATATTAACTGCATACTATGTAGAAAGGATATACTTGAATTATATTCCAGATACTGATGATCATGGGATGTTCGATATAGAAACGTTGGTGAACCTGATGGAAGTCACCTTCGGTTGTACCGCAGAGAGTATTCGCCACAGAAACAGCAGTAAGGCCTAAGTTTTTTCTTAATTTACCTTTTCCAATTTATTATGATCTTATCTTATTGGTAGATATTGACATGATTGTTATTGAATAAACATTTTTGATTCAATTTATGACTTCAAAATTCTCAACTTGGCCATAATTTTTTAAAATGTGTTGCTGTCTGCAGTTGGTGGTTGAGTATTTGTTGAATAAAATATTAAAGTATATTAAAATATAACTTTTTTCAACCATGTGTTCGTGAATTTTCATTTCTATTTCCAGGAAGGAGTTCGGGAAATATCTGCAGTTATCATCATGGAATTGCTTAAGTGAAGATCAACTCTCTTGATCTAAAGATCGAACGAGTGAGTATTAAACTTATTTAATCTAATCCAATGTATAAATCATGATGTTAAACAGCGAATGTTCCTATACGAATTTAGGGAAGTTTAGATTAAGAAGTATTTAATCGTTTTCCGATTTCCTATAATCTTAATTTTAATCTCATTAAAAGTAGAAATTCTGAATTTTTTATTTTTCTTTACAGAAAGGATTACAAACTGTAAGAAAAATCATCTTTCAAGAACCTTCATTGTGTGGAACTTCCTGACAGCTGACTGAATCATGCTGATTATTATGAAAAAGAGTCTTAGATTAGCTCGGGTAACTAGAATTTCCAATTTAATGCTAGAGTTGTAAATAACTTATAATTTATTTAATATTTTTCTAAGATGAATACTCTTCTATTAAATTCAGAGATTAATAAAGATTAATTTTTATTATATTAGCCGAATGATTATTACTTAATCCAGTTATTAGTTGATGGTTCACAGTTAATTATATTGCTATATTTGATAGTAATCATGGAAGTGAGATACTTCAGCTCTCTTCATTAAGGGAATTAAGTTAATTTCAAATTTTATATATTTAAATGTTCACAGATGAAAAATATTGTTTGGGACTATGGATTCATAAAAAGTAAATTGAGATTTCTTTGTTGATCGCCTATAATTTTCAAGTTTTGAAATTGTGGTCTCTAGTTTAATATTTGGTATTTTCTTTAGGTCGTGCTTTAGGTTGAAACTGTTGTACATGTATTTAATTGGAGTCTACATTCCATGTTTGGGTTAAAGGATGTTTATTTTTTTGTATTTAATCTTTGTTCACTGACATGAATACTTAATTAAGCATATTTGATTAGTTTTCAAAAGTCCTCTTTTTAAATTATAACCAGCAACTAATGCGATATACATTAGCGGGTAAGATTACTCCTTGATTCAGTTATAAGTTGATAGTTCTAATGGTTTTATCTTGCAAACTTTGATGATGATTGTACAAGTTAACTTCCGCTCTGTTAACATATTAATGCTTAGGACCATGAATTCATTGAAAGTAAATTTAGACATTCTTTCCTTGTTTAACACCTCTAATTTTTCCAGAGTTTGGAATTTATCATCTCTGTCATAATATATGGTGTATACTTGGTGTTCTGCTCTGGGTTGAAACTATGAACGTGAACTTGATTGGAGTTTAAATTTTATTTGTGAATGGATATTTTTTTCAATAGTATCAAATAACGGTCCATTGACAAGAATACTTCCGGTTAATTCAGCTTATTTAATTAGTTCCAGAACCTTTTTATTTACTTCTATCAACTATTAATGCGATATATATTAGTGATTCTTGGGTTTTAGATGCAACTTTCTTAAAAAATAATTCCAAATACATTAATCATAATATTGTGTGTTATCAATTCGAAACTTTTAACCTGCAGTTTTTTATTACTAATAAACTAGGTCTAAGATTTAATTCTTTTGGAATGGTCTTTGCCCAAATAAAACTTCTTTTATTGATTTATTTAGTACGGGAAGAGATGTTTGCTTTTGCGATTGTAACTAGCTTTCTTTTCGTGGAAATGACCTACGGGAATACCATGTAATTCCACTGCTACCAGATGCAGCAATAAATAACGCAATTAAAACTTAATGACTTGATTTGCGACAATTTAACTCGCAATCAAATAGCATCGTTAGAAATTTTCAGTTTAATTTAAGGCTGTTAATAGTACTTCTTATGAAAAAATAATTTTTGTAGTCTATAATGCTCTTGTTTACGTACTACATTTATTTATTTCTTTACCTCATTCTTTAATGAACAACGTTAGATACTCACCATGATTGAGGAATACTATCTGTTTCAACGAATGTTGCACTCCTCTGTTTAAAAGAAGTATATAAAACCTAGAAAGAAGATAATATTAATACTATGAGTTATCTATCCATTCAATAATTATATTGTACTTTCTTAAATCTACAATCAAGTATAATCCAATATAAGTATTATCTTTTCAGTAACAGTAAATATTTATCAACTAAAAACTAATCTTCTATACTTTTTCCACAAAGGATTATGAACAGTAGGAATAAATAACATTCAAGAATCTGCATCATGTGAAACTTCCTGTCTTCTTACTGGAGAAGAATTATCAGATTAGAATGAGAGTTGTTGGTAAGTAGTATTCCCAATATACAGCTAGAGTTATAAAGTAATTATAATTTACATAATTTTTCGGAGCATTTATACATTCTCATAAGTTAATTAAAGATTAATTTTATTATATTAGCCTTAGGATTAATCATTAATCCAGTTTTAAGTTCATTATTCATAAGTTCTTATACTGCTAACTTTTTAAATGATTGTGGAAGTTACATACGTCAGTTCTGTAAATATTCGGCAAGGGAATCTGCATAATGTGCTCTGATGTTCCATGTCGCACCCAACGAAGGTTTATTTATACATTTTGTTTTGCTGTTTTAAGTTTTCTTTTCAAAACCCTGTATGAGAAAGATGGTTACGATTATCTTCGTATTATTATTGATAAAACTCTTCCTCTTTGTTCATTACTCTCTCGTCTGTATTTGATGAACAGCTCGGAAATCGATGGAATTTAAATAATTCTTTCATCATGAATCCGTCTCTATATCTTACTTATGTCCTCACTTGAACATTTAATCATTAACGTATAATATCCAATGATATTCATTTACGCCAAGAGTTTTCAATCTCTTGCCACAGGTTCATTTGTATAGCACAATTTCTATTCTTTCGTGAGGAGACTCAGCCTTCAGTGATGCCTTCGAATCTCTTCATCTCAATCCTCGACTCCGCATATGCATCTCCTGGTATCAGAATATCGATATAATATTCAGTGTAAACTTCAGAGGAGGTTTTTATTTCTTCATTTTTTTTTATCTTTATGCATAACGTACCTTTATACTTAAATTTTGAGCTATTTTTCTGGAAATTCATCCATTTTGTTACTGAATGTTCGTCAAGGAAGAAAATTTTCATTTCGATTTTTTTTACACGCTACATGTTTACTTTTCAATATTCACTATCATTAATCATCCAAATCTTATATTTTGCATACAGTTTAAAAACACACGAGAATTTCTTGACGCTTTTAAGCAATTTTTGTAAACATTTTAAATTTTATTCCGTTTTCTATTAAGACTATAATTTGAAAAGTACTAACATTTATATTGAAATACAGAGGCAAATATTTAATTTCTTTTACAACTTGAAACTTAGCATGAAGATATTCTTATTACAATTTAAGAGAATTACACGGTATTTACTCAAATTATGCTGTGTAATTAGCTACTAAATATTATAGAGTTATACTTTATGTTTTGTAAAATTTACTGTAAAATAGATTTTAGTTGATAGTACTCATCGGTCAAATTTTTAAAGCAAAACATTAGTAATTTGAATAAAAAACCAGTGTTTTATGAAATAAGAGGGAATTTGAAATATACATACAATTAAAGTTTCAGAATTAAATATAATTGGTATATTGAATTATTGTGTAATTTTATTTCAATATTTTATTTTCAAAAGCGTGAAATCTTATCATATCCACTTGTAATTTTTATTAAAAATTAGTTAATTTTTAAAACTATATCTATAAAAATTAGTATATTTATTTCATCCACTATTCACATAAAACAGTTGTAAAGTTAGAGAAATCTTTAAAGCAAAAACATTATGTCAAGTTTATGCATTCCTATTGACATTCTATTGAACTATAGTACTTTAAAGCTTTAGTTAACCATTTGCTAAGATGCTACAAAAATTGCAATTTTCGATTCAATTTAGGAAAACTAACCCTTTAAATAGATGTTTTTTAATTTTCGGAGCATTTTAAAAATTTTACACTCCATAACAAACTTTTATGATAAATTACTTTATTTGAATCAGTATCCGCGATTTTTCACATTTCTTTCTATGTGAGCGTTTCATTATATCAAAACTTTTTATTTACTCTCTCCTTTTTCAAAGAAATAAAAGAAAATCTCCTTAAATTTTAAGTAAAAAAGGCTCAACTTAGAAAAATTCTATTTGGAAAGAAGAAACCCAAGAGAATTAATAATATTTTCTTTATGTTATTTCATAATAAATAATAAAAAATAATAATTATCTCTCTAACTAACTTTATAAGAAATTGGAAAAGGATTTACATCAAAATTTGGAATGAAAAATTAAAATATGGTTTGGCGAATTCGTTGATTCTGATCAATTTGAGGCATGGAATGAATTTAAATGAAAGTAAAATATGATTTACTATTTGAATTGAACTTTTTTATACTCCAATTCACATTAAGAGAGGACCAAGTATTTCTTACAACCACTTGTATTTTAATTGGGAGATTCCAGCTAGTTGTTGTCACACGCTGAAAAAAATAAGAGAGATTTGAATTTCAACATGGAAGAAAAACATGTGTGAACAATTTAATGCGAATTTTTCAAGTTCAAAAACCATAAAAATCAATGATAAATAAAAGAAGTTAATTTCAACAAATATTGAGAACCGGTTGCAATTTTCTTCAAACCGAGGAAATTGGGTCTATCTTTCAAGATATCTTTTTTATGGTATCAATATTCATATTAAGAATTTTGGAGAGAAATAAAGAGAAGAAATTTAAGTAATTACAGTCAGTATTCGGCAGAACGTTTTGAAAAACTTAGACGACAGCTACTTTACGTTCTCTTAGCGTTAAAGAACTTCAATCGGGAAAGTGTCTCAGTTAAATGTTGAATCCTCGAGTCTTAATATTATATGTTCGATGGTATTGTAATTAATTAATTTCTATTAAGACCACAACGCAGACCTTCTCCCACGGGGAATAGGGTGGCAGCCGATCTTTCTATTTTCGCGGTAACTTAAAATGATATGATTCAAATAATCACGAAAAAATAATTTGTATTATTTATATTTGATAATAGAATAATTGTGTAAAATTCACGGGTGCTTAATAGAAATGCCTTATCTTTTCTGAATGTGAAACGGAGTACACAAAGACTAATTAGTTCTATATTTAACGCTGCGTACGTACCTCTATGAGCGCATGAAGCACTAAAATTTTATTTTCTTTATCATTTAGACGTTATGGAAAGAAGTACGGTAAAAAATACTCATGTGGAGGTAAAAGTTTTCCAATCACAAATTGATAACCTAAAAATTGCACTTCTGTTTCTAAGCGCAGAAAATACGCTTCCGATGATGACTCAACAATATCACATCGCGGATAAGAAAGTACATTCGTGTAAATAGTGAGAAACATTTCTAGTTCAGTTGTCTTAATTCCTCGTTAAAATACCTGTTTATTAACCGCGTTAATTCTGGAAACGAAGGCAATATGTTAGTGCAAATTTTAATGCTGTAATTTCTTTAAATGAAGTCTTAATCTGTTTCATTGAATCTATTTAGATAGCAATTTTTTTCAATGATTTCTTCTTTTTCTGTCACATGCTTATTCAAATCGTATTTATTTTCCTTTTTAGGTTAATATCGGCAACTCTAAAAATTGCACTGCTGGTTCTACGCGGAGATAAGAAATACTTATCTCCCGGTTCCAGCAGTGCAATTTTTATAAAAGGTTGGTTGATTTTGATGTAAAAAATAAATTTTTCAGTACCCGAAACATGTAAAAAAGTAATTTTGAGAAATTGAAAGAATTAGCAAACAGGCGCCTTCCGGCGATTGGGGGCCCCGCCGCCCCGGGGGTTCGAGAGTCGGCCGCGGGCTTGAGACTCCCGCAACACTAAAGAAACGGGCTAGATTCCGTATTTTTTCGAACTTCGGTTTTCGAAAAAAGCTCCTGGGTATTTACGACGGCCAGGAGTTCCCGACGGAACCGAACCCGTGAACCTCAGCGTCGCACCTAGGTGCCTCGGCCCACTCGGCCAACCGCTCGAACGAAAGAAGTTGGACGAATTTTGCCTTAGTTACGCTCATAAGCCGTACACGTCATCAAACGCACCTCCCCTTGTCTTTGGGTTGCTTCGCAGTTATGCCACCAGGTCGCGTTGAATGGCGTTCGACTTCGCTTGTTCTATCTTCTGCCATGTTTAGATCGGTGTCTTTATTTTGTCCGTAAGAGTAAATCTAAATGTATTTCAGTTTTAACAATTTTTTATTGACTCGGGAATCATAACGTAATTATTAATTGCTATTGAAATCAATGCCTTTACCATACGCCCTTGTCAAATAATTTTACTTAGGATCGAGGTATTGCGGGAATATTTTCGTCCACTGTGACAGTTTAATGTCCCTAATAGAGGAAGGTCCATAGTATCATGTGAGTGGTTCGTGGCATGGAGCTTTTATCGTATGTTAATTGAAAATGTTCATGTATTTAATCAAGCAATCTTGTGTCCGACTAGTTTTAAATTTTTTAGCTGGATATAGGTGCTGTACGATGAGCCATCAAACATGCTGCTACAGTGTGTGTCACGTGTGCCACCAGGACGCACTTCTCCTTCGCCGCTGCCATGGTTTGGACAACGTCTTATTACTCCTGACGAAAATAAAGATTTAAACAAGCATTCCTTTAACCCCTTCCCATCCTTGTCGTTAATTTGATTCCTGGTGTTCATTTGATTTGATTAGCAATTAAGATTCTGGTTTTCTACCTCTACCTTTTCATTAATGATTGGAAATCGTGCAGTTCATAAAAAACGAAGAATAATTACTCGATGGTATATCGAAGGCGCAAAAATTACCAAGTGCTCTAAAAATAAATATCCGTGGCCTATATTCGCAATACGATAGATAAATAAAAGTTCTGTTTGTAAGCAGAACTTTACATCAATCTGTATAATAATTTAGAAACTATAATTTCAATTACATTATTTCTATTGCTTTCATAGTTCTAAAAACAAAAATATTGCTGACTGATTCATTTTATCGAATTTTATCTGAGTAGGAAAAACTTTGAAATTATTCAGCATTTTCTCGATTGGTAATTTCTATATCCTTGAACAATTAAATACCCAATTTTTTTAAAACAATAAGTTTCAGGTAATTAAATCTTGAGGATTATATTAATGTATTTATATTTGCACATGACGAGCAAGACTCATGATAATTTCCGAAATGTTTCGTAAAATTACCTAAAATTAGGCATCAAGGCCCAATTTTTTCGTTATATATGTCAACTTGGCGGTTGTTAAAAGAGACTCGCATTTAATTTTCTGCATATTTTACAAAAGTTATTTTGGAATTCATTTAAAAAGGTTATAAATGTAACTTCGTGTAATTAGACAGTAATGTCGAATCTGAATCGTGATAGTTACGGATCATATACGTTAACCAATTTTGTCGGTAATATTGGTCATATAATGCATCCAGAGAAAACCATCGCATGAAGTTGAAAGATTTCCTTTGCAGAGACTGCATATAAGTTCGTTTTACAGAAATTTACGTTAAAATTTTATGCATAATTTTAATAAGACGTTACATTAAAAACTGAAGCAAAATACGGGAAGGTTGTGAGAAATACTCTAGATTTTTAGAAATATTGGTCAAGTATCAATGAGAAATAATATAGAATAGAACTAAATGTAATGGATATAATTTGTGGTTATACTGAGAAAAAAAACGTATCTTTCTTAGGAGCCATTACGCGATTACAAAGAGGAGAGAAGTTCGAAGAGGCGTAGGAGTGGAATATGGTTTCGGAAAAGGTAAATGTAAAAATAATGTATTACAAAGATATATGTATTTATCAATTAACGTTATTGATAAATTTTTACATTTCTTCTTTCAGGTAATTTACCTAACAAATTATAACCTCCGATTTTTCCTAAAATTCCCCTAACATAAACCCTTCTTCCAAATACTAAACAACCTAACACTTTGTGAAGCCCACGCTACTAAAAAAAACCCTACTTCCCCGTCCACACAAACTCTATCCCTTTTTTCTCTCCTCACTAACCCCAGTCTCCCACTAACCCCGGTCCCCTAGTCTCCCACTAACCCTAGTCCCCCTACTAACCCTATCCCTAGTCCCCCCATCTAACCCTCTACTAACCCTAGTCCCCCTACTAACCCTAGTCCTCCCTACTAACCCTCTGCTAACCCTAGTCCCCCTACTAACCCTAACCCTAGTCCCCCCTACTAACCCTAGTCCCCCCTACTAACCCTCTACTAACCCTAGTCCCCCTACTAACCCTAGTGCTCCCTACTAACCCTCTGCTAACCCTAGTCCCCCTACTAACCCTAACCCCTAATCCCCCTACTAACCCTCTACTAACCCTAGTCCCCCTACTAACCCTAGTCCTCCCTACTAACCCTCTGCTAACCCTAGTGCTCCCTACTAACCCTCTGCTAACCCTAGTGCTCCCTACTAACCCTCTGCTAACCCTAGTGCTCCCTACTAACCCTCTGCTAACCCTAGTGCTCCCTACTAACCCTCTGCTAACCCTAGTCCCCCTACTAACCCTAACCCCTAATCCCCCTACTAACCCTAACCCCTAGTCCCCCTACTACCCCTAGGGTTAGTAGAGGGTTAGTAGGGGGACTAGGGTTAGGGTTAGTAGGGGGACTTGGGTTAGGGTTAGTAGAGGGACTAGGGTTAGGGTTAGTAGGGAGCACTAGGGTTAGTAGGGGGACTAGGGTTAGTAGGGGGACTAGGGGTTAGGGTTAGTAGGGGGACTGTGGTTAGGGTTAGTAGGGGGATTAGGGGTTAGGGTTAGCAGAGGGTTAGTAGGGAGCACTAGGGTTAGTAGGGGGACTAGGGTTAGTAGGGGGACTAGGGTTAGTAGGGGGACTAGGGTTAGGGTTAGTAGAGGGACTAGGGTTAGGGTTAGCAGAGGGTTAGTAGGGAGGACTAGGGTTAGTAGGGGGACTAGGGTTAGTAGGGGGACTAGGGTTAGTAGGGGGTTAGATGGGGGGACAAGGGATAGGGTTAGTAGGGGGACTGTGGTTAGGGTTAGTAGGGGGATTAGGGGTTAGGGTTAGTAGGGGGGACTTGGGTTAGCAGAGGGTTAGTAGGGAGCACTAGGGTTAGTAGGGGGACTAGGGTTAGTAGAGGGTTAGTAGGGGGATTAGGGGTTAGGGTTAGTAGGGGGACTAGGGTTAGCAGAGGGTTAGTAGGGAGCACTAGGGTTAGTAGGGGGACTAGGGTTAGTAGAGGGTTAGTAGGGGGGACTAGGGTTAGTAGGGGGGACTAGGGTTAGGGTTAGTAGGGGGACTAGGGTTAGCAGAGGGTTAGTAGGGAGGACTAGGGTTAGTAGGGGGACTAGGGTTAGTAGAGGGTTAGATGGGGGGACTAGGGATAGGGTTAGTAGGGGGACTAGGGTTAGTGGGAGACTAGGGGACCGGGGTTAGTGGGAGACTGGGGTTAGTGAGGAGAGAAAAAAGGGATAGAGTTTGTGTGGACGGGGAAGTAGGGTTTTTTTTAGTAGCGTGGGCTTCACAAAGTGTTAGGTTGTTTAGTATTTGGAAGAAGGGTTTATGTTAGGGGAATTTTAGGAAAAATCGGAGGTTATAATTTGTTAGGTAAATTACCTGAAAGAAGAAATGTAAAAATTTATCAATAACGTTAATTGATAAATACATATATCTTTGTAATACATTATTTTTACATTTACCTTTTCCGAAACCATATTCCACTCCTACGCCTCTTCGAACTTCTCTCCTCTTTGTAATCGCGTAATGGCTCCTAAGAAAGATACGTTTTTTTTCTCAGTATAACCACAAATTATATCCATTACATTTAGTTCTATTCTATATTATTTCTCATTGATACTTGACCAATATTTCTAAAAATCTAGAGTATTTCTCACAACCTTCCCGTATTTTGCTTCAGTTTTTAATGTAACGTCTTATTAAAATTATGCATAAAATTTTAACGTAAATTTCTGTAAAACGAACTTATATGCAGTCTCTGCAAAGGAAATCTTTCAACTTCATGCGATGGTTTTCTCTGGATGCATTATATGACCAATATTACCGACAAAATTGGTTAACGTATATGATCCGTAACTATCACGATTCAGATTCGACATTACTGTCTAATTACACGAAGTTACATTTATAACCTTTTTAAATGAATTCCAAAATAACTTTTGTAAAATATGCAGAAAATTAAATGCGAGTCTCTTTTAACAACCGCCAAGTTGACATATATAACGAAAAAATTGGGCCTTGATGCCTAATTTTAGGTAATTTTACGAAACATTTCGGAAATTATCATGAGTCTTGCTCGTCATGTGCAAATATAAATACATTAATATAATCCTCAAGATTTAATTACCTGAAACTTATTGTTTTAAAAAAATTGGGTATTTAATTGTTCAAGGATATAGAAATTACCAATCGAGAAAATGCTGAATAATTTCAAAGTTTTTCCTACTCAGATAAAATTCGATAAAATGAATCAGTCAGCAATATTTTTGTTTTTAGAACTATGAAAGCAATAGAAATAATGTAATTGAAATTATAGTTTCTAAATTATTATACAGATTGATGTAAAGTTCTGCTTACAAACAGAACTTTTATTTATCTATCGTATTGCGAATATAGGCCACGGATATTTATTTTTAGAGCACTTGGTAATTTTTGCGCCTTCGATATACCATCGAGTAATTATTCTTCGTTTTTTATGAACTGCACGATTTCCAATCATTAATGAAAAGGTAGAGGTAGAAAACCAGAATCTTAATTGCTAATCAAATCAAATGAACACCAGGAATCAAATTAACGACAAGGATGGGAAGGGGTTAAAGGAATGCTTGTTTAAATCTTTATTTTCGTCAGGAGTAATAAGACGTTGTCCAAACCATGGCAGCGGCGAAGGAGAAGTGCGTCCTGGTGGCACACGTGACACACACTGTAGCAGCATGTTTGATGGCTCATCGTACAGCACCTATATCCAGCTAAAAAATTTAAAACTAGTCGGACACAAGATTGCTTGATTAAATACATGAACATTTTCAATTAACATACGATAAAAGCTCCATGCCACGAACCACTCACATGATACTATGGACCTTCCTCTATTAGGGACATTAAACTGTCACAGTGGACGAAAATATTCCCGCAATACCTCGATCCTAAGTAAAATTATTTGACAAGGGCGTATGGTAAAGGCATTGATTTCAATAGCAATTAATAATTACGTTATGATTCCCGAGTCAATAAAAAATTGTTAAAACTGAAATACATTTAGATTTACTCTTACGGACAAAATAAAGACACCGATCTAAACATGGCAGAAGATAGAACAAGCGAAGTCGAACGCCATTCAACGCGACCTGGTGGCATAACTGCGAAGCAACCCAAAGACAAGGGGAGGTGCGTTTGATGACGTGTACGGCTTATGAGCGTAACTAAGGCAAAATTCGTCCAACTTCTTTCGTTCGAGCGGTTGGCCGAGTGGGCCGAGGCACCTAGGTGCGACGCTGAGGTTCACGGGTTCGGTTCCGTCGGGAACTCCTGGCCGTCGTAAATACCCAGGAGCTTTTTTCGAAAACCGAAGTTCGAAAAAATACGGAATCTAGCCCGTTTCTTTAGTGTTGCGGGAGTCTCAAGCCCGCGGCCGACTCTCGAACCCCCGGGGCGGCGGGGCCCCCAATCGCCGGAAGGCGCCTGTTTGCTAATTCTTTCAATTTCTCAAAATTACTTTTTTACATGTTTCGGGTACTGAAAAATTTATTTTTTACATCAAAATCAACCAACCTTTTATAAAAATTGCACTGCTGGAACCGGGAGATAAGTATTTCTTATCTCCGCGTAGAACCAGCAGTGCAATTTTTAGAGTTGCCGATATTAACCTAAAAAGGAAAATAAATACGATTTGAATAAGCATGTGACAGAAAAAGAAGAAATCATTGAAAAAAATTGCTATCTAAATAGATTCAATGAAACAGATTAAGACTTCATTTAAAGAAATTACAGCATTAAAATTTGCACTAACATATTGCCTTCGTTTCCAGAATTAACGCGGTTAATAAACAGGTATTTTAACGAGGAATTAAGACAACTGAACTAGAAATGTTTCTCACTATTTACACGAATGTACTTTCTTATCCGCGATGTGATATTGTTGAGTCATCATCGGAAGCGTATTTTCTGCGCTTAGAAACAGAAGTGCAATTTTTAGGTTATCAATTTGTGATTGGAAAACTTTTACCTCCACATGAGTATTTTTTACCGTACTTCTTTCCATAACGTCTAAATGATAAAGAAAATAAAATTTTAGTGCTTCATGCGCTCATAGAGGTACGTACGCAGCGTTAAATATAGAACTAATTAGTCTTTGTGTACTCCGTTTCACATTAAGAAAAGATAAGGCATTTCTATTAAGCACCCGTGAATTTTACACAATTATTCTATTATCAAATATAAATAATACAAATTATTTTTTCGTGATTATTTGAATCATATCATTTTAAGTTACCGCGAAAATAGAAAGATCGGCTGCCACCCTATTCCCCGTGGGAGAAGGTCTGCGTTGTGGTCTTAATAGAAATTAATTAATTACAATACCATCGAACATATAATATTAAGACTCGAGGATTCAACATTTAACTGAGACACTTTCCCGATTGAAGTTCTTTAACGCTAAGAGAACGTAAAGTAGCTGTCGTCTAAGTTTTTCAAAACGTTCTGCCGAATACTGACTGTAATTACTTAAATTTCTTCTCTTTATTTCTCTCCAAAATTCTTAATATGAATATTGATACCATAAAAAAGATATCTTGAAAGATAGACCCAATTTCCTCGGTTTGAAGAAAATTGCAACCGGTTCTCAATATTTGTTGAAATTAACTTCTTTTATTTATCATTGATTTTTATGGTTTTTGAACTTGAAAAATTCGCATTAAATTGTTCACACATGTTTTTCTTCCATGTTGAAATTCAAATCTCTCTTATTTTTTTCAGCGTGTGACAACAACTAGCTGGAATCTCCCAATTAAAATACAAGTGGTTGTAAGAAATACTTGGTCCTCTCTTAATGTGAATTGGAGTATAAAAAAGTTCAATTCAAATAGTAAATCATATTTTACTTTCATTTAAATTCATTCCATGCCTCAA